>OU342960.1:6647500-9047500 GCA_910592155.1 Ypsolopha scabrella
ACCTTTCGTGTGGAAAAGGTTCATCGATGACGTCTTCATGGTCTGGCCGCATAGCAGGGACTCCCTCACCATTTTCCTTGAAAAACTCAACAACCACAGCTCACTCAAATTCACCCACACCATCTCTGACTGAAATATCACTTTTCTAGACGTCGATATAAGCATTGACAACTGCAATCAAATTCACACCTCAGTACACTTCAAAGAAACCAACAAATTACAATACCTTGATTTCCATAGCTGCCATCCTCCACACATCAAAAAATCATTACCATATTCCCTGTCACTACGCGGTCGGCGGATTTGCAACACAGAAAATGCACTTGCTACATATCATGACAAAATTCACAGTGGCCTCCTCAAAAGAAACTATCCTGAAAACTTTTTACAGAAACATATGTATAGACGACCACAATTCTCTAGAAACAATAATAATACGATAAATTCATCTCAGTCCCACGAAACCCGACTCATCACAACCTATTTCCATGGCAGTCATAAATTAAAATCACTCATCAAAGATCACCTACCAATACTACGTCAAAATGATGAGACAAAAAATCTTCTTCCCACAAATCCAAAGATCTGCTATCGTCAAAATTTAAATTTAAAATCAACTCTCAACAAAACGAAACCAAGACCCATAATCACAACCAACACTTCTATCGGAACATCCCCTTGCCGCCGACCGCGATGTAAAACCTGCCCCATTATAAACACCAACACTCACATCAACACACATCACACATCAGAGACATACACATCCCAACCGAACAGCAACTGCAAAACGGAAAACTGCATATATCTGCTAGAATGCCGGCACTGCCCGGCATTCTATGTAGGAGAGACAAAAAATCCACTACACATACGTATGAACCACCACCGACACACATCATCCATACAAAATAACATCCTACCTATTCCTACACACACACGTCTACACACCCTGTCATTTAATCAGTGCTTCACCGTAAGAGTGATAAAGTCATTTCATCCCCCATTAACCGAAATACAACTTAGAACATGGGAGTCCTCTTTTATATGGTCTCTTGGTGCGCATTATGGCGATGGCCTCAACAAACAACATTAATATTCAAACCCAGACTGGCTGGCCTATCATTATCATTCAATTCAATCGTCGTCGTCGTCGTCGTCGTCGTCGTCGTCATCATCATCATCATCATCATCATCATCATCATCATCATCATCATCATCATCATCATCATCATTATCATTAAAAATAAGACGTATTGTAAATAGTTTAATATTTTTTAAAAATATATCACTAATATCTATTATATTATGTCATGTAAACATGACAAATGTCTATTTATACTCAACTGATGCCGGGTCCAGATCGGACCCGAAATATATCTTGTGATTTATCTTGTGATTTATCTTTATTGTACAGTAACAATTATTTATATTAAATAATAAAAGAAAGAAGCTGTCAGCAGTTATTATATTTTATATCATTATATAATATGTCCTAGATTAACACATAAGCAGTGGACAAAAAGAGCATAGAAGCATTCCGCACGCTCTATTATAACGTTACGAAGGAGGAAGGGCTTATAAACCTATACCGCAGGCAGTTTCAAGTTGAACGTGACAACCGTGAGTGCGGACGGCTTATCATATTGTCTAAAACAAGATTTTGTTAATTCAAAATGCCTTCATGTGTAGTGAAGTGGTGTAAGAATCATTCAGATCATCGCCCTAAGGATGGTGGAATCACTTTTCACGTGTAGTAAGAATCATTCAGATCATCGGTCTAAGGATAGTGGAATCACTTTTCACGTATAAAGTACACCGATAACTTCAGTAAAACATAAAAAATAATCATCACGTTTTGTGTATAGGTATGGTATTATGCCAAATGAAGTAGGTATGTAACTTATTTAGTAATATATATATTTTGTAAGAATAAAGTAGCTTATGTAACTTATTTGATGAAATTTTGTAAATCCAACTTACATATTTGATTTTCACTATTCATTTTGATTGGATGGTGTTGTGGAAACTACGTACTTATTTCAAGGAAATCTTCAAAAAATGATAAGGCCAGTTATGAGATATTTACAGATGGTGTTTTCAAATGAAACTCCAGTTGCAATGACTCCGTCACCAAATCTCAAGTTAAATTTAACATCCAATCAAGAAAACACTGAAGTGGGACCATCTTTCAAAAAACACTTTTCCTCTAAATCACAAATGATGTTAGACAATATAACATGTGACAAGCAAAATGACAGCCTAAGTCAAGAAATTCCTTCTACATCCCTTTAACGATTGCCAAGATTGTTCGATTCATTTTATTATAATTAATATTGTTACGTAGTACCTGCGCACGAGACAACAATACTCGTACCTGTGAGATGCCAGAGTAATTTGCATACAAACGAGTATATAATTTCGTAAGAAATCGGACACACAGTAACGTGCGCCCGCGCTCAGGTCAGGTTCGTGTTTTTATAATGTGTGTGATCTCAAATAAAGACAGTAAGTGGTTTTTGTGCGAATCGGTATAAAATTAATTTATCCCGAAGCCAGCTCGTAACATTTGGTGTCAGAAGTAAGGGATATATTATGCCAGTTTTACCAAAGAAAGACACGGATGGTATCCGTATCGGGAGTCAACGACAGCAGGAGATTGATAAGAAGCGGTTTGAGGGTTCTCCAGTAGAGACGCTGGGTGGTAACAAGCCAACAACGGAGTCGGTCCCCGGTTCATCTGGAGTTCCTTCATCGTCACCAGCTCTGGAATTTTTTGCGCTAATGTTGATGCTACAGGAGCAGGCCTGCCGTCAAGAGGAGCAGGTCCGCCGTCAGGAAGAGCAGGCTCGCCGTCAGGAGGAGCAGGCCCACCGACAAGAGGTGCAGGCCCGCTGTCAGGAGGTGCAGGCCCGCCGGTTGAGGAACAGTTGCAGCATGATGAGGAGGAGCAGGCCCACCGACAAGAGGAGCAGGCCCGCTGTCAGGAGGTGCAGGCCCGCCGGTTGAGGAATAGTTGCAGCATGATGAGGAGGAGCAGGCCCGCCGTCAGGAGGAGCAAAACCAAAATTAGTCTTTGAAGAATTAAAAGATGTTGTAGTTGATTTGTAAGATGGTGAGGGCGACGACAAAATTTTAATTTTCTCACCTTCCATTGGTAAAAAAATTATTAACCGTGTACTTTGGTGGCACATTCAGGTGTGTCTCAAAGCCATTTTTCAAATTATTTACCATTCAAGCCGATCTAGGTTCGACTGAAAAAACAACATTTGTCGTACCTTTAGTGTATGGATTATTACCGAATAAGAACAAAGAGACCTATGGTCGTTTTTCAAACTTTGTCGGGATTTACTTGAATAAAACCTTGTCAATTACAAGTGTGATTACGAACAAGTCCAGATGAACGGCGTCATAAAAGCCTTTCCTGAAGCAAAAATCAGAGGTTGCTTCTATCACTTCAATAAGGCTGTTTGGAAGAAATCCAAGGATTTAAAAGTAATGTCTACAAAAGAAGGACGAAAAATAACCCGATTGTGTGCTCTTTTCCCTCTACTTCCTTCAAATCAGATACCCGAGGCATGGGGACATTCTGGAAGAAGCTCCAATTACGCCGGCATTGCAAACTTTCCTAATGGAAACGGCAATGGAAACCTCTGATATTGCCAGAAGTCCTCAGCTGTTCAGCTGACAGACACAGTACGACAAACCCATTAGAGGGTGGCATAGACGGCTGAATGCCAATATACGATTTTTTTAAACTTTTTGCAACAAGAGGCAAAGCAAGCAAATTTCAAAATAAATAGCGGTTTATTACATAAATAAGATGAATAAAAATGAAAAAATATAGACATTATATTTGTTCGAAAACTGAATAAAATGCTATCGAAGCTAAATAAAAACAAAATTTTAAGCGTCAAATTCTTAAAAAAAGTTGTTAATTTGAAACTGAGGATGGGAGTGAACTTTCGTAAATAAAAATACATGATTTTTATGTTCTGATTAGGACTGTACTTTCCAATTTCGAAAAATATTTTTTTTTGCTCCCGTACTGGTTGGACTAGTTCAATTACAATTCCTAGTGCAGGTTCTACGGAAAAAAAAATTTTTTTTTTCGAATTTCATCTGTAGGTTCATTAAACCTTGTTCCTGATGACTAACCGAGTCTCCAGTATGAATTTGGTCGGTTGATTTAATTTCACCTTATATGCTATATTTTGTGGCGCTGTCACTTGAGGAATTCGAACTGTAACCATTTCGTTGTAAAAAGTTGAGAATCTAATTAGGACGGACCATTTGGTACGGCTGGGTTACCTTTGCATAATAACATTCGCGGCCTCCTTGCGGTTTCGTGAGTGTTCATTCGCGGAATCCACTACTTACATTTATTTCAAAATTGTTTCATTTTGTTCAGGTACATGTACCCACAAAGACCGAAAAACGTGAATAGATATACACAAGATAATTTTAAATATGATAAAGTTTTTATTTTTAATCCATATTCAAACATTCCCTCAGAATTTTCATTACAAAATCAATATTATGTGATGTTTAATTCTTGAAAAATTACCTAGCAGGCAGTAATTTGTAAATGTCATCGTAAAATAACGTCAACCGCTTTTTCGCGAAAAACCTAATTATGGCGTAAATGCCGACCTATTACGCGATCATACGAAGTTATTCCGGCAAAAGCTACTGTATCATAAAATATTAAAATCGAAAGCATTTTAATGTTGTTGTTTAGGTTTATGCATACCAATAATTATATATATATAATTAAATGCTTAAAAAAATGTTTCGATATGTCTTAAAAAAATGTGTCGGATACTAGAAATACGTTGGCACTCTGTCAGTTTGTCTTACTTGCACGTAAGAAACATTCTCATTCTCCTCTTCATGAGACTATTTTAGTTTAATAAATCCATGCAGCGAGCCTTCCTCGATTCGGCACTAATTACGTGCGTCGTTTAATCTAGCTTGCAGCTATCTTAAACCACAATAAATTTAATATTCTGAAACATTGTGTAGGCCTCCACTAAGAAAATGATGCAAGATCCATTGTTGCAACTTCCACCGTGAGGTGAAATCTATTTACTGTGCCAACTTGACTGACCACTCTGAGCTAAGAAACTACTTACTAAAGAAGTTATTTCAGTTATAATATTCATGAAATTCATTACTTTTAAATTTGGTTAATTTTTTAAACGTTTAAGCTCAGAGTAATAACTTATTTTCATGTACATACAAACGTTTACTTAATAATTGCAATAATTTACATAAAAAGAGCCAAGAGAGGCAGTGATGGATTTCTATTAGAACGTCAACCACACCTTCAAACGAGTGGGCCTATTAAATCGAATGAAAAAAAAACAACACCTATAAATCTCACAGAATTCTAAGGGTTAAATGATTATAAGAGTTTATTACAAATAACTTTCAGTTTGCTCCACACAAAATATAAATGAGATAACATTTTCTTACCAGCTCCCCGGCAATGATCAACTATCTGGCTATAAGAACTTAACAAAATAGCCTGGCATTCACAACGGTTTAGATCCAAGCAAGAAAATGATCGCACTTGTTTCATAGCGCTGAAGTTCTGTGCTGACAGTCGAAGTTGTTTCATATCTGTAGGTACAAGTAAGGATGACTTTAATATCAAAACAGAAATGGAGACATGATTATTAATTTTTTTATAAGTGATGTATTTGAAACACATCTTACTGTTTCATTTGACAAAAGATAAACCACAGGCAACATTAATTTAATTATAAATATATTTACCACAAAAGCATTGGTTATCGCTACCAAGTAATAAATACTAGAAGTGATCATAGATATACCATCAAACTCAATTCCACGAAGTAATGCTTCGGTCATCTCAACATCCATTTGCTGAAAAAAAAATACTTTTAAATACTTAGGTATGTATACTCAACTGATTGCCAGGTCCAGATCGAACCCGAAATATATTTTGAGTTTGTTATCATTTATCTGTGTCATTTATCAGTGGCGTGCACAGAGTTTGTAGACAGGGTAGGCATAAAAATATAAAAGCCCAAAACTTCGTTTTAATTATTTGTTTTATACCAACCATCAGAAACAGTTTGGAAAAACACCTACACACCTACGCTACGCACTTTTTGTCGTAACAACCTTCACAGTAAATACTAGCCATTTTATTTAATAACAAAACACCATTTTTTTTAAGTTGTGCTTCTTTCCCATTTTTATGGCGTCAAATAATGATAATACAAACTACGTAAATTACGTCGGTTGATAATACACGATAAATAATAAAGCACGAAATCAAAGAAACACTGCGTATCTTTACAACGGTCGCGTAATAAAATTAGCTTCGTAATGAAGTCGCATGACAATAGAGATGGAACTACCATCAGCTGACGTGACGTCACGAGCCTATGGCTATGTTTCGCGCACACCAGCATACCTTTTGCATTGTGTGCCATGTTTTTTATTATAACGCACACTACGCTACACTCGCGTCGATATGAAACACAAATACAAAACATTAGACAGCGCCCGGCGATCTCTACGAACCAGAATGACTCATTCATAAATACATCGTCGCAGTTCCCGCTATTGACGAAAGATGTCGCTTGGTGGCGTTATTATCTACCTGTGTTATTAGGCAGAAAATTGATAACATATTATAAATAAAATTGCGTATGTGATGCCTATTTGTCAGGGTAGGCAGTGTCTTTTTGTTTATATGGAGTGCACGCCACTGTCATTTATATGTATCATCAATATCACCAATACCGTCTGTTTGTTCACGTACATCTCTTAACTACTGAACGGATTTTCATGCAGTTTTCACAGCTGTACAGAGCTTAAAAGAGTTTATTTTTCAAATTAATCTCACCCTAGCTCGAGGTTTGAGGCTGTATTCTAGGGGCATATCTTCGTTTATATTTGACTTTTCTTTACTAAAAGCAACAATTTGTTCACGAATTGATCTCATTTCCTTGGTTTCACGAAGCAACCCCTGAAAAAATCATAAAGAAAATTCATTTCATTAAATTAATTTTCATTTGGTAAAATGGTACTAAGCCTAAACGCAAATTACTTATTTCTATGATAATGATTAAAAGTTACCACCTCTTCACCAAATCCTTCTACAATTATCAATACATGACGCCTAAACTTGGCAATATTGCTATTTTTCAGGGTTATACTATAGTAAGATGTAACATTCTAATGGTAAACTATGAGTAATTAACAAATGTAAATGTAAGTAAGGATTAACTTAATAAAATTAATATTATTAAGTCGGGGAAGCAGTCTTTTCGTATTTTGTACGTATGAAGTTGTAAGTAATTTCTCGGGTTATAAAAGTTCAAAGAACTCAACTCGGCTACCGCTGTGGTCTAATGGTCTTTCCACTTGGTTTTTGCGAAAGTGTCAAAGTAAAGGCGGAAAATTATCAATACGACATTCCGGAAGACGTTACAAAACCCCAATAAAATAAGCTTTTCTACTTAAGTCAAGTCCACATGGAAATGGCAAAGAAACCATTTAGCAGGCTTCAACAGTAGCTAGAAAGGGCCGTTATTCTTTTTGGACTAAGAAAAATTAAAGCCATGGGTCCAAAACCTCATCAAGGTGCATTTTCATTGAAAATATCTGCGCCGTGATTGATGATTGGCTACGACGTTTAAGAGCCTGCATGCAAAGCCGAGGCGGTAAATTTTAGTTTATATCTTTACATACATACATACATATACTCACGCCTGTCTCCCAGAGGGGTAGCGGAGACTACAGATTACCATCTGCTACGATCTTGACACACCCTGATCCTGATCTTTTGCTTCTTCTACATCTATCAATCTAGTCTTACAAGCTCTTCTATTCCGGGTACTTTTTACTATACCTTTTTTCAGTATGTCGCTTATTTGGTCGGCATACGTCTTCCTAGGGCAGCCCGGTCGAGTTTTACCTTCCAGGTGTGCAGCATAAATTTCTTTCGTCACTCTACTTTCATTCATCCTCTCTTTATGCCGAAACCACCGAAGCATTATTTTTTCTATTCTTTTCACTACCTATACATTTTCTTTCAGGCCGCAACGATCCCTTATGTCGATATTTTTCTACTTTAATATTTATTATATATATATATATATAGTAATAAGTACTTTTATATTTAATATATATATATAATATATTCCGTTATATCGGAAGGTATATATATATATATATCTTTATAAATCTCAGGTCACTATGCCACAATTGACAATGTTACTTTTATTTTATGTATTACATACATACATATACTCACGTCTGTCTCCCAGAGAAGTAGGCAGTATGTATTTATGCACTACACCTTTGTTAATTCGTCACAAAACTTATCAACACACGAGGGATATTTGTATTTACTAAATAATAAAAGAAGCTCACATCATCAAATCTTTGTCCAAGGAAATTGACAAAACAGCCAGAACCACAGGAAAAGCATCGGTGAGTATAGCGTTCTAAATATTGAAGAGCTCGTGTGTGTAATTCTTGCTGGAATTTATTTAAAACAATGCTTTTATTTACTGGCGTTTTATATTTTAAAATAAAATTAAAAAGGGTTTGCGCAATTCCGCATCTGTTAGCGTCAATTTTTATTTTGGCGGGCAACAACTAGTATTTTGTCATATTATAGTGACTGAAATAACTTGAGAAACCCCTATTTAAACTAAAATAATTATATTTTAGATATTTGTACAAATGAAAATTCTTATTATAATACACCTGCTTGGAAAGTTCCTTCTTACTTTTTCGAAAACGATGGAGAATATACCTCATTGCTGTCATATGCGGGGGGAAAAATGTCTGAAAATCCATTGTTAACGTGCTGAGCGGGCAGAAAAAGTATATGAAAATCCATTGTTAACATGCTGAGCGGGCAGAAAAAGTATATGAAAATCCATTGTTAACGTGCTGTTTTTTTTTTATTTGTTGACAACAAGCATAAATGTTACATTAAAAAGGGTATAAACTTCTTGGTACATAACCTAGTTAGAACAATAATGCCAAAAGACAAAAAGTTTTTATGTCTTAGTTTGCAAAATAATACTGGCCACTTGCTATTTATGATCATAAAAAAATGAAAAAAGTGAAAGACGAAAATCAATTATCTCTTCTGCTTTGTCTCAAACGTCCCAAACCAAAATTAATCTCCCTGGGAAAAGTATAACACTTAGTTTCAATAACTGTAATAATTTTAATATAAACTTTAATTAAAGATTTTGTCTTTTATTTTCCTCGCAGGTGTAGTATAAAGCACTATGTATCACTCGGGAGAAAGTGCGATTCTCCACTCGGTGAACAATGTACAATTGTTATTCGGATGCTCTGAAAACTACAATCACCCCTAGACTGACCGAAGAAAAGGTTGCTACACCTAGTAAATAACGAATTTCAATCCAAAATTTTGTATAAATCGTACACTTTTTAACACATGATTATTATTTTTGTCCTATTTAAAATTGTTCCAAAAGTTATATTAACCGTCATACTGATCGTACACAAGCAGTTAGAGTTTCCATGGTAATCTGCGAAATACGAAGTAATTTACAGCACCATATCTTGAAAGGATTGATTTAATCACATCTTCATACATCAATTTTATTACTCTAATTTTAGTCTTCCGGCACTTAAAACTACAACATATATAGAATTACGGAAATAAAGACTACCAAGACAACCATAAAAGTTCAGATATTGCAAGAAGCAAGTGAGTTGTAAAAATACTTTTGTAAACTCAAGAACTCTTTTTATTTTTGTGATGAATTTTATGTTGTTTAAATGAGTACTGATCATTCATAAACTGATATGCTACTGCAAACTACCATGGACTTTTTTTTGATTCACTGTTTGTAATGACACTGTTTTATATACCTATTAGTATTTTACCAACTCTTTATGACGAACACTATTAACATAATATCGATGGTAAATGGTTGTCTTTTAAAATTCTATAAAAAGACAATCATCACTCAAAATCAGTACTGCGACAATATTTTTGTAAATTTTACTTATTTAAGTTATTTGAGACCGACGGCTTAGCAACCTATTTTTCGCTCATCTGTATATACAGTTCGGATACTCGCATTAAAAACAATAATAACGCTGCGAAACGTCGACGAACTAAAAATTACATATTTAAAAAAGTAGTTAATATTTTTCAAGCACCTTGTGACTCTCGGTCAACAACTCGTAGGTAGTTGTCCTAAACAACGGATCCCTAAACTTCATGTATCCACAAAAGGCGAACATAGGAAGGTCGACACAATTAACTGAAAGCAAACATATAGAGAATAAAAGCTTAACCATGTAATAAACTATGTAATGCGAAGAAAACGCAAAATTCAAATTCAAAATCTAAAATAGTGACAGAAAGACACAGGATTATTCATCGCTTTAAAAAAAATACCAAAAGTCGTTTAAGGATACATCGCTTTGAATTTCTAAACATCATTTACTTTATTTAGAGTGGATTTCGATATACGTATGAATCATATGATCATGGAAAATAAAAAAAAAAACAAATTTTTAGTAAGAGTTTCTTCGGAAATGTTCTTCAGCATTATCATTTTAGTTCCATTGAATTGTACCGCTGTATTTACACCGGGCACGTAGCACGTTAACACCTTCAAAGTATAGTAATTGTTTCATACATAAGTAATCTATACTAATAATAATAAAGTAAAAGACTCGTGTCTGTATATTAAATATTTTGCGAAATTTTGAATGAAATGGGTTATCAGTACTGTACCGAGACCAAAACTTAAATTTTTAGAATTTTTGTCTGTCTGTCTGTATGTTACGTTTTAACTCGAGAACCATACTCAACGGATTTGGATGCGGTTTTCCTTATTATTATTGAAGGGTTTTAGATGAAAAGAAAACCAGATTCTCAAGACAAAACTGAATAACTGTAATTAACTATATCAAGAGTTGTACAACACATCTTTTCCAAGAGCAATGGCGGTCAGAGAGGAACGAGCGAGAGGGACCGACAAAACAGTTACATACGTGCGAGGGAGAACGTTAAACATTGTTGACAGCTGTCTAATGCGTTTCGATATTGCTGACAATAAAGCGCATAGCTGATTAAATGCGTTTCGTTGTTTATTTTCCAACAATTATTGTAGTGAACCTGGTCAACATATAGGCTGGGTGTTGATAAAATACCGCCCAAGACAAAAACGGGGCAGAGATTGAATAAACGCGGGCGGAGCCGCGGGATATAGGCTAGTATATATATATATAATATATCTACTGTATCACATACATGGGTGTGAATTAAAAATATCTATTTGGACGATCGTTCTGCAGGATGGGCAAAATTTTTTGCATATAGCAACACTGAATTTTTCAAAAACCGTTTGAGTGAGGGGCGCGCGTGTGGCGGGAAATTGTGCGTCGCTTCATGCAATTTTGTCACGATAGAGCGCTTCACGGGGCAACAGCGTGCTTTTTGTGTGAAACAATTTTACAAAAACAACGATTTCTACGTTACTGTACGACGCTTATTTCGAGTTGAATACGGATTACGCCTTGTAAGTGAAAGTCCGAATGTTAATTTAATCAGAGCCTGGGTCCAGAAGTTCAAGCAAACGGGATCGACAATGAATATCAAACAAACAGGGCGACCACGTTCAAGAAGAAGCGATGAGAACATCAGGGAGGTTGAAATTTCCGTACGGAACGATCCAGAATCATCTACGTGTAAGCGTTTGTGCGGCTCTAGAAATACCAAGAACTAGAACTAGTTCTGCGAATTTTGCATCTGGACCTCAAACTACACCCATATAAGCTCCAAATTGTGCAGGAGATGAAACCAGATGATTACATTATTGGCTGACACAATGCTGGAGCGCTTTTCTAGCCTTGAGAACGTATTGTTTACGGACGGGGCCCATTTTCACATTAATATGCACGTAAACAAACACAATTGTCGATACTGGAGTAAGGAAAACCCTCGTCTTAAACGCCAAAAACCACTTCATTCACCTAAAACGACAGTATGGGCTGCAATATCAGCAAAGGGCATAATTGGTCGTATTTCTTTGAAAACAATCAAGAAAAAAACGTTACTGTGAATTCAGTGGAATACGTGAAGATGTTGCGAGAATTTTTGACGCCGCAGTTACATGACTTGGATGCAACAAGATAGAGCAACATGCCATACGGCAAATGAGACTTTACGGGTGGTCAAAGAAATGGCCTCCGAGAAGACCGGACCTTAATTTTTTTTTTTGTGGGGATGTCGGCAAGTTTTTCAAAGCATCTTGATGAAAACCACTTGTACACTGTTTACACAAAATTTAATAATTTAATCATTACAAAAAAAATCAAATTTTATTTACAGCACGTAGGTTAGGTCTTAAAATATTAAAATGAGTTGTTAAGCCCTTGAAAATGAATTAAATTTCGAAACCGGTTGAGTTAAAAGTACCTATAGTTTAGTAAATTTTGTGTAAACAGTGTACAAGTAGTTTTCATTAAGATTCTTTCCATGTTTCACCAAGTGCCGACAATCGCAAGTATAAGTTATATAAGTTTTTCAAAGTTTGCGTAGTCGATTGTAGGAGTGCCAACGACGAGACGGGCACATCTCGACGATGTAATTTTTAAAAATAAATTGCATTTAATGTTTTATTGTGTTAAATAAATGATTAACAAAATAACATTTGTAGTTTCATTTCTATTCATGTTTCAAATGTGCAAAAATTTTTGGCCCACGTTGTATTAGAAAATGGTAACAGTAAGTAAGAAAGCAGCACTGCCATAAATTCTGTCTCAAATATAATATTATGTATTAATTTGTTACACAGGAAGCGTAAGTAAAATAAAATGTGTATCGGGAACATCAAATTGGTACATTAGTAAATTATAAAACTACTCAAAGTTACGATTATTTGTGTAAACACACTTCATATGGTCGGGCTCCACATTTACTGCAGCACACATTGTTTCCAGAGGTATTTGATTGATACTGCTAAATTGTCAATATCAACATTTGTGTGAGACTATAAAAGCTCAAAAGTTTTCTTTCAGAACCCGCTTCATGTTTTTAGTAAATATTACTAAGACAAAAGTTGAACAATTGATGACAGCGAAGTCACGTAAAAACAAATGTTTATCAAATGTAATAATTAAATTTTTCCAAAAATTTGGGACAGAAATTAGGGTAGTACTTTAACTTGACAAACTGAAACGTAAAATTGTTCCTACCTTGTTTACTAATTCCCACACAACAGCAATAAGGAGGGTTCTTAGCATTTGGAACATAGAGTGATCTGTTAACCATCACCAATGATGTCTCTCGTGTAAAGTCTCCTCCCTCACATTCTAGCAATCGTATCTTGAATAGTTTCATTATTGCTGTAAGAAGGAAGAAGGTTTTCCAGCTAGGCTTTCACATAATATATGGCCAAAGTTGGCAATCGATTACAAATGTCATGTGTTTGGATCAGTTTCTTGCGATGTTCTGGTATGGTTTTATAATCGCATGGTTCGGATATTAAATTAAATTAAATTTATTTATTTATGTCAGACCTTTGGCCAATATGATGTTTACAAATCAGTACAATGTCAATAATCTATTACGTTAAATACATTTATTGTATAAGACATTCATTATTTCATTTATTGTTACTATTCTCCTCTCTTGTCCAGATGGAGAAGATTCTAATTCTTATGATACCATAAAAATTGTCTGCCTCGGCAAAAAAATATTTTGTACTACATTATCGAGGAAGACTATAGACTAAGTTAAGTTATATGTTAAAAGTGATACAAAAAACATCGGAACGAAAACGAAAAATTATTGACGTAAAAAAAATTCATTATGTAGGTTCGTGAATTATTGTAGCCATGTGCCTTGTTTGGTAAAAATTAACATTGCATAACAATAAACAAAGCATCAAATACCAAAAGAAATGCTAAAATTTGATACTTTTGGCTTATTTAATGTTTATATTTGCCATTCCACACCAACGCGGCAAAAAAATTCGCTACTATTTATTGCTACATTTTCTGTATAATGGTTTGTTTTTCTAACAAATTCAAGTCGGATTTTTGATTTCATGATTGGAATCCAACGCTGAGGAATGACTCTTGCATGCTATTAGAAAATAATAAGAAGCCCTCTTTGAAAATATTGTACCATACGTATCTAGATTCTAAGTAGGCATATTAAATAAACACAGGGGTCATATTTCTCAAGTTAATATAAACAATCTAAAACATCAATCCATTGACACCGTAAGTCTGTAGATAGTTTATTATGGTTTCATAGGATAAAAAAACATGAGTGTAGGTATTAAGTGGCCCGCCATAAATACAAACGCCGGATTGCTCTTCTTTTTGGAAGTGAGATCAAATAATCGGCTGCGTCTCTTGTTTAAGTACCAATTCACTGAGAAGACCTCGGTGTATATTTAACTAAAACATGTAGATGACGTATAATTTACCCAGGGCAACATTCCTCACTGAGTCACTTTGCAACAAATGTAGGAGCATTCTTCTGGAGAAGACATCGCCAAGCACGGAACTGCACTTCACAATCATCTTCTCAAAGGGGCTGAGCGAATCATATGTTTTCAGTATTATTGCTAAAGCAAAAAGATTACTATGTATATTCATAATTAATAACCAAATATTTTCAAGAATGTATGGTCACCTGCTTTTAAAGCTTCCAATTTTTATGCAAATTGAGCGGACGAGAGCTCTTATGTCTCTTAATACTCTTTATTAAGTCTGTTAAGAACAACACTTTACTATTAAGCTTCGTTGCAGCAACCTATGAGATTCAATAGACCACGTAGGACGTTTTTTGTTATAAGCTTGATGTTTTACTTTTTTTTTCTGACGGTAACAACAACGCGAATTAATTAAAAATTACAAGTAATGTAATTACTAATTGTTGTGCAGATATGTACGTAACTAAGCACATTTCGCAAGGAATGAAAACAGTAATTTCAAGCTGAATCTGTATTCAAAATTATTATTTGAATTTAGTATTTCTTAGGATTTACATTTAATTGAACTGATATATCAGTTTCTCTTCCATTAGAAAATGTAATACAATTTTACAATTAGTTGATAAATTTTCAAAACTACCTCCATGTACCATCGCGTTCAGAGATAGTAGACAGACACACGAACTTATTTCACGCACACATAAGTACGCCCGTCGTCTAAATATGTTGCCTACACCAACGCACACCACTACCAGCGTCAGCGCTTAAACCGGTTCCTTCACTTCATAGCACTCCTATTTTTATTGTATTTGTTTTGTAAAATAGCTAGTGTAGAATTTAAAAATCAGACGAACTTACCTTAAGTGAAGTCTGATGTTAATTTTATTAACGCTTCCTCCGTAGATATAATTATTAACAATGTAGTATTCCTTCCACTTTACAGGCAACGCGTATTCAGAGTAATCAATAAAAAAAAAATTACCGGTTGTCTATGCTCTTGCGCATGAGGACATCCCTGTCCATGAAATGTCACTTTTTTAGAGTTTATAGTATGTTATAATATTAAGATGGAATGCTGGCATAGGGATTTATCTAAAACTTAAACACATAATAAGGCCACGTTCCATCTTTCTGTATAAATAATGAGTGGAGACAATAGTTTATTGTTTCACTCCTAATGTTAACTTCTGCCCTAATATTGCCGTTGTTAAAATAAAAGGGCGGGTAAGTGGTGGGTAATTATATCTACGGAGGAAGCGTTAATAAAATTAACATCAGACTTCACTTAAGGTAAGTTCGTCTGATTTTTAAATTTTATAACACGCTTCCTCCGTAGATATAATTATTAACAATGTAGATGTTCAGAGCTAAAGGCAATATAGGCTGTATTGCTAAGGGGATTTAATTAGTTTTATCAATTAAACAATTAAAAGTAGAATTATGTACTAATCAACATTTATTATGAGTAAGACATGCTTATCCATTTAGTTAGGCTATGATTCTTATTTAAAGGAACTATAAGTAAGCTTAGTCATACAAATGAGATGGTGATTAAAATCAAAATCAAAATCAAAAATCAAAATATTTATTTTTGCAAAATAGATACATTAAGTATACTTTCTACAAGTCAAAGTTAATTTACACAATATAATATATCTTTAGAATATAAAAAAAATACATAATAATACGGGAAATAAAATATACACCTGCATTAATAAATGATAGTCGTAAGTTTTTAAATAAATAAATAAATAAAAAATAAATAAAATAGGGGAATCTAGGAATAAAAATATTATATATACATAATACAATGAAGAAATAATAAAAACGGGAAATACATACAAAAAATATTAAGGGTGGGCTACTAAAATGTAATAAAGTTATACACTTGCATAAAATATAGAAATATAGGAATAAAAATATTGTATATACATAATGCCTAACCATCCGCACCATTCGATTAGTATTGCTAAGAAGAAGGGCAAGAAACTTAGCAAACATTCCTTTTTTCAAAATAAAACATATGATACAAAATCATATACATACCTACTCAAGTAAAGGCATAAAAAAATATAAGACTGCGGGAATTAGTCACGAGAAAAAAAAAATATCTTAGTCAACCCGTCTCATATTGTCCATTACCTTTAACAAAGTAAGTTTACATATTAATTAATTTTAAGCCTTTAGAGGAATCGTACAGTATTAAAATATGCTAATTATAAATTACAATATTGAATAAGATTATTATTATTTATTACACCATGCTTCATTATCATCCAAATAATCATTGATTTTATAATAAGCTTTCTTAAGTAGTCCCTGCTTAATATATACTTTAAACTTATTTTCAGGCAAACTAAGGACCTCCTCTGGAAGCTTATTGTAAAATCTTATACCATGTCCTACAAAAGAGGTACCTACTTTGGCAAGTCTTAATTTTGGAAAAGCTAGTTTATGTTTGTTTCTGGTTTCAACAGAGTGGTGCACACCAAGCCTCGGGAAATTATCAATTTTTTTTCTGACATATCTAATAACTTGATAAATAAATTCACATGGGACCGTAAATATATTAATTTCTTTAAACTTTTCTCTTAATGAATCTCGGTACTTCATGTTATAAATAGACCGAATTGCTCTCTTTTGCAAGACAAAGACTGCTTCTATATCCGCGGCTCTACCCCACAACATTATGCCATATGACATAATGCTGTGAAAATAACTGAAATATACTAATCTAGCAGTATCTTCATCAGTAATCTGCCTTATGCGTCTAACAGCGTATGCGGCTGAACTAAGTCTACCACAGAGAGCTTCTATGTGGGGACCCCATTGAAGACGAGAGTCTATAGTAATACCTAAAAACTTAGTTTCGTTAACTAACTCCAGCTTGGACCCCTGCAAAAATAAACTGACATCTACTTGAATTACATTTGGTAAAGTAAACTTTATACATTTCGTCTTTTTTGCATTTAGAACTAAATTATTTGCAGTGAACCAATCAAGAATCAGAGAGAGGGTTGAATTCGCGTCATCAAGTATATCGTTATGTCGATTCACTTTAAAAATAAGTGACGTGTCATCTGCGAATAGAACTATCTCAGATAAGTCTCTAACTAAGTAAGGAAGGTCATTTATGTATATTAAAAACAATAGGGGCCCTAATATGGAGCCCTGCGGAACACCCATTTTGACTAATGCTCCAGATGACTTTACTCCATTAATGTCTACCTTTTGAAACCGGTCACTAAGGTATGACTTAAATAACGCCAAAGATTTACCCTTAACTCCATAGTGATCTAATTTACATAAAAGTGTTTCATGATTAACGCAATCAAAAGCTTTTGAGAGGTCACAAAATACACCGAACGCATCCTGCTTTGCTTCCCAAGCGTCAAATATGTGCTTGACTAAAGCAACTCCTGCATCAGTGGTTGACCTCCCTTTAGTGAATCCATATTGTTCACTGTGAAACAACTTATTTAAGTTAAAATGAGATAACAATTGATTAAAAACAATTTTTTCGAAAATCTTACTAAATACTGGTAAAACTGAGACCGGTCTATAGTTGGAAGGGTCTTCATTGTCGCCTGATTTAAAAAGAGGGATCAATTTACTCAACTTCATTAAATCAGGAAAGACACCATCATCTACACATTTATTAAAGATTAAAGCTAAATATGGAGCTATTAAATCAATGATACAGCTTACAACTTTAACAGATAGGCCCCATAAGTCCTCGGTTTTTTTAAAGTTAAGAGATTTAAATGCTTTAATGACAGTTTGTGAATTAATATGCTTTAACGCAAATACAGAATGGCACTGAGGCACGTGATCACTCAAAAGATCCTGTGCAAGTCTTGGACTTGAATTTAAGCCTTTAGTTGTCAAGGAAGGAATGTCAGTAAAGAATTGTTCAAAGGCCTTCGCAACTTCTTTATCTCCTGTAAAAACTTCATTGTTAATGTTCAATTTTAGTTCATTATTCCGTTTGTTACTCTTCCCAGTTTCAGTACTTATGATTTTCCATACTGCTTTTACTTTGTTATCGGCCATTTTAAGTTTTTTATTCAGAAATATACTTTTTGCTTTTAAACACACTAATTTGAAAGTACGTGAGTATATTTTCAAATGTTCAATAAATTCAATATTATTGTAGGATTTTATGTCGTACAATTCGTATAAATGATTTCGGCTTTTGTAAATACCTGGCGTTGCCCAGTCACTAAAAGTGATTTTATTACTGTTAGAAACTTTCCGCAATGTAAACGTATTTTCAAATTCTTTGGAAACTATGTTAAACAGGTCTGCAAAGAGAGCATTTGGATCATCTTGGAGAAGATTAAAATGTGGTAATTTAAGTTCTAAGTTTGCTTGAAAACATTCTAGTCTGTGAGTTGTAACAGGCCTGTAAAATGCTTTTTTGGGCAATTGTTTCACACTTTGTATGAAAGTTACAGTTTGGCCACTGTGATCAGACTGCAAGCGGTTAATAACTTTATTGTCTGAGTAGTCACAATCACAGAATATATTATCAAGACAAGTTGCTGTATTTTGGGTAATTCTAGTTGGTTCTAAGAACACATTAGACAAATTAAATGATTTGAATAACTGAATTAATTTCGTGGTCATAACCGACTTTTCTAGTATATCTACGTTAAAATCTCCACAGACGATAATTTTTTTCTTCGTATCAAATAATAACTTTAGCACTTCTTCCATTGTTTTTTCAAAAATATTGTAATCTTGTCCCGAGGGTCGGTAGACACAAAGAATTATATATTTACTCATTTCTATGCAAGCCAATTCTACTTGGTGTTCAACAGAAAGTTTTACAATGTCTTTTCTTTCTTTTGACTTTATATTATTCTTGACTAGAATCATAGAACCACCTTTTTCTATAGTTAATCTGTTATAGCAGCTAAGGACACTAAAATTATTAACATTAAATTGCATATTATGTTCCGGTAAATGGTGCTCAGTTAAACACAAAATATCTGTTTTTGATTCCTCTAGGAACAACTCTATTGAAAGTATTTTGCCGAGGAAGCCGCCTTGTATGTTTTGATGTACTAGTTTATATACAGAAGGCTTTCCCGTTGTCGTTAAATCTAAAAAGGATTTGGTACAATTTTGTTAGTACTTGTACTAACTTTGTCAATAGGGACAAAACTATGAAAAGAATTATTATTACAAATACCATCAATTATGACTGGTATTGAAAAAAATCCTGTTACACACATTGTAACAGATTCATTACGTGGTAAAATGCTAGCTAACTTAGTAGCCATTTGTTTTTTATAAAAATTTGGAAGGTATAGAGTACCATTTGTCAAAACAAAATCTCGAATGTACGAATTCGTGTCAAAATATTCTATTTTGTCACTGTGACTAACTGAAAATTTGTGCATGCAAATATTTAAATTATATAAATTATTTTTTTGTGACCCCGTTAGTGATTCTGAGTAAGGGAATTCACAGAGTATGATTTTATGAACACTAAGTTTTAACATAAATTCAAAGTATTTTAATAGGTTACTTTGTGTTACATCAATACTATCTCCTAATAATAGAATAATTGTAGTATTTACATTGCTGTTGAATTTCATTTTCATAATATGTTCCAAAATTTGAATGAATGATGCACCTGGCATGCAAATATTAAAACCAGCATGGCATAATGTCACGTAGGGTTCTTATAATTAAAACTGTTTTTTAATTATCAACAATCTAACTGCTGATGCAGTTAATGAGAAAAAATATAGATACACCTAGGTATATTATATATATAGTATATATTTACTTTAAGATAGAAACCGCAAAAGAAGTGTCAGCAAAATTTTGTATTGGTAAATTATAATGTTTTGCAAACACTGCTGACCTCTCCGACCAGCCGGCAGTTCTTTTAATATGATATCTATAGATATGCCGTTGGATTTTGCTTTGGATGTGGTGGCATGTCTTGTGCTATGTGAAGAAAATACTTCTGTATTCACGCCACTTTCCTTGAGAACCTGCTTTATCCATCGGCTTATAGTCTGGGACGTAGCCTTCTTAAATGGTTTGGCATGAGTCACAATTAAGTAAGGTTCGTCTCCTCGCAAATCTTGAGATTTTTGTAAATATGTTTTCAAGGTGGCAGCAGGACAGATGTTCTCGCTTTCGAAATATGGAATGGTTAATACAGTTTTCTTTCTGGTTGATGCTGAAGTCTTAAGAATGTCTGATACCAGAATTGTAATACAATTAGTAGAAAAGTGTATATCTGAAATCTTAATTGCTGCCAAAGTTTGTACTCTTTGAGCTGTTGTGAGAGCCAACAAGGTGAATAATTTCTTTGATAGCTCCTTAAAGTTCAGGTCAATAGTTGGTTTCTTGCCAAGAAATTCTAGTACAATAGCAGGGTCCCAGGTTTCATTGTATTTTGGTAAGGGAGGTCTGTCTGTATGCTCCTTTAAGGACCCGTTTAACATTCTCATCCCTCCCTATTTCAGAGCGTATTAATAGAGACAGAGCTGATCGGTGATTATTGAGAGTTGAATAACTAGCTCCAGCACTGAAACTCTCAGCAAGGAATCCTATGACTTGTGAATTTGATGCTCTATATGTATCTATATTCCTGGTCTGACAATATTCCCACCATTTCTTATAAGAACAGTTATATTGTTTCAGCGTACCTGGCGCCAGAGATGTCAGTATCACATCCTCGGAAGACGGAGGTAGTGATCTTAATTGTAGTGCTGTCCGGAGAAGATGCCCGCAGCCAGGGTAAGCTGATGACTCAGGCGGTGGTGTGAGCTGAAGGGAGATAATAGGAGTTTGCTAGCAGGCTGAAAATATATGATGTCTGATAAAGCCATTTGTTTTATCAACGGGTACCACGGCTGGGAAGGCCACTGTGGAAAGACCAGTATCCCTGTAGCTCTATCTGCTCTTATTTTCTGTAAACACAGTGCGACCAAAGAGAAAGGAGGAAAGGCATAAAAGAAAAAACTAGTTCAGTCTAATGTAAACGCATCGATCTCAAATGCAAGTGGGTCCCTCTTCCAAGACACATATTTGGGGCATTTGGCATTTATTCTTGTGGCAAACAGATCAATGTTAGGTTTACCGAATTTAGATATAATATCTTGAAAGGCAAAGTCTGCTAACTGCCATTCAATATCAATATTATTATTCCTAGACTCTTTATCTGCTTCTTTATTTTCTGTACATTTTATATAAGATGCAGAAAGTCAGATGTTTTTGGCTTCACACCATTGCCAAATCTGTCTTGTAATCTGGTTAAGATGAACAAATTGGGTACTACCCATCTTATTAATACAAGATAATGCGGTGGTGTTATCAACCCGTAACAAAATATAGCAGTTTGTTAAGTCTCTGGCAAAGGACATAAGGCCAAAACGGGCAGCTATTAACTCAAGTTCGTTAATGTGCTTAGTTTGTTCATTCCAGAAACCTCCAATAGACTCGCCTAAGCAATGTGCTCCCCAGCCACTTAATGAAGAGTCTGTGAAGATCTCCCGGTGAATCTTTTGGTAGCCAAAGAATTTTACTGTTGTCAAAATGTTAGAGTACCACCATAGTAGATCTGGGGTAATGGATTCAGGAATTTCCATGTCTGAATCATAATTGTTGTTAGATTTCAATAAGGCTAGATATCTTTCTCTTTCTAATAATTTGGTGTACAACCAACCATAAGGTACAGCAGGGCATACAGTTAGGTGTTACTCTATTTCGGACCGTACGGTAGATAAACCGATGGTTGGGCCAATAATTAAAATACCTGCCATAGGCATTACCTACCATACTCAAATTATAGATGACAGTTCTTTTGTTAAATCGGTATGCTTGAAACAAAATAATTAGGTTAATATAACAAATATATAGATCAAATAATTATAAGAACATGAAATAATATATGTGCGTACCCATATATTCAGTTTTATTTTTACTTATTTTAAGACAACTGCAAAACTGTTACTCTAAACATCTACCTGGTTCACTTATATCTGAAGAATGTAGAAGGTCCCAGCCTCCCTCGAGCCCAGAAGAAAGTTTTGCATTACCCTGATCTCTTAAAGAATGAGCATAAACTAGCGATACCAAGTGGAGACACAGACAATCGAATGTTTTTATCGATTCAAATTCGATACTTTAAATGTATAGAAAAGACGTACGAATGTTGCCTGCAAGCTAAAAGGACTACCTGGTTAACTTATCAAATGAAGCGATTCATATAATATTGGTCGAACTTCACTTGGAAGTTCATTTGATCATATATTATACTTTCATACCATTTTAATGGTGTCGATACAGATCTACCCTCTTAATAAAGACCGCGATTGATAGAAATTTTAAAGAAACTTTATTGACCCAAAGTGCATTAGATAATATTTATGTGTTAACATTTTCTGTGATTGTACTTTTCTAATATGATTTGAAAACAAAATTAGTTTGTAGGTTATCATAACATCTTAATCCTTGGTCAGGATTGGCTGTGGGGAAAAATTTCTCTCGTTGAGTTTTGGTTGCAGACACGGGGACTCGAAACACATCACAGAGCGAACAACTCAAGAATCTTGCATCGAGGCCACTGGTCACTGGCCTCCACTGCTGAAATCTTCGTCACTATTCGTCGAACTTTCTGAAGTGGATCGGCAATAACAGCGCACCGATTCATCCCCTGAGCAGCGTGTCGATCTGTGCGTGTTAAGCACGCCTGCTGGGACATTGCGTAACATAGGTGAAAAGTTTTTATTTTGTGATTCTGGAGCATTGAGGTACTGGGATGATACTGGATAGAAGTGGTCATTCGTTATGAATACTATAGTAACTGGATAGAGGTTACCTAGGCAAATGAGCAGTGAACACTGCGATAAGATTCTGTATTGTTACTTTTGTATTCAGCAAAAAAGTAGAAGACTGGTATTCGAGTATAGTTGTACTCAAATATTTTGTTTGTGCATTATAATGAGACAGTTGAATGAAATCAACGAATTTTAATAATTGATTATTTACTTCCTGATTTCTCTGTCATAAAGGTACCCGATCAACAGGTTCCCCTTGAATTAGACTTGTGCAATGATAACGATGATAATGATGACGTTATTAATGGTTTCTGTTAAGTTATTGGGTTCAGTTTCTTGAAATTCAATGTACCAGCCAAGCCGACGGACTGGAAAATCATAACAAACCGATGGACTGGCAAAGCATGAATATCCGATGGAATGGATACCTGCCGATGGACTGGCAGGGCATGACAAACAGATGGACTGGCTACTTGCCGAAGACAGACTGGCTACGACTGATTTTCATTTTTTGTGATAACGTTTGTCTAAAACAAGCATGTCAAACATGCGGCCCGCGGGCCGCATGCGGCCCTCTAAGCATTAGCCTGCGGCCCAATCCCATTTGAAAAACAGCCTCCAGTTGCGGCCCGCCAACACGAATAAAATTTAAATAAGCGCGCGCTGGAACAATATCTACTCGCCGGCCGACACACCACCGCCGCCGCCGCCGCGCGCGGCCGTTCGGTAAAACTCGGCTGTGTTCGGCCAACCCCGCCCGCGCGCCGCGCCATCTTATATGTCAGCCGATCAGTATGAGATTTAGTTAGTTCAATTGAAGATTGTTTTCGGTTGCGTTTTTAACGTATATTGAATCGTTATATTTCCATGTAAGTATTGTAAGTAGTAATGAAATTTTACTATACCTAAATGTGAAGTTTGTGTGTGTTTCTTACTTCTTCTTTTTCGTTGGTAGTTAGTAGGTAAATAAAAGATTGACTTTGTAAATTTCGCGATTCCAAACAGGTGTTATTGGTTTCAGATTAAGCAGAATAAAATGTCTTTTTCAAAACCAAGCGGAAGTAAGAGAAAAATCACAGGTGAACATCGTATTTTTCAAGAAAAATGGGAGTTGGAGTTTTTTTGCTACGAAGTAAAAGACAAAATTATCTGCTTGGTTTGTAACAGTACCATCAGTGTCCCAAAGTTATATAATATTAAACGTCACTATGACCAGCATAAAGCTAAGTATGACCAGTTCAAGGGATTAATTAGAGATGAAAAATTAAATGAGTTAAAATCACGATTAAAGAATCAACAACTTATGTTTACGCGTCCAAAGCAGGAAAATGAATCTGCTGTTCAAGCAAGCTTCGTACTGTCGGAATTAATAGCAAAGCACTCAAAACCTTTTGTTGAAGGTGAATTTATAAAAGAATGTCTCGTAAGAACCGCAGAAATCGTTAGTCCTGGAAGCGTGAAGGCTTTTCAAAGTATATCTTTGTCTCGCAATACTGTGGCTGAAAGAGTTACTGAGTTGGCTGGCAATATAGCAGATCAGATAAAAACTAAGTCAGATACTTTCACTGCATTTTCTATTGCCTGTGACGAAAGTACAGATGTGTGTGGTGTGGCACAACTTGCTGTTTTTTTACGTGCTATTGATTCAGAAATCAACGTTTATGAAGAGTTACTGGAATTAGTGCCTTTGCACGATACTACAACAGGTGAGGATATATTGAATGCCGTTTATGAACTTTTGCAAAAATATAATCTAAATGTGACAAAAATGTCGTCTGTTGCAACCGATGGAGCTCCTTCCATGACAGGAGTAAATAATGGCTTCGTTAATTTATTAAAGAAAAAGATCAAGGAAACTAACAATATCGAAACAGATCTACACCATGTTCATTGTATAATCCACCAAGAAATTTTATGTTCAAAAGTGATTAAATTAGAGTACGTTTTGAAAGCAGTGAAGAAAATGATAAACTTCATACGGTCGCGTGGCTTAAATCAACGACAATTTGCTGCATTTTTACATGATATTGAAAGTGAATACACTGGTTTACCGTATTATACAGAGGTTCGATGGCTTTCGTGTTCTATGGTTCTCGATAGATTTTGGAAACTTAAAGAGGAGATACGCCTGTTCATGGAAGTGAAAGGACAGGATGTCAACTTACTATCCGATAAATCTTTTCTACAAGATCTCTCCTTTATGGTAGATATCACAAAACACTTGTCGGAATTAAACACTAAATTACAAGGACCACTTCAAATGATAACAGATATGTATAATCAAGTGAAAGCTTTCAAATGCAAGTTGATGCTGTGGGAAAAACAGTTGGAAGTTGATAATTTGTCGCATTTTCCGGCTTGTAAGGCTTTTAAAGGAAGCACAAGTGACCCTATTTCGTACAAAAAATATACAGGGAAAATCAAAAGCCTTCAAGAAGAATTTGAAAGGCGCTTTCAAGACTAAACTGCAAGAAGACCATTTTTCGTTGTTTACAGGACTTTTCTCTGTAGGTGTCGAAAAAGTACCCGTTCACTTGCAGATGGAAGTCGTTGAAATTCAGTGTCAGACTTCTTTAAAACAAAAATTTGACATAGTTGGTGCACTCGATGTTTATAAGTTTTTACCTGCTGAGCACCAAGAAATACGGAAATTTGCTTGTAAAATTATATCAATGTTTGGAAGCACCTACAAGTGTGAGCAATTATTTTCCCTCATGAAAGGAAACAAATCTCCCGCAAGATCACGATTGACCGATGCACACTTGGGTTCAGTTTTAAAATTGATTTCCGCTGATAAAATTACTCCTCAAATAGACAATTTAATTAAACAAAAAAGATGTCAAATTTCTGGGAAGAAGTTGTAATGTAACTTGTTTTAAATTTTATTATTAAAAATAATCATTTCTTTTCGTACTTCAATCGCATTTTGTTTTATTTCTTAATGTTTGAGTTTTGCGGCCCACTGGTCCCACGATCTGTATGCATTTGGCCCACCTACGACATTGAGTTTGACATGCCTGGTCTAAAACAAGTAGTCTTAAACTGTTTTATTTTATATTCCCGTGTTTGGGGAAGCACTATTTAATTGGATGAATGAAAAACTTAAACCTGTTGTTCGTTTGGTCCTGATCTGACTTAATACTGAACTTTTTTGTTGTTGTGCGTTGTGTGTTGTATGAACAAGCTAAACGTCCTATCTGTAAGCTTTAAATTACCTGTTCCTTGAGATTTTATTGAGACTGATTTCATTTTAGAGTCATAGATGTTAAGATCATACGGCAGGATGGCCGAGCATATAACTTTCTGAATGTTTTGCCTCAGATCAGACACACGAGGACGTGTGAAAGTCAAGATGGCCGTGTCGAATCAAGATGTGGAGCCACCAGCCGACAACGATTATTTTGGAACAAATTACGAATTGGATCTGTCATCGACTAATGAATTTCCAAACGAAAATGTTATTCTTTCTTTAACTTACACGTTACTCTAGGGAATTTGTCAAAGTTATCCATTATTTGAAAGATTTGTTTTGTTTATGCATCGTGTTGTGTTTAAAGTATGTAACATTAGATTATCAATACAGACATTGTGAACCATCTGGCTGTGCTATTATTTACGAGATCGACGAATCAACGACCACGTGGCATGTGACTCTTACCATCGGCATCCTGACACCGCCCATACCTCTGAATTCTTCATAAATACAGGTGTCCCAAAAGTCAACGTCATCCCTTGGAGGGCTCATAGGCCAGCTCATGACTGTCCAGAATATCAAAACATGACCTCAGTAAAAAGTCAATAGTTTTCGAGTTATCGATACTTTTATAAATTTTGTGAAATTTGACACCTTAGATGAGTCTTTCCAGTGCCACAGCTACACGATTCCATATTCTCAGATTCTTATTTTTGTTTCAGAATTCTGAATAGCCCTGCTATTGACCCCAGCCCAAAATTAAACTAATATGATACATAATTGTAAGAAAAAAAACATTTTTGTTAGAATTATGAGTTTGAAATTTTTTATTTGCTAACTTTGACTCTTCGTACTGTGAAAAAAATGTACTACGCTTAGGTGGCAAGTAATTTTAATTAATAGGTAATTTAGTGCAGTTTCTTAAATAGTAAATAATTGCCACGTTTTACTTTAGAAAAAAGTATTATTGCTATTCTACTGTATTAGGAGCTCATCTTAAAAATATTATAATACTTAGTAAATAATATTTACAAAAAAAACTAATTGAAATTGGAAGCAGGTGTTAAGATATAGTAATCAATAATTGTTTTTGTTTGTCAGTACGCTACGCTACTTCGTTTGTTGTGCTTACGCTGCGCTTTTGTCTCGGTTCTTTCATTTTAAACTTACGGATTTTGCTTTGTTCTCTGGACTTTTGTGTTGCCGAGTGATTTGATTTGAATTTGTTTGCGAGTAAAAGTAATTATTTGGAGAAAAAACGAACTGACCTGGTCTACTCCTGGACTTTGTGGTTGTGTTAAATAGAAGTTAAATACTTCTTTCTCGTTATGCCGGACTTGTATACTGCTGAGGAATACGCTAACATGCATTACATTTATGGGGAATGCAAAGGCAATGGTGCTGCTGCAGCTGATCTGTATCGCCAAAGATATCGGAATGCGTTGAGATATCCAGATCATCGCGTATTTGCAAACGTTCACCTTGCATATTCGGAGGGTAGAATGCCTCACCACCCTGATAGAACAGGAAGACCACGTATTGATTACGACGAAGAAGTTTTGCAAGAGATTCAAAATGATCCAACTACTACAGCACGAGCAGTCGAAAGGCGTACAGGGATACCAAAATCTACTGTAAACAGAATTACACGGCGCCATCGATACCACCCATATCACGTGCAACGTGTGCAAACGTTACTTCCGCGTGACTACGAAAAACGTGTCCAATTTTGCGAAAGAATGCTGCAAGATCTGAATGCTGAAGATCCAGAGTTCCTAGACAACATTTTATGGTCAGATCAAAGCACATTCAAAAAAGATGGTTTCATGAACATGCATAATCTTCATAGTTATTCACTTGAAAACCCATATTCAATTCGACAAGAAAAGTCACAATATCGCTTTAAAGTTAATCTGTGGACAGGCATTTTGAATGGCCAAATAATTGGTCCCTTTGAGTTACCAGAAAACCTCAACGGAGAAACGTACCTCGATTTCTTAGAAAATGAATTGCCGAATCTCTTGGAAGATGTGCCATTGAATAGAATCAGGGCAATGTGGCTTTAAAATGATGGCTGTCCAGGTCATTACGCACTAAATGTGAGAAATTATTTGAACGAAGCTAATGAACAAAGATGGATCGGCCGTCTTGGTCCCATTTTGTGGCCTCCGAGATCTCCAGATTTAAATCCTCTGGATTTTTTTTACTGGGGTTGTATCAAGGAGAAGGTATACTTGAAACCAATTAATGACATTGATGATCAAGGGTTTTTTACAAAAAGTGCGTAAGTGGATTCCTTAGAAAAAATGCTACAGGGCTATGAAAACGCATTTTGGCAAAAACGACGCTTCTAACAAGAAAAACGTCTTTTAAAAATGAATAATTTTGCAAAAACAACTTATCTTTCAAAATTTTCACAAAAACAACATAACTGAACGCAGATTAGTAGTTTTTGTAAAAAAATAAAATAGCTGTCACTTTCAATAATGGCGGATAATGCGGATGTTTGCATTAATACCAATAAAAAGCGAAAACGGAAGGAAAAGAAGGAAAAAATTGATGCCAGCTCGTAAAACTGGACCTAACTGCGGGTAAGTTTTGGTACTATGGTCGTTATTTTTGGTACTATGGTCGTTATTTTTGACGTAGGTTTTACAAGGAATTTTGTTGATTTTCTATTTTAAACGTGTTTAAAACTGTTCTCCTTATTTACAGATGCAAGTTGCTCAAATGCTTTACGAAGGTGGACTCCAGTGAAAGAGAATTATTACTCAAGAGCTTCAATGATCTTGGAAATAAAAATAAGCAAGATGCCTACTTAATGGGATTAATTTCTTGTGCCCCCGCAGCAAGACACACTGTGGAAGACCCAGTAAAATTCAGATTGTGCTCATATAAATACAAAGTTCGCTCAGGACTTCAGGAGATTTTCTGCAATTTTCATGGTGTTTCTGTTGGCCGTATAAGAAGACTGCAGGGACTTTTAGCAGCAAATGTATCATCACCAAGGGACCAGCGAGGGAAACATATAGAAAACAGACCAAATAAGACTCCTGAACCTGTTTTACATCTAATGCGCTTGCACATTTCTTCTTTCAAGGCTCGTGAGTCTCATTATTCCCGTCGTGACAATCCAAATTGTTTTTATTTGCCAGAAGAGTTAACCGTTACAGAAATGCATAAAATGTTCTTACATATGTACCATATTAATGTCGGCTATAGTACCTACTGGTCTCTTTTTGAAAAAGAATATAACATTAAATTTGGTCTACCCAGAACAGACACTTGTGCAATTTGTGACAGTTATAATTTGAAGATAAAATGTGCTGCGTTACCAGAAACTGCAAGAATTTTACAAAATGAACACAAATTACATTTATTGAAAGCTGATAAATTTCATGAGATTCAGAGAGCAAAAAACAAGAGCACAACAAGGAAAATGCATGTGCCTTAGTTTTGACTATATGCAGAACTTACCTTTGCCTCATATACGGACAGGAGATGTGTTTTATGCTCGCCAACTATGGAATTTCATATTTGGTATACATGACTTGGGTCAAAACAAAGTATGCATGAACAGCTATATTGAAACTGAAGGAAAAAAGGGCCAGAATGACGTCACATCCCTTTTGCTAAAATACTTGAACGAACATGACATTACCAGTGACCATTTGGTATTATTGAGTGATGGGTGCTCAGGACAAAATAAGAACTATGTAATGGTGCACTTTTTATATGCCCTAGTGCACATTATTGGATTATTTCAATCTATTGAATACATATTCCCGATTTGCGGTCACACATATCTGCCCAATGATCAAGATTTTTCTTTGATTGGGAATTTGAAGAAAATTCGAACTGTAGAAACTGCAGACGAGTGGAATAATATCATCAGATTTGCACGACAATACCCATCTCCATTTGAAGTCCAGAAAATTACACATGAAATGTTTGTGGACGTGAAAAGCTGCCTGAATCCATTGTTTTTAAAACAAAGCAAACCAGCTATGCGCATTAAAGATGTAAGAATGTTAAAGATTGAAAAAGGTTCACCATTCGTTTTTGTGAAATGTAATTTTACAGGCCAATGGACTAGAATACAGGTCCGTTCAAAACGTCATCTCCCTAGTGAATTAACATTCAAACCATTGTACAGTCAAAGAATTCCTTTAAATCCACATAAGGTGGCAGATCTAAACAGGCTGAAACATTTTTTGAGTGACCCTTCTAAAATGGCTTGGTATGATAGTATTTTGACAGAATATACTGGAAATGAAGCTGATGGTGATTTAGACATCGATAACGAAGATAACAGCAGCGGGGAAGAAACATAGTATAATGTATTAGTGTAGTAAAACAACACTTTTGTAAAGACAACATAAATTTAAAATAAAATTAAAGTAATACATATACAATTATTTTTATTTTAACCATACTATTACTTATTTCAATAAATTTATAATAATTAAACTTATAATAAACTAATTGTAATTAATTTTGTAATAATAAAACGAATGATAAACTTATTTTAAGCATAATAATGTTTTTATTGTAACCGTTTTATTACAAAAACAACAAAACTGCAATATTTTTACAAAAACAACTTAAGTGTATTGTACATATTTACATGTTATAAAATAAGTAAAATAGGAAATAATTAAGTAACTACATTTTTTTTAAAGTACCATTATGTGTGTCTTAAATCCAAAATATAGTGGAATAAAACTAATTATAATAGACCAGACGTTTTTTTATGTCTCTCCTGAAAAAAATGGTAAAAAAAGTTATGTTGTTTTTGTAAAAAACCCTGCGTTGAGGCAACGATTAATGAACAACAAATAAATATTGCAAGATTTTCAAGAACGATCAAGAGATCTTTCCTGAAAAGATGCAGTGCTTGCATAAGATTCGGTGGCAGGCATTTTGAACACACTATCTGATTTTAATTAGTTTGTTTCAATAAATACCTCTTACGTAAGCTTAATGTGTTTTAATTCGAATTCCTAACTAATAAAATATTTTCAAAATGAGCTCCTATTACAGTAGAACACCTGCTTTTAATTTCAATTAGTTTTTTTTTTGTAAATACCTGTCACTTAATTTAACAAGTGTTTTCATTCGAATATCTAAGTATTAAAATATTTTTAAGATGAGCTCCTATTACAGTAGAATAACAATAATACTTTTTTCTAAAGTAAAACATGGGAATTATTTTACTATTTAAGAAACTGCACTAAATCACCTATTCATTAACATTATTTGCCACCTAAGCTTAGTACATTTTTTTCATAGTATGAAGAGTCAAAGTTAGCAAATAAAAAAATTCAAACTCATAATTCGAACAAAAATGTTTTTTTTCTTCTTACAAATGTGTATCATATTAGTTTGATTTTGGACTAGGGTCAATAGCAAGACTATTCAGGATTCTGAAACAAAAATAAGAATTTTAGAATATGGAATCGTGTAGCTGTATCACTGGAAAGACTCATCTAAGGTGTCGAATTTCACAAAATTTATAAAAGTATCGATAACTCGAAAACTATCGACTTTTTACTGAGGTCATGTTTTGATATTCCGGACAGTCATGAGCTGGCCTATGAGCCCTCCAAGGGATGACGTTGACTTTTGGGACACCCTGTAAATAATATTTCTGTAATAAAAATAAGATCTTAAATACGTGTAATGATGCAGTACAACAGAAAACTTACTATGTGGTCTATTAAATCTCTACGGATGCTGCAACTTATATAATTAAGATTGAATTTTCTTCAATTAATCATAAATTGTTAACAATTTTGCTTATAACATTATTTTGCTTATGTACTGTACTGTACATATTATTATACAAACACATTGAAATTTTAATTATTGTTTAGCCAGCTTTAGATCCAATGGAAGTAATGTAAGAAAAAATTAACAATCACATATCATCAAAATCATTACGCCTCAAAAAAATACGAAGAGACGAGCAAAGTTATAAAAGAAATATTAACGTTAATATTATACCATCATCAGTCATATCAAGTTTGGTTTGCTCAAAATGATAGCACTCAATAAGGATTGCCATTTGTATGATATCGCTATCCGCAATGTTCAAGATGTCATCGGCCACCATCCCAACGGTACTGCTCTCCTGATTAATATAAAACCAAATATTATGATACAACATCACAAACTACGCTCATAGGTACATATTAAGTTTTCAAAAATCTCACGACATACATTATTCCAACATACAGAAATGTGAGATGAGGGCCCATTTTGAAAACTTCAGTTTATAAGATAGGAAAGCTCCACACTAAAGACAGTGTTAGCGTAACTGCCGTTTAAGTCATAAATTCTAACCTTAACCCATACAGGAAAAAAAAGAACAATATTAAATGGGAAATACGTATGCATCCAATCCATTTTAAATAGAATGCAGCAAATTAGAAGAGAATTAAGTACTGTATTTCATTTGAAGACGGTTTGTCAGGAAAAGCGCTGGAATAGTTATAAATTCTACAAGAATAATCCGCTAGAATACGCTGTTGGAGTAATTACAAATTTTCACTCTTTTCACCATACAAGCACCAAGGAATGTCATATTTTAAGCTCATGCAGAATTTTTTAACTAAATAGAAGCTACTTGCGATTTATGAGGAAATACAAAGTATCCTTCTCGGTTTTATATGTTTTCGCGAAAACCAGACAACTCGATAATCCAAAATAATGAATTTAAAAGATATAAATTGAATATGATTACAATGTTTAAAAGGTACTCACTCTTGTTCGCAACTCGCTGTCTGTGCAAACACGAGACACAGAAGGACGATCTTCTTTTTGTATTAAAGCCAAAATGGGAGGAATAATGGCTCCCGATCTGACAGCTTCACTTCTGGATACAGTCACAATGGTCAATTCATTCCGCTGGACGAGAGCAATTAAAAAATTTTGTATCCATCCCGGGAAGCCACCACTAGCTGTTTGTATGATTCTGACGAAAAAGAGCATATAAATACATATCATCAAGACACATATCCTCTAGTGGGTGTCAGAGGTATGTTCATTCAGGTTTGGACTCTTAATGGAACAATCAAAAGATTGACACCCTATTTTCCCCGACGATTTTAAATTCCCAACGTGGTAAGAGGTGAGTCTTATCACTGTACTTCGGGCTAGGTACAGCCATACACGCTTTTTTAAGACACGCAGATTTACCTCAGAGTACTTCTTCACTGTTCAGCATAGACATTATCTGTTCGTCCGTGCTGTTCAGCAAAATACAAAACACAATCCATATAAATTGAAAAACTTATTGGTGTATGCTTGTCTGACAGGACTTGACCCCAGGTCTCGTAACTGAACGTACTTAAGCAGAAAGGACTCGATCCACAATACTGCCAAAAACGAGTTATTGGTATCAAAATGGTATATCATGGAGGGTCTTTCATTCGGGAGAAACGATCCAAATTTAAACAAAGGAAAGACATTTTTTTTTGTACCAAACCAAATATTCGACGTGTTATTTGCTTGGATCGTTTTTGATGGACTAAATTCAAAGAAACAAGTCGATGTAAATAAACGAAATAAACTCAAAACATCTAAATAGTTTCTGATAAAATTTTTTTCGATGAAACAAGTCCTGATTGACTCATCATTGCCCGGCCTGAACCTTTACGATGTGGACGCTCACTAAAACGATTTTACTAAATACAACTTCTAATTAAATTTGAAATGGGAAATTAGTTTTGGAGTAAAATCATAAAAAATGGTGTTGATCCTTTCGGTTAGATATTAAGACAAACGTTTTTCTGCGTTTCCGGAAAATCATACCCTAAGGGGGTAATTTTTTTGTGTAGTGTGTAGGGTAGCGGGGCATACGCGGGTTTTCTGGGTAATAAAGGATGGAATTTTTATACAACAGCCCAAAAAAGGGGTTGCCATATTTTGAAGAGTTTATAATACATATGTGTGTAAGTTTAGGAAATAATTTCGTTCAGAAACGCAGCCCGCCCTTTCCAGAGACACTTTACCTAGAGGTGAAATCTCTGTACGGGAAAAATTTCCTTCTAGAACGCGACCTGGCATTCGGCCTTGCCAAAGATACTTAAGCAAAGAATTAATTCAGAGAAGAAGAAAGTTTCATTCGGAAACGCGGCTCTGGCTATGGCGCTGCCAAAAATACTTTACTTTTTAGAATCAATAGAGTTATTTAAAAAAAAAACTTCATTCGGAAACGTCGATCGGCCTTTGTTCGGCGTTGGCAAAAATACTATAGCAGAGGATCAATTGAGAGAAAAAGAAAATGTTTCGTTTGGTACTACGGCTACGCCTTCATCCTTGCCAAGATAACCTGACGATGAAAGAGATTTTCATTTGGAAACGCGGCTCGGCCTTCGACCCTGCTAGAGAAACTTTAGCAGAAGATAAATTTAGAGAACAGGAAACAATTTCGTTCGGAAGATACTTTACTAGAGGGTCAAACCAATTAACAAAAAATAACTTTGTACGGAAACGCGACTCGGCCTTAGGCCATACCAAAGACACTTTACCTCAAGTTCAATCATGGGATCGAGAAATAATTTCGTTCCTAAGCATGGCTCCTCCTACGGCTAAACCAAAGACTCGGGTTCAAATAAGGGATCAAGAAAAAATGCTTTACGAAACGTGTATGTGTAGCATATTTGTTAGGAAACGTGGCTAGGCCCTCGGCCTTGCCAAAGGCTTTTTATTAAGAGTTCAGAATCCGTTATCAAGAATAACTTCGTTCCAAAACACAGCTTTGTCTTCGGCCTTGCCAAAACGTTGTACCTGGAGATCAGATAAGAGATCATTAAAACCAAAAACACTCCAAGCCGGAGTCAGATACAAATACGTACTTACCCTAAAACTATAAGTTACAAAAAAAATACAGATTCGATAGGACCGTACAAAAAATAAATCAAGGCGGGTAAAAGCTAGTAACGTATATTTGCAAACTGTGAATTACCTGCTGCATCGTTCCCAATATATATAATAATAACTACAACATTATGAAACTTCTAATTTTGTAAAAAGGACTCAAGCCCACATTATATTCAATAATTCAAGAAATACACAATGCTGCAGATTAAACGGGGTATTTTCACTCGGCCAAGCCGCAGTTGACCAGGTATCCCTAGCTTCGGCCTATCACGAGACCTCTACGTCACCGAGAGACGGGTTAATTATTCTACCATAGAGATCAAGCGTGCTGTGGGCCAAGAACAGGAATGCCGGCAGTGCTACGCTGGATGGCTTTCGGATATCCAGGCCTCCAAATCAGATTGGAAGCGTGGCCTGAACCCAACTGCGGTCATTCAACTGGCAATTTAGAATTTCAGTCAAAGTCGTGCATAACATATCGTCTAACTGATCTAAATGAAATGAAATTTATTGTGTTAAAAACATAGGTTTGGGTACATTTAGCGGTTGTTATTGCTTAAATTTAGACCTCAATGTTTTACCTTTTCAGGTGTATACACATATTTTGTGGGCATATTAAAGTAACACACTAAATTTGAAATATTCCTATAACTATTTTTAAGATTATGATCTTATAGTATTAAGGATATTATGCCTTAAAGTCTAAATATTCTTTAATGGAATAAAAACAGTTGTCTACAAGATATTTACACTTATGGTTTTTAAAACTATTGCGCAGCTTTTCTTTAAATACATCAGGAAGCTTATTATATATATTTATGCAGATAATATAACTGTTTTTTGATGTAAGAGTTAGCCTTGTGTAAGGCTGGTGTAATTTATTTTTATGTTGTGAGCGTAACGTACGTTTAGACATATCTTGTTTTTGTTGAAATAAATATTTATTATTATATACAAATAAGCACACTTCTAATAAGTACAAACAAGGTAAAGGTAATATATTATTATCTCTAAAGTATGAGCGGCATGAGTCGGTTTGTCTTAACCCAAATATTGCTCGAATGCAGCGTTTTTGTAGTTTAAATACTCTATCCATCTCTGTAGAATTGCCCCAGAGCACAATGCCATAAAGCAACGTAGAATTTATGTAACCATTATAGGTAACCTTTGCTGCTTCTAATGATACATGCTGACTTATTTTCCTAAGAGCAAATACAAATTTATTAATTTAAGTGCAGGCATTATTAACATGTGGTTTCCAATTACAATGATAGTCGATCATTAAGCCTAAAAACTTAATTTCATCTAGTTCTTCAATTTGTTTACCATTGTACACAACACAAAGATTCTCCTTTGTTCCCTTAATGCTACAGAATTGCATAAATTTAGTTTTGTTAATATTAATCTTTAAATTATTGTCTAAAAGCCACGAGATAGCCTGTCCTTATGTTTTATTTACCACTTCATTATAAGTCATTTTATCATTACCATCGACAATCAGAGTTGTGTCATCAGCAAATAAGACACATTCCTTGGAAATATGGTTAAACAAGTCATAATATAAGCCAAGAATATTAGGGGGGCTAAAATCCCGCCCTGAGGCACTCCAAAATTATTATTAAGGTTTGATGACTGGTATTTAACAATAGTTTTAGTTTTTGGGCAGTATTTTGAAGTTTCCACACGCTGAGTTCGGTAACTTAAATAAGATGCAATCCAAGTGTTTGCAGATTCACGTATACCACACTTGTAAAGCTTTGTGAGAAGCCTTTTGTGACATACAAAGTCAAAGGCTTTGGTTATATCCATGAATATTACAGACACTGGTTTTTTTTTGTCCACGCAAGCCAACACACTAGTTTTTAATTTAAAAGTGGCAAGTGACGTGTTTCGTTGTTTCCGAAAGCCATGTTGTGACTCCGATGATACATTATTCTTTTCAAAGAATTGATAAATTCTAGTATACATTACTTTCTCGTATATTTTGGAAAACATCGGAATCAGTGTGATGGATATATAATTTCCCAGTTCACATTTTTTACCTTTTTTGAATAATAGTTTTACGGTGGATTGCTTTAGTACCTCGGGGAATATACCTTGATCCAATAAAGAACAACACAGTTCTTATTATCACTCTACTCGTCCATGCGATAAAATTATCTGTGTTGTTCTTTATTATATCAGTACGCACATCATCGTATCCTACAGCTTTAAGAGCTGTTGAGATTACCAATTATTTTAATTAACTCGATTTCATCTACTTGTTTTAAAAATATACTGGACTCTATATTGACAATTTTTATATCATTTGTTTGACCCAGATTAGTTGAATAATTATCACTAACACTTTTTACAAAGAAACTATTAAATGACTCTGTGATTATTTGTGGATCGGTTATATCAACGTCATTGATTGATATCTTATCAATTGTATTTTTATTGTAATCCAATGTAGTATATTTTTTAATGATATCCCAAGCTAATTTGCATATATTTTTATATATTTTTGGTTCTCAGTTTTTTGTTGTGAGATTAAACATCTTTTTAATACCCTATAACAATTATTATAGTGATATTTTAAATGTATATCACGTCTATTCTTTAACAATAACTTTCTCTTTTGTAGACAGCAATGACGCAATGGGCTCGACTGTGGAGGTACCACCATCTTACTCGCTAATCCTCCCGAAGTTATTCGGGGGAGAGTAAGATAACAGCTCTCAGGCAAAACCAGACGGCCCACCATTGCCTGGGACCGATGGATGGCGGTATATCCATCCCCAATTGCCGGGCCTAATATAACAGACCGGTGACGGGCAGCGGCGTCACTGGTGCAAGGGTTTCGGCACCGCGCTCACCAACCCACCTGCCCAGCGTGTGTGAGTATGGGCATTTCTTCCAGGAGGACTGCCAAGAGTGGTGAAATCCTGGAAAGGCCTATGTCCAGCAGTGGACGAAACAGGCTGATGGATGGATAGATGACGCAAACCCCTAGTTAGCCATTTTGTTGCATTTCTTTAAAAAGGTTGTTTGTTTTCAAAGAGCTGAACAACGTAGCAAATATGTAAATTTGGGTACAAAAAGGCAGTATCTAATAATAAACATGGCCATATGCGGGTGAATTTCTTTTAGTCGGCCGGATGATTCCTCGAATTAAGAAATTTGATTGCTTACAAATCTAGGAATAGAATCATCCAGCACAGGAGCCTCTAGAAGGCGAAGCGATTCACTTTCGGTAATGTTAATGTTTGGGGCCAACGCATTTAATTTTGAAATTATATTCTCTTTTTCTATTTGAGCTAAAGATTCGTTAATGAACAGTTCCGATTTTGTGAAATTAAGTTCAGGGCCGATAGATTTAAAATTTTGAATAATATTTTTGAGATCGTTCAGGACAAAGCACGCATCGCCTACTAGGGTTCCATCATCCAAATACCATACATTAAATTTGGAATTTAGGTTTGAAATAAAGGGGTGAATAGCCAGGCTGAAGATGGCCGGTCGTAGTGGGTCCCCTTGCTGAAATCCAACTGCAGATTGTAGGAGATGGTTTCTATATATTAATTTTGTTGGCGAGCTGTAACATTGCCACAGATAATGATAAATCTGTGGAATGTTTTCTTTCATTTGTGTCAGCAAGGTGCTCCTGTCGAGTGAGTTGAACGCATTTCTCACATCGACCTTCAGAAGCACTTCGCCTCCACCGTGCTCTAGAAAGGTGCGGGCCGCGTGCACCGCTGCCTCGCAGCCCCCCCCCCCCCCCAAAGTCCCAAAGCCTAGTTAAACAGGTTGAAATTTATAAGACAGATCTGGTAGTGTGTGCCTGCAGCAGATCTTCAAGACCACGCGGCGGATGGTGTTACCTACCGCGATCGGTCTGATGCCTCCATTTTTTTTTACCAGTGCACATAAATTGGCTCCGTAGAGAATATCAAGTATATCGGTGCACACCTTACCGGACAGCATTAGATTTACGAGGCGCGTCACCTTCTCCAAGAAGGCCCGGTCGGCATCACCCGTGGTTCCACAAATAAGATCTTTATAATGTTGTGGGGTAAGCCCGTCAATTCCGCCGGCCGAACCGTTCCTGAAGGATGCGATCGCACCCTGCACCTCCTCTGCCGTCGTCTCCGGAGTGCGCCCGGAAGCATCAGGTGGATCCGGCAGCTGAATAGATGCCGCTGGAGGAGGATGCTTTGAATGTAGCGCGGATAATGTTTCCGGCGTATCTGGGGCGACGACGTTACTGAATATCTCCGTTGCTCATTTTCGACTCGATTCTTTTCGTTAAATTAGCAGTAGGAGAATGTTCATTTTTGGAATTAATTTGTGTCTGCGATAATGATACGTCATTGGGATCTTCAATATTTTGAGTGAGCAACCCGCCCCTTTCCCTTTCTCTTGGAACGTGCAAAGTCCGGTATGAGAAAGTCAGAAATTCTTCCCAGCTCGGTATGTCATTTTTATTTAAAACATCCCGAATGCATGATCGAAGAGAAGACGCTACTGTGTTTCTGGCATAACATGGTATCCTTCTTACGGTAGGGAATGAATTTTTATATTTGCCGATTTCCTGCCAAAAATGTGAATTTGTAGATGGAGTTGTCGGGTTAGCATTTGCGCTCTCGTTATCAAAATATTTGTGTGCTCTGCTTATGTGAATCTTTAGGCTCCTTTTCTTTAAATTTCCGAGATGGAGAACAATCCGGATACCGCACGAGTTCCTACGACGCCACCGTCAGCGCAGACGCTGACTGTCCGCTGGAACAGTGCACTATTCACTGCAGTGGTCATTAGCCTGAGACATACAAATAGTATTAGGTAAATTTATAAATAACATTCAATATATGTAAGTATGAAAATATTTTAAAGGGAACAAACCTTAGTATATAAATTATTCCTAAAATAAAGCTAAAATAATATTAAATAATCACAAAAACAACAACTTTACTTTTTATTTGGGGACAGGGGGCCCCATCATCAACAAAAGCTCCAAAAATCCTTAAAAAACATGTACCTAGGTATCTATGTATAATCCTGGATCGCAATCCCCTAAAGGCTGCAGTTTGTTCTGGTGATGACAGGATGGGGTGTAGAGCACGATGCGATTCACTATCGGTTTGTGGGAATGTGCTTGCTTTTTGGAGACGTCTTTTTTCAAACAGAGTGATCTATCAAAATTTTCCAAGAAAGTCTTCAGTGTAGATATGTGGATGATCAGCGGAGCATGGAAATTTGATGTCACACTGTGTGTCTTCGGCAGAGACACAGGGTACAGGTATTTTGGCCGCGGTGAGACGTAGTGGGATCGTCAGAATTCTCCGGTGTTTCTGTATGGGTGGGTGGCGGAGCAGAAGGCACGCTGTTTGGAGATAAAGGATTATGATGATATAATAATTTTATAAATATTTACCAGCTGGTTTGTTAATATTTGCCAAAATAAGGCTGGAAAAACTCCGAAAAGGAGATAAAATATTATTGTCAGAAAATTTATGAGTTTTCTCTGACGTTGACATTTGACGTTTTAATCTGGCATCGCATAAGCTATGGGACAAGCCGCTCGGCAGTAACGTTCAAAAGAACCTTCTAAAAACTGCCAATAACCCTGTGGAGCGAGCCCGTATCTTGGCAATAAGCGAGCTAGAATCGGGGTATTAGCTGAACGCACTTCCTTCACTTAATATTGGGACACTCCTGGACAGATCCGCAGCGATCTCGCATCAATTTTTTACTTAGTTGAAGTATGTACCTATTCTGTGGTTTATTTAAGGTAGGTATTCTTTTTCTGTTTTTATATTATTTATTTTGGTAAGATTGGCGAAATCCTGGAAAGGCCTATGTCCAGCGGTGGACAAAACAGGCTGATGGATGGATGGATAATTACACTTAACCAAACAGATTCACCAATAGTCAGATCAGATAAAGGGGTTGTTCTGTGCCTTTTGTTGTAATAATGTATTTGTATGTCTTTAATTTTTCTATCGATTTTTTTTACTATTTTTGATTCCTTTGTCATTAGACCTTAATTTTCTACCAATTAATAGTTCAGCAGGACTGAAACCATTTTCTAAAGGTGTTGTCCTATATTTGCACGCGCAACCACTTCCGGTTGTCGCGTGCGGTATCGCGATTCGCGAATACCATTCACTGTCGTCGTGAACTAAAATCAAAATTAACTCGAGTCGAGTTGAACCGATTCGATTCGGTTCGGATCGGCAGTGTGTGGGTGCTTAGCAACTACTAGTAAATAAATGTGAATCGTGCAATAGACTCACCGGTAGATTCAGTAGTTCCAGGAGATGGGATGAGCCGTAAACGGTGTGTGGGTGTATCTAAATGTGTTTACATATTAATATACTACCAAATATAACTACCTAATATGTGTGCGGCTCCCAATGAGTGTTCCACTCCAACGAATTATTCCTGGTATGTTCCGCAAAACGAACGGTTTCGTCCGAGTAAACTGACGCGAGCTAACGCCACTCTTATTGTATCATTTAATATGGCCGGCCACAAAGTCAATTATGCGTTGCCGTTCTTTCGACACCAGCACAGTTAAAACAAATACACAACACATTCACGGGAAACGCGATACGTAGTTAGAAGGTACAAGATAATACACTCATTATTTATACTCATCAATTATCTCAATTTAAAACAATTATTTCAAAGCCAAACAAATTCAAAACACCGATCGCAGTCAAGTCACAATAATGTTCTGACAACCCGTCCCAACCGACCGAGCTGCCCCTGTTGTCCGCCTTATTTACATCTACCTCCGGATTAGGTATAATTTCGTACGCAAATAAAATATCGCTGGTCAATATTCGGGCTATTTCAAACAATCCCCCGTCCCAAGCCGAAATATTCGGGTCGCTAATCAATACCTTGTCCCGATCGCGACGGCCCGCTTTATTACCGAATCTCCCACTGAAACCTCGGCTACCCTGGGAACACCATCCCAACACAATGGTGGTAGGTTAGCATCCTTAATCAACACGAGGTCGCCTACTTTTGGCGGATTCGTTTTGTCCGTCCACTTGACGCGCTGCTGCATAGTATGCAAATATTCGAGATGCCAGCGATTCCAGAAACTCTGAGTGAGTTGCTGAAGCAATTGAAAACGCAACAACCTAGTACGAGAGATTTCCCTCCAAGGGTACTCTGGCAGGGCGGCGAACGGCTGATCTATCAAAAAATGGCCTAGAGTTAGGGCTTCCAAGTCAATTGAGGGTGGCCTCAACTTTAGCAAAGACAGTCGCGAGTTCCTCAAAGGTGAGGATAGTCAACAACACGACGCTAATGGGTTCTGGCAGACTTAATAATGGGGAGTCCCCTACGGGATACAAATCGACTGAGGGCCGCTAAAAAGCTTCGGTAGTAAGCACAGACACAACCTCCAAGTGTGTAGCCTTAGTGGCAAGACAAACAAAAACACACAAATATGCTTTCACGGATCTGGCGTTACGAAGCTGAGATGCTTTTACCAAAAATGGACCCCCTATGTCCGTGGCAACTGTTGCAAAAGGTCTGGAGTCCGAGACTCGGTCCGCAGGAAGATCGCCTATCAGGGGCTGCAGGGTGGAAGCCTTAAACACAAGACATGCAACGAAAAATAACCCCTCGGATAAGTAGCCTAGCTGAGAGAATCCAAAAGTCGCATTGTAAAAAAGACAATAACGCGTTACAGCCAGAGTGTGAGTTCTTGAGGTGACGATCAAAGGCCAGCAAACGCACGAAGTTTTCATCCTTAGGTAAAAGGAAGGGATAGCGAACATCATATGGCAGAGACTTCCTCCAACACGCAAAAGACCCAGGCTATCAACAAAGGGGTTCAATCACACAATAGCACCCTTCAACTTAGAGCGACCTACTCTCAGAATCTTTAGTTCTGACTAAAAACTCGAAGACTGAACTACACGAACCCATTCCAGAAGCGCCTTTTGGCGTTCATCAGATGAGATGAAAGGTGATAACAATTTATCCTGTGGATTCCTGACATTGTGACGCCAACGCTTGATCCAAGCAGTCACATTCAAAAGTTTGTCAGGTTAACTGTAGACATCTGGATCGAAGGCCGGTTCGCTTTCAACCACGGCCAAACTAACAAAAAGATTCGAAGATTTAAATTGTTTATTTGTAAATTAGATACATTAAGTATACGTTTGACATGTCAAATCTAATGTGTATAAAAAATATATTTTATGATGAAACAAATATGATACGGGAAATATATAAAAAAACTGTATTTAAGTTGGGCTACTAAAGTTATACACATGCATAAAATAAAAAGAAATATTGGAATAAGAGTATTATTATACCTACATAATGCAATTAATAAATAAGTTGATAAATAAACTGAATAGACCATAAATAAATATAATGCCTAGCCAAAAATTTACTAACATAAGTAAAAAATTTAAATATTGTATATACATACCTACATAATGCAATGAATTAATAAGTTAATAGATAAATAAACCATAAATAGATATAATGCCTAAATCCGCCCATTCGATTAATCTTGCTAAGAAGAAGGGCAAGAATCTTAGAAACCTATAACAGGTTGATCTAATAAGATCTGAGAACCTGGCCAAGTAGAGGCTGGTCATTAAATCCAGTCCGGTCCCCACCATAATGGATGCTAGACAATCTCGAGTGCGGGGCATCCACGAGAGGCACAATCAGCCGGGTTTATTTCTCCCAAAACATGTCTCCAAATCAATTTGACTTGTGAAGCCTGAATTCGTCACAAAAGCTTCCAAAGTGTGAACGGGAGCTAGCAACCAGCATAATACAATTTGACTTTCCGTCCATGCAAAGACCTCGATTAGTGCTATTGAACGTCCCAGAGTAGCGTTAACTTGATTTAGAAGACGTGCCAACAGAGTGGCTCCTGATAATTCCAAATTTGGAATGGTCATATGAGACCAAATAGGAGCCACTTTACTCTTCGCTAAAACCGGAGAAACCAATACATTACCAACAGCGTCTTCAGAGCGTAGATAAACTACGGCCGCATACCCTCGCTCCGAGGCATCACAAAAGCCATGTAGGCTGGCACTACAACTTCCAGATGGAAGAAACCGTCTGGGCAATGAATCTCGATTAATCGCCGAGAGCGACGACACAAATTCTAGCCAATCTGAAAGCAGCTCTCCATGGAGGGGCTCATTCCAGGATAACTGGGCAGCCCACAATTTCTGCAAAAAGCATTTAGCCCAAAATATTACAGGATTGATCCAGCCATTTGGATCGAAGGTTCGGGCGACCGTGGACAGCACGGATCGCTTCGACCAACCTTTTGGAGTCTGCAAATCCAAATAATAAGTAAACTTGTCCGGAACTGGTCTATACTGGACGCCAAGGACTGCTAGCATATCCGGATTCTACAGATTCTAAAAGATATGAGGACTCTGTTGGTGTTCCTCGGGTAAATCAGCAAGGAGACGAGGTGAGTTCGACAACCATTTTCGTAACTTATAGCCGCCAGCCTTCATCAGACCTATCAATTCATTGCGTAAAACAAGTGCCTCCTCTTTGGACGCGGCTTCGCTACAACAATCGTCAACATAGACGTTGTTCGCGCAACACTCAAATTGAACGCGCTTCGTTCACATTGTGCTAATCTATTTTTTGTAGACCGCTTGCGGTGGTGTAATCATTTTGTTTGTTTTTAATTTTGTTCTTGTCTATGATTTTTGACAGACAGGACTGGTTAATTTTTGCTCCCGGTTGGATTGTGAAATAAAAGGTCGCCTGAAGGGTTTTAAGAGATTCCTGCTTCAGGGACATGTGTGCATATAAAAGTAAAGGTCTTCTAGTGTGAAACCGTGTTGGGGAATTGTGCTCGTAGAAGCCGGGCTAATTCCAAGAAAAGACTTTGACATATTGCGTCAGAATTTGGGTGACACGTAAGCAGCATTCGTGGCCACATTTCCTTGATTTCCTGCTGATCCCTGCCTTGTAGTTCCCCTCCTCAATACCGGCCAGCAGCTGGACCAGCGAAGCGACCCCAGCAGTGGATAGCGAGAACCCCAGATTTTGGACTTCTGGAGGTACCGTGACGCAGTCAATAATTTACTGGATTTATGTAAGTGTCACATATTATTATTAAATCTTTCTATTGAAATACCTTGTTACTGTCCGCTGGTATCGTTTAATCTCGTTGTGGGCCCGGCCGAGAAAATCTCTGTGCAAACCAGACGAGTAACAGGGTCTTTCATACATTTGTTGGTAGCAGAACGCGTTGAGTTGATTATTATCAACATTTTCTGATAGCAGAGCGTGGTTAAGTTGTTTAGTATCGGATATTAAACAACCCCGGACCAAGATATATTCTGTTTATATAGGTAGGTAGTTTGTAACCTTGCAACCTAAAGCGAGTTCAAATATAATATTTTGTTATTTCTCATACTACAGTACTCGGACTGTGTATATGAATAGGTTTATGTAAGCTGGAAGGATATTAGGTATAGAATATTATTGTATTATGTATTGTGGATAAACATATAACTTTATTAGCGCTGTTTAGGTTGTTGTACACAGATTTAAATTGTAATTGTTAGACCTTGTTGGTGTAACTTTATAACTCGGTTGTTTGTGTTTATATAAGATATTTGGTTATAATATAATATAACGACCTATTGTAGGCTTGTTTGAGAGCACTGTTACAAGGCAGTTAGTTTATTTATATTAATAACATTTTGTATTTACCGAGCTACTGTGACAACTTGTTTGAGTGTATACATTGGGGCGCTTTGTGGTTTGTGACATTGTCAGTTCCGTCTTTAATTGTTTGTATCTCTCAATTCCCGGTCTACAATGTCGCCTCGAGAAAGCTGAGCAGGCGCTCATGGAGCTGTTGGACCAGGAGCTGCCACCGGAGGTAATGGCTAGCATTAACAGTGATATGGAGCAGATAATGGACATTTATAATGAGAGTACGCAGGTGGCATGTACGATTAAGAGATTGCAGTCTGGGGGTCCGGATGTCAAATTGGGCACCAGTAGTCAAGGGGTAGGGTTGCATAGCAGACTGCCTACCTTAAAGCTTGGTCACTTTGACGGACGTATGGAGCAATGGGTCGCCTTTAAGAATATGTTTACTTCTTTGGTAGACGGTAGACAGGATCAGTCCAACGCACAGAAAATGGCGTATTTGATGTCCAGTCTACAAGGGTAGGCTATATCATTGATACAACATCTGATGGTTGAGGAGCATAACTACGTCATCGCATGGGAGTTATTGAACAACAGATATCAGAACGTCCGGTTGTTAGCAGACGCGCATGCGAGTCAGCTGTTAGGTCTACCTCGGGTTACGTCTAGATCGCATATCAGGGCTCAGTTACTCACACCCGTTACAGTGGCGTGTAACGCATTAAAAATGTTGGGACTACCAGTGGATGAATGGTCTTATCTGTTGGTACACATAATTTTGAGCAAGTTGCCGGCTGACTCTCGCTCACGGTTTGAACGCGAGATGGCAGAACGGGACGGCAGTGCCTTGCCTAGCTTTACGGAATTAATGAGATTTTTGGAGTTTGAAGCTAGGGCTGTGGAGTCGTCTCCGTTGGAAGTGGCGCCACCTAGCGGGAGTTTGGGAAGATCCGCTGGCACATCGCGACGCAGTGACGCCCAGGGAGTGCCGCCGTCCCGGGGACGTGTGGCAGCTCGCTTGGCTGCGCTGACTGCTGCCGTGGGGGAACCGACATGTCCTCAGTGTGGGCGTTTGGGACATGCTTTGCGGGGGTGCCCTGAGTTTGCTGAGCTGCCGGTCAGCGAAAGGCGGGGCTTGGTAAAAGCCAAGCGCTTATGTTTCCATTGCATGGAAGATCATTTCGCGCGCGATTGTTCCAGGCAAGGTACTTGTTCTGCATGTGGAAGAGCTCACCATTTACTGCTGTGTGCTAACAGGTCTGGTGCGCCGGCTCCGGCACCGCAGCGCGGACCTGCTGCGAGAGGGGGAGCAGTCTCCACGTCGCAGCACCAGCGTCGCGCTACGGGCGGGGGAGCAGCCTCACCGTCCGCACAGCAGCCATGTCCGTCGAGGGGCCCTCGTCCAGGACGAGGCGCGCACCCGTCGGAGTGGAGAGAGAGTTCTCGGGTGAGTCATGCACACCCTAATAATTTTGAGGAGCATGCACCTGCGGTTTAGGGCTATACTGCGGGCCCGGCTAGGAGGCCCCGGGGTTGGGGGTACTCCACAGGTGAGGGGCCCATTCAAAATTATGGAAGTGGTCCCCATGTTTCTGCAACTGCGGGCCCGTCTCGGGACTCTTCGAGGGAAGAAGGCCCTACGGGCGGGGGCTTCACTTCACCGGTTAGTGGACCTCAATTTCCCGCGCCAGTGCCGGCGCCCACTGGAAGGGAGTATAGTCGGGAGGAGCCGCAGAGATACTCGCCGCCGTCTCGTGAGTACCCGCGGTTAGAGTACCACCCACCTTATTTTAGGTATGGGAGAGCGGCAGGCTACGCCCCCCCTAGGATGGCGATGTGTACTCGCTCACCATATGTAGGGCAGTGGGTTCACCCTGGGTTGGCGAGGCCGAACAGCCAATAGCTAGCCTGCCACTCTACTAGCGCAGAGCCGAGGACGGTTCTGCTGCCCACTGCAATAGTTTGCATATGGGGTCCCCGTGGAGATTCGGTTAGGGTAAGGGCTCTACTGGACTCAGGGGCCCAAGGGTGTATGGTGACCACACGGATAGTTAATATGTTGGGTTTGAACTTGGAGCCTTCTTCGGTGCCCCTTCTTGGTATTGGGGGTTTAGAAGTTAAACGTTTGGTAGGCCGAACTCATATAAGGTTTTCTTCGGTACGTTCCTCCACTTTGAGGATTGCAGCTGCAGCTATGGTTATGGATGATATCGTAGGCTGGCAGCCCTCCTCAGATATCTCTCCATCTATACTATCGTGTACGTCTAATTTAAATTTGGCTGATCCCAGGTTTTATGTTCCCGGCCCAGTGGACGTCCTCTTGGGCTCGGATGTGTTGGGATGGATTCTTTTGGGTGCCCAGAAGGCACTAGGCACGGTATCGTTTAATCTCGTTGTGGGCCCGGCCGAGAAAATCTTTGTGCAAACCAGACGAGTAACAGGGTCTTTCATACATTTGTTGGTAGCAGAACGCGTTGAGTTGATTATTATCAACAGACGTCTTCCTCCAAGATGGCCGACGCACGAGGAAACTTAATTCGTTCCCTTTCAGCGAGCTCTAAGAGAGACCGAATGGCAATAAAAGGACTAGACCTCAAACCATAGGTGACCTTTAATTCGTAGACCATCATGGGATCGTCAGGGTGTTCTATCCACAAAATCATCTGATAACGCCTGTCATCATGATGAATCACAGTCTGCCGAAATATCTGTCATATATCAGCAACAAATACAATTAATTGCATGTCGACGGAACCCAGTGAGGATATCTTCCATATCCCGATGCAACTTTGGTCCAGTATGGAGACACTGGTTCAAGGATACTCCTGAAGTGGTGGGCGCCGATCCATCAAAAACTACCCTTATATTCCCACCGGGCCCTTTAAGACGGCGTGATGAGGAAGAAAGTGATGCTCCACTGAGCGATAATCCAAGTTGGACACAGACATGTGACCCAAATCCTCATACTCAGGCAAGAACTCGATATACTTCTTCCGAAGTTCGGGATCCCGTTTCATACGGCGCATTTAGGGGTATTTATTAGATCTGGCTGGCCAAAACTCGAATCTCAAAATAATAAGGTAGTTCCAAATTACCAACTGCAATACAATATTTATTACCACCATCTTACTCGCAAGTCCTCCCGAAGTTATTCGGGGGAGAGTAAGAGAACAGCTCTTAGGCAAAACCAGGCGGCCCACCATTGCCTGGATGGATGGCGGTATATCCATCCCCAATAGCCGGGCCATACATAAAACAGACTGGTGACGGGCAGCGACGTCACTGGTGCAAAGGTTTCGGCACCGCGCTCACCAACCCGCCTGCCCAGCGTGTGTGAGTATGGGCATTTCTTCCAGGGGGGACCGCCAAGAATGGCAAAATCCTGGAAATGCCTATGTCCAGCAGTGGACGAAAAAGGCTGATGGATGGATGGATGGGATGGACACACATAAAAAGCATGTTTGCGTTCCACATGCCGCTACTCGCCCCAAGACCACCAATCGAAATTTAATAGTCTACCCGCGCAAGTTTGTGTTTCCAGAAACAGTAATTTTCAATTCCGTTACACCTTCATATATAAATTGTTTACGCTTGGTTTTTGTGATTTCCAGTGATAAGCATGAGTGAAGCAGGTATGTAGTTTTACAGCTATAATGTTTTTTAAAGTATTTTTGTATTTTATGAAAATGCAAGATTTTGGCACTATTTTTACTGAAATTTGAAAAATAAAAAGGTTGTAGTTATACATCCCGGTGCGTCCCGAGATTGTTTTTCATTTCAATATATAGCAGAACATTTCTATTTTGTGGAAACATAAAAATGAGTTCCGACTTTGTCTGCCTTTGCGAAATAATAAACTTTATGTCAGTAACCAAAATCTATGCTAGTAATAAAGTACTAAAAATGTTGTGTCTGTACATCGAATATTTTCTCGAAATTTTAAATCAAATGCCTGTCTGTCTTTTTATTTTGTTTTAAGGGGTGTTGATAAAATAATAATCAAGCCTAAAATTGAAAAAAAAAGCAAAATCGTGGGTAAAAGCTAGTAGGTAGTAAATTTTGTCTGTTCTTTCGTAATATGTTTTTTTTATAAAAATAGGTTGGGGAAAAGGTTTCTTCGCATTTAATATGAAAATTCAAAACATTTTTTAATAAACTTTATTTACATTTAACTAAAGTATGTAGGTGCCATTTTGTTCGATGACTTGGTGCCATTTTGTTCGATGACTTTCTGCCATCTTGTAAGTAGGGACATGATCCCATTGCTATAGAAATTCTGGGGCTTCTGATCAAAAAACCGCGACAAGTTTTTTTTGGCAGTCCTCTCGTGATGTTAACCTGACACTGCCTAAAGAATTCTGAAGAGACCGAGACAAGTGGAAATCTGAAGGTGCAAGGTCAGGACTATGCAGCGGATGCATTAATACGTCCCAGCCAAACTCTCTTAATTTTTGCTGAGTGGCTAAAGATGTGTGAGGACTAGCGTTATCATGATGAAAAACCACAGCCCTTTTGTTGACTAATTCCGGCCGCTTTCTCCCAACTTCATGCTTTAATCTCTGATTGTTACTACCTGGCAGTAACAGCTCATAATGAATAATGCCCTTCCAATCCCACCATACACACAGCATTACCTTGTTGCGAGATAACCCGGGTTTCGCCAGAGTCTGTGAAGCCTGACCAGCCTTTGACTACGACTTTTTCGCACGTTCTTGTCGTACGTGATCCACTTTTCACCACCAGTTATCAGGTTTTTCAAAAATGTTTCGGTTTTCATTGCGTCGTAACAAAGAATCACAAATGCGTACACGGTTCATTAAGTTTCTTTCAGTGAGCTCATGAGGCACCAAAATATCGAGCTTTTTCGTGTACCCAGCTTTTTTCAAATGCACCAAAACTGTTTTGTGGTCAATCATCCCCAGTTCTTCAGCTACATCGTAACTACTGATATGCCAATCCGTAACAGGGCGCCCAGAGCGAGGTGCATCTTTGACATCAAAATTTCCGGACTGAAAACGCTTAACCCGTAGAGTCACAGTCGTGACGATCGTCACGCCTAGGCCGAATTGTAAATAAAAAATTATTATTGTTAGTTAATATATTATAAACCTAGTGATATGGGTATTTTTCGAAAGCTATTAAGATGAGCAATAAAATAATAATAATAATAATAATATAAAAAAAGTTGTGGATTGTTATTCTAGCCCCAAATCTTCTTTTTTTTTAAATATATGTATAGAGTTATATTTTTTTTATTATTCTTTATATTTTTTTACAATTTCATAAAATTTGAATAGACATATATATATATAGTTTACATACATATATTCATATATATAACTAAGATTTTTTCAAGGAGAAAGCCCCCCACCAACTTACCCCAAGAAAAAAAAAATGTTTTCTTTTAGGAAATTTTATCTTGTTTTAGAAAAACAAAACTGCATTAGAATTGGACAACTAGTTCCGGAGATATAGCCAAAAACAAAATTGGCGGGAAAATTTGCAAACTTGCAAAAATGCACGTTTACCGGACGGGAAACCAAATTTGTGCTACTACCACAGTTACTGCACTAGGTCCAATAACATCACGAATTTTTTTCGCGGCTTGCGTTGCATTTTTACCTTTTTTGTAGTAAAATTTTAAAATGTATCGAATTTCTTCATTAGATTCACTCATCTTAACAGTAAGAAAAACAAATGAAAATCACACATTTTACCTAATTCTTAGGAATTATCTTTTTTAAAATTTAAACTTTTTAATAATACCAAAACCAGCCAGATGCAAATGGTATAGCCAAAGAGATTTTATTATAAGTTCATACATACTATTTGCGAAAAGAGTTTTTCCCCGACCATATTTTTGTTTATTTAATATATAAAAAAAAAAATTTCAGGTTCTTATAATCTGAGGGTATATAGCCGAAAAAATATTTTTGAAAAGATGCAGGGGCAAGACTTACCTGACTTCAGCAAAAAATTGGATGATGCTGAAACATATTTCCTAAATTTAGATAAACATTCCCAGGATATGATGAAATAAAACATAATTTTTCACGCGTGAAATCTGAATTTAAAACAAGATGGAAGCTGTATAATTACAAAAAGGATAAATTTCTTTTAAAAAACCTGGACCGGCTAGAAGGTACATTTGAAATGCCAAAAGATTTTTTCCATCGAGGTTGACCAACAAAAACCTTTGACGAGTCAAGTGACAGATCTAAAAGACGAAAAACAGTGGAAGTCTGGGAAGTGGAGTTGGGAGTTTTAACCCATGCCACTCAATCTAAATTGTACAGCATGGGTAAAAGAGATGCGTCACAAGTTCTAAAGGACTTGAATGTCTCACCTAAACGAGCTTCAAAGTACAAACAAGCATACTTAAATCAAAAACAAGAAGTAAAAGCATTAACAACTTTTGAAGCGCTTTCCATGTCAGTGGAGGCTGACCTTACTAGAAGACAATACGAGATAATACGGGCCACTAACAAAAAACTGTATCCATGTTACAGTTTAATTCAAAAAATTAAATCAGAGTACTGTCCAGGGAGGAAATCTTTTACAATAACAGAAACCAGTGCCGAAGTAAAATTAGAAAACCTGTTAGAGCATACAAATAAAAGGTTGATTTATTATTTGAAAGATGTTTTGCAAGTGCTTCCGGAAAATGAAAGAAAAGACCTGACTTTAATATCAAAGTGGGGCTGTGATGGCTCGCAACAAGCCCAATATCATAAAAATTTTACAAATCAAGCGGACTCAGACAAGTATATATTCCAAAGTTCTTTTGTACCCCTTCGACTTGTATGTAATAAGAACAATAAGGTACTGTGGGGAAATCCAACACCTTCCCCTCCTAGATTTTGCCGTCCAATGAGAATCAGGTTAGTTAAAGAATCAACAGACATAACTAACGACGAAATTGCCTATGTGACGGAGCAATCACTGTGAAAGATGTTGACTTTAGAATCAAACAAACAATGCTGTTTACAATTATTGATGGAAAAGTTTGTAATTCGGCTACAGATACGAAATCAACAATGAGATATTACATTTGTAACGAGACATCATCTCAGTTCAATAAAATTAACCCGGAAAATATTATGAACCCTGATTCCTTGTCATTTGGATTATCTACTCTACATGCTAGAATAAGAATTTTTGAAAGCCTCCTGCATCTGGCGTATAAATTGCTACTACAAAAAGGACGAGTTTTCAAAAATAATATAAATGAGTCAGATACGCTAAAGGAAACAAAATCAAAAGTGCAAGACAATTTTAAACTAAAGTTAGGTTTGCTCGTAGATCTACCAAAAGCAGGATTTGGTAATACAAATGATGGCAATACTAGTAGAAGATTTTTTGATGATCCTACACTGGCGTCTGAAATAACTGGAATCGACTACAGTGTAATATATAGATAAAAAGTAATACTAGAAATGATATCAAGCGGTCACGAAATAGATTTCAAAATTTTTCAAAATACGCAGCAGAAACGGCAAAATTATATGTTGACCTATATCCTTGGTGCCCCATGATACCTATGATGCACAAAATATTAGTACATGGTGCTACTATTATAAAAAGTGCTTTGCTTCCAATAGGGCAGCTTGCTGAAGAGGCCTCTGAAGCCCGTAATAAACATTATTTAAACGAAAATAAGAAAGCAGATTTTTTTCGAGGCTAACATTCCTCGTACACATTTCTTTAGTCATTTATCACCAAAACATAACTGGAGCTATTCATAAACAAGAAAAAATTACAGTTGCCATAGACGATCTTAATGAATCGAACCTGAAAATCGATGTCACTTGTCTCTCGGAGCATTTTTTGAAGAAGGGTGAAGAAATTTTTTCCTGTATACCTGATTTTAAATTAGCAAGTGCCTTTTGCAGAACAAAAGTTAAACGTTAAAAAGAAAACCGAGGAGGGGTAGCAATATTAGTTCGAAAAGACATTGAATATAAAGAAATCTCTAAAATCAATGAATTGGCAGAAAATTTCACTTTTGAATGTTGTGCTGTTGATCTTATTAACTTAAATATAATCATTATCTGCTTGTATCGCATTCCTAGCAATAACTTTACACCATTTTTTAAGAGTTTGGAAACGATGTTGTCTTTACTTAGCAAAACTCGCAAGAGAATTGTCATTTGTGGTGACTTTAATATTGATAGGTTAGCTGAAGCGGGTACTAAATTTGAAATTAACAAAAGACTAGAGGACATTTTTGAGGCTTTTAATTTCAATATGCAAATTAAAGAGCTAACTCGAATAACTGCAAGAACTAGAACGTGAATTGATAACTTTGCAATTAACTTTAATAAATTTAAGTCCAAAACAGTTTAATTGGACCCGTCTGACCATAAAGGTATTGTGCTGGCTATCCCAATTATTAATAAGGTGAAAAGAGTATCCCACTCGTGGGCTACATTTAAAAGAGACTTCTGTAGTGAGAATATAGACAAGTTTATGGATAGTATCAGTCATCATGGTTTCTCGGAGTACTTGATGAAGAAGACGTTAATTTAGCCTTTGAAAAGTTTTTAAATTTGTTGCCACTATTTTATGACTTATTTTTTCCTTGGAGTAAAGTTAAAATAACTGTTCGCAAGTCTCCCTTGTTTGGAAAACCCCTTTCTGGCAGGGTTTAGATTCTATCAGTATTAATGGGCCCAGTCACGAAAAACTAAATTGTACCTGTCGAGAGGGGGGTTTATCATACAATAACCAAAAACAAAAAACCACGTTGGCTATCAAGATGCATGAAGCTGTGCTCTAAAAAGAAGAGACAATTCCTTTGGCAATACAGATCTTCTCCAAGTGAAACAAATAAATACCTTTACAAATCCTTTTCCAAAAGACTACAAAGCATTATTCGACAAACACAAAAAGCACAAAACAATTATTTAATAAGTACAGCTCCAAATAAATCCAGAGTGACCTGGAAGATCATACAAAATAATCAAGTTAATAAAACTACCAACATCGAAAAAATACGGCTACATAACGGTAATTTTGAATCAAATCCTCTTACAATAGCTAACGTTTTTAACAACTTTTTTATTGATCAACTTGGATCTCGCAGCCATTCTAACCAAAATACTACGAATATTTTTTTCACTACAATATTTTTTTAGCATTTTACAAATCTCATCATTTTCTTGCTCCTGTAACAGTTTATTTAAAAAGATATATTTTAAAGGAAGATACTCTATCACAAAGTTTACATAATGAATAGTTTTTTTAGACATAGATTCCTTTGAATTTTTTAAAGGTGCTCTAGACAGTGAATCTGGCATAACTAAATCTTTTCCAAGAATTTTCTCTGATTTTTCTGTAATACCAGTAATAGCGGTTTGTGATATAGTTTCAAACATAATTTTTAAACCTGTAATGTATCCTGTAGTGAAATTACCGAACTGAGACTGAGACTAGAACTGGAAATGATGACACAAAAATATAATGTTGCAAGAAATGAGCTTATTCAACAAGATTTAACCTTCGGGGAAATGTTAAAAAATTGCTGAATTAAAGGGTGAAACAACGACAAAAAACTACAGTTACTTCTAGAAGCAACGCTGCCTTCAAAGGAACCCAGCTGCATACACAGTGGCTGCCTGCTGTGTGGGCCTCCTGCAACTCCAGCTGGTCCGGTCACTCAGACTAAACAAACCCCCCAGGATCTACATACATCAATAAGCTCCTCACCATCTCAGAACTACCAGCCAGCCTTGGTTCCACGAACATCCTCGGGTGACAAAACATTACCAAGTCTTCCTGCTATCCCTGGACAACAGCTTGTCAACACATCCCCTCGACCTAGGCATACCCTATCACTAGACTGTCAGTGTCGCCGGATTCTCCTGAAGTGCCTGAGTTTGATCACTTGATACTGTCAGCACCTCCCAGGACGCCAGCTTATACATCTGAGCACAAAAGTCAGGCTGCCCGTCGGCGGCGACGCCGCCGTTCTGCGCGCCTCCGTTGGGAGTCGAAACAAGACGCGGAGTCCTCATCCACTCCTGCAGCCAAGCCCTCGTCAGACCCTTCAGTTACGTCTTACGCACCACCAATGCCAAACTCTTTCCCTCAGTCATCCGAGCCTTTGACTGTCGACGGGCCACTCTACTTTTGTATTTACAGATAGAATTGGCAAAAACCTTGGGCCTTTGTTAGGTAATAAACTAATGAAAAATTTCATCAACATTTGCATGCCAGGTGCATCATTTATACAAAGAATGGAACATATGCTAAAAATCGAATATAATAGTAATGTAAATAAAACAATTGTTTTGTTGGTAGGAGATAGTATGGATATCACACACAGTGACCTACTAAAATACCTGGAATTGATGTTAAAACTAAGCGTTAAAAAATTATACTTTGCGAACTCCCTTACTCTGAATTACTAACAGGGTTACAAAAAAGTAATATAAATAATTTAAATACTTGCATGCATAACTTTTCAATTGGTCAAAGTGACAAAATTGAAATTGAATACTTTGACACGAATTCTTACATTCCTGATTTTGTTTTGACGAAAGGTAAATTATACCTGCCACATTATTTTAAAAAACAATTAGCTACTAAGTTCTCTCACACATTTTAAAGCAAGCTAAATTACCACAATTTAATCCTCTCCAAAATGATCCAAATGATCTATTTTCAGACTTATTTAACATCGTTTCCAAAGAGTTTGAAAATACTTTTAAATTGAAAAAAGTTTAAATCACTTTCAGTGACTGGGCGACACGAGGTATTTATAAAAGCAGAAAAGATTTATATGAATTGTAGGACATAAAATCTTATAATTATAATAATGATCAATTTTTGGAATTTTTTAAAAATACTCACGTATTTTTGAATTGGTCTGTTTAAAAGCAAAAAGCATATTTCTGAATAAATAACTTAAAATGTCCAATAATAAAATAAAAGCAGTATGGAATATCATTAATACAGAAACTGGTAAGAGTAAAAGACGAAATAATGAACTTAAGTTGAATATTAACAATGAAACTGTTATAGGAGACAATGCAGTTAAAGTTGTTTGCAATAGAATCCAACAATCATGTAAACAAACCAAATTGTCACGATTACTCCGTAATCAAATACATTTGACGATCAATTATGAACATAGTCTGATTTCAACGAACGCACCATTGTTTTCACATTATCTTCAACACGATTTAACTTGTATTTATAAGTTAAATTTGTTAAAACATTTGCAACGTAAAAATTTCGAAGTATTTGACAAGCTGTCATCTTAGTTTTTTACTCATCGAACTCTATAAGTCATTGAAAAGTTAGTGTTGTTCGTAATCTGAAGTTATCTTTTATTTTTAATTTAATAAATTATTTTAATTTAATATTATTTGAATACAATAAAAATTTTTTTTCAAGAGCTTAATATAATTAACCAAAACGGATTGTATCCTAAGCCATAAAAATAATGGTTAGTTTTTAAAAATTGACAGGTGGCCATTTTGTTAGAATTGTCATTCACAGTCATTCACTGTTCTGTGGGTTCGCTGTGCATTAGTGTTTTCTGTTTCCGTTTTCTGTTTCCGATTTCTACGACTTTGCATTCTCATTTTGGACTTTTGTTTTGCTTTACGATTTGGCTGGACATATTTTTCTTGGAACGACGACCTTTGCACGGCATCACGGACTTTGATATAGCATACGATTGGTATTTTTTCTCAAGGAGTAATCAGGAGGTAAGAATGATTTAGATCTATTACCTACAACGGAAATCTATTAGACGCACTTAAAACTAAAAACTATTGTATTGCCCTCGTAACTAATTATTTGAATAGATCACAATTACTGAAATGTATGTGTGTAAAATTATATTTGTTTTTAAGGTTATAATGAGCGAACCGCAGCCAGGTTCGTCGGGGACTGCTCCGCCGCCGCCGGTCAAAAAACCAAAATTGGCTGTTAAAAAACGCTGTTAAAATTACGAACTGTCACCCATATCATGCTATCTCGAACATACTTTAGTGCTTACCAGCAAGTAGTGAAACAGGCCTTAAAAATAATGTTATAATTACGGTCACCGGCGACACTTCTGATAGTGATGATGACGAAGACGAAGATTTAAATTTGTTTTAATAAACACTTTTTTTATATATAATCAGTTTTATTTTATAGTCTATGGCTTATATATTTAATCTATTTAGTCAGTTTTATTTTAGTACCTATCCTACTATGGGCCATAGTCTATGACTTAAAATTAAAATAATTAGAAAAATAAATTTAATTAAAATTAAATTAGAACACTATGACATCACTATGGGCATAAACAATACGCTGTCAATGTGAGTCCGCCATATTTGTTTACATGATTGTTGGATTCTATTGCAAACGACTTTAGTTATTAAAGTCATACCTTAGTGATCGAATTCAAAAGGTACATATTAACAAAGTAAAGTCAGCTGGAGCATTAGTTAAAATGGGTGTCCCGCAGGGCTCCATATTGGGGCCTTTATTGTTCTTAATATACAGAAATGACCCTCCTTATTTGGTTAAAGACTTATCTGAGATAGTGCTATTCGCTGACGACACGTCACTTATTTTTAAAGTTAATTTATTTATTTATTTATGAAATTAACAGCGTTAAAAGTAAAACTAAACATTATTTCAAGACTATGACTAAGGCCAATAACAAATTTCCCCAACTGTTTAATAAAATAACAAAAACAAAAAAAAACTCAACTAAATTCATTCCTCAGAAACGGAATCTAAAATAAAATTTAAATGCTTACAGGGCAACTCATCTGCCTACCGTACTCTATTTTAGTTTAAATTGTTCAATTTGTTCAATTGTTCGACGGGGTGTTTGTGTTGTGTATGTGTTAATGTAAGGGATGAGTATGTATGAGTGTGTGTGTGAGAGAGGGTTCATTCTTTAATAGACATAAAGATATCCTTGATGATGAGAATGTAACTCTATGTATGATTCTTGATTGGTTTACTGCGAATAATTTAGTTTTAAGTGGGAAAAAGACAAAATGTATGAAATTCACAAAACCAAATGTAATTCAAGTAGTTGCTGAACTACTTTTGCAGGGGTCCAAGCTAGAGTTAGTCAACAAAACGAAGTTTTAGGCATAACTATAGACTCTCGTCTTCCGTGGAGTCCCCACATAGAAGGCCTTCGTGGTAGACTAAGTTCAGCCGCATACGCTGTTAGACGGATGAGGCAAATTACTGATGAGGATACTGCTAGATTGGTATACTTTAGTTATTTTCACAGCATTATGTCATATGGTATGTTGCTGTGGGGTAGAGCTGCGGATGTAAACGGAGTCTTTGTTTTGCAGAAGAGAGCAATTCGTGATATTTACAATATGAAGCATCGGGATTCATTAAGAGAAAAATTAAAAGAAATTAATATTTTAACAGTTCCTTGTGAATTTATTAACCAAGTTATTAAATATATCAGAAAAAATATCGATAATTTCCCTAGCCTCGGTGAGCATCACTCTATAGACACTAGGAAGAAACTTAAACTGGCTTTTCCAAAAATTTGACTTGCAAAAGTACGCACATCTTTTGTAGGACATAATATAAGATTTTACAATTAACGTCCAAAGGAGGTCCTTAGTTTTTCAGAAAATAAGTTTAAATTATATATTAAGCAGGGAAGTCTTGACGATAATCATTCACGTACTCTAAAAGTATGTTACCAAAACATCGCTGTATTAGACGGTAAAACGCAAAGACTCGAGGTGTTACTTAAAGGTGACCTAAAATGTGACATTTCATGTATAACCGAGCATTGGCTATGTGATTCCCAACTAGCAGCAGTTAACATAAATTACTTTATAGCACACCGTGCGTAAAATGACCACTTTACGCACGCTGTGCTTGCGTAAAGTCGGCATTTTCCGCACTTTTGCTATAAAATATTATACGATACTCGTGCGAGAAACTTTTTCTCGACTCGTGTGATTGCAGCACTCACCTTCGGCTCGTGCCGCAAACTCACACTCGTCAGAAAACGTTTCATCGCTCTCGTATCTTAATGTACTATTATTTTAACATCTAAATATTATAGAAAAGCTAAAGAGAGAGGCGGTTCATGTATTTTTGTACGCGAAAATATTAGATGTTTAGAAAACACCGCCCTAACTCAGTTGTCTACCAAATTGTACTGCGAAATCTCGGCCGTAGACTTAATAGAACTTAATATAACTATAGTTTGTTTTTATAGAACAAATGTTGACGTGACCAGTAAAAAGTTCCTCCAGCACCTTGAACTAGTACTCGATAAGATTAGCGATCTGGGGCTCGACTGCGCCGTTCGAGACTCAAATGTTGACTACCTTGTAAACTGCTCAGATAAAAAACGTTTACGGGATATGTTATCGAGCCATAAAATGAGAAATGTCGTTTATTTTCCAACTCAAACCACCGTCATCTCATGTTTAGACCACATTTCCACCACCTTACGCCGCTATTGCAAAGCCAGTCATTTCAAACATTAGCGACCATTACGCTGTGCTGGGTACAATAACGTGTCACCGTACGGTGGCGAGTCCCGCCGAGCGACTGATAAGGGACAACACTCTCACTGCGCGGGCGAACTTCGCTGCAGCGCTGCTCAGTGTGGACTGGCGAGACATATGGGCGCGTAGAGGGGCTTCCATTGAGGAGTTGGTGATGTCCGTAATTAATATTATACCTAGCTAATAAACATGACATTTGCTTTTCACTAAAAATGAAACCATATAGGAAAAATAGTTGTTGGATCTCGGTGGAAGTAAAAAATTAAAAATGTTTATTGTTTGACGCTATTGAATTAAGTACAAAATTCCCAAATGAAAAAAATATTAAAGCTTTCACGCTTAACTTAAATGGAAAATATAAAGCCTTTGTGTTACAAAAGAAGGCAGAACATTATACAAATATAATTATGAATTATACTAAAAACATCTCGAAAACGATGTGGAGAGTTGATAACAAGGAACTTGGTAAGACCGTTCGCTCTTGTGTTGACTTTACGGACATCGCCGTCGACTCTAATGGGCAGAGGTTTCAGAGCAGAGGGGACGTAGTCGGCGCCATGAACGTTCGCTTCGCGGGGGCGGCGGCGGCATGCGGCGCTCCGCCAGCGAAATTGCCTGCCGCGTGCGCCGCTCTGGAACGCGCCCGTCCGCCCGCCGACCGCTCGCTGCGACTGCGGCTGTTCACTGCTGATGAGGTGTACCGAATTACCACTAGGAGCTGTACGACTGTTGCATTCGATCCGGCTCGTACCCCTCTGCGCTTGACCAAAGCAAGATTGCCCCTATGTAAGGGAAGTAGGGAGAAGATTGATGGTTATAGACCGGTTGCAGTAGTCCCAACGGTGTCAAAGGTGTTCGAAAACGGCATCAGTTCTCGACTCACCGAGTATATGAAGTCGACGCGGGCTCTGTCCGAGAGGCAGTACGCGTACCGCGCCGGTCGCTCAACGACTGCTCTCGCGCGGGACGTCGCCGGTTTGTGCTCGAAGCCAGGGAGAAGAACCTGCATGTTGCAGTACTTTGTTGCAATCTGTCCAAGGCGTTCGACGTGGCTGACCACGAGCTAATAGCGTCCAAAATACGTCACTATGGAATAAAAGGCCCACCGAATGACCTCCTTACCGATTTCCTAAAAAAACAGATCGCAAGTGGTGATCGGCGACCATGGTCGGGTAAGATCACAACGTCCATGGGTGTGGCACAAGGTTCCTCAGTATCGAATATCCTTTTTTCATTGATATTGAACGATCTGCCTGAGTTTGTGCCGAACAGCGACATATTTATGTATGCAGACGATGTGGCAGGCGTTGTGGCCTCTCCCGGGCAAAATAAGCTCGAGATGCACTTGAACGAGACGGCGGCCAGCCTGTCTCAGTGGTTCAGAATGAATGGTGTTGTTCTGAATCTGAACAAAACCCATTTTCTCCAGTTTGACATTTCAGGACGACCCATCAAACCACTGTGCGTCTCAGTTGGTGGAGTCCGGTTAGAGCAGTTTGAGGCGAGCACCTTCCTCGGCTTCGAGCTGGACCGTGGGCTCACCTGGAGCTCACACATAGATAGATTGTGCGCACGTCTTGCCACGCCCCAAGGTCTATAACCATCTCGCTTCGCACGTGACAGCCGCCAAAACTATCGGCTCCTTTAAGGCAAAATTGAAACAATGGCTTCTTGAGCGGAATTTCTACGGTGTGGAGGAATTCTTTGCTGGGTAGTTTTGATCTTTGTGTGGTCATTTGAAACTATGCGTATAAATAGTTAGGACACACTATTTTTTTTATTGAATTTTATTGTAATTTTTTATTTCATTTTGATTTAATGTAATTTTACAGTGTAAAATTATTATTTCAACTTATGTACATTGAATAGATTAACTGGCCACTTACATAAACAATATTTAAAAATTTATTGCAACATTTGAAAATAGAACTCTTTGGCTGTAGAATGCAGTTTGTTTCATCTGACTCTTTTGTTTTTACCTTGTGGCGCCATTTAAAAAATTGTGTGTCTGCATCAACATGGATTTAACTCGGGAAAATTTTCGTAGTATGATTTTCTACGATTTTAAGTGTAATTTGACAGCTCAACAGAACATCGCTCGGATTGAAACAGCTTTTGGCAATGAAGCACCATGCAAGACGACTGTTTATAGCTGGTTTGCAGAATTCAAGCGTGGTCGTATCAATCTCAGTAACGAATCTCGCGATGGTCGGCCGTCCACCACTGTGACCAACAAAAACATCGATGCTGTGCGCCGTATGATTGAAACAGACAGGCATGTGACCTACCATGAAATTCGCGCATCCTTAGAAATAGGCATGAGTCAAATACAATCAATCCTATACAAACATTTGGGTGTGAGAAAGCTGTGCTCGCGGTGGATCCCACACAACTTGACCAAGGCTCAAAAAACGGACCGCGTCACTTGGTGCAGTGCCATGCTTACCAGATTCAACGAAGGTGCGTCAAATTTGGTGTGGGACATAGTAACAGGTGACGAAACATGGATTTATTGTTACGATCCCAAAACAAAGCAGCAATCGAGCGTATGGGTCTTTCAAGATGAGCCGAAACCAAGCAAAGTGGCGCGCGTGAAAAGTGCATCTAAGCGGATGATTGCTTCTTTTTTTAATAAAACTGGACACGTGGCTACTGTTGCTTTAGAGAATCGTCGTACCGTGAATAGTGACTGGTACACGACCATTTGTTTGCCGGAAGTTATTGACGAACTCCGTAAAAATAACCGTAAACGCTGTATCATCCTGCACCACGACAATGCTAGTTCTCACACGGCCAGACAGACAATCGACTTTTTGAAGACGAAAAATGTAGAATTCATGAGTCATCCTGCATACAGTCCCGACCTGGCACCTTGTGACTTTTTTCTGTTCCCAAAAATTAAGAACCAATTACGCGGTCAACGATTTTCATCACCAGAAGAGGCTGTCGAGGAGTATGAAAAACACGTTTCAGAGGTCACCACAGGGGAGTGGCACAAAAGTTTTCAAAACTGGTTTGATCGAATGAAAAAGTGCATAGACGCCAAGGGAGATTATTTTGAAAAACAATAAATTAATTTTGTACCTTTAATAGTATTTTTTCATATTCATTGCAGAAACTTATAGTGCGTCCCACGTATTAACTGAACTTCTTTATTCTCTTTCCAAAACCTGATCCAAATTTACCTTTAATGTTCACAATTCTCTGGATGCTTCCCTACTTAATATAGCTCGTTTTCACAGTTATTGCTTTGTTTTTATGTTACAATTTAACATTTAAATAACCCAACACATCTAAACATCTACCGTCTGCAACTTTTAACACAATATTTCTTTTTATCAATTTGTTTACTTTTCTAGGACAAATGTCAATGGAAAGCATTCTTCTTGAACTCTCGCACAAATATCTCAGACATCCATGCCCCGTTCTCAATATGGCCATAGATTGCCCACAAAAAGAAATTCCTACCTGCTGAATCTTCAGACTCCTCATCTTCTATCGGCCTCACTTGTCTAACATCCTGTCTTCTACAGAGATACGTCTAATATCTACTGATAGAACAGGAGGATAAAGAGATGATCTAATAATTTTATTTTGTTTTTTTTTACTCAATTTTTGGCCTGATTATCCGACTTTCTCTTGTCCTGTACTTTCTATCTCTTTACTAAACCAATGTTGTTTTATTAATATAATAATGATGATCGAAAAAAAGACATGTTCTTGCCAAGTTTCTTGCCCTTCTTCTTAGCAAGACTAATCGAATGGGGGGAGTTAGGCATATATTTATATATGTAACGTTTTAGTGTTTAGTATAAGTGTTCGCGCAACACTCAAATTGAACGCGCTTCGTTCACAGTGTTCTAATCTATTTTTAGAAACCGCTAGCGGCGGTGTAATCATTTTGTTTGTTTTTAATTTTGTGGTTCTTGTCTATGATTTTTGACAGAAATGACTGGTTAATTTTGCGCTCTCCCGGATTGATTGTGAAATAAAGGTCACCTGAAAAGTTTTAAGAGATTCTTGCTTCAGGGACATGTGTCCACAATATTATTATTAATTCTTTCAATTGAAATACCTTGTTACTGTCCGCTGGTGTTGTTTAATCTTCTCATTGGGCCCGGCAAAGATACTCTCTGTGCAGGCCAGACAGGGAACAGGGTCTTTCATACATTTTGTTGGTAGCAGAACGCGTTTGAGTTGATTATTAGCAACATTTTCTGGTAGCAGAGCGCGGTTAAGTTGTTTAGTATCGGATATTAAACAACCCCGGACCAAGATATATTCTGTTTATATAAGCCGAACCGAAATTGTAGCTCCGTTGGCAGAAAATTTGTGAATTATACTTTGTTTTAGGTAGGTAGTTTGTAACCTAAAGCGAGATCAAATAGAATATTTGTTATTTCTCATACTACAGTACTCGGACTGTGTATATGAATAGGTTTATATAAGCTGGAAGGATATTTACACAGCTCCGTTAGCTTTAGGTATTATATTATATGTTTGTATTGTGGATAAACATATAACTTTATTAGCGCTGTTTAGGTTGTTGTACACAGATTTAAATTGTAATTGTTAGACCTTGTTGGTGTAACTTTATAACTCGGTTGTTTGTGTTTATATAAGATATTTGGTTATAATATAATATAACGACCTATTGTAGGCTTGTTTGAGAGCACTGTTACAAGGCAGTTAGTTTATTTATATTAATAACATTTTGTATTTACCGAGTTACTGTGACAACTTGTTTGAGTGTATACATTGGGGCGCTTTGTGGTTTGTGACATTGTCAGTTCCGTCTTTAATTGTTTGTATTTCTCAATTCCCGGTCTACAATGTCGAAGACTTCTCCGAGGAACATCTTGGCCAGCCAGCTGCGCTGGTTTGTCAGCGTTCAAGGCTTGTTGGCTCGAGCTGATCGGGGCGATGCAGTCCTGGAGCGGTACTCACAGGTGGAGCGTCGCCTCGAGAAAGCTGAGCAGGCGCTCATGGAGCTGTTGGACCAGGAGCTGCCACCGGAGGTAATGGCTAGCATTAACAGTGATATGGAGCAGATAATGGATATCTACAATGAGACTACGCAGGTGGCATGTACGATTAAGAGATTGCAGTCTGGGGGTCCGGATGTCAAATTGGGCACCAGTAGTCAAGGGGTAGGGTTGCATAGCAGACTGCCTACCTTAGAGCTTGGTCACTTTGACGGACGTATGGAGCAATGGGTCGCCTTTAAGAATATGTTTACTTCTTTGGTAGACGGTAGACAGGATCTGTCCAACGCACAGAAAATGGCGTATTTGATGTCCAGTCTACAAGGGTAGGCTATATCATTGATACAACATCTGATGGTTGAGGAGCATAACTACGTCATCGCATGGGAGTTATTGAACAACAGATATCAGAATGTCCGGTTGTTAGCAGACGCGCATGCGAGTCAGCTGTTAGGTCTGCCTCGGGTTACATCTAGATCGCATATCAGGGCTCAGTTACTCACACCCGTTACAGTGGCGTGCAACGCATTAAAAATGTTGGGACTACCAGTGGATGAATGGTCTTATCTGTTGGTACACATAATTTTGAGCAAGTTGCCGGCTGACTCTCGCTCACGGTTTGAACGCGAGATGGCAGAACGGGACGGCAGTGCTTTGCCTAGCTTTACGGAATTAATGAGATTTTTGGAGTTTGAAGCTAGGGCTGTGGAGTCGTCTCCGTTGGAAGTGGCGCCACCTAGCGGGAGTTTGGGAAGATCCGCTGGCACATCGCGACGCAGTGACGCCCAGGGAGTGCCGCCGTCCCGGGGACGTGTGGCAGCTCGCTTGGCTGCGCTGACTGCTGCCGTGGGGGAACCGACATGTCCTCAGTGTGGGCGTTTGATACATGCTTTGCGGAGGTGCCCTGAGTTTGCTGAGCTGCCGGTCAGCGACAGGCGGTGCTTGGTAAAAGCCAAGCGCTTATGTTTCCATTGCATGGAAGATCATTTCGCGCGCGATTGTTCCAGGCAAGGTACTTGTTCTGCATGTGGAAGAGCTCACCATTTACTGCTGTGTGCTAACAGGTCTGGTGCGCTGGCTCCGGCACCGCAGCGCGGACCTGCTGCGAGAGGGGGAGCAGTCTCCACGTCGCAGCACCAGCGTCGCGCTACGGGCGGGGGAGCAGCCTCACCGTCCGCACAGCAGCCATGTCCGTCGAGGGGCCCTCGTCCAGGACGAGGCGCGCACCCGTCGGAGTGGAGAGAGAGTTCTCGGGTGAGTCATGCACACCCTAATAATTTTGAGGAGCATGCACCTGCGGTACAGGGCTATACTGCGGGCCCGGCTAGGAGGCCCCGGGGTTGGGGGTGCTCCACGGGTGAGGGGCCCAATCAAGATTATGGAAGTGGTCCCCATGTTTCTGCAACTGCGGGCCCGCCTCGGGACTCTTCGAGGGAAGAAGGCCCTACGGGCGGGGGCTTCACTTCACCGGTTAGTGGACCTCAATTTCCCGCACCAGTGCCGGCGCCCACTGGAAGGGAGTATAGTCGGGAGGAGCCGCAGAGATACTCGCCGCCGTCTCGTGAGTACCCGCGGCTAGAGTACCACCCACCTTATTTTAGGTATGGGAGAGCGGCAGGCTACGCCCCCCCTAGGATGGCGATGTGTACGCGCTCACCATATGTAGGGCAGTGGGTTCACCCTGGGTTGGCGAGGCCGACCAGTCAATAGCTAGCCTGCCACTCTACTAGCGCAGAGCCGAGGACGGTTCTGCTGCCCACTGCAATAGTTTGCATATGGGGTCCCCGTGGAGATTCGGTTACGGTAAGGGCTCTACTGGACTCAGGGGCCCAAGGGTGTATGGTGACTACACGGATAGTTGATATGTTGGGTTTGAATTTGGAGCCTTCTTCGGTGCCCCTTCTTGGTATTGGGGGTTTAGAGGTTAAACGTTTGGTAGGCCGAACTCATATAAGGTTTTCTTCGGTACGTTCCTCCACTTTGAGGATTGCAGCTGCAGCTATGGTTGTGGATGATATAGTAGGCTGGCAGCCCTCCTCAGATATTTCCCCATTTATAGTATCGTGTACGTCTAATTTAAATTTGGCTGATCCCAGGTTTTATGTTCCCGGCCCAGTGGACGTCCTCTTGGGCTCGGATGTGTTGGGATGGATTCTTTTGGGTGCCCAGAAGGCACTAGGCACCTCATCACTGTTGGCGGTGTCCACCATTTTTGGACATGCTGTCTTGGGACCAGTCTTCGATGACTACACTCCGGATGAGTCGAGGGTAATCAATACAGCATCCCTTGCTAAGACGATGCATCGGTTCTGGGAAGTAGAAGAGCCTCCCATGGTTCCGAGGGTGGACCCGGAACATGCAGAATGTGAGGCCTTCTTTCAAGCCAACACTACGAGGCTAGCTTCAGGGAGATTTGTAACGCGGTTGCCTTTTACAGCATCCCCTCCTATTCTTGGACAATCCAGAGCACTGGCAGAGAAGCGACTGCTGGCTATGGAACGGCGCATGCAGCGTGACCCAGTGCTACGTGAGAAATATATTGACTTCATGCGTGAGTACGAAGCACTAGGTCATATGTCACCGGCTCGAGTAGATTGGAGCTCTACTGAGCATTACTTCCTACCTCACCATGCAGTATTGAAGGCTTCTTCAGGAAAGCTGCGCACCGTGTTTGACGGGTCGGCGCCTACCTCAACAGGAGTCTCGTTGAATTCGTGTCTACACTCTGGGCCAAAGCTTCATCGGGATGTCATAGATATAATTTTAAATTTCAGGAGACATCAGGTGGTGTTTGGAGCCGACATTAAGATGATGTTCCGGCAGACTGTCATTCATCCTGACGACAGGCGTTTCCAGTTGATTCTCTGGCGGGAGCACCCAGAGGACCCAGTGACAGTTTACGAGCTCAACACCAACACATATGGTTTGAAATCAAGTCCATATATAGCTATAAGATGCTTATTAGAACTGGCGGAGCGGGAGAGGGCCCGCTACCCGCGTGCGGCAGCCGTACTGACACGTGACCTCTACGTGGACGACGTGTGTACTGGGGCCCAAACAGTTGAGGAAGCTCTTATACTCAGGGATGAATTAATTGCTATACTAGCAGCGGGAGGCTACGAGTTAAGAAAATGGTTATCAAATGAGCCCCGTCTGTTAGAAGGTATTCCAGAGGATCACCAACAGAACCCTAACCTGTTTGCTGAGGTGGACGATCCTAATATGATAGCGGTTTTGGGAATGAAATATCAACCGGTAAATGATATTTTCACGTTTCAGGTGGAACTGAAACCAGAGAGAGTATGGTCGAAGAGGACCGTGCTGTCCACCATCGCTCGCATGTTTGATCCGAACGGCTGGATCAGTCCGGTGATCTTCTCAGCGAAGTGTCTGCTGCAACGGCTGTGGATCCTGGGCGTGTCGTGGGACGAGCCGCTCACCGGGTCTCCGTTGGACGACTGGCTGGAGTTGATGTCATCGTTGGAGGAAGTCAATCGAGTTGCCTTACCTCGCCGGATCTTGCCGCCAGGAAAGTATCACGCTTCTTTGCATGGCTTTTGTGACGCCTCCGAACGTGGATACGCTGCGGCCGTATATTTACGAACCGTTGACAGTCAGGGACACGTCAATGTTGTGTTACTTCTAGCGAAAAGCAAGGTTGCTCCCATACGTACTCGTCTTACTATTCCTAAATTGGAATTAAGCGGAGCTCATCTTTTAGCTAGATTACTGAATCATATATCTCGGGAGTTAGCTGCCAATGTTGATTTTCAGGATGTGTATGCATGGTCAGATAGTCAGGTCGCGCTAGCATGGTTGCGCGCGGCTCCGCATACCTTAGAGATTTTTGTAGGAAACCGGGTTTCGCAAATTCAGAACATGGGTATTCATATTAATTGGAGGCATGTCCCAGGTGAATGTAATCCTGCAGACTGTGCATCGAGGGGCTGCACAGCGCCGGAGTTGGTGTCACATGCTTTATGGTGGGGTCCGGAGTGGCTCAGGGGACCTGAGTCTTCTTGGCCTGTTCAGCAAGTAGATAGGACGACCCAGATTTTACCAGGGCTGCGTGTGCATGCTTTAATTGCAGAGACCGATTTAGATCCTGATTGGCTGACTGGGAGATATAGTAGTTTGGACAAATTATTGGCGGTTACTAGTTGGATTAAGCGTTTTATAAATAATTGTCGTAACCCCCAAAATAAACAGTTGTCGCCAGTGGTGAGTGCCGAGGAGCGTCGAGATGCACTGCTTCACTGGGTCAAGGTAGTGCAGGCGGACCGTTTCAAGTCTGAATTGCAGATTCTTCGCGATGAACGTGCCAAGCTGAAGGGAGCGGTCGCTAGATTAAATCCTTTTCTGGATTCACAGGGACTTCTGCGTGTTGGAGGTCGACTTCGGAAGGCTGACCTGCCATACGGAAGCCGTCATCCTCTGCTGTTACCCAAGGAGGGTCCTTTGGTAAAGCTTTTGGTATCTGACCGACATGTACGTAACTCTCATGCGGGACGCAATGCGTTATTGGCGATATTACAGCGGGAGTTTTGGATCTTGTCTGCTCGCCGGGTAATTCGCAATGTAGTTTTCTCCTGCGTTCCTTGTTACAGACTACGAGCCTCATTGATGCAGCCTCAGATGGGAGATCTGCCGGCTGACAGGATCACCCAGTCGAGACCATTCGAAGGAGTCGCCACGGACATGGCAGGCCCGTTCTCGGTCAAGACCTCCACTCTTCGTAACGCTCGGATTGTTAAGGCTTACCTGTGCGTATTTGTGTGCTTGTCCACCAAGGCCGTCCATTTGGAATTAGTGTCCTCGTTGTCCACGGAGGCCTTCGTTGCTGCGTTAGACCGTTTTGTTTCGCGTAGGGGTCTACCTTCATTGATCCGCTCTGACAATGGCACAAACTACCAGGGTACCTCAAACTATTTGAAAGATGTGTATAAATTTTTAGAAAATAATTGTGTTAGTTTAAGTCATATCTGCGCCCAGAGGGGGATAACTTGGCGGTTCAGCCCGCCAATTTGTCCCCACTGGGGTGGGATTTTTGAAGCCGCCATGAAGTCAGCCAAGACCCACCTCCGCCGTGTCATCGGGGAGACCATTTCAAGCTTCGAGGAGCTCGTCACTATGTTCTGCAAAGTTGAGGCCGTCCTCAATTCTCGTCCTCTCTGTCCCCTGTCATCTGATCCGAACGACCTCGAGGTCTTGACTCCTGGCCATTTCTTGATTGGGCAGCCTCTTACTGCCCTGCCGGAATACCCCTGGAGGGAAGAACGTACAACCCGGTTGTCACGTTTTCAAATGTTGCAACAAATGGGCCAGGACTTCTGGAATCGTTGGTCGTTGGAATATCTGCATTTGTTACAGCAGCGGGTGAAGTGGACAGACAGGACCGAACCTCCGAAAGAAGGAGACTTAGTTTTATTGAAGGATGCAAATTTGGCATCTCTACATTGGCGCCGGGGTCGCATTATCAAGTTAATATACGGTGGGGATGGGACTCCTCGTGTAGCTGAGGTGTTGGTTGGAGGTTCGATTTTGCGACGAGCTGTAGCAACACTCTCCCGGCTCCCGATTGATTGAGCTAGCGTTCTGATGGGGGCATCAGTCCGGAGCGGGGGATTGTTCGCGCAACACTCAAATTGAACGCGCTTCGTTCACAGTGTTCTAATCTATTTTTAGAAACCGCTAGCGGCGGTGTAATCATTTTGTTTGTTTTTAATTTTGTTGTTCTTGTCTATGATTTTTGACAGAAATGACTGGTTAATTTTGCGCTCTCCCGGATTGATTGTGAAATAAAGGTCGCCTGAAAAGTTTTAAGAGATTCTTGGGTATTCTTGGTATTGAATGCCCGCGGCCGTTCCTTGCCTTCCTGCTGTTCCTTGCCTAAGTCTTTCCCCTTCATAATACCGGCCAGCACTGGAGCAACGAGACGGCCAAGCAGCAGATAGAGAGGACCCCAGATTTTGGACTTCTGGAGGTATCTTGACGCCGTCAATATTTTACTGGACTTTTGTAAGTGTCACATATTATTATTAATTCTTTCAATTGAAATACCTTGTTACTGTCCGCTGGTGTTGTTTAATCTTCTCATTGGGCCCGGCAAAGATACTCTCTGTGCAGGCCAGACAGGGAACAGGGTCTTTCATACATTTTGTTGGTAGCAGAACGCGTTTGAGTTGATTATTATCAACAATAAGGTTAGCTATCATTATCATTTAGTAAGTATATATATTATTGTAAACATTAAATTTAACTTTAATGTAGTTAATCTACGTGTATTAACTTATTAAGTATATATACCTACCCAAATCCTAATATAATTTAATGCATTTTCCTGTTTAAAATTTAATTATTTTACTTATTTCATATATCGATACCTTAATTCGCAAACCAGCCAACTCCACTTTTGTGAAAAAAAATATTATGGTGCCGTTTTTTTCTTACAGTAACTGCGCGTAATCAGGAAATAACAGTAACTCCATTTAAAGCCTATTTTTTGCGTAAATTGCTGTTCGAAAATCAGACAACTCCATGCGTTTGAGAGCGCGCGAATTTTGACAGCTAACTCCTTTCAGTCGGCCATTTTGTATGGCGTCACAGGACGAACAACTTGTAGCTCCAGATTATTTTCATAAATTGATATAAAAACAGTGTAGAAGGTTGTAAAAGAGTGCAAAGCAATATTATTTGGATTCAAGGTAAGTGTTAATCAATTGCTTTTTTCTAAATGCGCCGTAAATTTTGGGTAATTTGAGTTTTTATTTTTTGCTTGGAGTTGGCCGATTTGCCATATGATTTTTGTGAATGTGGTGGGAGTTGGCTTGTCTTCTTCATTTCTTTACCCCTACTTTTAACAATTAATTTAACAATAATGGGGAATGGATGAAAATTATAAAAGGGCTTGATTATTTTTCTATTGTAGGAATAACCTTTGCTAATAACAGGAAAAAATTTCACATTATTCGATGCAGTCAGTTATTTGTAAAAAATAAAAACATTTCACTTCCCGCCATTTCTCTATTATACAGCCTTTAACGTGTTTTATCAAAGTCCTTCCCAAATATAAAAAAAAACTTGTCAACTCTAGACTGTCAGCATAGAAGTGACAGTTTGTTTTTTTTAATATTTGAAGGACTAAGATAAAACACGTAAAAGGCTGTATAACAGAGATTTGGCGACAAGTGAAATGTTTTTATTTTTTACAAATAACTGACTGCATGGAATAATCTGGCTTTTTTCCTGTTAATAGCAAAGGTTTTTCCTACCAATAGAAAAATAATCAAGCCCTTTTGAAAGTTTCATCCATTCCCCGTTATTTCATTAATGGGTCGTTTTCGCTAGCGATGGAAAAGGGAAAAACCTAATTTTCATAAAATTCCTTACTTACCTACCTTATTATTTTTTTGCTTTTCTTTGCTTATGTGTTAACCTTCTTGTTTCATGTACTTATTACATTAGATGGCTGCCCAAAAAGCACGTATAAAAAAAATTATTCAAAGCATGCAAAAAGAAAGCACAGAAGAAAAAGATAACCCTGACTCTGATTTGTTTCTGAATAATCAGTTCCCTACGCCGTATGATGAAAATCCTTTTCCTTTAGCTGCTTCTCCTAACAACAACAGCAGCTCTGAATTATGTTATGCGCTTGAAGAACCCACTGAGATTTTATTTACTCTTGAATCTTTAAACTTACCTGATGACCAGATCCTTGCACTCAGCAATACAGATACTTACAGCATTGTTGACGGAGTAATTATTGAAGAAGTGTCCGAAACAAGATCTCCAGAAAAATCCCCAAGTTTACTGTCACACCTTGACCAGTCTAGGTACCCAAATAACGACGAATTGAATGTTGAAGCGTCTGTTAGTACAGATGTTAGAATTAGTTTACAAGATTCAGTTCCTTCAACATCTTCAAATTGTATACAGGAAGACAGTTTAATAACCCAAACTCTCAATGCTCCTATCCCAGATATACACAAACTCGTTGATTACAGTGATACCGAATCTGAAGGAGATGAACCAAAAATAAAAAGAAAAAAACGATGTCAGGTAAAGAAAGAAGAATGGGCGGAAGAAATTAACAAAAAGAACAGAGAAAATGGAAAGAAATACTACGGTAAGAAAAAAATTGAAGGTGAATGGAAAAAAGACATTGAGAAACCTAAAAGGATAATGAAACCTCGATGTGCATGTAAAGAAAGGAAAGGAATGATTCAGTGTCACCTCTTATTGGAAGAGGACAGACAAAAGCTTTTTGATAAGTTTTGGGCTATGTCTTGGGACGAAAAACGGGTGTACGTTGAAAATTTGGTAAAAGTGATTCACACCAATAGACAGAGGGACAGAAAAAACGCTGATGAATCAAAAAGATCGTGCACTTTTGTGTACTACTTAAAAAAAGGAGAAGAGCCGGTTAGAGTTTGCAAAACATTATTCTTGAATACTTTATCAATCGGTAAATCATGTATCTGGAGTTGGAAGACGCAAGCTAAAACCACAAGTGATGAACCAAAAACTGATAAAACAAAGACTGCAAAGCCTAAAAAGACACCTTTTGAGACTGAGCTTAAATCAATGCAAAACTTTCTCGACGAGTTACCGAAGATGCCTTCGCATTATTGTAGGAAAAGGACCAGTCAGGTTTATTTACAGCCAGACATTGAAAGCAAACGGCAACTCTTCAATCTCTATAAACAACACTGCCTGGACAACAATACGAACTCACTATCGATTGCCACATTTTCCAACGCCCTGGCAGTCCAAAAGATATCTTTATTTAAACCCAAAAAAGATTTATGCGAAATCTGCAACGGATACAAGCTAAACAATATAAGTAAAGATGAATACGATGTTCACATTGCTAAGAAAGAAGAAGCAAGAGCAGAGAAAGATTTCGATAAAGAGCAAAAAGACTTTGTGTTTACTGTAGATCTTCAAGCGGTCTTGATGGCACCTCGTTCTAATGTGTCGTCGCATTATTATAAAACTAAGTTGTGCGTACACAACTGTTGTATCTATGATATGAAAACCAGTGAAGGGTATTGTTTTCTTTGGAACGAGGCCGAGGGTGCTCTTAATTCAGACGAGTTTGCCACCATAATAGCTACATTCTTTATAGAAACTGTTATACCCAAAATGGGTAATACAAACCGTGAAATAATTTTATACTCTGATGGTTGCTGTTACCAAAATAGAAATACTGTCTTAGCGAATGCCCTTTCCAATGTGGCAATGTTGTACAATGTGACAATCACACAAAAATATTTGGAAGTCGGCCAAACGCAAACGGAGGTCGACAGCATGCATGCAATGATCGAAAAGAAATTAAAAACTCAAACCATTAATGTACCAGCTGAGTATATAACAGTCTGTCAGAAAGCGAAGAAGACAAAACCCTATCATGTGAAATACTTAAACTACACGTACTTCAAAAGTTTTAAAGAACTGAATTTCTACAAATCAATAAGACCGGGAAAACTAAAAGGGGACCCAAAAGTATGCTTTTCTTTACAACTTATTCAAACTAATATTAATTAACGAGGAACTGTACATATAAACCAATTTTGGGCTCAAATTTTACCAGAATAGGCGGCAAGACGAGTAGATAAACGTGTTTATCCATTTATCTTCTTGCTCCATCTTATTTCATTTCACTACGTAAACTAGGATAGCGATGGAAGATAAATGGGTAAACACGTTTATCTTCGCGTCGTCTGCTACTGGGTGTCATGTGGGGTCGAACATTATGAACTTTGTACCTACTTTCCCTTTTATGGATAAACCTATCTGCGTAAAATCTAATTACTTCTCTCTCTTCGTTTTCCAGGTGACCGATATAAGATCTCTGAAGTATGATCCGGCCGGCCAAGTATTCTATAAACTTCGATTTCACGATGAATACGCGTTACTAAATCAGCGACGAAATAAGGCTGTAGATAAAACTCCTTTTGAAAACATACCACAGCTACATACTGAACGCAGAAAGATAAAGAAAAAGAAGTATTTAGATTTGCAACAGTTAAAGAACACAATGCCCGAAGACTACCGAAATTTTTATGACAAGTTACCTTATGAAGATTAAACGATAGATTTCCCTTCCTTCATTGTGTTACACTATGCCGTTAATAATATTTTAATAATATTTTTTAAAGAAAACCTTGTTTTATTACCTACTTAATGTCACTCAGTAAAATCAGATAACTACAACTAGCTCCATTTTTTGTGTTTCGCAAAAGGGCCAACTCCAAAAAAACGCTTTAAGCTGTCAATGGAGAGTTATTAAAATATAAACCTAGTAAAATATAAAACCTTGTGATATAATAAACCAAAGGGAATTTCAGTTTCTTTTAATTTTATCCAGAAAGAAAACTAGAAAGTTTTTAGTGTCTCCTGTAAACTTTAGCAAATCGGAGTTGGCCGATTCGTGGATTAAGGTATCGCTATTCTAACGTGCGATAAGTGTATTTATGTACCTACATTGCAAAAATAAAGTATTCATTAATTCATTTATTCTGCACACTCTGGCGAAATGTCCTTTAGCGTGACATTTAAAACATTCCGATCTTTGAGCCATACTAAATAAATCCGTGATGAATGTATCCACTGGCTCCTGTTTTCTTTCATTAAATTTCGCTCTCTCGAATATAATATTCTTTCTTGGTTCAAAGAAGTTCGTAAAATTTTCAACAATTCTTCGTAAGTTTTAGACGGTTTCTCAAACTGATTGCACACTTCGTTACTTCTCTCTCCCATACAGTATAGAATCAGAAAAAATAGCTGTGCGACCTCAAGTACCCTCTTATTTGTTACTCTGTCCTTCTATGTGATGCGGAAGGCGGCGGCGGCGGACGTAGCCTCTGCGTCGTGGCACCTGGCGGCACCAATCCCATCCAATGGAACTCGTCTATTTGTGGAGACGGCGGCAGCGGCGGACGTCGTGTATAGGCAGCTGCACGCAGAAACCCCGTCCTATAGAACTCAACCTCTTCGAACGACGTTGCGTGCACAAAGGTACAGTTCAGATGCACACGGTGTTTTGTAAATCGTGGCAAAATTTATAAACGCCACGTCGCTGAAGAGGATGGTATTTATGAGGGTATCTGCAAGACCGCCACGTGCAACTGCCTCGAATGTGGTCTCGGCACACGTCAGCGTTGCTTAGTGAGCTGGAGGCAGGGGGTGGGCTGCGGGGAGCGGAGGCTGCCACAAAGTAATGTCGGAGGAGCTGTTCCCTTGCGAAAGATGACCCGCAGAATCCAGGGACTGACCGCCAGGTCATCCAATGGAACTCGGCCTCAGGTCTATTTGTTGAGGCGGCGGCAGCGGCGGACGTCGTGTATAGGCAGTTGCACGCAGTAACCCCATCCGATAGAACTATACCTCTTCAAACGACGTTGCGTGCACAAAGGTACAGTTCAGATGCACACGGTGTTCTGTAAATCGTGGCAAAATTTATACACGCCACGTCGCTGAAGAGGATGGTATTTATGAGGGTATTTGTAAGACCGCCGCGTGCAACTGCCTCGAATGTGGTCTCGGCACACGTCAGCATTGCTTGGTGAGGTGGAGGAAGGGGGTGGGCCGCGGGGAGCGGAGGCTGCCACAAAATAATGTCGCAGGAGCTGTTCCCTTGCGATAGATGACCCGCAGAGTCCAGGGACTGACTGCCAGGTCATCCAATGGAACTCGGCCTCAGGTCTATTTTGTGGAGGCGGCGGCAGTTGCACGCAGGAACCCCGTCCGATAGAATTCAACCTCTTCAAACGACGTTGCGTGCACAAAGTTACAGTTCAGATGCACACGGTGTTCTGGAAATGTTCCCCGCGGCCCAGCGCCTGCCTCCAGCTCATCAAGCAACGCTGACGTGTGCGGAGACCACATTCGAGGCAAATACACGCGGCGGTCTTGCAGATACCCTCATAAATACCATCCTCTTCAGCGACGTGGCGTGTATCAATTTTGCCGCGATTTCCAGAACACCGTGTGCATCCCAACTGTAAGTTTGTGCACGCAACGCCGTTCGAAGAGGTTGAGTTCTATTGGACGGGGTTTCTGCGTGCAACTGCGTATATACGACGTCCGCCGCTGCCGCCGCCTCCACAAAATTGACCTGAGGCCGAGTTCCATTGGATGACCTGGCGGTCAGTCCCTGGACTCTATAGGTCATCTATAGCAAGGGAACAGCTCCTGCGACATTACTTTGTGGCAGCCTCCGCTCCCCGCGGCCCACCCCCTGCCTCCAGCTCACCAAACAACGCTGACGTGTGCCGAGACCACATTCAAGGCAGTTGCACGCGGCGGTCTTGCAGATACCGTCATAAAGAAAAGAAAAATGAAAAAAGAAAAATGATATTTATTGCCAGAACACAAAAAAGTAAAAATTTTACAGAACTTAATTAAAAAAATAAATAAATAAAAATAAAAAAAACACGCAATACACAATAACATAAAAGTACCTATTTAAACTTATACCTATAAATAACAAAAAAGACATCATTATCGTGTTAAATTAGTACAACAAAAAATAAAATAAATAGTTAAAATGAAATCTTATGAATAAAGTTTTATATTGTACCTACAATAACTACCATCCTCTTCAGCGACCTGGTGTATATCAATTTTGCCACGATTTCCAGAACACCGTGTGCAGACATCCGAACTGTAAGTTTGTGCACGCAACGTCGTTCGAAGAGGTTGAGTTCTATCGGACGGAGTTTCTGCGTGTAACTGCGCATACACGACGTCCGCCGCTGCCGCCGCCTCCACAAAATAGAGCTAAGGCCAAGTTCCATCGGATGGGGTTGGTCCCGCCAGGTACCACTACGCAGAGGCTACGTCCGCCACCGCCACCAACGCCTTCCGCATCACATGGGAGGACAGAGTAACAAATGAGAGGGTACTTGAGCTCGCACAGCTTTCCAGCCTCACAGTCCTGCTTAAACAGGGGCGCTTGCGCTGGCTGGGGCTGTACAGCGCATGGACCCTGCTTCAAAATGTGTCATGCTTGGCGAAGTCGCGAATGCCAAGAGAGTCATGGGTGTAGAGTTATGTAAGTTATCTGTGTTATTGTCTATGACCTAAGCTGCATTGTCTTTGAGAAGCCGCGTAGTAAATGGCGCTCGGAGATGTTATTAGTGTGCATCCTAAATAAACAGTTGTTTCTGCATTTAAACGTTTCCATTACAATACATGGTGGCAGTGATGGTGTTGAATTCGTGCAGTGTCTATGTGATATGTTGAATTAATGGCCGACATTAATAAATCAGAAGAAAATAGGATTGAAATCATGGCGTCTTTATCGGTGACGCCACCCGCCGAGTTCAACTTTGAAGAACCCAGTCGGTCGAAAGATTGGCTCAAATGGTTCCAACAATATGTTTAAATAACAGGGAAGCGCTCGGATGCAGAGTTAAAAGAGTTATCATCTGAGGGAATATCAGAAGATCCAGATAGAATAGAGGCAATAGTGTTATTTCCAAAGCCGGAGAGTTACAGAAATTTTTGGGGATGATTAATGTTTGCGCCGATGACGCGAATTCTGTGCGTTAGGAAGCGCCATGACACGTCAACCGCGCGACGCGAGCGCTGTCGGCGCACGGTGGAAGCGCCGTGCTCTCAAACCTTCTCTTCCGCGTCCAGCTCTCACGCGCGCTACACGCGTATAGATGCACGCAGTGCCACGGCCGCTTTGATCCGCTCATAAACATTTTGCCGGCTCGTGTAATCATCCAACAGAACTATTTAAAGTGCATCCATCAATCCAGCCCAGAAGGAAAACATTCCAGCCAGTCGGCGCGCCGCATGTTTGCGGCCATCTTAGACAAAGAAACAAGGTCAGTTCCAGTACTCACTCCTTTTTTTAGAACATCTTATCCCTTTTTCCCAAATCCGCTCTACATTCGTCTGACGCCCACAGCAGTGTAAATTAATTTTGCATCAAAACATTTAAAAAATTAAGCTGATTATATGGAGCACTTAAATTGCTTGCTTAGGAAAGTTATAGAATTTTTTTGGGGTTCAAATCAGGAAGAAACTTTTGAAAAAGCTAAAAAGTTATTTTGTGAAACCCCAATTCCAGCATTTTTTTATCATAGTAAACTCAGGTCTATTTGTGGAGGCGGCGGCAGTGGCGGACGTCGTGTATAGGCAGTTGCACGCAAAAACCCCGTCCGATAGAACTCAACCTCTTCGAACGACGTTGCGTGCACAAAGGTACAGTTCAGATACACACGGTGTTCTGTAAATCGTGGCAAAATTTATACACGCCACGTCGCTGAAGAAGATGGTATTTATGAGGGTATATGCAAGACCGCCGCGTGCATTTGCCTCGAATGTGGTCTCCGCACACGTCAGCGTTGCTTGGTGAGCTGGAGGCAGGGGGTGGGCTGCGGGGACAATTTCCAAAACACCGTGTGCATCTGAACTGTAACTTTGTGCACGCAACGTCGTTTCAAAAGGTTGAATTCTATCGGACGGGGTTCCTGCGTGCAACTGCCGCCGCCTCCACAAAATAGACCTGAGGCCGAGTTCCATTGGATGACCTGGCAGTCAGTCCCTGGACTCTGCGGGTCATCTGTCGCAAGGGAACAGCTCCTGCGACATTATTTTGTGGCAGCCTCCGCTCCCCGCGGCCCACCCCCTGCCTCCATCTCACCAAGCAACGCTGACGTGTGCCGAGATCACATTCGAGGCAGTTGCACGCGGCGGTCTTACAAATACCCTCATAAATACCATCCTCTTCAGCGACGTGGCGTGTAGAAACCCCGTCCAATAGAACTCAACCTCTTCGAACGGCATTGCGTGCACAAACTTACAGTTGGGATGCACACGGTGTTCTGGAAATCGCGGCAAAATTGATACACGCCACGTCGCTGAAGAGGATGGTATTTATGAGGGTATCTGCAAGACCGCCGCGTGCAACTACCTCGAATGTGGTCTCGGCACACGTCAGCGTTGCTTAGTGAGCTGGAGGCAGGGGGTGGGCCGCGGGGAGCGGAGGCTGCCACAAAGTAATGTCGGAGGAGCTGTTCCCTTGCGATAGATGACCCGCAGAATCCAGGAACTAACCGCCAGGTCATCCAATGGAACTCGGCCTCAGGTCTATTTGTTGAGACGGCGGCAGCAGCGGACGTCGTGTATAGGCAGTTGCACGCAGTAACCCCGTCCGATAGAACTCAACCTCTTCGAACGACGTTGCGTGCACAAAGGTACAGTTCAGATGCACACGGTGTTCTGTAAATCGTGGCAAAATTTATACACGCCACGTCGCTGAAGAGGATGGTATTTATGAGGGTATTTGTAAGACCGCCGCGTGCAACTGCCTCGAATGTGGTCTCGGCACACGTCAGCGTTGCTTGGTGAGCTGGAGGCAGAGGGTGAGCCGCGGGGAGCGGAGGCTGCCACAAAGTAATGTCGGAGGAGCTGTTCCCTTGCGATAGATGACCCGCAGAATCCAGGAACTAACCGCCAGGTCATCCAATGGAACTCGGCCTCAGGTCTATTTGTTGAGGCGGTGGCAGCAGCGGACGTCGTGTATAGGCAGTTGCACGCAGTAACCCCGTCCGATAGAACTCAACCTCTTCGAACGACGTTGCGTGCGCAAAGGTACAGTTCAGATGCACACGGTGTTCTGTAAATCGTGGCAAAATTTATACACGCCACGTCGCTGAAGAGGATGGTATTTATGAGGGTATTTGTAAGACCGCCGCGTGCAACTGCCTCGAATGTGGTCTCGGCACACGTCAGCATTGCTTGGTGAGGTGGAGGAAGAGGGTGGGCCGCGGGGAGCGGAGGCTGCCACAAAATAATGTCGCAGGAGCTGTTCCCTTGCGATAGATGACCCGCAGAGTCCAGGGACTGACTGCCAGGTCATCCAATGGAACTCGGCCTCAGGTCTATTTTGTGGAGGCGGCGGCAGTTGCACGCAGGAACCCCGTCCGATAGAATTCAACCTCTTCAAACGACGTTGCGTGCACAAAGTTACAGTTCAGATGCACACGGTGTTCTGGAAATGTTCCCCGCGGCCCAGCGCCTGCCTCCAGCTCATCAAGCAACGCTGACGTGTGCGGAGACCACATTCGAGGCAAATACACGCGGCGGTCTTGCAGATACCCTCATAAATACCATCCTCTTCAGCGACGTGGCGTGTATCAATTTTGCCGCGATTTCCAGAACACCGTGTGCATCCCAACTGTAAGTTTGTGCACGCAACGCCGTTCGAAGAGGTTGAGTTCTATTGGACGGGGTTTCTGCGTGCAACTGCGTATATACGACGTCCGCCGCTGCCGCCGCCTCCACAAAATTGACCTGAGGCCGAGTTCCATTGGATGACCTGGCGGTCAGTCCCTGGACTCTGTAGGTCATCTATCGCAAGGGAACAGCTCCTGCGACATTACTTTGTGGCAGCCTCCGCTCCCCGCGGCCCACCCCCTGCCTCCAGCTCACCAAACAACGCTGACGTGTGCCGAGACCACATTCAAGGCAGTTGCACGCGGCGGTCTTGCAGATACCGTCATAAAGAAAAGAAAAATGAAAAAAGAAAAATGATATTTATTGCCAGAACACAAAAAAGTAAAAATTTTACAGAACTTAATTAAAAAAATAAATAAATAAAAATAAAAAAAAACACGCAATACACAATAACATAAAAGTACCTATTTAAACTTATACCTATAAATAACAAAAAAGACATCATTATCGTGTTAAATTAGTACAACAAAAAATAAAATAAATAGTTAAAATGAAATCTTATGAATAAAGTTTTATATTGTACCTACAATAACTACCATCCTCTTCAGCGACGTGGTGTATATCAATTTTGCCACGATTTCCAGAACACCGTGTGCAGACATCCGAACTGTAAGTTTGTGCACGCAACGTCGTTCGAAGAGGTTGAGTTCTATCGGACGGAGTTTCTGCGTGTAACTGCGCATACACGACGTCCGCCGCTGCCGCCGCCTCCACAAAATAGAGCTAAGGCCAAGTTCCATCGGATGGGGTTGGTCCCGCCAGGTACCACTACGCAGAGGCTACGTCCGCCACCGCCACCAACGCCTTCCGCATCACATGGGAGGACAGAGTAACAAATGAGAGGGTACTTGAGCTCGCACAGCTTTCCAGCCTCACAGTCCTGCTTAAACAGGGGCGCTTGCGCTGGCTGGGGCTGTACAGCGCATGGACCCTGCTTCAAAATGTGTCATGCTTGGCGAAGTCGCGAATGCCAAGAGAGTCATGGGTGTAGAGTTATGTAAGTTATCTGTGTTATTGTCTATGACCTAAGCTGCATTGTCTTTGAGAAGCCGCGTAGTAAATGGCGCTCGGAGATGTTATTAGTGTGCATCCTAAATAAACAGTTGTTTCTGCATTTAAACGTTTCCATTACAATACATGGTGGCAGTGATGGTGTTGAATTCGTGCAGTGTCTATGTGATATGTTGAATTAATGGCCGACATTAATAGATCAGAAGAAAATAGGATTGAAATCATGGCGTCTTTATCGGTGACGCCACCCGCCGAGTTCAACTTTGAAGAACCCAGTCGGTCGAAAGATTGGCTCAAATGGTTCCAACAATATGTTTAAATAACAGGGAAGCGCTCGGATGCAGAGTTAAAAGAGTTATCATCTGAGGGAATATCAGAAGATCCAGATAGAATAGAGGCAATAGTGTTATTTCCAAAGCCGGAGAGTTACAGAAATTTTTGGGGATGATTAATGTTTGCGCCGATGACGCGAATTCTGTGCGTTAGGAAGCGCCATGACACGTCAACCGCGCGACGCGAGCGCTGTCGGCGCACGGTGGAAGCGCCGTGCTCTCAAACCTTCTCTTCCGCGTCCAGCTCTCACGCGCGCTACACGCGTATAGATGCACGCAGTGCCACGGCCGCTTTGATCCGCTCATAAACATTTTGCCGGCTCGTGTAATCATCCAACAGAACTATTTAAAGTGCATCCATCAATCCAGCCCAGAAGGAAAACATTCCAGCCAGTCGGCGCGCCGCATGTTTGCGGCCATCTTAGACAAAGAAACAAGGTCAGTTCCAGTACTCACTCCTTTTTTTAGAACATCTTATCCCTTTTTCCCAAATCCGCTCTACATTCGTCTGACGCCCACAGCGGTGTAAATTAATTTTGCATCAAAACATTTAAAAAATTAAGCTGATTATATGGAGCACTTAAATTGCTTGCTTAGGAAAGTTATAGAATTTTTTTGGGGTTCAAATCAGGAAGAAACTTTTGAAAAAGCTAAAAAGTTATTTTGTGAAACCCCAATTCCAGCATTTTTTTATCATAGTAAACTCAGGTCTATTTGTGGAGGCGGCGGCAGTGGCGGACGTCGTGTATAGGCAGTTGCACGCAAAAACCCCGTCCGATAGAACTCAACCTCTTCGAACGACGTTGCGTGCACAAAGGTACAGTTCAGATGCACACGGTGTTCTGTAAATCGTGGCAAAATTTATACACGCCACGTCGCTGAAGAAGATGGTATTTATGAGGGTATATGCAAGACCGCCGCGTGCATTTGCCTCGAATGTGGTCTCCGCACACGTCAGCGTTGCTTGGTGAGCTGGAGGCAGGGGGTGGGCTGCGGGGACAATTTCCAAAACACCGTGTGCATCTGAACTGTAACTTTGTGCACGCAACGTCGTTTGAAGAGGTTGAATTCTATCGGACGGGGTTCCTGCGTGCAACTGCCGCCGCCTCCACAAAATAGACCTGAGGCCGAGTTCCATTGGATGACCTGGCAGTCAGTCCCTGGACTCTGCGGGTCATCTGTCGCAAGGGAACAGCTCCTGCGACATTATTTTGTGGCAGCCTCCGCTCCCCGCGGCCCACCCCCTGCCTCCATCTCACCAAGCAACGCTGACGTGTGCCGAGATCACATTCGAGGCAGTTGCACGCGGCGGTCTTACAAATACCCTCATAAATACCATCCTCTTCAGCGACGTGGCGTGTAGAAACCCCGTCCGATAGAACTCAACCTCTTCGAACGACGTTGCGTGCACAAAGTTACAGTTCAGATGCACACGGTGTTCTGGAAATCTTGGCAAAATTGATACACGCCACGCCACTGAAGAGGATGGTAGTAATGAGGGTATATGTAAGACCGCCGCGTGGAACTGCCTCGAATGTGGTCTCGGCACACGTCAGCGTTGCTTGGTGAGCTGGAGGCAGGGGGTGGGCCGCGGGGAGCGGAGGCTGCCACAAAGTAATGTCGGAGGAGCTGTTTCCTTGCGATAGATGACCCGCAGAGTCCAGGGACTGACCGCCAGGTCATCCAATGGAACTCGGCCTCAGGTCAATTTTGTGGAGGCGGCGGCAGCGGCGGACGTCGTGTATAGGCAGTTGCACGCAGAAACCCCGTCCGATAGAACTCAACCTCTTCGAATGACGTTGCGTGCACAAAGGTACAGTTCAGATGCACACGGTGTTCTGTAAATCGTGGCAAAATTTATACACGCCACGTCGCTGAAGAGGATGGTATTTATGAGGGTATCTGCAAGACCGCCGCGTGCATTTGCCTCGAATGTGGTCTCCGCACACGTCAGCGTTGCTTGGTGAGCTGGAGGCAGGGGGTGGGCTGCGGGGACAATTTCCAGAACACCGTGTGCATCTGAACTGTAACTTTGTGCACGCAACGTCGTTTGAAGAGGTTGAATTCTATCGGACGGGGTTCCTGCGTGCAACTGCCGCCGCCTCCACAAAAAAGACCTGAGGCCGAGTTCCATTGGATGACCTGGCAGTCAGTCCCTGGACTCTGCGGGTCATCTATCGCAAGGGAACAGCTCCTGCGACATTATTTTGTGGCAGCCTCCGCTCCCCGTGGCCCACCCCCTGCCTTCATCTCACCAAGCAACGCTGACGTGTGCCGAGACCACATTCGAGGCAGTTGCACGCGGCGGTCTTACAAATACCCTCATAAATACCATCCTCTTCAGCTACGTGGCGTGTAGAAACCCCGTCCAATAGAACTCAACCTCTTCGAACGGCATTGCGTGCACAAACTTACAGTTGGGATGCACACGGTGTTCTGGAAATCGCGGCAAAATTGATACACGCCACGTCGCTGAAGAGGATGGTATTTATGAGGGTATCTGCAAGACCGCCGCGTGCAACTGCCTCGAATGTGGTCTCTGCACACGTCAGCGTTGCTTAGTGAGCTGGAGGCAGGGGGTGGGCTGCGGGGAGCGGAGGCTGCCACAAAGTTTTGTCGGAGGAGCTGTTTCCTTGCGATATATGACCCGCAGAGTTCAGGGACTGACCGCCAGGTCATCCAATGAAACTCGGCCTCAGGTCTATTTGTGGAGGCGGCGGCAGCAGCGGACATCGTGTATAGGCAGTTGTACGCAGAAACCCCGTCCGATAGAACTCAACCTCCTCCAACGACGTTGCGTGCACAAAGGTACAATTCAGATGCACACGGTGTTCTGTAAATCGTGGCAAAATTTATACACGCCACGTCGCTGAAGAGGATGGTATTTATGAGGGTATTTGTAAGACCGCCGCGTGCAACTGCCTCGAATGTGGTCTCGGCACACGTCAGCGTTGCTTAGTGAGCTGGAGGCAGGGGGTGGGCTGCGGGGAGCGGAGGCTGCCACAAAGTTTTGTCGGAGGAGCTGTTTCCTTGCGATATATGACCCGCAGAGTTCAGGGACTGACCGCCAGGTCATCCAATGAAACTCGGCCTCAGGTCTATTTGTGGAGGCGGCGGCAGCGGCGGACGTCGTGTATAGGCAGTTGTACGCAGAAACCCCGTCCGATAGAACTCAACCTCCTCCAACGACGTTGCGTGCACAAAGGTACAATTCAGATGCACACGGTGTTCTGTAAATCGTGGCAAAATTTATACACGCCACGTCGCTGAAGAGGATGGTATTTATGAGGGTATCTGCAAGACCGCCGCGTGCAACTGCCTCGAATGTGGTCTCGGCACACGTCAGCGTTGCTTGGTGAGCTGGAGGCAGAGGGTGAGCCGCGGGGAGCGGAGGCTGCCACAAAGTAATGTCGGAGGAGCTGTTCCCTTGCGATAGATGACCTGCAGAATCCAGGAACTAACCGCCAGGTCATCCAATGGAACTCGGCCTCAGGTCTATTTGTTGAGGCAGCGGCAGCAGCGGACGTCGTGTATAGGCAGTTGCACGCAGTAACCCCGTCCGATAGAACTCAACCTCTTCAAACGACGTTGCGTGCGCAAAGGTACAGTTCAGATGCACACGGTGTTCTGTAAATCGTGGCAAAATTTATACACGCCACGTCGCTGAAGATGATGGTATTTATGAGGGTATTTGTAAGACCGCCGCGTGCAACTGCCTCGAATGTGGTCTCGGCACACGTCAGCATTGCTTGGTGAGGTGGAGGAAGGGGGTGGGCCGCGGGGAGCGGAGGCTGCCACAAAATAATGTCGCAGGAGCTGTTCCCTTGCGATAGATGACCCGCAGAGTCCAGGGACTGACTGCCAGGTCATCCAATGGAACTCGGCCTCAGGTCTATTTTGTGGAGGCGGCGGCAGTTGCACGCAGGAACCCCGTCCGATAGAATTCAACCTCTTTAAACGACATTGCGTGCACAAAGTTACAGTTCAGATGCACACGGTGTTCTGGAAATGTTCCCCGCGGCCCAGCGCCTGCCTCCAGCTCATCAAGCAACGCTGACGTGTGCGGAGACCACATTCGAGGCAAATACACGCGGCGGTCTTGCAGATACCCTCATAAATACCATCCTCTTCAGCGACGTGGCGTGTATCAATTTTGCCGCGATTTCCAGAACACCGTGTGCATCCCAACTGTAAGTTTGTGCACGCAACGCCGTTCGAAGAGGTTGAGTTCTATTGGACGGGGTTTCTGCGTGCAACTGCGTATATACGACGTCCGCCGCTGCCGCCGCCTCCACAAAATTGACCTGAGGCCGAGTTCCATTGGATGACCTGGCGGTCAGTCCCTGGACTCTGTAGGTCATCTATAGCAAGGGAACAGCTCCTGCGACATTACTTTGTGGCAGCCTCCGCTCCCCGCGGCCCACCCCCTGCCTCCAGCTCACCAAACAACGCTGACGTGTGCCGAGACCACATTCAAGGCAGTTGCACGCGGCGGTCTTGCAGATACCGTCATAAAGAAAAGAAAAATGAAAAAAGAAAAATGATATTTATTGCCAGAACACAAAAAAGTAAAAATTTTACAGAACTTAATTAAAAAAATAAATAAATAAAAATAAAAAAAAACACGCAATACACAATAACATAAAAGTACCTATTTAAACTTATACCTATAAATAACAAAAAAGACATCATTATCGTGTTAAATTAGTACAACACAAAATAAAATAAATAGTTAAAATGAAATCTTATGAATAAAGTTTTATATTGTACCTACAATAACTACCATCCTCTTCAGCGACGTGGTGTATATCAATTTTGCCACGATTTCCAGAACACCGTGTGCAGACATCCGAACTGTAAGTTTGTGCACGCAACGTCGTTCGAAGAGGTTGAGTTCTATCGGACGGAGTTTCTGCGTGTAACTGCGCATACACGACGTCCGCCGCTGCCGCCGCCTCCACAAAATAGAGCTAAGGCCAAGTTCCATCGGATGGGGTTGGTCCCGCCAGGTACCACTACGCAGAGGCTACGTCCGCCACCGCCACCAACGCCTTCCGCATCACATGGGAGGACAGAGTAACAAATGAGAGGGTACTTGAGCTCGCACAGCTTTCCAGCTTCACAGTCCTGCTTAAACAGGGGCGCTTGCGCTGGCTGGGGCTGTACAGCGCATGGACCCTGCTTCAAAATGTGTCATGCTTGGCGAAGTCGCGAATGCCAAGAGAGTCATGGGTGTAGAGTTATGTAAGTTATCTGTGTTATTGTCTATGACCTAAGCTGCATTGTCTTTGAGAAGCCGCGTAGTAAATGGCGCTCGGAGATGTTATTAGTGTGCATCCTAAATAAACAGTTGTTTCTGCATTTAAACGTTTCCATTACAATACATGGTGGCAGTGATGGTGTTGAATTCGTGCAGTGTCTATGTGATATGTTGAATTAATGGCCGACATTAATAAATCAGAAGAAAATAGGATTGAAATCATGGCGTCTTTATCGGTGACGCCACCCGCCGAGTTCAACTTTGAAGAACCCAGTCGGTCGAAAGATTGGCTCAAATGGTTCCAACAATATGTTTAAATAACAGGGAAGCGCTCGGATGCAGAGTTAAAAGAGTTATCATCTGAGGGAATATCAGAAGATCCAGATAGAATAGAGGCAATAGTGTTATTTCCAAAGCCGGAGAGTTACAGAAATTTTTGGGGATGATTAATGTTTGCGCCGATGACGCGAATTCTGTGCGTTAGGAAGCGCCATGACACGTCAACCGCGCGACGCGAGCGCTGTCGGCGCACGGTGGAAGCGCCGTGCTCTCAAACCTTCTCTTCCGCGTCCAGCTCTCACGCGCGCTACACGCGTATAGATGCACGCAGTGCCACGGCCGCTTTGATCCGCTCATAAACATTTTGCCGGCTCGTGTAATCATCCAACAGAACTATTTAAAGTGCATCCATCAATCCAGCCCAGAAGGAAAACATTCCAGCCAGTCGGCGCGCCGCATGTTTGCGGCCATCTTAGACAAAGAAACAAGGTCAGTTCCAGTACTCACTCCTTTTTTTAGAACATCTTATCCCTTTTTCCCAAATCCGCTCTACATTCGTCTGACGCCCACAGCGGTGTAAATTAATTTTGCATCAAAACATTTCAAAAATTAAGCTGATTATATGGAGCACTTAAATTGCTTGCTTAGGAAAGTTATAGAATTTTTTTGGGGTTCAAATCAGGAAGAAACTTTTGAAAAAGCTAAAAAGTTATTTTGTGAAACCCCAATTCCAGCATTTTTTTATCATAGTAAACTCAGGTCTATTTGTGGAGGCGGCGGCAGTGGCGGACGTCGTGTATAGGCAGTTGCACGCAAAAACCCCGTCCGATAGAACTCAACCTCTTCGAACGACGTTGCGTGCACAAAGGTACAGTTCAGATGCACACGGTGTTCTGTAAATCGTGGCAAAATTTATACACGCCACGTCGCTGAAGAAGATGGTATTTATGAGGGTATATGCAAGACCGCCGCGTGCATTTGCATCGAATGTGGTCTCCGCACACGTCAGCGTTGCTTGGTGAGCTGGAGGCAGGGGGTGGGCTGCGAGGACAATTTCCAAAACACCGTGTGCATCTGAACTGTAACTTTGTGCACGCAACGTCGTTTGAAGAGGTTGAATTCTATCGGACGGGGTTCCTGCGTGCAACTGCCGCCGCCTCCACAAAATAGACCTGAGGCCGAGTTCCATTGGATGACCTGGCAGTCAGTCCCTGGACTCTGCGGGTCATCTGTCGCAAGGGAACAGCTCCTGCGACATTATTTTGTGGCAGCCTCCGCTCCCCGCGGCCCACCCCCTGCCTCCATCTCACCAAGCAACGCTGACGTGTGCCGAGATCACATTCGAGGCAGTTGCACGCGGCGGTCTTACAAATACCCTCATAAATACCATCCTCTTCAGCGACGTGGCGTGTAGAAACCCCGTCCGATAGAACTCAACCCCTTCGAACGACGTTGCGTGCACAAAGTTACAGTTCAGATGCACACGGTGTTCTGGAAATCTTGGCAAAATTGATACACGCCACGCCACTGAAGAGGATGGTAGTAATGAGGGTATATGTAAGACCGCCGCGTGGAACTGCCTCGAATGTGGTCTCGGCACACGTCAGCGTTGCTTGGTGAGCTGGAGGCAGGGGGTGGGCCGCGGGGAGCGGAGGCTGCCACAAAGTAATGTCGGAGGAGCTGTTTCCTTGCGATAGATGACCCGCAGAGTCCAGGGACTGACCGCCAGGTCATCCAATGGAACTCGGCCTCAGGTCAATTTTGTGGAGGCGGCGGCAGCGGCGGACGTCGTGTATAGGCAGTTGCACGCAGAAACCCCGTCCGATAGAACTCAACCTCTTCGAATGACGTTGCGTGCACAAAGGTACAGTTCAGATGCACACGGTGTTCTGTAAATCGTGGCAAAATTTATACACGCCACGTCGCTGAAGAGGATGGTATTTATGAGGGTATCTGCAAGACCGCCGCGTGCATTTGCCTCGAATGTGGTCTCCGCACACGTCAGCGTTGCTTGGTGAGCTGGAGGCAGGGGGTGGGCTGCGGGGACAATTTCCAGAACACCGTGTGCATCTGAACTGTAACTTTGTGCACGCAACGTCGTTTGAAGAGGTTGAATTCTATCGGACGGGGTTCCTGCGTGCAACTGCCGCCGCCTCCACAAAAAAGACCTGAGGCCGAGTTCCATTGGATGACCTGGCAGTCAGTCCCTGGACTCTGCGGGTCATCTATCGCAAGGGAACAGCTCCTGCGACATTATTTTGTGGCAGCCTCCGCTCCCCGTGGCCCACCCCCTGCCTTCATCTCACCAAGCAACGCTGACGTGTGCCGAGACCACATTCGAGGCAGTTGCACGCGGCGGTCTTACAAATACCCTCATAAATACCATCCTCTTCAGCTACGTGGCGTGTAGAAACCCCGTCCAATAGAACTCAACCTCTTCGAACGGCATTGCGTGCACAAACTTACAGTTGGGATGCACACGGTGTTCTGGAAATCGCGGCAAAATTGATACACGCCACGTCGCTGAAGAGGATGGTATTTATGAGGGTATCTGCAAGACCGCCGCGTGCAACTGCCTCGAATGTGGTCTCTGCACACGTCAGCGTTGCTTAGTGAGCTGGAGGCAGGGGGTGGGCTGCGGGGAGCGGAGGCTGCCACAAAGTTTTGTCGGAGGAGCTGTTTCCTTGCGATATATGACCCGCAGAGTTCAGGGACTGACCGCCAGGTCATCCAATGAAACTCGGCCTCAGGTCTATTTGTGGAGGCGGCGGCAGCAGCGGACGTCGTGTATAGGCAGTTGTACGCAGAAACCCCGTCCGATAGAACTCAACCTCCTCCAACGACGTTGCGTGCACAAAGGTACAATTCAGATGCACACGGTGTTCTGTAAATCGTGGCAAAATTTATACACGCCACGTCGCTGAAGAGGATGGTATTTATGAGGGTATCTGCAAGACCGCCGCGTGCAACTGCCTCGAATGTGGTCTCGGCACACGTCAGCGTTGCTTGGTGAGCTGGAGGCAGAGGGTGAGCCGCGGGGAGCGGAGGCTTCCACAAAGTAATGTCGGAGGAGCTGTTCCCTTGCGATAGATGACCTGCAGAATCCAGGAACTAACCGCCAGGTCATCCAATGGAACTCGGCCTCAGGTCTATTTGTTGAGGCAGCGGCAGCAGCGGACGTCGTGTATAGGCAGTTGCACGCAGTAACCCCGTCCGATAGAACTCAACCTCTTCGAACGACGTTGCGTGCGCAAAGGTACAGTTCAGATGCACACGGTGTTCTGTAAATCGTGGCAAAATTTATACACGCCACGTCGCTGAAGATGATGGTATTTATGAGGGTATTTGTAAGACCGCCGCGTGCAACTGCCTCGAATGTGGTCTCGGCACACGTCAGCATTGCTTGGTGAGGTGGAGGAAGGGGGTGGGCCGCGGGGAGCGGAGGCTGCCACAAAATAATGTCGCAGGAGCTGTTCCCTTGCGATAGATGACCCGCAGAGTCCAGGGACTGACTGCCAGGTCATCCAATGGAACTCGGCCTCAGGTCTATTTTGTGGAGGCGGCGGCAGTTGCACGCAGGAACCCCGTCCGATAGAATTCAACCTCTTCAAACGACGTTGCGTGCACAAAGTTACAGTTCAGATGCACACGGTGTTCTGGAAATGTTCCCCGCGGCCCAGCGCCTGCCTCCAGCTCATCAAGCAACGCTGACGTGTGCGGAGACCACATTCGAGGCAAATACACGCGGCGGTCTTGCAGATACCCTCATAAATACCATCCTCTTCAGCAACGTGGCGTGTATCAATTTTGCCGCGATTTCCAGAACACCGTGTGCATCCCAACTGTAAGTTTGTGCACGCAACGCCGTTCGAAGAGGTTGAGTTCTATTGGACGGGGTTTCTGCGTGCAACTGCGTATATACGACGTCCGCCGCTGCCGCCGCCTCCACAAAATTGACCTGAGGCCGAGTTCCATTGGATGACCTGGCGGTCAGTCCCTGGACTCTGTAGGTCATCTATAGCAAGGGAACAGCTCCTGCGACATTACTTTGTGGCAGCCTCCGCTCCCCGCGGCCCACCCCCTGCCTCCAGCTCACCAAACAACGCTGACGTGTGCCGAGACCACATTCAAGGCAGTTGCACGCGGCGGTCTTGCAGATACCGTCATAAAGAAAAGAAAAATGAAAAAAGAAAAATGATATTTATTGCCAGAACACAAAAAAGTAAAAATATTACAGAACTTAATTAAAAAAATAAATTAATAAAAATAAAAAAAAACACGCAATACACAATAACATAAAAGTACCTATTTAAACTTATACCTATAAATAACAAAAAAGACATCATTATCGTGTTAAATTAGTACAACAAAAAATAAAATAAATAGTTAAAATGAAATCTTATGAATAAAGTTTTATATTGTACCTACAATAACTACCATCCTCTTCAGCGACGTGGTGTATATCAATTTTGCCACGATTTCCAGAACACCGTGTGCAGACATCCGAACTGTAAGTTTGTGCACGCAACGTCGTTCGAAGAGGTTGAGTTCTATCGGACGGAGTTTCTGCGTGTAACTGCGCATACACGACGTCCGCCGCTGCCGCCGCCTCCACAAAATAGAGCTAAGGCCAAGTTCCATCGGATGGGGTTGGTCCCGCCAGGTACCACTACGCAGAGGCTACGTCCGCCACCGCCACCAACGCCTTCCGCATCACATGGGAGGACAGAGTAACAAATGAGAGGGTACTTGAGCTCGCACAGCTTTCCAGCCTCACAGTCCTGCTTAAACAGGGGCGCTTGCGCTGGCTGGGGCTGTACAGCGCATGGACCCTGCTTCAAAATGTGTCATGCTTGGCGAAGTCGCGAATGCCAAGAGAGTCATGGGTGTAGAGTTATGTAAGTTATCTGTGTTATTGTCTATGACCTAAGCTGCATTGTCTTTGAGAAGCCGCGTAGTAAATGGCGCTCGGAGATGTTATTAGTGTGCATCCTAAATAAACAGTTGTTTCTGCATTTAAACGTTTCCATTACAATACATGGTGGCAGTGATGGTGTTGAATTCGTGCAGTGTCTATGTGATATGTTGAATTAATGGCCGACATTAATAAATCAGAAGAAAATAGGATTGAAATTATGGCGTCTTTATCGGTGACGCCACCCGCCGAGTTCAACTTTGAAGAACCCAGTCGGTCGAAAGATTGGCTCAAATGGTTCCAACAATATGTTTAAATAACAGGGAAGCGCTCGGATGCAGAGTTAAAAGAGTTATCATCTGAGGGAATATCAGAAGATCCAGATAGAATAGAGGCAATAGTGTTATTTCCAAAGCCGGAGAGTTACAGAAATTTTTGGGGATGATTAATGTTTGCGCCAATGACGCGAATTCTGTGCGTTAGGAAGCGCCATGACACGTCAACCGCGCGACGCGAGCGCTGTCGGCGCACGGTGGAAGCGCCGTGCTCTCAAACCTTCTCTTCCGCGTCCAGCTCTCACGCGCGCTACACGCGTATAGATGCACGCAGTGCCACGGCCGCTTTGATCCGCTCATAAACATTTTGCCGGCTCGTGTAATCATCCAACAGAACTATTTAAAGTGCATCCATCAATCCAGCCCAGAAGGAAAACATTCCAGCCAGTCGGCGCGCCGCATGTTTGCGGCCATCTTAGACAAAGAAACAAGGTCAGTTCCAGTACTCACTCCTTTTTTTTAGAACATCTCATCCCTTTTTCCCAAATCCGCTCTACATTCGTCTGACGCCCACAGCGGTGTCAATTAATTTTGCATCAAAACATTTAAAAAATTAAGCTGATTATATGGAGCACTTAAATTGCTTGCTTAGGAAAGTTATAGAATTTTTTTGGGGTTCAAATCAGGAAGAAACTTTTGAAAAAGCTAAAAAGTTTTTTTGTGAAACCCCAATTCCAGCATTTTTTCATCATAGTAAACAGATAGTAATTAGTGCAGATGCAAGTACTTATGGTTTGGGGGTTGCCTAATGCAAATAACTTTGGATGGAAAAGGAGAAATAGTAGCATATATATCAAGAACAATGAATGAAACGGAACGTAGATATTCTTAAATTGAAAAAAAGGCATAAAAATTGACATGGGCTGCGTAAAAATCTAAAGTATACATTACAGGATTAAAAATTATGTTTGAAACAGATCACAAACCACTTTTACAGGTATTACAGAAAAAGCATATGGATGATCTGACACCATGATTGCAAAGGTTTCGTATCAAGTTGTGTTTTAATTATGACATAAATTTTATTCTTGGAAAAGATTTAGTTATGCCAGATTCACTATCTAGAGCACCTTTAATAGATTCAAAGGAATCTATGTCTGAGAAAACTATTCATTATGTAAACTTTGTGATAGAGCATCTTCCTATAAAAGATATCTATTTAAATTAACTGTTACTGGAGCAAGAAAAAGATGAAATTTGTAAAATGCTAAAAAAATATTGTAGTTTAGGTTGGCCAGAAAGAAGTAAAATTAAACCTGAATTGTTGCCCTATTTTCAGTATAGGTACGAATTTAGTGTCTGCAAAGGTCTACAATTGAAAGGATCAAAACTTGTAATACCTAAAATAATTCAAAAATAATGATTGGAATATATTCACATGGGACATCAAGGCATTGTGAAATGTAGAAGACGTGCACAGATGGCTGTATGGTGGGTGGGGCTAAGTAGCAAACTAGAAAACTTGATGAAAAATTGTCCAAATTGTATTGAACATAGATCAAATAAGGTTAATACATTTTGTAAAGATCAGAACTCTCCTACTAGGCCATGGCAAATAATTGCTGCATATTTATTCTTTTGTAAAAAATGGTATCTGATTGTTACAGATTACTACTAGAAATTTTTCGAGATTTTTGAGTCTAAGTCAATGTGTGAAAATGTTATAATAAACAAAATAAAAGAAATATTTTCTAGATATAGTATTAGTGAATTATTCAGATCAGATAATGGACCACAATTTCAAAGACAATTTAAAATTTTTTCTAATGAGTATAATTTTACACATTTAACCAGCTCTCCATATCATAGTCAGTCAAATGTTTTGGCTGAAAATGCAGTAAAAAGGGAGAAGAGCATGATTTAAAAAAAGAGAACATATTGATAAAGCTTTGTTAGTATATAGGACAACACCTTTGGAAAATGGTTTCAGTCTTGCTGAACTATTAATTGGTAGAAAATTAGGTATTTTCTTCCTGTTAAACCCACAAAACTAATGACAAAGGAATCAAAAATATTAAAAATATCAATAGAAAAATTAAAGACAAACAAATACATTATTACAATAAAAGTCCCAGAACAACTCTTTTATCTGATCTGACTATTGGTGAATCGGTTTGGTTAAGTGATTTAAAAATCTATGGGACAGTAATTAAAATTTTACCACGTCGTTCATATGTGGAACATACTGCTGATGGTAATTATAGATGAAAGCAATTAGAGGGATGCACAGACTTATTAAGACTAGGGCGCATGCGGCCCGCGGGCCTTGGTCTGTGCATCCATGCTTCTTAATTGAACGTAGTTAAGCAAACAAGACTCAAACCACAAAAAGTCACAATTGAGTTATTTAGGTTTTCAGTACAAACTGATATTCTTCGATGATGATGGTGTATCCTAAGTTAAGTTACAGTCATGTCAGTGGAAAATAATTTGTATTTTAAGATATATTTGGTTATTGCTTAATTGTGTATTTTTTATTTATTTCATTATTCAATTTTCTTTTAACAATTGTTTATTAATTAAATTAACTTAAACTTAAGTAATAATTTATCTATAAATAAAACTATTCACCAAAATAAATATATAAAAACAGAAAAAGAATAAAGTAAAAATTGATGCTAGATCGCTGCGGATCTATCCAGGGGTGTCCCAATATTAAGTGAAGGAAGTGCGTTCAACCAATACCCCGATTCTGGCTCGCTTGTTGCCAAGAGACGGACTCGCTCTGCAGGGTTATTGGCAGTTTCTAGGAGGTTCTTTTGAACCTTACTGCAGAGCGGCTTGTCCCATAGCTTATGCGATGCCAGATTAAACCGTCAAATGTCAACGTCAGAGAAAACTCATAAATTTTATCTCCATTTCGGAGTTTTACCAGCCTTATTTTGGCAAATATTAACAAACCAGCTGGTAAATATTTATAAAATTATTATATCATCATAATCCTTTATCTCCGAACAGCGTGCTTTCTGCTCCGCCACCCACCCATACAGAAACACCGGAGAACTCTGACGATCCCACTACGTCTCACAGCGGCCAAAATACCTGTACTATGTGTCTCTGCCGAAGACACACAGTGTGACATCAAATTTCCATGCTCCGCTGATCATCCACATATCAACACTGAAGACTTTCTTGGAAAATTTTGATAGATCACTCTGTTTGAAAAAAGACGTCTCCAAAAAGCAAGCACATTCCCACAAACCGATAGTGAATCGCATCGTGCTCTACACCCCATCCTGTCATCACCAGAACAAACTGCAGCCTTTAGGGGATTGCGATCCAGGATTATACATAGATACCTAGGTACATGTTTTTTAAGGATTCTATAAAAAGTAAAGTTGTTGTTTTAGTGATTATTTAATATTATTGTAGCTTTATTTTAGGAATAATTTATAAACTAAGGTTTGTTTCCTGTAAAATATTTTCATACTTACATATATTGAATGTTATTTATAAATTTACCCACATGCTATTTGTATTTCTCAGGCTAACCACTGCAGTGAACAGTGCACTGTTCCAGCGGGCAGTCAGCGTCTGCGCTGACGGTGGCGTCGCAGGAACTCGTGCGGTGTCCAGATTGTTCTCCATCTCGGAAATTTAAAAATCAAAGGAACCTAAGGATTCACATAAGCAGAGCACACAAATATTTTGATAACGAGAGCGCGAATACTAACCCGACAACTCCAACTACAAATTTATTTTTGGCAGGAAATCGGCAACTATAAAAATTCATTCCCTACCGTAAAAAGGATAATGTGAGAAATGCGTCCAACTCACTCGACAGGGGTGCCTTGCTGACACAAATGAAAAAAAAACATTCCACAGATTTATCATTATCTGCGGCAATGCTACAGCTCGCCAACAAAATTAATGTACAGAAACCATCTCTTACAATCTGCAGTTGGGTGTCAGCAAGGGGACCCACGAAGACCAGCCATCTTCAGCCTGGCTATTCACCCCTTTATTTCAAACCTAAATTTTTAATTTAATGTTTGGTATTTAGATGATGCAACCCTAGGAGGCGATGCGTGCTCCGTCCTGAACGATTTAAAAAATATTATTCAAAATTTTAAATCTATCGGCCTAGAACTTAATTTCACAAAATCGGAACTGTTCATTAACGAATCTTTGGCCCAAATAGAAAAATTTATAATTTCAAAACTCAATGCGTTGGCCCCAAACATTAACATTACCAAAAGTGAATCCTTCTAGGGGCTCCTGTGCTGGATGATTCTATTCCTAGATTTGTAAGCAAATTTCTAAATTTGAGGAATCATCCGGCCGAGTAAAAGAAATTCACCCGCACATGGCCATGTTTATTATTAGATACTGCCTCTTTGTACCCAAATTTACATATTTGCTACGTTGTTTAGCTCCTTGGAAACAAACAACCTTTTTAGATCAGTTAGACGATATGTTACGCAAGACTTTGACTGAAATTATAAATTGCCAGTTGAATGACCGCAGTTGGGCCCAGGCCACGCTTCCAATCTGATTTGGAGGCCTGGATATCCGAAAGCCATCCAGCGTAGCACTGCCGGCACTCCTGTTCTTGACCCACAGCACGCTTGACCTCTATGGCGAATAATAAACCCGTCACTAGGTGACGTAGAGGTCTCGTGCTTGGCCGAGGCTATGGGGTACCTGGTCAACTGCGGCTGGGCCGAGTGAAAATACCCCGTTTAATCTGGCATCATTGTGTATTTCTTGAATTATTGAATATAATATGGGCTTGAGTCCTTTTTACAAAATAAGAAGATGTATAGTGTGTTAGTTTGTATTTGTATTTTATTTGTATTTATTTATTTAAGGAAAAAAAAATGACATATGCATTCGTGTTTAAAAAGGAGCACTCGTGTTTGGGCCGACAGGGACGAATGTATCGACTGTGATAGCCCTAATGAGCCAAAGGCCTGTTACAGGACCATCAACTTTGATGCGACACTTTAATGACTATAAGGTCATAGAGAGTAAGAGAGGGTTGGACGAGAAAAAAAAAACACTACATGAATGATAAAAAAGAAAAGAAAACAATTGTATGTTATAACAGCCTCATGCAAATTTACAAGTAATATTATTAAGTACTTATATAAGTATGTAATGTATTTTTGTATCTAGTTATATGATTATATTAATATGTATATGTATATGTATATAAATTATAAATAATTTTAGTAATAATATATCAATTACACATGTATATAAATTAGTTAGGGTAACCGCACCTAAAATTCTTTTGTTTTTTTTTTGTTTTTTGTTTTGCCTACACAGCGTTTTCAATTGAGCAGTTTATGCCAGAGATCTCCAATTTCATCTTCACTTAACTCTAATAAATATTCTTTTAACTTTTTATTTAAAACTGATTTCCGTTTTAAGAAAGGTTCTGTGTCAGTATCAATATAGTTGGAGACACTATCAGGTAATAGATGGTACAGACGAGGCGCAATAGAGTAAAAATTTTTTCGACCGAAGAGGGTTGATTTAAAAGGTGCTATGTATTTTCGCCTTGTATCTATTCGAGACTTTCTATTCAAAATCAACAAAGAAAAGTCTTGGAGATGTTTAGACATATATACAGCTGTTTGCCAGATAAAAATCTTTCTGGGGCCCAAGACTTTGCATAGTTTAAAGATTTCACTAGAGGGAAATCTGCGGGGTTTGCGTTTAATAATTTTCAAGTTTTGCTTATGTGCTATTATTAACTTATTCATAACACTAGACCCACAGCTTCCCCAGCCAATGATCCCATACAACATAAGTGACTGTGTAAGAGCCAGGTAAATATGCCAGAGTAACTTTTCGGATAAAATATTTCTGAGTTCCTTATAAACGTAGCCTAGTCTTAGAATTTTAGCCGATACTGCAGAAACATGTTTTTCCCATCTAAGATTTTCGTCGAGGTTCACTCCAAGGTAAGTAACGTAGGACATGCGTTGGAGATTTTTGCATTGACAAATAGTATCAGCTGAGCAAGCATGTACCTTCAGAGTAAGGTCCTCGTTTGGCAGGCCCGCTTTTGTCGGAGAGAAACACATGTAGACGGTTTTGTCATCGTTAAGGGTGAGTAGGTTACTATCAAACCATGCCTTGGCCTTTCTGATACCATCCTCTGCTAGTTTGAAAGTATCTGTCCATGTTCTTGCTGCAAAAACTAATACGGTGTCATCGGCAAAACAAATTGTCTTACATGTATCCAAGAGCGAGCAGAAGTCGTTTAAATATATATTAAATAAAATTGGACCTAACACACTGCCTTGCGGCACACCGAATTCAACGCTTTTAGCAGCACTCAAGTAGCTGCCTACTCTAACTATCTGACTGCGACCACCGAGATATGAAGAAAACCACTGGAATGCAGCGCCAGTGATACCAAGGGATCTTAGCTTTTGTAACAAAATTTTATGGGAGACCGTATCAAAAGCTTTCGCTAGATCGACAAATATTGCTAGTGATTTATTTTTGGCCTCATAATTTTCATTTATTTGCTGTGTAAGAGCAGCTAGAGCATCATTAGTGCCGGTACCGACTCTAAAACCATATTGACTTGTTGATATTGTCTCTTCTGTAAATGGTGTCAGTCTTGCCTTAACAATTTTTTCGAGTAGCTTGGATGTAATTGGAAGAAGGGATATTGGTCTATAGTTAGACATCAATTGTTTGGAGCCTTTTTTATGAAGCGGGATTATTATTGCTGTTTTCAAATCGTCGGGGAAAACACCAGATCTGAAACTTAAATTAAAAATAGATGTCAGAGGATGTATTATATATTTTTTTATACACTTAAATATTTTTGATGTTAATCTATCACAACCGCTCGAGTTGGTATTTTTTAGATTAGATATAGCTTTTTCAATTTCTTCGGGATTAGTAGGACGCAAATAGAAAGACTTGTCTGATGAGGAGCCAGGGACTTTTTGGCTAAGTTCTTGCTCAGTTATTTTATTAACTTTTAAATGATTTTGAGCTAATGAGCAGCCAACCGAGCAGAAGTAAGAATTAAGGGAGTTAGTGACAAGATCAGGATTTTCAGTAATCCTCTCTATTTGACCTTCCACAATAAGTTCTTGAATATCTTTTCTATTATTTTTGACGCGGTTAGATGCTTCGTTTATCACTTGCCAAATTTTCTTAGAATCACCGTTGCAATTATGAATTTTTTCTTTGTAGTATCTATTTTTCGTTTTTCTTATCACAGCATGGCAAACTTTCCTGTAATTTAGATAATCATTTTTTAGGATGTGGTCATGGGGATGTTTTTTAGTTAATTTGTGTAGTTTATCTCTTTTATTTATGCAATAGACTAGGCCATCAGTTATCCATGGTTTTAGTTTTATTTTACGATTTGGTATTCGAGCATTGACGGTGGTGTTTTGGTTGACGCAAGTTATTATTATATATGTATATTGGGAACGATACAGCAGGTAATTCACAGTTTGCATATATACGTTACTAGCTTATGCCCGCAGTGTTTTTTTTTGTACGGTCCTATCGAATCTGTACTATTTTGTAACTTATAGTTTTAGAGTAAGTACGTATTTGTATCTGACTCTGGCTTGGAGTGTTTTTGGTTTTAATGATCTTTTATCTGATCTGTAGGTATAACTTTTTGGCAAGGCTGAAGACCGAGTTTTTATGGCTGATTTGGCGGCTTGTAGGTTTCAAAATAAAAATTTGAAATGTTCGGTTTAAAAAGCGTCTAGGAACGCAGCATTGTATTTGTTCGCTTTAAAACGTATTTGAACGCGGTTAAGATGTTTTATTTTATTGATATGGCAACACGAGTTGTCGAGCTATGACGGTGGGTCCGCCATTGATTAATTGCTTTGTAAGACAACCAGAGTTGCAAGAGGTTATGTATTTGATATTTCAAGGAAATCAGTAATTAAAAGTGTGAAATAAACCAGTTAATTAGTGTTAACTGTGGTCCGGGACCCATACGCGAAAAGATTCGTAAAATCATTGTTTGATGGCTTTGTAAGACAACCAGAGTTGCAAAAGGTTATGTATTTGATATTTCAAGGAAATCAGTAATTAAAAGTGTGAAATAAACCAGTTAGTGTTAACTGTGGTCCGGGACCCATACGCGAAAAGATTCGTAAATTCAATAATAGTCCAGTGATGTGAAAAGATTTTCATTACCACATTTTACTGAAATAAAGATAGTTTTCTCTGGGAGGCTAGCCTAGGTTTAGGTGGTTGAGTATAGGATACGAATCTGGCTGACATGCTGGCTGTGCTGGTCATTTGTCAGAAATCTGCGTGCTGAGGGCGACGACAATCAACGTCAGAAGAAAGAAATAGCACGTCCAGGGGACCTGTGCTTTCCTCTGAGCCAGGGTTGAGTCGTGACCTTGATCGAGCGCCGAAGTCCCGTCCAGGACGAGAACGTCAACATTAATGTAAGTGTTTGAATCGTTTACCCTTATAACGGGACTTACTATATAAGGCCCCCTTGTTTTGAGAACCCCTTTCTGGCAGGTTTAGATTCTGTCCAATACCAATGGGCCCAGCAAGGAATGAGAACTAAATTGTACCTGTCGAGAGGGGCGTTTACCACACAGAAAGCTTTTTGTCACGTTTCTACAGACGATGCAGGTCCCTTACTAATAGTGCCTTATCGGCATCGTGGAGTACATATCATCAAGGCATACCTTGTCAAGCCAAGAAAAAGAAGGCATGCCAAGAAAGTCGTGGGTGTAGAGTTATGTTAGTTATTTATGTTATTGTCTATGACCTAAGTTGCATTATCAGACCAATCGTGTTTCATCTTATTGGCTGTCAAACGTGAAAGGAGGCATCATCGCGACCTCACCCGACGGAACATTCATATGTGACTTGTGCGGGAAATTTTGCCACTCTCGTATTGGCTTACTTAGCCACACCTGTAAGCGCATACAAACGGGCACTGTTTAAAATCGTCCGACACGGATGCAATGGCCCTTGATTGATGATACTCTGTCTGATTAATTTCCACACGAACGCGATCAAAATGCTCCCACGCCGGTGGTGAGTAAGTTAAAGAGAAGTGAAATAAATAATAATAATAAATCGTAAATCTAGACGTGACGTGGAGAAACTACTCGTAATTAAAGTGTAGAAAAGTTCGAGTAGGTGAGAGATATTAAAAGTTTCGTCCATCACCTAACTATAAGGTCCTAACATTTAAAATACATAATACATAGAAGTTTATGAAACAAAACATTTCACGACTTAGCGGTCAGTCTCTGGACCCTGCGGGTCATCCATCGCAAGGGATCATCACAGCTTCTCCGACATTACTCTGTGGCTGCCTCCGCTCTCCGCAGCCCACCCCCTGCCTCCAGCTCACAAAGCGACGCTGACGTGTGCCGGGACCACATTCGCGGCAGTTGCACGCGGCGGTCTTGCAGATACCATCATAACTACCATCCTCATCAGCGACGTGGCGTGTATCAATTTTGCCACAATTTCCAGAACACGTTGAGCAGACATCCGAACTGTAGGTTTGTGCACGCAACGCCGTTTGAAGAGGTTGTGTTCTAACGGACGGGATGTCTGCGTGCTACTCGCATACACGACGTCCGCTGCTGCCACCGCCTCCACAAAATAGAACTGAGGCCGAGCTTCTATGAATGGGGTTGGTGCTGCCAGGTGCAACTACGCAGAGGCTTCGTCCAGCGCCGCCGCCGCACCTTCCGCATCACATGGGAGGATAGAGAAACAAATGAGAGGGTATTTGAGCTCGCACAGCTATCCAGCCTCTCAGCCCCGCTTAAACAGCGACGCTTGCGCTGGCTGGGGCATGTTCAGCGCATGGACCCTGCTTGGCTGCCAAGAATGCTTTGCGAAGTCGCAAATGCCAAGAGAGTCGTGGGTGTAGAGTTATGTTAGTTATCTATGTTATTGTCTATGACCTAAGCTGCATTATCTTTGGTAAGCCAAGTAGGAAATGGCGCTCGGAGATGTTATTAGTGTGCATCCTTAATAAATATGTTTCTGCACTCAGTCGTTTAATACAGTGGGTAGACCTCTGCTGCGTCAAGAGAGATGTGGCGGCTTTTGAGATCGAGCACACGGGCTGAGAGAAGCTCGCCATGGACAGGGACACCTGGACGGACCGTGTTAAGGAAGGATGCAGGTTACATGACCAATCGTGTTTCATCTTATTGGCTGTCAAACGTGAAAGGAGGCATCATCGCGACCTCACCCGACGGAACATTCATATGTGAATTGTGCGGGAAATTTTGCCACTCTCGTATTGGCTTACTTAACCACACCTGTGAGCGCATACAAACGGGCACTGTTTAAAATCGTCCGACACGGATGCAATGGCCCTTGATTGATGATACTCTGTCTGATTAATTTCCACACGAACGCGATCAAAATGCTCCCACGCCGGTGGTGAATAAGTTAAAGAGAAGTGAAATAAATAATAATAATAAATCGTAAATCTAGACGTGACGTGGAGGAACTACTCGTAATTAAAGTGTAGAAAAGTTCGAGTAGGTGAGAGATATTAAAAGTTTCGTCCATCACCTAACTATAAGGTCCTAACATTTAAAATACATAATACATAGAAGTTTATGAAACAAAAAATTTCACGACTTAGCGGTCAGTCTCTGGACCCTGCGGGTCATCCATCGCAAGGGATCATCACAGCTCCTCCGACATTACTCTGTGGCTGCCTCTGCTCTCCGCGGCCCACCCCCTGCCTCCAGCTCACAAAGCGACGCTGACGTGTGCCGGGACCACATTCGCGGCAGTTGCACGCGGCGGTCTTGCAGATACCATCATAACTACCATCCTCATCAGCGACGTGGCGTGTATCAATTTTGCCACAATTTCCAGAACACGTTGAGCAGACATCCGAACTGTAGGTTTGTGCACGCAACGCCGTTTGAAGAGGTTGTGTTCTAACGGACGGGATGTCTGCGTGCTACTCGCATACACGACGTCCGCTGCTGCCACCGCCTCCACAAAATAGAACTGAGGCCGAGCTTCTATGAATGGGGTTGGTGCTGCCAGGTGCAACTACGCAGAGGCTTCGTCCAGCGCCGCCGCCGCACCTTCCGCATCACATGGGAGGATAGAGAAACAAATGAGAGGGTATTTGAGCTCGCACAGCTATCCAGCCTCTCAGCCCCGCTTAAACAGCGACGCTTGCGCTGGCTGGGGCATGTTCAGCGCATGGACCCTGCTTGGCTGCCAAGAATGCTTTGCGAAGTCGCAAATGCCAAGAGAGTCGTGGGTGTAGAGTTATGTTAGTTATCTATGTTATTGTCTATGACCTAAGCTGCATTATCTTTGGTAAGCCAAGTAGGAAATATTAGTGTGCATCCTTAATAAACATGTTTCTGCATTCAGTCGTTTAATACAGTGGGTAGACCTCTGCTGCGTCAAGAGAGATGTGGCGGCTTTTGAGATCGAGCACACGGGGTGAGAGAAGCTCGCCATGGACAGGGACACCTGGACGGACCGTGTTAAGGAAGGATGCAGGTTACATGACCAATCGTGTTTCATCTTATTGGCTGTCAAACGTGAAAGGAGGCATCATCGCGACCTCACCCGACGGAACATTCATATGTGACTTGTGCGGGAAATTTTGCCACTCACGTATTGGCTAACTTAGCCACACCTGTAAGCGCATATAAACGGGCACTGTTTAAAATCGTCCGACACGGATGCAATGGCCCTTGATTGATGATACTCTGTCTGATTAATTTCCACACGAACGCGATCAAAATGCTCCCACGCCGGTGGTGAATAAGTTAAAGAGAAGTGAAATAAATAATAATAATAAATCGTAAATCTAGACGTGACGTGGAGGAACTACTCGTAATTAAAGTGTAGTAAAGTTCGAGTAGGTGAGAGATATTAAAAGTTTCGTCCATCACCTAACTATAAGGTCCTAACATTTAAAATACATAATACATAGAAGTTTATGAAACAAAAAATTTCACGACTTAGCGGTCAGTCTCTGGACCCTGCGGGTCATCCATCGCAAGGGATCATCACAGCTCCTCCGACATTACTCTGTGGCTGCCTCCGCTCTCCGCGGCCCACCCCCTGCCTCCAGCTCACAAAGCGACGCTGACGTGTGCCGGAACCACATTCGCGGCAGTTGCACGCGGCGGTCTTGCAGATACCATCATAACTACCATCCTCATCAGCGACGTGGCGTGTATCAATTTTGCCACAATTTCCAGAACACGTTGAGCAGACATCCGAACTGTAGGTTTGTGCACGCAACGCCGTTTGAAGAGGTTGTGTTCTAACGGACGGGATGTCTGCGTGCTACTCGCATACACGACGTCCACTGCTGCCACCGCCTCCACAAAATAGAACTGAGGCCGAGCTTCTATGAATGGGGTTGGTGCTGCCAGGTGCAACTACGCAGAGGCTTCGTCCAGCGCCGCCGCCGCACCTTCCGCATCACATGGCAGGATAGAGAAACAAATGAGAGGGTATTTGAGCTCGCACAGCTATCCAGCCTCTCAGCCCCGCTTAAACAGCGACGCTTGCGCTGGCTGGGGCATGTTCAGCGCATGGACCCTGCTTGGTCGCCAAGAATGCTTTGCGAAGTCGCAAATGCCAAGAGAGTCGTGGGTGTAGAGTTATGTTAGTTATCTATGTTATTGTCTATGACCTAAGCTGCATTATCTTTGGTAAGCCAAGTAGGAAATATTAGTGTGCATCCTTAATAACCATGTTTCTGCATTCAGTCGTTTAATACAGTGGGTAGACCTCTGCTGCGTCAAGAGAGATGTGGCGGCTTTTGAGATCGAGCACACGGGGTGAGAGAAGCTCGCCATGGACAGGGACACCTGGACGGACCGTGTTAAGGAAGGATGCAGGTTACATGACCAATCGTGTTTCATCTTATTGGCTGTCAAACGTGAAAGGAGGCATCATCGCGACCTCACCCGACGGAACATTCATATGTGACTTGTGCGGGAAATTTTGCCACTCACGTATTGGCTAACTTAGCCACACCTGTAAGCGCATATAAACGGGCACTGTTTAAAATCGTCCGACACGGATGCAATGGCCCTTGATTGATGATACTCTGTCTGATTAATTTCCACACGAACGCGATCAAAATGCTCCCACGCCGGTGGTGAATAAGTTAAAGAGAAGTGAAATAAATAATAATAATAAATCGTAAATCTAGACGTGACGTGGAGGAACTACTCGTAATTAAAGTGTAGTAAAGTTCGAGTAGGTGAGAGATATTAAAAGTTTCGTCCATCACCTAACTATAAGGTCCTAACATTTAAAATACATAATACATAGAAGTTTATGAAACAAAAAATTTCACGACTTAGCGGTCAGTCTCTGGACCCTGCGGGTCATCCATCGCAAGGGATCATCACAGCTCCTCCGACATTACTCTGTGGCTGCCTCCGCTCTCCGCGGCCCACCCCCTGCCTCCAGCTCACAAAGCGACGCTGACGTGTGCCGGGACCACATTCGCGGCAGTTGCACGCGGCGGTCTTGCAGATACCATCATAACTACCATCCTCATCAGCGACGTGGCGTGTATCAATTTTGCCACAATTTCCAGAACACGTTGAGCAGACATCCGAACTGTAGGTTTGTGCACGCAACGCCGTTTGAAGAGGTTGTGTTCTAACGGACGGGATGTCTGCGTGCTACTCGCATACACGACGTCCACTGCTGCCACCGCCTCCACAAAATAGAACTGAGGCCGAGCTTCTATGAATGGGGTTGGTGCTGCCAGGTGCAACTACGCAGAGGCTTCGTCCAGCGCCGCCGCCGCACCTTCCGCATCACATGGGAGGATAGAGAAACAAATGAGAGGGTATTTGAGCTCGCACAGCTATCCAGCCTCTCAGCCCCGCTTAAACAGCGACGCTTGCGCTTGCTGGGGCATGTTCAGCGCATGGACCCTGCTTGGTCGCCAAGAATGCTTTGCGAAGTCGCAAATGCCAAGAGAGTCGTGGGTGTAGAGTTATGTTAGTTATCTATGTTATTGTCTATGACCTAAGCTGCATTATCTTTGGTAAGCCAAGTAGGAAATATTAGTGTGCATCCTTAATAAACATGTTTCTGCATTCAGTCGTTTAATACAGTGGGTAGACCTCTGCTGCGTCAAGAGAGATGTGGCGGCTTTTGAGATCGAGCACACGGGGTGAGAGAAGCTCGCCATGGACAGGGACACCTGGACGGACCGTGTTAAGGAAGGATGCAGGTTACATGACCAATCGTGTTTCATCTTATTGGCTGTCAAACGTGAAAGGAGGCATCATCGAGACCTCACCCGACGGAACATTCATATGTGACTTGTGCGGGAAATTTTGCCACTCTCGTATTGGCTTACTTAGCCACACCTGTAAGCGCATATAAACGGGCACTGTTTAAAATCGTCCGACACGGATGCAATGGCCCTTGATTGATGATACTCTGTCTGATTAATTTCCACACGAACGCGATCAAAATGCTCCCACGCCGGTGGTGAGTAAGTTAAAGAGAAGTGAAATAAATAATAATAATAAATGGTAAATCTAGACGTGACGTGGAGGAACTACTCGTAATTAAAGTGTAGAAAAGTTCGAGTAGGTGAGAGATATTAAAAGTTTCGTCCATCACCTAACTATAAGGTCCTAACATTTAAAATACATAATACATAGAAGTTTATGAAACCAAAAATTTCACGACTTAGCGGTCAGTCTCTGGACCCTGCGGGTCATCCATCGCAAGGGATCATCACAGCTCCTCCGACATTACTCTGTGGCTGCCTCCGCTCTCCGCGGCCCACCCCCTGCCTCCAGCTCACAAAGCGACGCTGACGTGTGCCGGGACCACATTCGCGGCAGTTGCACGCGGCGGTCTTGCAAATACCATCATAACTACCATCCTCATGAGCGACGTGGCGTGTATCAATTTTGCCACAATTTCCAGAACACGTTGAGCAGACATCCGAACTGTAGGTTTGTGCACGCAACGCCGTTTGAAGAGGTTGTGTTCTAACGGACGGGATGTCTGCGTGCTACTCGCATACACGACGTCCACTGCTGCCACCGCCTCCACAAAATAGAACTGAGGCCGAGCTTCTATGAATGGGGTTGGTGCTGCCAGGTGCAACTACGCAGAGGCTTCGTCCAGCGCCGCCGCCGCACCTTCCGCATCACATGGCAGGATAGAGAAACAAATGAGAGGGTATTTGAGCTCGCACAGCTATCCAGCCTCTCAGCCCCGCTTAAACAGCGACGCTTGCGCTGGCTGGGGCATGTTCAGCGCATGGACCCTGCTTGGTCGCCAAGAATGCTTTGCGAAGTCGCAAATGCCAAGAGAGTCGTGGGTGTAGAGTTATGTTAGTTATCTATGTTATTGTCTATGACCTAAGCTGCATTATCTTTGGTAAGCCAAGTAGGAAATATTAGTGTGCATCCTTAATAAACATGTTTCTGCATTCAGTCGTTTAATACAGTGGGTAGACCTCTGCTGCGTCAAGAGAGATGTGGCGGCTTTTGAGATCGAGCACACGGGGTGAGAGAAGCTCGCCATGGACAGGGACACCTGGACGGACCGTGTTAAGGAAGGATGCAGGTTACATGACCAATCGTGTTTCATCTTATTGGCTGTCAAACGTGAAAGGAGGCATCATCGCGACCTCACCCGACGGAACATTCATATGTGACTTGTGCGGGAAATTTTGCCACTCTCGTATTGGCTTACTTAGCCACACCTGTAAGCGCATATAAACGGGCACTGTTTAAAATCGTCCGACACGGATGCAATGGCCCTTGATTGATGATACTCTGTCTGATTAATTTCCACACGAACGCGATCAAAATGCTCCCACGCCGGTGGTGAATAAGTTAAAGAGAAGTGAAATAAATAATAATAATAAATCGTAAATCTAGACGTGACGTGGAGGAACTACTCGTAATTAAAGTGTAGAAAAGTTCGAGTAGGTGAGAGATATTAAAAGTTTCGTCCATCACCTAACTATAAGGTCCTAACATTTAAAATACATAATACATAGAAGTTTATGAAACAAAAAATTTCACGACTTAGCGGTCAGTCTCTGGACCCTGCGGGTCATCCATCGCAAGGGATCATCACAGCTCCTCCGACATTACTCTGTGGCTGCCTCCGCTCTCCGCGGCCCACCCCCTGCCTCCAGCTCACAAAGCGACGCTGACGTGTGCCGGGACCACATTCGCGGCAGTTGCACGCGGCGGTCTTGCAAATACCATCATAACTACCATCCTCATGAGCGACGTGGCGTGTATCAATTTTGCCACAATTTCCAGAACACGTTGAGCAGACATCCGAACTGTAGGTTTGTGCACGCAACGCCGTTTGAAGAGGTTGTGTTCTAACGGACGGGATGTCTGCGTGCTACTCGCATACACGACGTCCACTGCTGCCACCGCCTCCACAAAATAGAACTGAGGCCGAGCTTCTATGAATGGGGTTGGTGCTGCCAGGTGCAACTACGCAGAGGCTTCGTCCAGCGCCGCCGCCGCACCTTCCGCATCACATGGGAGGATAGAGAAACAAATGAGAGGGTATTTGAGCTCGCACAGCTATCCAGCCTCTCAGCCCCGCTTAAACAGCGACGCTTGCGCTGGCTGGGGCATGTTCAGCGCATGGACCCTGCTTGTTCGCCAAGAATGCTTTGCGAAGTCGCAAATGCCAAGAGAGTCGTGGGTGTAGAGTTATGTTAGTTATCTATGTTCTTGTCTATGACCTAAGCTGCATTATCTTTGGTAAGCCAAGTAGGAAATATTAGTGTGCATCCTTAATAACCATGTTTCTGCATTCAGTCGTTTAATACAGTGGGTAGACCTCTGCTGCGTCAAGAGAGATGTGGCGGCTTTTGAGATCGAGCACACGGGGTGAGAGAAGCTCGCCATGGACAGGGACACCTGGACGGACCGTGTTAAGGAAGGATGCAGGTTACATGACCAATCGTGTTTCATCTTATTGGCTATCAAACGTGAAAGGAGGCATCATCGCGACCTCACCCGACGGAACATTCATATGTGACTTGTGCGGGAAATTTTGCCACTCACGTATTGGCTTACTTAGCCACACCTGTAAGCGCATATAAACGGGCACTGTTTAAAATCGTCCGACACGGATGCAATGGCCCTTGATTGATGATACTCTGTCTGATTAATTTCCACACGAACGCGATCAAAATGCTCCCACGCCGGTGGTGAATAAGTTAAAGAGAAGTGAAATAAATAATAATAATAAATCGTAAATCTAGACGTGACGTGGAGGAACTACTCGTAATTAAAGTGTAGAAAAGTTCGAGTAGGTGAGAGATATTAAAAGTTTCGTCCATCACCTAACTATAAGGTCCTAACATTTAAAATACATAATACATAGAAGTTTATGAAACAAAAAATTTCACGACTTAGCGGTCAGTCTCTGGACCCTGCGGGTCATCCATCGCAAGGGATCATCACAGCTCCTCCGACATTACTCTGTGGCTGCCTCCGCTCTCCGCGGCCCACCCCCTGCCTCCAGCTCACAAAGCGACGCTGACGTGTGCCGGGACCACATTCGCGGCAGTTGCACGCGGCGGTCTTGCAAATACCATCATAACTACCATCCTCATGAGCGACGTGGCGTGTATCAATTTTGCCACAATTTCCAGAACACGTTGAGCAGACATCCGAACTGTAGGTTTGTGCACGCAACGCCGTTTGAAGAGGTTGTGTTCTAACGGACGGGATGTCTGCGTGCTACTCGCATACACGACGTCCACTGCTGCCACCGCCTCCACAAAATAGAACTGAGGCCGAGCTTCTATGAATGGGGTTGGTGCTGCCAGGTGCAACTACGCAGAGGCTTCGTCCAGCGCCGCCGCCGCACCTTCCGCATCACATGGCAGGATAGAGAAACAAATGAGAGGGTATTTGAGCTCGCACAGCTATCCAGCCTCTCAGCCCCGCTTAAACAGCGACGCTTGCGCTGGCTGGGGCATGTTCAGCGCATGGACCCTGCTTGGTCGCCAAGAATGCTTTGCGAAGTCGCAAATGCCAAGAGAGTCGTGGGTGTAGAGTTATGTTAGTTATCTATGTTATTGTCTATGACCTAAGCTGCATTATCTTTGGTAAGCCAAGTAGGAAATATTAGTGTGCATCCTTAATAAACATGTTTCTGCATTCAGTCGTTTAATACAGTGGGTAGACCTCTGCTGCGTCAAGAGAGATGTGGCGGCTTTTGAGATCGAGCACACGGGGTGAGAGAAGCTCGCCATGGACAGGGACACCTGGACGGACCGTGTTAAGGAAGGATGCAGGTTACATGACCAATCGTGTTTCATCTTATTGGCTGTCAAACGTGAAAGGAGGCATCATCGCGACCTCACCCGACGGAACATTCATATGTGACTTGTGCGGGAAATTTTGCCACTCTCGTATTGGCTTACTTAGCCACACCTGTAAGCGCATATAAACGGGCACTGTTTAAAATCGTCCGACACGGATGCAATGGCCCTTGATTGATGATACTCTGTCTGATTAATTTCCACACGAACGCGATCAAAATGCTCCCACGCCGGTGGTGAATAAGTTAAAGAGAAGTGAAATAAATAATAATAATAAATCGTAAATCTAGACGTGACGTGGAGGAACTACTCGTAATTAAAGTGTAGAAAAGTTCGAGTAGGTGAGAGATATTAAAAGTTTCGTCCATCACCTAACTATAAGGTCCTAACATTTAAAATACATAATACATAGAAGTTTATGAAACAAAAAATTTCACGACTTAGCGGTCAGTCTCTGGACCCTGCGGGTCATCCATCGCAAGGGATCATCACAGCTCCTCCGACATTACTCTGTGGCTGCCTCCGCTCTCCGCGGCCCACCCCCTGCCTCCAGCTCACAAAGCGACGCTGACGTGTGCCGGGACCACATTCGCGGCAGTTGCACGCGGCGGTCTTGCAAATACCATCATAACTACCATCCTCATGAGCGACGTGGCGTGTATCAATTTTGCCACAATTTCCAGAACACGTTGAGCAGACATCCGAACTGTAGGTTTGTGCACGCAACGCCGTTTGAAGAGGTTGTGTTCTAACGGACGGGATGTCTGCGTGCTACTCGCATACACGACGTCCACTGCTGCCACCGCCTCCACAAAATAGAACTGAGGCCGAGCTTCTATGAATGGGGTTGGTGCTGCCAGGTGCAACTACGCAGAGGCTTCGTCCAGCGCCGCCGCCGCACCTTCCGCATCACATGGCAGGATAGAGAAACAAATGAGAGGGTATTTGAGCTCGCACAGCTATCCAGCCTCTCAGCCCCGCTTAAACAGCGACGCTTGCGCTGGCTGGGGCATGTTCAGCGCATGGACCCTGCTTGGTCGCCAAGAATGCTTTGCGAAGTCGCAAATGCCAAGAGAGTCGTGGGTGTAGAGTTATGTTAGTTATCTATGTTATTGTCTATGACCTAAGCTGCATTATCTTTGGTAAGCCAAGTAGGAAATATTAGTGTGCATCCTTAATAAACATGTTTCTGCATTCAGTCGTTTAATACAGTGGGTAGACCTCTGCTGCGTCAAGAGAGATGTGGCGGCTTTTGAGATCGAGCACACGGGGTGAGAGAAGCTCGCCATGGACAGGGACACCTGGACGGACCGTGTTAAGGAAGGATGCAGGTTACATGACCAATCGTGTTTCATCTTATTGGCTGTCAAACGTGAAAGGAGGCATCATCGCGACCTCACCCGACGGAACATTCATATGGACTTGTGCGGGAAATTTTGCCACTCACGTATTGGCTTACTTAGCCACACCTGTAAGCGCATATAAACGGGCACTGTTTAAAATCGTCCGACACGGATGCAATGGCCCTTGATTGATGATACTCTGTCTGATTAATTTCCACACGAACGCGATCAAAATGCTCCCACGCCGGTGGTGAATAAGTTAAAGAGAAGTGAAATAAATAATAATAATAAATCGTAAATCTAGACGTGACGTGGAGGAACTACTCGTAATTAAAGTGTAGAAAAGTTCGAGTAGGTGAGAGATATTAAAAGTTTCGTCCATCACCTAACTATAAGGTCCTAACATTTAAAATACATAATACATAGAAGTTTATGAAACAAAAAATTTCACGACTTAGCGGTCAGTCTCTGGACCCTGCGGGTCATCCATCGCAAGGGATCATCACAGCTCCTCCGACATTACTCTGTGGCTGCCTCCGCTCTCCGCGGCCCACCCCCTGCCTCCAGCTCACAAAGCGACGCTGACGTGTGCCGGGACCACATTCGCGGCAGTTGCACGCGGCGGTCTTGCAGATACCATCATAACTACCATCCTCATCAGCGACGTGGCGTGTATCAATTTTGCCACAATTTCCAGAACACGTTGAGCAGACATCCGAACTGTAGGTTTGTGCACGCAACGCCGTTTGAAGAGGTTGTGTTCTAACGGACGGGATGTCTGCGTGCTACTCGCATACACGACGTCCACTGCTGCCACCGCCTCCACAAAATAGAACTGAGGCCGAGCTTCTATGAATGGGGTTGGTGCTGCCAGGTGCAACTACGCAGAGGCTTCGTCCAGCGCCGCCGCCGCACCTTCCGCATCACATGGGAGGATAGAGAAACAAATGAGAGGGTATTTGAGCTCGCACAGCTATCCAGCCTCTCAGCCCCGCTTAAACAGCGACGCTTGCGCTGGCTGGGGCATGTTCAGCGCATGGACCCTGCTTGTTCGCCAAGAATGCTTTGCGAAGTCGCAAATGCCAAGAGAGTCGTGGGTGTAGAGTTATGTTAGTTATCTATGTTCTTGTCTATGACCTAAGCTGCATTATCTTTGGTAAGCCAAGTAGGAAATATTAGTGTGCATCCTTAATAACCATGTTTCTGCATTCAGTCGTTTAATACAGTGGGTAGACCTCTGCTGCGTCAAGAGAGATGTGGCGGCTTTTGAGATCGAGCACACGGGGTGAGAGAAGCTCGCCATGGACAGGGACACCTGGACGGACCGTGTTAAGGAAGAATGCAGGTTACATGACCAATCGTGTTTCATCTTATTGGCTATCAAACGTGAAAGGAGGCATCATCGCGACCTCACCCGACGGAACATTCATATGTGACTTGTGCGGGAAATTTTGCCACTCACGTATTGGCTTACTTAGCCACACCTGTAAGCGCATATAAACGGGCACTGTTTAAAATCGTCCGACACGGATGCAATGGCCCTTGATTGATGATACTCTGTCTGATTAATTTCCACACGAACGCGATCAAAATGCTCCCACGCCGGTGGTGAATAAGTTAAAGAGAAGTGAAATAAATAATAATAATAAATCGTAAATCTAGACGTGACGTGGAGGAACTACTCGTAATTAAAGTGTAGAAAAGTTCGAGTAGGTGAGAGATATTAAAAGTTTCGTCCATCACCTAACTATAAGGTCCTAACATTTAAAATACATAATACATAGAAGTTTATGAAACAAAAAATTTCACGACTTAGCGGTCAGTCTCTGGACCCTGCGGGTCATCCATCGCAAGGGATCATCACAGCTCCTCCGACATTACTCTGTGGCTGCCTCCGCTCTCCGCGGCCCACCCCCTGCCTCCAGCTCACAAAGCGACGCTGACGTGTGCCGGGACCACATTCGCGGCAGTTGCACGCGGCGGTCTTGCAAATACCATCATAACTACCATCCTCATGAGCGACGTGGCGTGTATCAATTTTGCCACAATTTCCAGAACACGTTGAGCAGACATCCGAACTGTAGGTTTGTGCACGCAACGCCGTTTGAAGAGGTTGTGTTCTAACGGACGGGATGTCTGCGTGCTACTCGCATACACGACGTCCACTGCTGCCACCGCCTCCACAAAATAGAACTGAGGCCGAGCTTCTATGAATGGGGTTGGTGCTGCCAGGTGCAACTACGCAGAGGCTTCGTCCAGCGCCGCCGCCGCACCTTCCGCATCACATGGCAGGATAGAGAAACAAATGAGAGGGTATTTGAGCTCGCACAGCTATCCAGCCTCTCAGCCCCGCTTAAACAGCGACGCTTGCGCTGGCTGGGGCATGTTCAGCGCATGGACCCTGCTTGGTCGCCAAGAATGCTTTGCGAAGTCGCAAATGCCAAGAGAGTCGTGGGTGTAGAGTTATGTTAGTTATCTATGTTATTGTCTATGACCTAAGCTGCATTATCTTTGGTAAGCCAAGTAGGAAATATTAGTGTGCATCCTTAATAAACATGTTTCTGCATTCAGTCGTTTAATACAGTGGGTAGACCTCTGCTGCGTCAAGAGAGATGTGGCGGCTTTTGAGATCGAGCACACGGGGTGAGAGAAGCTCGCCATGGACAGGGACACCTGGACGGACCGTGTTAAGGAAGGATGCAGGTTACATGACCAATCGTGTTTCATCTTATTGGCTGTCAAACGTGAAAGGAGGCATCATCGCGACCTCACCCGACGGAACATTCATATGTGACTTGTGCGGGAAATTTTGCCACTCTCGTATTGGCTTACTTAGCCACACCTGTAAGCGCATATAAACGGGCACTGTTTAAAATCGTCCGACACGGATGCAATGGCCCTTGATTGATGATACTCTGTCTGATTAATTTCCACACGAACGCGATCAAAATGCTCCCACGCCGGTGGTGAATAAGTTAAAGAGAAGTGAAATAAATAATAATAATAAATCGTAAATCTAGACGTGACGTGGAGGAACTACTCGTAATTAAAGTGTAGAAAAGTTCGAGTAGGTGAGAGATATTAAAAGTTTCGTCCATCACCTAACTATAAGGTCCTAACATTTAAAATACATAATACATAGAAGTTTATGAAACAAAAAATTTCACGACTTAGCGGTCAGTCTCTGGACCCTGCGGGTCATCCATCGCAAGGGATCATCACAGCTCCTCCGACATTACTCTGTGGCTGCCTCCGCTCTCCGCGGCCCACCCCCTGCCTCCAGCTCACAAAGCGACGCTGACGTGTGCCGGGACCACATTCGCGGCAGTTGCACGCGGCGGTCTTGCAAATACCATCATAACTACCATCCTCATGAGCGACGTGGCGTGTATCAATTTTGCCACAATTTCCAGAACACGTTGAGCAGACATCCGAACTGTAGGTTTGTGCACGCAACGCCGTTTGAAGAGGTTGTGTTCTAACGGATGGGATGTCTGCGTGCTACTCGCATACACGACGTCCACTGCTGCCACCGCCTCCACAAAATAGAACTGAGGCCGAGCTTCTATGAATGGGGTTGGTGCTGCCAGGTGCAACTACGCAGAGGCTTCGTCCAGCGCCGCCGCCGCACCTTCCGCATCACATGGCAGGATAGAGAAACAAATGAGAGGGTATTTGAGCTCGCACAGCTATCCAGCCTCTCAGCCCCGCTTAAACAGCGACGCTTGCGCTGGCTGGGGCATGTTCAGCGCATGGACCCTGCTTGGTCGCCAAGAATGCTTTGCGAAGTCGCAAATGCCAAGAGAGTCGTGGGTGTAGAGTTATGTTAGTTATCTATGTTATTGTCTATGACCTAAGCTGCATTATCTTTGGTAAGCCAAGTAGGAAATATTAGTGTGCATCCTTAATAAACATGTTTCTGCATTCAGTCGTTTAATACAGTGGGTAGACCTCTGCTGCGTCAAGAGAGATGTGGCGGCTTTTGAGATCGAGCACACGGGGTGAGAGAAGCTCGCCATGGACAGGGACACCTGGACGGACCGTGTTAAGGAAGGATGCAGGTTACATGACCAATCGTGTTTCATCTTATTGGCTGTCAAACGTGAAAGGAGGCATCATCGCGACCTCACCCGACGGAACATTCATATGTGACTTGTGCGGGAAATTTTGCCACTCTCGTATTGGCTTACTTAGCCACACCTGTAAGCGCATATAAACGGGCATTGTTTAAAATCGTCCGACACGGATGCAATGGCCCTTGATTGATGATACTCTGTCTGATTAATTTCCACACGAACGCGATCAAAATGCTCCCACGCCGGTGGTGAATAAGTTAAAGAGAAGTGAAATAAATAATAATAATAAATCGTAAATCTAGACGTGACGTGGAGGAACTACTCGTAATTAAAGTGTAGAAAAGTTCGAGTAGGTGAGAGATATTAAAAGTTTCGTCCATCACCTAACTATAAGGTCCTAACATTTAAAATACATAATACATAGAAGTTTATGAAACAAAAAATTTCACGACTTAGCGGTCAGTCTCTGGACCCTGCGGGTCATCCATCGCAAGGGATCATCACAGCTCCTCCGACATTACTCTGTGGCTGCCTCCGCTCTCCGCGGCCCACCCCCTGCCTCCAGCTCACAAAGCGACGCTGACGTGTGCCGGGACCACATTCGCGGCAGTTGCACGCGGCGGTCTTGCAAATACCATCATAACTACCATCCTCATGAGCGACGTGGCGTGTATCAATTTTGCCACAATTTCCAGAACACGTTGAGCAGACATCCGAACTGTAGGTTTGTGCACGCAACGCCGTTTGAAGAGGTTGTGTTCTAACGGACGGGATGTCTGCGTGCTACTCGCATACACGACGTCCACTGCTGCCACCGCCTCCACAAAATAGAACTGAGGCCGAGCTTCTATGAATGGGGTTGGTGCTGCCAGGTGCAACTACGCAGAGGCTTCGTCCAGCGCCGCCGCCGCACCTTCCGCATCACATGGCAGGATAGAGAAACAAATGAGAGGGTATTTGAGCTCGCACAGCTATCCAGCCTCTCAGCCCCGCTTAAACAGCGACGCTTGCGCTGGCTGGGGCATGTTCAGCGCATGGACCCTGCTTGGTCGCCAAGAATGCTTTGCGAAGTCGCAAATGCCAAGAGAGTCGTGGGTGTAGAGTTATGTTAGTTATCTATGTTATTGTCTATGACCTAAGCTGCATTATCTTTGGTAAGCCAAGTAGGAAATATTAGTGTGCATCCTTAATAAACATGTTTCTGCATTCAGTCGTTTAATACAGTGGGTAGACCTCTGCTGCGTCAAGAGAGATGTGGCGGCTTTTGAGATCGAGCACACGGGCTGAGAGAAGCTCGCCATGGACAGGGACACCTGGACGGACCGTGTTAAGGAAGGATGCAGGTTACATGACCAATCGTGTTTCATCTTATTGGCTGTCAAACGTGAAAGGAGGCATCATCGCGACCTCACCCGACGGAACATTCATATGTGACTTGTGCGGGAAATTTTGCCACTCACGTATTGGCTTACTTAGCCACACCTGTAAGCGCATATAAACGGGCACTGTTTAAAATCGTCCGACACGGATGCAATGGCCCTTGATTGATGATACTCTGTCTGATTAATTTCCACACGAACGCGATCAAAATGCTCCCATGCCGGTGGTGAATAAGTTAAAGAGAAGTGAAATAAATAATAATAATAAATCGTAAATCTAGACGTGACGTGGAGGAACTACTCGTAATTAAAGTGTAGAAAAGTTCGAGTAGGTGAGAGATATTAAAAGTTTCGTCCATCACCTAACTATAAGGTCCTAACATTTAAAATAAATAATACATAGAAGTTTATGAAACAAAAAATTTCACGACTTAGCGGTCAGTCTCTGGACCCTGCGGGTCATCCATCGCAAGGGATCATCACAGCTCCTCCGACATTACTCTGTGACTGCCTCCGCTCTCCGCGGCCCACCCCCTGCCTCCAGCTCACAAAGCGACGCTGACGTGTGCCGGGACCACATTCGCGGCAGTTGCACGCGGCGGTCTTGCAAATACCATCATAACTACCATCCTCATGAGCGACGTGGCGTGTATCAATTTTGCCACAATTTCCAGAACACGTTGAGCAGACATCCGAACTGTAGGTTTGTGCACGCAACGCCGTTTGAAGAGGTTGTGTTCTAACGGACGGGATGTCTGCGTGCTACTCGCATACACGACGTCCACTGCTGCCACCGCCTCCACAAAATAGAACTGAGGCCGAGCTTCTATGAATGGGGTTGGTGCTGCCAGGTGCAACTACGCAGAGGCTTCGTCCAGCGCCGCCGCCGCACCTTCCGCATCACATGGGAGGATAGAGAAACAAATGAGAGGGTATTTGAGCTCGCACAGCTATCCAGCCTCTCAGCCCCGCTTAAACAGCGACGCTTGCGCTGGCTGGGGCATGTTCAGCGCATGGACCCTGCTTGGTCGCCAAGAATGCTTTGCGAAGTCGCAAATGCCAAGAGAGTCGTGGGTGTAGAGTTATGTTAGTTATCTATGTTATTGTCTATGACCTAAGCTGCATTATCTTTGGTAAGCCAAGTAGGAAATATTAGTGTGCATCCTTAATAACCATGTTTCTGCATTCAGTCGTTTCATACAGTGGGTAGACCTCTGCTGCGTCAAGAGAGATGTGGCGGCTTTTGAGATCGAGCACACTGAGATCGAGCACACGGGGTGAGAGAAGCTCGCCATGGACAGGGACACCTGGACGGACCGTGTTAAGGAAGGATGCAGGTTACATGACCAATCGTGTTTCATCTTATTGGCTGTCAAACGTGAAAGGAGGCATCATCGAGACCTCACCCGACAGAACATTCATATGTGACTTGTGCGGGAAATTTTGCCACTCTCGTATTGGCTTACTTAGCCACACCTGTAAGCGCATATAAACGGGCACTGTTTAAAATCGTCCGACACGGATGCAATGGCCCTTGATTGATGATACTCTGTCTGATTAATTTCCACACGAACGCGATCAAAATGCTCCCACGCCGGTGGTGAGTAAGTTAAAGAGAAGTGAAATAAATAATAATAATAAATCGTAAATCTAGACGTGACGTGGAGGAACTACTCGTAATTAAAGTGTAGAAAAGTTCGAGTAGGTGAGAGATATTAAAAGTTTCGTCCATCACCTAACTATAAGGTCCTAACATTTAAAATACATAATACATAGAAGTTTATGAAACCAAAAATTTCACGACTTAGCGGTCAGTCTCTGGACCCTGCGGGTCATCCATCGCAAGGGATCATCACAGCTCCTCCGACATTACTCTGTGGCTGCCTCCGCTCTCCGCGGCCCACCCCCTGCATCCAGCTCACAAAGCGACGCTGACGTGTGCCGGGACCACATTCGCGGCAGTTGCACGCGGCGGTCTTGCAGATACCATCATAACTACCATCCTCATGAGCGACGTGGCGTGTATCAATTTTGCCACAATTTCCAGAACACGTTGAGCAGACATCCGAACTGTAGGTTTGTGCACGCAACGCCGTTTGAAGAGGTTGTGTTCTAACGGACGGGATGTCTGCGTGCTACTCGCATACACGACGTCCACTGCTGCCACCGCCTCCACAAAATAGAACTGAGGCCGAGCTTCTATGAATGGGGTTGGTGCTGCTAGGTGCAACTACGCAGAGGCTTCGTCCAGCGCCGCCGCCGCACCTTCCGCATCACATGGGAGGATAGAGAAACAAATGAGAGGGTATTTGAGCTCGCACAGCTATCCAGCCTCTCAGCCCCGCTTAAACAGCGACGCTTGCGCTGGCTGGGGCATGTTCAGCGCATGGACCCTGCTTGGTCGCCAAGAATGCTTTGCGAAGTCGCAAATGCCAAGAGAGTCGTGGGTGTAGAGTTATGTTAGTTATCTATGTTATTGTCTATGACCTAAGCTGCATTATCTTTGGTAAGCCAAGTAGGAAATATAAGTGTGCATCCTTAATAAATATGTTTCTGCATTCAGTCGTTTAATACAGTGGGTAGACCTCTGCTGCGTCAAGAGAGATGTGGCGGCTTTTGAGATCGAGCACACGGGCTGAGAGAAGCTCGCCATGGACAGGGACACCTGGACGGACCGTGTTAAGGAAGGATGCAGGTTACATGACCAATCGTGTTTCATCTTATTGGCTGTCAAACGTGAAAGGAGGCATCATCGCGACCTCACCCGACGGAACATTCATATGTGACTTGTGCGGGAAATTTTGCCACTCTCGTATTGGCTTACTTAGCCACACCTGTAAGCGCATATAAACGGGCACTGTTTAAAATCGTCCGACACGGATGCAATGGCCCTTGATTGATGATACTCTGTCTGATTAATTTCCACACGAACGCGATCAAAATGCTCCCACGCCGGTGGTGAATAAGTTAAAGAGAAGTGAAATAAATAATAATAATAAATCGTAAATCTAGACGTGACGTGGAGGAACTACTCGTAATTAAAGTGTAGAAAAGTTCGAGTAGGTGAGAGATATTAAAAGTTTCGTCCATCACCTAACTATAAGGTCCTAACATTTAAAATACATAATACATAGAAGTTTATGAAACAAAAAATTTCACGACTTAGCGGTCAGTCTCTGGACCCTGCGGGTCATCCATCGCAAGGGATCATCACAGCTCCTCCGACATTACTCTGTGGCTGCCTCCGCTCTCCGCGGCCCACCCCCTGCCTCCAGCTCACAAAGCGACGCTGACGTGTGCCGGGACCACATTCGCGGCAGTTGCACGCGGCGGTCTTGCAGATACCATCATAACTACCATCCTCATCAGCGACGTGGCGTGTATCAATTTTGCCACAATTTCCAGAACACGTTGAGCAGACATCCGAACTGTAGGTTTGTGCACGCAACGCCGTTTGAAGAGGTTGTGTTCTAACGGACGGGATGTCTGCGTGCTACTCGCATACACGACGTCCACTGCTGCCACCGCCTCCACAAAATAGAACTGAGGCCGAGCTTCTATGAATGGGGTTGGTGCTGCTAGGTGCAACTACGCAGAGGCTTCGTCCAGCGCCGCCGCCGCACCTTCCGCATCACATGGGAGGATAGAGAAACAAATGAGAGGGTATTTGAGCTCGCACAGCTATCCAGCCTCTCAGCCCTGCTTAAACAGCGACGCTTGCGCTGGCTGGGGCATGTTCAGCGCATGGACCCTGCTTGGTCGCCAAGAATGCTTTGCGAAGTCGCAAATGCCAAGAGAGTCGTGGGTGTAGAGTTATGTTAGTTATCTATGTTATTGTCTATGACCTAAGCTGCATTATCTTTGGTAAGCCGAGTAGGAAATATTAGTGTGCATCCTTAATAAACATGTTTCTGCATTCAGTCGTTTAATACAGTGGGTAGACCTCTGCTGCGTCAAGAGAGATGTGGCGGCTTTTGAGATCGAGCACACGGGGTGAGAGAAGCTCGCCATGGACAGGGACACCTGGACGGACCGTGTTAAGGAAGGATGCAGGTTACATGACCAATCGTGTTTCATCTTATTGGCTGTCAAACGTGAAAGGAGGCATCATCGCGACCTCACCCGACGGAACATTTATATGTGACTTGTGCGGGAAATTTTGCCACTCTCGTATTGGCTTACTTAGCCACACCTGTAAGCGCATATAAACGGGCACTGTTTAAAATCGTCCGACACGGATGCAATGGCCCTTGATTGATGATACTCTGTCTGATTAATTTCCACACGAACGCGATCAAAATGCTCCCACGCCGGTGGTGAATAAGTTAAAGAGAAGTGAAATAAATAATAATAATAAATCGTAAATCTAGACGTGACGTGGAGGAACTACTCGTAATTAAAGTGTAGAAAAGTTCGAGTAGGTGAGAGATATTAAAAGTTTCGTCCATCACCTAACTATAAGGTCCTAACATTTAAAATACATAATACATAGAAGTTTATGAAACAAAAAATTTCACGACTTAGCGGTCAGTCTCTGGACCCTGCGGGTCATCCATCGCAAGGGATCATCACAGCTCCTCCGACATTACTCTGTGGCTGCCTCCGCTCTCCGCGGCCCACCCCCTGCCTCCAGCTCACAAAGCGACGCTGACGTGTGCCGGGACCACATTCGCGGCAGTTGCACGCGGCGGTCTTGCAAATACCATCATAACTACCATCCTCATGAGCGACGTGGCGTGTATCAATTTTGCCACAATTTCCAGAACACGTTGAGCAGACATCCGAACTGTAGGTTTGTGCACGCAACGCCGTTTGAAGAGGTTGTGTTCTAACGGACGGGATGTCTGCGTGCTACTCGCATACACGACGTCCACTGCTGCCACCGCCTCCACAAAATAGAACTGAGGCCGAGCTTCTATGAATGGGGTTGGTGCTGCCAGGTGCAACTACGCAGAGGCTTCGTCCAGCGCCGCCGCCGCACCTTCCGCATCACATGGGAGGATAGAGAAACAAATGAGAGGGTATTTGAGCTCGCACAGCTATCCAGCCTCTCAGCCCCGCTTAAACAGCGACGCTTGCGCTGGCTGGGGCATGTTCAGCGCATGGACCCTGCTTGGTCGCCAAGAATGCTTTGCGAAGTCGCAAATGCCAAGAGAGTCGTGGGTGTAGAGTTATGTTAGTTATCTATGTTATTGTCTATGACCTAAGCTGCATTATCTTTGGTAAGCCAAGTAGGAAATATTAGTGTGCATCCTTAATAAACATGTTTCTGCATTCAGTCGTTTAATACAGTGGGTAGACCTCTGCTGCGTCAAGAGAGATGTGGCGGCTTTTGAGATCGAGCACACGGGGTGAGAGAAGCTCGCCATGGACAGGGACACCTGGACGGACCGTGTTAAGGAAGGATGCAGGTTACATGACCAATCGTGTTTCATCTTATTGGCTGTCAAACGTGAAAGGAGGCATCATCGCGACCTCACCCGACGGAACATTCATATGGACTTGTGCGGGAAATTTTGCCACTCACGTATTGGCTTACTTAGCCACACCTGTAAGCGCATATAAACGGGCACTGTTTAAAATCGTCCGACACGGATGCAATGGCCCTTGATTGATGATACTCTGTCTGATTAATTTCCACACGAACGCGATCAAAATGCTCCCACGCCGGTGGTGAATAAGTTAAAGAGAAGTGAAATAAATAATAATAATAAATCGTAAATCTAGACGTGACGTGGAGGAACTACTCGTAATTAAAGTGTAGAAAAGTTCGAGTAGGTGAGAGATATTAAAAGTTTCGTCCATCACCTAACTATAAGGTCCTAACATTTAAAATACATAATACATAGAAGTTTATGAAACAAAAAATTTCACGACTTAGCGGTCAGTCTCTGGACCCTGCGGGTCATCCATCGCAAGGGATCATCACAGCTCCTCCGACATTACTCTGTGGCTGCCTCCGCTCTCCGCGGCCCACCCCCTGCCTCCAGCTCACAAAGCGACGCTGACGTGTGCCGGGACCACATTCGCGGCAGTTGCACGCGGCGGTCTTGCAGATACCATCATAACTACCATCCTCATCAGCGACGTGGCGTGTATCAATTTTGCCACAATTTCCAGAACACGTTGAGCAGACATCCGAACTGTAGGTTTGTGCACGCAACGCCGTTTGAAGAGGTTGTGTTCTAACGGACGGGATGTCTGCGTGCTACTCGCATACACGACGTCCACTGCTGCCACCGCCTCCACAAAATAGAACTGAGGCCGAGCTTCTATGAATGGGGTTGGTGCTGCCAGGTGCAACTACGCAGAGGCTTCGTCCAGCGCCGCCGCCGCACCTTCCGCATCACATGGGAGGATAGAGAAACAAATGAGAGGGTATTTGAGCTCGCACAGCTATCCAGCCTCTCAGCCCCGCTTAAACAGCGACGCTTGCGCTGGCTGGGGCATGTTCAGCGCATGGACCCTGCTTGTTCGCCAAGAATGCTTTGCGAAGTCGCAAATGCCAAGAGAGTCGTGGGTGTAGAGTTATGTTAGTTATCTATGTTCTTGTCTATGACCTAAGCTGCATTATCTTTGGTAAGCCAAGTAGGAAATATTAGTGTGCATCCTTAATAACCATGTTTCTGCATTCAGTCGTTTAATACAGTGGGTAGACCTCTGCTGCGTCAAGAGAGATGTGGCGGCTTTTGAGATCGAGCACACGGGGTGAGAGAAGCTCGCCATGGACAGGGACACCTGGACGGACCGTGTTAAGGAAGGATGCAGGTTACATGACCAATCGTGTTTCATCTTATTGGCTATCAAACGTGAAAGGAGGCATCATCGCGACCTCACCCGACGGAACATTCATATGTGACTTGTGCGGGAAATTTTGCCACTCACGTATTGGCTTACTTAGCCACACCTGTAAGCGCATATAAACGGGCACTGTTTAAAATCGTCCGACACGGATGCAATGGCCCTTGATTGATGATACTCTGTCTGATTAATTTCCACACGAACGCGATCAAAATGCTCCCACGCCGGTGGTGAATAAGTTAAAGAGAAGTGAAATAAATAATAATAATAAATCGTAAATCTAGACGTGACGTGGAGGAACTACTCGTAATTAAAGTGTAGAAAAGTTCGAGTAGGTGAGAGATATTAAAAGTTTCGTCCATCACCTAACTATAAGGTCCTAACATTTAAAATACATAATACATAGAAGTTTATGAAACAAAAAATTTCACGACTTAGCGGTCAGTCTCTGGACCCTGCGGGTCATCCATCGCAAGGGATCATCACAGCTCCTCCGACATTACTCTGTGGCTGCCTCCGCTCTCCGCGGCCCACCCCCTGCCTCCAGCTCACAAAGCGACGCTGACGTGTGCCGGGACCACATTCGCGGCAGTTGCACGCGGCGGTCTTGCAAATACCATCATAACTACCATCCTCATGAGCGACGTGGCGTGTATCAATTTTGCCACAATTTCCAGAACACGTTGAGCAGACATCCGAACTGTAGGTTTGTGCACGCAACGCCGTTTGAAGAGGTTGTGTTCTAACGGACGGGATGTCTGCGTGCTACTCGCATACACGACGTCCACTGCTGCCACCGCCTCCACAAAATAGAACTGAGGCCGAGCTTCTATGAATGGGGTTGGTGCTGCCAGGTGCAACTACGCAGAGGCTTCGTCCAGCGCCGCCGCCGCACCTTCCGCATCACATGGCAGGATAGAGAAACAAATGAGAGGGTATTTGAGCTCGCACAGCTATCCAGCCTCTCAGCCCCGCTTAAACAGCGACGCTTGCGCTGGCTGGGGCATGTTCAGCGCATGGACCCTGCTTGGTCGCCAAGAATGCTTTGCGAAGTCGCAAATGCCAAGAGAGTCGTGGGTGTAGAGTTATGTTAGTTATCTATGTTATTGTCTATGACCTAAGCTGCATTATCTTTGGTAAGCCAAGTAGGAAATATTAGTGTGCATCCTTAATAAACATGTTTCTGCATTCAGTCGTTTAATACAGTGGGTAGACCTCTGCTGCGTCAAGAGAGATGTGGCGGCTTTTGAGATCGAGCACACGGGGTGAGAGAAGCTCGCCATGGACAGGGACACCTGGACGGACCGTGTTAAGGAAGGATGCAGGTTACATGACCAATCGTGTTTCATCTTATTGGCTGTCAAACGTGAAAGGAGGCATCATCGCGACCTCACCCGACGGAACATTCATATGTGACTTGTGCGGGAAATTTTGCCACTCTCGTATTGGCTTACTTAGCCACACCTGTAAGCGCATATAAACGGGCACTGTTTAAAATCGTCCGACACGGATGCAATGGCCCTTGATTGATGATACTCTGTCTGATTAATTTCCACACGAACGCGATCAAAATGCTCCCACGCCGGTGGTGAATAAGTTAAAGAGAAGTGAAATAAATAATAATAATAAATCGTAAATCTAGACGTGACGTGGAGGAACTACTCGTAATTAAAGTGTAGAAAAGTTCGAGTAGGTGAGAGATATTAAAAGTTTCGTCCATCACCTAACTATAAGGTCCTAACATTTAAAATACATAATACATAGAAGTTTATGAAACAAAAAATTTCACGACTTAGCGGTCAGTCTCTGGACCCTGCGGGTCATCCATCGCAAGGGATCATCACAGCTCCTCCGACATTACTCTGTGGCTGCCTCCGCTCTCCGCGGCCCACCCCCTGCCTCCAGCTCACAAAGCGACGCTGACGTGTGCCGGGACCACATTCGCGGCAGTTGCACGCGGCGGTCTTGCAGATACCATCATAACTACCATCCTCATCAGCGACGTGGCGTGTATCAATTTTGCCACAATTTCCAGAACACGTTGAGCAGACATCCGAACTGTAGGTTTGTGCACGCAACGCCGTTTGAAGAGGTTGTGTTCTAACGGACGGGATGTCTGCGTGCTACTCGCATACACGACGTCCACTGCTGCCACCGCCTCCACAAAATAGAACTGAGGCCGAGCTTCTATGAATGGGGTTGGTGCTGCCAGGTGCAACTACGCAGAGGCTTCGTCCAGCGCCGCCGCCGCACCTTCCGCATCACATGGGAGGATAGAGAAACAAATGAGAGGGTATTTGAGCTCGCACAGCTATCCAGCCTCTCAGCCCCGCTTAAACAGCGACGCTTGCGCTGGCTGGGGCATGTTCAGCGCATGGACCCTGCTTGTTCGCCAAGAATGCTTTGCGAAGTCGCAAATGCCAAGAGAGTCGTGGGTGTAGAGTTATGTTAGTTATCTATGTTCTTGTCTATGACCTAAGCTGCATTATCTTTGGTAAGCCAAGTAGGAAATATTAGTGTGCATCCTTAATAACCATGTTTCTGCATTCAGTCGTTTAATACAGTGGGTAGACCTCTGCTGCGTCAAGAGAGATGTGGCGGCTTTTGAGATCGAGCACACGGGGTGAGAGAAGCTCGCCATGGACAGGGACACCTGGACGGACCGTGTTAAGGAAGGATGCAGGTTACATGACCAATCGTGTTTCATCTTATTGGCTGTCAAACGTGAAAGGAGGCATCATCGCGACCTCACCCGACGGAACATTCATATGGACTTGTGCGGGAAATTTTGCCACTCACGTATTGGCTTACTTAGCCACACCTGTAAGCGCATATAAACGGGCACTGTTTAAAATCGTCCGACACGGATGCAATGGCCCTTGATTGATGATACTCTGTCTGATTAATTTCCACACGAACGCGATCAAAATGCTCCCACGCCGGTGGTGAATAAGTTAAAGAGAAGTGAAATAAATAATAATAATAAATCGTAAATCTAGACGTGACGTGGAGGAACTACTCGTAATTAAAGTGTAGAAAAGTTCGAGTAGGTGAGAGATATTAAAAGTTTCGTCCATCACCTAACTATAAGGTCCTAACATTTAAAATACATAATACATAGAAGTTTATGAAACAAAAAATTTCACGACTTAGCGGTCAGTCTCTGGACCCTGCGGGTCATCCATCGCAAGGGATCATCACAGCTCCTCCGACATTACTCTGTGGCTGCCTCCGCTCTCCGCGGCCCACCCCCTGCCTCCAGCTCACAAAGCGACGCTGACGTGTGCCGGGACCACATTCGCGGCAGTTGCACGCGGCGGTCTTGCAGATACCATCATAACTACCATCCTCATCAGCGACGTGGCGTGTATCAATTTTGCCACAATTTCCAGAACACGTTGAGCAGACATCCGAACTGTAGGTTTGTGCACGCAACGCCGTTTGAAGAGGTTGTGTTCTAACGGACGGGATGTCTGCGTGCTACTCGCATACACGACGTCCACTGCTGCCACCGCCTCCACAAAATAGAACTGAGGCCGAGCTTCTATGAATGGGGTTGGTGCTGCCAGGTGCAACTACGCAGAGGCTTCGTCCAGCGCCGCCGCCGCACCTTCCGCATCACATGGGAGGATAGAGAAACAAATGAGAGGGTATTTGAGCTCGCACAGCTATCCAGCCTCTCAGCCCCGCTTAAACAGCGACGCTTGCGCTGGCTGGGGCATGTTCAGCGCATGGACCCTGCTTGTTCGCCAAGAATGCTTTGCGAAGTCGCAAATGCCAAGAGAGTCGTGGGTGTAGAGTTATGTTAGTTATCTATGTTCTTGTCTATGACCTAAGCTGCATTATCTTTGGTAAGCCAAGTAGGAAATATTAGTGTGCATCCTTAATAACCATGTTTCTGCATTCAGTCGTTTAATACAGTGGGTAGACCTCTGCTGCGTCAAGAGAGATGTGGCGGCTTTTGAGATCGAGCACACGGGGTGAGAGAAGCTCGCCATGGACAGGGACACCTGGACGGACCGTGTTAAGGAAGGATGCAGGTTACATGACCAATCGTGTTTCATCTTATTGGCTATCAAACGTGAAAGGAGGCATCATCGCGACCTCACCCGACGGAACATTCATATGTGACTTGTGCGGGAAATTTTGCCACTCACGTATTGGCTTACTTAGCCACACCTGTAAGCGCATATAAACGGGCACTGTTTAAAATCGTCCGACACGGATGCAATGGCCCTTGATTGATGATACTCTGTCTGATTAATTTCCACACGAACGCGATCAAAATGCTCCCACGCCGGTGGTGAATAAGTTAAAGAGAAGTGAAATAAATAATAATAATAAATCGTAAATCTAGACGTGACGTGGAGGAACTACTCGTAATTAAAGTGTAGAAAAGTTCGAGTAGGTGAGAGATATTAAAAGTTTCGTCCATCACCTAACTATAAGGTCCTAACATTTAAAATACATAATACATAGAAGTTTATGAAACAAAAAATTTCACGACTTAGCGGTCAGTCTCTGGACCCTGCGGGTCATCCATCGCAAGGGATCATCACAGCTCCTCCGACATTACTCTGTGGCTGCCTCCGCTCTCCGCGGCCCACCCCCTGCCTCCAGCTCACAAAGCGACGCTGACGTGTGCCGGGACCACATTCGCGGCAGTTGCACGCGGCGGTCTTGCAAATACCATCATAACTACCATCCTCATGAGCGACGTGGCGTGTATCAATTTTGCCACAATTTCCAGAACACGTTGAGCAGACATCCGAACTGTAGGTTTGTGCACGCAACGCCGTTTGAAGAGGTTGTGTTCTAACGGACGGGATGTCTGCGTGCTACTCGCATACACGACGTCCACTGCTGCCACCGCCTCCACAAAATAGAACTGAGGCCGAGCTTCTATGAATGGGGTTGGTGCTGCCAGGTGCAACTACGCAGAGGCTTCGTCCAGCGCCGCCGCCGCACCTTCCGCATCACATGGCAGGATAGAGAAACAAATGAGAGGGTATTTGAGCTCGCACAGCTATCCAGCCTCTCAGCCCCGCTTAAACAGCGACGCTTGCGCTGGCTGGGGCATGTTCAGCGCATGGACCCTGCTTGGTCGCCAAGAATGCTTTGCGAAGTCGCAAATGCCAAGAGAGTCGTGGGTGTAGAGTTATGTTAGTTATCTATGTTATTGTCTATGACCTAAGCTGCATTATCTTTGGTAAGCCAAGTAGGAAATATTAGTGTGCATCCTTAATAAACATGTTTCTGCATTCAGTCGTTTAATACAGTGGGTAGACCTCTGCTGCGTCAAGAGAGATGTGGCGGCTTTTGAGATCGAGCACACGGGGTGAGAGAAGCTCGCCATGGACAGGGACACCTGGACGGACCGTGTTAAGGAAGGATGCAGGTTACATGACCAATCGTGTTTCATCTTATTGGCTGTCAAACGTGAAAGGAGGCATCATCGCGACCTCACCCGACGGAACATTCATATGTGACTTGTGCGGGAAATTTTGCCACTCTCGTATTGGCTTACTTAGCCACACCTGTAAGCGCATATAAACGGGCACTGTTTAAAATCGTCCGACACGGATGCAATGGCCCTTGATTGATGATACTCTGTCTGATTAATTTCCACACGAACGCGATCAAAATGCTCCCACGCCGGTGGTGAATAAGTTAAAGAGAAGTGAAATAAATAATAATAATAAATCGTAAATCTAGACGTGACGTGGAGGAACTACTCGTAATTAAAGTGTAGAAAAGTTCGAGTAGGTGAGAGATATTAAAAGTTTCGTCCATCACCTAACTATAAGGTCCTAACATTTAAAATACATAATACATAGAAGTTTATGAAACAAAAAATTTCACGACTTAGCGGTCAGTCTCTGGACCCTGCGGGTCATCCATCGCAAGGGATCATCACAGCTCCTCCGACATTACTCTGTGGCTGCCTCCGCTCTCCGCGGCCCACCCCCTGCCTCCAGCTCACAAAGCGACGCTGACGTGTGCCGGGACCACATTCGCGGCAGTTGCACGCGGCGGTCTTGCAAATACCATCATAACTACCATCCTCATGAGCGACGTGGCGTGTATCAATTTTGCCACAATTTCCAGAACACGTTGAGCAGACATCCGAACTGTAGGTTTGTGCACGCAACGCCGTTTGAAGAGGTTGTGTTCTAACGGACGGGATGTCTGCGTGCTACTCGCATACACGACGTCCACTGCTGCCACCGCCTCCACAAAATAGAACTGAGGCCGAGCTTCTATGAATGGGGTTGGTGCTGCCAGGTGCAACTACGCAGAGGCTTCGTCCAGCGCCGCCGCCGCACCTTCCGCATCACATGGGAGGATAGAGAAACAAATGAGAGGGTATTTGAGCTCGCACAGCTATCCAGCCTCTCAGCCCTGCTTAAACAGCGACGCTTGCGCTGGCTGGGGCATGTTCAGCGCATGGACCCTGCTTGGTCGCCAAGAATGCTTTGCGAAGTCGCAAATGCCAAGAGAGTCGTGGGTGTAGAGTTATGTTAGTTATCTATGTTATTGTCTATGACCTAAGCTGCATTATCTTTGGTAAGCCAAGTAGGAAATATTAGTGTGCATCCTTAATAAACATGTTTCTGCATTCAGTCGTTTAATACAGTGGGTAGACCTCTGCTGCGTCAAGAGAGATGTGGCGGCTTTTGAGATCGAGCACACGGGCTGAGAGAAGCTCGCCATGGACAGGGACACCTGGACGGACCGTGTTAAGGAAGGATGCAGGTTACATGACCAATCGTGTTTCATCTTAATGGCTGTCAAACGTGAAAGGAGGCATCATCGCGACCTCACCCGACGGAACATTCATATGTGACTTGTGCGGGAAATTTTGCCACTCTCGTATTGGCTTACTTAGCCACACCTGTAAGCGCATATAAACGGGCACTGTTTAAAATCGTCCGACACGGATGCAATGGCCCTTGATTGATGATACTCTGTCTGATTAATTTCCACACGAACGCGATCAAAATGCTCCCACGCCGGTGGTGAATAAGTTAAAGAGAAGTGAAATAAATAATAATAATAAATCGTAAATCTAGACGTGACGTGGAGGAACTACTCGTAATTAAAGTGTAGAAAAGTTCGAGTAGGTGAGAGATATTAAAAGTTTCGTCCATCACCTAACTATAAGGTCCTAACATTTAAAATACATAATACATAGAAGTTTATGAAACAAAAAATTTCACGACTTAGCGGTCAGTCTCTGGACCCTGCGGGTCATCCATCGCAAGGGATCATCACAGCTCCTCCGACATTACTCTGTGGCTGCCTCCGCTCTCCGCGGCCCACCCCCTGCCTCCAGCTCACAAAGCGACGCTGACGTGTGCCGGGACCACATTCGCGGCAGTTGCACGCGGCGGTCTTGCAAATACCATCATAACTACCATCCTCATGAGCGACGTGGCGTGTATCAATTTTGCCACAATTTCCAGAACACGTTGAGCAGACATCCGAACTGTAGGTTTGTGCACGCAACGCCGTTTGAAGAGGTTGTGTTCTAACGGACGGGATGTCTGCGTGCTACTCGCATACACGACGTCCACTGCTGCCACCGCCTCCACAAAATAGAACTGAGGCCGAGCTTCTATGAATGGGGTTGGTGCTGCCAGGTGCAACTACGCAGAGGCTTCGTCCAGCGCCGCCGCCGCACCTTCCGCATCACATGGGAGGATAGAGAAACAAATGAGAGGGTATTTGAGCTCGCACAGCTATCCAGCCTCTCAGCCCTGCTTAAACAGCGACGCTTGCGCTGGCTGGGGCATGTTCAGCGCATGGACCCTGCTTGGTCGCCAAGAATGCTTTGCGAAGTCGCAAATGCCAAGAGAGTCGTGGGTGTAGAGTTATGTTAGTTATCTATGTTATTGTCTATGACCTAAGCTGCATTATCTTTGGTAAGCCAAGTAGGAAATATTAGTGTGCATCCTTAATAAACATGTTTCTGCATTCAGTCGTTTAATACAGTGGGTAGACCTCTGCTGCGTCAAGAGAGATGTGGCGGCTTTTGAGATCGAGCACACGGGCTGAGAGAAGCTCGCCATGGACAGGGACACCTGGACGGACCGTGTTAAGGAAGGATGCAGGTTACATGACCAATCGTGTTTCATCTTAATGGCTGTCAAACGTGAAAGGAGGCATCATCGCGACCTCACCCGACGGAACATTCATATGTGACTTGTGCGGGAAATTTTGCCACTCTCGTATTGGCTTACTTAGCCACACCTGTAAGCGCATATAAACGGGCACTGTTTAAAATCGTCCGACACGGATGCAATGGCCCTTGATTGATGATACTCTGTCTGATTAATTTCCACACGAACGCGATCAAAATGCTCCCACGCCGGTGGTGAGTAAGTTAAAGAGAAGTGAAATAAATAATAATAATAAATCGTAAATCTAGACGTGACGTGGAGGAACTACTCGTAATTAAAGTGTAGAAAAGTTCGAGTAGGTGAGAGATATTAAAAGTTTCGTCCATCACCTAACTATAAGGTCCTAACATTTAAAATACATAATACATAGAAGTTTATGAAACCAAAAATTTCACGACTTAGCGGTCAGTCTCTGGACCCTGCTGGTCATCCATCGCAAGGGATCATCACAGCTCCTCCGACATTACTCTGTGGCTGCCTCCGCTCTCCGCGGCCCACCCCCTGCATCCAGCTCACAAAGCGACGCTGACGTGTGCCGGGACCACATTCGCGGCAGTTGCACGCGGCGGTCTTGCAGATACCATCATAACTACCATCCTCATCAGCGACGTGGCGTGTATCAATTTTGCCACAATTTCCAGAACACGTTGAGCAGACATCCGAACTGTAGGTTTGTGCACGCAACGCCGTTTGAAGAGGTTGTGTTCTAACGGACGGGATGTCTGCGTGCTACTCGCATACACGACGTCCACTGCTGCCACCGCCTCCACAAAATAGAACTGAGGCCGAGCTTCTATGAATGGGGTTGGTGCTGCCAGGTGCAACTACGCAGAGGCTTCGTCCAGCGCCGCCGCCGCACCTTCCGCATCACATGGGAGGATAGAGAAACAAATGAGAGGGTATTTGAGCTCGCACAGCTATCCAGCCTCTCAGCCCCGCTTAAACAGCGACGCTTGCGCTGGCTGGGGCATGTTCAGCGCATGGACCCTGCTTGGTCGCCAAGAATGCTTTGCGAAGTCGCAAATGCCAAGAGAGTCGTGGGTGTAGAGTTATGTTAGTTATCTATGTTATTGTCTATGACCTAAGCTGCATTATCTTTGGTAAGCCAAGTAGGAAATATTAGTGTGCATCCTTAATAAACATGTTTCTGCATTCAGTCGTTTAATACAGTGGGTAGACCTCTGCTGCGTCAAGAGAGATGTGGCGGCTTTTGAGATCGAGCACACGGGGCGAGAGAAGCTCGCCATGGACAGGGACACCTGGACGGACCGTGTTAAGGAAGGATGCAGGTTACATGACCAATCGTGTTTCATCTTTTTGGCTGTCAAACGTGAAAGGAGGCATCATCGCGACCTCACCCGACGGAACATTCATATGTGACTTGTGCGGGAAATTTTGCCACTCTCGTATTGGCTTACTTAGCCACACCTGTAAGCGCATATAAACGGGCACTGTTTAAAATCGTCCGACACGGATGCAATGGCCCTTGATTGATGATACTCTGTCTGATTAATTTCCACACGAACGCGATCAAAATGCTCCCACGCCGGTGGTGAATAAGTTAAAGAGAAGTGAAATAAATAATAATAATAAATCGTAAATCTAGACGTGACGTGGAGGAACTACTCGTAATTAAAGTGTAGAAAAGTTCGAGTAGGTGAGAGATATTAAAAGTTTCGTCCATCACCTAACTATAAGGTCCTAACATTTAAAATACATAATACATAGAAGTTTATGAAACAAAAAATTTCACGACTTAGCGGTCAGTCTCTGGACCCTGCGGGTCATCCATCGCAAGGGATCATCACAGCTCCTCCGACATTACTCTGTGGCTGCCTCCGCTCTCCGCGGCCCACCCCCTGCCTCCAGCTCACAAAGCGACGCTGACGTGTGCCGGGACCACATTCGCGGCAGTTGCACGCGGCGGTCTTGCAAATACCATCATAACTACCATCCTCATGAGCGACGTGGCGTGTATCAATTTTGCCACAATTTCCAGAACACGTTGAGCAGACATCCGAACTGTAGGTTTGTGCACGCAACGCCGTTTGAAGAGGTTGTGTTCTAACGGACGGGATGTCTGCGTGCTACTCGCATACACGACGTCCACTGCTGCCACCGCCTCCACAAAATAGAACTGAGGCCGAGCTTCTATGAATGGGGTTGGTGCTGCTAGGTGCAACTACGCAGAGGCTTCGTCCAGCGCCGCCGCCGCACCTTCCGCATCACATGGGAGGATAGAGAAACAAATGAGAGGGTATTTGAGCTCGCACAGCTATCCAGCCTCTCAGCCCCGCTTAAACAGCGACGCTTGCGCTGGCTGGGGCATGTTCAGCGCATGGACCCTGCTTGGTCGCCAAGAATGCTTTGCGAAGTCGCAAATGCCAAGAGAGTCGTGGGTGTAGAGTTATGTTAGTTATCTATGTTATTGTCTATGACCTAAGCTGCATTATCTTTGGTAAGCCAAGTAGGAAATATAAGTGTGCATCCTTAATAAATATGTTTCTGCATTCAGTCGTTTAATACAGTGGGTAGACCTCTGCTGCGTCAAGAGAGATGTGGCGGCTTTTGAGATCGAGCACACGGGCTGAGAGAAGCTCGCCATGGACAGGGACACCTGGACGGACCGTGTTAAGGAAGGATGCAGGTTACATGACCAATCGTGTTTCATCTTATTGGCTGTCAAACGTGAAAGGAGGCATCATCGCGACCTCACCCGACGGAACATTCATATGTGACTTGTGCGGGAAATTTTGCCACTCTCGTATTGGCTTACTTAGCCACACCTGTAAGCGCATATAAACGGGCACTGTTTAAAATCGTCCGACACGGATGCAATGGCCCTTGATTGATGATACTCTGTCTGATTAATTTCCACACGAACGCGATCAAAATGCTCCCACGCCGGTGGTGAATAAGTTAAAGAGAAGTGAAATAAATAATAATAATAAATCGTAAATCTAGACGTGACGTGGAGGAACTACTCGTAATTAAAGTGTAGAAAAGTTCGAGTAGGTGAGAGATATTAAAAGTTTCGTCCATCACCTAACTATAAGGTCCTAACATTTAAAATACATAATACATAGAAGTTTATGAAACCAAAAATTTCACGACTTAGCGGTCAGTCTCTGGACCCTGCGGGTCATCCATCGCAAGGGATCATCACAGCTCCTCCGACATTACTCTGTGGCTGCCTCCGCTCTCCGCGGCCCACCCCCTGCCTCCAGCTCACAAAGCGACGCTGACGTGTGCCGGGACCACATTCGCGGCAGTTGCACGCGGCGGTCTTGCAAATACCATCATAACTACCATCCTCATGAGCGACGTGGCGTGTATCAATTTTGCCACAATTTCTAGAACACGTTGAGCAGACATCCGAACTGTAGGTTTGTGCACGCAACGCCGTTTGAAGAGGTTGTGTTCTAACGGACGGGATGTCTGCGTGCTACTCGCATACACGACGTCCACTGCTGCCACCGCCTCCACAAAATAGAACTGAGGCCGAGCTTCTATGAATGGGGTTGGTGCTGCCAGGTGCAACTACGCAGAGGCTTCGTCCAGCGCCGCCGCCGCACCTTCCGCATCACATGGGAGGATAGAGAAACAAATGAGAGGGTATTTGAGCTCGCACAGCTATCCAGCCTCTCAGCCCCGCTTAAACAGCGACGCTTGCGCTGGCTGGGGCATGTTCAGCGCATGGACCCTGCTTGGTCGCCAAGAATGCTTTGCGAAGTCGCAAATGCCAAGAGAGTCGTGGGTGTAGAGTTATGTTAGTTATCTATGTTATTGTCTATGACCTAAGCTGCATTATCTTTGGTAAGCCAAGTAGGAAATATTAGTGTGCATCCTTAATAAACATGTTTCTGCATTCAGTCGTTTAATACAGTGGGTAGACCTCTGCTGCGTCAAGAGAGATGTGGCGGCTTTTGAGATCGAGCACACGGGCTGAGAGAAGCTCGCCATGGACAGGGACACCTGGACGGACCGTGTTAAGGAAGGATGCAGGTTACATGACCAATCGTGTTTCATCTTATTGGCTGTCAAACGTGAAAGGAGGCATCATCGCGACCTCACCCGACGGAACATTCATATGTGACTTGTGCGGGAAATTTTGCCACTCTCGTATTGGCTTACTTAGCCACACCTGTAAGCGCATATAAACGGGCACTGTTTAAAATCGTCCGACACGGATGCAATGGCCCTTGATTGATGATACTCTGTCTGATTAATTTCCACACGAACGCGATCAAAATGCTCCCACGCCGGTGGTGAATAAGTTAAAGAGAAGTGAAATAAATAATAATAATAAATCGTAAATCTAGACGTGACGTGGAGGAACTACTCGTAATTAAAGTGTAGAAAAGTTCGAGTAGGTGAGAGATATTAAAAGTTTCGTCCATCACCTAACTATAAGGTCCTAACATTTAAAATACATAATACATAGAAGTTTATGAAACCAAAAATTTCACGACTTAGCGGTCAGTCTCTGGACCCTGCGGGTCATCCATCGCAAGGGATCATCACAGCTCCTCCGACATTACTCTGTGGCTGCCTCCGCTCTCCGCGGCCCACCCCCTGCCTCCAGCTCACAAAGCGACGCTGACGTGTGCCGGGACCACATTCGCGGCAGTTGCACGCGGCGGTCTTGCAAATACCATCATAACTACCATCCTCATGAGCGACGTGGCGTGTATCAATTTTGCCACAATTTCTAGAACACGTTGAGCAGACATCTGAACTGTAGGTTTGTGCACGCAACGCCGTTTGAAGAGGTTGTGTTCTAACGGACGGGATGTCTGCGTGCTACTCGCATACACGACGTCCACTGCTGCCACCGCCTCCACAAAATAGAACTGAGGCCGAGCTTCTATGAATGGGGTTGGTGCTGCCAGGTGCAACTACGCAGAGGCTTCGTCCAGCGCCGCCGCCGCACCTTCCGCATCACATGGGAGGATAGAGAAACAAATGAGAGGGTATTTGAGCTCGCACAGCTATCCAGCCTCTCAGCCCCGCTTAAACAGCGACGCTTGCGCTGGCTGGGGCATGTTCAGCGCATGGACCCTGCTTGGTCGCCAAGAATGCTTTGCGAAGTCGCAAATGCCAAGAGAGTCGTGGGTGTAGAGTTATGTTAGTTATCTATGTTATTGTCTATGACCTAAGCTGCATTATCTTTGGTAAGCCAAGTAGGAAATATTAGTGTGCATCCTTAATAAACATGTTTCTGCATTCAGTTGTTTAATACAGTGGGTAGACCTCTGCTGCGTCAAGAGAGATGTGGCGGCTTTTGAGATCGAGCACACGGGCTGAGAGAAGCTCGCCATGGACAGGGACACCTGGACGGACCGTGTTAAGGAAGGATGCAGGTTACATGACCAATCGTGTTTCATCTTATTGGCTGTCAAACGTGAAAGGAGGCATCATCGCGACCTCACCCGACGGAACATTCATATGTGACTTGTGCGGGAAATTTTGCCACTCTCGTATTGGCTTACTTAGCCACACCTGTAAGCGCATATAAACGGGCACTGTTTAAAATCGTCCGACACGGATGCAATGGCCCTTGATTGATGATACTCTGTCTGATTAATTTCCACACGAACGCGATCAAAATGCTCCCACGCCGGTGGTGAATAAGTTAAAGAGAAGTGAAATAAATAATAATAATAAATCGTAAATCTAGACGTGACGTGGAGGAACTACTCGTAATTAAAGTGTAGAAAAGTTCGAGTAGGTGAGAGATATTAAAAGTTTCGTCCATCACCTAACTATAAGGTCCTAACATTTAAAATACATAATACATAGAAGTTTATGAAACCAAAAATTTCACGACTTAGCGGTCAGTCTCTGGACCCTGCGGGTCATCCATCGCAAGGGATCATCACAGCTCCTCCGACATTACTCTGTGGCTGCCTCCGCTCTCCGCGGCCCACCCCCTGCCTCCAGCTCACAAAGCGACGCTGACGTGTGCCGGGACCACATTCGCGGCAGTTGCACGCGGCGGTCTTGCAAATACCATCATAACTACCATCCTCATGAGCGACGTGGCGTGTATCAATTTTGCCACAATTTCTAGAACACGTTGAGCAGACATCCGAACTGTAGGTTTGTGCACGCAACGCCGTTTGAAGAGGTTGTGTTCTAACGGACGGGATGTCTGCGTGCTACTCGCATACACGACGTCCACTGCTGCCACCGCCTCCACAAAATAGAACTGAGGCCGAGCTTCTATGAATGGGGTTGGTGCTGCCAGGTGCAACTACGCAGAGGCTTCGTCCAGCGCCGCCGCCGCACCTTCCGCATCACATGGGAGGATAGAGAAACAAATGAGAGGGTATTTGAGCTCGCACAGCTATCCAGCCTCTCAGCCCCGCTTAAACAGCGACGCTTGCGCTGGCTGGGGCATGTTCAGCGCATGGACCCTGCTTGGTCGCCAAGAATGCTTTGCGAAGTCGCAAATGCCAAGAGAGTCGTGGGTGAAGAGTTATGTTAGTTATCTATGTTATTGTCTATGACCTAAGCTGCATTATCTTTGGTAAGCCAAGTAGGAAATATTAGTGTGCATCCTTAATAAACATGTTTCTGCATTCAGTCGTTTAATACAGTGGGTAGACCTCTGCTGCGTCAAGAGAGATGTGGCGGCTTTTGAGATCGAGCACACGGGCTGAGAGAAGCTCGCCATGGACAGGGACACCTGGACGGACCGTGTTAAGGAAGGATGCAGGTTACATGACCAATCGTGTTTCATCTTATTGGCTGTCAAACGTGAAAGGAGGCATCATCGCGACCTCACCCGACGGAACATTCATATGTGACTTGTGCGGGAAATTTTGCCACTCTCGTATTGGCTTACTTAGCCACACCTGTAAGCGCATATAAACGGGCACTGTTTAAAATCGTCCGACACGGATGCAATGGCCCTTGATTGATGATACTCTGTCTGATTAATTTCCACACGAACGCGATCAAAATGCTCCCACGCCGGTGGTGAATAAGTTAAAGAGAAGTGAAATAAATAATAATAATAAATCGTAAATCTAGACGTGACGTGGAGGAACTACTCGTAATTAAAGTGTAGAAAAGTTCGAGTAGGTGAGAGATATTAAAAGTTTCGTCCATCACCTAACTATAAGGTCCTAACATTTAAAATACATAATACATAGAAGTTTATGAAACCAAAAATTTCACGACTTAGCGGTCAGTCTCTGGACCCTGCGGGTCATCCATCGCAAGGGATCATCACAGCTCCTCCGACATTACTCTGTGGCTGCCTCCGCTCTCCGCGGCCCACCCCCTGCCTCCAGCTCACAAAGCGACGCTGACGTGTGCCGGGACCACATTCGCGGCAGTTGCACGCGGCGGTCTTGCAAATACCATCATAACTACCATCCTCATGAGCGACGTGGCGTGTATCAATTTTGCCACAATTTCTAGAACACGTTGAGCAGACATCCGAACTGTAGGTTTGTGCACGCAACGCCGTTTGAAGAGGTTGTGTTCTAACGGACGGGATGTCTGCGTGCTACTCGCATACACGACGTCCACTGCTGCCACCGCCTCCACAAAATAGAACTGAGGCCGAGCTTCTATGAATGGGGTTGGTGCTGCCAGGTGCAACTACGCAGAGGCTTCGTCCAGCGCCGCCGCCGCACCTTCCGCATCACATGGGAGGATAGAGAAACAAATGAGAGGGTATTTGAGCTCGCACAGCTATCCAGCCTCTCAGCCCCGCTTAAACAGCGACGCTTGCGCTGGCTGGGGCATGTTCAGCGCATGGACCCTGCTTGGTCGCCAAGAATGCTTTGCGAAGTCGCAAATGCCAAGAGAGTCGTGGGTGTAGAGTTATGTTAGTTATCTATGTTATTGTCTATGACCTAAGCTGCATTATCTTTGGTAAGCCAAGTAGGAAATATTAGTGTGCATCCTTAATAAACATGTTTCTGCATTCAGTCGTTTAATACAGTGGGTAGACCTCTGCTGCGTCAAGAGAGATGTGGCGGCTTTTGAGATCGAGCACACGGGCTGAGAGAAGCTCGCCATGGACAGGGACACCTGGACGGACCGTGTTAAGGAAGGATGCAGGTTACATGACCAATCGTGTTTCATCTTATTGGCTGTCAAACGTGAAAGGAGGCATCATCGCGACCTCACCCGACGGAACATTCATATGTGACTTGTGCGGGAAATTTTGCCACTCTCGTATTGGCTTACTTAGCCACACCTGTAAGCGCATATAAACGGGCACTGTTTAAAATCGTCCGACACGGATGCAATGGCCCTTGATTGATGATACTCTGTCTGATTAATTTCCACACGAACGCGATCAAAATGCTCCCACGCCGGTGGTGAATAAGTTAAAGAGAAGTGAAATAAATAATAATAATAAATCGTAAATCTAGACGTGACGTGGAGGAACTACTCGTAATTAAAGTGTAGAAAAGTTCGAGTAGGTGAGAGATATTAAAAGTTTCGTCCATCACCTAACTATAAGGTCCTAACATTTAAAATACATAATACATAGAAGTTTATGAAACCAAAAATTTCACGACTTAGCGGTCAGTCTCTGGACCCTGCGGGTCATCCATCGCAAGGGATCATCACAGCTCCTCCGACATTACTCTGTGGCTGCCTCCGCTCTCCGCGGCCCACCCCCTGCCTCCAGCTCACAAAGCGACGCTGACGTGTGCCGGGACCACATTCGCGGCAGTTGCACGCGGCGGTCTTGCAAATACCATCATAACTACCATCCTCATGAGCGACGTGGCGTGTATCAATTTTGCCACAATTTCTAGAACACGTTGAGCAGACATCCGAACTGTAGGTTTGTGCACGCAACGCCGTTTGAAGAGGTTGTGTTCTAACGGACGGGATGTCTGCGTGCTACTCGCATACACGACGTCCACTGCTGCCACCGCCTCCACAAAATAGAACTGAGGCCGAGCTTCTATGAATGGGGTTGGTGCTGCCAGGTGCAACTACGCAGAGGCTTCGTCCAGCGCCGCCGCCGCACCTTCCGCATCACATGGGAGGATAGAGAAACAAATGAGAGGGTATTTGAGCTCGCACAGCTATCCAGCCTCTCAGCCCCGCTTAAACAGCGACGCTTGCGCTGGCTGGGGCATGTTCAGCGCATGGACCCTGCTTGGTCGCCAAGAATGCTTTGCGAAGTCGCAAATGCCAAGAGAGTCGTGGGTGTAGAGTTATGTTAGTTATCTATGTTATTGTCTATGACCTAAGCTGCATTATCTTTGGTAAGCCAAGTAGGAAATATTAGTGTGCATCCTTAATAAACATGTTTCTGCATTCAGTCGTTTAATACAGTGGGTAGACCTCTGCTGCGTCAAGAGAGATGTGGCGGCTTTTGAGATCGAGCACACGGGCTGAGAGAAGCTCGCCATGGACAGGGACACCTGGACGGACCGTGTTAAGGAAGGATGCAGGTTACATGACCAATCGTGTTTCATCTTATTGGCTGTCAAACGTGAAAGGAGGCATCATCGCGACCTCACCCGACGGAACATTCATATGTGACTTGTGCGGGAAATTTTGCCACTCTCGTATTGGCTTACTTAGCCACACCTGTAAGCGCATATAAACGGGCACTGTTTAAAATCGTCCGACACGGATGCAATGGCCCTTGATTGATGATACTCTGTCTGATTAATTTCCACACGAACGCGATCAAAATGCTCCCACGCCGGTGGTGAATAAGTTAAAGAGAAGTGAAATAAATAATAATAATAAATCGTAAATCTAGACGTGACGTGGAGGAACTACTCGTAATTAAAGTGTAGAAAAGTTCGAGTAGGTGAGAGATATTAAAAGTTTCGTCCATCACCTAACTATAAGGTCCTAACATTTAAAATACATAATACATAGAAGTTTATGAAACCAAAAATTTCACGACTTAGCGGTCAGTCTCTGGACCCTGCGGGTCATCCATCGCAAGGGATCATCACAGCTCCTCCGACATTACTCTGTGGCTGCCTCCGCTCTCCGCGGCCCACCCCCTGCCTCCAGCTCACAAAGCGACGCTGACGTGTGCCGGGACCACATTCGCGGCAGTTGCACGCGGCGGTCTTGCAAATACCATCATAACTACCATCCTCATGAGCGACGTGGCGTGTATCAATTTTGCCACAATTTCTAGAACACGTTGAGCAGACATCCGAACTGTAGGTTTGTGCACGCAACGCCGTTTGAAGAGGTTGTGTTCTAACGGACGGGATGTCTGCGTGCTACTCGCATACACGACGTCCACTGCTGCCACCGCCTCCACAAAATAGAACTGAGGCCGAGCTTCTATGAATGGGGTTGGTGCTGCCAGGTGCAACTACGCAGAGGCTTCGTCCAGCGCCGCCGCCGCACCTTCCGCATCACATGGGAGGATAGAGAAACAAATGAGAGGGTATTTGAGCTCGCACAGCTATCCAGCCTCTCAGCCCCGCTTAAACAGCGACGCTTGCGCTGGCTGGGGCATGTTCAGCGCATGGACCCTGCTTGGTCGCCAAGAATGCTTTGCGAAGTCGCAAATGCCAAGAGAGTCGTGGGTGTAGAGTTATGTTAGTTATCTATGTTATTGTCTATGACCTAAGCTGCATTATCTTTGGTAAGCCAAGTAGGAAATATTAGTGTGCATCCTTAATAAACATGTTTCTGCATTCAGTTGTTTAATACAGTGGGTAGACCTCTGCTGCGTCAAGAGAGATGTGGCGGCTTTTGAGATCGAGCACACGGGCTGAGAGAAGCTCGCCATGGACAGGGACACCTGGACGGACCGTGTTAAGGAAGGATGCAGGTTACATGACCAATCGTGTTTCATCTTATTGGCTGTCAAACGTGAAAGGAGGCATCATCGCGACCTCACCCGACGGAACATTCATATGTGACTTGTGCGGGAAATTTTGCCACTCTCGTATTGGCTTACTTAGCCACACCTGTAAGCGCATATAAACGGGCACTGTTTAAAATCGTCCGACACGGATGCAATGGCCCTTGATTGATGATACTCTGTCTGATTAATTTCCACACGAACGCGATCAAAATGCTCCCACGCCGGTGGTGAATAAGTTAAAGAGAAGTGAAATAAATAATAATAATAAATCGTAAATCTAGACGTGACGTGGAGGAACTACTCGTAATTAAAGTGTAGAAAAGTTCGAGTAGGTGAGAGATATTAAAAGTTTCGTCCATCACCTAACTATAAGGTCCTAACATTTAAAATACATAGAAGTTTATGAAACAAAAAATTTCACGACTTAGCGGTCAGTCTCTGGACCCTGCGGGTCATCCATCGCAAGGGATCATCACAGCTCCTCCGACATTACTCTGTGGCTGCCTCCGCTCTCCGCGGCCCACCTCCTGCCTCCAGCTCACAAAGCGACGCTGACGTGTGCCGGGACCACATTCGCGGCAGTTGCACGCGGCGGTCTTGCAAATACCATCATAACTACCATCCTCATGAGCGACGTGGCGTGTATCAATTTTGCCACAATTTCCAGAACACGTTGAGCAGACATCCGAACTGTAGGTTTGTGCACGCAACGCCGTTTGAAGAGGTTGTGTTCTAACGGACGGGATGTCTGCGTGCTACTCGCATACACGACGTCCACTGCTGCCACCGCCTCCACAAAATAGAACTGAGGCCGAGCTTCTATGAATGGGGTTGGTGCTGCTAGGTGCAACTACGCAGAGGCTTCGTCCAGCGCCGCCGCCGCACCTTCCGCATCACATGGGAGGATAGAGAAACAAATGAGAGGGTATTTGAGCTCGCACAGCTATCCAGCCTCTCAGCCCTGCTTAAACAGCGACGCTTGCGCTGGCTGGGGCATGTTCAGCGCATGGACCCTGCTTGGTCGCCAAGAATGCTTTGCGAAGTCGCAAATGCCAAGAGAGTCGTGGGTGTAGAGTTATGTTAGTTATCTATGTTATTGTCTATGACCTAAGCTGCATTATCTTTGGTAAGCCAAGTAGGAAATATTAGTGTGCATCCTTAATAAACATGTTTCTGCATTCAGTCGTTTAATACAGTGGGTAGACCTCTGCTGCGTCAAGAGAGATGTGGCGGCTTTTGAGATCGAGCACACGGGCTGAGAGAAGCTCGCCATGGACAGGGACACCTGGACGGACCGTGTTAAGGAAGGATGCAGGTTACATGACCAATCGTGTTTCATCTTAATGGCTGTCAAACGTGAAAGGAGGCATCATCGAGACCTCACCCGACGGAACATTCATATGTGACTTGTGCGGGAAATTTTGCCACTCTCGTATTGGCTTACTTAGCCACACCTGTAAGCGCATATAAACGGGCACTGTTTAAAATCGTCCGACACGGATGCAATGGCCCTTGATTGATGATACTCTGTCTGATTAATTTCCACACGAACGCGATCAAAATGCTCCCACGCCGGTGGTGAGTAAGTTAAAGAGAAGTGAAATAAATAATAATAATAAATCGTAAATCTAGACGTGACGTGGAGGAACTACTCGTAATTAAAGTGTAGAAAAGTTCGAGTAGGTGAGAGATATTAAAAGTTTCGTCCATCACCTAACTATAAGGTCCTAACATTTAAAATACATAATACATAGAAGTTTATGAAACCAAAAATTTCACGACTTAGCGGTCAGTCTCTGGACCCTGCGGGTCATCCATCGCAAGGGATCATCACAGCTCCTCCGACATTACTCTGTGGCTGCCTCCGCTCTCCGCGGCCCACCCCCTGCATCCAGCTCACAAAGCGACGCTGACGTGTGCCGGGACCACATTCGCGGCAGTTGCACGCGGCGGTCTTGCAGATACCATCATAACTACCATCCTCATCAGCGACGTGGCGTGTATCAATTTTGCCACAATTTCCAGAACACGTTGAGCAGACATCCGAACTGTAGGTTTGTGCACGCAACGCCGTTTGAAGAGGTTGTGTTCTATCGGACGGGATGTCTGCGTGCAACTCGCATACACGACGTCCGCTGCTGCCGCCGCGTCCACAAAATAGAACTGAGGCCGAGTTTCCATGGATGGGGTTAGTGCCGCTAGGTGCTTGTACGCAGAGGCTTCGTCCAGCGCCACCGTCGCCGCCGCCTTCTACATCACATGGGAGGATAGAGTAACAAATGAGAGGGTACTACTCTCCTGCCTCACAGCCCTGCTTAAAAAGCGACGCTTGCGCTGGTTGGGGCATGTGCAGCGCATGGGCCCTGCTCAGCTACCAAGATATGTCATGCTTGGCGAAGTCGCGAATGCCAAGAGAGACGTGGGTAGACTTCGTCTGCGCAGAGTTGGTCATTTAAACGAAAAGCTCTCAACTAAACAGAGTTTTTGGGAAAAAGCGTTTTTTTTAAATTACAAGCCCAAATAGGCTTAGAGCTTATTCAAACATTCAGTTACTCAGCCAGCTGACGCTGCCGCTACGCCACCTGTTGTGAACTTTAGAACAATTTGGTGTTTTGTTTGGTAAAAAAGTCCTCGAACGAAACGTTTGTCAACGAAACATTATACGAAAAATGCAAAAACACTATAATTCAAAAGTACAAGGCTAAACTCCACTTCTATTCAAATTCCGTCGTATTATGTAAGTCTGTAATGTAAGTCATACGACGAATTAATTGAGTGGAGAGAAGATAAAAAAGCAAATAAGTAGTTTTTCAGAAAATGTATGTTGGCATACTTCTCCGAACTCTCAGCAAAATTAAAACCTTCTACGTTATGGTCGAGGTTTTCGATGATAAAAAGTTTGCTGAAAATAAGGAACAACGTGGATATAAGTGAATACCCAAAACTAAATGCTTTCTTAAAAATTAAGACGGTTTTAGAACTAAAAATTCGAAAATATTAACATCGAATGAAGTGGAAAGGTTTTTGAACGAAGCTCTCAATGATCGTTATTTAGCCACAAAGGTAATTTATTAATATATACTTATATTTTTCTTTAGTTTTCAGTTAAAGAAAACGCAAAATACAGTCAATAAATTATTGAAAAAAATATTAATTAAACCCCTTTTTTTGTAGGTTGGGCTGATTTCTGGCGTTGTTGGAGCTTGCCGCAGAGAGGAGTTAGCCAATATTACTTTAAAAGATATTTAAGCCCATGGAAAAATGCTACTAATCAAGATTCCGAATACAAAAAATAAGATACCGAGAAGCTTTGTTGTTGAAGGAGATTTTCTTAGAATAGTGCAAAAATATATGAATCGGCGGTCCCAAAAAGCAAAAACCGACCGCTTTTTTCCAAAACTATCAAAAAGGGAAGTTTACAGCTCAAACAAGCGAGATAAACAAATTTGTTAATATGCCAAAAGAAATAGCTACGTTTCTTGGCCTGCCGGATGCTGAGTCCCTGGGCACAGCTTCAGGAGGACCTCTGCTATATTATTGGCAGATTCAGGAGCCAATTTGACGTCCTTAAAGCGACTAGGAGGTTGGAAGTCAGGCAAAGTTGCAGAAGGCTATATTGCTAATTCATTAAACAACAAACTAGAAACTGGGAAAAAAATCACACAATCCATTAATTTAAAGTCCAGTCCGTCTCCTTCACATGACAATACTGAAGAGTACGTTCGTCCATCTACCTTCGTTGATAATGATAATTCATTAGATCCAATTCCATCAACTAGCAAACACCATTGTATAACACATTTGACAAATATACATGAACAATCATACAAAATTAATAATAGTTTATCTCAAACAGTAAATATGCAACCTAAAACTTCCCCAGTTAACTTGTATATAAAACTGTACCAATTTCAATGTATATGTGAATTATAACTTTTATAAGAAATAAATGATTAGTTAGTTGAGTTTATTGTGTTTTTATAATTTTATTAAATTGCTTCATTTTTTGCAACTGTATTAGAAATAGTTGTTCAGTACACGTGCGGAACCGTCATTGCAACTTGTTCCGACTGTCAACCCTCACCTTCGGCTGCGCCTCGGCTCGGGTAGACATTTGTCGGAACTCTTTGCAATGACAAGCTTTCCGCACTTGTAATGAAATATACTAAAAAGCTCTATTAGATGATTAAATTTGCATGGTAATGGAATTTAGGATTAGGCTATTAAATGATAGTATTTTTAGATCAGTCGTATAAAATTTTCGTTAAAAGCTTTTCAAAATGAACGATTTGTTTTTTAGTGTTTATTCGCTTTAATTAATGGGTGGATGCGCATGCATGTGGCGTATTATTTGATTTATGCATTGTAGTTGCTTTTTGTAATTATTTTGTGTTTATTTTTGTTAATACGTGAGGTCTTGTAAATAAATAACATTTTATATAAAGGTACATAAGTGTAAATATAATTTTGTGGCTGTGTAAATAAACGTTATAATATCTGTTTAAAAACTGTGAATAAGTGTTCAAATATTTTGTTTGTGTAAAACAAAATGTCTCGAAACAGCAGGGCAGAAGTGTGGAACTATTTTAAAAAACAGCCGGATAAAAAAGCAGTGTATTTTTTGTAAAAAAATCAATATCGTACAAAACTACAATATGTAATCTAAAACAACACCTACGACTTAAACATATAAGTGTATACGATGATTGTTTCTCAAACACGACAAATCACAGTCGGACCTCAGGCTACGTCAGGCCTGGAAGCCGTAACACCATATTCGGCAACATGTGCACAGGCAGTACCATGTACGTCATCTTCTGCAGTCATACCTACTTCTTCGACAGCCTCAGCGACCCCAGTAGCCTATATTGTAAGTCATAAAAGCCCAAAAAATGTTCATGGGCATTATGGAAATGGAACCATGGACTCCTACTTGCCTAGAAAAACACGACCTCCAGAAAAAATAAATCTTGACGATTGCGTGCTAACTCATTACCCTGGACTTTCAACCTTTTAGCATCGTTGAAGATATAGGATGTAGGGCGCTGGTCAAAGTATTAAATCCAAATTATGAGTTGCCAAGCCGTAAGACTAATGCAAATACTTTACTGCCAGCAAAATATGCGAAAAGACCAGCTGATATCCAAACACTAGTTCGTCAATATTGTTCCAGCATCTGCTTGACGATTGATTGTTGGACTTCGAGGAGCATGCAGGCGTATATGGGTGTCACAGGACACTTCATCAATAAACAAACTTTTGAGTTTCACAGTATTCTCATACAGTGTGCTGCGATTGAAGGACAGCATGCAGGAGAGCGCCTAGCTGGAGAACTTCTGGAGATTGCACGGGCATGAGAGATGGAGGATAAGTTCAACTTTTTGGTGTCTGACAACGCGTCAAATATGACAGCCACAACTACAATTCTCGGTTGGCCCCGTTTCGGTTGTTACGCTCATAAATTGAACTTGATCGTACAGACTGCGCTTCAAGATAAATCTATCACCTGTACAGTAACAAAAATGAAAAAAGCCGTGTCCCACTTTAAACGCAGCTATATTGCAATGGAGAAATTGCTGAAATACCAAGCTACGGCGCAAAATGTGTCCCAGCCCAATAATTTTCTTCTACCGTGTCCAACCAGGTGGAACTCGATATACCTAATGCTGGAAAGGTTTTGCGCTCTCCAAGAAGCATTGAGGGCCACTATCCCAAATCTGAGCGCAATACTGCCATTCATATCGATGGAGGAGTGAAAATTTATTGAACAAATGTGCGGAAGTGCTAAAACCATTTCAAGAGGCTACGACCACAATGAGTGCAGAAACTTATCTTAGTGCAAGTAAAGCCATAATATTAGCAGCTGGTTTAAACAATATATGTGAGCATTTGTTGACAATGGAATTTTTTTAAACAATTATTTACTTATAAATCAATCTCAAGAATGTTTTTTTTGCCAGATTTGGTGATATAGACGGAAACAAAGAAATTGCTATAAGCACAATTCTAGACCTTCGCTGCAACAGCATGCTTTCGAAAATTCCGCTGCGATACTATGTGCCAAAGAAATACTACTAGAAAAACTAAAGACCCTTAACACTGACGACAACCCTGATCCCTGCCCTCCAGGTCCATCAACAAGCACATCGTTGTGGAGCCGGTTTGAAATGAAAGAAATGTCGCCATGGACAGGGACACCTGGAAGGACCGTGTTAAGGGAGGATACAGGTTACATGACCAATCGTGGTTCAGCCTATTGACTGACAAACGTGAAAGGAGGCATCATCGCAACCTTGCGCCCCCATCCGTCGGAACATTTATATGTGACTTATACGGGAGATTTTGCCGCTCCCGTATTGACTTACTTAGCCACACCAATAAGTGCAAACAAACGGGCACTGTTTAAAATCGTCCGACACGGACGCAATGGCCCTTTATTGATGATACTCTGTCTGATTTATCTCCACACGAACGCGATCAAAATGCTCCCACGCCGGTGGTAAGTTAAAGAGAAGTGAAATAAATAAATAATAATAATAAATCGTAAATCTGGACGTGACGTGAGGAACTACTCGTAATTAAACTGTAGAAGAGTTAAAATAGACCATTTTAACTCAAAATATCGTAAAAAATATTTTTACTATGTAAATTCATAAAAAGCACAATTGGTGACAACGGAAATTAACCAATTTTTTTGTCAATACCTATGGTATATAAGCTATCTTTGATTATTTTTTTCATTTTAGCAATGTATTTAGGGCAGAATTAAAAATATTATTTTGATAACTACTGTACTTTTTTATTTATTTAATTTTGGACATAGTCACACAACGGAACATGTTTCACCGCTCCATCCGTTTTGTTTCGCTTTTTCCAGTAATATAGCATGATTCCATATTTATTCAAATATTATTATAAAATAAAGTATACGGCTTAGATCGTCATCGAAAAATTGATAAAAAACTTTACATTTAATATAAAACATTATTTTTAGTAAGGTACAACTTCCAGTAAATATGCCCATGTATCAAATAATTCACGTAAAATTGACTGACGAATCGTTATTGAACATATTACGAACTACGAGGGGTTTCGAATTTTTTTGAAGCGGCCTAGTTGCCTATTTGAAACGACATGTACGTATTAAAACCTACTGAACACAAATTCGGACCGTTAAAACTATTGGGCACAACAGGCCTTGTCAATGGTAAGTCCTACGAATAGGAAGTATTTGGTAGATGGATGATATCAAAATATGTTTTATAAAAAGAAGTTGAATAATTATGGTATTTAAGAGGCTGTTTTTTTTTCTAAATAACTTTGCTTGCCTTTGACTTTTTGGGTATTTGGCCTCACTCAGGTTATCTTATCAGTTCTAACCGGTTACCCTAAAGGCCACAATTGACAACTGATAACTACAATAAGGTATTTGTTACTTTTCCAAATCAGCAGGTATGGCTTGAACATCAAGCAGTTGACAAGCTAACGCCGCGTGGAAGCTTCGATCAATGCCTTTCACATGCACCTTCACAATAATGTTATTGGAAAGACAATGTTTTGCAGTAGCTGAAACAGAAAAATGAAGGTATTAAAAAAATATTTGAAACCCACGGAAAAAGAGACAAGAGAAAGGATGAGTGGGCGGCGTGTGTAAGTGTTGGCGAGGAAGGGGTGATTGGTTTTGTGAGGATGCGTAGGTGTTCTTGTATAGGAATCCACAAACGCATACTATCGTACATTTAACACCCTATATCTATGATATTTTTGTTTTTTATAATATTATAATATACAGGATGAAATAGAATTAGTCAGCAAAACTCAAAAAATCGATACAGTGTCGACCTTGCAACACATTGGCCAAGTTTTTAATGATTTTTAATTTTTTTGTGATTCCTGAATAATTACTCGCTACGTTGCATAATTATGTGTGTAAAGGAATAATGAATTCATAATTCTGGTATGAAAAAAAATTGGCAGTGTCTAAATAGCCGTTAGCGGCTTCCTTATTTTTAATTTTATTCGACCGCTAGGGATAGGTTGCGACGACGAGCGAAGCGAGGAGGAGCGGTTAGGTTGACATGTAATCACATATAAGGGAGCCGAGCGAAGCGGAGCGGAGCGAGGCGACCACCGTTGTTTTAACAGAATTCACGATATGCAGAAAAAATCAAATTCTGAGCTTTTTCCGATGACTTACGGTTCAATAATTTATAAAATTAAAGGACCGCTTCCCTTTTCGAACTGTACATTGCAAATTGAACTTTATTAGTTCGTGTTAAGGAAGATATTCCAGCAGTTATATAATGACTTACGGTTCATTCATTTTAAAAATCAAAGGGCCGCTAGTGGTCCTTTAGTCACTTCCAAAAAAATTACACAGTCACTCTAAGTTGAATGTACCCTAAACTGAGAAATCCCGTAGCTTTGGGTACTAATACCTGTTACATAATGTGCAATCGAAGTAGTCCTTCAGTCTGTCTGTTTTCCGTGATTGCCGATTTAAAAAAAATGTCCTACGCATACTACGCCGCAGAATACGCCGACATGGTGTTTTGCTACATTGCCAGTGGCTACGTGCTAGATTTTGCCCGCGAGTTGTACGAACGGATGCATCCTTGCCAACGGGTACCGGTTCGGGGCACAATGCTTGGTGCCATGCAGCCACTTAAAGTGTTATTTCAAGTGGTTTTAATTAAATACCAATATTATAACTGTAACTATTATATTTTTGCAAATCTTTTCTTTTAACAAATTTTATCACCATGACATAAATCAAATTCAAAAAATCTTCTTTTTCTTTCAAAAGACAAGATCCAAAGAGTCATCAACATAACTCCTCCTCGCTATAAGGCTACTCATGGGGTGGCTGACTCAGCAGCACAACCAACCTATTGGCAGGCCTACGCAAAATACCTCCTTTAGTCGCTACTTCTACCATACGCACACGATTATCACGACCAGGTACGACCGCTATAACCTTACCTCTAGGCCAGACATTTCTAGGAGAACTTGGATCGGCAATGAGAACTAAGTCTCCTACATTAACTGGACTTCCCGCGTCCGATGTCCACCGATGACGTACCTGCAGGCTAGGAAGGTACTCACGTAACCAACGGCACCAGAATTTATCGGCCAAACGTTGTGCAAGGCGCCATTGCTTTCGGAGATTCAGATCTTCATCAGAAAACTCCCCAAGTCTTTGCAAAGAGTTAGAAGACCCAATCAAAAAATGATTAGGGGTAAGTGCCTCTTCGTCCTCAAGATCCAGTGATACGTGCGTTAATGGACGACTATTCACTATATTTTCTGCCTCAAGCAACAATGTCAGCAGAACTTTTTCCTTGGGAGATAGTGTAAACAACGTAGACGATAAAGCTGTTTTGACAGATCGTATAAGTCTTTCCCATACTCCCCCCATATGTGGAGCGTCCGGCGGATTGAACGTCCACTTGATACCAAGTCTGTTCACATTCTGGGTCATGTTGCTGTCCGTCAACACATCTTTAACAGCCTTTCGTAACTCCTTGTCAGCACTTCGGAAATTAGTCCCATTATCCGAGCGTATTTGCTTTGGAAGGCCACGACGTGCTCCCATCCTTCGAATCGCTAAAATTGTTGAGTCTGTCGACAAAGAAGACGCTAACTCTATATGTACTGCTCGAGTGCTAAAGCATGTAAAAATCACTCCCCAACGTTTTTCCCTACGGCGGCCAATAGTGACTGTAATGGGACCGAATAAATCGATACCGCAATAGGTAAACGGTCGACAACGATGTTGAAGCCTAATTTCAGGAAGAGCGGCCATCATTGGTTGTACAGGTCGGCTCCTCTTTGCTTTGCAAATCACGCACTTGGCAATCATATTCTTCACAGTGTTCCTTAGCCGCAAAACATAATACCGCTGTCAAAGTTCGTTGAACAGAGTCTCAGTGCTGTTATGTCCCAGCTTCTTGTGATGGTACTCAATGATAAGTTTAGTCACATTATGTCTTGCATCTAAAATAATCGGTCTCTTGAGATTTAGTGGTAGCTCTCTGCTTGAATCTAACCGACTTCTTGCTAAAAGTAAACCATTATTGTCCAATCCAGGGTTCAGTTTTAACAGTTTACTAGACGGCTTCTACTTCTCGCTCTTTTTCAAACTAGAAAGCTCCTCTGCGAACATCTCTTCTTGAGCTTGTTTTATAATTAACCGCTCTGCTCTCTCCTTGTATTCTGGAGTAATAAGTAAATCAATAGATTTTTTCAAGAAAAACTTCTCCAAAAACAATAAAACATACGCAAAACTTCTAACTAATCGTCGCCAGTTAGAAAATCGTTCATCCTGTATTAATTTTCTAACAGGTTGTCTTTCCTCAATCTGTCTGACCTCTTCATTTTCGGGGTTTGGCTCCATTTGGGGTCAATTTTCTTCCGGGAGACGGAGAAACTCTGGGCCAAGAAGCCATCTGTCATTCGAATTACTTTTCGATCTTGTAGCCTCATCAGCGACATTGATAGTTCCTGGCAGCCATCTCCACTCGTGAGGCTTAGACAATTCATCAATTTCAGCCAGTCGGTTTGAAACAAAGACTTTGTCCTTTCTAGGGTTCTTGTTGATCCAGAACCAAACTGTCTTGGAGTCAGTCCAAAAATATTTCTTGCTAATTTTGAGCGACTGCTCTTTTACAATCGTATGTCCAAGTCGCGCACCTAGCAGAGCTCCTTGTAACTCAAGCCGGGGTATCGTGGCTGATTTTAATGGGGCTAGTCGGCTTTTTCCAGCAACAAAGACAACTTGCTCATATCTACGCAAGTAAACTACGCAGGCGTAGGCTTCTTCGGAAGCATCAACGAAAACGTGTAGTTGAAGATCGTCGTAGCCAAGGAAGCCATAATGTCTAGGGACGGAGAATTCTTGCTTCTTCTTCAAATCGTGAAGCCAACGAAACCATTGTTGCGATATCGTGTCATCAACTTGCTGATCCCAGTTCTTGCCGCTACGCCAGAGCTCCTGTAGAAGAATCTTGGCCTTTATCATGAAGGGGCTTAGCAAGCCAAGTGGATCAAACACAGACATTACCACTTTCAAAATCTCACGCTTGGTTGGCTTACGCAAACATTCTACAATCTCTCTATCCACCTTCTTTAAACTCAAGTCAAATCCTAGTGTGTCATCACCGGGTTTCCAAGTGATACCCAAGGCTCTCTCAATATCGTCCGATTTTTGAAGTAAATTGACAGCGGCTCCATCCGTTTCCTGAGGAAGCACAGCAGGTTTGTTTGAAGCCCAACCTCGAATGTCTAATCCTCCCGCTTTGTGTATCATGATGACATCTTTTACTAACTGCCTGGTCTCCTCCTCGGTATCAACCGAATCCAAGTAATCATCGACGTAATGACATTTATTAATCGCTTCTACAGCGCGCGTGTGTGACACAGCAAAGTCTTCAGCGTTACGTCTCAGGATGTAGGTAGCCGTGCAAGGAGACGATTTGGCACCAAAAATCATGGATGTCATTCGATAGACACGGGGTGGATTCTTCCTATCCATTCCACGCCATAGGAAGCACTGGGCGTTCTGATCTTCCTTTATAATTTTTACCTGCATAAACATTTCACGTATGTCACCTGTCACGGCAACAGCTCGTTCACGGAAACGTAATAAAACTCCAACGAGAGAATTTAAGAGGTCTGGGCCAGAAAGAAGTTCAGTATTAAGGGAAACGCCCTTTGTCTCTGCCTTAGCGTCATGCACGACACGCAGTTTTCCCGGTTTATTCAGATTCCTAACCCCGAAATGCGGAAGAAACCAAACTCTGCCTAATGGTTTATCATGAACCTCTTCAGCATAGTCCTTGTCCAGCATGTTCTGAATCTGTTTCGAATAGTCAGCAGCGAAACCAGCATCAGAGTCCATCATCTTCTCAATAATCTTTAAGCGGTGTTCAGCATTACGCCGATTGTCCGGGAAATCTACATTATCTGTTCTCCAGAGTAAACCGGTTTCCCACCTGTCTCCTATCTTCTTAGACTTAGTATCTAGAATTTCTAAGGCACGACGTTCATCAGGAGACTACCTCCTGTTGTCCTTGTACTTTATGCCCATGCTGTCCAGACGAAAATAATCCTGCATGAGGTGATGTAGTTCATCATCAGTCTGTCTCATGTGACAGGATAACTCAAACTTACTATCTGTAAGTGATGATGAAAATCCATGCAACACCCATCCCAGCAAAGTTCGTGATGCAACTGGCTCATTCTTCTTGCCTTCTCTTACCTCGCGGCTGACAATGAGATGCCAATTGTCTTGTCCAATCAATAACGATGGTTTACCTTTGAAGGTCTCCAAAGGAATCCCCTTTAAATGTTTAAATGACAGCTGATCTTCAGTGACAGTATAGTTGGGTAACTTCAAATTATCTACTGTGCGAACTCTATCTAGTCGGTGAGTACCCTCGTCAGTTCGTACTGTCAACGTCACTATCTGACTGTCAAGCATTTCACTACCACCAACAGCTCCTTGAAGGTTTAGGCCAGCTTGAGGTCCAGTAGCACCTACCTGACGTGCTACCTCATTCTCGACGAGAGTGACAGTCGAACCTTCGTCAAGAAGAGCATATGTGCTAACAACGCCTTCCGGACCCTCGACACAAACTGGTATGACTTTCAAGTAAACCTTCCTTTTTTGCGCAAACCATACATTAGCAGAGGTCTCTTTCTCTTCAGTCACAGCACTCACACCTACCACTTTTTCATCAAGCTTGGACTTATCTTTGTGCAAAAGTGTGTGATGACCCGCCATTTTACAAGTCGCACATTTCTTTTTAGATTTACATCTGTCCCGCCGATGAGTAGAACTTAGGCACCTAAAGCATAAACGTCGCTTTACTATCCACTCCCAGCGATTATCAATTGACTCAGATATAAATTTAGGGCATGTTTTAATCGTATGACTTACCTCTGAGCAAAAAACACAACCGGTCTCTACTTTTTTAGAAGAAGATACCACATTCGTTGTCTCATCATCACATGTAACGAATGCGCTGTCACTAGGGTTCTCTTCCTCTACCGTATACGCCGTAAGAAGAGCACGCGACTTTGAGGTTGACGTGCCGGGTTTTGTTTTCGTTGGTGGCTCGATAAAACCACGACTACAGATCTCTTGTGCCTCTGACATTAAATACTTAGCAAGCAAAGATAACTGTGGCTGGAGTGTGCTCGTGCCCTTACTATAGTCAAGCCAACGATATAACAAGGGCTCTGTCAACTTTTTCAAAATTTCAGATATTAGTTCAGGACTGTATAAATAACCAATATTACCAGACGACTGAATAGCGGCCACGCAATTATCAACTTTAGTAGCGAGCTGTACTACTTCGGCCTGCATACCAGTCAATTTGGGTACTTTCCTCATTTCGGCAATCAACTTGTACTTGATCGGGCCTACCAAACCTCATCTCGAGAATCCTCATGACGTCAGACGCAGAAGTAGTCGCGATCAATCGGGCAGCAACCGCCTCCCACGCCTCGCCTTGGAGACACCTCTGTAATCGGGCAAGGTTCTCCTCCTCGGAATACTGGCCAACCCTAGTCGTGATATCATATGCGTTCTTAAATTTTAACCAATCGAGTGCATCACCTGTAAAAATAGGTAGGTTATTGCTAGTGAGCCTGCCTAAAAGTTTATCGTTATTGCTATGAGAGTTTGTTAAGGCTTTAGCAAGTAATCTTGTAAAATTAGCGAGTTCGCTGTCCCTAGAACGCCGTAGGTCTTTGTCACCGTTGCAGCTACCCCGTACGCCGTCGCGGACCACAGAATCATCATGTGGTTTGTCGTGCTTGTCATAGCGCGCAGGGTGATCAGCATCAGCCTCGTCATCATCAGTTTGAACATAATCAGGAACACCATTGCAGGGGCGACTGCAGTCAATCCACTGCTCGGTGGCTCTCATTGAATTCACAGAGCTCCGACTGTGCAAACTTGCCATCTCCTCGTCTAGTCGTGCTCGTACCACAGCTTTTTCGGCCTCTATCTCTTGTTGCTTAAACTCGGCTTCGGCTTTTTTTCTTGCAGCAACAATCTCGCGGCGCTGCAACTCTGCTAACTCTCGAGCAGCTCGAGCCTCAAGAGCACGTCGTTGTGAAGGGGCCGAACTAGATTTCGACATCGCGGATCCATTCGGGGCTGATTTGGATAACAATCCGTCGTTTTTATTAGCGTTCTCCAAATTTTTATTTGCTATACGTTCACTTCTTCTCAGTGACATATCCAGTCAAAACGTACACAGCAATAAAACTTTCAAACATATATGTACTTCTCACACTTTTTTACGGCTGGAAGACTATGTTATTTCTTTACAACTCGAAGGACCATGTTATTTCAAGTGGTTTTAATTAAATACCAATATTTTAACTGTAACTATTATATTTTTGCAAATCTTTTCTTTTTAACAAATTTTATCACCATGACCTAAATCAAATTCAAAAAATCTTCTTTTTCTTTCAAAAGACAAGATCCAAAGAGTCAGCAACATAAAGATTATGGAAGATTTATACGGGCCAACTATGACGCCGGCTGACCTCGTCACCTGCTACTCGAGGATGAAGTCGTAGATTTTTTGAGATGTTCCCTGAAGCAAGCGCGAACGACGGGTCCAAAAGTGTCAGCTAATTCGAGGAAGGTCTGCACCCCTACCATTTCACTAGAGTGCAGGAGCTACTTGACCGTGCCCCCGCAGAAGGTTCTGCAGATGGTTACTGCAAAATCCCAATCACAATATCTTTTGGACGGACGAGTCGATAGCCAGAGTGGAGCGTTAGAGCTATATGCTCGAAAAGGTGGAAGTGCTCCATCTGCATAATAACGGGGAAACTCGCTCTGAGTCGCGCTACTCGTGACTCGCGATAGTGAAACCGGTGCACACCTCTCTACACCCTTTAGCCGTCCGCACCAATGTTGCCTGCTTGTCGCCATTCGACGAGTCACCGTCTGCCACACCTAAATTTGCGAGAGATTTTTGAGGCAGATGTCCGTTATCTCACTCCATAGCCCTGTTATCCAGCCCATTTATCATCCCACCTTCATAGCCCACTCCAAGTCACTTCCTTCTTGGCAACTATGGGGGGCTGTCCGTTAGTGTATCCCAATGGTACACTGAGGGAGAGGCCTCCATGGATGCGGCCATCTCACATTTAGATTAAATGGTCCTAAGGCCTCTTCAATGTTGGCTTCGGCCCCATGAATGCCTTTCAAATGACCGGGCCCCTATGGGCCGGAGACTGAAAAGTGTAGCCTAAGTTAGAATAAAAATAAATATATCGCCGTTATGCAGGCAGAACCAATTATCTCGAGATAATTTGAAAACCGAGTTAAGACCATGGTTGGATTCGGCTTTTTAAGCTCTATCGGCTGGTAGAACCAATTTTCTTTCAAAACGCTCCGTTGGAAAGATACTAATTTGAAAACCGAATAAATAGTGCAATTTTATAAACTCTCTCCAGCTAGTTTATGTTACCTGGACATAAGTCATTGATCCCACTAATTGTCTCAAATTAAAAGCAAATATAACGATTTAACGTTTTTTGTTAGCAAGTTAATATGGCGTTTTTAGTCAACACCGATCTGGTAAAAGCAGTTTTCAGCGGATAAAATCGTAAGAAACGAAAATTACTCCAGCTAAAAAGTTGTACGAATACTTACTTGGTTTTTACAGAAGATAAATTTAAACCAAACGTTTACAAGTCTGAACACAAAAGTAAGTTAATCAAGGAACTGTATTTTAGCTGACGGAATTTCATATCGTGTTGCTGGTAAGTGCCTGCAGGTAAAACCAATTATAAGTATTTACGCACGCGCATTTGGTATTCGGCTTCTGCGCTTGACAAGTACTTTTCGTCACGCCGCGTGCTGCGACCTAGTTTTTGGATAAAAAAATAAAAGTAACTTGCTCTGAAAATGAGTGCAGATGATATAAAACGATTGTCAGTCGATCCTGGAGATGTGGATCTTCATTCAAGTAAGTATCAACTGTTTTTAACTTTGAGGTTAGGTTATGACCAGTTAAGTGTAAATAACCGGTGAAATACGTGTCGAACCACGCAATGCAAAGGGTTCCGTAGTCTATCTATCCTGGATATGTAGATCTTCATTCAAGTAAATGTATGAACTGTTTTTAATTTTGAGGTTAGGTTATTACCAGATAAGTGTAAACAACCGGCGAAATACGTGTCTAACCACTCACAGTGAAGGGTTTCGTAGTCTAGATAAACATTTTATGGTTTTAATTCAAAGTATATACTTTGTTGGGAGTAGAGTAAAATAAAATACCAATTTAAATGCTACTGTTAATATTTCAGGTACCGACAGCACTTTCAACGATGCTGAATTAGATGATAATATTATTTCACAAGCTTATGAGTTATATTTGTCACAAATGAGTCCAGCAAAAAGTTCAGAAAAAAAAATTAGGGAAATTTCAGATGATGATCTCATGACACTAGACGATATAATATCAGAATCGCTGAAACCAACTTTTCCTATTTCAACTGTTACCAATGAAAATAAAACGATGAAAAAGAAAAGCAAGGGAAATAAGAAAAGCAATGTGAACGGCAACAATGACGAAACAATGAAAATGGAGACCAAAATGGACCAGGAGAAGCACAAAGAATATGACAACAATACGTGCGAACTCATGGATGGGGACGAGGTTAAAAATAAAGAGAAAAATAATAAGAAAGGCAAAGAGAAGACCAAGAAGACGGATAAGAAGAAGGATGAAGAATCGCACATGAAATCTCCACACGGAGAGACAAATGAGGATAAGAACAATCATAACCGGAAAGCTAAGAAGGACAAAGAGAAGTGCAAGAAGACGGGTAATAAGAAGGATGAAGAATTGGAAACAACATCTCCACACGCAGAGACAGACAAGAACAAGCACAATCAGGACGGGAAAGCTAAGAATAGAAAATATAATGACAAAGAGAATAGAAATGAGACGGATGAAGGGTCGGACGAATTTTCTGGTGATAATGACTTATGCGAATCGTCTTTTATTGCAACCGTTATTTTAATGGAGATTTTTGACACGGCATGTAAGAAAACTAAATCGTTGAATCGTTGGCGGAATCCTCAACCTGGAACGTGGAAGGTCAATGTGGCAAAAAGTAGACGTGCTGAGGGATTGCCTTATGAGACTGGAAAAAAAATAAGGAATCCGAAAGTACCAAAGGCTATTAACTGTTCAAAGTGTAAATTTCATTGCACTGACAATTTTTCTGAAGAGTGCAGAATAAGTCTTTGTAGGAAATATTGGAGTCTTGAATTTGTTGGCAAAAAGAACTTCATATTGGCAAATATAGATATAAAAAAGCCGAAAACTATTCTCGTTGAAAGAAAAAGAGAAACAACAAGAACATTTTCGACTCAGTGTTTTTTTTTCTTGAACGATGAAAAAGTACAAGTATGCCAAAAATTCTTTTGTGCAACACTTTGCATTGCACAATCTGTAGTTTCAGATGCTGTTAAAAAACGAGATTTGTCTGGACAATTTGGTCTTGAACACGATCAACGAGGGCGACACGAACCTCCGAATAAGACTACTCCGGAAAAAATGGCAGAGGTGCGTAAGCATATTGAATCTTTTCCAACGATGGAGAGCCACTATGTCCGCAAGGACATAAAGAGGAGGTACCTAGATAAGACACTGTCAATTGGAAAAATGTACAGTCTTTACGCTGAATTGTGCGAGAAGAAAAACGTTGAACCTGTATCTGAAACGATTTATCGCCGAGTTTTTGGCCAGGAGTATAATTTGGGCTTTTTTATACCTAAAAAAGATCAGTGCTTGTTGTGTACGAAATATTCGAATTCAAATGATATTCGTAATGATCTATTAAAAAAAGAGTACGACGAGCATATTCAGAGAAAAGAAATCTGCAACAATGAGAAGTCAAAAGACAAAAGCAGAGCACAAAACGAAGAAAATTTTGTCTCTGTTACATTTGATTTGCAAGCAATCTTACAAATACCATGTGGTGACGTAGGATTGCTTTATTATACACGGAAATTAACTGTCTACAATTTGACCATTTATGAGAGTGCTGAACCTAATGAAGCGTATTGTTGCACATGGACAGAACTAAATGGGAAAAAGGGTAGTGCTGAAATAGGTAGTATTTTATTGTATTATCTATCAAATTGTCTCCTGCCCAATGTGAATGAAGTCAGTCTCTTTTCTGATACGTGTGGTGGCCAAAATAGAAATAAATACGTCGCCGCTCTGTTGTTGTGGGCTGTTCAAAAAATTGGCCAACTAAATATAATAGAACAAAAGTTCTTAGAGTCCGGCCATACTTATATGGAGGCAGATTCAATGCATAGTAGCATAGAATCTGCAAAACAAAACACCGCAATTTATTCCATTAATGAATGGATAAATGTATTTAAACGAGCGAGAGCAAAAGGATCCTACAAAAAGGGCAAAAAGACAATCAAGAAACAGCCTTATCATGTCAAGGAGTTCAAGTACCAAGATTTCAAAGACCTTAAGGATCTTGCTGAAAAAATCTTACACAACACAACAAAAGATACAGATGGGAGAAAAGTTCAATGGCTTAAGATTAAGAGACTGAGATTTATAAAAGGAGAAATGAAGATCTTATACAACTACGATATGAGCGAAAATTTTCGTACAATTGATACGTTACGTACCCAAACAGAACCACAGACTCAGGTGGTAGAACACGAATATGGCACTCGAACAAAAAGAAGGAAATTGACTGCATCTACCTCTACTGTGAGTACACGGAGCCCAGTGATCCCTGATAAACTTGCACAACTTTATGATGCTCCACTAACAATTAGTTTGGCAAAGAAGAAGGACCTATTAATTCTTTGCAACAAAGGCGTTATCCCAGAAGAATACCACGCGTGGTATCAGTCGCTAAAGGCTGATGATAACGAAAAAGATAAACTACCGGAGCCAACATTATCTGATCCAGATGATTCTGAGGAAGATTAAATTAACCTTTTATAAACTTATTTTTCATTTCGCATTCACTTAGTGAGCATGTAACAAATTTTGATGACATTGAATTTATATCTGTTATCATTTGAATTATAATTGACGTCATTATTTTTTACTTTTAATGTAGGTAAGCAGACTAATTTAAAGTTGCAAATAAAAAAAAATGTTGGTACCTACCTAATTTAGGCTACACTTTTCTATTGTGACGTTATAATTCTTTGAACAAAAATTGTTTGTTTGTTATGTTACTTTCTTTTAAAAAGAATTGGTAGATTTTTTCAGGATAAAGTATTTTCCTGTCCTGAGTGTTTTGGATGATTTTTATGTCTTTCAATTTATTGTAAGGTTTCACAATTGTTTAATTTTCATGCCAAATACTTTGAACAACATATTTAAAATTTTAGATCTCAAAATTGTCTCGAGGTAAAACCAAGTATCTTAACACATTTCTACTTGGTAGTATATTAAAGAAGTACTTTTTATGTATTTTCATGACTTAATTAGCATTTAATAAATAAAAGCAATAAGTAATTTCGTTGGTATTATTATCAGCCTTTTAGTTTTTCAATTATAGAGATTTTTCTCTCCCCAGGTAAAAACAAGTAAATGGGAGACCTCGTCACAGTTTTCGTCAAATTTTATTACAAAACACCAGTTTTTTGGAACTGTAAATGCACTTACTTATAGCACATGAATTAATGTACCGATAGTATATACTTTTAATATTAATAGGGTTTTCAAAAGGTCATTATTAACATACTGAACTTTGTAACCGCGATATCTCATTTTGACTTTTTAGTAAGTTACTTGGTTCTGCCTGCATAACGGCGATATGTGGAATAAAAGTACAAGAATTTGTGTATAATTTATTCAAGATGATATTCCACCAAGAACCATCAATCGAATCCATCCAATATATGAAAAGTGTTCCTACATAATAATAATAATAATTGATATTTCCAAACAAAATACGGTAGGTTCGAGTGATGAAAAATAATGAGCTTGTCATTGAAAGTGGAGTTCACTCGCCTGGTTGTTTAGACGTCATGCGACACGATCAGCTGTGTACTATCGGTCGATCGGACGGCGCGGGGCCACAAAGGGAGGGGCACTCGTCTACCCGCAGCTTGTGAACTTGCGTTTACGCGGGAAACTTTGACATCAAATACTATGCTCGTCTTTTTGAATTTTCAAAAACTAATTTTACTGCTTTGTTTACATACATGAACACTATCTCCGGTTTGAGTTTCACTGACTAATTCTATTTAACCCTTTAGACACAAAAAAATAAAATATTTCAAGATATATTTCGGGCCCTACTGGGCCTGGCATCAATTGATATAATAATAATAGATGTATTACCGAACGTCAAAAAATTCGAAAGAAAACATAAAAGAGTTATGGGGGTTTCATCGAATGAGTGCAATGGCCACAAGTAGGTAAAATTATTTGAAATTTGGCTTTTTAGTGAACCATTCTTTTAGACATGTCGGGCACTGCCAGCGCACTCTAGCATGGCAAAAATCACGTCGTTGGTGCTTTTCCTGCTTCCTAGAGAAGTGTCCCGAGCCATCTCAAGGCAAACTTGGAACAGAAATTGATGCAAGCCTGCTTGGTTCCCTGACGTAAAAAGGTCCTAGCAAATTTACGTAAAATAGTGGTTGGCCCATTTTCTAGTATCTGTGCAAAACTTGCAAACGCAAGCCATTGCAATAGCCATTTTCAATATCTAAGAAAACAGAACAAACCACCACTGTGATATGTTTTGTGTCAAGTATGGGCTCATTAACCATCACATCCCACTCCTTCAAGGAATAACATTGGCTCCCGAAAGAAGAACAGGTGTGATACGAAGTCTAGGACCTATGGCGCAGGCTATCCTGTTGGTAATGGAGGACATATATTACACCAAGCTCTCCAATGTACTTAAAAATAGCCTACAGATGCTTCCAATGGCTCAGGAAGTGCCGGCGGGCAAAAGAATAATAAGGCCGGTTCTCTGCGCATGTTCCCCCGGCTTCCCCCTTTGATACCAAGACTTGGTGGAAACGGGGATGGGTGGTGGTTGTTCCTGGCAACAGGAACATTGGGTATTTGGCTCAGGAAGTAACCAATTGTTTAAGGGAGGCTCGGAGTCCTGGTATGGTTACTGGAATCCTGAAATAATTAGGCCATATACTGTTGTTAACGAGGGCAAGATCTACTCAGAAAATCTTCATGCCTCTTCTCCTTATATACATAAGTTCTCTGGAGAAGAAAAATGAAGAAAAGATTGTTTGCAATGGAGCTTTTCTGGAAATTTTTTACACTTTAGCCGTCGATCAGGGATTTAAATTCTTAAAAAAGTTCTAGTTTCACGGTATCATAGTCTTTGCAAATTCGCCAATTGATTGTAATCGGTTAAAATTTTATGGAACGACATTTGATGAGTGATCCATTAAAAACTGCAGAAGTATCTTCCACTCTATGTTTGGAAGGCACTTGGAAGATTTGAATATTTTTTCGCAAATAACTGAGTATGTAGGGAAATGGCATCAAAGACACGAACTCAATGCGGTATTTACTAAAACAGGCACAAATAATACCATAGAGGTTAAGCCCATAAAGTTTAAATATGTGTCCAAAATGGCTCAGTCATGGCTAACAAAAAGTTTGAGAAATGTGGACCCTTGTTCCATAAGTCGTCTTGCATTCTCGGGGTTCCGAAAAAAGGCATTCACTCGAGAGTTTTTGTCATATCTCACTACGGGAAAAAGAGCACATATAAGTAGTTACAGTAGTGACCTTATGCAATTGCAGTATGCTTTAAATAAGACTAAAGATTCGCTGGTTGAAGAAAAGGATACTCTTAAGCTTCTCAAAGCCGGAACAAAAGGATGGGAAGAAAACAAAAATGGAATTTGGACCCCAAGCAATTTTATACCAACTGAAGGGAACATAAATTTCTATGGAGCTAGAATATACTTAACTGTAGTAAAATAATAATTCTATATGGACTAATATAGCTCGTCAAGTCTTTCCATAAATTTATTGTAAGTTTGGCAAAGTCGGGGAATGTCAGCAACAGATTTTTTATATCACCTTTAGCCAGTGGAACTTTAGTCAACGTTTGTAGTCATGGGGCACACACGGTTGTCTTTTCACTTCCCCAACAAACAGTTTTTTTTTGTCAAACCTATAAACAAACGCTGGTCCATTTTCTTTTTTTTGTACTTTTCATTGGGAATTTCTAAGTCCTTTTGTCCCTTATTGTTCTAGTTTCACGGTATCATAGTCTTTGCAAATTCGCCAATAGATTGTAATCGGTTAAAATTTTATGGAACGACATTTGATGATTTGCTAGATTTGCTCCAAGGTTATCGAGTAAATTTTTTACAACTGTTTATCCCAATACTTTAAATAACACCTTTTCCATCTTATCGCGCTCTGATTCAATTGATTGTTTCACCTTGAACAAGGGTAGTGTCAATGCTAATTCAGCCATCCATTGGCGTCCCAAAAGACTTGTAGCCTCATTGTCATTTATATAGAGGCCTAGCTTCTTCTTCTTATCCTTATACTCCACCCAGACATTGAGAGATTAATTTGAATTCCATCAATAAAATCTCAAGAGTAGATCACACGATTCAATTGAGAAAAATTCTTCATAAGTTTGTCGGCTCACACACAATAGGGCTGAGCCAGTATCAATCTCCATATTTAGGAGCTAATCATGTATTCTGAGAGTCGTACTCACTGCTTTATATTTGTTTAAGGACATTTGCATTATTGCTTCCTCCTCCTGGGGTTTATCTTCATCCACATCATGGATGGAATTCTCATCCTCATTATCTTCCACCCAGAGGTTATTCATTCTTCCTCTCCCAGCTCGTGGTCGGCGCCATCCGCGTCTTCGACCACGGGTTTTAGAGCGGCAGCGGCCTACGCTAGTACTAGCGCCCGCCAATACCAGCGTAGGCCGGAGGCAGGTGATTTTACCCAGTAAAATTTAAAAGTGTAACTATACCTACATCAACTTTTTGCAACTCTAATTTTGTAACCTATTCAGCAGTCTAAGCAGTATGTTGGATAACATTCACGCCGCCGCCAAATTTTGCTGTTACGGCTGAACGCGGACACATTTTTAGCCAATGGTATGAAAAATTAATTCACCACCAATTCTATCATCATCACTAGAAGAGGCTTCCCTGTTGTTAGTGAAAAATATACTAATAATCCAAGACGATGACACACCTCAATATCTGAAGGTTCAACTATCTCATTGATGAGTTTATCGGTAATGTCATCATCACGATCTTCAGATATTCCATGAACCAGTAAGACTTTTCTCCGGGATTAGGTCTCCTGCCGATCAAAGCCATGAAATAAGCACATCAACTGCTGTTTAAAAAGAGAGAGAGAGTCTTGAAAACAAATTTTGTAAATGCAGTATAATCAGAAATTTGTGTTTTCACTTGTGGATGACTCGGAGTGTTGTGGAAGATCCTGCTACAACCATTCCATACAAGACAGGAGCATTGTGGATATATCTTCAATCTGCTTACTTAGTTCAGTGTAGTGATGATCTATATTTGAACGTTATGTTTTGAAACTTATGTGTGAATGAATTTGGTGATGAGGTAATAATGCCAGTAGTGGTGATAAGTGCTATACCATTTATATGTCACATATAAAGCAAGAAACCATTTTTATTTAATTTAAAAACTAAGGAGCACAAAATGTTGTTGTTTACACTTAGCCACCTACCCACTTATTTTATCGAAGGTGCGTTGCAAAGATCTCATATTTTGGAAACTACAAGGTATTAGATTACATGCGAATGAATGGTGAAGATGGGTGATGGTGCCACAGTGAGAGTTATCGGAGAAGGAACCGTCATTTTGAAGGCATTTAAGATTGTTATCGCTGGTTGAATGTTATTCTGGAGAGTATTTTTATTTGCACGATTTAAGTTAATATATTTTCGGTCATCAGGACATTGGAAAAAGGACTAAATATGGTATCCAAAAAAATATATGCAAATTCTACAAGAAGAACGAAGATGTGATGGTGATAGTTACACGTGAGGGCAGACTTTTCACAATGTCTTAGTGAACCTGAAAAAGCCCTTTCAAGTGTGACAAGAGATCAAACAAAAAATATCATCACTGAACTCTGAATTTGAACCATCACTAACTCAGTTAAGTTAGAAATGTCAAATGTCTCCAATAAATCAAATGTAGTTTGGGACTTTCTGCGTTGCGTTTATAGTGCAGCCCTGGTCAGTAACGGGGGCAGGCCAGAATGTTCCCACTTTTGTATTTATTTCACAATTTTATGGTAGCACTCAACTAACCTGATAAAAATATTTTAGGTTAGATTATTCTTATTTATTTTAGTCATTTTAATAATAATATTTTATGTCAATTATAATATAGTAATATATTATAAAACATTATGTAAACAATCTTTCTGTCCATTGGCTCCAAAGGACTGGTTTCCAGCGCGATTAAAAACATTAAAAAAGGAACTATCATACGAAGAGAAAACGATTTCTGTTTCGAAAATTTTATTCTTTGAAATTGAGTTCAGTAAGTTTTCACAACAAATAAACAAGATGAAGGAGGAAAATAGAAAGTGCAGGAGTACAGAGGCCACCGATCCCGACTTGAAATTGTACCAATTTCCTTGTCCAGGTACAAAGAATACGATTCGTTAAGTTTAGTTTCTTCAGGAGCCTGCGAGAGTTTTCTAAATATTTGGCAAGCCTCCCAACAACTTGGCTTCTTTCTCTACACCCTTTTAATTGCACCCTAATCCTAATACACAGGTAACATGGTCAGAGTATCTCTAAGGGGCACGATTTCAACCCATAGTACCCCTTTATCTACAACACCCATTATACAATATTATAGTGATATCCATTGCTTAGGATACTCAAATCAAAACGCAGGAGACCCGGCCTAAGGAACACCCAAATGAAAGAAAAAAATGTTTTCAGGATGCTCCGGGTAAACAGTATAGCGATAGTGGTTTTGAATGATTTGAACTTGACTTTGTACCTATCCTTTATTCTTCTCTGTAGGGGTTAATATCGTACTGCAAGTGTATACTTGATGTGGTCTCCTCTCTACCACTGTATCACTTATCTATGGGAGCCGACTGTACAATGGACAGTAAGGGATCTTAATAACTGATATTCTGATGGCCTTAAGTAAAAACGAGTCATTTATGGCAGCTTACGACAGTGTCAAACTTTCTGTTCTCAGGCATAAGTTGCTGGAGCTGAGAATTCCTGCTAAGATGATACAGTGTATAAGTTACATTATGATGTCTAGATCTGTTCAGAGTAATAAGAGTACCAGGAGAATATTTTGAGCCTAGAAAAGTATCTAAAGGCCAATCTTAGGGGTCCGTTTTAAGCTCTTTTACTTAACAGGCAGGATCACACATGGGAGCCGACTGTACAATGGACAGTATAGGAATCTTAATAACTGATATTGGGATAGCCTTAAGTAAAAACGAGTCATTTATGGCAGCTTTTCTTGATATATCATCAGCTTACGACAGTGTCAAACTGTCTGCTCTCAGGCATAAGTTGCTGGAGCAGAGAATCCCTGCTAAGATGATAAAGTGTATAAGTTACATTATGATGTCTAGATCTGTTCAGAGTAATAAGAGTACCAGGAGAATATTTTGAGCCTAGAAAAGTATCTAAAGGCCAATCTTAGGGGTCCGTTTTAAGCTCCTTTACTTAACAGGCAGGATCACACATGGGAGCCGACTGTACAATGGACAGTATAGGAATCTTAATAACTGATATTGGGATAGCCTTAAGTAAAAACGAGTCATTTATGGCAGCTTTTCTTGATATATCATCAGCTTACGACAGTGTCAAACTTTCTGCTCTCAGGCATAAGTTGCTGGAGCAGAGAATCCCTGCTAAGATGATAAAGTGTATAAGTTACATTATGATGTATAGATCTGTTCAGAGTAATAAGAGTACCAGGAGAATATTTTGAGCCTAGAAAAGTATCTAAAGGCCAATCTTAGGGGAACGTTTTAAGCTCCTTTACTTAACAGGCAGGATCACACTTTTCAAACTAAACTGACATCTTCTCTACACGTCTTCATGTGGTGTTTATGTAGTCTTTTCTGTGGTTCCCATAAAGCCATGGGGATCCATGTTTATAATATAATACAGCTTGCTGGATGCTGTTGGGGCTCCCAATATACTGCATCGTTTCCAGCATGTTTGTACCGACGATTTCCCGGCAACCAATCATGTGGGCATGGCACGGCCGAATCTAAATTAGTTCCATGCTTATGGTTACAAAAGAGAGACTTTGTGCCTCTACACTGACAAACGGATAAATTTCCACCTTCCAGCCCGTTAATTCAATCGATTATCTCCGTCCAATCGATTATCTCAAGAATCTTTCGATACGTTAAAATGAAAGATAATTTTTATTGAAGTGATGTCTAAACATTTAAATATATTCGCAGCAAAGATATAGCTGTGTTCGTGTTACATCACCCTAGTAAATAGTTTAAACAGGTTCCCGAACATTTTATTATAAAGGTGCATACTTATTCGTATAACATTTTGAACACTATCGTAGTAAAGTCCACGAATTCAGATTAGTTACGAATATACAAATCCGTTGATAGCAAAATAACTTACGAGACAAGACATCATGTGAAAGGGTCATGACGACGAAAATGGTTTTCGTATCCAACATGACAAGTAAAACTCTCCAAGAACCATCATCTACGAATTGGGCTTCATCAACAGCGAACAACCATAGCGACGACGAAAAATTCTGTAAGCAAAGTAAATACCTTTTTACCTTAGAAAACTGGCCTAATCATAAACTCTGTTCCAAAAAAACAGGCACCTAAGCAAAGGACTAATTTTATTGTTACTTTTAGTTTGTTTGATACACTTATCCTGATAATTTTGTAAATTAAGTCAGGCACCACCAACAAACCTCCATACAAACGCAAAAACAAAATTGTGAAGTATATACATATAAAATAAATTTGATATAGGGTTCTTTGTGGAATACAAGATATGTTAATTTTTTTAAACGAAATACTAAAAATACCAATGCTTGTTGAATTAAACAAATATTTGTGTTCGCGGCTTAACCTGGGCAGTAAACTGTGGTTTATTATATTTTAGGCTGCGACCACTGACATTATCTAGATCTATGTCCGATTATAAGTGAAATTTTGAACCATATATTAACAAAACAAACCCCAAAAAACGCATTTCTTGCAGTTTTTTACCGAAATTGTTTTAGATAAAATCTAAAAATGAATACTAGTTGGGCATCAAAAATGTTATCAAAATTAACATTTACCCAAAAATATGTTTGAAAACGTCCACAGTCTTGTCAAAATCATTTATTTATCGGTTTGACAACAGACATACATCTTAATCGATAACTTATTTAAGGATATACAAAGTAGTTTTGAGATGTAGCCCAATTACAGGCAAGCACAGCTTGTTAGTTTATAAAAATAGTATCGCTCGATAGTCGATACTACAACTACTATCTGGCTCGATAAATCGTTACTTAATAATATATAATTAATTTGATATAGGGTCCTTTGTGGATTACAAGATATGTTAATTTTTTAAACGAAATACTAAAAATACCAATGCTTGTTGAATTAAACAAATAATTGTGTTTACGGCTTAACCTGGGCAGTAAACTGTGGTGTATTATATTTTAGGCTGCGACCACTGACATTATCTAGATCTGTCCGATTATAAGTGAAATTTTGAATCAAATATTAACAACAAACCCCAAAAAAAAACGCATTTCTTGCAGGTTTTTACCGAAATTGTTTTAGATAAAATATAAAATTGAATATTAGTTGGGCATCAAAAATGTTATCAAAACTAACATTTACCCAAAAATATGTTTGAAAACGTCCACAGTCTTGTCAAAATCATGATTCTCTTAGCACAAGTTTTAAATTATGCGCCCGCGACGATATGAACACTATTTTATTGCCTTTGCAAGTTTCGTGGGGCGTGCACGTAATAGTGAAGTGAAACAGCATTTCGTCGCTTCATGATGTCTGCCTTAATAAACAAGGAATACTTTTCGTCAGTTTTATTATAACATTTTGATTAAAATGGTTCATTAATAATGTTAAAGCTCACATCGCTAGTAGTAAGTAAAGGACCGGGCCCCGCCCAGCTACAAAATCCTTGTAACGCCAATGATCAAAACGATACGTATCGTTTATATATTTAACATTAAAATGACGTTTCGGCTGTTTTTGAAACTAGTTTGAATTTGGTTCCATTCTTGTAATGTGAACTTGGATAAGACATTGATAATGTGATGTGTTTATCCACCAGATTGGTCAAATAGGAAAAAAAACACGAAAAGGATCGCTCTGAGCCGCACGGTACAGGAATTATCAAGCGTTTTTATTGGTGTTTTTTTTATAAATTGAGCAGTGTTCTACTTCCTCGCACAACACAGCAAGCCAATTTTGTGACGAAACTTAAAGGGATCTTTTGGCATGAACTTTCGTAAAAGCATGATTTATTATTTTTTGTTTGATAAACACTTGTACTTGTCCACTTATTTATATTAATTTCCCTTACCGGTTTCGCTGTTAAAGCATTATCAAAGGTTTGTTTGGTTGTTTACGTACAATATAACATAAATTAACGTACAACAACCAAACAAACCTTTGATAATGCTTTAACAGCGAAACCGGTAAGGGAAATTAATATAAATAAGTGGACAAGTACAAGTGTTTATCAAACAAAAAATGTTTCAAAAGTTCCACCAAGTGCCAACAATCACGAGCATCAACTCCATGATTTATTACTTTTAAGTCTCGGTATGGATTCAAAGTGATTAGTTGAAAAATATACTATTTGTACATTGAAATTGTGTTTATAAATGTGTATATTGATAGATGTTGTTATACTATCGATTGATATAATACAGATATGTTAAAGTAAAAATGAAATACGTTTTTTCTATTTGTGTGCCCACACGAGTCTCGCCACCAGCAAAACGTCGACGCTACTACTGGCCCGCCTTTGAGGCCGCTCTTCAGGAGGCGTCAATATCTCGCCCCGTCACCAACTCGGAAGATGTGGACAGGCTGACGTCTGAACTTACCAGCTGCATCCGGAACGATGCGTGGAAACTAGCCAAGATAAAACCACTTCCCAAGGGAAATACCATTGAAGATTTCAAAGATTTAAGACCGATAAGTGTACTGCCAGTGCTCCCAAAGATTATTGAAAGGGTTGTTTGTACGCAGCTAACGATACATCTGGAGTCCGAAGAAGTTCTTCCCAGAATGCAGTCTGGTTTCCGTACTGGGACAGAAACGGTATTGGCGCATGTCACTGACAAAATAATCTCTTCTTCTGATTTTGGTCAAGGCAGTATACTGGTTCTTCTTGATTTTTAAAGGGCGTTCGATCTTTGAATGTATATAGGACTCTTAATAGCGAAAATGAGTTACTACGGGCTGTCACATGCTGCATGTACTTGGTTTCGTTCGTATATAACTAATTTAAAACAGTATGTTGTAGTGTATTATAGTCGAGGTAACCCATTAGAGTCCAAAATTGAGTGCGTAGCACGAGGTTGCCCACGGGGCTCGATACTCAGCCCGCTATTGTTCATTGTATACACCGCAGATCTAGTGCGTCAAATGGAATACTGCAAGATACATCTGTACGCAGATGACACACAGGTTTTAATCCGGAAGACACTGATGGAGCAGTGGACAAAATTAATAACGACTTAAATAAAATACACGAATGGGCTCTTAACAACTCGTTGACTATTTTAACAACTATTTTAAGATAATGAAAAAAAAACTATATATATAAGTACAATTTAAATTAATAATAATAATTTTAATTCGCTACTTGCAAATAATATTTAATGTCTGTGTATCTGTATAAGATGGGACAAACTGAAAATCAGCGCTGTGAGTTGCTTGCAACAACCAGCATTTGTTGAGTTTTTGTCACTTAATTTAAGTCTCTTTATTTATATTTCTGTGCATTTCTTTTTTGTGGCAAATAAATGTTTTTTTGTTTCACTTTCAGGTGATTTTTTCAGACCTTTCCCTGGCATACTCAACATTTACTATATAGAAAACAGGGATTAACCTGCAACAGCCGTACAAGTAGCCCGAGCTCGGAGCACAGAACCAGTATCGAGGTACAAAATTATCGTTTCGTATAAAGTTTACTTGTTGCTTTATAATCCTAAGCCCTATCGTAATTGTAAACGATATAATGGTTGGATAAAAAAAAACACTTACTTCCATACAAATATCTCTTATGTACTTTTTGACATCGTGATCAGCTAGAATATCCTCATTGCATACAAATCCTTCTGGTAATGGGAATCGACAGCCAAATATCACATTGATTGCATAAATATCTTTGGCAGACATTGACAATACATTAAAGCTAAGAAAAAAAGGAAATAAACTCATTAAGTTATTTAATTTCTACAAATTTAATAAAATTGGTTTCAAAGAATATAATACCTACCTTCTTCTTATTTTGTTTTCATATATTTCTCTTACATGGCGAGATGAAGAAGCTTGTCCCGTCAGAGCTTTTGCGGTCATTATACGAATAAGGTGAAAAGAAGCCTGAAAAAAACTACTGTTATCTTTTCGTAATCATATATTTAATGTGTATGTTATTGTTAGAGTGAAGAACCAGTTAATGTGCACATTAGCTTGGTAATCTGCAGATTACCTGGTTCGACCAGTTAATGTGTGAAATTTTACTTTAAATAGCTAATATTCACACTTTACCTAGTTAATCTGCATATTACCGTATTGGTACAACGTTAAAGTGCGGAAAACAGTGAGCGAAATACTTTCGTACCATTTTCTCGCCCCCTCCCACCCCCCGAATCGTCTCTCGCTAATGTGTACGTTTCTCTGCTGCGGTTCACGCGTAAAAAAACTTTCGTGTGTGAAATTACCTGATTAGTGAATTACATGTAAAAATGCAAGCAAACATTGAGCTGCTGAGTAAAATTAAAGAGAGATCAGTGTTGCCGTTTTGGCCACTTTGTGGCTAGATCTACCAGATTTTCAACAGTTTTACCCAAAAAATAATCTATTTTAGCCACCAAAACGAATCTAGCTACTTCTAGCCATTTTTGGTATTTTTTTAGACTACCTAAACAATTTATTGTCAGCTATAACCCGGTCTCAGTATCTGTGCACCTCGCTGGAATGTGGCGCCTCTCCCGCTTCCCCTGTCACCTCTCCGCGCACTCCCCGGTGCGACAGTACGGTTAGCATCTTCGTTGCCGCTACACGTCCCGATAATTTTGATATTTTCGCTTTATTGTTGTTTTGTTTTTTAATGTTTATTGTTAAGTTTAGACTGTTTACTGTTAAGTTTGGACTGGTTTGGTTGTTATTAAAATTGTTGTAGCTGTTAAACTGAAGTCATGGGAAAAACAATACACAGCGAATCAATAAATTTAATCTTGAAAGTGCTCAAGTTTTTTGAATCGGAGAAAGAATTGATGCGAGAGCATGGCCAAGAAGTTGTACGTCTGCCACCTTACCATTGTGACCTAAACCCTATCGAATATATATGGAACTTGGTAAAGCAAAGGGTGGCAGATAAAAACATTGACCAATCGGAAAAGAACATAGAACAACTTACAAAAGATGCGATTAAGTCAATTACGCCAGCTGACTGGAAAAAAGAAGTGAATCACGTGGAGAGACTACAGCGAGAATACTGGGAAAAGGATCATCTAGCAGATGACAACATCACACAACTTTTAATATCACTAGGGGAAGACAGTTCGGCGAGTTCAGAAAGTGAGAGTGAGGAAGATACAATGTCAGGCATAGAGTCAATAATTTATAGTGACTTGAAACTTTTTTTCACACCGTACCCAGACCGCCGATATGACGTCACGAGGTCGGGTGCACAGATATTATGACCGGGTTGTACTTAGTGATTTTAAATAATTCTGCGGTTATCACCTATAACTGAGTAGGCAACACTACCGCGGTCCGTTTCGTACCCCCCGCGCTGCAGTAGTAATTTATGATCGGGGTTTCCCCAATGAATGTTTAAGTTTTTACGCAATTCTGATTGGATCAAATGAAAATATACGTTATTACTATTAACATTGAGCCTAGTTTGTTTTGTACAAAGTCAATACTACTCTATTGAGTGTATGTGCCGAAACGATATTGTTATTGTTTAGCCAATGTCTCACGCGAGTAGATCTTTTTTGTTTTTCGTAAAGTAGTTTTAAGTTGGTACTGTTGTGAATTATGGAAGTTCCTCTAAAGAAAAAGTGGTACTCTCAAAAATATAGGGCTGAATGGGAGAATAACGAAGATTTCAAACAATGGATAAAGCCAATCGCGGATAGCCCAACGAAAGCCTTTTGTACGTATTGTCATGTAGAAATTGCTGCTAAAATTTATGATTTGCGTAAACATCGAGAATCCAAAAAACACATAGCGAAATGTGAATTAATCACAAAAATAAACAAATCCAGTTTACTTCTACACCTGGTGGTTCAAAGAACAGCCAAAAAGCTGAAGGCCAGCTTGCCTTGTTCATTGCTGAACATACTTCCGTATCGAACATTGACCACCTTACAGACCTTTGTAAAGAACTTTTTTGTGATTCAAAGTGTGCTAAAGATATAAAAATGCATAGAACTAAATGTACACAAATTATAAATCAAGTGTTAACACCCCATTATAAGGAGTCTCTTCTTCAAGATATTGGCACACAGAAATATGGTATTATTTTGGATGAATCTACGGATGTTAGCGTGTCGAAATACATGGGAGTGATTATAAGATATTATAGCGTGAACATGAATAAGACTGTGTCGTCTTTTCTGTCTCTGGAGCCTATTGAAAGAGCTGATGCGAGAGGTATAGTCACATCTTTAATAAAATGTTTGGAGTCACATAGTCTTCCAATACAAAATATGATTGGGGTCGGCACCGACAATGCCTCGGTAATGACGGGCCGAAATAACAGCGTAATTGAAATTTTGAAGAGGGAGTATAATTTACCAAATTTGATCCTCATTAAATGCATCTGCCACTCTTTGCAACTGGCGGTCAGCCATGCCTCTGAAAGCAATCTGCCACGTAACGTAGAATTTCTGATAAGAGAGACGTACAACTGGTTCTCCAATTCTCCAAAACGCCGGGACGATCCATTAAAAATATTGAAGGTTTGTGACACCCGTTGATCGTCTATAGAGCCTGCTGTAGTCAGAATATTGGCACAATGGAACGAGTTGAAACTACATTTTGCTTTGGCAAGAGAGAAGTGCTATACAGCAGGACTGCTTTGTGAAATGTACAATGACGAGGGTAATCGGCTGTACCTATGCTTTTTAAAAAGTATTCTTAACGATGTTCAAATTGGAATAAAGGTATTTGAAAGTGAAAATATTGATCCTGTGAAACTGTTGGAAACTCTAATGACCTTGTTACGATCTATTTGCGTTAGAATAATAATACCAGGCGCCGCGATAACAGACAAAGATTTCCTCACACTGAAAGTAGAAGATCATCTAGATCCAGTTGCACACTTAGGACATCTTTTCGAATCTCATGCTTGTGAAAGCAACTTATCTCCACAATCAATTGCTAATATCAATTGGATTGGCAAGAGAATTCGGATTCGATGACCAAAAGGTAGATAAAATTGTTCAACAATGGAAAACTATTCAATTCATAGAACGGGACACTTCAGGAGACAGTGTTAAGTTCTGGGCTCAAGTTTTAAAATACAAGAATGCAGCCGGTGTTAATACATTACAAGAACTAGCTGACTTGGCTATTGCTGTATTGTCTCTTGCCCACTCTAATGCGGAAGTAGAAAGGCTATTTAGCGTCATGAACACAGTGAAAAATAAATTAAGAAACAGATTATGTGCATTAACACTTAATTCTAAAATAATGATTAGAAACCGACTAAAAATATTAAAAAAAGATTGCCGCAACTACGTTTTACCATCTGAAGTGTTAACCAAAATCACAAAAACTGTCAAAACAGTAAAAGAAATCGAAATACAATCGACATAATCATCCATTTACGAAGACATTTCAGAATTACCAGATGACACTGTCGACCTTCAAATAGACGTTTAATTTTTTTGCTAAAATTTAATCCAGCTACAACCGTTATTATAACCACTTTTTAATAAATTTTTGACTTAAATTAGATACTGTTTTAATTAAACCTACTTATCTCAATTCCTATATAATAATACCTAATATTATATTATCAGTAATATCAGGATATTAAAGTAGGTCAAAAATTTAGCCACTTCTAGCCACTTTTCGAAAGATATTTTTCTTACAAAACTAGCCACTTTTTCAATTTAAGCAGCCACAAAGTAGACTGTCGTAACGGCAACACTGAGAGAGATTCTATGTGATTTTTTTTACTAAAGATTCAAGGCTATTTAGCGTCATGAACACAGTGAAAAATCAATCAAGAAACAGATTATGTGCATTAACACTTAATTCTATAATAATGATTAGAAACCGACTAAAAATATTAAAAAAAGATTGCCGCAACTACGTTTTACCACCTGAAGTGTTAACCAAAATCACAAAAACTGTCAAAACAGTAAAAGAAATCGAAATACAATCTACATCATCATCCATTCACGAAGACATTTCAGAATTACCAGATGACATTGTCGACCTTCAAATCGACTTTTAATTTATTGACCAATTTTGTATACAAAATTACGTTCCATTTTATGAATATTTCGTAAATTTGATTTCTATTGTAAATAATTAAAATTGCATCTCCGGAAATAAAATGTTAGCTTAAAGGTTCGACCCGAACCCCAAAAAGACCCCTACAGTTATTTCATAATAAAATTCAGGCGTCCGCCTGTAAAACCCAACCCTTTTACTATACTGATATCTTTAATTAGATTTTTATATTCTCATCACAAGATTTACTCAAACAAAATGATAACGATGACGAAGGGGCTCCCGAAGAACCAATGTGTGAAAAGCAAGAAGAATCGCAACTACTGTTAATTTGATTTTCTTTTTTTTAACTACTAAAAAAATTAGTTATTTTATTTCTCATAAAATGTCTGAGCTTGATATGGGTAAATTTTGTAACGGGCAGATTTGAGTAAGTAGGTATGCACTCAGTAGATAAATATGGTATGTAAAAGTATCAATATGGGTTTGTCTTACTATACAGAATAGCTAGGTTTCAAAACCAACAAAGTCCATTTAATTTTTGCATCAAAAATCGCGAAGTCCACCCGAGTGTTTCAAAGCCAGCAATGTCCATTATATTTCTTTACTTTTATCCTCTTTTTGTTCGAATATATCTATATTAACTATGCATTTAGTTCACGTACACAAATATAAATTAATTTCGCATATATTCATTACTACAATGGGCGTCTAAAAAGAAACAATCCAAAGATATTAACGATATGTCAATTTTGATTCTTGATCTGCTTCCGTTAAATGTGATTCATCTTATAATAATTTTATTCAATAATTGTTCAAGATCTGGCCACTATCCAAATTGCTTAAAATTGGTAAAATATACTCCAGTCTACAAGGGTAAAGGCAGTAAAAGTGATGTTAAATTTTTTCGTCCCATAGCCAACATCCCTATACTTTCCAAGGTTTTTGAAAAGGGATTGAGTAACTGATCATATCTAGGTTCAAATGGTTTCATCTGCAGCCAGCAGTATGCTTATCAACGTGGACGTTCAACTGTTGACATTACTCGCGAAGATCCCGACAAAATTTACGATCTCTTTGAAAAGGGAACAAAAGTAGCAGAAATATTTTGTGACCTGTCACGTGCTTTTGAGCTAGTCGACCATCAGGTACTCCTCACTTAGCTGGAACACTATTGGGGTGCGTGGTCCTGCACTGGCTGTGGTTAGATCCTTTTTAGCTGACAGGAAACAATTGACCACTGTACGCAATCAAGTCTGATTTGGATCCAGTTGGTAATATAACTGTCCCACAAGGCTCAGTGATGGAAACAACCTCCTTTTAGTTTTGGTCAATGACCTGCCTTTTTGCACAGACGTCGCTGATCTAATCGTGTTTGCAAACTACGGATGTGCTGTTATATCGGCCAACGACCGACTTGGTTGTTCTTGAATGTCGTCTCAACTTGGCCATGCTGCCGTGCAGAGCCTAAAGTGCAGTAACAGCAAAATGGCAGTTCCAAGAAAAACGCGAAAAACCTCTTTAAACTGAATATTTTTTACTTTCTCGATAGGTTTAGTAAAGTTTTTACTCCAACATGAACATTTTAGTAAATTGATATTGTCGCTAATGATTTGGCCACCCATGGTATTTTAACTTTCCGAAATTTTGCTATTCAAGTGTAGGCACCGTGCGTACGTGATAGAATGTTTGCAATGCAAAACTTCATCCAGTAATACTGGGTCTCCCCCGGAGGCTAGGAAGGTGTTTTGCAAACGTATTAATTTTTGTTTTAGTTCTAGTGAGTGTTCATTAATCCACGCGTTGTCAATATTACGTACGGGATAACAAAATGAACATCGAAGAAGTGATTTACTATAACACGCATCAATGATTCAAAGATTAGGTGGTAACAGTGGTCGTGTTTTGAAAATAGATTATCCCAGTCATATTAATAAAAACTGTGTACGAAATTTTGCTTATTGACAGTTGAAAATAATCACTTATTTATTTACGTTTTTGTTTGGACTTTGGTGTTTTATCCTGGTACGCAGATCAACTGCAAGATGATCGGATGGATACCAATGGAGTGGAGCGGCAGAGATGCTATTTAGTAAGTTTGTGTATATATGGTCTAAACAAGTAGACGATTTAGGCGTAATTCTAGTAGGAAATTAAACAATTGATTGAAAATTATGAACTGAGAGTATGTCTATTAATTTTCTATTTTTTTCTGTTCTAACTAGCAAGTTAATGTTCATGTCACCTACAATTATAAATTTGTATTTTTGAAGTTGAGCCAACCCGAGTAGTTTTCTATATGCAAAACCAATGGATTGTACAACAAAAAGTAATATGATTGAAGCAGTCATCCAGATTAAGGACAATTGCAAAATAATAATTAATTCTATGCCAAAACGAGTTGAAGCTGTAATAAAAGCCAAAGGGAGGCACATACCTTATTAAATAGTACTAAATTATTTAAAAACTAGTCCTGTTTTATTTTTTTTCCTTCAATAAACAATGTCTGATCTAAATATGCCTGTGTTTAGATTAATTTGCACAATACTGAATCAACTAAGCTACCGCTGCTACTATAAAGAGACGAGACAAGCTTGATTCAATAAAAAAACATAAAATTTGTTTTTTCAATGTGAAGTTTAAGGTTTTTAAACTTTGAGACATGTTTTTAATAGGATATTGAAGTACCTGATTCTTAAGAGTCAAATTAATCCTTTCAACGGGAATAATATTTGGGGTAATATTCACACACTCTTCCAATAAACGTGTTGTTCCAGCTCCTTTGGGGCCCTGCAATCAATTACCACCTAACTTACTATTTATCTACAATCTTTCAAAACGAGTTTACTCTATATCGATATGACAATTAGTCGGTAGGTAATTACAGTTTAAACACGTACTTGCCAAGTACATTGGGGGATCAAAAAGTAGCCTTGGTAAGAAAAAAAATACTTACAGGCATAAATCAGATATTTGTAATGTAAATGAAGAAAAAAATCTTCGATTCTCTTTTGTTTTTTTTTAATGAGTAATTTGTTTGCTTCGTGTAAGAACGTGTTCTCGAAAATGGAGAAAAACGAAGTGCGAGCCGTTACTAAATACATCTATTTAAAATAGTTAACAACGCAAAAGATTCACTGCGATTTGGAGGCAACATTAGGAGAGTCTGTTCCGCCGTATTCCACTATCGCAAGGTGGGCTTCTCAATTTCGAGTGGGGAAAACGAGCACGGAAGACGAACATCGTTGCGGCCATCCATCGACGTCAGTCACCCAAGAAAATGTTCTGAAAGTCGAGAAAATTGTATCGAGCAATCGAAGAATTACCATCCTTTACTTAGTTCAAGAAACGACCATTTCATATCGAAGTATTCAATCCATATTGAAACAATATTTGAATATGAGAAAAGTCTTCGCAAGATGGGTGCCGAGAATGTTAACCGACAGTCAGAAACAAAATTAAAAAATTATTGTTGGACAAGTTTCAAGAAGATTCTGAAAACTTTTTGTCTCGTTTCGTAACAATGGACGAAACATGGGTCCATCATTTTGATCCCGAGACAAAACAGCAATCTTCACAATAGAAACGGCTATCATCACCGACCTCGAAGAAGTTTCGTGCTGTGACATCGGCTGGCAAGGTTATGGCCTCAATAATTTGGGACTCAGAAGGGATATTGTTGATTGATTACCTGGAGCGTGGATCTACTATTACTGGCCAATGCAGCTTTAATTCCCAACTAGAGGAATGCCATCAAAGAGAAAAAGAGAGGGAAACTTCGAAGGGGCGTGCTGTTTCGTCACGACAACGCACCCGCGCACAGCTTGGTGGTTGCGATGGCTGCCATTCAGCAAGTTGACTTCAAATTGCTTGACCACCCCCTTATTCATCAGATCTGGCGCCTAGCAATTTTAATCTGTTCCCCAAATTGAAAGAATACTTGAGGGAAAACAGGTACGAAGACGATGATGAGGTGACGGATGCCGTGGAGAGCTTTTTGCAGGACCAATACATAACTTTTTTTGAAAGAGATTGAAACCTTAGAAAAGCGCTGGACTCGGTGTGTAGAGAGACTCGGAGACTATGTAGAAAATAAATTATTGAGTTATGTAGCAGGGGCGGTGGGGTGCCGTCTGCAGTTACGTCACGGCGAAAGAAGAAACGCTCCGAATGTTCGTAGAATCCACACAGCGTTCCAATTAGGACGCGCCAGCAGATGTACAACTAGCAATAACAATTCGTAACACGTTAGAGGCTAGAGAGTCCTGATAGTTACTCCCGAAGGATGTGACTACGGAGTGCAATCTAGTGTGTACGAAGAATCCTCGACAAAACATACACGAGGTCTTCTCACACTCCCCTGGTGGGGGCGTGGGGTCTCAGTTTCGGGGCTGTGGCCCCTTGCCTGAGGTCTTGTACCGCTGCCCATCACTATGGGCAGGTTTGTAGCGGTGGTGCCTGGAGTGGCACTCGGTGGTGGTGGGTATCTTGGGTCATGGGGGGGTTACGCCGCAGGATTTGCGACGAGGTCAAGTGGCAGGCGGTGGCGGTCGGGTGGGCGCGCGTGGTTGCGGTGCCAGGTCGCGAATGTGCGGGAACGGGTTGTGTTCCTCACGGTCGAACATCCCGGCCGCCAACCGCCGGACGAAGTTGTCCCGGCTTTCGATGTTTAGGTCCCTCGCGATTGTAGCGTTCCTCGCATAGCAAGGCGCGTCGACAATGTAGCGGAGAGCGGTGTTCTCTTGTGCTCGGAGCCTTTTCTTGTTGGTCTCCGATACAAAAGAAATTGAAGTATTGTTACAGTTATTAATAGTCATTTTATTCTATCTCATTCTTACTACTTTTTGATCCCTCCGTATATCTTATGTAATTTGATACATTTCATGAAAATAAACTGTTAACTCACTATTAGGGCAACAGCATACTGATGATCTCGGTAGTTGATAAATCTTTCTTGCCTTTGTCTCAGCGCATTGGTCAGCACCCGCTGGAATTTTCTAAGTTCTTCATCACGACCAAGAATAGGATAACGTGAAATACAGTCACGTTCTGACCATCTACCAAGAAAAAACCGATACATTTAGCAAGTGATAATGTGTATAATATAATGGTTGGGTAAGTAACTATAAATGAGAAAAATTCCAAGTTAATTAAAACCCTTCTACTCGTATCTTACATCAAGTAGAGACTGTCTGTTATCACAACGAAAACCTGTTCCGATCATATTTATCTGTAATATAATAGAATTTTACGTGTTACATGGAATCTGAGTGATTTTTAGGAGACTGCTGTTTTTTAACTTGGTATCGGTTTAGATTATAGCACGTTTGCTTTTCACATTTCGTTTTGGTGGGAATTCAATTTTTTTATTGTTTTAAGGTTTATGAATTACAACAGCTGATTTAGAATTATTTGAAGGAAGTGACTAAATAGCCGTTAGCGGCTTCCTTAGGTCTAATTTTATTCGACCGCCAGGGATAGGTCGCGACGACGAGCATATTAGGGAGCCGAGCAAAGCGGAGCGGAGCGAGGCGACTCCCTTAGTTTTAACAGAATTCACGATATCCAGAAAAAAACATTTTCCGAGCGCTTTCCGATGACATACGGTTCAATAATTTATAAAATTAAAGGACCGCTACCCGTTCCAAACTGTACATTGCAAATTGAACGTTATTATTTGGTGCTAAAGAAGATATCCCAAGAGCTAAATAATGACTCACGATAAAATAATTAAAAAAATCAAAAGACCGCTGGCGGTCCTTTGTGACCTCGTAACCTCTTTTTAGCCGCCATTATTGTTTTGTTCATTACACGCAAATTGATGGCAGTGCATAACAGGTCAAAAAATTTAAATTGTGTATTGAAATTGCATAAAATGGCTAGTTATAGTGTTTATTGTGAAAGTTGTTCCGGCGTAGCGTGTGTGCAAACGGTGAAAACGGGTGCATTATCCAAACTGTGTTTTGAAGATAAGAAAAGAATAATTTTCAAATTTCTTACCGGAACTGAAATTAATTCAAAATTAAATCTTTCTATGACCTGTAAGTATTGACTGCTATCATAATATTTGTGGACGAATGAACAAACGGCCTTTTTAAAGGCCACTTCGAGTATCCACAAATTGATATGTCTATAAAATCAATCAATTTATGGATAGGTAGGTATTTGAGGTGGCAAATAACAAACATCAATAACTTGACAACAATCAGTTATTTGGGTAAGTTTTTGGCTTTTATATTTTTATGCCTATCCTGTATAAAAAGTCTGTGCACGCCACTGCTCATAGGCTACTTTTTATCCCAGAAAAAAGCATGTCGTTAATTCGATTAACAAACGGGCGGAGTCGCGGGCAAAAGCTAGAAACCTAAATATTTTTAAACTATGCCTATATCTCTCCCCTTTAAGCGAAGCGTACATTTGGTTGGCTCTTCCCGATTTAGTAGAGCGCATTGTGTTAGTGAAGGTGTACTAGTAGCTTCTGAGTTTTCTAGTTCATCAGAATTGATTATTTGAGAAACCCCCTAAGTCATCTGACCTTAATTTTACAGAAGAAAAAAAACCACTTGGTGAAAAAAAAATGTATGGGCATGGATCTGTTTTGTATGCAGTTTGACTGGTTTAAATAATACATAATATGAATTAAATTTGTTTTTATATAATATTGGTATTTTCATGGAATAAATAATACCTGAAAGTTATTGACTTAGGGGGTTTTTCAAATAAACGAATAAAAACAACTTTGACTCCATAAAACATATAATCACACAATGCTACATTCAATAATTAGACACAAATGAGATAACATTGTATTTAATAGTGTTTATCCTAAAAAAAAAAATAGTTTAATCCATGGTTTCATCTGTTTCACGATCTGTGAGGGGCCACTGGTATATTTTTTCATAGAACTCTTTTATTTCCTTCTCCTGTGGCAAGTAACTTCTAAGTTTTTGTAAATCTTCCATTTTTTTTTTTCATAATGGGAATTTGACCTTCTGGATAAGCTTTGTCGCTAGGCAAAACCAATCTGCCCTTGTAAAAATTCTTTAGATTAAACGAATGTTCAACCAGACCGTCAATGTATTCCTTTACGACCACTACTCTATCTTTTTCATGAGAATATCGAAAGTAGCAATATTGGCTGACCTTGAAAGTCACTTTATGTTCTTTCGGTATGTGTCTACCTGCTGATTCCATGGAGAGCATATTTTTTTTGTAGAATTTCGGCCAACACTTTTTGAAGTCTATTATGTCATGAGATGAGGGCAAAGAGACCAGAAATTTGTTTCTCGCCGTTGAGCTTAGAATCAATGCTGCAACTTCCTTCACTACATAGATGTGGTCGGTTCGTCTTATTTTTCTTTTCAAGTCATCAAAGTCTCGGTCACAAGGAAGAAAGGAGTGACTTCGAACTGAAAAGTACTGCTCGATGGTCTTGAACATTCCGAGAGATACCAATGCTGACAAAACCCTTACGATTGTGTGGTTTTTATTTTTGCCTCCACAGCCCTCACTGAACACATGCAATTTGAAATGAGAATACGATAGACATAAACTCAAAACGCTGACTCATGACATGACAACTGGCTCCGTGTTGCCAGTTATTTATTCGAGAAACCCCATTAGTCACTGACTTATGGAGTTTGTCAACTAAATAAAATATTCTACTTGTTATATTTCGTGCCTATCTCATTGACTTGTGGGATTTATCTCTGTAATTATGTGTATTTACTTCCATAGAACACATTCCCACCAAAAAGTCATTTTGCCAAAAAAATTTACTTGTGGGGTTTCTCAAATAATAATTATTTAATCTTATATTATAATTATTATATCAATTATAATCGATTCCTTGTAGATGGTAGATGTAGGCGGGCTTGAGTCTGTCCAGTGAGACTGTAGAATTGCAATACTAAATTAAACCATTTTATGATTATCTTTTTTCATTTTGCTGGCGTTCGAATCAAAATGTATATAACATTGAAAATCTAAAATCTAAGTTTATTTTTTTGTAAAGTGAAAACATAAGAATCACTTTCTTGGAGAGTTTTCCAAAGGCAACATACCTGCAGAATAAAATTTGAAATAATTATTTTTTTTATAACTTATATAATTTCAATTACTGACCAAATTTGACTGCAGGCTCTTCTATATAACTTCGAACGTCCTGCCTACCTGTTCTTTTCTGCTCTACCTTCAACTATCGACGGTAGCTGTGTGTGCCTGTTTGACCTTAATAGCCGCCTGCGTTCATCACAATAAATCGAGGCCAGTGCTGTCTTTTTGTAAATACTTTTATAAACCTGATCTTTCCATCCTTCTCTATTGTAAATATACCTAACTATCGAACCGAGCTACACTTTATTCCGTTCCTGCTAGTTAGCTGGCGGCAATACTACTGCTGTTCGTAGTGGTAATTTTAGCTTAAAGTATTTAAGTAACGTTCCAAAACTTCGTAAGGGCCATCGTAGCGAGGTACCAGGCATGCCTTTTAAGTTCTGTCGTTTACATATTTGCCGCCAATTTTGAATTTAGAACTGCTCAATATTCAAATTTCGTGAATTTAGAATTTCAAAACAATTTAAAGAATTAGGATTAATGCAATTGTTTAGTCACAGCGTTGTTTTGAATCTGTCAGGTCACGTACGAAAATGAATCTTACTAAGGAAAATATCCGTGCAATCATTTTCTAAAACTTCCGAAGAGGCCTAACACGGATTCAGTGTTCCGAAGAGCTAACATCTGTGTTCCATGATGAAGCCCCATGTCTGCGAACTGTCGAACGCTGGTATTTAGAATTCCAACGTGGATATACCAGTCTTAGTGACAAATCTCGTGAAGGACGTCCAAAATCCGCCTTCACTGAAGATAACATTGTCGCTGTGAGAGATCTAATCCTCGAAGATCGTCATGTGACATATCGGGAGATAGAGGCGTTATTAGGCATCTCAGGGATAATCGTTCAGAAGATCTTGCATGAGGCGCTTGGTGTGAGAAAGCTAGTTTTCCGTTGGATCCCGCATTTGCTTTCCGACGATCATAAGAAGGCCCGCGTCAGATGGTGTAAGAAAACTCTTTAAAGGTTCAACCGAGGAGAGTCAAACCACGTCTACGACATCATCAGTGGTGAGGAATCTTGGATCTATGCCTACGATCCTGATTCCAAACAACAATCCACAATCTGGGTCTTCAAAGACGAGCCAAAGCCGACTAAAGTTGTTCGCTCTCGAAGCACTTCAAAGAAGATGGTGGCTACGTTCGCTGACAAGTGACGCAAGAAGACAGTGAATCTGCCACTGTGTTAGCTTTTTCTTTGACGTAGCGAATGCTTGAGCAAAACTGGCTAATAGATTGTAGTTGCCTCTCACGTCAAAGTGTGTCGCTGCTACTTGCTTCTCTGATCAGTTCGTAGGTGAGTGGTTTGTGATCTGTGTAGATAGTCACATCGTAGCCTTATGAAATGTTTTACAGCTGTGTACATCGCTAGAAGTTCGCGGTCCATGCTATAGCGTCGCTGCGTTTCACTAATTGATTTCTAAAATAATGCCATTGGTTTCCAGACTCCATTGACCTTCTGTTGGATAACAGCGCTAATACTGTGGTCTGAAGCATCTGTCATGATTCCAAGAGGGCAGCCGTCAATTGAATAGCCGAGAGTATTAGCTTCTAAAATGCTTTGACGGCAGTTTTCAAAAGCTAGTTCATCTTCATGCGTCGATTTGATTGGTGCTTGTCATTATTTTTGCGATTATGTAAAAATGTATTTAATTTGGTCTGCAGCTCAACTTGGCGGGGTAGACAGTCTGTTGGAGGTTTAATACACGGAGGCGGTAAACACCACATCCGTCAACGAAGCCTGGCAACACCGGGCTATCAAAAAACCTTTCCGAGAACCACCACGATTGTAACGCGGCTCCAAAATTCATGTTTCTCATTTTAATCCTTATTATATCATCAAACTTACAGTCCTATGCCTACATTATTTACTCTAGAGCTAGGAGCTAAACAATTGGCCCTTCGAACTTCAAGAGAACCAAAACCCAACGTGCCTGGAAGCCGAGCAAAGAAAAACACGACGTGGCGTGTCAATCCTAGCGGAAAAAAACCTCGAAGATAAACTGAACCTGGAAGCCAAGCAAAGAAAATCGCGACGCGACGACGACGTGGCGTCTGAAAAGATTAAGTGAGTCTTTTCCGATCAGATCCTTTTTTCCTATTCCAGTGTTCTTGTTAGTCTTGTTACCTATCCTACAATCTTTAATTAATTACCAATTTTCCAAATTTTTCCACCACTGTTATAACCTCAAAATTCATTTTTCAATAATTTTTTGTGATACAATCTTTCTTTATTAGCTACATTTCGCATACTTATCGCACCCTTATGCTGTTTAGCCGTAAATTCATGAATTAAACAAAGAGTATACCCCTCGGAATTATTACAACTTTTCAATTTCAAAATCATTAAATAATTTCACAATGTCAGAATTGGAAAGGTTGGTAAAGAAGTGGGCAGGCCTAAAAGCAAAGCTCACTCAATTTAGCAACTATTTCCTCTAGCCAAAAAGCTATGAGCAGCTGAATGATGTCCATAAACAAAAAATTCAAGTTAGACTAGCAAAATGCTTCATTTGACCAATTCCAGTCTGAAATCGAGCTACTCAGTGCTGATGCTTCGAAGAGCTACTCCGAGCGGGAAGTGTTTGAGAAACAGTACTTCGAGCTCATCGCCGAAGCTCAGATATTGCTGAGTTTCAGGAATTTAACAATTTCTAACCAGGTGAGTTCCGAGATCAACATTACTGGTGTACAAACAGGCAGCTTAAATTTAAACGTCTCCCAGAAATTCATATTCCTGTCTTTGATGGTAACTATCAGTGTTGGCTTGAGTTTAGGGACACTTTTATGTCTTTAATTCATAAGAGCAAATATATTATATAGATAAGATAAACAAGTTTCATTACTTAAGGGCAGCGCTGCACTAGTCATCAAAAAGCTGCAGTTTACTGCAGACAACTACTCTGTTGCATGGAATGCATTACTCAATAGGTACAATAACAGTAAGTTCTTGGTAGACAATCATGTGCAAGCTCTGTTCAATGTGGAGCCCACCAAAAGAGAGGGCAGCGAGGCCATTTGGGACACAGTTGATGTAATAACAAAAATCTTTTATCCCTTGAAAGTTTGCAACAACCGACTGAACATTGGGATACTTTAATCGTCCAAATGATGGTTTCAAAATTAGACCCAACAACCACACGTCAATGGGAAGAAGAGAAAAATAAGTGGTCAGATCTTCCTACATAAGAAAGATGTATTAAATTTTTAAACAGTAAGGCAGAATTATTGGAGGCAATAGAACGAGTAAACAGCAATAAATCAGGTAATAATATGTAAATGGGTTTCATATTTTGTTGATGAATAATGTGTTCGAAATACTTTTATATTTTTATTAATGAAACCTCATGTTCAAAAGTATAAAGGTAATTGACGAATTGATAATAAAGAAATATCTTTATTACTAAGCTAATTTCTTAAATGATCATGATGATTTAGTTTATATGAGTCACTCAATTGGTTCTAAAGAAGCACGTGGGAAGGCGGTGGTTTGACAGAATGGTAAAGGTAGGCGAGGGAGTGAGGCTAAAAAGTGCCAATGGATTAGTGCCAAGTAGTGCTTTTGGGATTGTGGAACGGATTTGGTGGAGGAATTGTTAAAGCAGGAAGTAAGGAGGGAGTTTGGAATAAAGTGAAGTCATTTATCATCGCTGTGTTGCTGATTTCATCTGACCTTGCCCAATTGATCAGAAGTGGCATCTCAAAAAAATATAATATTTTCTTGTCACGCTCACGTTCCGGAAAAACGCAAGTTAACGTGTGTATATACTTAAAGTTCATTTAGCTGATTAATATACCAAGTGGCGAGTCTTTTCTTTTCATTTATTTCCGTTTTGATAAGAACTGTTGTGTTAAACATATCTTTAAAAGCAAAAAAATGATAAGGTTAGTGGATAGGCGTGTGTTACTCTGCTCTGGTTCGGTTCAAATATTCAGATTACAGAGACTTCAACTGCTTACTCGTTGTTCAAATACAAAATAGAAAGCTCGAGGCTCACAGCTACGGTTTGACTGCATGTACTTTTATCTGTTCTGCTGCGGTTCATGTTAATTGGTTAAGTTAGCCATGGCTCATAGTCAGAATTAAAAGAAGGGGGCGTGTTAGTTTTTTTTCTTTCTCTGTGTCTTTTGAACGCCTCACATTTTTTTTACACTGAAATAAACAATAAAAAATTTATAGCCCATTTTTTTGTTGGTCCATTGAAGTTAGTAAAATTCCGCATAACAGTAAATACCTTGTTTATTTTAATGGCAATATTTATGTTTCTTCAGTTATGACTGTTTTTACATCGTAATAATTGATAATACAGTGTAGTAGTGGAAACAGTGACACGGTAAGTTTGTTTTTTTTTTCATTATGGATGTATCATTTCGTCTAGGAGGCGAATTAAACTATTATGTGACGATTTCGAGTGGATGGACGGATGGATATCGAATAGTAAATGGGAATGTTACTTTGTTCACAGAGGACACCTATAATTTTATGATGGGCTTTAGAAGAGAAGATAGAAATAGACAGAACAACACTGAGATGAACACACTGACGGAACCTGACTTGCCGTGCATAAGTCACTGGTTGGATCAAGTAAGTGTGCGAGACCAAACGCACATAGAAAGTATGTAGCCACCTACAAGTTTAGTTGTACACTGTCGCATTCGCGACTAACAAGCTTGTTAATTATAATATATAATTTTTTATTCCGTAGTATTTGTATAAGATGGTTAGTTTAGGAACGCAAGTTTTTTGGATTTTGACAGATAAAGAAAAAACTGGAATTTTCTCTCTTTTTTGGATCGAGGATTGATTGGAGATAGACGCGAGCACTGCGGTGCTGGAAAAAAAGACCGCATGGTGTCGCCATGATCCTGAACAGTTGGTGGGACGAATGACAACGGGACGCGAGCTCCGTTGTGTGAAGAATCTGACCGCAGGCCAGGATTTCTTATCCTGTGTGCTCCACGCGCGATGCCAAGGGGATCCTTCGTGCCCGCGTGCCGCCGCCATGACGCTGGACAGTTTGTGAGTGCACGAGTTCTAGTACGCAATAGCACGCGAGCGTCACACGTTTTACGATCGCCAAAATACAGGGCGATCCCAGTGTAAGGATCTGACCGCAGGCCAGGATTTATCCTGAGTGCTCCCACGTGCGATGCCAAGGCCGATCCTCTGCATCTCTACAGCATCGGCATCATCATTCCATCGAGCCTGGGTCGTCGATCCTGACAATCGCCGCCAATGCGCGCGGTGTCATAGCCACGTGTTGTCATCAAGTCCTCAAGGATGTGTGTGTTCCTCTACGTGTGTGACTATGTCCGTGAGTAACATTTATAATACCCGGGTTAGCGTAGCATGGTGCACCATTGCAAACTTTTTAGTATAAGGAGAAATATTGTTCCGATAGCAGCCATTTCCGCCATGTAATCTTTGCCCATTGTATTGATCTAGCGGCATCACCGCTGCCCACTGTATTTATCTAGCGGCATCACTGCTATGTACCCAGAAAGGGAAATAAGCCCCCTTTTTGCCATGTAATAATTACCCATTGTATTTAGGTTGCGGGATTACCGCCATGTGCCCAGAATGGGAAATAAACCCTAAAGTCTAAACCTTGTTATTCGTTGTTTCCTTGCACGTAAGCTCTAGCACCAAATAAGTAATACACCAGGCCTTTAACTCACCAAGAGGACCTTTGAACCAAAATTTTAACCTCCTTTGGCTGAGCAGTATCCCAGTAAGTAAAAACTCATATAAACAACCATTGTTCTCTCTTTATTCGCAAATCTAGCCCCGCATTCCTCCCCCTTTTATACGCGACAACACTAACCGTTGCAACAAACTCACATCGTCCATGTATCGCTTACCAATTAAACCTGTAATACAGTCCGCTTTATCAAATTTCATGTGGTTTTAATGAATTAAATGACCAGCACGCCACATAATGGTCCCACATCGCCGTCAGTGAAAGTTAAGTGCTCGCGTACAAACGGACAAGGACTACCTATATCCAGGTGGGTGTGCTCGGGAGTGTCGCTCAATCGTTCGTGCCAATAGTTCACGTTGGTTTTGAATAAATAAGCTGTGGACCTATAGTTCCAAGTATATAAAAAGTGCCGCCAATCGCTATATATACCTACGAGGTCAAGTAAAAAAAAAGGTTCCCAACGCTGTACACTCGCCGCGCAATATGCTATGAGAAATCTGGCAACACCGCCGTGTTCCTTGGTTCCCGCGCTTTATTCTCCCACCCGGACGAAGTCAGTACGACGCTCAGTGCCGGCCTGACAGCCATCCGAGATGGAGCCCCCAATCGCTGTCACCGCCAGGTGTGAGATTCGATCAGTTATCCGTTTTTTACACGCAAAAAGGTAAAACCTATTGAAATTCATAGGCAGTTGCAAGAAGTGTATGGCGAAGCTTGCATCAGCGTTCAACACGTCCGCAAATGGTGTAGGGAGTTCTCCGAAGGACGCACAGACGTCCACGACGAGGAAAGGAGCGGGAGGCCCTCGGTATCTGACGAAGTCGTGGCGAAGATCGAGCGCATTCTCCTCGAGGATCGGCGAGTAACGCTTCGGGAGCTGGCGGCCCAAGTTCCTGAAGTCTGTGAAAAAACAATTGACAACGTTTTGACGGAAAAACTGGGTTATCGCAAGGTGTGTGCGCGATGGGTCCCGCACATGCTGACAGAAACGCTTCAGATCGGACGAAGAGGTACAGGAAGCGGTCACAAACTTCCTCAACGGCCTGGCGGCGGAGTTCTTCGAAGAGGGTTTTCAAAAGTGGATAACTCGTCAGCAAAAATGTATAGAAAAATCTGGCGACTATGTAGAAAAATAGTTTAAAGTACAAGCTTTCAGATGGTGTACTCCTCGATTATAATAAAAAATGCGTTACACCAGAAAAAATGTAGGAACCTTATTTTTTACTTGACCCACGTATATTGTCGAATCTAAAAGTGAAGTTTTTTATTTCACGGGACCTATAGTTCCTAGTGAAGAAAAAGTGCCGTCATCGCTATATTTGTCGGCTCCAACAGTGAAGATTTTTTTTACGAGGCCTATAGTTCTAAGTAAATAACAAGTGCCGTCAATCGCTATATTTTGGAGGCTTTAAAGTGATTTTTCAGGTGACCTATAGTCCGTGTTTTAGAGATACTATATTATCTCACGCCAAAACATGCTAAATATGCTTCAATAAAGTTGAAAAGTGCCACTGCTATAAGTGAAATTTCAAAGTGAAAAGCTGAAAAGTAAAAACTTCATTTGTGCATCGCCAAGGGAAATATTTTCCGGATAACGGGTCTTGTCAGGCCTCTTTCAACTCGTCACAGGCTTCTTTCAAATCCTTTGTTCTTCGGTGGTCGACCGACAGGCTCCTTTCACAGGATTCTAACACCGGTTTGAGAAACCCTGTAAACTGGGTGAGGTTGAGGGAGAGCGCTTATTTATGAGTGCATGCGAGCGTGCGAGAAAGAGGATTTGCCATCCCGAGATTGGACGAAGGTTGACGATCATCACCGACTACGTGAAACGGAGGGAGAAGAAAATACACTAACACTTCGTGTTAGAGTAGTACCACCGACCTCACAGCGGAACTTTTTTAGTTATACTTTTCACGTTTTGCACATTTGTTTCTTTGCGTACGGCGAACGCCATTTTGTTTGTCTATTCTATACTGTTCGCTTCGCAGCTTCGCTTCGAGTTGATTGTGATTGTCAGTTCATTTCATGTGCAAGGTTAATAAAAATACAGTTTTGTCTGTATACTGTTTGTAAATTCTAAAATTTACTGTGGTATCTAGTTGTAAAGCAGGAAAAGGAGTTGTTATTTCTGCTCACGCAAAATGGGCGAGGATTTAAAGAGTTTAGTCGCATACAGGGGTCAATTAAAAGGTACGATCACTAGGCGTTGTAATTTCGTAATGGACGAAGAAAATAAGGAAACAGCGTCCATCCAACAAACAAAGGTTGACTTCAACCTTCAACGAGTATTGCGAAGCTAATGTTGACGTTTCTGTTCTAGATCCCACAAATTCCGAAGATTTTGCCGGTGTAGAAACCAAATATCTCAATGGCTTAGCCATGTACGAATCCTACACCAATAATAATAGTAGCTCAGGTAATATACTTTTCACGTTTTGCACATTTGTTTCTTTGCGTACGGCGAACGCCATTTTGTTTGTCTATTCTATACTGTTCGCTTCGCAGCTTCGCTTCGAGTTGATTGTGATTGTCAGTTCATTTCATGTGCAAGGTTAATAAAAATACAGTTTTGTCTGTATACTGTTTGTAAATTCTAAAATTTACTGTAGTATCTAGTTGTAAAGCAGGAAAATGAGTTGTTATTTCTGCTCACGCAAAATGGGCGAGGATTTAAAGCGTTTAGTCGCATACAGGGGTCAATTAAAAGGTACGATCACTAGGCTTTGTAATTTCGTAATGGACGAAGAAAATAAGGAAACAGCGTCCATCCAACAAACAAAGGTTGACTTCAACCTTCAACGAGTATTGCGAAGCTAATGTTGACGTTTCTGTTCTAGATCCCACAAATTCCGAAGATTTTGCCGGTGTAGAAACCAAATATCTCAATGGCTTAGCCATGTACGAATCCTACACCAATAATAATAGTAGCTCAGGTAATTTAGAGAGTCGCAGTGCCAAAAAGCCGTCCCACAGGGTACTTCCAAAGATGGAAATCCAGAAATTTAATGGACAAGTAAGTGAATACACAAATTTTATCAATTTATTCAAGAGTATGATTCACTCAGATGATAGTTTGTCAAAAATAGATAAATTTTATTACTTAAAAACCTTCCTGGAAGGTGAGCCTGCTGACATGATAAAGCATCTGAGCCTTTGTGATTTAGACTATGAAAATGCTTTAAAAATATTAGACGACAACTATGACAATAAATTAAAAATGATCTATCATCACGTTTCAGGCATTTTAGACTTGCCAATTATAAAAAGGGCTGACAGTTCCAACTTAAGACAAATTATAAACGCTACAAAGCAGCATCTTGCTGCCTTACAAAACCTAGAAGTTCCTATAGAACACTGGGATTTATTTGTGTTGTGTGTTTTGAGGCGCAAGTTAGACCAATACACATACAGAGCCTTCAATATGGAGGTTAAAGGGGACATCTTACCTAAGCTAGATGTTTTTCTAAAATTTCTAGAGCAACGTGCAGATGGGCTTGACACTGCTGACCTCGAACAGGCGCAGCCAGGTGATTCAATAAAGAAGCCCTACCGGACGAGTCTACTATCCACCGGAGGGAAGCACACAGCCAAACCAGCTTGCAGTTTCTGCAGTTCCAGGTTTCATAAACTTTATCAATGTGAGAAATTTAAGCTAACTTTGCCATCTGAACGATTAAGTCACGCCCAGACTAATAAGTTATGCAGACTTTGTCTAAATGTACACGCTGGTAGGTGTCATTATGCCTTTAAATGTGCTAAGTGTAAAGAAGGCCACAACACATTACTACATGAGGATGCAATTATTAACAAAACTAAAAATACTGCGCAACAGGTAGCTTTTTCTATGTGCAAGTATGATAAGGTATTATTATCTTCTATAAAGGTAAAGCTATATCAAAAAAATGGCTGTCCTATCTATGTAGGGGCTTTATGTGACTCAGGCAGTCAGCTCTCCTTCTGTTTGTCCGATGTTGCAGGCAAAATTAAATGTAAATTATACAATGAGCAAAGTGTAATCAATGGTATTTGTGATAGGTCAAGTACATCCTCAAACAAAGCAGAATTTGAGATCCATTCAAATACTAACGATTTCAAAAAGCAAATATCAAGCTGTGTTGTTGAAAACATAACATGTGATTTACCGCAATTTAAAATAAATAGGGAAAATCTTATCATATTATGTGCGGTTAGCAGATACCAATTTTTACAACACTGAAAAAATCAGTATTCTTTTAGGCTGTGATGTTTTCTTTCAGATATTATTACGAGATCAGTTTCTTGTTTTACCTGGAAGCCTATGTTTGCAAAACACACGTTTTGGATTTGTTGTTGCTGGTAAAGTACCACAGACTAGTGATTTCTCAAAGTGCCCAGTTAGTAATTTTTGCAGTAATGTTCTAAATGAAGATGCAGATATTCCGATGTTGGATGAGTCCTATAATGCTGAAAGTTTAGGTTCCATACAGTATTCTTTACAGAAGCTTTGGGAATGTGAAAAAGTACCAGAAATTTTCACAGAGGCAACGTCTAATCATGAACTCGCTGAACAGATGTTCTCAGAGTCCTTTGTACTTAAAGATAATAGATTCACGTGTCGTTACCGTTAAAACAGGATTTTGAGCAGATTAGATTAGGAGATTCTTTATCTCTAGCGCTTTTGAGATTCTATAATCTAGAAAAACGATTTTGTAGAACTCCTGTTCTGGTAGAACCATACATAAGTTTTATACATGAATTATGGGCATGCAAGAATTTATGATATTGAAAATTCAAAATGCTCATTGCAAAATATTTTGTGGAGAGACTCACCAGAAGAAAAAAATAAATGCATACAATTACAAACTGTAACATACGGTTTAAAAAGCTCAACTTTTTTGGCAACAAGACGTTTAAATCAACTAGCACATCAATTCAGAGATCAATATCTATTAGGTTCTGACATAATTTTAAATAATACGTATGTAGATGCTATTAATGCCGGTGGTAAAAGTATTACTGAATTATGTAAAATTAAAAAACAGTTGAGTGAGCTTTTAAAGCAAGGCAGCTTTGAGTTACACAAATGGTGTGCAAATAATGATCAGGTGCTAAAAGATATACCAAACTGTGAGCAAAATTTTCGTGAAATTGATTTATGCAAAGATGATAATTCCTTTGTAAAAACTAAAACTGACGTTTTTAACATTTGTTGTCCTCAGCAGGAGTTGTTAGATGCTTACACTAAAAGGCAGCTTTTGAGCTTTTTGAGCAAAATTTTTGACCCCTTAGGTCTCGTCGGTCCAGTAATTGTGTTAGCAAAAATATTAATGCAACAAACTTGGTTGCTCAAAATCTCTTGGGATTCAAAGCTTCCAGAGCACATTAATAAGCAATTTAGAGATTTTGCTAAAAATATTATGAAAATGTCAAATGTAGTTCCAAGAAATTTAAATACACACAAAGTAAAGTTAATTGAGATAGTTGGTTTCTCTGATGCTTCCAATAAGTGCTATTGTTGTTGTTTGTATCTAAGAACAATTACTGAGGACGGAAAGGTTGAGGTTAATTTACTATGCTCAAAATCTTGGATTAATCCTATAAAGCCATTAACCACACCAAGATTAGAGCTAAACAGTGCACTATTGTTAGCAAAATTGTCGAAGAAAGTTTATGATACTATAAAATCAAAGTTCAGTGCAAAGGTATATTTATATGTCGATTTAAAAATTGTATTAGCTTGGCTGAATACAGGACCTGTAAAGCTCACTGTTTATGTAGCAAATAAAGTTAAAAGTATTCGTGACTTAACTGGATGTTTTTCTTGGCTTTATGTAAGTACCGCAGAAAATCCTGCGTATTGCCTGTCTAGAGGTGTAGAACCTCATTTGCTAGGCCGTTACTGGTGTTACCAACCACTGATCCAAATGATATTTCGTACTTGACTCCAGGGCATTTTTTGACTGGAGATGCTCTGTCATGTATTCCCGAACCTGATCTAGCAAGCGTTTCTATAAACCGCCTTTCTTTCTAGAATCAGTGTAAGCAAATGGTTCAGTCGTTTTGGAAAACATGGTCAAAGCAATATCTTGTTCAACTGCAGAACAGGCCAAAATGGCGCAATGATGTGCCAAACTTAAAGGTAGGCTTGTTAGTATTATTAAAGGATGAACATGTTAAACCATTGCACTGGCTAACAGCTCGTATAATAGAGGTGTTCCCGGGCTCAGATGGCAAAGTAATACGCACAAATGTCACAAAAGTGTGCGTCTTACCCTTAGAGTAATAAATTCCATTTAGGGGCGCTGTGTGCTTCTCCTCGGTGTGCTGTTGGTTTCGTCTAAGGGCATAAATACGTAACGATAACAACGTAATAACGTGTATATACCACATAGATTGTATGAAGTTTCTTAACAAAGGACGCTACGTGCATCTCGGTGTGATGTTGGTTTCGTCTTAGGTTTTATATACGTAGATTGCATGAAGTTTCTTCTTAGCGACGTACCTTTCAATTGGCTACCCTAAGTCCTAGTTGTATAGGATTCCTTATCTTCTATTTAATTTTAAGCAAACATATATATGTTTAAAAGCATGATAAAGTACTTTATATCCAGGATTGTTTCTTTATACTTGTAAAATGTATAAGCATTTCAAAGCTGGTTTAGATTTTGAGCTTATCTCTATCTGGTAACTTTTTACCTTTTGTAACACAAAGTTAAAATAGTTCAACGCCAGACATTATAACATTAAAGATAGCTTATGCTTTAAGTTAAGTACATGTGTTAAGATTTTGTGAAATTGTAAAATTAAAGTTAAAGGTAACAGACGTGTTTTGGCCCAATCATGTATAATAAAATAAATTACCTACGGATATCAAACAACTGGATATAGTACAATTTAAACAAATATTATTGACTTCTTTAATTGATAAATGCCATTTTGAACTCTCAGACTTCGTTGACAAAAAAATAATTAAAATTTATTATTTAAGCAATTTCGGTAAATTAATTTCATTCATCTTTGCTGACATATCTGTTGTTTTTTGGTTTAAGATGTTTCTTTTTTAATGTGACTGTGTTTTTGTAAGTATATTTTATTTTGTTTTTCACTGTGTATTATTTTATTGTATAATTTTAATGTTGACTTCGGGATTTTGTTATAGAATAGAATACATTTGTTATTTCTTTTGAGGATATATTTTATTTCTCATTGAGAAATGAGACTTTTTTTATTTATACTACCCCCACTAGAGTTGGATGGATTAATTTCTACTAGTTTTTTAATTTGACCTACTTACTGGACGTCGATGCTTGCTAAGCATTTTATTAAGCTTAAGACTGGAAGTTTCTGGTTGCTCCTGAGTAGAGGTTTACGATGGATGTGCCCGAGGTAAAGGGTCTGATGGAGGAGAGGAAACCCAAGGTGATGGGTTAAGCCATTCTGGAGATATGCACAGTCCAGGGTTAGGACTGGAGCATATTATTGATACAGGAGAACCCGAGGTTAAGGGTCAAGGACGGAACATGAATGATTTGGATTTGGAAGGAAATGGACATTGCTCGAGGCAAGAGAATGTCCATTCAGGTACGGAGGGAATGCGCAGAGACTCAGTGCCTGCAGGCAAGCGCAAGCGTTATTAATTTTCTTCATCGGAATCAAGAGAAGATTCACCATCGCCAACAAGATCAAGGAGATTGCGCACTAGGAGGGAGGAGTCGAATAATAGTTTGATGGATAAGTTTTTGCCTGTTTTAGAAAAAGTTAAAAGCTCGGATAAGCCTAAAATGACTTTTAATACGAATATAATGCCGGAGTTCGACCCTTTAGTAAAGGAACAAACAGTTTTGACGTAGATAAATAAGGTTGAAGAATGTGCTGAAATTTATGGTTGGGAAGAAAAGGAGATTATCCACTACTCCTTGCCTCAATTAGCTGGCGTAGCAAAAACATGGTATCAGGGTCTAACTTCGATATTACATACATGGACGGAACATAAACAAAGCCGATATTCCCATACCTTCAGGCATATCTGATATGATATGATAATAGATATGTTGCCTCAATACTTCGTTACGGCATAATATTTTGGGAAAACTCCACCGACAAGGACTTAGTGTTCAAGGCTACAAAAATGCATTTGAGCGATGTGCGGATTGCAAGCTCACGAGACTTTTAAACCTCATTTACAGGAGATAAAGCTGCTAACATTCCCTTGTCTGTTTATTTACGAGGTAGTACTGTTCGTCAAAATAAACACTGATCTTTTATCAGGTTGCGTATGACGTCAATGAAAGAATCGAGTTATTATATATTTATTGAGTCGTATTTTGAACGGATATAAAGAATTCTGCAATCAGACTTTGATGGGAGGAAATTTTTATTTTATTTTGCTTTATTGAAGAAACAAACAGACAAATTATGAAACTTATAAATAAGGTACAAATAGGTAATACAGAGTCCAATAAAGTTTCTATTGATATACAAATAATTTCAGTTTTACAAAAATACCAATCGAATCAAGATATACTACTATAATTTAAATTAATATTTTTAATTGTTAATTAATCATATTCTGGACTGAAATTTTTTAGACGACCCATTTGGTATATATTTATTGACATATTTAATTGAATATAAAATACTTTTCATCTATTAACCAGCTCGGTGAAGGTCGTTTAGGGAGGGATCCTATACTATTATAGATACTTACATATTGTTACCGGTGGACGCACACACTAAATTCGTCCTATTAGTTGCTCTAGAGAGCCTTAAGAGCTCACAAGTCAAAGCTTTAGAATTACAACTCAGTCTTTATGGAACTACAAAAAGGGTCATAACTGATAAAGAACAAATTTTTTCAAGCATAAAAACAAAGGAACTTGAAAAAAGGATATTGAGATACATTATATAGCAAACGGCACCAGCAGAGCAAATGGACAAGCCGAAAGATATGTTACAACAATTTTGAACTTATCCCTTGCGAAGTAGATAAGGGTCAGAATGGTCGAGCGTTTTTGGAAAGTAACACTTAATAGAACAATACAAAAAAGTACGGTTGCACACCAATAGAACTATTAACGGATATTCGTTCCGAGTGCCTGCTTTAAGGTGATTAAGTGCTGAACTACTTGAAGTCGAATCAGCTGTCGATGTTCATCACTTACGAGTCACAGCACAGAAGAGACTCAGAAATAACGCACTGAAATCAAAGCAAAGGTTTGATAAAATGCGAAAAAACAACTTGCAATTGAAAAAAGGTGATGTTGTTTACGTTCAATAACAGCGAACCCGTCTCATAATTTTGAAGTGTTTGCCGAGGGACCGATAAAAGGTCAAAAATACAAAAAAGACAATACAAATTGTATCTAAAGACATAGACAGGCTTCAAAACAAAGAGGCTGAAGGCTGGTTAAATCCGTGATAGCCGACCAAGCTCAATAGTTGAGAAGATAATTAAAAGTATACCCAATAGTATACTGAAAGCGCGAGCGACTTGATAAAGTGCGCTAGGACCGCAAAATAATATATATATACTGAAAGCGCGAGCGACTTGATAAAATGCGCTAGGACCGCATAAACAATAAAAAATACTGAAAGCGCGAGTGACTTGATAAAGTGCGCTAGGACCGCAAAAAAATATATATATACTGAAAGCGCGAGCGACTTGATAAAATGCGCTAGGACCGCATAAACAATAAAAAATACTGAAAGCACGAGTGACTTGATAAAGTGCGCTAGGACCGCATAAAAATTTAAAAAACACTGAAAGCGCGAGCGACTTGACAAAGTGCGCAAGGACCGAAAAAAAAAATTAAAATTACTGAAAGCGCGCGAGTGTCGATACACTACCATAATTGATCAGGTCACAGCACTACCGCATTCCTCAGGATGGACATGAACTCGCGCGCTATGTTTAGTGACACTATGACCACGTCTACATTAATTTCATCCATCCCCTTTAGTGGTTGCCAACTGACTAACGGACCAAAGAGTATAGTAACCGTTCCTATGTAACGGACAAAACTGTTGCGCCGCTGCAGTTCCAGTGCGATATATCGAACTTCATCTAGTACTGTCGCGTCGCTCCACTGCAATGCAGTTCCGCCTAGTGCGATCTTACCTTAAGACTGCACTGTCAATATTCATGAATTCTTACAAGTCTTCGTATTTATCTTTCTCATTCCGGACCCAAGGCACGAACTTGGGTTCGGACCCGTGGCACCCCAGGTCAATTAGTGCAGTGCTTCTGAATGTATACACTTGTTATTAAAACTATGTATACCTACATACTAATATATTGATCTCGTGTATGAAGCTAATGTGACATAATGATAAATAATGATAATGTAATCAGAACTTCTAATTGAAGCTGTAAAATTCTAAATTTTCAAATTGACGTTTTTCTGTTGTTTTTAAAATCAAGTTAAAGTGTCGAAGCGAAGCATTCTAATATTAATAAATAAAATATATCCGTATTTTGTAAAGAAATAAATATAGAAACGGAAAAGGAGGATCTTAATTTTGTTAAGATACACGGAGGAACAGTTCTGCTGCACAATAAACACAGACATCATAAAAAGAAAGATTACAAGAACGGTACGTCTGCGTGGCGTTGTTCAACCTATGTAAAAATCAAATCCCAATGTCCTGGGTCTTTAACCATAGATAAGGTATTAGTAATTAATTATACAAGCATGAAATTTAGAGATTTTCTATTCCGTCTATGTAGTCTCTTAATCAGATATATTTTTTTTAGATGAGGGAAATCGTATTAAAAAGTATTGATCACGAAGTAACGTGCAAAGATTTTGAGATATTAATGGCCATAATATTGCGATTTACGAGAAGACGTCATTACATCCGATGAACCGCGACTAGCGCATCAAATAATGAGCATACTGCAGGGGGGTCACAACATAATGAGAAAGATGGCAAATTCAAGAACTTCTTGAATCTTGTTTTGACAGCAACAGTAACAACTAATGGGATAAATAAACACATAACTTATGAGAAAGTCGTAGAAATAATGAGAGCTGCTGCACAATCAAATAACCTGATATACACAGCATCAAATAGAGCGGACAACAACCATTGGTACGGAATAGCCAACCCCATATTTAATATACTCTCAGCTTTTAAAATGAGGTATGATGAGATAAGACTGGGGGTGTCCAAAATACCAGTGGCTAAGAGGGCATCCACAACCGACTATGTTGATGTGTCACAGTTTGGGCTCACCCCTGCTCATCATGTCTTTGTTAGAAGGATCAACTTACAAGCCAGAAAGAAGGTCAGCCATGGCTCAAACTCTTGGTCCCTTAACAGCAATTCTTGCTTCCTACAAATCAAAGGACCCATACCGACAAAAATGGCTTGATGCAGTAAAAGACAGACTATATGAAAAGAAAGTAGTAGAATTAAATAAAAAACCTGTCAACAAAGCCCAGAAATTTCCAGCATACGAGTGAAGCATTTTCTTTATACTGCCAGAAACAAGCCTGCAGGAGTGTCGAAGACTGTATTCAATAAATAAATGAAGTTGGAGTCCCATTGAAATTTCAGGAATTTGTGCTGGCAGATTATCAAAATCCGGCAGATAATACACGTATAATAGATTTTTGTTCAGAAGAATCTGTAAAGATAATTCCGAACATTAAAGAATATTTCGCTGATGGTACATTTCACAGTTGTCCAAGTCCATTTGTCCAGATGTATAGTTTTCAAGGAGATATGAACAGTACCATAACAAATATTTTCGCTTTGATGACAGACCACAAAGAGCACAGTTGTAAGATCCTGTTAAGCTTAATTAAGTCACAAATACCACAATGGGAACCCATCAAAGTACATCGTGACTGTGAAAAAGGAGCAATTAACGCTTTTTTAAAAGTGTTTCCCAACATCACCGTAAAAGGATGCTACTATCATTGGACGCGAAATATATGGCGGAAAGCAAAGTCTTTAGGGTACACTAAAACAAAGGCTGAAAGAATGATTGTGTGCCTAACAGCAGTTTTACCACTTCTTCCATCTGATAATATTCGAGGCCTTTGAATATATCAAATTCGAATATACTGTCGATATGGATAAATTCATCAATTACATGGAAAAATTTTGGCTCAGCGTACATTCACCTGAGATAATAAGCGTCTTTGGAGAGCGTCATAAGACGAATAACATATTGGAAGGTTACCACTACAAATTAAATAATTTCAATAAAAATACGGTTCCCAGATGCATTTACTAAACGTATTGCAGAATTCACAATTTGAATGCAGTGCCTAAGCACGGAAAGAAGCAGACATCAATAATGACGATTTAATAGTGCACATCCTATTGCAATTTTTGAACGGAGAAATAACATTAGGCCACGCATTGGAGAAATTGCGGCAAATAAATATTAAAATTAAACTATTGAAATTATTTTGTCACTGTTGTCCATATGTCCATCATTATTCGATTGGTGGGTTCATGGGTAAATAGTACTCGTAATACCACTTGTTTACCGTTGTGTGGATTTGAGGACCTGGGGGTGCCACGGGTCCGAACCCATGTTCCCGTGGCTCACCCAGGGGTGTCCTTCAGGGGTGCCTTGGGTCCGGAATGATCTAGCTGGTTGTTGTGGCCTACATCGCCTGCCTTCAGTAATATCTAAGGCTCCGGGGATGGCTTTTATTACAACCATTATTACCACGACAAGTTTTTGAATCTAGGTATCCTATCTGCACCCTAGATGCTTCTACAATCGTCCTGTCAATAGCTATCTAGCTGGTACCGATTTAACCGTTATGAATTTTCTTTTTTCACAAAACACAAGTGAAAACAAAAAATTCTTTCCTGAAATAAAACTTCTTGACTTATTCAATGATTTAACGCTCTGCTACCATGTTAAAGTTGTGGATGAATAAGGATTGGAATAGAATTAGCTGTGAAAGATATTACGTTTATTTGGTTACAAAACTAGACACCAGACAGTTGACATTGGTGTATCATATATAGGTGGGTATATCTACACTATTACATAAAGAGGAAAGATTTGTTTGTTTGTTTATTTGTATGTTTGAGGTAAACTTTGTAACTACTGAACCGATTCTAAAAATTCTTTCTTTTGTAAAAAGCTACACAATTTTCATTTTCAATTTAGTTTCCATCTACAACGATCTTGACACAATTCTTGCTAAATTGACTACAGCTAGGTTTAAGGATAGATACTTTAAATACTGTAATTTAGGTAATGATTACTTCCCATATGGCAAAACTAATCAGTTTAATCTGACTTCAGATTTCCATCTACAACGATCCTCACACACCTCTTGCTAGTTTTAAGCTTGAGAAAGTGACTACAGCCAGGTTTAAGCACAGATACATTAAATACTATGATTTAAGTAATGATTTTTTCCCATACGGGAAAACTATATCAGTTTAATCAGACTACAGATTTACATCTACAACGACCCGGACACACCTCTTGCTATTATTTAGCTTAAAAAGTGATTAAATCCAGGTTTATGTATTGATTTTTTCCCATACGAGAAAACTGTATCAGTTTTATCTGACTACAGATTTTCATCTCCAACGATCCTGACACACTTATTGGCACTTTGCTAAAACATAGTAACCACGGTCTGCTGATGGAACTGGAAGGTGGGTACGGGATCTCTTCAACGTACAACAGCAGACCCTTCGAGTTAGGGCTTACTGATTGGTATTTATAAGCACTTTGGTAAAACATGGTAACCAGGGTATGATGATGGTACTGGAAGATGGGTACGGGACATCCTCAACAGACAACAGCAGACCTTTCGAGTTTGGGCTTATTTGATTGGTCTTTATTAGCACTTTGGTAAAACATGGTGACCAGGGTCTGATGATGGAACTGGAAGATGGGCACGGGATCTCCTCAACATTTATTAGCGCCTTGGTTAAACATGGTGTATGTTGCATAAAGTCGTTCAAAAAATCATAATCTTTTGTTTTCCTTATTTTCACGAAAATCTCTTTTGACGCGGACGGAGCCGCGGGCAAAAGCTAGTATATATATATATGTATATGGTAGGCATAGATAACACTAAGAAGGCTTGATGCCTTAACAGTTTACACGTACTTGAACTTCTTGAATTCATAAATAGGGCCTGGTTTTGTGAATCCTTTTAGTGGCTTGGCATCCATTAGTCTAAAAAATGCTTGGTCCAGCTTACTTCTTAAGAAAGTTTCTTTATCACAAGTGATCTTGTTTATATATGCCATCATTAATCGCGCTGCCTGTAAAACAAAAATAATATTTTTAATGATATTTTTAAAGTTGCAAACAAAATTACGATAATGATTTAAGACCTTGTTGACTGCTGATCCAATAACAGTATATTCACGTCTGAGCATATGGCCAACAACACCGCAATACGTAGTTCCTGAAATACGAGAGGAACATAATAATTTGCAAATTACAAATATAACAAGAAAACAGGGACAAGGTGACCATTAGTAGCAATTTAAATCTGGCCCCTTCGGTACCTCAGAAAACACGTACTAAAGCTGTTGTTTCCGGCTGGTCCTGAAAGAATGGTCGCGAAGCCATCTTACAAACCTGTATGGCAGCCTAAACAAATCTGACACCAAGTCGGCCACTAACCACACGACAAGTAAACAGATCTCAGGAAACAAATTTAGATAAAACATTCTTCAAATCGTTAGCACAAATCACAAAAGAGAACTAACGTGCTAGGTCCACTTCTATAACTAACCCACTCTTATATTAGTGACTACAAGCTGCAAAATATCCAATCGTGTTCTTTGCTGATGACAGCACTTCGTTTAACACATAGCAATAGTGAAGAAATGTGGAATAAAAGTAAAATAAGGACATTAAAGAAGCTGAAATATTTTATTGGAAACTCTCGTAATTTTAACTGTTCAGCATAAATTTCCTGCGATAAACAGTAAAAATGAACAAACATATTGTCACTACATGAATACCCAAGGTGTCCACCAATCTACCCATTAACAAAATTAAAGCGCGTCAGCCGCAGAGGGTTAAATACCGGCTTTATTACTCATGTATTATTATTAGTATACATAGGTAACACTAAAAGTTTCCGGAACTGGCCACTTATATAAACAATATTTAAAAATTTATTGCAACATTTGAAAATAGAACTCTTTGGCTGTAGAATGCAGTTTGTTTCATCTGACTGTCTTTTGTTTTTACCTTGTGGCGCCATTTAAAAAATTGTGTGTCTGCATCAACATGGATTTAACTCGGGATAATTTTCGTAGTATGATTTTCTACGATTTTAAGTGTAATTTGACAGCTCAACAGAGCATCGCTCGACTTGAAACAGCTTTTGGCAATGAAGCACCATGCAAGACGACTGTTTATAGCTGGTTTGCAGAATTCAAGCGTGGTCGTATCAATCTCAGTGACGAATCTCGCGATGGTCGGCCGTCCACCGCTGTGACCAACAAAAACATCGATGCTGTGCGCCGTATGATTGAAACAGACAGGCATGTGACCTACCATGAAATTCGCGCATCCTTAGAAATAGGCATGAGTCAAATACAATCAATCCTACACAAACATTTGGGTGTGAGAAAGCTGTGCTCGCGGTGGATCCCACACAACTTGACCGAGGCTCAAAAAACGGACCGCGTCACTTGGTGCAGTGCCATGCTTACCAGATTCAACGAAGGTGCGTCAAATTTGGTGTGGGACATAGTAACAGGTGACGAAACATGGATTTATTGCTACGATCCCAAAACAAAGCAGCAATCGAGCGTATGGGTCTTTCAAGATGAGCCGAAACCAACCAAAGTGGCGCGCGTGAAAAGTGCATCTAAGCGGATGATTGCTTCTTTTTTTAATAAAACTGGACACCTGGCTACTGTTGCTTTAGAGAATCGTCGTACCGTGAATAGTGACTGGTACACGACCATTTGTTTGCCGGAAGTTATTGACGAACTCCGTAAAAATAACCGTAAACGCCGTATCATCCTGCACCACGACAATGCTAGTTCTCACACGGCCAGACAGACAAACGACTTTTTGAAGACGAAAAATGTAGAACTCATGAGTCATCCTGCATACAGTCCCGACCTGGCACCTTGTGACTTTTTTCTGTTCCCAAAAATTAAGAACCAATTACGCGGTCAACGATTTTCATCACCAGAAGAGGCTGTCGAGGAGTATGAAAAACACGTTTCAGAGGTCACCACAGGGGAGTGGCATAAAAGTTTTCAAAACTGGTTTGATCGAATGAAAAAGTGCATAGACGCCATGGCAAGGGAGATTATTTTGAAAAACAATAAATTAATTTTGTACCTTTAATAGTATTTTTTCATATTCATTCCGGAAACTTATAGTGCGTCCCACGTATACTGTGCGAGTGAGAGGGGATGATGATGGGCGCCATTTTGGAATCTTTTTTTTATAGCTCCGGGTTATATCGATGGAGTACCTAACCTACCCCGTGAGACGTGGCGCGGCAGCGCAGGGTGGCGCGCGTGCGCCTCCCCCCCCCCCCTTCCCATCAACGAGTCCCAACTCATGCAACGAGTTCACATACAAACCAATAAACAAAACAATTATTTCCTTAAATTCTTAAATTGGATAAAGTATCTTTCTACATCAACGACACCTGTAATTATTTGGGGAGAGGGGGGGGGGGGGGCGGCAGTACTCTGGGGAAGTCCCTTAAACATTTTTGGATGATTTGGTCACAGTAAAAAAATATTGATTTAAATCATTGTTTTTTTTAAATCACTTAATTTTAATTGCGATTTAAATCACTGATTTAAATCAATTAATTTAAATTTATACACAGTGCATAATAAATTTCAGTGTTTAATATCTTTAGAACGATACATTTAAGAAGGTATGTTTCTTTGGGTAAGTTGTTCAGTATTATCAGCTGAGTACATAATAATAATATGTGATAATGAAAAAAATATAAAATTTTCTCAAAATTCATTATTTCCTATGTACATTATTTCCTATTTCATACACCCTACCATAACCAAAAATTTCTTCACGTTCTTTTGTAGGACCTTATCTATGATCACACCCTTCTGTTACACGTTGTTTAACCATATTTATCAGGGTGCTCAAGCATTGGGGCCCTAAAGGACGGATCCCAAGGATCGGGTACCTTATGTAAAAACCCCCGCTTTTCACACTCAATTATTACGTCCTAGCATGATTGGTGGTGAGCTCTATCGCCATAATTGGGGCACAAACAAAAAAATAACTTACCGGATGTTACTCCAATTGATACAGATTGGATATTGATGTCAGTTAAGATTTCCTTCAGTTGTAAAGCACATTCTAGAGCCTTTTTGGTCTCACGTTCATGCTTAAGTCCTCTGAGACCAAAGACCACGAGGAGCATCATATCTTTATCAAACATGGATACTTTGTTAACAAGGCCACCCGCTTTTAACGCAACACTGAAACATGAAAATAGTTTAAAGCAGCGGTATCTCAAATTTATATTACAGTAGCAATAATTACACAAATACAACGCTCTGAAAGGGGGTGTAGAATGCATGGAGGGTGTCTGATTTTTTTTACTTCAGCACTTTGTTTGGCGTCGTTATGTTGTCTATGGCGGCACCACACTTCGTTATGCGCTATGCTACGAGTAAAGTTTTTAGTTGTGTGTGTTTTGAGTGGTTTGGGTTGCCAGCTGTGACGAAGAAAGGCCAGGCCATATTTTTCCCAGAAACAGGAATTGACCTTTGTTTTGGGGTGTACTGTTAATATACAAGTATAGGGTTGTTATTCCACTTTTGCTTCATTAATTATTTCTGGGATAAACAAGACAAATTCTGACAAATGTATAAGTGGAACATATTTTTTCTAATTTACTCTTTCTTTACCACTCTTCATTGCTGCAAAACTTTGATCATACTTAATTACCCGTAACTTCTTTTTATGTGTTTGTACCTTTTGATTCTAAATTCGAACCTATCTGTGAGAACTTGTAATTGGCTTTTCTGTCAGTAAGTTTTATGTTTTATATGTATACTATATCTGTAAGTTTTCCTTAAATATTTAAATAAAAAAATAATAAAATATATTATTTAAATCTTCCATCAAGAAGTGACAACTTATACCACCAATCTTTAGGAGCAAAAGGTCAAAAGCGCAAAATGACAAGGGCTCGCAAATTGTCTAAAGAGCAGAATGTCAAAAGCGCACAATGTCAAGAGCGGACATAGTCAAAAGCGCAGAATGTCAAAGGCGTACAATGTCAAAAATCAAGTTAACCGCCCAATAATAAAAATAAGCCTTGAATGCACAAGAGCCACGAAAGTGAAGTATGTTCATAACAACCTGTTGATGTGTATGTAAAAAAATATGCAATATCTGTAAGTTATATGTAAAAAGTGATGAAAAACATCAGAACAAAAACGAAAAATTGATGATGTACAAAAATATACATTTTGTAGATTCCTGAATTATTGTTTTGTTTGGTGAAAATAAACATTACATAGCAATAAACAAAGCATCTAAAACCAGAAGAAATGCAAAAATTAGATACTTTTGGCTAATTATTTGTTTATATTAGCCTTTCCACACCAACGCGGCAAAAATTACGCTACTATTTTTTGCTACTTTTTTGGTATAATGGTATGTTTTTCTTACAAATTCAAAACGGATTTTTGATTGAATGGTTAGCAATTAAGTGAGATATAACCAATATAGAAAAGGTATTTGAAAAAATTACTAACCTGCAAACATGTTGGTATACTGTATCCACTATTTTAATCATTGTTTCGGCAGTGACAGTCCTAGTGATGATGTTGAGGAAAACCACCACGACTCGACGCACTTCAGTCAAAAAATCCATTGGCTCATCATTGTCAACAGCTCTCAGTACTGGAGCTACCATGAACCTTCGTAGGTTTGGCCACCATGTGCTTTGTATTGCTGATATTACTGATGGTCTTACTAAAGGGGAGCGAATTTATTTATTATCATTTGTTCAAAATATCATCCTTATACTAACCGTTGACAATGTCAGCATCGAAAGTGTTCAAAAATATGTTTATCTGAGTCAAGTCATAGAGGTGGATAAAAACAATTTCGACGCCGAGGCTGACAGAAGAATATGCTTGGGCTAGGCAGCATTCGGAAAGTTGCGTCATATATTTACGTCGTCATTACCGCAATGCTTAAAAGCTAAGATGTACAAACAGTGCGCCCTTCCTGTGATGACGTATGGCACTGAGACGTGGTCTCTTACAAAGGGCCTGATCTACCGATTTAAGGTCGCTCAGCGAGCTATGGAGCGGGCTTTGCTTGGGGTATCTGTGATGGATAGAATCCGAAATGAGGAGATCCGTCGGAGATCGAAAGTAACAGACATAGCCAGCAGAATCAGTAAGTTGAAGTGGCAGTGGGCAGGCCATATTTGTCACACATATGGTGTTCACTCACATATTTAAATCCTGACACAGCCCCTTAACTTTAATACGTCTGTTTTTATATAAACTTAAGTTCTCTTACTATGTAGTATAAAAAAATTACAACTTAAATAATTCAATATTTTTACATTTCATATTATTTTAGATGCATGAACACTATATTTTTGTGTTATCGGGTAAGTGTGGGTAATCATCGATAACGCTGAGTACATACTTCTTTGTTTTGAATGGCAAACGTGGCTGTTAGGCTTCATAACACACATTACATCAAGTAGAGGTAAGCGAGTTAATGTGTTCCTTATTTAAATTCAAACCGTCAACTGTTTTTGTAGTATTTTTCAATTTTTCCTTTCCACGATGGCCAAACGTTATGTGCCAGTCCATTGCAACATCTTCTTTGCATGACAACAATGCATTTTCATCGATATCAGTTGTAAGATTGATATTACACAAGCACTTGTTGTTCTTTGTTCCTATTAAAACAAGGCTGTAATATTAATCCTTTTTATTACGTACATTTTGTTTTGTAGATATAATCTCTCCTTCATTTTTAGTGAAAGCGTTCACAGAATAAGTTTTTATGAAGATTTGGTATAATTTGAAACATCTTCAAATTTACAATTCTGGGTAAAAATTTTGCCTTTTGTCTTTGAGATAATATTATGATCCTTTTTTGCAGTTCAATTTGTAAGTTTTGATGATCTTTTAAAATCGTTACAGTTATTGGTCATGTGGGATGACCACTCTGAATCTACCATAAATATTTCTGTTTCCATCAGAAAAAAAAACGTGTTCTTTCTTCTTTTTGAAATATCAGTATTATCAGAACGCATGCAATATTTGTTGTTGTGCTTTTTACATATTGAGCATTGCTGATAACACTGACCCACAGAGGTTTTTGCCCTGGGATATAACTAGCATGTTTTGATCCCATAGAGTACCAGTATAATAAGATTATTTTTTTTTTAATCTGTCATGTCAGATTTAAGTAATATGTTATTTTTTATAAAACAATAAAATTTCGGGTGTTACTTCGGTTTTTACAACTATAATGAAGTAAAGACTGAAAATCGGTTTAAAATTGTTAGTATTCTTAGTCAGCGTCTCAAGTTTGCAACTACCTATGTAAAGGATAATGCAAAAGATTGGGCCCAAAATAGAAATATCGTCGCCCAAAGTTGAGACATATGCCAATGTATATAGGTAGATTCAAACTGCCAGATATTGTTTCTTCTATGGAGTAAATAAGATATGGCGCTTTGAAAAGGCTAATCCAAGGAATACTCTAATGTAATATTGATACTGTCATTTTAGTTTTAAAATGTAGGAACGCATGCAATATTTTATCCTTTTTGATCATATCCTCCTTTTCCACCGATTCCCCCCCTAACCCCCTTCTATTATATGATTATTAAGTGTCCTTATTTTATTAAAAAAATGCATTAACGCATATAATAATGTATCCTTTTCGATAATAGACCCCTTTTCACCAGCCCATCCGTTCATCCCCCCCCCCCCCCCCAAATACAGTATATCTTATTATAGTATATATTGTAACTTTTTCACCAATGCCTCCCACTCCCTCTGACATTATCAATCTTTTAGTGCCAAATACATTGTTTGGAGGTCCAGATTACAGACCATTCACTATAAGAAGTCCCCTGGCTTAGGAAATGGTAGCACTGCATATAATGTTGCCAATGGCTCACGTAGCATTCACCCTACTACATATTCATAAAATTTACTTAACTGCGTTTTTTTATATATTAATTAGACTACTCTTTAATGAAAATAAAGGGTACAGAATGAAAAAATATAAATTATCAATTATTTACGCTTGCCTGTCCTGGTAAACATCTACCCAGCGATTTGAACTCCCAGATATTGTGGGACGAGCCGATCTGCAGCCAGATACAAAAGCTGAAAGTTTTTATGACATAAGAATGTTTTATTTATTTTTTCCTCAATGGTATTTAGTTGGTACACCAGATTTTCGAGTGTTCTGATGTGATGAGTTATATCTCCGATCTTATCAAAGTTGTACTGAAAAAGGTCTTTAACAGGTCATCAATTGACATGAAGATTTTACAAAGATGAAACAGAGCTTCTTATACATTTCATGAGCATTTTCGCTGCTCATCACCAAAGGCAGATTTTTGTCCTCAATAGTCATAATCATCCTCTGAGTTTGAACGTCCCCTTCTTTTCTTCCTCTTTCTTTTCAGCCCCAAGGGCGATCGCGTTTTCTGGGCCATAGACAATTTCATGCAATCCTTGGCTTTACATACATACATATGCCTGTCTCCCAGAGGGGTAGACAGAGACTACAGATTTCCATCTGCTACGATCCTTGGCTTTTAAACAGGATATTTATCTGAAACCTCCACAAAGTTTGTTTTCTCGTCAATCAATTGTTACACATTGGCTAAAATCGATGATTCTTCGTTCATTTTTAGGTTTTATCACGGCGCACAACACGATTTTTTAGGTTGGTTTTCAAGGTTACTTTATATTTTAATGTAAATAGAAGTTTCATAGGTTGAACTATCCAGTATTTTAAATCACTCTGTAAGTCCAATCACATGGTATGTTAGGATAATTTCACTGCATAAGGTTTTCAAATTATTCTTCCCAACATTGAAGGCCTATTATTCTTACTTAGACCGAAAATCCCAATTATGTGTGTGGTTCTTCTTGAAAATCGTGATTGTTTTCAGTTTGAATGTTACTGATTAGGTCGTTTTGTGTAATGAAACATTTAGGAACCCTGAAATCCTATTTAACTTATTTATAACTAAAACCTATATATTTTAAATATATATGCCTTATTTAGGGGCCAGGGTGTGTTTTGTTTTGGATGTGATTTCGTTGTTTAAAAAGCTATCCCTATTTATTTAATTACGATCACATAATTGAGAACAGTGATATTTGTGGATGACTTGATGAGTTGGAGCCGAGGGCCAGCCTCCTTCAGCTACAAATTATAGTTACACCAATGTGTACATGCTGTTATTGTGATTGTATTTTTTTCATTTCAATTTTATACAATAATTAATTAACTTTTTTAAATAACTGATTTGTTATTTAACGTACCCATTAGGTTAATGGGAGCCCTATTAATTTCAATGAGGTTTATCCGTCTGTACGTACCTGGCATGCCTTTTAACTGTCATTTACATATTTGCCGCCGATTGTGAATTGTAAACCGTTCAATATTCAAATTTGATGAATTTAGAATGTCAAAACAATTGAAAGAATTAAGATTTACTTTTCTACTAGTAGTAATTAGAAGTTGTGGTACGGGATCTCTTCAACGGATACAGAGTTCAAGTTTGGGCTTATTTGATTGGTCTTTTTTAGCACTTTGGTAAAACATGGTGACCAGGGTCTGATGATGCGACTGGAAGGTGGGTACGGGATCCCCTCAACGGACAACAGCAGACCCTTTGAGTTTCGGCTTATTTGATTGGTATTTATTAGCACTTTAGTAAAACATGGTGACCAGGGTCTGATGATGCGACTGGTAGGTGGGTACGGGATCTCCTCAACGGACAACAGCAGACCCTTCGAGTTTGGGCTTATTTGATTGGTATTTATTAGCAATTTGGTAAAACATGGTGACCGTTGCATATTGTCGTCCAAAAAATTATTTTGTTTTCCTTATTTCCACGAAAATCCATTCGCCGCGGGCGGAACGAAATCAATCTTAATCATTAGTAGGAAAAGTTGAAATTTCTCAGATTCTCGGCAATTCCCGGGATTTAAAAAACAATGGTAATACGAAACCCCAGACAAGACATTAAGATTTCATGTCGACAAAACCTGAGAGAGTAAATTGCAAGAATATGTTGGACAAAAAACTCGAAGTATGTTGTAACTTACATGAAAACTCCCTGTAATTAATCGATTCCATATTTTCATCTGAAGGATTGACAAATAAGACCTCTGAAGATACTTCTAAACAAGAAGAAAGAAAGTCATACTTGAGAAACAAAAGATCAAAATTTTGCAAATAAATAGATAATTAAATTCTGTTACCTTTTTGTCTTTCTAAAGGTGAGTATAGTTTTTCTACTCTTTTCCATGTCGAGCCAACGCCCAAAACCTTAAACACAATACTTTAGAGACTTATATGGTTTTTCATCAACTATGTAGATGTGCAATATATCCAATTGTTATGAAACTCAGGTATGTTTGTACGAGTATAGTATACACGATAGACGTCTTCTTAGAAAGAAATGTTCGTGAATTATTTCTCCAAAATGTTTCAATTGGGTAAATATGTTTAACCAACAAAGATTACTAAACTGTCTCGACAGACTCGTTCAAATTCTTTACCTTTGTATGAAGGCCATCTCCACATGGTTCCGTACAATAGTTTCCCTCATTGATATACATCCAAGCCCCAGTAGTTGTAAGAACGTCACCAGCCGTGCTAACATACTCCGCTCTTTTAACGTCCCACACTGGTTGGCCGACCACAACAAAGGTTCGTTGGTAAATATTATCTGCTCCGATAATGGAGAAATAGACAGAACCCGCTGATATAGCAACTTTTACTGTGGATATAAAAGATAGTGTTAAGAAATATTGTTACTTACAAAGTTCGACTGACGACGACCCCAAGAGAATCAAATCAAAGAATTTTTCATACATTCCTCACACCTAGGTGTATCCGAAAATATGCCATGTATGTTCCGCGATTTTTGTTAGTTTAGAAGTTATGATTTTTTTATGTGAATTTGCGAATTTTCTACCGCAGCGACTTAAAGTTCAAGTCTTAGTTGAAGTTTAATCATATTGCAACAAAACAACTATTTAAGTTATTAATCACTTCCCCACTTAAGGGCGCATCTTTCACTTAAAGACAAGAGACATGATTGCTACTGGGAGAGCAATTTTTTCATAAGGAATTATAGGTATACTAGGGTGATCCTTATTTTTGATGTTTCGAAATGTTGTTATCTGACCCTCTTAAGTTGTTCTAAGACGTATAAAAATAATATGTGTAAAGTTTCAGGCAGATCAGACGATATTTAGAGGTCGCTCAAGTAAAGTGAAATTTACACCTGAACTTGTTCTATTATGCACATTTTTTCTTCATACATTTATTATTTGTTTATTGTAGTTACTGTTAAATTTGAAAATGGCAGCTGTAGTAAATACTAGACAGGCAACCAAGATACGGCTAATTGGTTCCGAAGCATATGAACTGACAGGATCCAAATTACCATCAAATAAACAGGTGTTTTGTGTCTTATTCTACCAGCATAAAACTTTAAAAAAAAATGAGAGTTCCTGGAGTGGTATTAGGGAAACTCTTAAAGTTTTAGGAAAAGGTCCGTATTCCCATGCCATGAACAGAGGACTGTCAAAAAAACTAGAAAAGCTTAATAAAAGTGGAATACCAGAAATAAAATCTAATAGGAAAACAGCTGTGCAACAAGGGATCATTCAACAATTACGTGATCACCGGAAGGGGGGGGGGGGTCGGATGCTTGTATATACATCAGATTATTGTGGGGGGGGGGAAGAATCCATGATTACGTCATCTGCGCTTCAGTTCCGAAAATAAATTATATTTAAATATTTACGTCCAATTTTGAAGTTTATTACTGGTAACACTTACTATTAGATAGATGAAACGGGATTTCCCCTGCTATAGACAAACTGTGGAACAGTGTGACCAGATTCAGTATTTTTATACTTTTTCGGAATATTTTACCGACTTTTACAAGCATCAGTATTGTTATAGGTATATTGGAGGAAGTAAGTATTTTGGGTACTTATAACTTTAAGTTACGTTGGTCACTAATAGTGAGAAAGAGTTGATTTTATTTCGTCGTTTCAATAAATACTAACGAAAGTATCTATTTTATTGATATAACTATAGTTCTTACCTTATGCATTTTGACAAAATGACACACCCTCTTCCCAAATTTAGGTCATTTAAGACCTATAGAAACATGACATACGTGTCAGTGCTAATAAACAGCAAAAATTTTAAGCACGGACGAAGATTACGTAATCAAGGCGAGGGGGGGGGGGGGGGTAAAAACTAAAGATTACGTTGTGATCACATAAGGGGGGGGGGGGGGGTTAAAAAAACGGCCAAAAATGATCACGTAATTGTTGAACGATCCCCAAGGGAACGAGTCTCAATTTTCAAGAGAAGTTGAGAACCTATTTGATATTGTTCACCAGGATGCCCTGCAGATTATAAAGATCCAAAAGGACTTCCTCCTTGCTAAGAGAGAACCTAGATTTTCCACATGGATGCAAACGTCATGGCAGCTTTGAGAGATGAAAAGGGAATTGTGACTCAATTCGCAGTTAAACTGAATGAAACCCAAGTCAGAGATGACTACAGACAATTTTCGGAGCTTGCAGTTATCTATTTGGGAGGAGTTCATAGGAGTTTACTTTATATCCCCTGCAGCTATTCATCACGCTAGATGGATGGCTAAGGCATTGTATTCCTTTAAAATGTGGATGTTTCGTGGCCGATTCAAAACTCACTACGAAAGAAGAAAGCGAATTGAGTGACGTTTGCATTTTTCTTGTACTTATTTATCTGAAAGCTTGGTTTACTGCGTCTCTTAGTATTTCAGCTCCTTTTGTTTATCTCTGGCTACTTTAACAACTGGGTACTTATGAGAAGATAAATCTCTCTCTAAAGTTGTCAGCAAGAAATTCGAAGGACACCTGTGATATATAAGCGAGGAGCTTGTAGGTCTTGTCTTTTTCGATGAAAATGTGCCCATAACTTCAAAAAAAGCTATGATTCAATCCTTGTATGAAAAAGACGGAGTTGACGAACCTCTTAAGCGCATCAGTCTAAGTAGCAAGAGTTCAAGTGACCTGCACATAGAAGATTTTGTGACAAAAGAATACAATAAATTTCTTTCATCGCCTTGGTATTCCAAAATGGTATTTAGGTTTTGATTTTGATCCTGAAGAAGTGACTACAAGCAAGCAAACGCGATACTTAAACATTTGAATGGCACTTATACTGTAATATCTGTAATACACATAAAACGAAGAAACAGGACCAAAAACAATATTTATTATAGGTACAAGTGGTGGGAAAACATAGGCGACATTATCCTGACTTTTTTATCATTACAATAGTTAAAGGAACATCTGAATTGTCTGATTTTTTCCAAATAATTAATAAAAGTATTCTGTGCAATATACACGTCCACTAATGTTTTTTGGCAAAATGGACAATTCATTTAAAAATTTGACACCATTGAGCTACCATTAAATGTTAATGAAAACGGCTGATATTTTACAGTACAGACGAATCAGCGGTAAGGATGTACGCTTTTGATAAATTAGAAGGAGTTTCCAATTTTTCTATTTGGAAATTTTACATGAAAATGGCCCTTAGCCTTAGAAAACTTGTGGCCATGTATTTTAGACACGGAAACGAATGCCACGAAAGATCTAAAAGCTTTGGGTAGGATTGGCTTAGCAGTGAAAGCACCATGTTGCAATATGTACGCAATGCCACGAAAGCAAAACAGGCATGGGAAAATTTGGAAAAGGCTTATGAAGACAAAGTACAGCAGTTAGCTGACATAGGTAAAACAATTCAGGATGCGGAGTTAGCGGAACTTTTATTGAGCGGGCTGCCCGAAGAGTATGATGTTGGCGTTTAAGTTTGGCTATGGAGGAAATCCATGCTGGCCTGATTTTAAAACAATAATCTATGCGGTGCCCGTCTTGATGGCCCCGCCCCTCTTTACTATGAGCCAATGATATGTAAGGAACGGGTGTGTTGAGCTGTGTTTGTGTAGCGAAACGAAACTTCATAACAATTAGTCTCAATTTGCATTTCGTTTGTTGCTGACGCACTTTTTTTTTCATTTGTATTCTTTCTAACGACAACGTAACGCTTACCAACGGACTTTTGCCTTCTGATTGGACTTTGTGAGAACAGTGATTTATGTGAATATATATAATGAATCGTAATTTAAATCAGGAAGAAAGACGTCAAATTCTGCATTAAGTTGACCTGGGATATAACAACGAACAAATTGCGAATATTCTTCATATAACGGTAAGTTTAATACCTTTTTTATTTTTATAATTCCGAACTTGTTTTAATTTGTCTTAATCTCGTTAATATAACATTTTCATTTTATTTATTTCATTTTATAAATAAGAAAATGGTAGTTTTATTCCACAATTTAAATATTATTCGAGTAGTCACTCTAATTATTTAAACAGGCTAAATGTTTTTAAGAGCCGATTTCCAGAATATTTAGAAAAATAAAAAAGCACCTAAGAAGCCGGCAGAGCATACATATTTTACACAAACGAAATAAGAAAATAATTTTTGGATTAAATAAATTTTTGAGGTAGGATATGTTTATTCCGATTGGATTACGGATTATCTATGTTCTAAGTATATATTAAATTCCTTATATCTCGTCTTTAAATTAATGTCCTTTTAAAATATATATTTGGGAACCTAATTCAATCGAGATAAACACACCCTACATCAATAATTTGTTTAATTCAAAAATTATTTTGGTATTTCGTTTAAAGGAAATATGCATGCTCCGCCAGCTTTTTCCCCAATACCTTTAGTATGAGAACGCGACCAAATTTGAAACAAGATTATCTGTATTTATTAATGAATCTAAGTAAATGAAAAAAAAAACGCAATTATTTTATCGGATTTCCAGTCAGTTGGACTGCGTGTGGACATATAAGTTATTCAGTAATTTATAGTATTATGATTTTATTAACATTTAATGTTACCTAAAACTGCGAGGTAAAGAAAAACCGTAAATTATGTTTCCAGATATTTGAGCTATTGATTATTTTTAAACGCTAATAGGAGTATAGTCTGGGAATATTTTTGTAGCCTTAGAATTCATATCTTAACCTATTGTTTAATACTTTTATGATACACAACACAGCTGTGGATGAAACATCCCGACATCTGTCTGTAGAAAATGGCTTAAATGATTTTTTGAAATGAAACAATGCTATTACAAAAGGATTTTATGGTGAACTAAAACTAAATGGTCTCATCAATGTTATCGCTAATGTAATAAAGACGAAATACATGTAATATTTCAAATTTTGCTTGTGTTGTTTAAATAAAAGTTAAACAGATACAATTTTAGAATTATAGTTAATTGATTTACAATAAAATCATTCGACGCTAGTTTGTAGCCAATAAAATGTACATTTTAATAACTATTTTAGATTGAAATAATATTTTCTCTTTCAGCCGAGAACAGCTCGTCGATGGCGCAATCGGTATGCGGAAGAAGGCCATATTCTTGACCATCCTCGTGCACATGGCCCCCACATCATCAATGGAGAAAACCTTGCGCGCATGGTTAACCATTATGAAATGCAACCTTTCGCACGCACCAGAGTTTTTGCTGAGGAATTTAACTGCACGATGAGAATGCACAAGGAAGGTATTCACCACAGAAAACCAGCAAGAAAAATAATATTAAACAAACGACTCAAGACAGCAAGAGTTGCATTTGCCAGAGAGTTCCGAGACTTGGATTTTAGCAATGCTATTTTCTCTGACAAAAAATGCTTCTAGTCGAGCCAACAGAGTCGCTGGAACCTTTGGCGGATTAACAATACCCGTTATGAAGAAAACAAAGTTGTGGAAAATAAAGAATCTGGACGAATCACCGTTAATATGTGGGGTTGGATGAGCGCTGACGGTCCTAGTGAACTGAAGTTCATATCGGGGAGGGCAAACGGAGCGAGCTACGTAGAATTGCTTGAAGATACAATGTTGCCAACTGTACGAACGGTATATCCTAGAGATGACTTGCCAGAAATTAATTTCATACATGACAACTGTCCCATCCACACTGCACGGGTAGTTCAGCAGTGGTTTCAAAGAAATCCGGAAGTGAAGTGTGTGTCCTGGCCTTCACATTCCCCAGATCTAAATCCCATCGAAAATCTCTGGGGTATCATGGTGCAGAGATGGGACAATCGGGAAGAACGCACGAAAGAGGCACTCGTGCAACACTGCCAACAGGCGTGGGATTCTCTGCGAGGCACTGACTTCATGATTGTTGTATATATTTTATGGGAAAATGGTAACCACGGTGCACAAGGTAAAGTTATTTTTTGCGTAGAAATTAAAAGTGGAAAAGATTTTGGTCGGTGCCAAATTGACGTCAGTTATTCAATTACAGACAAATAGTGTTTTAAATTTGTTGTGCCTTTTCCACTAAGCGAGTACCGTTTCATCTTAAAAAAATAATTTAATTTACTTTGTGAAACCCCAATTCTAGCAATTTTTGATCATAGTAAACAGATAGTAATTAGTGCAGATGCAAGATCTTATGGTTTGGGGGTTGCCTAATGCAAATAACTTTGGATGGAAAAAGAGAAATAGTAGCATATATATCAATAACAATTAATGAAACGGAACGTAGATATTCTCAAATTGAAAAAGAGGCATTAGCATTGACATGGGCTGCGTAAAAATTTAAAGTATTCATTACAGGATTAAAAATTATGTTTGAAACAGATCACAAACCGCTTTTACAGGTATTACAGAAAAAGCATATGGATGATCTGATACCAAGATTGCAAAGGTTTCGTATCAGGTTGATTATGAGATAAATTATATTCTTGGAAAAGATTTAGTTATGCTGGCACAACGCACCTTTAAAAAATTCAAAGGAATCTATGTCTGAGAAAACTATTCATTATATAAAGTTTGTGATAGAGCATCTTCCTATAAAAGATGTCCATTTAAATAAATTGTTACAGGAGCAAGAAAAAGATGAGATTTGTAATCCCAATCCAATCCCGCTGTCCCTGATGGGAACGCCATCGCTGATAACAAAGGAAAGAAGAAGGGTAATAAAAAGGAGAAGGTACCGCCTACCCCTCCTTCAGAGGATGATCCAATTGCTCCGCAAGGAGTCATTGACTTACTCAAAGCTATAGCTCTAATTCAGACTTCTCAAACCGATATAAGCATAAAGTGTGAGCCGCTCGGAGGACTGCAATATGGACCCAATGAGTGGAAGATCGCTATCACTGATGATTACGAAAAACGATTCAAAGTAGTATCCGTGAACGACGATAATGCTAGATATATTATCAAGCAACCGTTTATGAATCAGACGTTCAAAAATCTAGATGAATTCATTGCTGCAATATTATCATGCTTGGAACTCACTCTTCCTAAATTATTAAAAATCTACAAAGAACCAGCCCCGCCCCTCTCACTCTTAACTGTGCTATCGTGGCTGATCCGGATAGCATTGGGATTCCCTTTACTGAATTAGTTGCTGGTGCACGCACTCCTGAGACTGTACATCAACTGCTCTCGCCATATTGCGCGACCACCAGAAATCCGAATCCCAACTTCTCTACTGGAAATCTTGCTGAGGGACTAGATTTTAGTACTCAGCGCTCAGAGATATTACGTTTATCCCGCGAGCCCATGATCAATCTATGTGATCGCATGGAGGCACATTACTCTTATACATTAGACGGTGCTGTCGATCGTCCCGTAGTTACAAGACTTACGTCCAACGATCTGCTAAGTTTAGCTGCAGACCCTTTCGTTTTAAATGAGATCTGGGATAATATACCGCGAAGAAGCTCATACGCCAACGAGTTGGTTATAGAGGCTCTTGCTCCAGAAATATCAATAACCCCCCTACAGCTTCCAATCTGCTAACTACTGACTCAAAAAGTTCCAGTAGATTGACCACGTTAAATGCCTTTACCGCGATTGGCTTTCGACCGTCTATGCAGGAAAAAATATCCATGTACATGGTCTCCTTGCTATGTCCAGGATACGTCAGATTCAATGTAAATTTCGACGATCTTCCTGCCGATGACATTTACTTGCCTGCGCTCGCAGCTCTATGTGCCAAAATGCTTCTCCCCTATCATTTAGAGGAGAGATGGAATGGAATAACTCCCCATACTATTCGTGTTGTTGAGAATGCAATCATCACAGCCGGAATTTCTGCTAACGTACTAGAAGCGGGAGTTCATTTGAATGGCATATCTCCCCTCGTCAACGTACGCCCGCGAGACGGGTTTCGAAATCTAGACTTATAATACAATTAGCTACCGACAATATTGGGCGTGGGTGGCGAGAGGGAGGACGGAGTGTCCTCGTTGATCACCCACTTGGCGTCCCCTATCGGTCATGTCAAACGATACCCAGATATGTGCTGGATCTAGATGATGCGAGACAAGATCAGACTGAAGAGGTCAATGCCGCCTTCACAGCCTGGACCACTCTAGAAGCTGCTACGAAACTCCCGACGACACTCCTTGCGTAATAAGCTCTTTAATACACGTAATAGAAAAATTCCTGATGATATTAAAAGAGAGTAACGATTAAAATTGAAGCCTGAAAAATAATCGATTGACAGCATCCGCAAACAGCTGGATCATATTATTAGTGCGATAGCATTAGTACCTAATACATAAAAAAATGTCTACATCTTACTCAACTGAAACACTACATTTAACAGAAAGGAGACAAAGAACATATAAGAAATTTGAAAACCAGAATAGGTACCAGCGATTTCCAAAACCTAGAGTGGAGTACCAAGACAAGAATATGAACAGAATGTGAAAGCACCAACTAGAAGAGGGACCTGAAGCTAAGAAACTTATAAGATCATGTATCTTTTGTGGTGCACAACACTTCAATGATGATTGTAAACAAGCTAATACTCTTGAAAAAAGAAAGAAGATACTAAACTAGAGCCAACGAGAGATGGCACCTATGAAGTTTAAATGCCTACCAAGTTTCGTAATTGTTTATGGGTAAGTGTCACTAAAATATTTCTAAATATGGGACATGAAACTTTGATCGAGATTTTCTTAGAAACTATTATAGTGAGATTCGTGGGAGTTTTACTCCCGCATTAGGACTGAACAGCTTTATTTGATTCATGCATAAATAGGAGTTGTCCGTTTTGTTCAAAATTGCATATTTGATACCGCAGCAACGATTTTTTACTTAACCTACAGTTGAGACAGTGAAGTCTGTGTGAGCGTTCGATGAGTGCGCCTTTGAACTGTCCTTCGTTCCGTGCTAGCTTAGTAATAATGAGAAATAATAAAATTACTACAGTGAAATAATCTTAGTAAATATTAATTAAAATTGTGAATACCGGGATTGTGTTCATCTTTGCTTGATTTTCTACGCTAGATCTACAATATCTAATGGCTAGGCTTTAAACCCGACCTAACTATATATATATGAAAAAATACAGATGGCTTTCAACATTTAAGATCTCAACACTGCTATTTATATAGCGTCGGCAAAATTCGCATAAGTTATTCGGAAACCGGCCAGCGGCACGAATGTCTAGCGGTGAAAGAAAGTAGCTGCGCATGGGTAAAATTGGGAAGCCAATCAGCGCTTGCGCGTGAGTACGTACGCCCGCCCCATGCACCGCTTCCTTCGCCACGACCGGCATCTTATTTTTGACATCTGCGCGTTATCGGTCACCGCTGGACTGCTGTACCAAGTATACGAGGAGATTATAAAATAGATGGTATGTAAAATAAACCTAGACAGAGTATTTTACCTTATTTAAATATATAATTTTGTATTTAAAAAAAAATTAAAAAAAATGATGGTGTGCGTAAAATATGTAGGTTCAAGATGTTAATAAGATTTTGAGTCTACAAGCTTCAAATATATCTTAAAATATATTGTATTCACCTTTAAGTACAACACCAACATCAGTGACGTAAGTTCCATAATTTCTTTGTATTATCAAGCCGCAATCAATAGCAGTATGAACAACATCTTGCATGGTCAATGTTCCAGTTTTCTTCCACATGCTAATAAAGGCATCTCCGGAGAATTTGAGAACATCTCCGTTATGTGTCAGAATTTCTTGAACCATGGCTCCGATATAGGTGTTCAAAACTTGAGTCAAACGCGAAGGTCCACCTCGCCCTGCTTTGGTATAACATTCACAAAGCTCTGTGAAACCTGGTTAAAGACAATTTCATTACAATCAGAAAATAATGATATTAACTTGCTGTTTTGCAGGACTTACGGGGGTGCATTTTTATATTCGCGGAATGGGTAGGTAATTAATAAATGAGGGTACTTTCCTTAGTCGTAACTGGTTAAGTAGCTCATTATTAGTATAAATAGAATGTTTTGTTTTAATTGGGCCATTACTATTTGAATTATCGTCGTTCAAACAACTCAGTTGGGAATAACATTGTGAAAAATGGAGAAAATCGAGCACCGCGCTGTCATAAAATTCCTTACCAAGCAAGGTAAATCGGTTCAAACCATACTAGAAGAGATGTCATCCGTTTACGGGGAGTCTTGCTCCGGTAAAACCATGGTTTATAAGTGGCATACCCCTTTTAAGAAAGGCAGGGCCTCTCTTGAAGATGATCCTCGGCCAGGGCGGTCGATCGAGGTGACCACTCCGGAAAATGTTGATAGATTATAAAGATAAAGGTGTCTCCATAACCTGAGAATACTACGCTTCAATCTTAGAGCGATTAAAGGAAGCAATCAAGGCAAAAAGAAGGGGAAAATTAACCAAAGGTGTCCTCCTTCTGCAAGAAAACGCGCCTGTGCACAAGAGCCGTGTTGCGTTGGCTTCCCTGCATAAGGTGGGTTTCGATATTTTGGTTCATCCAACCTACAGTCCTGACCTGGCTCCCCGTGATATTATCTCTTTCCAAAAATTCAATTTGAAAATTTAAATGAGGTTCAGGTACGGTTTCAAGATGGTTTTTGTGTATGTTTAAACTTCTGTTTTTGTTTTCAAGAGATTTGTCACTATACTGTTTTTTTAAAGGGAATATGTCTTGTAATCTTTATGGGGGAGATGTTGTGTAGGGTAGATTCAATGTGTAGGGTAACTTTACATTATCATTTAATAAAGTGGTTGTTGTTGTCCACCATTCGAGTGTTTCAGTTATACAACACAGTTTTTTTCATTTCTAAGAACAAATGTTTATTAGACAAATTTAATCCCGATTCGTATAATAAAACAGCGAGGGTTTATTTTTATAGCTGGTTCGATTCCCGGGTGAGACAAGCGGATTTTAGAAGATCCCTGAACGCAGTTTTTTTTCTATAAGAAAATTAAGGAATATTTCCTTTCAGTAAAATGAGCCTAATTTATTGGGATTTAAGGTAGTTCTCTTCCACTGCCCTTAATTTTTTCCATCCTGTATATATATATATACACTAGTCAAAACAAAATAAGGGCCACTAGGTTTTTAAGGTGTACCAAGAAAATTATAAGATTAATACATTGTTTAATTACCGTAAACATAAAACAATGTTATTTTCTACCGTTTAGGCTAGTAACTGTTTAAATTAATTATATAATTAAATATGCTTATTTAACTTTTCATTAAAAAATACAATTTAAAATTCTTTACTTTTGATTTCTTTTCCTCTTTGTTAAACGGGTATGCCTTCCTCTTTTAGCCATGCACTCCTATAGCCTGAAATGCATGCTTTCAATCAATTACCTGACGTTTTCAGCTGGAATCTCTTCACAGGCACGTTTCAAAGCGTCAATCAGTTGCTGCTGGTTGTAGACCTCTTGCTCACTCTCTTTAACTCTTCGTTTCAATTGGTCCCATTTGAGCTCGATCGGATTTAAGTCTGGACTGCTTGCTGGCCACGGTAACACTTGAATGTGAGAGTCTTCCAGTACAGACTGGGTTGCTTGAGTTGTGTGCGCACCGGCATTGTCTTGGCATCAGAATGAATCCAGGACTCATTCGCTGGGCAAACTTCCTCAATGTAACGCTGAGCAGTTACGGAACCCTCATTTAAAATAGCGAGCTCAGTTTTGCCATGTAAGCTAATCCCACCCCAAATCATCACGTTGGGATCACCAAAACGGTTAACTTCGTGTATGCAGGCTTCCGAAAAGCGCTCGCCACGTCGTCTCCACACTCTAATGCGCCGATCGTCATTAAATTTTTTTTACTTTGCACTCGTCGGTGAAAAGCACCATGCCCCGCTGATTTATGCCCCAGTCCAAATATTGACGGGAGAACCTTAAACGATTTGCACGTTGAGCCCTGGATAAAGGAATTCGAACAACTAGTTGTTTTGAAGTTTGCTGGCCTTCGTGCAATCAATTACGGATTGTTTGATCACTGACACGAGTACCCGTTGTCAACTGTAGGAGATTTTGTAACTTATGTTACGAGCCGTTACCATGCGTTCTCGGCGGGCACTTAACCGGATGTACTGATCCTTCTGAGCAATCGTAATGCGAACTCTACCCGAACCAGGTCTTCGTGCAACACTGCCGGTCACTTGGAAGCGATTCCAAGCGTTTTGGATAGCTCTTTGAGAAAAACCCAGGTGCAAACCCATACATCGCTGAGAATTTCCTTCTCAGATCATTGTAGCGGCTCTGGTTGCAGTAATTGTGTCCATGTCTTCATACTTGTGGCGTTTTATCGTTAAATGTTGTTTAGACAAGATAACTAAACAAAATTACGATTATTTTGAGAATATCAAGACGCTAATCGAAACAAATCTCATAGAAAAATCTAAACAAAATTAGAAGAAAATTTCAATTTTTTTTTTGCTATTTGCCTGCTTTTCGTCTAAGATAGAACATCAAAGAAGTTAGATACCAAAGAGTCCGTAACGCCAACGTTTTGCTACTTATCAATTAGTCATGTTCATTAAATTATACTGAAATGTAAAAATAACATGTGGCCCTTATTTTGTTTTGAGTAGTATATATACATAAAGCTGCATATATTCTATGACATATTTATAGACATTAATATTTGATGTCAAATATATGATAATGTATGATATGTTAAAGAAAACTCTTTTTATCATTTATTAGTTTATATTCATTCTACTGCCTAATATTGCGCTACAGTGTAGCTAGCTGGACGGACAAGTAAGGTGGACGTAGAGATCAACCAGGCAATGACAGGCATATCAGGAACTTTTAACTCCGCTCTTACTCATTGGCTCCCTGTGCTGAGCAACATTGCACCTCGATTCCGAGAAGAAAACTTGAGAGAAGCCCAAAAGACTACTCACATCCACTACCACATAGATTAATGACTCGCTAGTCTGCAAGAGAACTTGCAGCAAATCATTTAAGTAAAATCTTAATGGTCCAAAGATTGGGAATCTCGATGAAGCCCGGAAGCAAACCGAGTGGTTTTCATTTACCAAGAAAAGACTGCTGTCAGCTTAGCAGGGTTCGCACTTGCCATGGATGCAGCGCTTTTTATTAACTGTATGTGTTTGGACTAATGTGACTGTTGTGCGTAGAAGAAAACGGTATAGCACATCCAAGCATTTTTGAAACTAGGCGCCACTTTCTCTAAACTCGGTTTACCTTTTTGTTATGAGGGCAGAATAGATCGACTGACCGATGACGACGCATTGATTAGTTATTGTTATTTATCTTATTGTTGATTATAATATTTTCTTACCCGAAACGTCAATAAACATGAGTGCTGTCTCGTACTCCCTTATAGAGTAATCAGAGTGCTTGTAGATGATTTCGTCAGGAACCATGGACGCAGTGCTTTTTATTAACTGTATGTGTTTGGACTAATGTGACTGTTGTGCGTAGAAGAAAACGGTATAGCACATCCAAGCATTTTTGAAACTAGGCGCCACTTTCTCTAAACTCGGTTTACCTTTTTGTTATGAGGGCAGAATAGATCGACTGACCGATGACGACGCATTGATTAGTTATTGTTATTTATCTTATTGTTGATTATAATATTTTCTTACCCGAAACGTCAATAAACATGAGTGCTGTCTCGTACTCCCTTATAGAGTAATCAGAGTGCTTGTAGATGATTTCGTCAGGAACCATGGACGCAGTGCTTTTTATTAACTGTATGTGTTTGGACTAATGTGACTGTGGTGCGTAGAAGAAAACGGTATAGCACATCCAAGCATTTTTGAAACTAGGCGCCATTTTCTCTAAACTCGGTTTACATTTTTGTTACGAGGGCAGAATAGATCGACTGACCGATGACGACGCATGGATTAGTTATTGTTATTTATCTTATTGTTGATAATAATATTTTCATACCCGAAACGTCAATAAACATGAGTGCTGTCTCGTACTCCCTTATAGAGTAATCAGAGTGCTTGTAGATGATTTCGTCAGGAACCATGGACGCTATGATGCTTATCCTCGTCGCTTGGACAGCCAATTGATTTGATTCGACTCTTTCTTCTTGAAGCCTAACAAAAACGAAATATTTTCACTTTATCAAAACAATATTAAAACCTCACACCATGAAACGTGAACATCAAATTAAATAATATAACGTTAGGGTGGATTTAGGGTTAGGGATATTAAAACCATCATAACGACTTCGGTGTTTCTTCGGTGACTAGGCACACTATTTATGTTTTCCAGTGTTTTCTATCTTGAGCAAGGGACGACAACAAGGCTGGGGAGACGATTTGAAACTTAAAGTGGGTCCCAACTAGTGAAGATATAGAGATATATAAAACACTGAATATCGATAGGGAGGCTCTTGCTTAGTGAGACTTTGAGCTAAGAGACATTCTTTATCTTACTACTCTAAGAACTTATGCAATACTAAGGCTTATTAATTGATTAACTGAACGTCTTTGATAAGTGCAATTCCATTCTCGTGGTATCACTGGCAGCGTATACTAACGTCGTAGACCTAGCTATTTAGCCTGGTATCTCTGAATTTACTGTTTTTGAATAAACTTGGACTTCATTTGAATTGATATTGGCTCACCTCTTATAAAAGTATATATAAAAAGGTACCTTGATTTTTTTTACCACCAGCTCTGCTTATACTGGACAACCCCCCAAAATTTCAGACTCACTAAATAAACAGTTTTCCCAAAAAATAAATCTTAAGTTTATAAAATAACCTCAAAGAAATTTGGTATTCGTCATTGTGTTTCAAAATAATCAATACAAATGTGTTTTTACGAGAGATGGTTTGCATTTTGGAACTCAAGTTCATCAACAGGTCATCAATGCACGTCTTGTACTCGCGTTAGAGAAAAATTTCTCAGTAAAAGTAAAAAACAGGTGCAAATTCGACGACGAGCGTGTAAGGTTGCTTGTGATCATAAACTTAGGGAGCCGAGCGAAGCGACTCCCAGTTTTAACAGATATGCCCAATAAGACCACTTTTATTAGACTACTAGCTTTTGCTCGCGACTTCGTTCGGGTGGGTTTCAGATATAAATTCAAATCAGACTTCCCATAGATTTATATAATAGCCTTTGTCGTTTGCGTCTATTCAATCTCTTCCCCGTTTTCATCTTGGGCGTTATTTTTTGAACACCCCTTGTAGTCTATGTGTTGACCAGGGTAACTACGATGATAATAAAGAAAACCGCATGCAAATCCGTGGAGTGGTTCTCGAGTTACATAATTCGTTTATTCAAACTTTGCCCCGTTTTCAGCTTGGGCATTATTTTATGAACACCCCTTGTAGTCTATTTGTTGACCAGGGTAACTACAATGATAATAAAGAAAACTGCATTCAAATCTGTCGATTGGTTCTCGAGTTTTAAAAGCATTTATTCAATCTTTGCCCTGTTTCCGACTTGGGCGTTATTTTATGAACACACCTTGTAGTCGATGTGTTAACAAAGGTGACTACAATGATAATAAAGAAAACCGCATTCAAATCCGTTGATGGGTTCTCGAGTTATAAAATCGTTTATTCAATCTTTGCCCCGTTTTCAGCTCGGGCGTTATTTTATGAACACCCCTTATAGCCTATGTGTTGACCAGGATCACTACCTTGATAATAAAAAAACCGCATCCGAATCCATTACGTGGTTATCGAGTTAAAACGGAACGTACAGATAGACAGACAAAAATTCTAAAAATTGTTGTTTCGGACTCAGTACAGTACCAATAACCCATTTCATTTAAAATTTCGCGTAAATATTCAATGTACAGACACGACTTTTGTAATACTTTATTATTAGTATAGATAGATGGTATAGGAAGAATATTGTTTGATATGGGTGTCTAATTAAGTTGGTCAAATATTTAAAAAAATCAATTCCCTGAGCCCCCCCCCCCCCTTCCCACTATACATATATTAATTTGTTGTAATTTTTGCATAGATTTTAACTTACTCTTTATTTTGCATCGTAGTTTTATTTCGGTTTTGATTAGGAGATAAAGATTCCTTCCGCTCTGACTCTTTGATCATATCTTCGCGATAGATTTTCTTCATGGCTTTAAGGTATTCATAATAAGTGTCGCGGTGTTTATCCATTTTAAATATTTAATGCAAGTTTTTATGCTTTATTCTTGTTATATTCTCGAATGTTTAAATTATTTGTCAAATAAACTGTTAATATGTCACCGACATAAATATTCTTCTTTTATTAACAAAATTCGTAACTGCTAGCTTATTGGAGAGAAAGGAGGCGGGCACTGTCGACTGAACTGGCCGTTAAGCAAGTTTTAAATTGTATGTTCTAGTAAGTGTCTAGAAGACAATGTCTTGTCTCTCATGGTTGTGTCAACAATATGTTTTCGGTACAAATAAATCTATTTGTCCTGATTTAACAATCTATGTTTTTGGATAGATCTGCTTCCTGGGTACTCTGCTAGAGCAACTGGTAGTTTCCATAATCACGGAATTACCAAAAGGTTATGAGCCTGTAGTGAATTTATCCGAAACAGACAGAGAGCTGTCAAAAACTGTTTTTCGAGATTGAGCTGAAGATTTGTGCTGGAGAAAGTACTAAAAAAGAGCAGTCATCTCGCAAACAACACAACAAAATGAGTACCAGTAGTAGTAGCATTCCGACATTCCAAATACTTGAAGGAAGTTCCAACTACTCAACATGGAAATTTCAAATAGAAATGTCACTAGTACATGACGATCTATGGAGCTATGTAAAAACTACACCAGCTGCCACGGATGTAGAGGCAACGAAGAGAGATCAGAAAGCTCGCGCTAAGATCTGCCTCATGATTAGTACGGATTTGCTAGTTCATGTCAGACAAGCTAGTACTGCCAAGGAGGTCTGGCAAGCTCTAGAAGTGAACTGCCAAGACAAAGGCATTGTAAATAGATTCAGACTACTGGGTAACCTTGTGAGTTAGAGGTTAGAACAATTTAAAAGTATTGGTAAGTATGTGACCACAGTACTTAGAGTAGCTCAACAACTGAGAGACATCGGTAAGGACCTTGATGATGAGCTACTGGCAGCACTTATGCTCCAAGGGCTTAGCGAAGAGTATGCACCCTTGAAGATGACGATAGAGAATGCCAATATCACACTTACGACTATGTAAAAACAAAATTGCTTCAAATGGATAGTCCGGTAGCGTCGACATCCAATGAGAATGCGTTGATTGCCAAAGGTAGAGAAAACCGTTCAAGATTCAAGAGTGATTCTACGAACAACAAAGTCAACAACAACAAAGCGCAGCAGAAGCGTGAGAAGCAGAAGAAAGAGATTAAATGTTTTATATGTGGAGGGCCACATAAAGCAATGTTTTGTCCGAAAAATCCCAATGCAAGCAAGGATAAAGGATCCACATTTCTTGCTTATGGTTCCATCAAGAGAAACGACGACGAATGGATTGTGGACTCGGGGGCGTCCTCAATCATGACGAACCGGAAGGACTGGCTAGCTAACTATAGAGACTTTAACATTCCTCAAGAGATTAGTGTAGCTAACGGCCAGAAGTTATATGCGCAAGGTTCAGGTGATGTCGTAAATGATGGAAGTATGCAATTTGGAGTACGAGAGGTAAGGTATGTACCTGGATTGTCTGCAAATTTATTGTGTGGATACACTGGTGAGTAGAAACTTTGTTGTTGTATTTTCCGAGAAAGGGTGTGACATATATGACAAGAATGAATGTTGTATAAAAGGAAAAGCGAGTTACAACTGTAAAAGTTAGAATGGAGTTTACAAATTTAAATCCATTATTACAAAACCTAACTCGGCTTTTACAGTTTCCAACCAAGATGATAACGAGCTTTGGCATAAGAGACTGGCACATCTCGGATTACCCAATTTGAAGATGTTGAGAGATGGTATGGCAACAGGAGTAAGTTTCAACAACCAGGATAAACTACAATGTGAGCCATGTTTAAAACACGCACCCCTTTTAACAAGAGCACATCTAGAGCAACTAAGCCCCTAAAACTTATACACTCGCACGTATGCGGTCCAATGAGTACGGAGTCACACGGCGGCATAATATATTTTCTTTTGTTTATTGACGATAAAACGAGATACACCTTTATTTATTTTCTGCGCAAAAAGAGTGAAGTTTTCTCGAAGATTGTTGAATTCAAGTTGTTAGTAGAGAATCAAACTAACAAAAAGATCAAGAAGTTTCGATCTGACAATGGAAAAGAATTCGTGAACAAAGAGGTTAGTCAGTTATTCAAAGAAAATTGAATTATTCATCAATTAACCATTGATTACTGCCCCGAACAGAACTCAGTAGCGGAACGCAGTAACCGCTCGCTAGTTGAGAAAAGCATTTGCTTATTAAAAAAAGCAGGCCTGAACAGGATGTATTGGGCAGAAGCTGCCAATACTGCAGTTTATTTGAAGAACCGTTCACTTACAAAAGCGCTGAAGGTGACACCATTTGAAGCTTGGATAGGAGAAAAACTGAACCTAAGCCAGCTGAGAGTCTTTGGATGTAGAGCATATATGCATATTGAGAAAGCAAAACGCAAGAAGCTTGATGCAAGGAGCAAAGAGATGATCTTCGTAGGTTATTGCACAGAGTCAAAAGGGTATAAGCTTTGTGATCCGGTGACCTATAAGCTTCAGAACTCAAGAGATGTGACATTCTTTGAGAATCAGTTCTTCAATAAAAGAGAAGCTAAAGTTCCAAGAGAGACTATCTTACCAAAATTGTTGAATGTAGAGACACACAACAATGGGAGGCAGCAGGAACAAACACATGAGCTGGTAAATGAACCAGAAGCGGTAAATGTTGATGGGAACAATGAAGAAGCGTTCGAATATTGTACCGCAGATGTTACATCAGTAGAAGATGAACATTACCAAGTAGAAGGAGTAGAGTCATCTGAGGCTGTACAAATTCAGGATGAACTGCAACCACCTGAAGCACAACCAGAGAGCAGCAGGAGATATCCTCTACGCGAGAGAAAGCCTAAGGGATACGATGACTACTATTTGTATGAAGCCACAGAATCCAGTATTGACTGCATACCATGCATACGTGGTGTCCACCCTTAGGTATGGTGTTATTTTTTGGGGCAATTTCAAAGATAGACTTCGAGTATTCAAAGCAAAGTCAAAGCGACAATTAACGGGTACACAACGGATTTGCTTTTTTGGTAATTTTATAATTAGCCGGTAGATTTGCTATGACGGTTATTAGTAGACTTCTACGGTAGCTTGAACGGTGTGCACCTCATTGTCTTTGTTTAACCTAAAATTCGGCAGTTTTTATTATTCTATCCCTTACAAAGTTTTGGTCTTCGAGCACGCATCTATTCCAGCACTGATGTATTCAACACCACCACATAATATTTTGACTCGCCGACAGTACGAGCTAAACAAAGAAAAGCACGCCATGTCCGAGCATGGTTTGATGAACCAGTAAGATCTTGTACCTCGTGGCATTCATAGTGCCATATCGCCACGAGACAAGGAGCTCAAGCTTCAACTTATTGAAGAATTTTCTAAATTCGTCGCGCCTATTGTCTCCACAAAAGAGACGACAAAAGCGGTTTCATTTAAATCAAAGAGGTCCACGGCGTCATTAGCAGCACGACGAAAGCAACTAGAACTAGAAGCTGCTGAGGCTAAAGCAAGAATCCAGGTGGAATTAATCGATAAACGCTTAGAAGCTGACCTTGCAATGATTGAAGCTGAGAAGGCAGCTTCAGGTGACGGCAGCAAGTGCAGCTCCATGATTTATGAGCAAGTAATAAAATCAAACGTAGTGGAATGGCTGGATCATAGCCATGCTGCAGCCACGCATGCGTCCGATCAGCCCAGGGCAGTGCCCACCGCTATATCTAGTAAACCGCCGTTTCAACAGGCTGAGAACCCTATAAATAGCATCCGGCAACTGGCACATGAGCTGAAGGATTTAATAGTGAACTCATCATCCAAGCAAGACAATTGTTTCTTGACCCGCCTCGCTACACCTGGTGATCTGCCAAATTTCAGTGGTGACTGTATTGAGTGGTTACATTTTAAAAGTGCATATGAAGAGTCATCCCGTGTGTACCAATTTAGTGAAATTGAAAACTTGTGGAGATTGCGAAAAGCATTACGCGGCGATGCCATGGAAGCCGTGACGGATCTCCTCATTGGCAACACTACACCGGCTGACGTCATGGATGCACTGCAATTAAGGTTTGGCCGATCTGATATTATTATCCAAAATATAACAACACAGCTAAAGAGGCTTTAAAGTAAATAACTGCATCGCAACAATCCGAGTACTAAAACAAGACGATTACCTACGCAGTACCGAACTAGCTACAGCTCTGATGTCCAAACTACCGAGCACCCTAATTAGCAAGTGGACTGATTTCGCCTACACCAAGTTATTAGAAGGTCAATCAAAGATCGAGTTGCTTGCCGCTTTTCTAAAAAATGAGGCCGAAATGATTTCCATCGTCGGTGTTAGTCAGCCGCCAGAACAAAAAAAACTGATTACACATCTACGAGTAAACAATTTGACGACGTCCAACGTTTTCGACCGGTTTTTGCAACAATAAGTAGTAAAGTAAATAACACTGATAAATTGTATAAATTTTGCAAAAAGGAAAGTCATTTATTACCCGATTATCGTGTATTTAAAAGGGCGATGCGAAGAGATAAGTGGAACTTCATTAAATCGCAGAAATTATGTTACTGTTGCATAATTACTCGTCACGATAGGAATACATGCCCTGCGCCTGTATGCGACATTGATGAATGCGGACTCGCACACCACCGCCTTCTACATTGGAATAAACCTGTCCCTCAATCATCGTCACATAGCACAGTAGCACACTTCGCGTCGAACTATGAAGGCTCGTCCGTACCCTCGGATAACGTCATGTTAAAAGTGGTAGCAGTCAATTTGTGCGGACCTAACGGTACTGTGTCAACATACGCTCTTTTAGACGATGCGGCTTCAGTATCAATCATGGATACCGAATTAGCGAATGAATTAGGACTGAAAGCTGAACAATCGAGTGCCATAAAGTTTATCGACGCATTCGGTCTATAAGTGTTTTAATCCGACGCTCCAAAAGTGTCAGTGCAAATATCCGGCGAGGACAAAGTTAATCATAATATTAAGTTACGCAAAGTGTCTAAGTAAGTTAAACCTATCAATGCAAAACCTGTCTGTAATCAATAACATTAACTGTAAACATTTGTTACGCATAAAAGATCGGGTTTGTAAAGAGCGTATAGTTCCGCGATTATTGATCGGTGAAGATAATTATTTTCTTTTAACGCCGCTTGAGGTTATTCACGGCAACATAAATGTACCGTATGCGACTCATTGTTGCCTAGGATGGACCATTCATGGCTATTGTGCTCGCACTCACTCCGAAACTGACGTAAGTAAATATATTTTTCACCTCGCTCATTCTGATCTAGATTCTGTGGATTTAAGCTCATTGAATGACCTAATTAAAAACTGAAGTATTCGACTGATGCCGGCCCCATAGTGGGCCGAAATATATTTCGAAAATTAATAAATTTTTATTATTATTACAAGTTAAAGGAAACTAATTAAAAACTCATTCAGATTAGAGTCCATAGGAATATCGAATTTATGCCGTGAGAATACGCCTCATTTACGGGCAACACAAATATTGGACGACACCCCACGACAGATCGGAGATCAGTGGGAAGTTGGTTTACCCTTTACAAAGGATGATTTAGTATTACCTGATTCCTACGATTATGAACAATCGCGGCTTCATACGTTGTTCAAAAAGTTTCAGGAGGACGACGCCTCCGCACAGAGATATGCGAAGGAAATGAGCTAGCTGTTTCATGACGGCTACGCGCGTGTACACACCGAGAAAGAGTTTACGGCTGCACGCACCTGGTATCTCCCTCACTTCGGTGTCCAAAATCCAAATCAGCCTGATAAGATGAGATTAGTGTTCGACGCAAAAGGACAAGTCAGAGGTATGTGTCTAAATTATTGTCTACTTATGGGACCCGACCTTTATAATTCATTATTTGGTATAATGCTCAGATTCCGTGAGAATAAAATAGTTATTATTGGAGACATAAAGGACATGTTTTTACGAATTAAAAATCGTCCTGAGGACCAACATGTCTTAAGATTCTTGTGGCGTGAGTCACTTGACTCTCCGATTAAACATTGCGCGATGCAAAGTTTAGTTTTTGGTGCAACATGCTCACCCTTTATTGCACAATATGTTAAAAATAAAAACGCATTAAAGTATGAGGATTTATATCCGGAGGCCGTGCATTCTATTCTGAAAAACCATTATATGGACGATTGTTTGGATTCTTGTAGTACCGAGGAAATCGCAATAAAACTCGTGCACGATATCACAGCTATACATAAGAGCGGCGCACATAGGGGTATTTCGCTGATTTAGCCGGCCAAAATTATTTTTAATGTCTATTGGATGCCAAATCAAATTTTATAGCTATATAAACTTATCTCTTTAAAATAAATGAATAAATAGGTTGGAATTTTTGATAAATGAAAAAAAAAAATTGTTGTATCAAAGTATTTTTTTTTTATTAAAAGAAAGCTATTTATAATAATGATGTAATGGGACGAATAAAAAAATTCTTACACAATTCTAAATCTAGTACTATAATAGTATAAAAAGCTTATATTAACACAGTTATCATTAAACATTTATGTTTTCATCTTCTTCTTCGCTTGACGATACATGAGTTTTATTCGGTTCTTCAGGTACGAGCATTTGTAGTGTCTCTGGCAGGAAAGAGTGTGCTTTTCTTCGCTTTGTCCTTCTCATACTACTTATCAGAGGGTCGGAGCTGAGAAGTAGACGGTTAAAAATGTCCCTATTGCATGATTCCCGTGAAAATTTTCGTGCGAAATCTTGTCTGTAGGACCGAAAGTGTTTATTTCTTGCCTCTGCAGCTTCTTCAGATAACTGCCCAATTGGAAGCAGTGCGTTCTTTATTATTTCTGCACCATGAATAAGAATTTTATGCATTGTGGGTGTCATAGGATGCCAATTATATAGTTCCACATATAATTGCGCAGTTTCTTTCGCATACTTGTCGTATTTTTCCGGGTCGACTTTGTATCCGCTTGAAATGGTCTCTAATATTACCTTCAACCTATAAATTAGATCATAGCTGATTCCTGTAATATCAGCTGCTATTTGCGGATCTTCAAAAAATCTTCGGCTCGTGTTGCCGTCATTGGTGTTTCCAAAATTTGCCTTTGGCATATCAACCAATAAGCCAGTTTCTTTCCGAAACCTGTCCTGAATTTTAAGTTTTTTTGCTTTTTCAAGATCTTTCTCCGCCTCTGTTTTCCTCTCCCTATATTTTTGGACTGGCAGTTTGTAGGCAAGATGCAAAACACTCTCAAAAAGCCTTATTCTTGCATGTAATATTGAGAGGCCAAATTGCATTGCCTCGAAATTTGCTTCTTTTTTTGTGTCAATTAGGTTGAAATCCTTCGAGGTTGCACCACAAATATAGCACCGACTTGTTGATGTAGTTCCGGTGGCGGTATTACACACCTTTCCGTCAACCATTGTCATGATAAATTTATGTTTAACAATGTACTTTTTCCCATTCAAATCAACCTCGGTCGAAATGAGAGAATCAATTGAGTTGTTTACGTGTCTGATTTCTTCCTGTGTAACATCAGTGCTCTCTTTGATGAAACGAAATCTTATAAGACGACAGAAACGTGGAGAAGACGGAGTCGAGATGAGACGCTGGTCGAGTAATAGCAAACAGGTTTTGGAAAACATACCGACTGAGGCGCTTGCGCCGTCTGCCGTTCAGTTAAAGGACGGAGCTATGAATACAAGTGAGCGCACTCTCGGATTGATGTGGCATCCGGCAGCTGACACATTCAGTTTTAATGTTTGTTTTAGCCGTGTACCGAGGTCGATTTTGGAGTGCAAAGAACCCCCTACGAAGGCTAAAATGTTGAGCATAATTATGTCGGTCTACGATATTCATGGTTTTTTATTACCATTCCTAATTAAAAGTAAAATTCTTCTTCAGAACGTACATCAAAGTGGTGTAGACTGGAAATGCTACATCCGACCAGAGGAGCATACAAGAATGAATTGATGAAAAATTTTGTACGCCTAACGGCAGAGCATACGGCACATTATACGCTTAAGATGTATGTACCTACCTATGACTCAGCAAAAAATGATATTCTATTCCATTCTATTATATTCTAGATTTTTATGCAGTTATACAAACTCTAAACGGACGTTTTGACATATATCAGTCACTTTCGACGTATCACTTTTGAGCCATATGTCACTTGACATAGCTTTCATTTTTGAGTTAAATGTCATTTTCGCCACGTTTGTAATTTTAAAATTGTTTGACAAATCTGTATCCTACATTTCCCTTTATACGTATAATCATGTCGTTGGCAGATATGGTTCGCTCCGCTTCGCTCGGCTCGCCAAATTTATGATCAAAAAGCAACCAAACACGCTCCTCACTCCGCTCATTATCGCACCTATTTTTTGCAGAAAATCGCTCCGCTCGGCTCGGCTCCCCAAATTTATGATCAAAAAGCAACCAAACACGCTCCTCACTCCGCTCATCGTCGCACCTATTTTTTTTACTTTTGGTGAAAGATTGCGAACTGAGTTGCGGCCCGTGGGCCTCAAATCCTTTGCGAGCGAGCGAGACAACAAAACTACCGCAAGTGACAGCGAGCGAGACAAAAGTTCCGCGGCGTGAGCATAATTTTATAGGTACATTGAAGTCTTTGCTTGTCACCGGTAAAGTTTGAGGTTAAGTCATGCATCGGTTTTCAGCCAAACAACGCATACAAATTGTGAAAATTTACCACCGACATGGTGAGAAATTTACAGAGACATTTCGAAAATGTCGCACATTATTAGTTTGTTGGCTTTAGATATTGTGTTAATTTAATTGTCTAAGGGTGCATGTGTTACTTAGAAATTCTTTACAACGAATTTTGACAAGTCGTTAGTCGAAATTCGTCGGCGCTCATCTTTATGGAAAATAAATCATCTGTTATTTTTTTTATATTTGAACTTGAAAGCGATACGATATCCTGATCCGTTTAGGTACAGAATGTCCAATTCCCAAAAAGTCTAACGGATTCAAAACGTCCAATGCTCAGAATGTCCATGACAATGTCCAAAGCCCACAATATCCAATGTCCAGAATGTCCAGTGCCTAGAAAGTCCAATTCACATTGATGATTAGACCGGTAATAACAATTTTTTTTTTATGGTACATCTGTTTTTTGTACCAATTTTCATGTTTTTAACAGCATTTGCAGTATTCTAATAAATATCACTAGGTACCGCTAGTACTAGAACGTGAACTGTCATAATTATATAAGTAAAAATAAACGTGAGTTGTTTCTTTCATATTTACCAGCGGCGATTTTACGGATTAATCTAAAAACTTGTTCTTATTTATAATTCTTATCGTAGGTCTAATTAAAGTCTAATTAAAAAGCCTGCATTTGCAATTACAAATATCGTTTACACAAATAAAACGCTCTTCGATTTAATACACTATGTGGGTACTTCGTAAAAAACGATTTATCACTCTATCTTCTTACACCCTTGCAGAGGGAACAAATATTTCTCAAATAATTTACCAGTAGAAATATGTTGTTGTTTTGTTGGGTCCTGAACTGTGTTAATACATTGTGAATGTAGTGTTGTGTTAAAAATCAGCCAGGACTTTGAATTCCTCACTTATCAAAAGGGAAATAAAAATGTTATTCATGTCGGACGCCTATATAGTAGAAATTTGAGTAATGCGAACGGAAGCACACTATGGAGATGCACTAATAGAAGAATATGCACAGCATCAATCACGTTAGATGAATCAAAGAAAAATATTTTAAGACAATCACCACACACTTGTGAAAAGAGCTCTGCTATTGTTTTAATTAACAGGGAAATAAAATCTTTGAAAAGCTAAGTCTGTGAAAACTTAGGACCGATACAAAAAAATTACGGGGATTCCATAATAAAGCTCAAACTAAAAATACCTTAACGGAATCATGATTTAATACCTCCATTTAAATCTATAAAGAATACTTTGTATCGTGCAAGAAAAAAATTTTTGAATACAGACTTATTGAAACACAATAATTGTTCGGTTTAAAACCGTTTCGGAACGCGTCATATTATTTGCTAAGGTGTTTTTTAAGCGATCTGGCAACACGTGTTGTCGAGCTGTCAATTGTGACGTCAGACGTCCTTCCGGAAAGAGGTTTTTTACACAAATCTGTTGTGAGATTTTATATAATTGAGATTTCTCGGAAATCATTGATTAAAAACGTGAAATAAACCAGTTAATTAGTGTGAACTGTTGTTTGAAACCAATACGCGGAAAGATTCGTGAATTCCGGTGATTGTGTGAGTTGATGACGATAGATTCAGTCAAACACATAGTGCTGAAATTATTAGTTTGGGTTTCTTTTGGGAAAGCTGGCTTTGGGTTAGGTATTTTGAGTTTAGGGTTCTGGCCTACACCTGCAAACTTCTGCAAGCTGTTCTGGAGCGGGTTCCAACAAAGCTGTTGCTCAAAACTGTGAGTGAAATATTGAACATTCTCCTGCTTTTGTGAATATTTGAGTTCTTAATTTTAAGTTTGTTAAACCTTGTTACCGCCGGTTACTTTTAGTTTCACTACTTCATGGGCCCAGTATTATGTGTGTGTAGCCTTGGTGGGTAATTAGGTATATCAAATAATCATGGTGATACGATACAAGTACCCGAAGTCTTAGCCAAACAATTTTTGGTTAGTGAGAATGGTGATACAAACAAAATGTTTATCTTTGCATCAACAGTAGCAAAAATAATAATAAATAGTTCTGGATCTTACTACGCAGATGGAACGTTTAAATCTGCTTCAAAACCTTTTTACCAAATGTGCGTGATTCATTTGGATTTAAATTCAGATAAAACTACAACAAATATCGTCCCGGTTATTTATTAGTTAATACGTGGGACGCACTATAAGTTTCCGGAATGGATATGAAAAAATACTATTAAAGGTACAAAATTAATTTATTGTTTTTCAAAATAATCTCCCTTGGCGTCTATGCACTTTTTCATTCGATCAAACCAGTTTTGAAAACTTTTGTGCCACTCCCCTGTGGTGACCTCTGAAACGCGTTTTTCATACTCCTCGACAGCCTCTTCTGGTGATGAAAATCGTTGACCGCGTAATTGGTTCTTAATTTTTGGGAACAGAAAAAAGTCACAAGGTGCCAGGTCGGGACTGTATGCAGGATGACTCATGAGTTCTACATTTTTCGTCTTCAAAAAGTCGTTTGTCTGTCTGGCCGTGTGAGAACTAGCATTGTCGTGGTGCAGGATGATACGGCGTTTACGGTTATTTTTACGGAGTTCGTCAATAACTTCCGGCAAACAAATGGTCGTGTACCAGTCACTATTCACGGTACGACGATTCTCTAAAGCAACAGTAGCCAGGTGTCCAGTTTTATTAAAAAAAGAAGCAATCATCCGCTTAGATGCACTTTTCACGCGCGCCACTTTGGTTGGTTTCGGCTCATCTTGAAAGATCCATACGCTCGATTGCTGCTTTGTTTTGGGATCGTAGCAATAAATCCATGTTTCGTCACCTGTTACTATGTCCCACACCAAATTTGACGCACCTTCGTTGAATCTGGTAAGCATGGCACTGCACCAAGTGACGCGGTCCGTTTTTTGAGCCTCGGTCAAGTTGTGTGGGATCCACCGCGAGCACAGCTTTCTCACACCCAAATGTTTGTGTAGGATTGATTGTATTTGACTCATGCCTATTTCTAAGGATGCGCGAATTTCATGGTAGGTCACATGCCTGTCTGTTTCAATCATACGGCGCACAGCATCGATGTTTTTGTTGGTCACAGCGGTGGACAGCCGACCATCGCGAGATTCGTCACTGAGATTGATACGACCACGCTTGAATTCTGCAAACCAGCTATAAACAGTCGTCTTGCATGGTGCTTCATTGCCAAAAGCTGTTTCAAGCCGAGCGGTGCTCTGTTGAGCTGTCAAATTACACTTAAAATCGTAGAAAATCATACTACGAAAATTTTCCCGAGTTAAATCCATGTTGATGCAGACACACAATTTTTTAAATGGCGCCACAAGGTAAAAACAAAAGACAGTCAGATGAAACAAACTGCATTCTACAGCCAAAGAGTTCTATTTTCAAATGTTGCAATAAATTTTTAAATATTGTTTATGTAAGTGGCCAGTTCCGGAAACTTTTAGTGTTACCTATGTACCAGATAAATCAGATGCAACTTACGTCCGCCTATTTTCACTACTGAAGGAAAAACTGAAAATAGTATTAAGGGACTTCAAATGCGACTATGAAATCGCCATAATAAGTGCTGTTTCTTCAGTTTATCCTGAAGCAAATGTCACAGGATGTTACCATCATTTTAATGATGCGGTCTGGAAGTATTACAAAAAAATTGGTTTTGACAGAACAAGGGAAAGAAGAAAAGTAACTCGAACGGCAGCGATGCTTCCATTGGTACCGCCTAACCTAATACCAGCTGGGTGGCACTTTATTATACAAACTTCTCCAAGTTCAGATGAAATGAAGCGTTTTCGCAAGTACTTTGAGAATCAGTGGTACCCAAAAAAGTCGCCAGAATTATCGAGCTGCGCGGGGCAACGCCATCGCACCACAAATGCTTTGGAGGGGTGGCATAACCGTTTGAATCACCGTATCCCAAAGAAAGCGAACTTTTACTTATTTTTGTATGAGTTGAGAAATGAAAGTAAGTACTGGGAAATACAAATCAGGAATTCTCTTTTGAAAAAAATGAAAACTGTCGAAGACTGAGGGATATTATATTTGATAGAAAATATAAAACATATCAGCGTTGCCAGATCTCCTGATTTTTCCGATGTTCTCCTGATCTACTGATTTTATTATTAAATCTCCTGATTTTTAAGATTTAGGAATATTTTCAATACAAAAAGTATGCATACGTAAAAAGGAACGTATACGAGTTGTGTTTATTCATAACAGTAATGCCTCCACTACACATCGGAAAGATGTGTCCGCAGATGCTATATGCGTACGTTTCTAACACATGCGTTAGACATGTTGTCATCGTGTACGCATGCGCAGGGAAAGAACCGCAGCCATTCGCCAACGATACGCAAGTTTAGGCGACTAAATTGAATAGGTACATTGCTGTGCTATTTGATATGTCATAGACTAAATTTAAATTTAGCAAGTTTTGCTTTTGCATCTACTAAACAAACAGGCGCCACGCCAAGTTTTGTTTGCATTGCATAGTTCTAATTATTAAACTGCTATTATTAATTAATTAACTGATACTGATTCTCAAGAAGATACGGTGGAAAATACTCCGCCGAAGAAAAGAAAGTATTCTTCATTTTATAATAAAGACTGGGAAAGAGAAGACAATTTTAAAAACTGGCTGAAAAAGAGTTCTAAAGGTAAGTTTTTTGCATAGGTGATTGTTTTATGAATAAAAATAGCCTTTTTAATTTGCTACACCTAGATTTGCAGTTTTCTTTAGCTATTGATTTAATTTTCATTCAATAAAGTGTTGCCCTAGTGTTGCCTGCTTCAAGACCCTAAATATGTTTAATGGTATTTTTTCTTTATTTTTTAGGAAATGACTATGCATTTTGCACCATATGTACAGTCGATTTGAACATCGCAAAGGGTGGTAAATCTGACATTCTGAGGCACAGCAAAACGGCAAAACATGCAAAAACAAAGCAAAATGCGAGGCCAAAGAAGTTTGCAAGAAATGCCTAGTTTTAAAGCCCAGACTTCTACAGAAAAACTTGCAAAGGAGGGAGAAATAAGACTGTCCAGTTTTGTCGTTGAACACAATTTATCACTCAACATAATGGAACATCTTCCAAATTTGATTAAATCTGTGTGTCCAGATTCAGAAGTTGCAAAAAGTATAACCTGCGGTAGAACAAAGACGACACACATTATCACTGATGTTTTGGGAAAAACAGACCATGAAACTATAGTTGAAGAAATGAAAAATACAAAATTTTCGTTAATTGTCGACGAAAGCACAGATAAGGGCTCGAAAAAACATTTAGCGGTTATTGTAAGATTCCGTCGAAATATTAACCAGGTACTGGTCTAGCTAGTTTATAATGTTTAAATGAATGCTATTTATTTTTTATTTTTTTAAATGTTTACTGTCATTTTTTGCAGGTTGAAGATTACTTCTTTGACTTATTTGAAATAGGATCAGATGGGACTGCACAAAAGCTATATGAGATCATAACCAACAGAATGACACAGCTTAACATTCCATACAAGGACAATATGATCGGGTTCGCTGCTGATGGCGCAAACGTAATGATGGGTAGAAATAATTCACTTGCAAGTAAACTCAAAGAAGACATACCGCATTTATTTGTCATGAAATGCATATGCCACTCTGTCCACCTAGTAGCATCAAATGCTTGCCTGAAGTTGCCTAGAGCGCCAGAAGATCTTTCTAAAGATGTCTATAACTATTTAAAAGGTAGTCCTAAAAGAATGGATCAATTTAAAGAGTTTCAGACTTTTCTCGAGCTCAAACCCGACCATTCACCAAGCTACTAGAGCGGCATCAGGAACAATAGTTGATAACATAATTACAGATATAGGTGATTTTTGGCATTCACATGTCATACCTTGCTACTTTTCGGATCATGACGCGCAAGAGATAAAACTAAATGAATATATTAAAGAAAGAGCTGAATCCCCAAACCACATTGTAAAAAGAAATTTCTCGACTGCAGCTAATACTAGATTTAGAGAGAGCCTACATAATATGAACTGGGATAATATATATGCAGAAACCAACTGTGAAGCTAAGCTTCAAATATTTTATACGTGTTTAAACTCACTAATTAATAAACATTTTCCTATTAAAAAGTTTAAATTAGCAAGAAAGCCCAATAAATGGCTTTCAAAAGGACTACGAATATCATGTAGGAAAAAGAGATCTCTACTTTTACGAATGCGTCGCCACAATGATAGCAATTCAGCACAATTTAAAAAATACTGCCATATTTATAAAGGTATACTTAACAAATCCTTAATAGTTGCGAAACAAATTCATATAAAAAAGGCAATAAGTAATTCAAAATGTAAAATAAAAACGATCTGGAATATAATAAACGAACACACGGGTAACAAAAAAAGGGTAAGCGAGGGCAATCATTTACAAATAAACAAAGACGGAAAAAGTGTGTCGGACACTAAAACTATTGGTGATATTTTTAATGATTTTTTTATTAACGTGGGCAAAAGTGAATTTGACCACAAAAATAATTCCAATTATAAAAAATATCTCCAGAACGTTGAAATTAAAAACTCAAATTCATGACTTAGCGGAGGAAATTTCCGACAATTTGAACAACAAGAAAAAGTGTATCGGCCTTTTCTGCGATCTAAGCAAGGCATTTGACTGTGTCAGTCATGAAGTACTGCTTAACAAGCTAGAGTTTTACGGCATAAGAGGTAAAATCTATAACTTCATCCGGTCATACTTGCAAAATCGTACCCAATATGTTCAGATTAGGGCTTATAGCGGTTCAGGAAATCGAGATAAAATAGACTCTGATGAAAGAAAAATCAAATATGGCGTTCCGCAGGGATCAGTCCTGGGACCTTTGTTGTTTCTTATATTTATAAATGACTTGCCTGTCAATATAAATCAAGGAACAACATATTTATACGCAGATGACACAAGCATCATATTGACTGATAATACATTTGATAACCTTCAAAAAACAGCCAAAATCACATGGATTCACTTAAACGAGTGGTTTAAAGCTAATGGTTTATCTATGAATTGCAGTAAGAGTAATTACATTGTTTTTAGGCGCCACACTAACAGTACAGACTGCAAACTAAATCTACCCATTGAAAAATCCAAATGTATACGTTTTCTTGGTGTTGAATTAGACGAACAGTTAAAGTGGCACAATCAAATTGAAAGTTTAAAAAGGAAACTAGCTAGCGCTTGCTATTCTCTCAAGTGTATGAGAAATATTGTGAGTCAAGAAACCCTTAAACTAATGTATTATTCATATTTTGAAAGCATTATTAGGTATGGTATAGAAGCTTGGGGCAATTCAAATCATATTCAAGATATATTAATTTTGCAAAAGAAAGCACTAAGAATTATTGAAAAGGCTCACTATCTGGAACACTGCAAGCCTCTTTTTATTAAACATAAAATTCTTACTATAATCAATCTGTACATTTATATGATATCGATCAAAATTTTCAAGAGTAAACACAAATACAACCTTGTTAGAGACATTCAGACACATCTTCTAAGAAATGATAAGAGACTTGCTTTGCCTACTCCGAACTATGGAGTGTTTCACAGAAATTTTAATTATACTGGACCAAAGATATATAATGCACTTAATAAGGATATTAAAAACTGTGATAATTTTAATGTTTTTTCTAGGAAACTTAAGACTTTTTTATTAGAACGACCATTCTACAATTTAAATGAATTTTTTATTTGACATTTTATTCATTATTTTGACTTGCTTTATGCTATTATTTATGTATTAAATGTAACATAATTTCTTATTTACTTGTTTTATAATTTATCAATGTCATTATGTAAATTTAAGTTGCAAATGTATTTTAAATAAGATAAGTCATTCAATTTACATCTACTGTATCGTTAGTTTTAAGTGAATATATAATTATTGTTTTTTGCATGCCTTAATACAATCTGAACCTTTGTATGGCTTTGTAATTTTGCAAATAAACGATTCTGATTCTGATTCTGACCCACTGCAACCGTCACAAACAAGGTGGCTATCGTTGGAGGCTGTCGTATCAAGAATGTGGGAGCAGTATGATGCATTAAAATTATACTTTCGTGATGCTGTATTTTCAGATCGAATTAAAGCTGCAGAAAACATATCTGTCATGTTGGAGGATCCAATCAATAAGCTCTATTTACAGTTCATGGAATACATGTTAGAGATATTTAATATATTGAATAGATGTATGCAGTCAGAGAGCACCAATATTCACTGCATATATAACAAAGTTGTATGCGTTATTAAAACCATTCTTGAATGTTACATTAAAGATGAATTTATTCCACAAGATGATTACAAAAATATTGATTACAAGAATCCGCGGAAATATATGCCCATCGAACAATGGTATTTGGGTGCGAAAGTTGGGGCATCTTTAGCCACAATGACAATTGACCCTGAAAGTGTCAAGCACTTCAAGTTGCGTTGCCTGGAGTTTTATATAGAAGCAATTAAACAGTTACTACAACGTTTTCCATTTGAAGGAGAGATGGCGCTATTGAAAAAGATGGAGTTTATAGATCCTGGCGTAGTAATTGATCGCAAAGTGAAAACAATTGCTGACATAATAGCTCTCTTTCCTAATCTTGTGCCTCAAGAAATAGTTCAATTAGTGGATACTGAATGGCGCCTTTTAAGAAACACAGAGATTAGAGCGAATCGTAACGAATCAGCTGAGAACTTCTGGAAAATCGTTTCCAACATGGAAAACGGCGATGGCAAGATGTTCCCAAACTTGAGTGAATTCGTTCTAAATCTGATGTGTTTACCACACTCGAGCGCCACAGTGGAAAGGTTGTTTTCTCAAATAAATCTTACGAAAACTAAACTGAGGAATAAATTATCCACCAAAGTTATAGCCGGCGTGTTGAGAACAAAAAATATTATCAAGAACAGCAACTGTTTTGATTTTAATGTCAGCGAAAAAATGACGTCCAAATTAAACAGTACGATGTACAGTAAAGATTAAACAAGTAAACGTAGATTTTTATTGATCTCCTGATTTTCCCGATCAACCTCCTGTTTTTTTTTTATATTTCCTGGATTTTGAAATTTTGATCTGGCAACACTGAACATACTTAGGAGAACTAGAACATAAAACCAAAATAATTAAACAGTTCTTTGAAAAAATTATCTACCTGAGACTTTCTCTGTACAAATAAAACAATAAATATTCATCGTTATTAAGAAATATATTTTTTTTTCTATCATATTCGATTTCTTCTGATTTCTTTAAATGACAATAATTTTGTAACGTTAATCATCTACCTGAGACTTTCTTTGTACAAATAACACATTCATCGTTATTAACAAATGTATCTTTTTTTGTTTTTATTTTATTTTTGCTATTATGTCCTATTTCTTCTGATTTCTTTGAATAACAATAATTTTGTATCATTCATTGTTAGTTAAGGGAGGGTCAACCCGATTTTGTCTCTTTTCAAATTCATTTTAAACCAATAAATAATAGGGATGATTAAATTTTGCACAAAATATGTCATATATCACTCTTTGATCTTATATTGCGGCTGTTCGATACAAGATAATTTTCCTCTGTCCATTTAAATCGCAAAGATAGGTCTGAACTATGATCGCAATATCATTTCATTTGAGCTTAGTTAAGTTTTGGACAATAAAACTTAAACTGAAATAAACGTCTTAAAAATGTAATATAAAAAGGCCGTCATTATTAAAAACCAATCCCTCTACTTCCAAAATAATAAAAAAAATCATTCATCATCATTGTGCGTTGTACTTTCTGGGCACTGGACATTCTGGGCTTTGGACATTGTGATGATTGGCCATTCTGGACATTGGACAATCTGGGGATTGGACATTTCAGGCATTGGACGTTTTGAATCCGTTAGACTTTTTGATAACTGGACATTCTGTACCTAAACGTCCTGATCGTGAGTGTCCTAGACTCGGCAAATAAAAATCACTGATACTTACATCCCCAAAAGTTGTCAGAGGTACAAAATATAGGAAAAACTATAAAAGTCGAGATAAAGACACAAAACTGAATAAAATTTAAAAAGTCGGCATAAAAGTAATCAACATATTAAATTTCAGAAAAGTCGGCATATGGGTAATGACCCTGGGAGAATGCTCTTATGTCACAAAGCTATTCTGTATAAAATTTACAAATACTTAGTTGCTAGGGTCAGTCTAAATTATCGTTTGCAAATAATAATGCTCAATACATAAGTAGAAGTGAAGTTATTAAAACATTTGAGATACTATTATTGTAATTGTGAATTTGAAAAAAAAACGTAAGAATATTGACGTGCAGCTATTGATTAAATAAATTGTGTCTTTTGAGCATAGACTTTGAGAAATCGTGCAGAATATCGTACTTTCCAAGTCCGAAAGTCGGCTAAATTTTAACACTTGGCATTTAATATCAGGTTCATATCGCGGACTATAAAACGATTCAAAGAAACTGGATCATCGAGAATCAGGCCCAAACCTGATGAGAAACCATATGTTCGTGTCGAAAAGATCATCAAATGAGTTCGTGAACGAATTAGACGAAATCCGGCTCAGAGTACTAGCAAGCTCGCCAAAGATATGAAAATATCATGGCGAACGATGAGCCGAATTCTGCGAAACAATCTTGGATTCAAAGCCTACAAGCAAAAAATTCATGGATTGAATTGATGCTCAAAAAAAAGCTAGGGTAAAAAAATGCAGAGAGCAACTTGCTCGGCACGCGGATGATGACAATGTTTTCCGACGAAAAGATGTTTCTATTACAAGATAGCCATAATCAGTAGAATGATCGTGTGTATGTTGTTTCGTTGAAGAATATCTCTGCTGGAAAATTAGGCATACAACAATTTCAAAGTGCGTCGGCAGTCGTGGTATGGGGTGCGATATCTCCAAGTTGCCGCTACTTTTCATCGACAGAGATGTTAAAATCGATAAAAAATACTACATCGAGACCGTTTCGCAGAACCATTTGCTGGGGAATGCAAGAAGCTTGTTTGGGGACGATTTTTTCTGTTTCCAGCAAGATAGTGCTTCCTCCCACAAAGCTCAACTCACTCAGGACTGGTGTCGAGCTAATTTGCCCGATTTTATACCATGGAAATAATAGCCTTCATCTTCACCAGACTTGAATCCACTCGACTTTTCCATATTGAGATACATGCTTAGCAAAATCGGGAGTACACAGGACCTTATATGCCAAACCCTGTATACGAATATATTTTCGCCATCGACCTCAAGAATAGTTATATTGGAAAGAAAATAAAAGTCGGACAGGACGAAGACGAAGTAAACCCAATGATGGTATGCTGGAGTTTGGAGTTGGAGTTTTTAGGAACCTTCAAGAGAGGGTGGAATTGGTAGCCCCTCCCTTCCAGAAATTTGGTGGGATGAAGACCTCCATTTATTTGTGTGAAATTAATTAAATATGCTATTATTTTTCAATGACTTACAGCACTAACAGCAAATTGTTTGAAGCAGTATTTTTTGAGTAAGCAGCATACCCAAGACAACTGAGGCTTTACTTATTTTAATAAATAGCAACCAAATATATCGATCAATCAGACCAGAATTAAGATTTTTAGCAAGCGTGGTATGAAAATAATCTATTAACAAAAAGAACCGAAGTCCTTAATGAAAAAATAACCAATGCGCTAAAATAACCGAATGGTAAACATAGCCAGCCAGCCCAGCCAATTTTCCTTTAAAGTATAATGAAAGGTAAAACTGTTCGGGCCAGCCGCCAATTTTTGCTATGTTTACAGTTTTACCTAAATTGCGTTAGTTCTGATCCGTCGTTACCGTGCGCGACACCTACTCATCGTCATATCATTTATTTCATACTTATCAGGTTTAAATAAATCAATATTAATTTTACAACTCTTCTTTTATCATTTCTATCATAACCGTGTTATCCTTTTGGTCCTTCGAGCTTATCGGACAGGCGGGGTCAGCAATCGCGAATTTCGTGAACTTTCCGAAACACGTATTTGTGTGACCTAAATAGTCACTATCAGTTCAATATCAAGAACATATCAATATGATATCAATTTATCAGTGACTATAATCAATTAAACTATCAATTATTAAAAACTTGAATTAACAGTGAAAATCTATCAAAGTGCAGTCATTCATTGGATTTGTATCAAATCGGGTCAAACAAAACCGATTGCTGCCGGCAGGACTTCGAGAAAGAGTCATCGAGATAGTTCGGCAGCTTATCAATTAAGATCCCTCCATTTTACTATCATCAGATAATCTAACAAGGAGCAACGAGATTGAAGATATTAAAGAAACTCAACAGCAAATTATCAATGGGATAGAACAACTCTTATAGTAATTTTAAGAAAGATAACTTTGAGAGGAAGCTTTCTCCTGGCTATGCTAAAAGGAAACTTGAACCCCTTGACGTGTACTAGAGAGCTTTCCAGTCAAATCATATTCAACTTCGCTGTTTTAACATCCCCAGTCATCAATATTTTGTCAAAAATCATTACGAGAGTTGTAAAAATTGGTATGAGTATATAAGAGGCCAGATCGAAGCAGTTCAGCAGGAGAAACCGGCAACACTTCTGAAGCCGCCGGTTCTTGTGGTCGGCGAAACATCCGCCAGCTATGCTGGAGAAGGCGTGGCGGCGGCGGCGGGTGCTGCAAGCGCGCAGCAGCACACGACGGACGCCGAGAGACAGGGATTTACATCACCTACTCCTATTTAGCCACCTCAAACTGCTAGGACCTCTACTCTAATTGTATCAGAGAAAATGAAAGTGTTATTAAAAAAGCAAAACAGTAACTTTAGAGCTTTACAGCGAACGCTAACTAGCATCAACAATACGATAACCGAGAAGTGGGAACTAGAAGATACATTACGCTGCATCCAAACAATATGGCAGATCATAGACTCGCTACATTGGGAGTTGGACAGCGAACTGGAAGGAAGACATAACGAATATGAAGAAGCTTTTTCTTTTTACGAGCAGAGCTACAGCAATATCAAAAAAGAAATCAACAATAGTATGTGTGGTCCAGCTCCACATGGTTATGATAGGAATGATAAAAGAAAAGTTCTGGAAGTAATATAATAATAATAATAATTCTTTATTGACACAAAAATTACCACAGGTAACACGAAAAAAAAATATAATGGTGATCAGCTAACTGTTATACAAAAATGAGTAGTTGCTCTGACACCTAAGGTAAGAGAGTATCTTGAGATTTAGGTGTCAGCGCCCTCCCTACGTTGACATTAGCTTAAGTAAACATTATAGACTTTACAAGATAAAGTGCACAACATTAAATTTTAGAATTAAACAAAAAATACAATTTCATTAAGTAACGCTACGAATTAATAAGGTAGGTACATTAAAATATTAAAATTATTATATTCATCGGCATGCTGTGTTAGTATTACAATGTGAGTGAGGGTGTGTAAGAGGGTGTGTGGCGGTGTGTGTGAGGGTGAATGTGTGATATTGATTTATTTAAACCCGATAACTATGACATAAATGATATGACGATGAGTAGATGCGCGCACGGTAACGACGGACCAGAACTGACGCAATTTAGGTAAAACTGTAAGCATAGCAAAAATGTACGGCTGGCCCAAACATACTCCCCGACGTGGTCGACTCAACACCGTGATAAACTTACCCCAAAGATGGATATAACAAATTTTGAAGGCAATTATCACCAGTGGGTGATAATCATTTGAGGACCTGTTTACAGACACAATCCACCTAAATCCCTCATTATCAGGCGCACAGAAGATGCAGTATTTGAAATCAAAAGTGAAAGGAGAAGCTGAACGTTTAATCCAACACCTTCCTATCAGCTCAGAGAACTATGACATTTGTTGGCAACTGCTAACTCATCGATTCAATAACAAAAAACTTATATTTACATCCCATATCAATATCATAATTAATATTCCTATCATGCAATCAGTATCGGTAAACGGCATCAACGCCTTCACGAAACTGCGTCAAAATGCCTGAATGCTGTCAAAAAACTTGGTGTGGATACCAGCACTTGGGATCCATTGCTGGAATCTTGTCGCAAAGTTTAGACTCAGAAACCCATAATGAATACTAGGCTTCTCTGAAAGAACCGAGAGAATTACCGAAACTGAATGAATTTCTGAAATATCTAGAAAATAAATTCACAACATTGGAGTCGTCACGCAAGAAGCAGGAGAATATCATATCAAAAACGGGTCACGATAAAAATCAATATCAGACCAATTATCAATATCCAAAACCTACTTATTTAAAACATTCATTTACTGCGACAAATAACTCAATTTCGCAACAATCAACCAACAAAAATGTTTATCAGGCAAAATCTAAATGTCCGGTGTGTAATACCTATGATCATCTAATATTTTATTGCACAAGGTTTATGCAAATGCCTTCAAGCGCAAAACTTAAAACTATCAGGCAGTATGCGTTATTAAAAATTGCCTTTATAGCCATTACGGAAAACCCCGCATATCAGAGAAACGTTGCCGTGAATGTAATTCGGCACACAATACAATCATGCATGATGCATTCGCATTTACAAAGGCACAAACAAATCATAATCAGGTCACCTCAAAGAGTTGAGCGCTTGGGCATGTCACAACCACAACCATCGACATCAGCAAGAAACGAACATGCTAAAGTACTTGGAACATCGCACGTGTCATTGCAACCAAAAAATGTGACCGAAATCTTGTTAGCAACCGCAATGATCAATATCAAAGGAGCGGACGGAAATTATCATACATTTAGAGCATTATTAGACCAAGGATCTCAAGCATCCCTAATCTCGGAGAGATCAGTACAGTCGCTTAGTTTTTCGCGGCAAAATGTCCTGGAACGATATCAGGAATAGGGATGAAAGAAAATAACTGTAAAGGTTTAATCAACATACAATGTTCATCCGATGTATATCCGACTGTCCACTGTACTGTTGTTACAACGGCCCCATGGAGGACTTTAAAACTTTGACCCCAGCAGTGGTCGACTACCTGCGACGACTCGACAACTCATTGATTTGAACAAATGTACATAATGTGTGATTTAAAATACTTTGATATCTGCCATACGATAAATAATAATGTTCATCAACAAACCAGGACTTTTCATTCACCACTGAAGCATTATCATGAATCATCTTATCAGGAACCTACCTAGTTATTCGTTTACGGAACCACAGTGGACCTTTTTAGACAACATTAACCTAGCGGACCCTAAATTCTACGTGAGTCGCCCTGTAGTTACTAGGAGCAGAAGTGTATTCAAAAATAATAGGTTGGGGAAAAAATTTCTTCGCATTGTATATAAAAATTGAAAACATTTTTTAATAAAGTTTATTTACATTTAACTAAAGTATGCAGGTGCCATTTTGTTCGATAAGTTTCTGCATCTTGTAGGCAGGAACATGATCCCATTACTATAGAAATTCTGGGGCTTCTGATCAAAAAACCGCGACAAGTGGTTTTGGCCGTCCTCTCTTGATGTTAACCTGACACTGCCTAAAGAATTCTGAAGAGACCGAAACAAGTGGAAATCTGAAGGTGCAAGGTCAGGACTATACGGCGGATGCATTAATACGTCCCAGCCAAACTCTCTTAATTTTTGCTGAGTGGCTAAAAATGTGTGAGTTTTAGCGTTATCACTATGAAAAACCACACCCCTTCTGTTGACTAATACCGGCCGCTTTCTCTCAACTTCTTGCTTTAATCTCATCAGTTGTTCGCAGTAGAGTTCAGAATCGATGGTCATGCCTGGTGGTAACAGCTCATAATGAATAATGCCCTTCCAATCCCACCATATACACAGCATTACCTTGTTGCGAGATAACCCGGGTTTTGCCAGAGTCTGTTAAGCCTGACCAGCCTTTGAACACGACCTTTTTCGCACATTCTTGTCGTACGTGATCCACTTTTCATTACTAGTTATCAGGTTTTTCAAAAATGGTTTGGTTTCATTACGTCGTAATAAAGAATCACAAATGAGTACACGGTTCATTAAGTTTATTTGAGTGAGCTCATGAGGCACCCAAATATCGAGCATTTTTGTGTACCCAGCTTTTTTCAAATGCGCCAAAACTGTTTTGTGGTCAATCCTCAGTTCTTCAGCTACATCGTAACTACTGATATGCCGATCTTGCTCCACTTTTTCAAAAATGGCATCCATTTTATCCGTAACAGGGCGTCCAGAGCGAGGTGCATCTTTGACATCAAAATTTCCGGATTGAAAACGCTTAAACCAAATTCTTGCTTCTCTCACAGGCACTGCACTAGCATAAACATCAGAAATTTTTTTCGCAGCTTGCGTTGCATTTTTACCTTTTTTATAGTAAAATTTTAAAATGTATCGAATTTCTTCATTAGATTCACTCATCTTAACAGTAAGAAAAATAAATGAAAATCACACATTTTACCTAATTTGAATTTAAATTATCATTTTTAAATTTTAAACTTTTTAATGATACTAAAACCAGCCAGATACCAATGGTAAAGCCAGAGATTTTAATATAAGTTCATACATACTATTTGCGAAAAGAGTTTTTCCCCAACCTATATTAATGAATGGAATTTGTAAATTTGATGACAACCTGCCTATTGCACAACAGACCCAAATAAACTGGATTTTAAGCGGTAATTTCAAATCTTATCAATGCAACATCGTCTTATGTAACATAAACGAAATACAGCGGTTCTGGTAGTTTGAAGATATCACGGAACGATCACCATTACCAGTATCAGATCAAAAGGTCATACAGTTTTACGAAGTAATAACAAAACGCAGATCAGACGGAAAATTTGAAGTAAAACTGCCAATGAAGCGAAATTTTGAAGAAAATTTGGGTTCAACAAAACAAAAAGGTTTTGCCCCATTTCAACAAATAACACTCAAATTTAAAAACAATCAACGCATATCGGAAGACTATAAAATGTTTATGAATGAATACAAACAGCTCGGTGATATGAAACCGGCCGATAACAATTTGAAACCCGACTATCATGCCACATCATTGTGTGACTAGGGACGACTCTATTACCAGTAAATTAAGAGTAGTACCTGGATTACCATCAAACTTGAGCCTTAACAGCCGCATGGAGAGGGGATACGCTTCAAAAGATCAGAACAAACCTATGTAAATAAAGTAATCGGGAAAGCAAGACTTGTGCCTATCAAAAATCTGGAGAAAGATATAAGTTTGCCTCGACTTGAGTTACGCGGAGCACATTTACTATCAATATTGATGTTAAAAGTTAAACAATGCTTCCCAAATTATCAAATATCACTTTTTAGCTCGATGGATTCCTTCCAGATTCTTTTTATAAGGGGATAGAAATGCTAAATTAGATCTGAAAAGTGTATTGAAATAGACGGAGACTATATCGAAAAATAAAAATAGTTTTTTAAATGTATGGCCTGTTTTTTCTTTGTCAGGCCGGAAACTTTAGGACCGTACTACGTACTTCGCGGCTCATGTTTTATGATAAGAGGTCAGTCACATTGCGAACAGATCATGTCACAATTCAGCACGGGTTCTCGGAAATACGCTACTACAATGACGTTTTGCTGACTCAGAAGTCGAACGTAACGGACTTATCAATGGCATTGGCAACTTGGTAAATAGCTTATTCGAGATATTAGACGGCAAGTTTGCAACAAAATACGAAATGGATATCAGCCTAATCCGAGAAAATCAAAACCATTTGGCAAAGTTATGGAAAAATCAAATATCAGTTGTTGAATTAGAATTCAATCTAATGAAGAGAATGGAAACGTTTATAAATAAATAAACCATCAAACTTGAGCCTTAACAGCTTCACGGAGAGGGGCCCTAATTTGCAGCAGGACCTTTAAACTTTAATTCTGAAGAGGCGACAGTATAAATACGCTTTTACTGCCGACATTGAAAAAATGTTCCGCCAGATATGGGTCGCAGAAGAGGATCAGAGATTCCAGAAGATATTCACCAGATGAGTTTATCAAAGAATATGAGTTAACAACAGTCACCTACGGGACGAGAGCGGCTCTTTTCTTAGCTATGATGACCTTGCGTCATTTGGCAAGTGAAGAAGAGAATCAAGCAAAGTATTCAGCAGCAGCAAAGGTGGTGAATGAAGCCCTGTACATGGATGACGTTCTCCATGGCGACCATTTATCATCATCAGCAAAAATATTACAATCAGATTTAATACAGTTAAAAAAACTAGGCGGTTTTAATCTCCGTAATTGGTCATCAAATTATCAAGAATTATTGCAAGGAAAAATGTGACAGACAGCCATCAACATGCATTTGATTTCAGACACGAAGAATCAATGAAGACGCTAGGATTACGTTGGCATCCTAAGTAAGACATGTTCTCATTTGAATTTAAATTCAACTCTAAATCAGCTAACACAAAATCATCTAAAAGAACACTACTATCAGAAATATCAAAACTGTCCGACCCATTAGGGTGGCTCTCACCCATCACAACAAAACTTAAACTCATCTTTCAAAGGGTGTGAGCCTATGAACTTAAATGGGATGATCAATTACCCGAGAACATAGAAAAAGTTACGCATGTGTCATATACTGTGTAATAAGAAGATCAGAACAAACCTATGTAAATCAAGTAATCGGGAAAGCAAGACTTGTGCCTATCAAAAAACTGGAGAAAGATATAAGTTTGCGTCGACTCGAGTTACGCGGAGCACATTTACTATCAAAATGTATGTTAAAAGTTAAACAATGCTTCCCAATATATCAAATATCAGTTTTTAGCTGGACGGATTCTATGGTGGCTTTAGCCTGGCTACAAGGAGAACCGGAGCGCTGGAAATTGTTCGTATCAACCAGAGTGCAGCAGACAATACAGTCTATGCTACGCAACACAGTCTGGCGCTACGTGGAATCCAAGGACAACCCAGCTGACTGCGCTAGTAAAGGTATCACAGCGGAACAACTTCAAAATCATGCTTTATGGTGGAGTGTGCGCCCGTGGCTGCATACCTTCCAAAAAAGTGAACAAGAAAGGGCACTCTATTCAACCGAAGAAGAGGTAAAAAAGATCAAACAAGTGAATAGTGTGAACCAATCAGAAAATATCATCGCGAATATACTAGATCATTACAGATCATTTTCAAAAGCTGTACGAGCAACAGCTTGGCTTGTACGCTATATCAAATATTTATCAAGGAAAAGAGGAGACTATCAAAAATACCGAACTATCAAAGAGTTGCGAAATGCTCAAACTATTATCATTAAGCAAGTTCAGCAAGAACAATACCCCAAGGAAATACAATGTTTAGAAGCAAGAAAAGAAATGAAATCTAAGTGTAAACTATTAAGCCTGCGACCTCAATTAAATACAGAAGGTATAATGAGTGTTGGCGGGAGAATAAAGCATGCATATATCAATCCTGAAATTAAGCACCCAATTATCATACCTACAAAAAGCAAATTAACAGACCTTTTGATCAGACACGGTCATGAACATACCTATTTATTGACCCAAATTGAGGAATGATTAAACAGGAGACCCTTGTGCGTTATCAGCGAAGACCCAGATGAGTTGGAATATCTAACACCTGCTCATCTTTTAGCAAGCGGTCCAACCCTGACAATCATCGAAACAGAACACGACCTCCGCAGAAGATGGCATCTCGTACAGAAAATGTATCAAGACGTGTGGAAAAGATGGCGAGCAGACTTTCCCAATTATCAATACGTCCCAAGTGGCGCTCACCTCAACAAAATCAAAATAGGGGACATCGTTATCATTCAAGATGCAAATTTACCGCCCGGCAAGTGGGCACTGAGTAGAGTACTGGAGACACACCCCGGAAGAGATGGGTATGTGAGAGTGGTCTCTGTAAAGACAAAAAATGGTGTATTAAAACGCCCAATCGTAAAGCTTTCTCTCTTACCGGTCCAATCAAATAATGCAAATAACTCAGAAAATCAATCAAACTGCTCTGAGAATATGTCGTCAAATAAACAAAACAAACCCACTGCATTAGTAGAAAAGGATTAAAATCCTCGAAATACAATCAGGAAGAAAAGCGTAAACCTGTTATCATTAGTTACATAATTGTTATTTTTCTTCGGCATAATAACCACGTCGCTATGTGCGTATAACGTAACAAAATCATCAAATAATCAAATGTTATATTTCGATTAATTAATTAATTTGCAAATTATAAAGGACGATTGGCGACTCGTTGTCTTTTATGACTTATATTATTATGACTGTAGCCCAAGCATGAAAGTATCTCGGTATCAGTTCGGTTACGTAAAGTCGAAACTATAACGAAACTCCAATGACAGCAATGCGGATCGCGTTCGCGTTGCGTTGAGTTACGTTCAGTCGGAGATAGCGTTCGGGAACGAAACCACGTCAGTCATATGTTTACGCAGACTAAGTAGAAATCTTTTTGAAATTATTAGTTAGAAGCCCAGCACATACTGAAACGTGTAAATAAATATATACTAACTTGTTTTTACGTTTATATCTGCAATTTATTCATGGTTATAAATCGTTTTATTGTTGTTTAATTACATCTTTTATAGAAATAAATCAATGTTTTGAATCTTTTTTTTCCTCAATTGGGTGTTTAAATGTTGCTGTTTTCTGAACATTGTACCTACATCTCAGGAAATTCGTAAATGTTAAGCACAAAGTTAACTAAAATTAAAGTTATTGGCTAAAATCTGCCTTCTTTAACAAAGGATGCGTCTTTTTTTTATTATAATGGTAGATAACTATTTCGTAGTATAACTTTTAAATTATTTTCGTTTTTTAAACCTTTTTTATTTAATTTTTGCACGTTGTCATGATAAAAGTATTTTAGGATAATATGTACATTACGAATTTATTTTTTTGTAAAAAATAAAATTGACTTTAATGGTGAGTTATTTTCTGGCAACACTAATCACAAATGAAATTGGTTCGTCGTTTCGCGGCTAAAAAGTAAAAATACATCTTCTGTTCGTGAAAAATTCAAAGAATTACAGTTTCTCATCAAGATGAAGACTAGTGATCAGCAAATGGAGATGCTCATTGAACTCATGGAGACGTAAGTATAATTCTTTTAGCCAAAAGCTTATTAGATTCTTCTTCGATAGTAAATTGGTTCTATTGAATTGAACTAATTCGGTGCATTAATTTTGTAGAAATGGTAATATCACCAAAAATTCCACCAATGCTCTTGGCCACGTTTTTATGAAGAAGAAGTGGTCCGAGCTTGAACGCAAGCTCAATAGTGACGGATCAGGGGCGAGCCGCGACGTACAAGGTTGGCGAAAAGTAAGTCTTTTATTTTATAATTTGATCTTCAAGTTTTTGTTTGTGTCTTATCTCCCCATGTTTTTGTTTGCGTCTTATGGACATAACATTTTGCGTCTCATGTTAAACTCACCCTTATCCTATCCAAATCATATTAATATCAATCTTAAACACTTCCAACTAACCCTTACTCTTACATACCCTTTTGTTACTGCTTTATTTGCATGTTTAGGTATGGAGTGACTTGAAAAATAACACCAAAAAGAAATTTTCCCAAGTTAATGGCATACTTCAACGGAAATCTGGTGGTGGGCCCCAAGCACCCATTATAACTACACAGGATAGGCGTGATATGGCTATCCTGGGAGAAGTGGCTGCTACGGGAATATCTGTGCCTGAAATTGGGTTTAACCAGGTTTGTATTATCACACCACAATATAAATCTACCTTGGGTTACCAGATTTGCTAACATCAATTTTGGGACTGCTGGCTCACAAAAAAAGGATGAGAAACAATTTTCTTTAAAAAAAACCTGTAGTTACTCCTGGCTGCTGAAAATAATTTGGGGCAATCTAAACTATAAACACAAACCACCGATTTGATGGAAATTTTCAAGAAGGATTAAAAGTCGATCCCGGTCACCTGGCAACCCTATCTCTACTCCCATTGTTAGCATATTATCTGAGGTAATCAAGTATAGTTTCAGACTAAAAGAGTCTGCTTGCTGTAACCGTTATTATAAAAAATATAATTGCAGGAGCCCGATGATACCAATTCTGGACAAGTACCCATTGTCATCATCACAGTGGCAGATGAGGATGCAGGGCCATCTGTGGAGCTGCCTGCTGATGATGATATGTTTGATGGTTGGTATCCATGTATGCCCTTTATGAATAAATTTTTATTTACTGTATTTGTGTTTAGAATCATCTACCTGTAACTTTTTTAGGATATGAAGAACTCAATGAAGCAGGGCCACAGTCTACACGTGTCACTCCGCCGGTACCACCGATGCCTTAACTTCAACCAACTCCAGACCAGTCTGACACAGGAGTATGGAAGCCATCAGCAAAAAAAAGAAAGCTCTTTACCTCCATTACAAGAGCAGAAACAGCTTCCAAAGCTTTTTTAGAGGCACAAGAGCGTGACAGGGAGTATGAAAGGGAAAGAGATAGAAGGCATGAAGAATTAAGAAGTCCCAAGTGGCGCTCACCTCAACATAATCTACTAACTAAAATAACTCGTTGTCTATTATGACTTAGATCCGTACTGGGCTGGAATGGAAACACTTCCAAAACAATTAACCTACGTAGTGCGGTCCAAAGTTCCTAGCTGGAGATTTGGCGATTAAAAAAATTATAAAAAATATGCCATTGTGATCGTCATTTATTCTGCTCTTTTGTATTAAATTTTCAGATTTTATTTTTTGTCGTTTTGGTTTTACGGCATTTAATTATAACATTTTATATTATAACAACAGGAAGTCTAAAAGTTTTTGAAATGTTTAAGTTGGAATATCATTCTGTGTGATCAAGTTCCTTATAAAAGAAGGATTCAGCCCGATAAGGTTAGATGCGGTATACGGGGACACCACTCCATCATTTTCCACCGTCAAAGAATGGAGTAAGCAATTTCGTTTGGGACGGGAGTCCATCCACGACGAACCTCGCTCCGGTCGACCAGTTGAGGCACTTACGTGGGCTCTGTCAAGTTAGTGGAAGAGGAAGTTCTGCACGACCGAAGACTTAAGACCAAAAAAATAGCGGCAAGAACAGGGCTTTCGAAAACTTTAGTTCTTAGAATTCTCCTTGAACATCTTCATATGAATAAAATTAGTGCGAGGTGGATGCCCAAGCCTCTTTCAAGTTTGCAGCGAAGTGAACGAAAAGCGTGCTCTCAGGAAATTTTGGATGCCTATAAAAAATTCGGACAGAGTTTTCTGGAGTCAATTGTTACTGGAGACGAAACAATGGTTTTAAACTATGATCCCCACTCCAAAAGGGAATCGATCGAGTGGGCGTCGTCATGGTGAAAAGCCGCCTAGAAAGACCAAGGTAACGCAATCCACCAAAAAGATAATGGCTACCATATTTTGGGATTGTCACGGAATACTATTGATAGACATAAAAGACCGGAATACTACGGTGACCGGCAGCTACTACGCTACCCTTATTGATCAATTACGAGAGGCCATCAAGCATAAACGTCGAGGTAAACTTAGCAGAGGTGTGCGGCTACTCCACGACAATGCTCCCGTTCACACTGATTCAATTACCAAGGCTGCTGTTGCAAAGTGTGGCTTCCGTCACTCACCCTATACTATAGTCCTGACCTGGCCCCTAGTGACTACTACTTGTTTTCGAGACTTAAGGCAGGCTTAAGGGGAAGGAGATTTCCTTCAGATGATGAAGTGACTCGTGCGGTTTATGCCCATTTTAAAGACAAATCTTTCAAATATTTTTATAAGGGGATATAATCGTAAATTGCAGATCTGAAAAGTGTATTGAAATAAACGAAGACTATATCGAAAAATTAAAATAGTCTTTTAAATGTATGTACTTTTTTTTCTTTGTCAGGCCAGACGCTTTTGGACCGTACTACGTACTTCGCGGCTCAGTCACATTGCAAACAGATCATATCACAATTACAGCAAATACAGAATACACGGGTTCTCGGAAATACGCTACTACAATGACGTTTTGCTGACTCAGAAGTCGAACGTAACGGACTTATCAATGGCATTGGCAACTTGGCAAATAACTTTTTCGAGATATTTGACGGCAAGCTTGCAACAAAATACGAAATGGATATCAGCCTAATCCGAGAAAATCAAAACCATTTGGCAAAGTTATGGAAAAATTAAACATCAGTTGTTGAATTAGAATTCAATCTAATGAGGAGAATGGAAACGTTTATCAATAAATAAACCATCAAACTTGAGCCTTAACAGTTTCATGGAGAGGGGCCCTAATATGCAGCAGGACCTTCAAACTCTAATTCTGAAGTGGCGACAGTATAATATCAAGCAAAGTATTCAGGAGCAGCAAAGGTGATGAATGAAGCCCTGCACATGGATGACGTTCACCATGGCGATCATTCATCATCATCAGCAAAACAATAACAATCAGATTTAACACAGTTAATAAAACTGAGGGGTTTCAATCTCCGTAAGTGGTCATCAAATTATCAAGAATTATTGCAAGGAAAACATGTGACAGACAGCCATCAACATGCATTTGATTTCAGACACGAAGAATCAATGAAGACGCTGGAATTACGTTGGCATCCTAAGGAAGACATGTTCTCATTTGAATTTTAATTCAACTCGTAAATCAGCTAACACAAAATCATCTAAAAAAACACTACTATCAGAAATATCAAAACTGTCCGACCCATTAGGGTGGCTCACACCCATCACAACAAAACTTAACCTCATCTTTCAAAGGCTGTGAGCCTATGAACTTAAATGGGATGATCAATTACCCGAGAACATAGAAAAAGTTACGCATGTGTCATATACTGTGTAATAAGAAGATCAGAACAAACCTATGTAAATCAAGTAATCGGGAAAGCAAGACTTGTGCCTATCAAAAAACTGGAAAAAGATATAAGTTTGCGTCGACTTGAGTTACGCGGAGCACATTTACTATCAAAATGTATGTTAAAAGTTAAACAATGGTTCCCAATATATCAAATATCAGTTTTTAGCTGGACGGATTCTATGGTGCCTTTAGCCTGGCTACAAGGAGAACCGGAGCGCTGGAAATTGTTCGTATCAACCAGAGTGCAGCAGACAACACAGTCTATGCTACGCAACAGTCTGGCGCTACGTGGAATCCAAGGATAACCCAGCTGACTGCGCTAGTAGAGGTATCACAGCGGAACAACTTCAAAATCATGCTTTATGGTGGAGTGTGCGCCCGTGGCTGCATACCTTCCAAAAAAGTGAACCAGAAAGGGCACTCTATTTAACCGAAGCAGAGGTAAAAAAGATCAAACAAGTGAATAGTGTGATTCAATCAGAAAATATCATCACGAATATACTAGATCATTACAGATCATTTTCAAAAGCTGTACGAGCAACAGCTTGGCTTGTACGCTATATCAAAAATACCGAACTATCAAAGAGTTGCGAAATGCTCAAACTATTATCATTAAGCAAGTTCAGCAAGAACAATACCCCAAGGAAATACAATGTTTAGAAGCAAGAAAATAAATAAAATCTAAGAGTAAACTATTAAGCCTGCGACCTCAATTAGATGCAGAAGGTATCATGAGTGTTGGCGGGAGAATAAAGCATGCATATATCAATCCTGAAATGAAGCACCCAATTACCATACCTACAAAAAGCAAATTAACAGACCTTTTGATCAGACACGGTCATGAACATACCTATTTGTTGACCCAAATAGAGGAATGATTAAACGGGAGACCCTTGTGCGTTATCAGCGAAGACCCAGATGAGTTGGAATATCTAACACCTGCTCATCTTTTAGCAAGCGGTCCAACCCTGACAATTATCGAAACAGAACATGACCTCCGCACAAGATGGCATCTCGTACAGAAAATTTATCAAGACGTGTGGAAAACATGGCGAGCAGACTTTCCCAATTATCAATACGTCCCAAGTGGCGCTCACCTCAACAAAATCTACTAATTAAAATAACTCGTTGTCTATTATGACTTAGATCCGTACTGGGCTGGAATGGAAACACTTCCAAAACAATTAACCTACGTAGTGCGGTCCAAAAGTTCCGGGCTGGAGATTTGGTGATTAAAAAAATTATAAAAAATATGCCATTGTGATCGTCATTTATTCTGCTCTTTTGTATTAAATTTTCAGATTTTATTTTTTGTCGTTTTGGTTTTACGGCATTTATAAAAACAGGAAGTCTAAAAGTTTTTGAAATGTTTAAGTTGGAATATCATTCTGTGTGATCAAGTTCCTTACAAAAGAAGGATTCAGCCCGATAAGGTTAGATGCGGTATACGGGGACACCACTCCATCATTTTCCACCGTCAAAGAATGGAGTAAGCAATTTCGTTTGGGACGGGAGTCCATCCACGACGAACCTCGCTCCGGTCGACCAGTTGAGGCACTTACCGTGGGCTCTGTCAAGTTAGTGGAAGAGGAAGTTCTGAACGATCGACTTAAGACCAAAGAAATAGCGGCAAGAACAGGGCTTTCGAAAACTTTAGTTCTTAGAATTCTCCTTGAACATCTTCATATGAATAAAATTAGTGCGAGGTGGATGCCCAAGCCTCTTTCAAGTTTGCAGCGAAGTGAACGAAAAGCGTGCTCTCAGGAAATTTTGGATGCCTATAAAAAATTCGGACAGAGTTTTCTGGAGTCAATTGTTACTGGAGACGAAACAATGGTTTTAAACTATGATCCCCACTCCAAAAGGGAATCGATCGAGTGGGCGTCGTCATGGTGAAAAGCCGCCTAGAAAGACCAAGGTAACGCAATCCACCAAAAAGATAATGGCTACCATATTTTGGGATTGTCACGGAATACTATTGATAGACATAAAAGACCGGAATACTGCGGTGACCGGCAGCTACTACGCTACCCTTATTGAACAATTACGAGAGGCCATCAAGCATAAACGTCGAGGTAAACTTAGCAGAGGTGTGCGGCTACTCCACGACAATGCTCCCGTTCACACTGATTCAATTACCAAGGCTGCTGTTGCAAAGTGTGGCTTCCGTCACCCACCCTATACGATAGTCCTGACCTGGCCCCTAGTGACTACTACTTGTTTTCGAAACTTAAGGCAGGCTTAAGGGGAAGGAGATTTCCTTCAGATGATGAAGTGACTCGTGCGGTTTACGCCCATTTTAAAGACAAAACTTTCAAATATTTTTATAAGGGGATAGAATCGTAAATTGCAGATCTGAAAAGTGTATTGAAATAGACGGAGTCTATATCGAAAAATAAAAATAGTCTTTTAAATGTATGTACTTTTTTTTCTTTGTCAGGCCGGACACTTTTGGACCGTACTATGTACTTCGCGGCTCAGTCACATTGCAAACAGATCATATCACAATTACAGCAAATACAGCATACACGGGTTCTCGGAAATACGCTACTACAATGACGTCTTGCTGACTCAGAAGTCGAACGTAACGGACTTCTTTTTCGAGATATTAGACGGCAAGCTTGCAACAAAATACGAAATGGATATCAGCCTAATCCAAGAAAATCAAAACCATTTGGCAAAGTTATGAAAAAATCAAACATCAGTTGTTGAATCAGAATTCAATCTAATAAGGAGAATGGAAACGTTAATCAATAAATAAACCATCAAACTTGAGCCTTAACAGCTTCATGGAGAGGTGCCCTAATTTGCAACAGGACCTTCAAACTCTAATCTTGAAGTGGCGACAGTATAAATACGCTTTTACTGCCGACATTGAAAAAATGTTCCACCAGATATGGGTCGCAGAAGAGGATCAGAGATTTCAAAGATATTCACCAGGTGAGTTTATCAAAGAATATGAGTTAACAACAGTCACCTACGGGACGAGAGCGGCTCCTTTCTTAGCTATGATGACCTTGGGTCATTTGGCAAGTGAACAAGAGTATCAAGCAAAGTATTCAGCAGCAGCAAAGGTGGTGAATGAAGCCCTGTACATGGATGACGTTCTCCATGGCAATCATTCATCATCATCAGCAAAACAGTTACAATCAGATTTAATACAGTTAATAAAACTAGACGGTTTTAATCTCCGTAAGTGGTCATCAAATTATCAAGAATTATTGCAAGAAAAACATGTGACAGACAGCCATCAACATGCATTTGATTTCAGACACGAAGAATCAATGAAGACGCTGGGATTACGTTGGCATCCTAATTGAATTAAATTCAACTCTAAATCAGCTAACACAAAATCATCTAAAAGAACACTACTATCAGAAATATCAAAACTGTCCGAAAATTTAAACTCCTCTTTCAAAGGGTGTGAGCCTATGAACTTAAATGGGATGATCAATTACCCGAGAACATAGAAAAAGAGTGGATCAAAATACGCGACACATTAATGCTTATAAATAATATCAGGATACCGAGATGGTTACAAACTAGTGGCAGTGACGTAATAGAGTTACTTGGCTTTTGTGACGCATCAACTAAAGCTTACGCATGTGTCATATACTGTGTAATAAGAAGATCAGAACAAACATATGTAAATCAAGTAATCGGGAAAGCAAGACTTGTGCCTATCAAAAAACTAGAGAAAGATATAAGTTTGCCTCGACTCGAGTTACGCGGAGCACATTTACTATCAAAATGTATGTTAAAAGTTAAACAATGGTTCCCAATATATCAAATATCAGTTTTTAGCTGGACGGATTCTATGGTGGCTTTAGCCTGGCTACAAGGAGAACCGGAGCGCTGGAAATTGTTCGTATCAACCAGAGTGCAGCAGACAACACAGTCTATGCTACGCAACACAGTCTGGCGCTACGTGGAATCCAAGGATAACCCAGCTGACTGCGCTAGTAAAGGTATCACAGCGGAACAACTTCAAAATCATGCTTTATGGTGGAGTGTGCGCCCGTGGCTGCATACCTTCCAAAAAAGTGAACAAGAAAGGGCACTCTATTCAACCGAAGAAGAGGTAAAAAAGATCAAACAAGTGAATAGTGTGAACCAATCAGAAAATATCATCGCGAATATACTAGATCATTACAGATCATTTTCAAAAGCTGTACGAGCAACAGCTTGGCTTGTTCGCTATATCAAATATTTATCAAGGAAAAGAGGAGACTATCAAAAATACCGAACTATCAAAGAGTTGCGAAATGCTCGAACTATTATCATTAAGCAAGTTCAGCAAGAACAATACCCCAAGGAAATACAATGTTTAGAAGCAAGAAAATAAATAAAATCTAAGAGTAAACTATTAAGCCTGCGACCTCAATTAGATGCAGAAGGTATCATGAGTGTTGGCGGGAGAATAAAGCATGCATATATCAATCCTGAAATGAAGCACCCAATTACCGTACCTACAAAAAGCAAATTAACAGACCCTTTGATCAGACACGGTCATGAACATACCTATTTGTTGACCCAAATTGAGGAATGATTAAACGGGAGACCCTTGTGCGTTATCAGCGAAGACCCAGATGAGTTGGAATATCTAACACCTGCTCATCTTTTAGCAAGCGGTCCAACCCTGACAATCATCGAAACAGAACATGACCTCCGCACAAGATGGCATCTCGTACAAAAAATTTATCAAGACGTGTGGAAAAGATGGCGAGCAGACTTTCCCAATTATCAATACGTCCCAAGTGGCGCCCACCTCAACAAAATCTACTAACTAAAATAACTCGTTGTCTATTATGACTTAGATCCGTACTGGGCTCGAATGGAAACACTTCCAAAACAATTAACCTACGTAGTGCGGTCCAAAAGTTCCTGGCTGGAGATTTGGTGATTAAAAAAATTATAAAAAATATGCCATTGTGATTGTCATTTATTCTGCTCTTTTGTATTAAATTTTCAGATTTTATTTTTTGTCGTTTTGGTTTTACGGCATTTATAACAACAGGAAGTCTAAAAGTTTTTGAAATCTTTAAGTTGGAATATCATTCTGTGTGATCAAGTTCCTTACAAAAGAAGGATTCAGCCCGATAAGGTTAGATGCGGTATACGGGGACACCACTCCATCATTTTCCTCCGTCAAAGAATGGAGTAAGCAATTTCGTTTGGGACGGGAGTCCATCCACGACGAACCTCGCTCCGGTCGACCAGTTGAGGTACTTACCGTGGGCTCTGTCAAGTTAGTGGAAGAGGAAGTTCTGAATGATCGAAGACTTAAGACCAAAGAAATAGCGGCAAGAACAGGGCTTTCGAAAACTTTAGTTCTTAGAATTCTCCTTGAACATCTTCATATGAATAAAATTAGTGCGAGGTGGATGCCCAAGCCTCTTTCAAGTTTGCAGCGAAGTGAACGAAAAGCGTGCTCTCAGGAAATTTTGGATGCCTATAAAAAATTCGGACAGAGTTTTCTGGAGTCAATTGTTACTGGAGACGAAACAATGGTTTTAAACTATGATCCCCACTCCAAAAGGGAATCGATCGAGTGGGCGTCGTCATGGTGAAAAGCCGCCTAGAAAGACCAAGGTAACGCAATCCAGCAAAAAGATAATGGCTACCATGTTTTGGGATTGTCACGGAATACTATTGATAGACATAAAAGACCGGAATACTACGGTGACCGGCAGCTACTACGCTACCCTTATTGAACAATTACGAGAGGCCATCAAGCATAAACGTCGAGGTAAACTTAGCAGAGGTGTGCGGCTACTCCACGACAATGCTCCCGTTCACACTGATTCAATTACCAAGGCTGCTGTTGCAAAGTGTGGCTTCCGTCACCCACCCTATACGATAGTCCTGACCTGGCCCCTAGTGACTACTACTTGTTTTCGAAACTTAAGGCAGGCTTAAGGGGAAGGAGATTTCCTTCAGATGATGAAGTGACTCGTGCGGTTTACGCCCATTTTAAAGACAAAACTTTCAAATATTTTTATAAGGGGATAGAATCGTAAATTGCAGATCTGAAAAGTGTATTGAAATAGACGGAGTCTATATCGAAAAATAAAAATAGTCTTTTAAATGTATGTACTTTTTTTTCTTTGTCAGGCCGGACACTTTTGGACCGTACTATGTACTTCGCGGCTCAGTCACATTGCAAACAGATCATATCACAATTACAGCAAATACAGCATACACGGGTTCTCGGAAATACGCTACTACAATGACGTCTTGCTGACTCAGAAGTCGAACGTAACGGACTTCTTTTTCGAGATATTAGACGGCAAGCTTGCAACAAAATACGAAATGGATATCAGCCTAATCCAAGAAAATCAAAACCATTTGGCAAAGTTATGAAAAAATCAAACATCAGTTGTTGAATCAGAATTCAATCTAATAAGGAGAATGGAAACGTTAATCAATAAATAAACCATCAAACTTGAGCCTTAACAGCTTCATGGAGAGGTGCCCTAATTTGCAACAGGACCTTCAAACTCTAATCTTGAAGTGGCGACAGTATAAATACGCTTTTACTGCCGACATTGAAAAAATGTTCCACCAGATATGGGTCGCAGAAGAGGATCAGAGATTTCAAAGATATTCACCAGGTGAGTTTATCAAAGAATATGAGTTAACAACAGTCACCTACGGGACGAGAGCGGCTCCTTTCTTAGCTATGATGACCTTGGGTCATTTGGCAAGTGAACAAGAGTATCAAGCAAAGTATTCAGCAGCAGCAAAGGTGGTGAATGAAGCCCTGTACATGGATGACGTTCTCCATGGCAATCATTCATCATCATCAGCAAAACAGTTACAATCAGATTTAATACAGTTAATAAAACTAGACGGTTTTAATCTCCGTAAGTGGTCATCAAATTATCAAGAATTATTGCAAGAAAAACATGTGACAGACAGCCATCAACATGCATTTGATTTCAGACACGAAGAATCAATGAAGACGCTGGGATTACGTTGGCATCCTAATTGAATTAAATTCAACTCTAAATCAGCTAACACAAAATCATCTAAAAGAACACTACTATCAGAAATATCAAAACTGTCCGAAAATTTAAACTCCTCTTTCAAAGGGTGTGAGCCTATGAACTTAAATGGGATGATCAATTACCCGAGAACATAGAAAAAGAGTGGATCAAAATACGCGACACATTAATGCTTATAAATAATATCAGGATACCGAGATGGTTACAAACTAGTGGCAGTGACGTAATAGAGTTACTTGGCTTTTGTGACGCATCAACTAAAGCTTACGCATGTGTCATATACTGTGTAATAAGAAGATCAGAACAAACATATGTAAATCAAGTAATCGGGAAAGCAAGACTTGTGCCTATCAAAAAACTAGAGAAAGATATAAGTTTGCCTCGACTCGAGTTACGCGGAGCACATTTACTATCAAAATGTATGTTAAAAGTTAAACAATGGTTCCCAATATATCAAATATCAGTTTTTAGCTGGACGGATTCTATGGTGGCTTTAGCCTGGCTACAAGGAGAACCGGAGCGCTGGAAATTGTTCGTATCAACCAGAGTGCAGCAGACAACACAGTCTATGCTACGCAACACAGTCTGGCGCTACGTGGAATCCAAGGATAACCCAGCTGACTGCGCTAGTAAAGGTATCACAGCGGAACAACTTCAAAATCATGCTTTATGGTGGAGTGTGCGCCCGTGGCTGCATACCTTCCAAAAAAGTGAACAAGAAAGGGCACTCTATTCAACCGAAGAAGAGGTAAAAAAGATCAAACAAGTGAATAGTGTGAACCAATCAGAAAATATCATCGCGAATATACTAGATCATTACAGATCATTTTCAAAAGCTGTACGAGCAACAGCTTGGCTTGTTCGCTATATCAAATATTTATCAAGGAAAAGAGGAGACTATCAAAAATACCGAACTATCAAAGAGTTGCGAAATGCTCGAACTATTATCATTAAGCAAGTTCAGCAAGAACAATACCCCAAGGAAATACAATGTTTAGAAGCAAGAAAATAAATAAAATCTAAGAGTAAACTATTAAGCCTGCGACCTCAATTAGATGCAGAAGGTATCATGAGTGTTGGCGGGAGAATAAAGCATGCATATATCAATCCTGAAATGAAGCACCCAATTACCGTACCTACAAAAAGCAAATTAACAGACCCTTTGATCAGACACGGTCATGAACATACCTATTTGTTGACCCAAATTGAGGAATGATTAAACGGGAGACCCTTGTGCGTTATCAGCGAAGACCCAGATGAGTTGGAATATCTAACACCTGCTCATCTTTTAGCAAGCGGTCCAACCCTGACAATCATCGAAACAGAACATGACCTCCGCACAAGATGGCATCTCGTACAAAAAATTTATCAAGACGTGTGGAAAAGATGGCGAGCAGACTTTCCCAATTATCAATACGTCCCAAGTGGCGCCCACCTCAACAAAATCTACTAACTAAAATAACTCGTTGTCTATTATGACTTAGATCCGTACTGGGCTCGAATGGAAACACTTCCAAAACAATTAACCTACGTAGTGCGGTCCAAAAGTTCCTGGCTGGAGATTTGGTGATTAAAAAAATTATAAAAAATATGCCATTGTGATTGTCATTTATTCTGCTCTTTTGTATTAAATTTTCAGATTTTATTTTTTGTCGTTTTGGTTTTACGGCATTTATAACAACAGGAAGTCTAAAAGTTTTTGAAATCTTTAAGTTGGAATATCATTCTGTGTGATCAAGTTCCTTACAAAAGAAGGATTCAGCCCGATAAGGTTAGATGCGGTATACGGGGACACCACTCCATCATTTTCCTCCGTCAAAGAATGGAGTAAGCAATTTCGTTTGGGACGGGAGTCCATCCACGACGAACCTCGCTCCGGTCGACCAGTTGAGGTACTTACCGTGGGCTCTGTCAAGTTAGTGGAAGAGGAAGTTCTGAATGATCGAAGACTTAAGACCAAAGAAATAGCGGCAAGAACAGGGCTTTCGAAAACTTTAGTTCTTAGAATTCTCCTTGAACATCTTCATATGAATAAAATTAGTGCGAGGTGGATGCCCAAGCCTCTTTCAAGTTTGCAGCGAAGTGAACGAAAAGCGTGCTCTCAGGAAATTTTGGATGCCTATAAAAAATTCGGACAGAGTTTTCTGGAGTCAATTGTTACTGGAGACGAAACAATGGTTTTAAACTATGATCCCCACTCCAAAAGGGAATCGATCGAGTGGGCGTCGTCATGGTGAAAAGCCGCCTAGAAAGACCAAGGTAACGCAATCCAGCAAAAAGATAATGGCTACCATGTTTTGGGATTGTCACGGAATACTATTGATAGACATAAAAGACCGGAATACTACGGTGACCGGCAGCTACTACGCTACCCTTATTGAACAATTACGAGAGGCCATCAAGCATAAACGTCGAGGTAAACTTAGCAGAGGTGTGCGGCTACTCCACGACAATGCTCCCGTTCACACTGATTCAATTACCAAGGCTGCTGTTGCAAAGTGTGGCTTCCGTCACCCACCCTATACGATAGTCCTGACCTGGCCCCTAGTGACTACTACTTGTTTTCGAAACTTAAGGCAGGCTTAAGGGGAAGGAGATTTCCTTCAGATGATGAAGTGACTCGTGCGGTTTACGCCCATTTTAAAGACAAAACTTTCAAATATTTTTATAAGGGGATAGAATCGTAAATTGCAGATCTGAAAAGTGTATTGAAATAGACGGAGTCTATATCGAAAAATAAAAATAGTCTTTTAAATGTATGTACTTTTTTTTCTTTGTCAGGCCGGACACTTTTGGACCGTACTATGTACTTCGCGGCTCAGTCACATTGCAAACAGATCATATCACAATTACAGCAAATACAGCATACACGGGTTCTCGGAAATACGCTACTACAATGACGTTTTGCTGACTCAGAAGTCGAACGTAACGGACTTCTTTTTCGAGATATTAGACGGCAAGCTTGCAACAAAATACGAAATGGATATCAGCCTAATCCAAGAAAATCAAAACCATTTGGCAAAGTTATGAAAAAATCAAACATCAGTTGTTGAATTAGAATTCAATCTAATAAGGAGAATGGAAACGTTAATCAATAAATAAACCATCAAACTTGAGCCTTAACAGCTTCATGGAGAGGTGCCCTAATTTGCAGCAGGACCTTCAAACTCTAATCCTGAAGTGGCGACAGTATAAATACGCTTTTACTGCCGACATTGAAAAAATGTTCCACCAGATATGGGTCGCAGAAGAGGATCAGAGATTCCAAAGATATTCACCAGGTGAGTTTATCAAAGAATATGAGTTAACAACAGTCACCTACGGGTCGAGAGCGGCTCCTTTCTTAGCTATGATGACCTTGCGTCATTTGGCAAGTGAACAAGAGTATCAAGCAAAGTATTCAGCAGCAGCAAAGGTGGTGAATGAAGCCCTGTACATGGATGACGTTCTCCATGGCGATCATTCATCATCATCAGCAAAACAGTTACAATCAGATTTAATACAGTTAATAAAACTAGACGGTTTTAATCTCCGTAAGTGGTCATCAAATTATCAAGAATTATTGCAAGGAAAACATGTGACAGACAGCCATCAACATGCATTTGATTTCAGACACGAAGAATCAATGAAGACGCTGGGATTACGTTGGCATCCTAATTGAATTAAATTCAACTCTAAATCAGCTAACACAAAATCATCTAAAAGAACACTACTATCAGAAATATCAAAACTGTCCGAAAATTTAAACTCCTCTTTCAAAGGGTGTGAGCCTATGAACTTAAATGGGATGATCAATTACCCGAGAACATAGAAAAAGAGTGGATCAAAATACGCGACACATTAATGCTTATAAATAATATCAGGATACCGAGATGGTTACAAACTAGTGGCAGTGACGTAATAGAGTTACTTGGCTTTTGTGACGCATCAACTAAAGCTTACGCATGTGTCATATACTGTGTAATAAGAAAATCATAACAAACCTATGTAAATCAAGTAATCGGGAAAGCAAGACTTGTGCCTATCAAAAAACTGGAAAAAGATATAAGTTTGCGTCGACTTGAGTTACGCGGAGCACATTTACTATCAAAATGTATGTTAAAAGTTAAACAATGCTTCCCAATATATCAAATATCAGTTTTTAGCTGGACGGATTCTATGGTGGCTTTAGCCTGGCTACAAGGAGAACCGGAGCGCTGGAAATTGTTCGTATCAACCAGAGTGCAGCAGACAACACAGTCTATGCTACGCAACACAGTCTGGCGCTACGTGGAATCCAAGGATAACCCAGCTGACTGCGCTAGTAAAGGTATCACAGCGGAACAACTTCAAAATCATGCTTTATGGTGGAGTGGGCCCCCGTGGCTGCATACCTTCCGAAAAAGTGAACCAGAAAGGGCACTCTATTTAACCGAAGAAGAGGTAAAAAAGATCAAACAAGTGAATAGTGTGATTCAATCAGAAAATATCATCACGAATATACTAGATCATCACAGATCATTTTCAAAAGCTGTACGAGCAACAGCTTGGCTTGTACGCTATATCAAATATTTATCAAGGAAAAGAGGAGAATATCAAAAATACCGAACTATCAAAGAGTTGCGAAATGCTCAAACTATTATCATTAAGCAAGTTCAGCAAGAACAATACCCCAAGGAAATACAATGTTTAGAAGCAAGAAAATAAATAAAATCTAAGAGTAAACTATTAAGCCTGCGACCTCAATTAGATGCAGAAGGTATCATGAGTGTTGGCGGGAGAATAAAGCATGCATATATCAATCCTGAAATGAAGCACCCAATTATCATACCTACAAAAAGAAAATTAACAGACCCTTTGATCAGACACGGTCATGAACATACCTATTTGTTGACCCAAATTGAGGAATGATTAAACGGGAGACCCTTGTGCGTTATCAGCGAAGACCCAGATGAGTTGGAATATCTAACACCTGCTCATCTTTTAGCAAGCGGTCCAACCCTGACAATCATCGAAACAGAACATGACCTCCGCACAAGATGGCATCTCGTACAGAAAATTTATCAAGACGTGTGGAAAAGATGGCGAGCAGACTTTCCCAATTATCAATACGTCCCAAGTGGCGCCCACCTCAACAAAATCTACTAACTAAAATAACTCTTTGTCTATTATGACTTAGATCCGTACTGGGCTGGAATGGAAACATTTCCAAAACAATTAACCTACGTAGTGCGGTCCAAAAGTTCCAGGCTGGAGATTTGGTGATTAAAAAAATATGCCATTGTGATCGTCATTTATTCTGCGCTATTTTGTATTAAATTTTCAGATTTAATTTTTTGTCGTTTTGGTTTTACGGCATTTATAACAACAGGAAGTCTAAAAGTTTTTGAAATCTTTGAGTTGGAATATCATTCTGTGTGATCAAGTTCCTTAGAAAAGAAGGATTCAGCCCGATAAGGTTAGATGCGGTATACGGGGACACCACTCCATCATTTTCCTCCGTCAAAGAATGGATTAAGCAATTTCGTTTGGGACGGGAGTCCATCCACGACGAACCTCGCTCCGGTCGACCAGTTGAGGTACTTACCGTGGGCTCTGTCAAGTTAGTGGAAGAGGAAGTTCTGAACGATCGAAGACTTAAGACCAAAGAAATAGCGGCAAGAACAGGGCTTTCGAAAACTTTAGTTCTTAGAATTCTCCTTGAACATCTTCATATGAATAAAATTAGTGCGAGGTGGATGCCCAAGCCTCTTTCAAGTTTGCAGCGAAGTGAACGAAAAGCGTGCTCTCAGGAAATTTTGGATGCCTATAAAAAATTCGGACAGAGTTTTCTGGAGTCAATTGTTACTGGAGACGAAACAATGGTTTTAAACTATGATCCCCACTCCAAAAGGGAATCGATCGAGTGGGCGTCGTCATGGTGAAAAGCCGCCTAGAAAGACCAAGGTAACGCAATCCACCAAAAAGATAATGGCTACCATATTTTGGGATTGTCACGAAATACTATTGATAGACATAAAAGACCGGAATACTACGGTGACCGGCAGCTACTACGCTACCCTTATTGATCAATTACGAGAGGCCATCAAGCATAAACGTCGAGGTAAACTTAGCAGAGGTGTGCGGCTACTCCACGACAATGCTCCCGTTCACACTGATTCAATTACCAAGGCTGCTGTTGCAAAGTGTGGCTTCCGTCACCCACCCTATACTATAGTCCTGACCTGGCCCCTAGTGACTACTACTTGTTTTCGAGACTTAAGGCAGGCTTAAGGGGAAGGAGATTTCCTTCAGATGATGAAGTGACTCGTGCGGTTTATGCCCATTTTAAAGACAAATCTTTCAAATATTTTTATAAGGGGATAGAATCGTAAATTGCAGATCTGAAAAGTGTATTGAAATAAACGAAGACTATATCGAAAAATTAAAATAGTCTTTTAAATGTATGTACTTTTTTTTCTTTGTCAGGCCAGACGCTTTTGGACCGTACTACGTACTTCGCGGCTCAGTCACATTGCAAACAGATCATATCACAATTACAGAATACACGGGTTCTCGGAAATACGCTACTACAATGACGTTTTGCTGACTCAGAAGTCGAACGTAACGGACTTATCAATGGCATTGGCAACTTGGCAAATAACTTTTTCGAGATATTTGACGGCAAGCTTGCAACAAAATACGAAATGGATATCAGCCTAATCCGAGAAAATCAAAACCATTTGGCAAAGTTATGGAAAAATTAAATATCAGTTGTTGAATTAGAATTCAATCTAATGAGGAGAATGGAAACGTTTATCAATAAATAAACCATCAAACTTGAGCCTTAACAGTTTCATGGAGAGGGGCCCTAATATGCAGCAGGACCTTCAAACTCTAATTCTGAAGTGGCGACAGTATAATATCAAGCAAAGTATTCAGGAGCAGCAAAGGTGATGAATGAAGCCCTGCACATGGATGACGTTCACCATGGCGATCATTCATCATCATCAGCAAAACAATAACAATCAGATTTAACACAGTTAATAAAACTGAGGGGTTTTAATCTCCGTAAGTGGTCATCAAATTATCAAGAATTATTGCAAGGAAAACATGTGACAGACAGCCATCAACATGCATTTGATTTCAGACACGAAGAATCAATGAAGACGCTGGGATTACGTTGGCATCCTAATTGAATTAAATTCAACTCTAAATCAGCTAACACAAAATCATCTAAAAGAACACTACTATCAGAAATATCAAAACTGTCCGAAAATTTAAACTCCTCTTTCAAAGGGTGTGAGCCTATGAACTTAAATGGGATGATCAATTACCCGAGAACATAGAAAAAGAGTGGATCAAAATACGCGACACATTAATGCTTATAAATAATATCAGGATACCGAGATGGTTACAAACTAGTGGCAGTGACGTAATAGAGTTACTTGGCTTTTGTGACGCATCAACTAAAGCTTACGCATGTGTCATATACTGTGTAATAAGAAGATCAGAACAAACCTATGTAAATCAAGTAATCGGGAAAGCAAGACTTGTGCCTATCAAAAAACTGGAAAAAGATATAAGTTTGCGTCGACTTGAGTTACGCGGAGCACATTTACTATCAAAATGTATGTTAAAAGTTAAACAATGGTTCCCAATATATCAAATATCAGTTTTTAGCTGGACGGATTCTATGGTGCCTTTAGCCTGGCTACAAGGAGAACCGGAGCGCTGGAAATTATTCGTATCAACCAGAGTGCAGCAGACAACACAGTCTATGCTACGCAACAGTCTGGCGCTACGTGGAATCCAAGGATAACCCAGCTGACTGCGCTAGTAGAGGTATCACAGCGGAACAACTTCAAAATCATGCTTTATGGTGGAGTGTGCGCCCGTGGCTGCATACCTTCCAAAAAAGTGAACCAGAAAGGGCACTCTATTTAACCGAAGAAGAGGTAAAAAAGATCAAACAAGTGAATAGTGTGATTCCATCAGAAAATATCATCACGAATATACTAGATCATCACAGATCATTTTCAAAAGCTGTACGAGCAACAGCTTGGCTTGTACGCTATATCAAATATTTATCAAGGAAAAGAGGAGAATATCAAAAATACCGAACTATCAAAGAGTTGCGAAATGCTCAAACTATTATCATTAAGCAAGTTCAGCAAGAACAATACCCCAAGGAAATACAATGTTTAGAAGCAAGAAAATAAATAAAATCTAAGAGTAAACTATTAAGCCTGCGACCTCAATTAGATGCAGAAGGTATCATGAGTGTTGGCGGGAGAATAAAGCATGCATATATCAATCCTGAAATGAAGCACCCAATTATCATACCTACAAAAAGAAAATTAACAGACCCTTTGATCAGACACGGTCATGAACATACCTATTTGTTGACCCAAATTGAGGAATGATTAAACGGGAGACCCTTGTGCGTTATCAGCGAAGACCCAGATGAGTTGGAATATCTAACACCTGCTCATCTTTTAGCAAGCGGTCCAACCCTGACAATCATCGAAACAGAACATGACCTCCGCACAAGATGGCATCTCGTACAGAAAATTTATCAAGACGTGTGGAAAAGATGGCGAGCAGACTTTCCCAATTATCAATACGTCCCAAGTGGCGCCCACCTCAACAAAATCTACTAACTAAAATAACTCTTTGTCTATTATGACTTAGATCCGTACTGGGCTGGAATGGAAACATTTCCAAAACAATTAACCTACGTAGTGCGGTCCAAAAGTTCCAGGCTGGAGATTTGGTGATTAAAAAAATATGCCATTGTGATCGTCATTTATTCTGCGCTATTTTGTATTAAATTTTCAGATTTAATTTTTTGTCGTTTTGGTTTTACGGCATTTATAACAACAGGAAGTCTAAAAGTTTTTGAAATCTTTGAGTTGGAATATCATTCTGTGTGATCAAGTTCCTTAGAAAAGAAGGATTCAGCCCGATAAGGTTAGATGCGGTATACGGGGACACCACTCCATCATTTTCCTCCGTCAAAGAATGGATTAAGCAATTTCGTTTGGGACGGGAGTCCATCCACGACGAACCTCGCTCCGGTCGACCAGTTGAGGTACTTACCGTGGGCTCTGTCAAGTTAGTGGAAGAGGAAGTTCTGAACGATCGAAGACTTAAGACCAAAGAAATAGCGGCAAGAACAGGGCTTTCGAAAACTTTAGTTCTTAGAATTCTCCTTGAACATCTTCATATGAATAAAATTAGTGCGAGGTGGATGCCCAAGCCTCTTTCAAGTTTGCAGCGAAGTGAACGAAAAGCGTGCTCTCAGGAAATTTTGGATGCCTATAAAAAATTCGGACAGAGTTTTCTGGAGTCAATTGTTACTGGAGACGAAACAATGGTTTTAAACTATGATCCCCACTCCAAAAGGGAATCGATCGAGTGGGCGTCGTCATGGTGAAAAGCCGCCTAGAAAGACCAAGGTAACGCAATCCACCAAAAAGATAATGGCTACCATATTTTGGGATTGTCACGAAATACTATTGATAGACATAAAAGACCGGAATACTACGGTGACCGGCAGCTACTACGCTACCCTTATTGATCAATTACGAGAGGCCATCAAGCATAAACGTCGAGGTAAACTTAGCAGAGGTGTGCGGCTACTCCACGACAATGCTCCCGTTCACACTGATTCAATTACCAAGGCTGCTGTTGCAAAGTGTGGCTTCCGTCACCCACCCTATACTATAGTCCTGACCTGGCCCCTAGTGACTACTACTTGTTTTCGAGACTTAAGGCAGGCTTAAGGGGAAGGAGATTTCCTTCAGATGATGAAGTGACTCGTGCGGTTTATGCCCATTTTAAAGACAAACACAGCAGAACCGCCTAAACGTCAGGTAAAACCCAGTACTTGTATGTTTTGGACCAAAAATTATTTTGAAGCTTTGTTTCCGTGCACAAGTGGGCAAAGATTATATTTCATTAAAAATGAAAAATATACCACTAGAACCGGAAAACAAGTGAATAAAGGACGACCAACAGGAAGTCTAAAAGTTTTTGAAATCTTTGAGTTGGAATATCATTCTGTGTGATCAAGTTCCTTAGAAAAGAAGGATTCAGCCCGATAAGGTTAGATGCGGTATACGGGGACACCACTCCATCATTTTCCTCCGTCAAAGAATGGATTAAGCAATTTCGTTTGGGACGGGAGTCCATCCACGACGAACCTCGCTCCGGTCGACCAGTTGAGGTACTTACCGTGGGCTCTGTCAAGTTAGTGGAAGAGGAAGTTCTGAACGATCGAAGACTTAAGACCAAAGAAATAGCGGCAAGAACAGGGCTTTCGAAAACTTTAGTTCTTAGAATTCTCCTTGAACATCTTCATATGAATAAAATTAGTGCGAGGTGGATGCCCAAGCCTCTTTCAAGTTTGCAGCGAAGTGAACGAAAAGCGTGCTCTCAGGAAATTTTGGATGCCTATAAAAAATTCGGACAGAGTTTTCTGGAGTCAATTGTTACTGGAGACGAAACAATGGTTTTAAACTATGATCCCCACTCCAAAAGGGAATCGATCGAGTGGGCGTCGTCATGGTGAAAAGCCGCCTAGAAAGACCAAGGTAACGCAATCCACCAAAAAGATAATGGCTACCATATTTTGGGATTGTCACGGAATACTACTGATAGACATAAAAGACCGGAATACTACGGTGACCGGCAGCTACTACGCTACCCTTATTGAACAATTACGAGAGGCCATCAAGCATAAACGTCGAGGTAAACTTAGCAGAGGTGTGCGGCTACTCCACGACAATGCTCCCGTTCACACTGATTCAATTACCAAGGCTGCTGTTGCAAAGTGTGGCTTCCGTCACCCACCCTATACTATAGTCCTGACCTGGCCCCTAGTGACTACTACTTGTTTTCGAGACTTAAGGCAGGCTTAAGGGGAAGGAGATTTCCTTCAGATGATGAAGTGACTCGTGCGGTTTACGCCCATTTTAAAGACAAAACTTTCAATTTTTTTTATAAGGGGATAGAATTGTAAATTGCAGATCTGAAAAGTGTATTGAAATAGACGGAGACTATATCGAAAAATAAAAATAGTCTTTTAAATGTATGTACTTTTTTTCTTTGTCAGGCCGGAAACTTTTGGACCGTACTACGTACTTCGCGGCTCAGTCACATTGCTAACAGATCATACCACAATTACAGCAAATACAGCATACACGGGTTCTCGGAAATACGCTACTACAATGACGTTTTGCTGACTCAGAAGTCGAACGTAACGGACTTATCAATGGCATTGGCAACTTGGCAAATAACTTTTTCGAGATATTAGACGGCAAGCTTGCAACAAAATACGAAATGGATATCAGCCTTATCCGAGAAAATCAAAACCATTTGGCAAAGTTATGTAAAAATATAACATCAGTTGTTGAATTAGAATTCAATCTAATGAGAAGAATGGAAACGTTTATCAATAAACAGCACAAATCTATTAATCAACGCTTATCAGGTTTCGAAAGCACAATCAATATAGTGGAAAAAAAAATACTCATCAATTATAAATGATTTTACTATATCATCAATAATAGCAAACAACCTTTTAAATCAAATCAAATCAGTACAAACTGTAATACTTGACACCATTACCGACATATACAATGGAAAGGTGATCTTGCATATGTCAACGCCCGAGCAATTAGGTCAAGAATTAAATATCATATCAGCACAAATCCCGACAGATTTAAGCATCCCAACAACCGAGGTACAATTACCTAAATTCTATCATCTACTTAAAGTAAAATCCAAGATTTGAAGAGAGTATATTTTAATCTTTGAGATTACTATATCTCTTATATCAAGAGACATATGAAATCTTCCAGGTCCTACCAATCCCAAAACAGTCAAACAAAGTCATGATAAAAATAATATCAAATTACGTAGCGATAAACCTACAGAAAAAGTCTATGATACGTATTACTCCCGAAGAAATCAATTCATGCTTGACACAAAGCGAATACACAATTTTATGTCATATCAGCAAACCGATTTATCAAATATCAAATGATGATTATTTATGTGAGAAGAATAATCAAACATCGTTTTATGAGTCAATTATTACAGATTGCAGCAACATTTGGATATAACTACACCAGATAAATAAATTTATGTTTTTTGTTGCGATCAATGCAACATCAAAGTACTATGCCAGAATCAAGCAGTCTATTTACAGATGAGTCAGGCTGCCTTGTTTACAATATCAGGAGAGTGCACTATCCGAACAAAAGAGTTGAGCATAGCGTCACATTATCAAAGGTTGAACCTGACAATAAAAGCTGACTTGTCACTTCCAGAAATAGCGCCGATTAACAACATTATAAATATTACCTTGCCTTTTAACAGTATTATAAGTTTATCAGAAGATTATCAATCAGAGTAAAATTTAGTAAAACAGAAGATAGACGCAGTGAAGGAAGAAACTCCTGTATTATCAGGCAGAGCAACCTAGTACCGTAAGTCACCGGAAAGTGCTCGGAAAATGATTTTTTTGCATATCGTGAATTCTGTTAAAACTACGGGGATCTTACATGTCAACCTAACCGCTCCTCCTCGCTTCGCTCGTCGTCGCTACCTATCCCTAGCGTTCGAATAAAATTAAAACTAAGGTAGCCGCTAACGGCTATTTACTTTCTAAAACAATTGGGAGCACCCATCATAGTTTCCATTGCAGGATGTCTGAGTGTAACAAAGACCCAGCTAGCAATTAGTCAAGCCATGGCTAACAGCCAAAGCTGCGAGCACTGCTCAGAGCAAACAACGAGTGTTGTACCTACTATAATAATAAAGCGGGAGCAAAGATTCTTACTTCTTGAAGTTCCAAGACATTAACAATATCTTGTTGTAGTTCACATCAATAAAAATTAGTTTTGAGTATAGGTAATAGTATCCTCACAACTACTTTTTGTTGATGTAAGTCAACTGTGATATGACATAGAAAGTACACTTTAGATAAAACGTGATTTGAAACTGCAGCTTGCAATCATCCCATACTTCGGGGCCTTGAAGTTAAGTCAAGATAACACGCCGCTGTACAGGGTAAAATGTGACGGAACCGCAGCCCCAAGCCAAGTTGTATACAAAATGCACCTCTGAAACGCACAAATATGAGTCAAGACCGTTCAAATGTACATAGAACAAAACTTATTAAAAAAATGTACTGTAAAACAAACTGTTTTATCCGAAAGCAGAATTCGAAAGAGGCATTAGAAAGTAAGTAGCGAGAATACTATGGTAGTTTAAAAATATGCGAAACAAGGACGAGGGCGCCTGCCCAGCGTGGGAGTATTGGCATTTCTTCCAGGAGGACCACCAAAGTGGCGAAATCTTGGAAAAGTCCAGCAGTGGACGAAACGGGCTAATGGATGGATACAATCATTAAGAGGCTATGGCTATGTAAAAATAGGTATATGGATGTTTTGTTTTGAAGAACAAGGAAAATTGTAATAATGTATTGGTATAATTATGCATTTAGACCATATAGTCTAGGGTTTTCGTTTTTGGAAAACACGTTTGGGTAAATTTTCCTCGATAGGAATAATTATTGAAATGAGGTCTTCCAACGCAATTTTTCTCCTCGTTTGACGAATAGGAATCATGTACAGAACTCCAACATAATATTGTATTAGATGGGTTTTAACAACATCTAGATATTTGATTCTGGAAATTACATAGCCTCTTAAAAGAAAGATTGCCTGTTGGTCCGCGGGAGGTATTTTATTTCCCTCCTACCCTCTGGCCGTCACTTGCAAGACTGACATTCGCCTGAATACCGACCTCCATACACCATTGTCTGGTCATGGCCGCCGGTTTTCAGACGAATGTGCACCAGCGAGCGTTCCCCCATCCGCTACCCGGGGACGCGTTCTCTAGGGGTTACAGGCTCCCCCGAGAATTGATAAATAAATCTTATTACTAAACACATAAGATACAATTTTAGGAAGTCATTTGAAGATTTAAACATAAACTTTTTTGTATAGTAAAGCTCATTAAAAAAACAAAGAATTACAAACGTAAGTAACTACATTGTTTTAGTTGTTTACATAAAATCATAATCACCAAAAAAACAAAAACATCTAAAATGTTAAAAAGCACAGTCTTTTTACAATAAATCCAACATTTTCCATCAAGTCTTTGTATGGTGAAAACTTCTGTGAGGTTTTTTTAGAGGACCGCCTTGGCGTCCTAGATTTCTCAATTTTCAGTTTAATTTTCTCCATTTCTTTTAGCTCTTCATAGGCTGACTCTTTTGTTCCAATCATCATAAGGTTCTGTTTGAGGGTCATATATACTTCATTTTTGTTTCCAAATCGACCTCAATTTTTTCGTTGTTCTTCTGAAATAAAATAAAAATGGTATGAATTTTTTTTTAACATGTCACGATTTGTATTAAATAGTCATAGTCTACAATCCTAACTTGATAAACGTACGTTGTCCCACACTAAACATCTCGTTAGGGCCTTGTAACAGGACTTATATAGGCCATAAAGCAAAAGCTTAGTTTACAAATATATACTATGCGTATTTATTCAATATAAGTCAAGACTAACAAGTAATAAATTCACAAGATTTCAACTTGTGCACAATGATAAGAATTCCGAAATAACGCAAACATTAGACGCCAACAGAAAAAAACAATCCAATAAATACCATAAATAGTTTTACCACTCCCAAACTTTACATACCATATCTTTTATTGTTAGTTTGACAATCACTGCTGTAAAATTCATTATCCCATTTTGACATTTGAATCCTAGGAACTTTATCTAACCACCATAAATAGTACATGATGGATGATACAACTGAGCTGGGATTGCAGCCCGAGCCAAAGGCGAGCCCGTAATGGAGCCGAGAGTGTAATGTCTAATGCTCACGCGTTTCATACGACATTTTTCAACACACTTGCAAGGAAAAATAATAAAATTTCAGTCTTTTTTCCACATAATCGAAAACACAGCTATGAACTAACATTTTCTTTGAAAAATGGCGGCGGAGATTTTGTTTTTTGCGCAGATGGAAGTAGAGGCACTGACGCAAAAAGCCAAACAGCCAAATATGAAATATTAACTAACTGAATATCAACAAAAATTTGAAATCATTTGTTGACAAAAAATATATTTATAAAATTAAATGATTATTTATTATAGTTCCACTGAGACAGTCTATTTAATCGGAAAAACTTTACTATTTCTCAGTGTGCGTTACGCCAGCCTCTGGACGCACTAATTTTCTTTTTTGGGCAAAATTGGGCACAAATTATATCTACCTAAATAGCTAATTTTTATTTAGGTACGACCACGGGATAAAAACATACCGCTGGGGTAACGTTACTCCAACGGAATATGTTTTTCGTGAATATCTTTGGATCAGCTGGAAGCACAATTTTTTTATTTCGGGCACAATTACACGAGATGACGCTCTAATTATATGTCAAGCTGAAATCCTAAAAAGCGCTAACATGCTGCTGGCGTAACGTACACGATTTCTCAACACATCAAAACTCTTTGCTAAGATTTAAAAAAAAACTGTATCGTAAAAAACACTAGTGCGATAATGTAAAGTAAAAAGCACGCGAGTTTAATATGCTACATATGACCCTAAGAACGCTGCAATAAGGGCCACTTTATAAGCAAGTGTGTTGAAAAAATATTAAATGGGTAGGAAACAAAAAATGTTCTATTGCCGAGCCAGTATGTCATCTTAAGGCGACTCTGTTCGCCTTAACTCCCATACTAGCGCTGCTCTCTGATAATATCCTTACATTTATCAAAATCAAGTACATACAAAAGTTAAAAGCATATAAAGTCCTGGATTTTACACATATTTTCATGAATGTTTATGTACCGTCATGTCCTAGAAGTGATACAACAAATCAAATAATTTTAGGTTCACAGCATAGTATATTTTATACTATTCAAAAATATTTTTGTTTTATTTCGATTTTTGGGATATTTCTCCTGAAATCATAGGAAGACCTAAAACCATTCTCGAGTTTTTTCAAAACATGAATTTTGTCTCGCGTTAGCTTAGTGATCGCTTAGTTCTAAAATCTCTGTATTTGATAACCATAATGGGGGTGCTCACTTTTTATAAAGCCACACCAAAAAAATAGATTATGAAATATACCCATTATAAGTAATTGAGAATAGAATTATTTACCCTTCATGAGTAACAGAGATAAACTCACACTTGAAGAGAATTTAGTTTCATGAGTAAAACAGAAAAACTCGCCTCACAAGAGAATGAAGGTATTTTCTTTCAGCGTGCACATTCTGATATAAACTTCTTGTCTGACAACATTGTTTATTTTCGGTTACTCAGGTGTTTAAATGGAACCAAAATAAAGGTAGCAGCATCTCAGTCAGAAACCAATTTAGGGAACGTACCCAATACCACGTGACCCGTTCAGGGAGGTTAGGGGCCCTTCCAAAATACCACGCTTGGTCACAGGGGCGGGGCGGGGGGGGGGGGGGGGGGGGGCTTAGGTCTTCATCACGTATAGGGATATCTAGCGCTTTTCAAGTTATATTCAAATTATGGCGCGCAGCGTTCAGCGCTTTTTAAACTCACAAGTGGCAACATATACAGTGACCATATGCCAGAACGCCAGGGATGGATTCACGTCACGCGGCAAGCGCCGTATTAATGAAGACAAATATGAGCCTACTTATTTTTTTTTCCATCAGGTTGCACTAAATTATTACGTGGAAACTAGAGGGGGCGTCTTAGCATATACTACGGGAGGGGGATAAAATATTGTAAAAATGAGCCACGCAGTATGGGTACGTTCCCTTATTCTGTGAAGAGTGTTGAAAGTTTTGTGACACTCTAAAAGAAAACTGAGAGCTTGTGGAGAAATATTATGTATAAATTATGATTTCCAAGTGTTAGCACTGGAAAGTTACCTTAAATCACAGGATTCTTCAGTGGATGTCCCTTTCTCTTAACAGCGGCAACCATTTCTCATCCACAAACTTTGACCATTTCCATCTTGATTTCTTTATTACTTCTGCTTTAGTATCTTTACTTTATTGAGCCTATAAATTAGGAGTTATCAAAATCAAACCATTTTTTATTCTTGGTGTCTGGAACTCAGACGCCAAAAAAGGATTTTTTAAAATTAAAATAATAAATATTAAATAATACTACGGGGATGCAGATAGCGGAGTGCGCAGCGCTGCTCGTGTGCTCGCATTCTATGGAATCCCTGCATCATATTTATAGTGTGCAAGTGAATAGGCAGATGTGCGAGCGAGCAGTTGGGGTCGTCTTCGTTGAAGCGGAGCGCCAGTCATGCGCGCGCGCCCGGAGCACGATGGCCGCGCTCGACGGGTGGGCTGACAGTGACACTGGCGGTCTTCTTGGTTTGGTTGGGAGCGCGCTGCGTGTCTCGACGATACTACGGGGATGCAGATATCGGAGTTCGCAGCGCTGCTCGTGTGCTCTCAGCGACTCGCGCGGACCGGGCCGTCGGTGGTACGGAGTACGGCGGCGCCGCCGGCAGTCCCATTCCTCGGCTGCCGGCGATGACGTCACCGTCATCATTAAAGTAGGGGTGTTTTTTTTACATTTAAGTCGGTTCGATTCCCAGACTAGGCAAGGAAAATCTTTGAATGCAGAATTACTAACTTTTAAAAATAACATACAGTCTTCTTTCAGCAAAATACCCTATCTACGATATTTAAGGTACTTTCCCTTCATGTCCCATAATTTTTGGACGACCTGTATATGGTAAAAAATATAGGATGTCTAATATGGTACTGTACTGAGGCTGAAACAACAATTTTTAGAATTTTTGTCCGTCTGTCTGTAAGTTCCGTTTTAACTCGAGAACCACTCAACGGATTTGGATGCAGTTTTTTTATTATCGTCGTAGTGACCCTGGTCAACACATCGACTATAAGAGGTGTTCAGAAAATAACGCCAAAGCCGGAAACTGGGCAAAGATTGAGTAAACGCTTTTATAACTCGAGAACCAATCAACGGATTTGAATGCGGTTTTCTTTATTATCATTGTAGTCACCTTGGTCAACACATCCACTATAAGGGGTGTTCAGAAAATAATGGCCAAGCCGGAAACTGGGCAAAAATTGAATAAACGCTTTTAGAACTCGAGAACCAATCAACAGATTTGAATGCGGTTTTCTTTATCATCATTGTAGTTACCCTGGTCAACACATAGACTACAACAGGTGTTCATAAAATAATGCCCAAGCCGAAAACCGGGCAGATTCACTGAACGCGGGCGAAGCTGCGGGCAAAGGCTAGTTAATAATAAAATACGAAGACGACAAACGTTACGAAATCATGCAAAATATTATGCCTAGGTTTTTAGGAATTATCAAAAATAATGTTCTTAACAATAAATATCACCAAAATTATGTAATTATTTTAAAATAAAAGCTGTATATAATTAAGGTGGTAACGGAGGATCTCGGTGCAAAATGCACATCTTAATATTGTTTTCCTTACTTTTGAATAAAAAGTTTGCAATAAATGCGTTTTATAGCAATTCGCGCAAACTGCTTGATAAATGTTAATAGTTAGGTGATGGATGACGAAAATTATTCAATTTTATGTGTTACAGTTTAGCTGCATTAGATTACAACTGTAAACACGCTTTTAAGTTTGTTAATGTAATGCAAACTAAATGTAATACATTCAAATGCGTAAAGACATGTCACGTTTTTTAATCTTATATTTTGTTAGTCAGGGCATACACAAACCAGTCTGGTTTACTGCAAACTTTTTCAATAGCAACACCTAGAAAAAATGTAACTTCTACCTACTATTTGTCCTATAAATTAATTTAAAATGTTATGCTTGATATGTCCTATTTTTATTATAACATAACAATAGTTGTGTCATTGCAAATAAAAAACATTTGTTTGATTATTTATTGATTGACAATCCTTAAACAACCCTACTGGGTTGGATCTTATAATGTGACAGCAGATTATGAGATAAATATGAATGTGGGGCTTTTTTGGGTTCCGGCTCAAACTTCAACAAATTTTTTTTTTAGCAAATGCGAAAGTTTTTTTTTTTGAAAATATTAAATTACGTAAAATGACATGAAACTTAACGTCATATCGACATTTTGTTTCGTTTTGGTCAACTACTTAGCATCTATCAGAATAGGTACTAATAGGTGAAACAATTTAAGAAACTACTTTGGTTTTATTCAAGGTAGCGTTCCAAATCACTTTTTCAAGATTAAAATATTACTCGCAGTTGGAGAAAAGTAGCTTGATGATGGTTCCAAAACCTAAAAGAAGATGTTTTGAAACCAGCATCGAACTACTTTTGTCTGACAGCGAGCAATATTTTAATCTTGGGTAGCATTCCAAATCACTTTTTCAAGATTAAAATATTGCTCGCTGTCGGAGAAAAGTAGCTCGATGCCGGTTCCAAAACCTAAAAGTAGATGTTTTGGAACCAGCATCGAGCTACTTTTGTCTGACAGCGAGCAATATTTCAATCTTGAAAAGTGATTTGGAACGCAACCTTGATAAGTGATTTGGAACGCTACCCTAAGTTAAAGAAATTAACGACCCAGAAAACTCATGAAGTGAGACTCTGTACTAGTAGGTTACTAGAAGCTTTAAAACATCAGTGCAGCCCGATTCTACACAGTTTTGTGGCTACTACCCCTAGAGTGTATATAAAAAGCCAGAGTTACGGCAGCCTCCGCCTGCTGTAACAAAGTGCAGGCACCCATGTGAGCTTCAGCGACCAGCAAGCCACAGCTGCAGAGGTGAGCATGGGTGCCTGGACTTTGTTACGCAAGGGCGAAGGGGCTGCACTTTCCGTAGCGCCCAAGCAGTTGCAGATCTGGTTTTTTAAAACAGTGAAATGCCAGAAAAAAGCGAGGTTATGAATTTACGAATAAACATAACTAAAAAACTACTCATTTCATAAGGTTGGGAGTGTGTATAAGGGAGGTTGCAACCCCCCCCTCCCACTCCCCCTCGACAACCCCCTTGTTGCTGTCACGATATAAGATTTTAACCGCACTACTTGCAAGTAAACTAGCCCTAAAATTAATGGGAAGATCTTACCTAGGTAATTTGTTTCTCACTTTAATAATCACTGCGCAGTGCTCAGAAGCAGAAGCTGGCACGCCGCTCAGGTAGGGGCGACGAACTTGGGCGCACGCACCGCCGCTGGCGTAAATTTGGGCCGAACGACGAGTGCGGAAAATGCCTCGCACGCTGAAAAAGTCGGCCCGAAGCGGAGTTCATAACGTGCAAATAGACAGGAGGCAAGCAGAACGCCAGTAGAGACAAGACGAAATTGGGTGAAATTAAAAACGGGTTAATGCGGTTGGGGTGTAGATAAGGGGGCACTATGAGAAAAAAGACTTCCCCTTATCGACACTCTGACTGTTAATGCAGAATGCAATGCGCTTTGGCTGTTGAATTATGTTTTAGTGCATCCTTAGGCGTTCTTTCAATTGAGAGGCATTGTTACGAAGCGAAGTCGGTACTTATTCAGCTGAAATAATCGTGTGACACAAATAATAGTCGTACAAAATGAAAGCAAAAGAAATACCTATTCAAATAGTGTTGAATAGGGGAATAGATAATGGTCAAATGAATATCCCGAAAAATTGGTCAGAAAAATGGCGGCTTTGAACGTGGAAAATTGATGTTGGACACTCATCAGCTTTGATCACGACACGGAAGCGGAAAAAAGCCAAGATCTCCACGCGACCAAAATGCGGTTATCTTTATACTGTGTTGATACAAAAATATTTAATTTTACTTACCAAATAATTGTAGACAAATCCAGTAGGTACATGTCCTAACCTAAGTGTACGAACAAAATAAAATGCGCATGCGATTATGCGATGCGTGCAGTGCAGTGTTGCCAGATCGTTACTTTTGTAACGTTTTACGTTACTTTTTGACCCCTTTACGTTACATTTACGTTACATGGCTGAAAACGTTGATTTTGGATTACTTTACGGAGTAATTTACAAATTTTTAACAAATTCGTAAAATTTGAATTAAAAATCAAGATAAAACGGAACGCAAGCAAGTTCTGAGGAACTGTCATATCTCTATGATATCGTGCATATCTTAACGTTGGCAATTGAGCATTGCAAGTAGGTAAACCAAAGCTAGAATTTAATATCTTTCTCTGTCGCTTTGCTAGAATGAGGAAACAGAAAGAGGGACATGAACGTGTACATATTTTTACCACAATGAATGATGGAAATGATTGACTGACTGACAGATCGGCTAGGCGCGGCGTGGCGGCAGAGCATAGACATCTTAAAATATTATTCTAATAGATCAGTGCAGCAGAGTCAATTTTCTCCTTTTCTCCTTTCGGCCGCCTATGTAACTGTATTTTGTAACCGGTTACAAAAGAAGAAAATTTTCTCTTTTCTCGTTGCCAGTTACAAACTAGTAAATATTTCAGTAGACTTATACATATTTCAAATAGTTACCATGGAAGAATTCCTGTAGTAAAGTTACGAAAAACGATCTTCTGTTCTTACTTTGTAACAAAACTCCATTTCCTCCGTTTCTTTTATGTAGGTGGTACCTACGGGAGAAAAATAATGGGAAAAATAACAGTAAACTTAAATTTAAAAATTCCTTTTTATTTACTTTTAAGACAAAAATGAAATCTAACTTAAATCAACAATAAATCTTACTCCATTTATACCGTGTTTCTTAAAAATATTTTAAATCCTTCTCTATTCTCTTATCTATACCGGGCGTAAATAGAATGCAACCAATCAATGAAACCACATATTCTACGGATCATACTGAACCACATTCTTAAGAAACAAACCCAAGCTAACTATTAGTTTACGAAATATTTGAGATTTAAACAAAAATGCGTGTACTCTAACGCACCGTATTGTGGGTGGTTTTTGAAATTATTATTAAAGGACCTTATATACTCTATTCTCTTCTCTATTGTCTTTTAAATAACTTTTGCTCTTGCTATAAATATTAAAGAAATGTGTAAGGACTAATAATTTCTAAGCAGTGGTCAGTTGGTATTTAATTTTCTTTCAGTTTATTTAAAGCCTCAGTAATTTCTTCTTCAATGATCACGTAGGTAAAAATATTTTTACTGTTTTTATTGTGCCATTTTTTGAGGCTTACACCTAACGAATAAAATCAACCACAAAAAAAATGCTGAAATTGTTAGAGGTATAGTTATATGTTAAAGTACTAAATAATATTTAAATTGTGCATATTATATTAAAATGCGAAAATAATAAAAAGCGTTACTTTTCTTGTGAAAATGTTACTTTTCGAACAGTCTTGAGTTACTTTTGTGGACATGGCACTGGCAACACTGGTGCGATGCCGATGGATGCTTGGCAAATAGGGATGAAATTTAAATCGATTTCGTCGATGACCGATTAATCGGGGCCAAGGGAGTCGGATTTAGATCGATTTTTTCAAAGCAATTCGTTCCTAGATACGTAGACACGATTTTCCACGGAAATCTCATCGAGCCGCAGGCAAAATCTAGTTAATAATAATTTTACTAAGAAATTATTTTTCTTTTCAATCTTTTATTTTTAGTCACCTCAAGATTTGAATTTTCCTAAAGTGAACTCTTGTTAAGTTTTTCGGTCATGTCGTGTCTCTTAGATTTGATGAAACAAAATGTTTTACTCTTTGTTATATAAAAGGACAAATTATTTTTGTTTGATTTTTAACCAGCAGAATTATTGATGTTCGATAACTATTTGTTTTACAATAGACTTCCAGCACGACGTGCCTCCTGCCATTTTGGTGTTTGGATGTAATTTTGCAATGATCATTATTTACTTTGTTTAGTTAATAGCAATATAATATTAATTTACAAATTTATTAGCAATGTAAAAACAAAAAATATACGATAAAACGATTTTTTTATTAGAGATAAGTACTTACCTTGAAAACATTCAATTGTTTTTTTTAAACTATCGATCCTATTGGAAACTCAAACTATCGATGCTTACCCAACACTACTAGACAAGTGTGTCGGCCGGCGACACCGCGTCACCGCGGCGCTGTTGTCGCTTGAAACCGGATATCCTTAATTTTTTTTTTATGGCCTGGTGTCATAGACCTTTAAGCCACTAAGTCTATAGTTGGAAATTCTCGATTTACTAGTTGGCCCGAACAATAGAACAGCGGTGCTATTGTCTAAAATGTCAGTTGCTCACGATGTTATGTCCACCGACATTTTGTTTAGTTGATGTTCTAATTAAAATTTTTACTTGAAATGAACATGAATAAAACACGTATTTAATACAGAAGCTTAAACTATGCATCAATACTAATTTTTTTCAGTAGATCGAAGGGTACTCACCGAATTGGTTTCACTGGAAAAAAACTCCCATACAAGTCACCGTCCACCATAGCGCTAAAATACGCACCCACGCAACACCAATATCGTTACACTGCCTTGAAATTTAACTTTTTCCCTATGTTATGCATATCAAAATCATCTGCAACAAATTCTCCGTCTTCGGAAACTATTATTTTAAGGATTACTTTGGAAAAATCACCACACTTAAATCCGCAAGAAACAGAACTTAACACCTTAACAGGGATATTTTGTCAGAAAATTCATTTATTTCACTAATATAATTCTAAAATATGGTCACTTGTTTAATAACGGTTACATACATAAAAAGTATAACACTCTGCACATGTATCATCAGAATATCACAAACATCAGATTTAGAAATTTTTTCAATTTTTTCAATTATTTGCATTTCTAAATGCACTCGGAAGAAAAATAAAAGACAGGTGCCATGTCCACCCAGTGGTCTCGAACGTCAAAATGCGAAATCGGTAGAGTTTTCAAATGAAATCGGTATATTTGGACCAAAAATCGGTATATGAGAAAAAAAAACAATTATTTATAACTTCTGAAATTATCAAACATAATAAAAACTTATAACAGTATCTACTATGTGTTTCAAGATAGATAGTCGCATTTTTAATTCGACTATCAACAGAACTAAATGTCGGTGGACATGAAATCGGGAGCAACTGACATTTTAGACAATAGCACCAAATGTGGAGTATTTTAGACTCGTAAATTTGTGTGCCAAATACGTTATATACCACTTTCATAACTTCAAAACTAAACATATGATAAAAACAGCATTATTTCCTGTTTTTTAAGGTTCCGTACCTCAAGGGGAAAAAACGGAACCCTTACAGGATCACTTTGTTTTTCGTCCGTCTGTCTGTCTATCAAGACCCTTTATCTCGGAAACGCGTAGAGGTATCGAGCTGAAATTAAAACCATTATTTAATCAGATATACAGTCCCTTAAAGTTATAAAAAATCAAACTTCCAAGTTAACGTAAAAAAGATACGGCCGTTTATGCCGCAAATTATTTTTAAGAAAAATTTGAAAGCTATACATTTGTTATTAAATCACAAAAAATATAGTATTTAACGGAACCTTCGATGGGCGAGTCTGACTCGCACTTATCCGTTCATGTAAGAAACGATTCACAGTTAAAGGTAAAATCATAATACATTCTATTAATACGGTAGCTTTGAAGACAATTTTATATGGCGATTTAGAGAAATAATGGTTTCATCATGAAGCATATTTATTACCGGCCAGTATTTTACATCAATCACTGCTTTTTTCAAGTATAGCTTAAGCCTCTATTGAAGTCATGAATTACAACATTACAAAATATCACTGGCACATACGAATATCCATTGTAAATATTTTTCATGAAGAAAAAATATAAAACATCTGAAATGTGCGTGTGCATCAAAAATATATTTATTTTTGTGAATAATAACAATAACGCTTATATAATAGTAAATTATATCAATAATGCAATAAAAATGCACTATATAGGTCTTATAGGTATTACTGAACAAACGGGATAGGTAAAGTTACAATTCAGTGGAAAAAATAAGGTTAATCAATACAAGTTCTATCTAGAACTTATAATATGGGGTGAAATTCAGTCAACTGCCTAAATTCATACTGGAGACTTGGTTAGTCATCAGTAACAAGGTTTAATGGCCCTGCAGGTGAAGAAAAAAAATTTTTTTTGCCCCATATTGCCTGCACTAGAAATTGGACTTGAACTTTAATCGGTGCGGGTTATCAAGGCGGTAGGGGTCATTCACCCCGTCTGGGTGACCCTACCAATGTACTCGTTTTTGAGGTAGTGATACTTCATTATGTTCCAGCTCACTTGCGCGTAACATGCGAAAGTTCTGTCGCTAAGCGTACTCTAGTAGCGGCCATATTGGCCTCAATTGGCCTCAGAGTTATTGCATTAGTAGGAAACCTAAATTACTTTTTGAAAGTGTAATGGCTTTTTTTCGATGATTTTTAAGCAAATAAACGTATTGTTTTGTATTGAAACTTACTTAGTGATGAGAAATATTTCTAATGAATCAAAAATTAGGCATTTATTTTATTTTATTCAGAGTGTTCCGAAATGGAGTCTTTGCATTCGGAACTGCTACTTGATCCTGAGCTGTCTGTCACGTGCACTATAAACTTATCGACCGTTTTGTCAATTTGGTGATCTATTTTCCTCATTTTCACCTTTTTTTTTTGACATGTTCCACACAATTCTTCCACTTCTCTTTTGACACTTGGGTAATTCCGTCCGACAATAATTTTTTTAGGTCACTGAATTTGAATGTAGTGTAACAACAATCTGGCAACATATCCTTTAATATCTGCCCAAACTAATTCAATATGATTCAACCCGCAGTGGTATGGTGGGAGTCGTAACACAATCACGCCTTTTTTTTCGTCATCAGAGGATGTACCCGGATCGAGAATATTGCAACGACACACTTATAGAAGGAATAACTGGCGGTGGTTCCATCGTTCATTTTCCCACTTTACTTCTGCATAAACGTTATAAATAACAAAAAAAAACTAATTAATTAAACAAAACTTACCAAACAACTGAACAAAACGAAAAATAACACGAAAACATTCAAATTAAGCAAGCGCCTTGGGACACGAAATGAGTAAAACAAAATGGCAGAACCAAATATTTGGTTCTTACGCCAGTAAGCCGTGCAGAAAAAAAGCAATGTTAATTTAAATTTTTAATTTTGTGACATTTCTTTATGATAATAATGTTGTCATACCTACATCTTAAAGAACTTATGAATCATTAATAAAACAGTATTAAGAGTGCAGTTGCATCATTTTTTTGGATTTATATTATTAGCATATAAAAGTAATGTGTAATCACATCAGTTTCATTTCGAAACTTTAGTGAATTCGTATATTTTCGAGATATTGTTTTTTTGTTCTACAGGGAAGTATTATGACAGTTAGTATGGGTATGCGATAATTGTCGTTTACAAATTGACTTCGGGATACAGGTAGGGGTCAATGCTCTCTATCGCCGTGCTAACCCGCACCGAGTACTATGAGTACTATGTAGTCCAGTAGTAATGAGATTAATTTTTTTTATTATTATTTCGCCAATAGGATCTTTGGACCTAATTCCGACCTAAAACCGAGTCTACAATATGAATTTAGGCGTTTGACTGAATTTCACCTTGTATAAGCAATGAACATAAAAATAATCCAAACGATCACAAACTGATACAATTTTAAATCGATTTCTCGTCAGAATCGGTTATTCCAGTTACCGATTTGTTTGATTCACACCAAGTACGTTGCTGAAACACTACTTTTAGATAGTACTATTTAACGTCTTAGCAAACAATTTGAAATGTTGTCAATTTTAATGTTATGTTTTTATATATTTTATTGAGCCGAAAAGTCTAGTATCCAGACAAACAAAAGAAAAACCGTCAAGGTCATTCGGGTCATTTCGAACAAAGCATTGAGGGCTGTTTTTTATTACAAAAAAGAAATATTTTTTGAGCATAGCCAATCAAAATTTAGAATGAAAATTATGTTCAAATATAATATCGTATCAGAATAGCCGATTTCGTAAAATCATTTGACAGCTTTTTGAAAGTGCAATGAAGACGATTATTTTACAAATTTGTGTTTCTGAGGAGAGTGGTGCTGCAGCAGGTATTTTAGCTCAACGCTTCTAAGAATATCTAGTAAGTAGAATTGTATTATATTTACTATTTCTGTGATTAAAAACTAGCCGACAACTTTTGTAGTGATGTATCTACTATAAGTTTTTGTAGTGGTAATTACTTGAGTTAAGTACTTATTCGGTACCCATTCCTTCTGTGCCGTACAATACTTGAGTAGGTACAAGTTACTTTTCGAAGTTGGGATCAAGTGCTAAAGTTACCAATACAATCACAAGACGATTAAAACTGTTCAAAATAAATCCATTTTTATCATTGGTAATTTCAATGTCACTTTTTGTGACCTTTAACAGGCAAGACTGTTTCTCTGCCTTGTATTTAAAATAAATAAATGAGCTGTGGATACCTAGCATAGTAGACCTCTTTAGGTAGATCAACAGAGTCAGACAGAGCATTGTATCAAGCGCTATCAATCTCAATATGGTTTGCTATGCTAGACTAACCGGAGTCCGAAAAATCAACTTTTCGTATTTTTATAGAAGAAAACACAAAACATTAACATACTGTGTTTTTTCATTAATTAAAATAATAAATTTATATCATTACGGTAAATCAGAAAAGCAAATCTGGACGTGAGTAGCTCTGAACCGGGATGAACCGGTAATGACTAAACTGGTTCGTAAGGAGGGCTTTCGGTTGGGTGTAATGGGGCACTATGGGAGAAAAGACAGAAGAAAGTGTTATTGGTAAATACCTAGTCGGTGCTTAAATTCTGTCACAAACAAAATTGGCTATAAAATGAAAAGTAGTTATGATATTCAAAAAAGTTTTTTTTTTTTTAAGTAATTTAATTAGCTTACATTAAACACAAAATTTATTCAAAATGATTGCCACCATTTTTCACACAAGCCTTCAATCTTCGCGGCCAATCATAATAATAGCAGCACGGACCATATTCATGTCAATATCGGCCACTGCTTTAATCAATGATGACTTTAGTTTGCTCAAATTTTTGTGAGGCTTAGAACAGACCTTCTCCTCCAATTCCTGCCAAATTTTGTAATCCAGTGGATTGAGGTCAGGGCTAGATGAGGGCCAATCTTGATGCCTTATTAGCTCGATATTCTGGCGCTCGAACCACTCCTGAGTTGTTTTGGCCTTATGAGCAGGTGCGGAGTCCTGTTGAAACACAAATGGCCACTCTCCAAAGAGTGTCTGGGGCAGATCTTTTACTATGCAATCTAAAACCGTGTCTTGGTACACTTTTGCACTGATTTTGACACCTTTTTCACAAAAATGCACTTCAGTAGGGCCACAGTAGGACACTCCCAACCAAATCATGACTGATGATGGATGATGGCCGTGCTGCACTCTAGGAATGGCATTTCCAGCGGCCGCAGAGCTGGTAGCGTACACCCTGTCATTTTGTTTGTTGTACTTCTCTTCGATATTAAAAAATTTCTCGTCTGTAAACAGGATATCGCGGTGTCTGTTTCTTGCGTACCGCTTTAGCACTTTTTTTGGCTCTCATAGCTATCAGACGCGCGTTCAGAAAATGTCCACTCTTTTTTCGGTAAGCTCGTAGTCCCAGGTCTTCATTGAGTACTTTTTTTACGGTACTTCTGGTTAATCCCATCTCCAAAGCCATCAGTTTATGTTTGCGGATGGGATTTCTTCCAATACGCGCCTTGATTGCTTTGATGACCCCTGGAGTCCTAACGGAACGAGGTCTGCCAGTTCTTTTCTCGTCATCGACACTAGAGGTTTCATTGTACCTCTTGATGGTACGGTACACAAACCTCTTCATGATTTTAAATTTTTGAAGCAAGTTGAATATCGTCTTCGGTGGATGGCCGCAACGATGCAATGCAATTACTGCTACTCCGTCCTCTTTGCGAGTCCACTTCATCGTAAAAAATTAATGAATGTAATTGTGATTTGGCAGATTATTAATTAAAAAATATTTCAAAATCGAACACCATTTCATTTTTTTTCTAGTTGTTCTATTTTTAAAATAAATGGCCAGTGACAGTATTGGTACAGTCATAGGTGGTAGAGCTGATGCCGGGCTCGACTGTGGAGGTACCACCATCTTACTCGCAAATCCTCCCGAAGTTATTCGGGGGAGAGTAAGAGAACAGCTCTCAGGCAAAACCAGGCGGCCCACCATTGCCTGGGACCGATGGATGGCGGTATATCCATCCCCAATTGCGGGGCCTTATATAAAACAGACTGGTGACGGGCAGCGGCGTCACTGGTGCAAGGGTTTCGGCACCGCGCTCACCAACCCGCCTGCCCAGCGTGTGTGAGTATGGGCATTTCTTCCAGGACGACCACCAAGAGTGGCGAAATCCTGGAAAGGCCTATGTCCAGCAGTGGACGAAACAGGCTGATGGATGGATGGACAGTATTTAAGAACCGACTAGGTAGTTAAGAGAAACACATAAACAGTAAAGAGTTAAGGGTAGAGCTGTCATAAGGACTAAAAACAAAAGTTGAGCCGTTTAAATAGGAACCGGACTCAGTCTGATGGACTTTATAGGTGAATCCCAAACTCAAGCAGACAGAGCGGATTAAGCTGATATCGGTAAAAAGCCGGTCTGATCCAAAATAGTAATAATTTGATTAGTAGTCAAAATTATTTTGTAGGTATTAAATAATATTGAAATATCTGATAACTTTTGATTAAGGTGAAATCTTTTTTATCTCAGCGCAAAATGCACATTGTAAAATGATTTAATTTGTATTATTATTAGGACAAGGTCCTATCCTATAGCATTTGAAAAGGGAAATTTCGAAGTTATTTTAAACCAAGTGTTTCATAAGCTACGAATAGACCATCCAATTTATTGGCCTCCTAACTAGGATCCTAATTAGGACGCGTGAAGAAACAGACCATCCTAAACATGATTACACTGTCCTAAGTCCAATCCTTTCCTAGCTAGGATGGCGATAAATGGGATGGTGTAATCCAGGCTATAGATACAAGCAGTCTGAACCACTGTTTGTATTGACAATAATTGTTTTACTATTTTCTTATTATTTTATGTTAGAAAATTTCTTAAATAGAAGTGAGAAATCCGAATCTGTCTCTTATTGAGGAGGGGTACTTTCCATGGACTCCTAGCTTTAAGCTGAGTTTTTAGAAGTTGTCGCCGAACTGTAGACGTGCTCACTGGTAGCTCTCTGTAGAAGACGCAAAAGGCTATTTCTTGGTGAGGCGGACAATCCTTCTATCGTCTTGAGTAGTGGCGGACTTCCTTCCGCGAGTTTCGATTTTATCCACATGTTTTAGAGCATTGTTGATCATTTTAGCTGAACATTGCAACATTTTCTTGAATTTCTTGGTATTTTTTTCCTTGCAAACGATGATTCCTAATCAGGGTCCTTCTTTCCGCTGAACAATGTTTTCCACAGCCCATATTTATTAGTGTACTGGCTTTTTTGGATAAAATTATATTACAACACACTTTTGTTGATAAGTTTATGCTTTGATGAGATATCAGAACGAGATAATCTTTGTAAATGAGTGGTAATTCAGTGACACTGCTATTTTTATGCGATGGATATTTTGAAAAAAAGTACAATTTTGTTCTAAAACAAAATTGACTGTAAAGTTATGATATGACTATGGAACAATGTAGTACAAAGTGCAAGCTAAAATAGTTCCAAGAAAAGTTTGGTTGTATATCCCGCATAATAAAGATATGATGTAAAATATGTTTACTGTTATTATTTTGCACACAACTGTATATATGTACCCTTATATAGACCACTTCTATTAGACCATGGTCTCAAAACAATGTTCTTAGCATCAAGTGTCTAAATATGTTAGACAACAATAAAAAAAAACTTATCAAATGATAGATTTGCAAATGCGAGATGTGAAACTTTATGGGGGGGTTAGCTAATTAGTTAGCTAAATTAATGTGTCTGTTATTGAAAAAATTGCCTTAACATAAAAAACCAATATATTTACATTGTATAACAGTATGTATACCCTAACTTGTATGTACTTTTACAGAGTCAAGATGGGTCGCAAGTTTGTTGTTGGAGGCAACTGGAAGATGAATGGTGACAAAAACCAAATAAATGAAATCATCAGCAACCTCAAGAAAGGCCCCTTAGACACCAATGTTGATGTACGTTTTTAATTTATTATTTATACCATGTACAGCTGGAATTGTGATGAGCTCATAAAAATTAGATAATTAAATAATTTTTCAACACACTTGCTTATAAAGTGGGCCCCTATTGCAGCATTCTTAGGGTCATAATTCAGCATATTAAACACGCGTGCTTTTTACTTTACATTATCGCACTAGTGTTTTTTACATTGCAGTTTTTTTTAAATCTTAGCAAAGAGTTTTGATGTCTTGAGTAATAATAAAGTTTTTGCGAATAAATAGTCTGTCTCAGTTAAAATATAATAAATAATCATTTAATTTCATCAAATTATTTATTTTTATCAACAAATTAACTCAAATTTTTGTTGTAAATAAAAAATATTCAGTTTGTAATATTTAATATTTGGCTGTTTGGCTTTTTGCGTCAGTGCCTCTATTTCCATCTGCGCAAAAAACAAAATAACCGCCGCCATTTTTTAAGAAAATTGTTAGTTCATAGCTGTGGTTTCGATTATGTGAAAAAAAAGACAGTGAAATTTTATAATTTTTCTTCGCAAGTGTGTTCAAAAACGTCGTTTGTATCATAATGTGCTATTATTGATTATGTATGTATTTGAAAATTATAAAATAGTAGTTTATGAAAAACGTAAACAGGTTATTAAAAACACGAGTGTTTTAATACCTAGTTGTTTATAGTTTCATACACTACTTTATCTAAACTCATGCCTAACAACCTGTTTTCATAATAATCTTGATAAAATTTGTCGTTAGCCATTTTTGATTTTTCTTGTAAAAGCTCGTTCTAAAAGTGTTCGTAATTTCCGTCGTTATTTCCAGAATGTCAGATGGAGTCAAATTATCATCACCATCACTGCTGTTAGTAATTTTAGGACTAAATAATACTTTTGATTTGACCCATAAAACCACAGTAAATAATAATTTCCACGTAAGCTATGGCGCCAAAATCCAACAGTCCACCACGCCACGCATGTGTACGCGTTGCGCGCGCCGAAAGCCATAGACAATGCAGTCCGAAAATAAAATTAAATTGTGACCTCCTTTGTCACGCCACAATATTATTTAGTACGTGTTAGAGAATATTATAATGATAACCTCATTCGTATTTGATATTAAACCTCAGACGTGGCTGTTTGGGCTAAGTTCCCTTTCCCTTCCTAGTTAGTATCACATGTACTGTAATCTCAGAAAAAGTTTTTATATAGCATTATGTTGCTCGGAGACCTAGGGAGACCTATACTATAATTATTTTTTTTTGAGATTGTCATAAATTTTATTTTCCACTATGCCAGTAGTTTTTTTGAACGACAACATGCAACGGTCACCTTGTTCTATCAAAGTGCTAATAAATACCAATCAAATAAACCCAAACTCGAAGGGTCTGCTGTTGTCCGTTGAGGAGATCCCGTACCCAACTTCCAGTCCCATCGGGAGACCCTGATCACCATGTTCTACAAAAATACTCATCAAGACTGATCAAATAAGCTTAAATTTGAGAGGTCTCCTAAAAACCAGTGGATAATTTGAACCCCGACGATCGGACTACATGCGACTACGCAAGGCGTAAATACTACATGATTAAGTAAAACTCTGAGTGAGCGCTTCCTTTAGTCATATCGTGATGACATATGTATACCCTAAAACACTCCCAAAAAGAAATGCTCTACTTCAATGTAAACTGCATCAAAACCCATTAATGGTTCCCAAGCTATAATAGACCGCACAGATAGACAGAAAGGCATTGATTTTATATGTATATTAGAGGTACATTATTATTTATGTAAGATGTCATGTATGTATAAGAATGTATGTATTTGTATAATCGGTTAAGTAGTTTCAAAAAATAACCTATTATTTTACAAACAAACAAACAAATCTTTATTCTTTTTCGGGTTCCGTAGGACTTGAAAGGTAAAAGGAACCTTTATGGTGAGACTCCGTTGTCCGTCTGCCCGTCCGTATGTCACAGCCTCATAACTTTAGCACCGTTAAAGATAAAACATTTGCCACAAAAATAGCATTCACCTGCTTACAAATACGGTGTAAAAAAATTGGAAAATTGTTCAAAATATTTCCGACACAAAAGAGAGAAAAGTATAAAAAAATATCCTAAAATGGGTATCAAATTGTGGATATTATAGATCTGGTTATAAAAATACTATATTTACTACAACTGGCGGACCGAAAAAAATGAAATTACGATTACAGGAAAACTTAAGCGATTAAAAAAAAGTTGATTACAAACGAGATTATACAGGATGACTAACCTAACCCCGATAATTTAGTATTTTGTAGAAGAATACAATTGGTTTTATTAAAACCATTCAAAATCATATTCATAATTATTTTTTAAAGTTGGAGCCCTTTGAATATTTTCGTTAAATCCAAAGAAATCATGGTCATCCCAAGAGATAAGACAATTACATCACGTGAAGTTATTTTTATTCTTGATCCCACTATTTTGGACTATTTTCAACTTTTTCCGTATTGGAATGGCTGCGATAACCATACATTTTATTTCCAAGTAAATTTTTTGATAGTATTATGACTTTTAATTTTAATTGTTTTTACATTTAAAATGTGTTCTACTGACGTTTCTTAATAACCTCTAAAATTACTTTCCCATAATAAATTACTTATCCCTAGAATAGCATTTTTATGTTTTTGATCGAGATTTACGAATTGTCGCTTGATTTTTCGATATCGAGTTTTTTTCTATTGTGCCGGAATTGCCCCCTGGGCTTGCGTTTGTAAGGAACACGAAAATAATGATTTACGAATTTCACAAAAAGGGTCATCGAACCTTGTTACTGAGCACTTACCGTGTCTTTCACCTAATATAGTGATAAAAAAACGTGTTTTTATTTCAACTAGAAGCTGAGCAATTGATTAAAAACTCGGTCTTTCGAGGGCGCATGGTATTTTGGTTGTCGTAACGGCCACGGCATAGAGCACGCTATTTTAAACAATAATGAAATGTCATAGAATTCAGTTCACCCATGCCCTTTGGATGTTTTCACTGACTAACATCAAATGCTTATAAGGTTCCTTTTCAAAACTAGTGAATTTCACTCGGAGTGTTGCGAATTTCACCCTAGAGCGTTCAAAAATTGACCCGAGTTAAACCGAGGGTAACCGAACTGTTACCTGACAGTTGCTCGGAAGTGTTTTGAAACGCTTCCGAGTAATGCGAAAATCACACTGGGCCACCTGATTTGTGCAACCAGAATTTTCTTTCTCTTTCTCCTACATAATATAGATCTGTCTCTTTCTATAAACAAGTGAAATTTCGCACTATGACCGTACGTTTTGAAACGCTTCCTAATTGTATGCTTTCTGATTTCAGGTCGTAATTGGAATTCCAGCCATCTACCTAGCGTATGTCAAGAGTATTGCCCCAGAAAATGTAAGCATTGCTGCACAAAACTGTTGGAAAGTGGCTAAAGGTGCTTTTACTGGTAAGACATCACAGAGTTTGCTTTACTATTTTTATTTTTGGTTAATGTTTATATATAAATTTAAAAAAAATCGTTTTCATTTTGTTAAGGAAACCTGGTGATAGTACTCGTCCATATGAACAACTTTTACTATGGAGCCAACCCTGAAATCACGAAAAAAATATCAGCTGTTCCATAGAAAAGTTAAATACCTAGGTACTCCACCCAAATGTATGTAACAGCTGATATTTTTTTCACGATTTCAGGTTTTGCTTCATAGTAAAAGTTGTTCATATGGACGATTACTATCACCAGTTATCGTTAACAAAATGGCTTAAATTTCACGTTGTATACAGGATTAGTTTTTCAAGTGAGCGTAGATGGCCAAATCCGAGATTATAGGGGATTGCGAAATATGCTCAAAGAAGTCTCCGGGCCGATTTTGATATAAATGAATATAAAAAAATGAATAAAAAATTTTGAAAAAGTTATTTTCCTTTCCGGGAAAAGAACCCGTTGATTAAACAAAACACACTATGCTATTGCATCATCTGACGGTGTCGCTTTTAAGGATTAAATTCGTAAATTATATAAATAAATTAATAATGAACATGTAAAATATGAATCAGTTCATTAAAAAACCGGAAAAGTGCGAGTCGGACTCGCCCACCGAGGGCTCCGTTAAAGACTATATGTTTTTATGATTTAATTACAAAATTTTCAGATTTTTCCCTATACTTGTAGTATAAAACGGTATTACTTGCCAAATTTCATAGTTCTAGGTCAACGGAAAATCACATCACACTAATATTATAAATACGATAGTTTGTGTGTATGTTTGTTACTCTTTCACGCTGAAACGGCTGAAAGGATTTGGATGAAATTTAGAATGGATATAGCATTATAAAAATTGGCCCCGAGGCTCCTATTATTATTCTCTATAGTTTCGGACATTGACAACCACGCCCACTTGAACAACCAAGCCTGCAGTGGCGAAGGGTCCATATAACACGATTCCTATCGGCTTGTTTAGGAAATGGCATCCATACTACATTTCTTTATTCCGTGCTCTTCGCTTTGTCAAACATTTTCATAAACCTCAATACGACAAATAAATTGGCTGACAGGGAGTCACAAAATAAAATAAAAAATTCTTGTTTGCTTTTCTGAGGAAAGTTCCCTTTTTAGAATGTTCACCCTTCACCACTGCAAGCTTGTATATATATATCTATGTACTAGGTATCCATCCATCTATCAGCCCGTGTTCGTCCATTGCTGGACAAAGGTCTTTCCCAAATTTTGCCACTCATGTCGTTCCTCCGTCCTCAAGCAACGTACTTCAGGTCGTCGGTCTAGCGGGCACGAGGTCGGCCTACACTACGCTTTGCTGTACGTGGTCTCCATTCTAAAGCCTTTCGGCCCCAACGGCCATCATGACCTGCTCACTGCCACTTCAACTTACTGATTCTGCAGGCTATGTCGGTTACTTTCGATCTCCGACGGATCTCCTCATTTCGGATTCTATCCATCAGATATATTTATATAGGTATACTACCTAATAAATAAAATTTACAAAAATTCAGTTTACAAGTATGATGGAAAAATTCAATGGTCTAGAATAAGTATGTACCTCAGTGGTGTAGTTGCTTGCGCGCTTGTCGTGATAGTAAGGGGTCGCAGGTTCGAATCCTAGCACTAAGAATCCATGTCATCCATTGCAAGAATTAAAAAAAAGTTCATTACAATTATTTACTATCAGGAAAAGTTTTGCTGACTCAGTTCTCGCTCTTATTACAAAAGTAGTAAGAAAAGAGAAAACAAATTTGGTCAATTCAATTATTTTACATATATATAACCTTTTCTCAGGTGAAATCTCCCCGGCAATGATCAAGGATGTTGGTGTCGACTGGGTGATTCTTGGTCACTCAGAGAGGAGAGTCATCTTTGGAGAAAAAGATGATCTAATTGCTGAAAAGGTATACCTATATATGTTTATCATTTCATAGTTTACTCCAAATCCAAGGTTGCAAAATATTTTACTTAAAATTCACTGAGCTTTGAAATGTCACATTTTAAAATTATTACTTATTGGTTTTTAAATGAAGTTCTATTTCAAGTACCTAGATAAAATGTATTCTTTATATGATAAAAAATGACTCCTAGGGTATTATGCAACTTTTGTTTTGGGCCTCTTCGCGCTAATCTCAGTTGACTGAAATACAAGACACTATAACCTGACCGGAAAAATATCGAAATCGCAATTAGATACAGATATCTTTAGATAGATAGATTTGTAGTTGGTAGAGCTAATGCCGGGCTCGACTGTGGAGCTACCACCATCTTACTCGCAAATCCTCCCGAAGTTATTCGGGGGAGAGTAAGAGAACAGCTCTCAGGCAAAACCAGGCGGCCCACCATTGCCTGGGACCGATGGATGGCGGTGTATCCATCCCCAATTGCCGGGCCTTATATAAAACAGACTAGTGACGGGCAGCGGCGTCACTTGTGCAAGGGTTTCGGCACCGCGCTCACCAACCCGCCTGCCCAGTGTGTGTGAGTATGGGCATTTCTTCCAGGAGGACCGCCAAGCGTGGCGAAATCCTGGAAAAGCCTATGTCCAGCAGTGGACGAAACAGGCTGATGGATGGATGGATGGATGGATGGATCTTTAAATACCTCTAGAAACAGATTTTGAACAAAATCAAAGCAACTTCACATGAAGGCCGCTTTTAAAAAATAAAATTATAAATAACCGGCTTAAAAAAATAATCTTTAGTGAACTAAATCATGGTTCGAGACATCATTTTTAGGGAAACCCCACGTAAATTTTAGTGATATCCGGGGCTGTCGACAAAAGTGTAAAATTTCGGGATTCCACCATATATGTATATGAAAAAAAAAACGTTTTATAAATCTCGTTAATGTGCGTTAGTAAACTGCTATCTTTAAATTAAATCGTGGAAAAGATGAAGCATATCGGCACAAAGGAAAGAAAATGCAGTTGCCCTTCCAAAATTCAAATTAGGTTTTTAAATTAGTATGGAGAAAAGAACAATTTTACTACATTTGCACACGACATGATAAATTGATAGTCTAACGAAATTCAAATATTTCATTTTAGGTGGCTCACGCTCTGGAGGCCGGTTTGAAGGTGATAGCATGCATTGGCGAGACTCTCGAAGAGAGGGAAGCTGGCAAGACTGAGGAGGTCGTCTTCAGACAGACCAAGGCTTTAGTCCCAGCCATTGGGAGCAACTGGGACAAAGTTGTCCTCGCCTACGAGCCCGTGTGGGCTATAGGCACTGGCAAGACAGCCTCGCCCCAACAGGTCAGTTCATTATTACTCACAGATGCAGATACATATACTAAACGTATAAAGAATAAAATAAAAATTAAATACTAAAAAAGTCGTATCTGCACATTGAAATTTTTTTCAATTTTTTTTTTGTGTTGTGTTTTTTTTAGTAGTACTGAAGCAAAAACTACAATTTTTGAGTCTGTATGTATGTTCCGTTTTAACTCGAGAACCACTTAACAGATTTGGATGCGGTTTTCTTTTATATCATCCTTGCGACCCTAGTCAACACGTAGACTATAAGGAAAGGAGTGTTGATAAAATAACGCCCTAGCCGAAAACATGGCAGAGATTGAATAAACGCAAAAGTTTATAATAAATTATAAACAACAATATTACTTATAAACAATAGTCTAACATTCCTAAAGATTCAGTGGACGAAACCTCCCTCTGAGGGTTAGGCAAAGATCGCAGATTTCCAACAGCCACGCTTTTGCCTCCTCCATTACAATCTCTTCTATTCCGGGGACTTTTTGTCGGCATACACTAAGATACGGCGATGGTCCGCTCGAGCTTTACCTTCCTATCATTGGCGCATCACTTTCATCGCTCTACTTCCATTCATCCTTTCTCTACCTCCTGTCAAACCACCAAAGCATTCCTTATTCTATTCTAGTCACAAACATCTTCTTTCTGGCCGCAACGATCCCTTTTATCAATACTAGCCTTTGCCTGCGGCTTCGCCCCGTTTACGGCTAAGGCGTTATTTTATGAACACCCCTACATATAGCTCATGTGTTGACCAGGGTCACTACCGCATCCAAATTCATATGTAATTGCAATAATGATTTAGATACACAGACAGACAAAAGCACAATTAAATTCAATTCATTAGTGGTGGAAAATATTTTACACGTCAAACATTAAATTACAGACAGGGAGACAAAAATCCTAAAAATTGCTATTTCGGCCTCAGTACAGTATCATTAACCCATTCCATTTAAAATTTCGCGAAAATATTCAATGTACAGACACGACTTTTTTATTACTTCATTTGTATTATTTATTTTTATTTATTCAAGCCAAACTATAGATTTTCACAAAGATACACAGACACGAAACAATTAAAAGTTATAAAATTAAGAAAACATGCCATGCTTAAAAAAGTAAAAATTTAACAATTGCATGAAAATGTCAGTTGTCAAAAATAATTAAACCTATTAACTCTTCACCTTTTCACTTACATGTTCATTTTAAATGTTCACTATAGTTCATCCCTTTGTTGGGCAAAGGCCTCCTCCATCTTGTTCCATGCGAGCTTATCGGCAGTGCACTGTGTCCAGCGCACTCCGAGGTCACGAAACTGCTCCAGCTCGTCTCTCCAGCGCACGCGCGGCCATTTGTATTAGATTAGTATAGATTAACCCAAAACTAGACGGTATCAGATTTTTCCTGCAATCTCTGACTGAATTTTGCAACTAGTGATCTCACTAGCTTCAGCTATTATCACTAAACAATATATTCGTATATTATCAGCCTTGAAACTAAATATCTGTGTCATCTTTTTCAGGCGCAAGATGTGCACCTCAGTCTTCGCAACTGGTTGGCAACGAACGTGTCCGCAGACGTCGCAGCTGCCGTCCGCATCCAATATGGCGGCTCGGTCACTGGCGCTACGGCTAAGGAGCTCGCTGCCTGTCCCGATATTGACGGATTCTTAGTCGGCGGAGCCAGCCTGAAGCCTGAATTCGTTGACATAGTCAACGCTACACAGTGATGCGAATCTAAGGAATTGTACTGTTGTACGCTCGAAAGACTTCGCTATTCGCCGAGTGATTTCAGATCAAAATTAACGAGCCAAATATTAATGAGAACATGTTGCTCGAGTAATTTCTTGTGCTCCTTCATACATACTCACTAATTTTACAAACTCACTCTGTTTGTAAGCATCGCGAATAGCGCTCTTTTGTGCCAATCAACTTTTGTTAAATGAACAAGTCTTTTCAATGTATAGGCCAAACTAAATCACTATTTAATTAATCATTACTTAGTATGAAAAGGATACATATTTTCATTTGTTGAATGATTCATCAAGTATAAATCAAGTAAAAGGGCTCTTTTGCCAATTTGAGAGATTAGAATTTTACGTCGAAGCACTTGTATGTTCTCGTAAATCATTTTACATATGATTGCTTAGGCATAGTCATTAAATTACTGTAATTTGTTTAAGCGAATGGCATTTCTGTGTATTGTTCTTGGTAGCAAGTCTTAAATTAAATATTATTATTGTACTAATTAGTTGTTTTCAATTTATTAATCACTATCCTAGTATGGTACGGGGTCGCAGGGAATGTTAAAAAATATATTCAAGAGGGCCTTTACACTGTTAGGGACGTAGATAAAAAATACATATTATGAATATATGTATTGCTAATAAAATCGATCGATTTCAGGACCTCTATGTTATGGACTACCAACTCAGTAGGTAAGCTATGAACAAATACAGGCGCAGTACCTCATATTGAGAAAAAGTTGAGCATATAATAGGTTCACTTTTATTCGTGTGCCAAGGCAATTTTTCTTAGAAACAGCTTCAAGTCTCAGGTTGAAATAATCAAAAGGTTTTTCTACACTTTTCCTCATACCATTGTACAAAATGGCGGCCAAGTTGCGAGTTGAAATCACGCCGAGACTTCCGTACCATTTAACATGTCGGAAATCTTTATATCTGTGCACCTCGAAAGATTGAGCTTCCCCTTCCATTCGCGGTCTCGGTACTAACGGAACGGGACTGGGCCTTATTGTCTAACTTTAATTGCAATCGCCATACCTATGAATTTGACATCTGAAGGATATTGACGAACTTCACACCGCAATTATTCAACATGAGCAGTCATTTCTAGTCATGGTGATTGTGATCGCAATTTTGAGTGAACGATATCACTAGTTTGCATACAATTGGTATCGGGGCCGTATTGTCTAACTTTTATTGCAATCGCAATACCTATGAATTTGACATCTGAAGGATATTGACGAACTTCACACCGCAATTATTCAACATGAGCAGTCATGGTGATTGTGATCGCAATTTTGAGTGAACGATATCACTAGTTTGCATACAATTGGTATCGGGGCCGTATTGTCTAACTTTTATTGCAATCGCAATACCTATGAATTTGACATCTGAAGAATATTGACGAACTTAACACCGCAATTATTCAACATGAGCAGTCATTTCTAGTCATGGTGATTGTGATCGCCATTTTGAGTGAACGATATCACTAGTTTGCATACAATTGGTATCGGGGCCGTATTGTCTAACTTTTATTGCAATCGCCATACCTATGAATTTGACATCTGAAGGATATTGACGAACTTCACACCGCAATTATTCAACATGAGCAGTCATTTCTAGTCATAGTGATTGTGATCGCAATTTTGAGTGAACGATATCACTAGTTTGCATACAATTGGTATCGGGGCCGTATTGTCTTACTTTTATTGCAATCGCCATACCTATGAATTTGACATCTGAAGAATAATGACGAACTTCACACCGCAATTATTCAACATGAGCAGTCATTTCTAGCCATTGTGATCGCAATTTTGAGTGAACGATATCACAAATTTGACATAAAATGGTATCGCGTATCCAAATCAAATGTTTTAACATCTTTGAAAGCTATCGGAAATGTCAAATGAAGGATTTCACAAATAGGCTGCCTCTTTCAACGGTTTTTAGGCAAATTTGTAATAATTACTCATCTATTATGCACTTTTTGTACTTTTCATGTAACTAGAGCATGCCCGCGATTTCGTCCATGAGGATTTGGGGTTTAAAACAGCCCATTGTACCATGTTCGATACAAAAGTTTACACCCAGATCCACACCACTGAGGGGTGAATTTCGATAAATGTTTTCTTAGTGCACCTCTAGACATTGACCTAATCAATGCCTCTAGCTAGATGTAATAATAGGTAGGTACCTACTTAATAATAAAAATGAACTTCAATAGTAAGGATCTTCAATTTCATATAACTATGTATTTTCGCCTTCAGCGTTCTTGGCTGTACCTTGTCTCTCAGTCAGTCAGTCAGCGGTCATGGAGCTGTTATTTATTTATACACATTGTTGGAGAGTTATAAGAATTACAGTTAATTTTATGTATGAGTTGCATTTTAGCTTGGCAAGAACAATTTTGATGGCGTTGGTGGAGGAGTAAAGGCTGACCCATAGATAGTGGCTAGAAAGGAGAATGTTGCAAAAAGGAAGCCATCCACTGTTGTTGTGGTGCTTGTCTTGCAGGCATGATGTTTTATGATCTAGTAAATATATATATTTTTTTCAAATTATTACATACATGAAAAGTAGCAAAAAGCGAATCAAAAATTGCAAATTAGGGTATGACGGGGTCTTAATCTTTAGTAGTCTTATTTTGGCCTCCTTCAACCATTTCGGCTGAAGAAATTAAAACATTGTTTTCCTTTGTAAGTTTTATTAAAGATATGATTAAAAATAATATAAAAGTAATGAGTAATGACTAATATCCCCCACACACATTATAAGAACCTTATTATGAAAAATCTATGTTACTACAATGCAAATCCAATAAAAAAATAAACAAAATATACGGTGACTTTAATTTATGCAGCCAAATTCATGCTGAAGACTGGGTAATTGCTCGGTAAAAAGATTCGATGACCCTTTTTGTAAAATTCGTAAATTATTCTTTTCGTGTTCCTTACAAACGCAAGCCCAGCCCCGAGTCAATTACTATGGGACGTCAAGATTTTATTTTGCGAAATATGCAAGTGTTATCGATCCGTGCTACTGATTACTTACCAAGCCTCCAGTATGAGTTTGGCTGTATAAATTAAAGTCACTTATATAAACATTGATACTTACTTGGGCCAGTTTCATTGCATACACAAAAAGTGTCCCTTAAGGCAGCGTGCAACCACGATTTTTCGATTAAAATAAAAATGTAATTTTTTGACGTTTATAGGGCTGTACAACAAACCCAAAGCCTCAATAAATACAATGAGTTTTGTGCGACGACGCCGTTTTTTTAACCCTTAAAGGCAAACTTTATTTACATATATTCATTAAGTAAATCATCTAATTTTTATAAATTCTTCACAGAAGCTCCTTAACTTGTGCCACACAAAATTGTACTCTAATCAGTGATAGTTAAATGTTGTTTTCGTTTTCATTATCGATATGCGTGGTTGCATAATATGATAATAAAAATTCGGTGCCCCTGACACCCCATTCACCCATTTATTCATCAGTCTGTGTTCGTCCACTGCTAGACGTATGCCTTTCCTAGATTTCGCCACTCTTGGCGGTCCTCTTCATCCCGCCACCACCCACAACAACGTTCTTCAGGTCATCAGTCCAGTGGGCACGAGGTTGACCTACGCTACGCTTTGCTGTACGTGGTCTCCATTCTAACGCCTTTCAGCCTCAACGGCCATAATATCGGCGACAAATATGGCTTGTGCTCTAATTTGTATACAAGTCTAAATCTTTTAATAGGCTCTGCCTTCAACATGCTATGACAAAAATATATAAGGTCCTACAATTCGAAGTGAAAAAATTTAAGAGATTATAGCAACGAATTATATAATTTCGTCGTAGGATGATAGAGTATCCTTAATAAACCACCTTCCAAAGAAAAAAGTTTTCTTTTGCGTTAATTTTTTTTTCGCCTTTCCAAAGACAATTCGTCAAATGTCAACTGATAATTATTTGACCAAAAAATTGTCTTTCTTCTCGAGTGTGGTCGATATATGATCTACCCTAGAATTATTATCACTTATTATTGTAGGACCTTATATATAAAGCTAATGAAACAGTTTTCTAGGTATCGCAATGGCAGATTCCTGTGTGTATTAAATAAACCACCCCGGTTAGATAAAAACATGATGGAAATTAGACAGTAATTTCCAGGTATATTAACCAAATAGCCTTACCGTGCATCTAAAGGCACAAATCACTAATACGTGTTAAACTGGTATAGATAGATACGTAATTACGTACAAACCCGTGCATATGTTACTGTAAAGGCCTGAATAGTAAAATCCTAGCATTTTCCGGTAAAACTTAAGATTTACCAATTAAAAGTAGAGTGACGAAAGAGATTTATGATTTATGTTCTCTGGACGTATGCTGACTGACCAAAAGGCGACATACTGAAGAAGGGCAACGTAAAAAGTACCTGGAATAGAAGAGCTTGCACGACTAGATTGATGGATGTAGAAGCAAAAGAGGTGTGTCAGGATCGTGGCAGATGAAAATCTGTAGCCTCTGCCTACCCCGCTGGGAGACAAGCGTGAGTATATGTATGTATGTTACCAAGTGACGATAGTATAAGTCCGAATTTTTCTTCAATAATTATTTAGGAATTTTACCGTCAGTCACCTGAATAAATCTTAGATTTTTCCACGAATGCCGGAAAACGACAGTTATGGTTTGTTTGCAGCACACCTGCGCGCTAGCAAACTGTGTAAAATAAATATCGTTTTAAATAATTGTATTATCTTACAAAATCGAATCTGTCAGATACATAGCAGGTGGACATTTACCTAGTTGCAGCTCAAGCTTCCTATCTGTAAACGATTTTAACAGCTACTATGCCTAAATAAAAACCTAGTTTTATTTCTAAACTAGCTTTTGCCCGCGGTGTCACCCGCGTTGAATTAGTTTTTGTGTACTCCTATAAAATCAGTCAATATTATTCGGACTGTTACCTACAGTAAACACAGCTGGTAAAATGTATGTTATGTGCCTTTGTTTCCCATTTTGTGTCTCTTTTATAGCTTTTCCATGGGAACAAAGGAAAAAAGTAGTTTTTGTTCTATTCAAAGTCTAGAACTACATTTATGCAAAATGTCAGCCTAATCGGTTTCGTAAGAATGGCGTTAATGGATGACAAGTCACTTTTCTATAGAAATTTGAAATCACATTTTCATCCCATGGGAACTGATTTATGGGATAAAAAGTAGCCTATGTCATATTCCAGGTCTAGAACTACATTCGTGTAAAATTTCAGCCCAATCAGTACAGTAGTCACGGCGTGAAAGAGTAACAAACATCCATCCATCCATCCATCCATCCATACATCCAAACTTTCGCATTTATAATATTAGTGGGATCCATAATTTACCAAAAATGAAATCACTGGAAAATAAACTTCAACAGCCTGTTGAAAAAGACATAGAAATTGATGAGAACTAACAAGATAGTGAAGGCAATCCATCTACTCGTAGCTTATTTATTTTCACCTAGTTAATAAAGTAACGTGCAGGTGTACTGCAAACATACTATATAAACGTTTCAGCATTGAGGCTGCCACCGGTGAAAGTCAAAAATGAATGATTATTTAAAAAAAAGCTATGACCACTTGGTAAATGTTAGGTTTTACCGGCAAATCCTAGGATTTACTTCTGTTCGGGCTTTTACAGTAACACATATAAGGATCATTAAGTACCTATATTAAACTATCATTCAATATTGATAACACATTTTTGTATTGTACAATTGTTATAGATTCTTAAACTGGCTCTGAAAATATACAAATTGGTTTCAGTCGGAATCGGCCACCAGTTTCATCGCAAAATTATATTAATTGATTAATATAACACATAAGTATTGCCCTGACACTAAAAAGCTGGAAAAAATTACAGTATCCAAGACTAATTTTAGAACTGGTGGCGATTATTTTAATCTTAAAGTAATTTATACAGGTAAATTTGTATCTTTCATCATACCGGGTGTAAAAGCAAAGTCAAGAATCCTTTAAGGGTGTGTTAGTATGATCGGTAAAGATATTATTTTAAATACTGGGATCTCTAAATAAAGTACCAGTACCTCACAATAAGACGATTTTCTTTACTCAAAATAAACTAATCGCGTGGACACCCTCACTGGTCGCCGGCCACTCGGATGAGGGGTGCGGGTCGCGGGGTGCAATTAGGTGTGTAGGGAGGCCGGTGAGCTGCGTAGCCATAGCTTAGAAAAATGATGGAATTTTTGGTGAAAATTCAAGGTATATATTTTTTCTCGTAATGACATCAGAATCGTGTATACTTTCATACCCTAAAGGGATTCTTGACTTTGCCTTTACATCCTGTATATGTAAGCTCATAATAAAATTCAGTCAAGTGTTTGTTACTTACAATGTTTATCAAAGCAGTATTTTGTAACACTTTTATTTAAATTTCGACTTTGACTGACTACTAACTACTTATGGTCTACCTGCACAACCAGTGCAATCTTCTTTGTATTAAAAATATTACAAAAACATTTGTAACCCAACCCAAATGTGTACAAGTAAAATAATAAGGCAAGATTGGTAGGCACGAATAACTCATGCGAGTCACAGTTCTCCAGCAAAGACTACGGATCCGACTAAGGGAAGATGTTTGACCAGTGGACCTCCCCAAGACAGGATATACCTGACAGGCTCGAACCAAGATGCAAGAAGTGAGATCACGAACAGCCAGAAGAAGATTTTCACAATCCAGTCCAGAACGTATAAACTGTAACGACAAAAGAAACATTATCGTATTTTGATCAATGTTTAGCTGCCTATTTTATTAATGTTTGCTTGAAAGAGATTTCGTTTGAATCAGCATCAAATCTTGTACAGTGGAGCCCACATCAAGCTAAACACTTTCAGTATAAGCTGACCTCTCATTGTATAGGCTTCCCGTACAATGAGAGGTCAGCTTATACTCAATGTGTATAGCTTGATGCGGGCTCCAATGTACTTCTTTTGCAGAAAATCGGTGAAGTGTGGGTAGAGCTCGCGCGTCCTTAGGTTCTGTACATGGATGTAAGTAAACTTTTTAATGTTCTGTACTGCACTTTAAAGAATTAATTACAGGTAAAGCTATCCACATCCAAAACTGGAGAGGTTCGTGATGTTTTATTTATGTATTTTTTTTTAAATAATAAATCTTCTATTCGCTATAATTTTTCTGTAACCCTTGTAATAGTATGTATACCGCATATTAATTCTTTGTTCTTAATATCTTAAAATGCAAGTATATAGTACAATAAAATATATATAAATGACACGGATAAATGATAATATATATATTTCGGGTCCGACCTGAACCCGGCGCATCAGTTCAGTATACAGGTTGAAATTGAACCCCTAGCTTTATTGAAATCTATGAATCAGAATCATTATTAAAACACAAAACCGTTTTTTTTTTGGTTTCCAAGTTTCAAGCGAATGGCCAACCTGCGCGACGCAACATGTGACTGACAATAGATCGTACATATTCCCAGGGGTAACTAATGCACTTATGGCGACTCTATTCACCTGAACTCCCATACTAGCGCAGTTTACTGATCTTATCCCTTATTTTTATAGTTACTTGCTTATTATTTTTCTATTTCAACATATCCCATACAATATTCATGACGTGAAACTAAACATTTATCAAAATAAAATACATACAAAAGTTACAGGCGTATAAAAGTCCTCGATTTACATATTTTGATGAATTTTTATGTACCGTAATGTCCTAGAAGCGATACAACAAATCAAATAATTTTAGTTTCACAGCATAGTATATTTTATACTATTCCAAAATATTTTTGTTTCATTTCGATTTTTGGTATATTTCTCCTGAAATCATAGGAACCACCAAAACCATTCTCGAGTTTTTTCAAAACATGAATGTTGTCTCGCGTTAGCTTGCCTATCGCACCGTGTTCGGTTAGTTCCGTACGAGCTCGGGAAATGAACTTTCGGGCCAACCAATAACAGTCAGTCAGTGCTCTATAATCCGAAGTTGAATGTAGAATGAAATAGCAAGCACATCCACACCGTGCGCAACGCAAAATGAAAAAAAAGTGTTGGTTGAGTATCGCTAATAGACCACTTTCTACCGAAAAGAATTTTCAACTGCGCAATTTTTTTTTCACTTTTCAATAGAAATTTAGTTAGCTGATTGAACCACTTTGTTTTGGAAACTAAAAAAAATATTTGACCACAATTTTTTTAATTCTTTATTGTTATCTTACGTATCACGTTATCAGTTAACGATACACAGCCTACCCTAGAATTATTTTCATTTATTATGGTGGTGTGTTATTGTTAAATCAGCCTCCTAATTAAATGCCAACATTGACTGTTGACAGGGAGTAAAAAAATGAAAACCGGCCATGTGCGTGTCGGGCCACGCGCAGTGTAGGGTTCCGTAGTTGCCCGGTACATTTTATAAGTTACTACTAGTACTAACTACTAATACAGATCGCGCCAAACTTCTAGTCCCATACATTTAGAAGATCGGCCCACACATTGTCGTGTTTAGAAGGAGCTAAAAGTTAGGCGAGTTCTGTACTCGTAAGCCTGTAAAGCCTACTTATCTGTGATAGTTTTCCTTTTAAATTCATTATTTATAATATACTACTTCTGTGAATTTTTACACATATCTATAAACAACCGTTTAGCCGGCAGGGGGGAAGGGACGCTTGATCCTAACAAAAAAAGCTTAATATTTCGCCAACATATCACTAAATCGAAAAATTGTTTTCATACACCACAATGTTTTTGAACGACCTGTCTAACGATACCCTATGGGATAGATGAGAAAAAAAAATTCATTCCCCATTTACTTACGTGTAAGGGAGGTACAATTAAAACATTTTTTTTCATGATTTTGTTTTACAGTTTTGTCGGCGTTATTTATATTTATACTCATGCCAAATTACAGCTAATACTAATAGTCTCTGAGCTAAGCCGCGGACAAACGGACGGACAGACGGACATGGCGAAACTATAAAGGTTCCTTGTCTGAATACGGAACCCTAAAAAACGGCTAAACCAAAAACCTCCGCATCATTTAAATTTAGTTCATTTTTATGCCACTGCAGCGCTAGTGGGCTTATAACAAATATTATCATAGACACCACTGTATGAGCGGTATAAGCTTACAGTGCGACCAACTTATCTGTTCAGTTGGATTATCCACCCATCTCTTTCTAGTGCGGTAGAAAAGAGTATAATTAGAAAGAGACGGCGAATGATTTTACTGAACAGATAAGTTGGTCGCACTGTATTTGAGGTATGAGCTCATTGATCAATCAATCAATGTCAATTATATACAATTTCATAGACAACTACTTAAACAGTTTAACCAAGAAACTCGAAGTTGACTTTAGGAGCAAAAAAATGTTGACCTTATATTCAAAGACTCTATAGGTATAATCCAGTCAACAGTGTAGTGCCGATATTCAAGGCTGCGCAAAGCGTACGACGATTAGACACCTCGCTCTGTACTCTCGTGGTCGTGTTTATAGTGGTCGGTTTTATTGACTGCTACGCGGCCATACTAAAAATGTATGGCGGATTTGTGGTGCATTTTGAATAAATCGTATTTAAATTGCCGGGCAATATTTCTAAAATGTAAGTTGCTTTATAAACTATACATTATTTTAAATTTTTGCTTCGAATAAAGTCTACATATATTTTCTGTGATACTAATATGATTTTTTTTATATTAATTAATGAAATATTATTCATTAAATCAACTTAACCGTAACTGCCGATTTAGCTAATTTTGGTCGGAGCACCCTTAAGTACTTATATTTACGACATAGTTATTTATTATTATTATTTTTAAATTATTATTATAAACAAGTGAACAAAGGCAAAGGCTAAATTAAGAAAATGTAGAGTAATACAATATTAGCATTATACTAGGAATTTTAATACATACAAATGATTTGTTTTTGTGCGAAATCTTTAAATAATTTTTTTGCGATATATGTTCGTACATATCTCTATTTATGAGGCTATGCTTATTATGACGATATTATTGTTTGGACAGACGACGGAGTCTCACGCTGGCTTCTTCTTTTTCGATTAGCGATAAGCTATTTACGAAGGAGGTTATTCTAGTAGTTATACTATCTTACGAAGTCTGTTTGACACTTGGTTGTTGTAGTAGAGTGTAGTGGTGACGTGACGTGTACAGACAGATACAAAAATAGTATTATTATTAAGATATCTATGAGGTAAGTACGTTTTGTATTTTATTAAAAAAGTGCGTGTCTAGTGTGCACGGACAACTACAACAACCATAGCCAAACGGACTTCGTGAGATTGAATATGTATGTACGTGCATAAATAAACTTACACGTTATGATGTGCCCTATTTATTTTGACTTTATTGGGGTTTTCCTTCAGACAGTATACGCGACCACCTTCAACGCAGGAGAATAAATACGTGTCTCTGTCTTGATTCGTCAAATCCGTATTGAAGATCTTCTGTTCTTCCTTTGAAAGCCTTCCGTGGATTAAATCGAAGTTGGGCGATGGGAAAACCCATTGCCTCATCGTGAAGAATTGTAGCACTTCCAGGCCTTGGCTGATCCGGTCTTGCACACGAACCATGCTGGTAAAGAATATAGTTTTCATATTATTATACCTATAGTATTCTGTTTATATAAAATTCGCGTCAAACTTAAATAGTCTTCTGAAGTTCCTCTATCTCTCTCATTATATTATATTTCCCCATGGATGTGTATTTCCCTCTATTCGTCTCGCTGGGCTAACTTCACTCGGATGCATTTAAATTTGACGCGAGTCGCACAACGATCGTGTGCAGAAAAAATTAAATCCAACTCACAATCTCTTCTGGGCTAATATTAACATGAGGAAGTCGATAAAGTAAGCCGGGAGCAGATGATAGAAGATTCGTTTTAGTTCGTGCTTGGTGTGGTTGGTAGTTACGTTTCCGTTGGGGTACCACAGAGGCCATTCCAAGGGAAACTTTCGCCCATAACTCTTTGCAATATTGAGTACGTCAGACCATGTAGTGGGCTTTTGGTGGCCAATATTCACATTGTACACGGGGATTAGCTCGGTCCTGAGAAACACAAAACAATTCAGATACAAAGATTGTATTATGGAAAGCGAAATCCATAGCTTTTTTAACTGTGAATAATATCAGAGTGCCTTCACAACATATAAGAATTAATTAGAAACAAATTCTCTGAAAAAATATATCTCAGACGGGTCTCCAACTCGTATCTCTGCCTACACAGACGTATAATATAGTAGCAGACCTAACATTATTAACCGCATAGAGTCGACGCGTGGCAACTTTAGCTCAGTGAACTTCAGGCTCTTTTAAATATAAATATTGCTTGTTTCCAAATAAAATATATACTAGAGATTAAGAATTAACAAGTATGTTCCAAGCATAAGCCAGCCAAACAACCCATTTTTATACGTTTCTTCGTACCATGAAGCCTAAATGTAGCTTATTTTTTGTATGGAAACTTGCCACGCTATTTAATCCTTATGTTTGGTCTGCTACTTAGTAATATTTATATGTCTGTGTCTGCCTATCACCGGCCGCAACTTATCCAGTTTGTCCACCACAATACAGATTAAACTTGACTCTAAACATTTTTTTTATATCAGATGCATATTACTGAAATTAAGCCAATCTTAATTCCTCTTAGAAAATACAAAACGTTTATTACTTACATTTCTTTTTTGGAACCCTCGATTGCACCAATACATATGACCCCATTGATAGCAGTGTCTACAGGAATCACTTGAGCCTCGAAGTTTTCGTCACAGAGCATGGTACGGATGACACCCTTACCAGCTGCCAGCATTACCCCAACGGGACCGTTAAGGCTATCCACCCACCCAGGCACTGGCTCTTCTACCGCTGGGCACACTGGAAAAGCAATACCTAAAGTCAATGCAAAACTCTCGGAAATAAATAACATGTTAAGATGGTTGTCTGTCTTATATACACTTCGATCAAATACACTACTTACCCGTCTCCCTGAGAGGTACAATCTTTTGTTAAATTGTTGTTTATTATTTTGTAATAATTAATATTGTTATTTATAATTTATTATAAATATATTTCTTGAGTTCTCGATCCATCGTGATAGTGCGAGGAATGAAGCGATGGTCGGGCAAATTATAAACCACAATTTGACATTCCTAAAGATTCCTCAGAGCTTGCGCGCGGATTGTAGTCCGAGAACACTGAACTATCTGTTAAGATATTGACTATATCCCTGAGACTCCTGTATACTGTCATATTTTTATGAGTACTCACCACTTTCGCCGCATCTACATATATTTGTCTATCGAGTCTTATACATATGCATATAGCTCAATGAGAGGCATATACTGATTACTTTACGACAAGAGTGTCCTTTTCTACTTTGAATATATAAATCGTTCTGGTACAATTGAACCCATCATACTCATCTATCGCTACGACTATGTATACAGATTATAAATTCCTATCGTGTGTTTGTGGTACATACCGATACTTGGACGTGCAATGACAGCTCTCAATCCGTCTTTGGTGTACACTTCTTGGACCAGATTCTCTGCTAACCGTTTTGAGAAAGTGTAGCAGTTAGGATGTGGACCTAATAGCGATGGCGTTATTAGATCCAATTGCTTGTCATCTAACCATTCCACCATTCTCATAACGTCCTCTGGTTTCGCTGGGGGAGCGTAAAGCTGAAACATATAACAGAACAAGCAGTTATTATCTACTTCTGCAATGCTTTGGTGTGAAAATATGACGATGACTTACCTTTTCACCTAAAACATCGTAATCAGGATAGCAGAACGCAGTTGACAGGTGAACAAAAATGGCAAGATTTTTAAGTCTCAGTGCAACTTTCAAAGCTCTCAATGTTCCAGCAGTGTTCATGTCTACGTTTGCCTTCAACGGTGCCTCGAGTTTCAGCGTCGCGGCAAAGTGAAACATTACAGTGATTTCTTTGGACAGTTCGTCAACATCGGAGTTGGATAATCCTAGATTGTCAAATAACACGTCGCCTTGCAATGCCTTCATCTTCTTCAAATCGCTTGGTCGCTCGTTTCTTAATCTATCGAACACCTGAACAAAAACACATAAGTACCAATCACTTAATTAGTATTGCTTGCGTAAGAGCTGAGTTTTTAGTCGCTGAAAAGAAGAAACCTTGGCACAATACTTATCTACCCAGTATCCATCCATCCGACAGCCTGTTTCGTCCACTGCTGGAAATGGGCTTTTCCAAGATTTCGACACTCTTTGTGCTTTCCTGCTTGAAGAAATGCCCACACTCAGACACGCAGGTGGCTTGGTGAACACGTTGCCAAAACCTTCGCACAGTAACGCTGCTGCCCGTCACCAACATATTTTATATAAGGCCCGGCAATTGGGGATACCCCGCATCGATCGGTCCCAGTCCCAGGCAATGATGGGCCACCTGGTTGTGCCTGTTCGAGAGCTGTCGTCTTACTTCGCGAGTAATGGTGGTACCTCCATAGACGAGCCCGGCACCATCTCTGGCACCTGGTATAGCTATCTATACGGTCAACTTTTATTATTAACTCTTAAATAATTATTACTAATTCTGATTATGGAGCCAACCTGAAGCCGCGAAAAAGAAATCAGTTCTTCCATAAGTTTTGGTCAAATAGATAGCTTTTAGCGACAGAAAATCTAGCCTGTAGATATATGTTCTGGTAATCATTATTGTTTTGCTTGTATTATAAACGGTATGAAACTAAAACTTGAAAATTGTTGAGTTCCCATTCACAAATCTTAATAAGTATTACTTACAGTAAAATAAAACATACCGGCAATCTTTGCATATCTTCCAGTCGCTGCGTCACTGACTTCCCTCTCTTGGGCCTCATCAGGATGTAAATGTTGCCGATTTCAGGGATGGAGAAAAGCAGTTTCTCGATGAGGACCTTGCCCATGAAACCCGTACCTCCAGTCAGCAGGATGTTCCTGCCCTTGTAGAAGTCACGCACACCTATCGACGACATGCTGCAATGGATGAAATAAATTCATTTTTAATAGCTTAGAAAATTTGTTACTTATGATAAGATGGAGAAAAAAACAAAGAAATGGTTCTATACATGTTTCTTTCAAACTGGAAACATATTTAAAAAAACACGAATCGTTGGGCGTTTCACAATATCTTAAAGAAAGAATATTGTCACTATGTCTTCTTCCGGATATCATAAAAGGGATAATAAAAAGTATAAGTTTCTGTAGTATTGAGGGTCATAAGGTGGTTTAAAGGCTGCATATAGGGTCAGATTGTGCACCTCATTTTGCATCAATCAAAACTGAACTCTACGACGTTTCTTTTTAGTTTAAAACAGCGCGTTCTCAGCCGTGGCTGTTACGGCCACCAAGAAACACGCCCTTCAGAATGCTAAATAGCGAAACCGGTTGGGTGTAAAATAGAATAAAATATTTGTGGATAAGTACAAGAGTTAAATAAACACAACATGTTATTAGTTTCGACTTTGAACTAAGTGGCACGATTTAGTTACGGCGCAAAGATGTCAATGCCGATTTTTTTAACTTTTAGTAATTGTCAAGTAATTAATTAATTCTTATATCTATATACAGAAGAAAAAAACTAGTCACTGCAAAATTAATGTGATTAAAAATTCGTTCTTAACTAAATACAAACATACAAGCGTCACATTTTATATGTAAGAGAGAACGAGAACGCAGAGTCAGAGGTGTGTGAAGTTAAGAAAATTTGCATGTCTAGCGATAGCGTAACAATTTCGGAAACCAAGTGTTGCACTTTGATTTGTTGTCAACCTTCGATTTATTAAAATGATCCAATCTCCGGATACAATGATACTCAAAAAGTTCATGACGATAAAATGGAAATGGTACTCGTACATTAGTTAGTGACCGACACGCCTGTTTCCCATAGGGGTAGGCAGAGCAGCAATCAAGTTATGCAAGCTTTTATATTCCGGGTACTTTTAGCTTGGCTGATATTAAAACTATTCAATATTAAATTATTAAGGTATGAAATAATGTCAAAACTTTTTGTTTGAGTTTTTCAAAACAAATTACCTATATTTATTTCGATATGCTATTAAGTATAATAAAAAAACACATTTTTATTTGCGTAGTGCTGAGACGCTTCTTTATAAAATAGTACATTTTGATGTAAGTGCGAAAAGGTCAAAACTTTCGCACGTGTATCAAACGACGTGTATCAAACGACGAATAAAAGCAATCTTGTTTCAAATCAAAACAAAATACAAACAGAAGAAAACGCAGTCTGGTTGGAGGGTTGGAGCCAATCTACACTGCAAAGATCAATGTCTCTTTCTAAAGTCTTTTTAATAATAATTTCTAAGATAGATACAATAACATCTTATACAATTTAACATTACAATATGTACTATATTTAATAATAATATAAAATTGAAAATACTCATCTTAAACCGTTTTTAGTGTATCCGGATCCGGTTACTTTCAGAAAATACCAACAAAACGACAATTAGAAAATAGAATGTTTCGTTGCCTAGCAACGCTTTAGATGCGTAGGGTTGACATACATTAACCACACAAACACACTAAAGATGTACACTTATTAAGTCTTATTTAGTTACTTAGTTATGTCCGTTGTTATGTGGTAATTTGATACAGAGAATAAGAGCAAAAATTGACACAAATATTGAAATTTGAAAAGTGAAGATAATGGTGAGTTTTTATAGTTTTATACTAGATTTCATAAAAAATTAAAGCTTTAATTTAATTACATACGCATTCGTTTCGAACTTTCTCAACTTAGTTACCTATTTTACCTATAGTAACTTGTTACAGTTTCCAAAATAATCACTCAAGTACATTTTCTGCATTATTATTATGGAAGATATCGGAAGCAACCCTAACAATATTTCATAAAATGGGCAGGGAACAAAAATCATTGGAAATGCTATTAAAGTCGTACTTACGTATTTTTAATTTTGCCGATTGATATAAAGAAATATGCTCAGCGGAAGCGGGCCGCTCAGAAAACTCGCGGTTTTGAGGTGTTTTTATTTATTATTTTGGAGTTAGAGGGATGGGTATTTAATATGACGGCCGTTTTATATCAAATTTCCACCCATCCACCCATCATCCTGTTTCGTACACTGCTGGACATAGGCCTTTTCAGGATTTCGCCACTCTTGGCGGTCCTCTTGGAAGAAATGCCCATACTCACACACGCTGGGCAGGCGGGTTGGTGAGCGCGGTGCCGAAACCCTTGCACCAGTGACGCCGCTGCCCGTCACCAGTCTGTTTTATATAAGGCCCGGCAATTGGGGATGGATATACCGCCATCCATCGGTCCCAGGCAATGGTGGGCCGCCTGGTTTTGCCTGAGAGCAAAATAGAATAACTTCGGGAGGATTTGCGAGTAAGATGGTGGTACCTCCACAGTCCAGCCCGGAATCAGATCTACCACCTATACTACGCTTATTTTAGTATAATTTTTATTGTCCAAAACTTAATACAGCTCAAATGGAATGATATTTAGATCATAGTTTAGACCTATCTTTGCGATTTAATTGGATCGAGCAAAGTGTAAGTAATTGTGTATCGAATGGCCGAAATATAAAGATCAAACAGTGAAATATGACATATATTTTTTACAGAAGTCATAATTATTAGAAAATAAATAAATAAATAAGATTAATAAGATATCAGATGAAAAATGTCTTGAATTAAAGGTTCAGAAGCACTGACCGGAATACAGTTCAGACTGTTTACTAAATGATGTCGCCGGTTTCCCCTAGATGGCGTTAGCATTAAAAACAAAAAATACTTGTGCGAAATATATAACTTTACGCACGCTAAACAGGCACGTAATGTGTCATATTTTGAGCAGGTGTATTAAAATAGCACATTTTGATGCAAGTGCGAAAAGGTCTCGGCAAAAAACAGTCGGGACGAGAAATATCATACACTTTCGCACGTGTATCCAACGACGTTTTTAATACACCTGCGAAAAATTACATGAAATAATAAAATAAAAGCATATTGTTTCAAATCAAAACAGATACAAGTCGACAGAAGAAACGCAGTCGGGTTGGCGCCAATCTGTACTACAAAGACCAATGTATGTCTCTTTCTAAAATCTTTTTAATTATAATTTCTAAGATAGTTAAAATATAATGTAAATAATGAGGTCTAAAATCGATTTGAATTTTTAAAACACCTTTACAATTTAACATACATTATATAGTAAAAAATAAAACATAAAAGTTTGAAAATACTCATCTTAAACAGTTTTTAGAGTATCCGGTAACACAAAGGTTTACATGCTTACTAAATGATGTGGCCGGTTTCCCCTAGATGGCGTCAGTAGTAAAAACAAAAAGCACGAGTATGAAATATGTCATTTCACGCACGCCAAACAGGCACGTAATCTATCATATTTTGAGCAGGTGTATTAAAAACGTTATTTTGCATTATTTTCCCGCCATTACTTATATTTTTGTTGAAAAATGTCAGGGCCAAATTTCAGCTTTGCAGGTCAACTAGACTCTGAGATTTGTTAATTATTTAGAGAAATATATTTTTAATAAAACCAACTGGTCATTTTTATTTTTAGAATATTTAATATATAATTAAATAGATATTCCGACCCTTCAGTAGGTCGTCGCCAGGCAAATAAAAAATATAATATGACATATATAACGTTAAAAAGTTACTGAAATTTAAAAATATGACATACAGACAAAACAAACTGACAAAAATTGTAAAACTTTAAAAATTTACTAAATTTAATTAATCAAATGAAATTAATTAATTATGTTAAGTTTTGAAAATATGGATCTCTAAACGTCTTTTCCTGATAAAACGTGGCCATCAAATTCTACAATAGAGTAGAGAGTATCGTTTTTGCCCAATGCTACATGCTAGGCTGGGGTACTGAGAATTACTGTTTATACAATTAATGAACACGTACTAACATAATCTCGTAAACACACAAAATCATCGGGCGTTAATCTAGTCGCCGTAAACCCGAAAACTAGAAATGGTACTCGTCTATATGAGAACCGTTTTCTCTACAATCAACCCTGAAATCGCGAAAAACAATCAGCTGCTCCTTTTTAGGGTCGTGTACCCGAAATATGCCAAACGGGGCCCTATTGCTAAGCCTTCGCTGTTTGTCTGTCTGTCCTTCTGTCTGTCTGTTCGTCTGTCTATAGCTGAGGGGTCTATAGCTTCAGCCGTAATAGGTTCACATTTTCCCAGAACATGTGTTACTATGTCTTCTATCACGACAAATAATAAAAATTGAACCCACGTTTGGTTCGTACACAATAAAATCTCTTAAAAGTTGCATTTTTTTAACGTTGTTTCTTTCAGCTCTATCCTAAAGACGGTAAATACGTACAAGATTCAAATTTGGTCAGGTTGTTGTACAGTGGAGACGACATCAAGCTATACACTTGCAGTAGGACATTAGGCCCTACAGAGATGAATATAAGATAGGTACAAAGTCCGAAGTGTCTAACTTGATGCGGTCTCCACTGCCTACGTAATCGTATCTACTCTATAATAAAACAGTAAATTGCCGAATTGTTGGTCAGGCGATACCATTTTGCGCTTTGTTTTTTGTTGCCTTGATGTTGCTTTGCGTATTGTGTGGGGGTACGACTGGTACGGATTCGCATTTGGCCACATCATTGTAAATAGTCACGTCGTCGTCGCCGAGCCATCTAACCTTGAATGAGGGTACAACTTTTATTTTATGATAGATAGATTGTTTGATATACTGAACCATTATCCGTGGGGTGCCAGACACCCTTGGGAAATTTTAAATATCGAAGGTCAAAGGACACGGAGGTCAAAAAAGCTTAACCACCCATTTTAATGCGATCTAAGGGCAATCGGTCAACCCAAATAAAATATTTGTAGTTACATATTAGATAAAATAATAATATATGATTTATATTGTATTTTATTATATTATATTATAATACATATATATTATTTAAAGAAGATGAGCCTTTTTGTTTAGGTGGTAAAGTTTTAATATAACATAAAATATGTTGTTGTTTATGCGTTTAGTTACGCACTGCTAAATAGCGCTCGAACCTAACAATAGAACAATGCCATTCGTTGAAAGATAAGCTCTTAAGCTGATTCCGACACCTAAAAAAAAATTCTTCTATACATAACACACCTGTACTTTGCTACCGCTTTCAATTTCAAAAAGTACTATCTGGAATGCGTTGCCGTCCAAATTTGAACCTTCTTGTTAAGGCGGTAAAGTTGCTATTAACATAAAATATTTTGTTGTTTATGCATTTCGTTGTGCACTGCTAATTAGTGGAGTGATAACTGTTACAAGATTTATTGACCTCCTATTTTGTGACCTTCAAATCTTCCTCTCTGAATAATAATATCATAATATGCATTGCATGTGTACGTACGCAAACTTTCAAACAAACTTTTCAACTTTCGTGAAACTTAACAATAAAACAATGCCATTCATTGGAAGATAAGCTCTTAAGTCGATTCCGACATTTAAAAAAATACTACTATACCAACATGTTATTTCAAGCAGAATCAAGGATGAAATCGCTTTTTTGCAGTGTTGAAAATGTGTATAGTTAGATAAATGTTTGATTATGTGCAGATCTTTGTAACGGTTTATTACACTTTGTCAACAATACAAAAAGAGCGATTCCACATTTGATTCTGCCTAAAATTAAACGTTGATAACTCACGTTCTCCATACCGCAGATTAAAAAATGCTAGGGGTAAATCTGCAAATGCATTAATTAATAGATGCTAGTGCTCTATTGTGGCATGTTATTGGCCAAAGATTGGTACAATACAAATTTACATTGATAATGCAATTACAGTTATCATGAAGCTTGTTGTAGAACAGGACACATTCCTTGTATTTGACAGGTACTATGAGTACAGTCCAAGGAGTGCAACTCGATCTACAAGAGGAGTTAACAGTTCTTCCATAAAACAAAGAGCAGACACACACACCTATCCCAAGTTGCAACAGTATATTGACTCAATCAAATAAAGTTTAACTAACAGTCATGATTTGCAAGCAACAAACACTTCAAACATAGTAGTTTTCTTCCACGCAATTTGGTCATTACTGGTATTGACACAATACCAACTAACTGCCAAATCCTGGCATTGTGGTTTCACGCCCTAATTTAGAAACTCACAATCAAGAAGCAAACGTTATAATTGCACAACACGCAATTTTTTGTCAAGATGTGGAACAAACAATATCAAGATTTTATCAGACGACACCGACGTTTTTGTTCTGCTTGTAGTAATTCTACCGAAAGCTGAAACTTGAATGATAGAGTCTGTTGACAAGGAAAAGCTCTCAGATGTAGCGGCAAGAGTTAATAATCTAGGAACCCAAGAAGATTCCTTCGTTCGCACTAGTTCCATTGCCGAGTTCCATGATGGATCTATTCTATTAGCAGTACATTGTCTCACTGGTTGTAATAGCACTTCACAACTTTTTGGCATTGGAAAGAATAAAAGTTCTGAGATCTGGTGTTGAACTTAAGCATTTAGGTTGTGTAGAATCTTCAATGCAACAAGTATAACATAGTGCACAAAATTCATTGCACATTGCTACGAAGGAAATTCACAACATAACAGAAGTTCGATACAGAGTGTGGTTGTCTAAGAAAATCCCTCCTCTGACAAGAGGCATTAGAACTTCATATAAAACGATGCCATTTGCAAGCATGCACATGGAACGCAGCAGCATCTTCTTTCCCTCCGCCCTTGAATTCAACTGATAATGGATGGAAAAAGGATGAACCAACACACTCTTTGGTACCCATTTTACTTCCAAGTAGCAAAGGATTGGCACCACCTGAATTGCTGAAGAGTTTAAAATGTAGCTGTTCAAGTGAGAAGCCATGTTCAACAGCAACAGGTCTTTCTTGTAAAGAAATTTGCGGGTGTGAAGGTGGTGATTTGTTTAACACTGTGAAGACTCAGGAAACTCAATTTAATGACAGTGGGAGTGAAATGTTTACTACTAACTCTAAATATCGTCACAAAGTTAAATTAAAACATTTATCTAACTATTGTAGTTTTATCAAACAACTTGTTTGTCTTTAATTTAGTTTTTTTTTACCTTAAAACACCTAATCATAAATATATTCTCAGATATACCGGGTGTAAATAGAGTGCCACCATTAAATGAAACCACATATTCTACCGACCCTACTGAACCACTTTTCCCAAGAGTCATACCCGCTGAAACCTTTTGTTTAGGAAATAATTGAGTTCCGAACAAAAACGCGTGAACCCTAACGCACCGACATACGGGTGAGTTTAGAGAGAGCGTCGTCCGTGAAACCTTGCAAGTGTTTTTGTTTGGAACTCAATTATTTCCTAAGCTAAGGGTGTCCGAGGGTATGACTCTTCGGAAAAGTGGTTAGTAGGGTCGGCAGAAGATGTGGTTTCATTTAACGGTCGCACTCTATTTACACCCGGTATACCGACAAATAGTCAAAATATATCTGGAAATGTATGATGTTGTAGTTTTAGTTAATACTTATAAATAAATATATACAATATATGTTATTATATCTTACAACAAATATTTGATTGGGGTGGACCTATTTCTCTTAATTCGCAATAAAATGGGTGGTTCAGCTTTTTTTTACCTTCGTAACGTTCGACCTTCAATAGTTTAAATTGCCCAAGGGAGCCACTCTGGCACCCCACGGATTATGGTTCAGTATATCGAACAAGACTAGAATCAATCATAAAATAAAAGTTGTATCCTCATTCAAGGTTCAAGCTTTTTTCCTTAGTTGATTTTATTTACGTAATTTCAGAATTCGGTCCATAGTAAAAATTGTTGGTATGGTTTTCGGCTATTAAGCTACTATGTTTACACCCGGTAAACACGAATGAGTTCGGAGCGTAACGGAGACTCTCTTCGCTTGTAGGCCTCGTGATATCTGGCCAATTGACCTGGTTAGCTGTCATTGCACCACTTTTTACTATGAATAACATTTTTGGCTGGCCGAACAAGTTACTACACAATTTGAGAGCACAACATTGTATTAGAGCCTCATGAAGCTATATCAAAGCACAGTAAGTATTTAATGTTCTCTGTTAGGCGAGTTATGTTTGTAGATTACATCTTGATAGATGCACCAAAATTAATGTTGAGGGTTCGTTACGTTAAGTGATCAGTAACTTGGCTTAAGATGACTACGTAAGTAATAAACTAGTAGTTTAATGAACTGTGTTATTCCCAAACTAGAACAGGTAGATTTCTGCAAAAATACACGTTGTAAAGAAGGCAATGACAAAGCCTAAAACGTGATAAGGAAAAAATCGCTGCATCGAAAAAAAAATGAAAAGTGAAAGCTGTTTTTTCAGTTCAAAACTACAGTCCGTGCAACAGTCCGTCCAAACCACGTAACTAATTAAGTAAAAATAACAATAATTACTGTTTTAAACATATAAACCCGTTATCTAAAACATAGCAATGCGTTTTATTCATAGACTAATGTCGATGGTTTTATTTCATTAAAAATAGCATCACCCAATCTTTTCTTGATTCACCGCACTGCTCGGACACATGATTTTTAGGGTTCCGTACCCGAAGGGTGTCAAACGGGACTCTATTACGAAGCTTCCGCTGTCTGTCTGTCTGTTTATCCGTCTGTCATAGGGGTCTACAGCTTCAAGTGGCTTCAACCGCAATAGGTAGAAAGTTGAAATTTTTACAGAATACGTGTTCTATGGCTTCCATCATGACAAATAATAAGATATTAAAAAAACAAATTTAAGGGGGTGCCCCAAAAGAAACCTTAAAAACCTTGCATTATTTAAACGTTATTTGTTTTGTGGCTCTTACTTCAAGACGAAGATTTAAATTTAGTCAGATCGTAGGACATACTCTAAAGAAAAACAAAAAATAATAAAAAAAATAGGGTTCGGTATGCGGACAGTGCCAAATTTGCCAAAGGCGCTACCATTTTAACAGCTTGTTTTTCGTAGCCTTGATTTTGCTTATATTGTTGTTATTTACCATAATGTATTGTGGGGTGGTACGGAACCCTTTGTGCGTGAGTCCGACTCGCACTTGCCCAAATATATAGTTTTTTGTATTTTTCGCTATTTGACTTTGATTTTGACTTCCAGTACTGTTCAACTCGGCGTTGAAGCTTGGAATTAAAAGCACATAAAACGGTTTACTGAACCTAACTCTGATGTTTTACAGAGTCTCCAAGTAACACTTTTTGCTAATTTCGCAAAATAAAATCTTGACATCTCATAGCAATTGACTCGGGGCTGGGCTGGCGTTTATAAGGAACACGAAAATTTCACAAAAAGGGTCATCAAACCTTGTTACTGAGCACTTACCGAGTTTTCAGTAAGAATTTGGCTGTATTAATTAAAGTCACCTTATACGTATCGTATATATGTATATGACATTAATTTAACAGCCAAATTATGCTGAGGACTCGGTAAGTAGTCGGTATCACGGTCAATCAGTTTATTTTTACCAGTTTCCTACAAACGGAAGCCCAGCCTTGAGACGTCCATTACTATGGAGAGTGCAAATTTTAGTTTTCAAATTTCATAAATTGATCCGTAATAACGATTACTTAACCAGCCTCGAGTTTGAATATGGCTGCATCATTTTTTACTCATTAGTCATTATTTATTGTATATCCATCCATCAGCCCGTGTTCATCCACTGTTGGACATAGGCCTTTAAAAAAAATCTGGGAAAGGCCTTTATTTTATTAAAGAAAGTTTTTTATTCAATGTAAACTTTCATGGTCTTCCTATATAAATATACTATGTTAGTTACAAGCTAAGGTGCAATTGTGTAATCCAATCGTATTCAAATTCAATTGTCATATGGCTGTTCGGCTTAGCAAATTAGCCCGTTTGACAATTGAAATCGTACGTTTTTGGTTGTCAACAACACAATCGTATTCATTTGACAGCCAAAAATGTACGATTTCAATTGTCAAACGGGCTAATTTGCTATGCCGAATAGCCATATGACAATTGAATTTGAATACGATTGTCTTAAACAATTGCACCTCTGATCATTATTATTAACCCTTTACATCGTTATCATAAAAATACAGAAGTTTTTTTTTTATTTGGCCTGTTCAACTTCTACAACGTTTTAAAATTTTATGAAAGCAAATTTATTTATTAAAAATATGATTACGTCACCACTATACGAAATTGTTTATCTTCAATAAATAATTGGAGTACTTTCCCTCCAAAGTCCACTGATATGGGACTGGATAATAAATTTGTATTACTAATTAATAGTAGTTTATGAAACTGGTACATAAAATGATTACTCGTAGGCGAGTTTTTTAATAGTACATTCGTGTCTTAATACATAGTTATGTATAGTTTCAGAAATCAGAATTTTATTCACCAAATAACAGTGGTTGTTATGTAAGGTATGTCATTCATTAAATTAATTTATATAGGATTATACTTTAAACTAAGTATGTATATAATTCTATCATTAATCATTATGATAATAGTTAATGTCATAATTTGTCAATAGTCAAAAATCATAAAATTCACAATACATGAAAATCCCAAGAGTAAAAAATGTTTTGTAAATCTACAATTCATGAGTAAATGAATTTTTGTCAATCTTGTCCGACATACTCGTATATTCTGTTTATGTCTATTCGTAAATTGTAATAGGGATTATTTTCAAAAAATGTTTTAATTTTGCTTTTAAAATCATTAAGTTGCAATCTTGTCACATCAAAAGGAAGCCTATAGCTTTATTTGCATTCCCTGTTTGTATGTTTTACATAATCTAGTTTTAGGAACTACTAATTTCTCCCTATTTCTGGTTTGGTATTTATGTATTTCCTTTTTTTTAGGAAATTTATCTTTATTTTAAGCGATTTATATATTTCATACACTACTTTATCTAAACTGCGCCGTAGCGCAGCCATAAACAATACCTGGCCGAAAATAAAGTTGAATGTAACCTGCTTAGTTCGATTCGCAATAAAAAATGTACGTTTTGGAGATAATTTACCACAGACATTGGATGGCCCCTTTTCCACTTACCGGCAATCCACCAACACCGGCACCGGCAACGGGGACGGCGACGGCACGGCTAAGGTGGTAAAAATGTAAATTCATACCGTGCCGTCGCCGTTGCCGGTGCCGGTGCCGGTGGATTGCCGGTAAGTGGAAAAGGGGCCATCCAATGTCTGTGGTAAATTATCTCCAAAACGTACATTTTTTATTGCGAATCGAACTAAGCAGGTTACATTCAACTTTATTTTATGGCCAGGTATTGTATGTGAAATTTACACTTTTACCACCGTAGCTTAAAAATGTAAATTCATACATTTTTAAGCTAAGGTGGTAAAAATGCATGAATTTGTTTTTTAATTTAAATGCATACATTGTTGCCGGTGCCGGTGGATTGCCGGTAAGTGGAAAAGGGGCCGATCTCTGAGTAATTTACTGACCTCTGTGGTAGTATGTTAGAGGTCAGTGAGATAATTATATAAAAACCCAATTGGTATTCGATATTCAACCTCAGACATGGCTGTATGGGCTAAGTTCCCTTTGCCTTCCTAGTTAGTATCACATTGTAATGTACTGTACTGTAATTTCAGAAAAAGTTATTTTTTAGCATTATGTTGTTTGGAGACCTATACATAATTAATTTTTTTTTCTGTTTTAGAGACGTCCATGAATTTTTTTTATTATGCTAGTAGTTTTTAGTTCATAATGATGATTTTACGATATGAGGTTTAGTTAGATAAAAATAGTTTCTTGCCTGCATCGTCGGAGCCTTCCTGCGAAATTGCAAGTTTGTAGGCTCCTATAGTTGTGGAGGTTTCGTAATGAGTGCGTGAGCGAGGTTTAATTCGCGATATACTACATTTTAATTGCGTTTTTATTGTTATTTCAAAAGATGACCATTATAACCATACACTGTGAATGTACGCAAACTGGTGATATTGCTCTATAAGAACAACTTACATTAAAATGTACTAAAAATGTGAATGAATGGTAATAGTGTATATAGTGAACCTTTGAATATAATGAACATAGTTGGTAGAGCTGATGCCGGGCTCGACTGTGGAGGTACCACCATCTTACTCGCAAATCCTCCCGAAGTTATTCGGGAGAGAGTAAGAGAACAGCTCTCAGGCAAAACCAGGCGGCCCACCATTGCCTGGGACCGATGGATGGCGGTATATCCATCCCCAATTGCCGGGCCGTATATAAAATAGACTGGTGACGGGCAGCGGCGTCACTGGTGCAAGGGTTTCGGCACCGCGCTCACCAACCCGCCTGCCCAGCGTGTGTGAGTATGGGCATTTCTTCCAGTCCTGGAAAGGCCTATGTCCAGCAGTGGACGAAACAGGCTGATGGATGGATGGATGGAATGAACCTTTTACATAAATATATAATTCTATTTCTAATTACACTTTTACGATACCAAATCTGAAAAAAAAAATCAGCTGTTTTGTTTCATACATTTTGATCTAGTGGTGATTTGTGTGTTGTTACCGAATAAAAGTTCGTATAGACGAGTACAATCACCCGGTAGCAACCGCCCGGTAAGCGAGAGGTCCCGGGTTCGAATCCCGGTTCAGAGCACCTCACGTCCAGATTTACTTTTCTGATATAAATTTAATTTGTTATCTCCTTGTGATGGAAAAAAAGCCAAGTGCTTAAAATATAGAAATTTATATTTTTTATTATTTTATCATAGCTTTCTATCATAGTTGCAAATTTTTGTTAAGGTGATATGCGAATTTTTCAACGGTCACTGTTATTCCATGCGGAACGACCCGCAGTGCGAGAGGGACGGATTCCGGAAAAAATGTCGGTTTTAAATTAATATAAAATAGTTATCAAAATTTCAAATTCACAAAATTTAGATATTGTTAAAATCTATCTAAACAAACATCGTTAGGTCTGTATGTCATTCCTATTTCGCGTACTATGAAAAAAAGTGTAAAAGAAGACCTCATTTCAATAATTACTTCTACCGAGCGAAAGTTCTGCAATCGCGTTTTTGTATTCAAGAAAATTAGAAAAAGGTACCCATTTATATACTTAGTGGCTTCTTCTAAAAAGCAGGTAAATAACTTCAAAAGGTGACGATTTTAATGAGGTAGCGCTTAAGAGTCAATGTGTCCCCCCCCCCCCCCCCGCTGCTAACTAAATGGTTGTTTGTGAATATGTGAAAAAATTCGTTGTAGTAGTATACCGGTTCAAATTGAACCCTCTTGCTATTAACAAAGGAAACTGTTCTAGTTGTTACTTTTGTCATGATTCTTAATTTAAAAAAAGATATCGACCGCCAAAATGAAGCACTAATAGACAGACACATGCATTATTTACTGCCGGGAATATGTACGGTCTATTGTCAGTCACATGTCGCGTTACGTAGGTTGGCCATTTTGTCGAAATTTGAAAACCAAAAATAATTGAAAAAAACACTTTTTTACGGTTTCGTGTTCTTTGATTCTGATTCATGGAGTTCAATAAAGCTGGAGGGTTAATTTTCAAGCTGTAATGTGTATAACGAAATTATAAGAAAATCTATCACAGCTAAGTAGGCTGCACAAGTTAACGAGTAATAGCCGACCAACTTAATTTTGCAGTCATGTTTCATTCATTTATTCACATTTCATAAGTTTGTAATTTGTATTCGAATCATCTAAGTCTATTAATTGAATGCTACGGAACCCTCAGCGCGCGAGTCCTCCTCGCACTTGACCGTTTTTTATACAAAATCTTGAACCTGTTCGTTCATTGTTAAGAATTGTTCCCACGTAGTTGTCCCAGTAATTGTTCTTTCATACAATGTCAATACATACATAGGTTGAACACGTATTTTGCAATATTTTGTAACGCATTTGACTGGCCATAGGTTTTCGATATTTTGGCTGCTTTTGATCTCGAATATATTTTTTTCAACATAATTTTATCACATTTTACTAGATGTAGTTTTTACTTCATACCAACTTACTACATCAGGGGGCCTAGCATGGTGTCACATTAACACCATTTAGTAAATTCCATATATTTTCTGTCAAATGGTATATAAAAATTGTGTTAAAGTGGCACCATGTTAGGCCTGCTGTATGACACTTGTATTATTTACAAATTATTTTATTGTTGGCGTCTGCTAATAGTAGATAGCATCCACGATACATTAAAATGGCTTCTTTGTCTGTTTGAAAAGAAAAGAATCTAGAACGAATAATCTCATTCGAACAACGACCTCTAAAAAGCTCGTCGCATCTCCGTCAAAACACAAAAATGTTATTGTTTGAAAGAAAATAAGGATAAGCAAAATCTAATAAGTAATGTACCAAATACTGAACACTTTTATTAAAAATCAAAAAGAACACCTACATTATTATCATTAGTCATAGTCATGGTGCACACTTTGCATATTGGATGGATTCGATTGATGGTTCTTGGTGGAATATCAATTATTAATTTATACAATTTACCTTAGAAAATTATAGTATTACACAAAATAAAAAATAAAATAAAAGTATTTCAAGATAGATTTCGGGCCCCGCTGGGCCCGGCCTCAGTTGATATAATAATGACATATTTACAATGACATGACGACAAATAAAAATGACATGGTGACAATGAGTATAAAAAAGAGATGAAAAAAAGGAAATTTACCTACCTAGGTTACTTAAAATATAAAAACTTTTTAGAGACTAGGAAGAGGATGAGTATGTGAGTGGGCTAGGGAGAGGGGGTGTTCGTGAGGGGGTGTTTGTGAGTTAGTGTGAGGGTGTGTGTGTGTGTGTTTGAGAGGAGATGTAAGAGCGTCGTCCGTCAAACCGCTATTATGGTGCAGCGTTCTAAAATAGACCTTTCTCCTACGAGATAAAGTCTTTGAGTTAGAGTTGAATATCTTTTTCTCTGAAGATTCTCGCGGGTTTTTTTTCCGAATAGTTGAGTAGAGTATGTGGTTTTATTTAATGGCCGCACTCTATTTACACCCGGTATAGTGGTGAGGACCAAGGTTCAATTACCCTTATGTAAAATATATGTAAAATGTATATACACTAAACTCGAAGTTGCTCTTGAACAAGTATATAAGGTGACTTTAATTTATGCAGCCAAACTCATACTGGAGGCTTGGTAAGTAATCAGTAACACGGACCGATAACACTTTTTGCTAATTTGTCAAAATAAAATCTTGACGTCCCATAGTAATTGACTCAGGGCTGAACTTGCGTTTGTAAGGAACACGGAAAGAATTATTTACGAAATTTACAAAAAGGGTCTTTGAACCTTGGTCCTGATCAATCGCGTACCGATACCGATTCTTCAGTATGAATTTAGCTATATCAACCAAAGTATTTTATTTTGGTTATGTACCTCTAATAGAAAAACGGAACCTTTATACGATCACTTTGTTGTCTGTTTGCCTAAATCCTTTATCTCGGGCTTAAGAACCCGCTCCGTATTTTTCGTCTGTTTGTTGCGAAGCATTATTTTAATTATTTTTCTTGTCATTGCCGCGATGTTTTTGAAAAATCAGGGACATGCACCAGTCCATATTGGCCATCTAAATGGAGACCTAAAATTTAATTGATTCAATTCTTTCTCCTTTGCGTGTTATTTTGCTACTTAGATATTATGAATAACGATTCGGAGCGGGCTCGTAAGTATCAAAATAACTCGCAAAAGAGAAACAATTTAATCAAACAAATTCAAGGCCTTTATTTAGACGGCCAATATGAAGTGGTGTATGTCCCTAGTTTTTCCAAAAACATCGCGATAAAGGCCAAAAAATAAATATAACATATTGCTTTTCATCAAAATTGTCGTCGTCACGGACCGGGCTCTTAATTAGAGATATAAAGTTGAAACTAATACCTCTTACAGAAGTCTATGGCCCCAAAGTGCTGTTTTGCTCTTTACATAATTCATTTCACACAAATTTGACCACCATGAAAACCTATAGGGTATACTTCCAGCTGACTTAAAAACTTGTAATTCCATTTATAAGTAGATCTTATAGCACAAATCAAAATATTTATTCTGTAAAATCCTACTCCTACTAATATTCTAAATGCGAAAGTTTGTGCGTGTGTGTGTGTGTGTATGTTTGTTACTCTTTCACGCTGAAACTACTGAACGGATTTGAATAAAATTTAGAATGGATATAGCTTAAACCCTAACTTAATACATAGGCTGTTTTTTATCCCGGAAAAATGCATGGTTCCCGTAGGATAGATCAATATCATTGAAAAATCAGGTGGTGAAATAAGACAAGGCTATGTTATCTCATCACACTAATATTATAAATGCGAAAGTTTGTGTGTGTGTGTGTGTGTGTGTGTGTATGTATGTATGTTTGTTACTCTTTCACGCTGAAACGGCTGGACGGATTTGGATGAAATTTAGAATTAATATAGCTTATACCCTAACTTAACACATAGGCTTATTTTAGCCCGGAAAAAAGCATGTCGTTAAACCGAATAACACGCGGGCGGAGCCGCGGGCAAAAGCTAGTAAATAATAATCGTTAAAATATAACTAAATAAAACTATTAATAAAAAACTGGGTGTAGGTCGCTGCCCCTCGGTACGGTGCCCAGAATGCTGGCTAGATTGCCCCTCTGGATGGCCAGACTAATTCTCTGGCCGAGGTAAGCACCAGCCCTCTGATCACCCGAGACGCTGCCCAGGCGCGATGAAAGTTCCCTATAATGCTAAAGTTTGTTTAGGAAATAGCCTCCAGCTCATCTCACACCCCTTACGGTACCGCCTGAGTCTACCCCTTCGCCTGGGACCCTCACCCATTTCAGCGTTTCAGCTTAGTCCGCCGAAGACCGACGTGTGTCAGGATCGTAGCAGATGGAAATCTGTAGTCTCTGCCTACCCCTCGGGAGATAGGCGTTAGCAAAATATATGTATATATGTACTACAATACTAAATACTCATTCAATTCAAAAAATAATTTCGCCAAGTGCGAGTCGGACTCGCGCACCAAGGGTTCTGTAGCACCACAAAATACGGGTACAAAACCCTAAAAAATATTATGGTAAATAACAACAATATAATATATTAATATTAATATAATATATTATAATATTATGGTGATTTTGGTTTCCATCCATCCATCCATCAGCCTGTTTCGTCCACTGCTGGACATAGGCCTTTCCAGGATTTCGCCATTCTTGGCGGTCCTCCTGGAAGAAATGCCCATACTCACACACGCTGGGCAGGCATTTTGGTTTATATAGAAAAATTCATACTGGAAAATCGATAAATGGTTCAACGACCCTGTTTGGGAAATACAAAAAAAAAATGTGCCTATATACTTGTTCAAGAACAACCTAGACTCAATTAGTAGGTATTACCATTTACCTCTCCATAACCCTAGTTCTCCATCAAATCTTAGACAATAATAATAATATTTATTTATTTATTTGCGTAAAAGAACTTAGAATTAATACAATCAAAAATAGGATCTTACGGCTAGTAAAAATGTTTTGCCTAATCTAAACTACGAAAAGTAATAAAGAAGACTTTAAATAACAAATTGTAAGCTTAAAAATTAAATTGAATGTTTGAAATAGATGTATGGCTTAAAAAAATAAAAAAGATTTTAAAAAAAGTAGAAGTTAAATGTAAAACCTTAGGATAGATTTAGGATTAAAGAACGTTTTGTGCCCCTTTCGTCTCTCGACCGCCTTCAACGTCCGAGCAAAGCTTGGTTTCTTCGCACACCTGAACATAGCTATGGCAGTCTTCAAGAGTAAGATAAAACAATACTTTCTTAATTTACAGAACGATTCATAATAAAAGTTCTTTCGTTTGTTATTAGATAAATTCTCTTCATTATGAATATTTATGTATGTATGTATGTAAACTTTTAAGTAGTTTATGACTAAGTATATTTCGGCGTTGAATTAGCGCCAGACGGAGGCTTGTTATTGTCGCTATCTCTTGGGGGATCACCCATCTTCACAAAAATAAAAGATGATGTTTTCGGGCACCGTTTATTGTCACTTCGACACAAATATCACGTCACAAGTTACAACACGTGCCAAAGTCAGGCTGAGTAGAAGTTAATAGTTCACTTAGATCCGGTAGGGGCTTATCTTGAAGATTTAAAACATACCAAAAGCACAACAACCTCACAAGAACCAATCCGCCATTCCTTCCTTTTTAAAACCCATCTCCAAGTTCCCTCAGCCGCCACCCACCGCTCTTGGGGGCGCTGCCCCGACCGGACGCTTCTGGCTTGGTGAATACAAAACAGACACAAATATATCGTAAACTGCCGTTTAAAGTTAACAACAATTAAACTTTATAATATTTAAATTAGCCTTTGATATTTTAATAACAAAAACAACAATCTAGTGCCGACCAATAAAACATCAGTTATTCATCATAAGCACAACACAGGTCTTTTTAATGAAATAATATCTTGACTGCGTATTTCTTTAGATATTAACAAAATAAAATAAGTATTTACTTAAATTTACTAGCTATCTTTGATGATTAGAAATATAATCATAGTTAATAAGTATGAAATAAAGTAGGAATTGAGCAGTGATCTGTTAGTTCCGAGCATAAGCGCTAGTATCGCATGCGGTGGTGGCGCGAATTTCCAGTGACTGATAATGATAACATAAAGAATGTAGGGCTTGCGCCCATATATACTATCACTTGATGTAGGTATCTTATAATAATGTATATGTTTATTAACATTTAGTTTAATACATATATGTATAATTAATATTATGCATTTAAATACTATGTTGTATATCATGGCACTACCCTCTACAAGTTCCCCATTACTAAAAAACACTAAATAGTTATTAAACTCGCCTGTGTACATAAATTTTATTTTTAGTGCAATAAATAATTTTTATTATTATTTATCGAGTATCCAGTATGAATTTGGCTATTTAAACGAAAGTCACCTTTTACAGATGTCAATCAACAAAAAACAAGGCGCTAAAATAGTAGCGCCTAACAAAAACATTTGCGCCGCCGCCGTCTGCGTAGGGAACCCCTCTTTTTTTATTATTTTACTTAGGAATACATATATTATACAATATGACTAAATTAAAAACTTGTATATATTACCGTCTTTAAGTTACAGAGAAAATAAACAACGTTAAAATAATGTAACGTTTTCGAGGTTTCTTGTATGGGGAAAACCATTTTTATTATAAGCAACAGAAAGGTGTAACCATATTTCAGGGTTCAAAACTGAACATGTTGACGATCTTGTATTCAAATTTTCAGGCGGATCTGCACTACATTAGACGTCCATACAATTTAAAAAAATATTTTCCTAATCACAAAGTTTACTTACATTCATATTTCTGTGATTGCTGCGTGCCTGGTACTGCAGCCCGAGCGAGGCGGCTTGCGCCGGCACAGGTGCGCCCTGCGGCAAATGTCAAAGGGAAGCGCCGCGGTCTGAACTCGGCGACATGAATTCAATCCTTTTGCACTTATTATTAGGTTCAATATTCAATACAAACTGTCACTGAAGTGGAATAATGACTTTTTTACTCGAATAATTTAAATTTGGCGGCACCTTCACCATTACATTGATTACAACAAAATCAACATCCACGGCGGCGGTCCACCTCACTGCTTGATATTTTTCTAAATATGGCTCAAAATGTCGACCTTCGTGCTGAATAGCTATGGCGGTTTTATTCCTCAACATCTCAGGTGTCACCGTCCTAAAGGCTGTTCGTTGTGAACGTTGCTTGCTGATTCCAGCTCTAGTGAACGATGCCTCATCCGTCCACAACACCGTTGTACCAAAATCTGGAGACGCTTCTACCTGATTTCGATACCATTCACAGAACAACACTCGAGGCGCGTAGTCCGCAGGTGTCAGCTCCTGTGTACGCCGGAAGTGGTATGGATGTAGCCCGTCATCACATCATGGAGCACACGCCACACCTGCATGTTGTTATTAGCTCCTAGAGCTGCTGCAGCGCGACGGGTACTCGTCCTAGGGTTTTCTTCGAAGTGTTCCAGCACTCAAAGGCGGGGTCGCGGTTTCCCGGACGGCCTTCAGGCTTAAGACCACGAAACGAGCCATTAGAATGCAGCCTATGCACCATTTTTCTGAAAGCCCCCGCTGATGGAGGCTGCCGACGTTCGTGTTCTGGTCTGCCATTAACAAACCGCTCAAAGTATAGGTTGCGAGCTAATCGCAAACTACCATTCGCTACACCGACACATAAAATCATGTCGTAATATTCGTTGTTGGTTAGAAAGACCATTTTTTTCCACTTAAATCGATTAAAACAATGGTTAAAATATCACGTTACACCTGACTGAAGGGATAGTACACGCACGACTGACCAAATTAAAAACATGCAAGGATAAATTACTGACTTCAAAACTTCTGCTGTCCTAGTAGTTCTTACAGAATTGTTTACTGACCGTTCCGAATTGTCAAATATATTGCAAGATAATTAAAGTTTTCGTTGAAATGGTTTTGTCCTTCGAATGCCCTTCAGGTAATTGTCTCAGCCAATGATAGGCATCCTTATGTGTCGTTGGTTAAGAAAATCACATAAATCACAAATAAAACGTGTCATGGCCGTGATGGCTGATGCTAATGAATGACAATATTCTACTAGGGTAGTAGTTTCTTTCTGTTTTAGCGAATGCAGTGGAAATGTATTCTTTACGGAGTATGTATGGTTTAAGGCCACGACGTACCAGTATACCTAGGTAGTAAAAAAAAACCGGACAAGTGCGAGTCGGACTCGCACACCGAGGGTTCCGTACAAATGATTAAAAGTTAAAAAAAACTACAATAAGATTTGTTCACCCGTACAATTATGACCGCGCATACTGTTGCTTAACCTCGGTTATTTTTTATGATTTAGTAACAAATGTATAGTTTTAAGATTTTTTCCTATACTTGTAGTATTAGACGGTATTACTTGCCAAATTTCATAGTTCTAGGTCAACGGGAAATACCCTATGAATTTTGATTCCCTTGCTCTCAAATGTACGTTTTTTCGGGATAAACGGCCGTATCTTTTTTCACGTTAACTTAGAAGTTATATTTTTTAAAGCTTGAATGAACCGTAGATTTGAGTATATGGTTTTAATTTCAACTAGATACCTCCACGCGTTCCAGAGATAAAGGGTCTTAACTGACAGGACAACAAAGTGATCCTAAAAGGGTTACGTTTTTTCCTTTCGATGTACGGAACCCTAAAAATGAGATTTTAATACAGTAGAAGTCACATACCTACTACAATAGATAAGGTTCTAAAAAAAACATGTTATAAATGAGGTTTTTTCCAAGATGATAACAAAGCCCAAAACGTGATAGAGAATTAACCCAAATGCTTGAAGCAGTTTAAATGATTCTTACACCACACTGAAGACAATTTTTAGATCTACAAAACTATTGCTCGAAATATTTTTTACGTCCATCGCGTCCATATGAAAAATATTATTTTATTCTATTTTGCGCTATCCGGAGACGTTCGTCGTAACAGCCACTTTGCAATACGCGCTGATTTTAAACTTATTTCAATTTCGTTTCTGTCGATTTTTACACTGACACATATCGAGTTGTTGATTTAGCGTAGGCATGCGCCTTAAGGGGGAACGTTTCAAGCTCGGTGCAAAATGCACAACTTATGATTGTTTTTCTTACTATTGCATAAACAGTACTAAATAAATGTGATATATGGCATTTGGCGACCATTGTTTAGTGTCAATTAGGCTTTTCTACCAAAATTTTGTAATTTTATGTATTACGTTGTAAATGAATGGGCATACAAACTTAAAACACGCTTTTAAGTTTGTATACCCATTCATTTACAACGTGATGCTTAAAATGACGCAATTCTGCTAAAACCCTTGACAATTATTTAACAATAGTCGCAAAATAAGATGAAACTATTTTATTTCATACATTTTATTTTAAAATAAGGTAAACAAACTTATGAAACTATTTTATTTCATACATTTTATTTTAAAATAAGGTAAACAAACTTATGTTTTCCGTAAAAAGGAAAATTGTACAAATCGTCGCTAGCTGCAGCAAAATCGAATAACCACCAGCTAGTCGTGATGCTGCGTCATAAAAGCTTTAGGTAAACACTCCATAGACTGAGCTACTTACGTGCGAAATTTTCGATGATATGTGATTTGGTTGTGAAAACTGGCAGAAAAAGAATTTTTAATGGCATGAGACTTAGCTAGATCGATTTTTCGTCCCCGAAACGAAAACCCCTATTTTATTCCGTGCCTAAGTAATACCTAAGTAATAAAATTTTATCGAAATCCCTAGGACCGTTTTCTAGAAACCGATTACAAACATATTATAACCATATTGTGGGTTTAGTTAAGAAAAACACGAAAGCCTGGCGTTGCAGTCAAATTTATTTGAGCAAATGACACACACGAAAACTAAACACTGGGGCTCCATGCGGGCGAAACTAGTTACCAATTGTCGTAATGTAGATGTCGCTGCTTGAAAACTACATCGCGGTATCAAAATATCTTGCATCACAATGATTACCACGCTTGCCATACTACACCCCAGGGAATATATTACTTGCATTGCGAAGGTATATTTAATATGTTCACCCCGAGAAGGTAGTCTACCCCACCAGAGGGAGCACCCGGAAGGTAGACCACACTAGTGGGTACCAATTTTTTTAAAAGAAGACATGTGAGGTCACTTGCACTGTCTTCTGAAAAGTGAGTGTTGAATGTTTCATAAACATATCGCCAGAGATGGGTCGGTACGCGTTTGTGCTATACTGAACCGAAATCAGATATTGCATACCAATACCGGCTTTTAAAACTATATATTGTAATATCTATGTATTGGAGATGCGGCGCGCGCGCGCGGTATGGATACCTACGAATACTACGATGCATTATTTACGCGATATACCTAGATATGTATTTTGATGAGGCTTCGGTTTAATCTACCTAACATGTTACGGAACCAGTAGAATTTGGAGTTTCAAACCACAATAAGTTTATGAAATTTTAAATGGATTTTTATTTTAGAGGATTTCTACGGTTTGTATGTCATAATTCATTTAAATGAAATTATTTTCCTTCATACTTTATCCAGGCTTAGGACTGGCTGCAATTAAATACACTCGAGCGAGACCAATGAATCCGAATCATTTAAAGAAACTGTTGCTACGCCAGTCGTCGAGAAACAGAGATGAGGGCTCTGAAAAGAGCCACGACATGTCAGTCGCTGAGAAACAGAGATGGGGGCTCTGAAAAGAGCCATTTCACGTAGCTGTAGATTGGAGGAGCAAGCGTATACGATGTAACTTCGAGCCCCGGCGAGAGCAGCGCGCAGACTGTGGACGAGATGTTGATCCATCGGCGGCCGGCGAGGGAAAGAACGCGCGCGCCCGAACACCACGCTTATAAAGATACGACGCGTACATCGGCTACGTTCGGGATGCGCGATTGCGAGTCATCTCCTGGCTCTCCCTAATTGTTGCTGTCTTAGTCTTAAGTTTTTGTATATAAATAATCTATTTTCTAAGATAAAATATATTAAGATAAATCCGATTTGACCATAAACGTAGGAGTCACAACGACCCCAACCTCCGCATGTTAGGTACCCCAGTCCCCTGGAAAAACACTGCCAAATATCTAGGAGTCACTCTGGACTCACATCTATCCTTCAAACCTCACATAAATAGAGTGACGCGTACAGCCCGTTTCTATCTGAACAGGCTGAACAGCATGTTAGGCAGACACAGTAAGATGTCTCTCAGAAACAAGCGAACACTATACAAGGTCTGCATCCGACCTGTATTAACGTACGCTTCCCCCGTCTTCGCACATGCGAAACCCAATATCCTGCATAAAATGCAGGTAATCCAAAATCTATTCTGCCGGAAAGCGGCCAACGCGCCCTGGTACGTGCGCGGCGCGGACCTCCATCGGGACTTAGAGCTGCCCACCCTCCAACAATTCATGAAATCCCTTTCAGAGACATTCTTCAAATCTGCCGAAGAACACCCCAATCCGTTAGTACGCGAGACAGTTTCGTACACTGCTCCGACTATATCTCGTTACAAGGTTCGAAGGCCGAGAAACGTCCTCACCGATCCCCCTAACAAACTCTCAGAAGCTTTAAATAGGCTTCTAGAAGCTCATGATGAGCTAAAAGCTCGAGCCACTCATACAGAGCCTAGCTCTTCCCTCCAACTAGTATAGATCCCTGTTGGGATCCTTCCCAGCGGATGTCCCTTTAGGACCCCGCTAGCACCCCCTTCCCCCCAAAGGTGGGTCGCTCAGATAAAGGTTTTAAGACCCCCCAGGGCCAAACCAACTTACTAGGTGGAGTTTAGTGGGTAGGCACTTCTAGTGAGTCCCACATAACCAATGCAGTCGGCTGTGTTGGTATGCTATGAGCATTCTCCACCTCCCTCCCACCGAGACCTCCGGAGGGTGCCTTTTGCTTGGGCGCAAAAAAAAAAAAAAAAAAAAACAAAAAAAAATAAGATAAAATTATTCTATTCTCAACACGCAAACTAGTATCATTTCCTAAGATAAGTTCCTCCAAAAAACCTTAAAAGTATAAATTCTTAGAAAAGTAGCATAATGAAATGAATTGCGTTTAATTAGACAAATAATTACTCCTTAAATACTATCAACTATTATCTATTGGACGCTCTTTCTTATATCTTTAACTTTTAATAAGATTTATTTTAAGTTTAATCTAAGAATTCCGAGATACATAGGTTTCTTTAAGTGACCCGGACACACTTGCATTTTTGTTTCAACTTTGGCCTTGAACTATGCCACCAAATTGCAATCCAACCAATGTTTACTAAATTTGATATAATACGTTTAAAAACGCTTCATACTACTTGGACATAAGGGTCAAATCAATTCACCTTCCTTATATCGCTATTTCATTGTTTTGTTTCCGCGCTTTATGATTTATCGGGTTCGGAAATCCCGAATCAGGAGTGTTCGAGAGTATTCGGAAGTATTCGGCAGCGCTCGGCCGGCCGGCCGCGCCGGAACCGTTCGCTATTTCGCTAACACTAATACCTACATAGATACAGGTATACGAAAACAACACGCACAACGCGGTACGCGCGCGCCGCGAATACATGGTTTTTTACATACATAGATATCGTGGATCGCAATATCTGATATTCGGTTTCGACTCAATATATAGATATTGAATCTATATACGGTTTGAACCGCCCACTTCTAAATCGTCACGACATGCATCCCACCGGTCCCCGGCCCACCCGCGTTTCACCGACGATCATTAAGTCCGAACGTGATGGGTTCTTCACCGTACTTCGGGCACAATTACACGCTTTTTAGGGCATGCAGGTTTCCCCACGATGTTTTCCTTCACCGTTTAGCAAGGGGTAATATTAGGTAAGAACACAAATACTATGCACATACATTTACATTTATTTACATGAGTTTAAGAAACCGGACAAGTGCGAGTCGGACTCGCCCACCAAGGGTTTCGTTAAAAACTTTATTTTTTATGATTTAATTACAAATTTATAGTTTTCAGATTTTTCTTTATACTTGTATGTAGTACAAGACGGTACTATTTGCCAAATTTCAAAGTTCTAGGTCAACGGAAAATACCCTATAAATTTTGATTCCATTGAGAGTGTTGAAATATACGTTTTTTGTGGCATAAACGGTCGTAGGTATCTTTTTTTACGTAACTTAGAAGTTTGATTTTTTCACAGCTTCAAGGGACTGTAGACCTGAAGCATACGGTTTTAATTTCAACTCAATACCTCTACGCGTTCCCGAGATAAAGGGTCTTGACAGACAGACGGACAGACTACGTACGATAAAATGATCCAGGGCTCTGTTTTTTCCTCTTGAGGTACAGAACCCTAAAAATAAAAAATAAACCATTTACAGATGAGACTTCTATATTAATTTATTATTAGTTAATTATTTTATTTTAATTTTTTTCAAAGATTTAAATTGTTTATTTGTAAAATACATACATAAAGTATACGTTTTACATGTCAAATCTAATCTGTATAAAAATAACATTTTATGATGAAACAAATATGGTACGGGAAATATATAAAAAAACTGTATTTAAGTTGGGCTACTAAAGTTATACACATGCATAAAATAAAAAGACTTATTGGAATAAGAGTATTATTATACCTACATAATGCAATTCATAAATAAGTTGATAAATAAACTGAATAGACCATAAATAAATATAATGCAATAATAAGTAATAATGATGTGGAATGTGTTATAGCCCTTGGTGATTACAACGCCAACCTTGCGAAGATAGACACTCTTTTCGGTGGTGAGCTGATTGAATACTGTCGTGAACAGGACTGGGTATGTGCTGACTTTTCTATATTAGGAGCTGACTCGAACACGTTTACCTATCGTAGTAGTGCACACGGTACTACGAGCGGGCTCGATCACTGCATTGTCACGTCGGCGGCTATGAACCTCGTTACTGAAGTATGTGTTATAAACGATGTAAACTGGTCAGACCACTATCCTCTCATAGTAAAATTTAATATCAATGTAATAGTGCCAAAAATAAAAATAAATGTTGAATGTAACAAAATAAATAAAATTATATGGGGTAACAGGGCTGACTCACAAATACATAAGTACAATGAGTTATGTACCAAATATTTAAGCTCTATTGTGTGCTCTGAACTTAATTGCGCAGATGAATCATGTAGAAGTGGCGAGGAACACTGTAAACTGATCGATGCATGCCATGATAATATAGTTAAATGTTTAAGTGACGCTGCCGTGCACTCATATGTGGGAAGCTCTAAACGCAAACAACAACAAGTTGTGGGATGGAACCTTCATGTTAGGGACTGTCATGCTAAAGCAAGAATAGCTCACCAAACCTGGTTGCTTTATAACCGCCCAAACGCCGGGCCTGTCTTTGAAAACATGAATAACTGTCGAAAGATGTTTAAAAATAAATTAAAATGGTGTCAGAAAAACCAAGATAAAATTAAAATGAAGATCATAGCAACGCTTAGATACAATAAGGACTTCGGTAATTTTTGGAAAGAGACAAACAAACTTAAATATAAATCGAGCTTCCCAGTGTCAGTGAACGGCAGTCATAATGAGAGTGAGATTGCTCATATGTTTATGAATCAATTTATGGTGGATAGCACAATAAAATGTAATAACTGCGGAGCGCTTGCCCCTGACTGCGTCTGCCTTGGCACGGGGTGCGACACTCCACGCCCCTCGCCCGCGCCTGGGCCCGCGTCCGCGCCCGCGCCCGCGCCCCCGCCAGCGCCAGCGCCCGAGCCCGCGCCCGCGCGCTTATCGCTGGCTGATACTAGTTCTCGCGCGCTCCACGTGACAGCCGAACAGGTTCGTAAGTGTGTGGATTGCCTGAACGCTCGCCGTGTACGGACCTATCTCTCGTTGCGCATTTGCGAAATATTATTTTTTAATATTTTCCGCCAATCGCGCCCGCGCCTCAGCTGCGCGGAGGGGATCATCATTCACCTCTAGAGCGCCTGAGTTGTGGTGCCGCTCTCTGCGCTTCCTGCCTCGGCCTTCCACCAGCGGAAATCACCGAGGAAAGGGGCATAGGGACTGGCATTAGCCACGACTCATAGGTCGCACGCGTCTCACCCCCCCGCAGCCGCCGCTCACTCATAATGAGCGGAAACAACAGCCCTTCTCAGGGCTCGGACGCCTCAAGCCGACGCTCCACCCCCAACGAAGCCTCCAGCTCAAGCCGTGAAGACCTGAACGCTGGATCTGAAGCCGACGTGTTCGTCATGTCCACCAGCACGGAGTACGCCTACCCATTTGTCTTCGAGCATCCCGTCTCTCCGAGATGTGGGCTCGAATGGGACGAGATGATTACATCTCGCCTCCGTCGTAGCAAATACCTCTCGGAGGGATTGCTACAGGCAATGGAAGCGTATCTCCGTGACTACCGTCCCAACCTGACTGCCGAAGAGGACCCAGCTGCGCTTGAGACCTCGCAACTTGTTGCTGAGACTCGCCAGCTCGCTGCCTCGATGCCGCTCAACTTGCCGCCCCTTCCTCAGAGGGAACGCAAGCGCGCCCGGACTGAAAGCAGTGAGGAGACCGAGGGGAAGCGCGCCTGCGACGCACCTTCTCCCGCCTTCTCAAGCCCGACGTCAAGACTGCCACGCCCAGTAGCGTCGTACGCCCAAGCAGCCGCACGCCAGCCGCCTGCACCACAACACCGCGCCAACCCGCCTACCCCGACGCTGCGCACCGTCCGACCGCGTCCACCCGCGAAACGGACTGCCGCTCAGCCCATTTCCGCGCCGCCCGCCGCCGCGGTGCCTCCGCCCGCGACGCTCTCCGTCGCGGGGCCTTCCGCCGCGAGGCCTTCCGCTGCGAGGCCTTCCGCCGCGACGCCCGCCGCCGCGACGCCTTCCGTCGCGACGCCCTCCACCGCGACGCCCGCCATCGCGACGCCCTCCGTCGCGACTGCTCCCAAGAAGCTGCGATATCCTCCCATGGTCGTGGACACGCTGCCCAACTGGCGGCTGCACATCAGGGAGATGACGCAGCAGATAGGACGAGCCCCGAACGCGCGCGCCTTTCAAAGGGGCGTGCGTTTCACCCCATCGGATGCCGACGAGTTCCAAATTGTGCAGTCGTACTTAACACGACTCACAACAGAGGAAGGAGTCAAGTGGTTCACTTACTCGCCACCAGCGGAGAGGACCCTCAAGACGGCCATCCGAGGTCTCCCGGCGAACACCGAGCCGGAAGAGTTGATAGAAGCCCTGTCTGAACTAGGACTCGAGGTCGAATATTGCAAGCCGATCAGGGCGAGAGCGGGGCGCCCCGGCTGCATATTCTTCGTCCAGTTCAGGAAGACGCCCAACTTGACGCCGGCTGTGTATGAGATCACCCAACTCATGCACATGCCAGGCATCAAAGTTGAAGCCTGGAGGGGGAAGCGGGGGCCTGCGCAGTGCCACAGATGCCAGCAGTTCCGCCACTCCTCCCACAACTGCCATCGCACTAGGGCCTGCGTGCGCTGCGGTGAAGAGCACCTGGCCCGAAAATGCCAACGCCCGAGAGAAGAGCCTGCGACCTGCGCCAACTGTGCGGGTCCTCACGCAGCAAACAACACCTCCTGCCCAGTGTTCCGGAGGGAGGCCCGGAACAAAAAGGCGGGAACCGTCGCCCTAACGGCGACCGACTCCAAACCCAAGGAGCTGCCCATCTTCCATCCGAAACCCCGAGAGACGACGGCGCCGGCTTCGCTCGTGGCCGAGGCGAACCCGCCTACGGCCAGGAACAATGCGCTGAAGTCTCGCAGGAAGAGGACCAGGAGAAAACCGAAGAAGGCTACGGCGGCAGACCAACCCGCCTCCATGATGGACGCCGCAACACCGGCGGAGCCCCCACAGACGTACCAGGAGGAGGAGGAGGAACGGGATGAGATGACGAGGCTTCTCGACTTCATCCTGACCAACCCCACCTTCCTACGTCAACTGGAAGAGAGAAGAGCAGCCGGGCACCTCGTAACTCCTCACTTCTGAGTCGAGTAACAGGCAACCGGACACTCCACCAGACGCCCTCGGGCGTCACCATCACAGACCTGCCCATAGCCATGGGCAGCGGTAGCTACCTCAGTCAGGGGGCTCAGCCCCGATACTGACTCCCCACGCCCCAGAAAGGGGTTTGTGAGATGACCAAATCGTCGTCGTAAGTGTGTAACATCCATGAAGCGCGGCAAGTCCCCGGGCCACGACGGGCTCAGTCTCGAGCATGTGCTGTATGGTGGTACGTTACTATATCACAGACTCGCCTGGCTTTTTAATGCTTGTATTGATCATAGCTATTTACCTAAAAACTTCATGAAAACAGTCGTAATTCCTATAGTAAAGAACAGAACAGGTGACCTTTCGAGTCTTTCCAACTATAGACCTATATCATTAGCAACAATTTTTTCAAAAATTACAGAAAGATAGATTAATACTCACTTAAATGAAGAAAATATGCCAATACATAAAGCTCAATTTGGTTTTCGTACAGGATTATCTACTGATCTTGCGATCTTTGCATTAAAGAATACGGTGCAATATTACACTTCCAGAAAAACACCAATTTATGCGTGTTTTTTAGACCTGAGTAAAGCTTTTGATACGATTTGTTATGATAAGCTGTGGGATAAGATAAGACGCACAAAAGTTCCATGTAAAGTTATTGATCTCCTAGAGTATTGGTATAATAACCAGACAAACCACATTAGATGGGGAAAGTCTAATTATATTTCTAAAGAATATAGATTACACTGTGGTGTTAGACAGGGTGGTTTAACTTCGACTCGTCTCTTTAATCTCTATGTTAATGGATTGATCGAGGAACTCAGCAGCATGAGAGTGGGTTGTCACATAGGCGGTGAATGCGTAAATAACTTAAGCTATGCCGATGACATGGTGCTGTTGAGTCCCTCAATCACCGGTCTAAACAAACTCATAAAAGTATGCGAGCGCTATGCGACCATACATAGTCTTAAATATAATGTAAGTAAAACAGAAGTACTGGTTTTTAAAGCAAATAATAGTGATGTTACTCACACTCCATGTATCAGTCTGTGTGGATCTCCCCTGAATGTTGTGAAAAAATTTAAATACCTGGGTCACATTCTTACAGAAAATCTTAAAGATAACAATGATCTCGAACGACAGAGACGTTCCATTGCAATGAAGAGTAATATGTTAGCCAGAAGATTCACCCAGTGCTCGGGTCAGGTAAAAATCACCCTATTTCAGGCGTACTGTCAGGCCTTCTACACCAGTCAGCTTTGGTCGAACTATACGCAGAGTGCTATGAACACTCTGCGTGTTCAGTATAATAATGCTTTTAGATCAATGCTAAAACTGCCTTGGCGGTGTAGTGCGTCAGGCATGTTCGCTGAGAAGGGGGTAAATGACTTCTTTGGCCTCATGCGTAGGTTAAAGACCTCGTTTCATAAAAGGATCATGAATTGTGGCAATAGCATTGTTAAAGCTACATTTTTGTCAGTTTATCAACTTTCCAAACCTTTCTGTTCGATTAAGAAGAATGACAATACGTGGGACGCACTATAAGTTTCCGGAATGAATATGAAAAAATACTATTAAAGGTACAAAATTAATTTATTGTTTTTCAAAATAATCTCCCTTGGCGTCTATGCACTTTTTCATTCGATCAAACCAGTTTTGAAAACTTTTGTGCCACTCCCCTGTGGTGACCTCTGAAACGTGTTTTTCATACTCCTCGACAGCCTCTTCTGGTGATGAAAATCGTTGACCGCGTAATTGGTTCTTAATTTTTGGGAACAGAAAAAAGTCACAAGGTGCCAGGTCGGGACTGTATGCAGGATGACTCATGAGTTCTACATTTTTCGTCTTCAAAAAGTCGTTTGTCTGTCTGGCCGTGTGAGAACTAGCATTGTCGTGGTGCAGGATGATACGGCGTTTACGGTTATTTTTACGGAGTTCGTCAATAACTTCCGGCAAACAAATGGTCGTGTACCAGTCACTATTCACGGTACGACGATTCTCTAAAGCAACAGTAGCCACGTGTCCAGTTTTATTAAAAAAAGAAGCAATCATCCGCTTAGATGCACTTTTCACGCGCGCCACTTTGGTTGGTTTCGGCTCATCTTGAAAGACCCATACGCTCGATTGCTGCTTCGTTTTGGGATCGTAGCAATAAATCCATGTTTCGTCACCTGTTACTATGTCCCACACCAAATTTGACGCACCTTCGTTGAATCTGGTAAGCATGGCACTGCACCAAGTGACGCGGTCCGTTTTTTGAGCCTCGGTCAAGTTGTGTGGGATCCACCGCGAGCACAGCTTTCTCACACCCAAATGTTTGTGTAGGATTGATTGTATTTGACTCATGCCTATTTCTAAGGATGCGCGAATTTCATGGTAGGTCACATGCCTGTCTGTTTCAATCATACGGCGCACAGCATCGATGTTTTTATTGGTCACAGCGGTGGACGGCCGACCATCGCGAGATTCGTCACTGAGATTGATACGACCACGCTTGAATTCTGCAAACCAGCTATAAACAGTCGTGTTGCATGGTGCTTCATTGCCAAAAGCTGTTTCAAGCCGAGCGATGCTCTGTTGAGCTGTCAAATTACACTTAAAATCGTAGAAAATCATACTACGAAAATTTTCCCGAGTTAAATCCATGTTGATGCAGACACACAATTTTTTAAATGGCGCCACAAAGTAAAAACAAAAGACAGTCAGATGAAACAAACTGCATTCTACAGCCAAAGAGTTCTATTTTCAAATGTTGCAATAAATTTTTAAATATTGTTTATGTAAGTGGCCAGTTCCGGAAACTTTTAGTGTTACCTATGTATTTGCAAAATGCCAAAGCAACCCAGTCGCCCTATTCCCCACTCTCTTGCCGAATAATATTGTCAATACTACCCAGTCGCCCTGTTCCTCTCTCACTTGATGAATGCATGTAATAGTTTAGTTTAGGTTAAGTAAGTATAGTTTAGAATTATTTATTAATTAATGACATAATTTATAATGTAAATTAATTTGTATATTTAATCATTTAATATTTAATAATTTCAAATCTTGCAAAATTGCAAAATTTGTAAAACATTATTATTTGTAAAATATGGGTTACATGCCTGAAATAAATGCCTTTTATTTTATTTTAAGGCCTTACCCCTGGTGCACGATAATCTTACTGAGTGATTTTGAACTTCAGTATGTTGTCAGAAAGTCTACATTAGAACGCTCGCTTCGCGCGCTGGCGGCACGCAAAATCAGTGAATTTTAGAGGTTTTTCTGGATTTTACGAAAAAGTATTTGATGTAGGAGTTTTTTCACCTGACATCGGAAAATAAAATATGTTTTCTTGTTATAGCAGTAATTTCTGACATAAAACTCAAGCCGTTTAGACATAAAACGAAATAATAACTTAAAAAGGCATCATTTTCAAAAATAAAATCTATCGAGTGAAATGTGTCCAATAAGGTAACCGACTTGACAACGGAAAGACAAAGGTGTGAAAAAACATGTGTTCAAGTTTTACATTGATCAGATAATAAGTTGACTCAGCATATTAAAACAAAAACCGTTGAAAGACCCAATGCAAGCCCTTAATGCTTAGCCAAATATATACTAACTTATGTAAAAATTTAAATATTGTATATAGATACATACATAATGCAATGAATAAATAAGTTAATAGATAAATAAACAATAAATAGATATAATGCCTAAATCCGCCCATTCGATTAATCTTGCTAAGAAGAAGGGCAAGAAACTTAGCAAGATCATGTCTTTTTTATCAGTATTTTTTTCTGAATATGGCTTAATACTATTACAGTTTTTTTTAACTTATCTATCTACATCTACACTTCTACACATCTACATCTACACTATTTGTTTGTTTGTTTGTTTGTTTGTTTGTATGTTTGAGGTAAACTTTGGAACTACTGAACCGATTCTAAAAATTCTTTCTTTTATAAAAAGCTATACCATTGCTGAGTATCATGGGCTATATTTTATTTTAATAAAAGAAAGATTTCAGTTTGAAAATTCAACATAATTTGTGAACCATGTCGAGAGAAAAAACGCTGCTTAGCTGCTTTATCGGCGTTCCTTGACCAAATGGTTAGTTATACGTGATGAAACCGGTTGTTTTTCCATACGGGGAAACTGTATCAGTTTAATCTGACTAAAGATTATCATCTACAACGATCCTGACACACCTGTTGCTAATATTAAGCTTGAAAAAGTAACTACAGCCAGGTTTAAGCATAGATACATTAAATACTATGGTTTAAGTAATAATTTGTTCCCATACGGGAAAGCTATGTCAGTTTAATTTGACTACAGATTTACATCTACAACGATCCGGACACACCTCTTGCTAATATTTAGATTGAAAAAGTGATAACAGCCAGGTTTATGTATTGATTTTTTCCCATACGAGAAAACTGTACGAGTTTAATCTGACTACAGATTTCCATCTACAACGATCCTGACACACTTCTTGGCACTTTGCTAAAACATAGTAACCAGGTTCTGATGATTGGACTGGAAGATGGGTACGGGATCTCCTCAACGGACAACAGCAGACCCTTCGAGTTTGGGGCTATTGATTGGTATTTATTAGCACTTTGGTAAAACATGGTGATCAGGGTCTGCTGATGGGACTGGAAGGTGGGTATCGGATCTTTTCAACGGACAACAGCAGACCCTTCGTGTTTGGGCTTACTGATTGGTATTTATTAGTACTTTGGTAAAACATGGTAACCAGGGTATGATGATGGGACTGGAAGATGGGTACAGGATCTCCTCAACGGACAAAAGGAGACCCTTCGAGTTTGGGCTTATTTAATTTGGCTTTATTAGCACTTTGGTAAAACATGGTGACCAGGATCTGGTGATGGGACTAGAAGGTGGGTTCGGGATCTCCTCAACGGACAAAAGCAGACCCTTCGAGTTTGGACTTATTTGATTGGTCTTCATTAGCGCCTTGGTTAAATATGGTGTCCGTTGCATATAGTCGTTCAAAAAATCATATTGTTTTGTTTTCCTTATTTCCACGAAAATCTCTTCGACGCGGGCGGAGCCGCGGGCAAAAGCTAGTAGAGACATAAAGTATACTTTCTACAAGTCAAAGTTAATCTTAATATTAAAATATATAATAATACGGGAAATACATAGAGAAATCTAGGAATTAAAATATTGCACAAGTCCAGAGAAATCTGAAAATTACCTGTATTTAATTGTTCAAGACGAAATTAAGGATAAACTTAAATAGCCTTGGATACATAGAGCTTAATAGATCCTCAGGGAACGGGGCCTTCTCACACTTTACCCGTTTGTTTTTTAATGACCACCGTACTTCCTGACAGAGATTTTTGACAGAGAAATTTGAGCCAACAAGCAAATAAGACGAGGAGAATGAATGTAAGGAACCCATCATCAAAATAATTAAATTGTATAGTATTCGCTTTTTTGCTAACAAAAATTTGCTGATCCTAAATCAGACACTCGATTTGTGTCAAAAATTTGAAATAACATTCATATCAGCGCGAATTGCAAAGTGGCTGTTACGACGGCCATCGCTGCGTCTCCGGATACCGCAATGTAGGAGAATATTATACTTTTCAAAAGGTCGCGACGGGCAACAGTTTTTTAGATGTAAAAATTGCCTTTTTATGGTGAAAGAATCATTATAATCGCTTCAAGCGTTCGGAAGTAGGGTTACCAGATGACAGGAGTTTTCCTGACATGTCAGGAATTTTAGCCTTCTGTCAGGAAAACAGGAAAATATAGGATTTGTCAGGAATTTTTAAAAGAGAATGAATAAATGCTGAACATTATTATATTAATTGAGTTACATTGTGTTCGTTACAAAAACTGTTGAAAATTGCGCTTTCTCCGCACAAATGATAGAAAACAATCCCTACATTTAAAACACTTGGCAATTTAACCATAGCAAGGAAATAACAAATAAACACTATATCATTGTGGTATAGAAAAGCAGTAAATTAAATCTCATCGTGCAGAGCTCCTCACGTCCATACATTTTGTGGAATGCAAATAAACTTATTGAGTATTTACTTTACTGGTTTTCTATACGGTAATGATATAATTAATGTTGATTCATAAAACCTTTACGAAAATGTCAGGATTTTTTTTGAATTATCTGAGTTTTTGTCAGGAACTCAGGTTACTGCATCTGGTAACCTTATTCGGAAGGAATAGTTTTAAACACTTGGCAATTTAACCATAGCAAGGAAATAACAAATCAACACTATATTATTGTGGTATAGAAAAGCCGTAAATTAAATCTCATCGTACAGAGCTCCTCACGTCCAGACATTTTGTGGAATGCAAATAAACTTATTGAGTATTTACTTTACTAGTTTTTCTATATGGCAATGATATAATTAATGTTGATTCATAAAACCTTTACGAAAATGTCAGGAATTTTTTTGAATTATCAGAGTTTTTGTCAGGAACTGCATCTAGTAACCTTGTACGGAAGGAGTAGTAAAACTTTTGAGAACTTTCATTTTTTTTTTGTCAAAAGTAAAGACAATTTTTAAAAATTTAACTTGGGCAATAACATTTTATTGTTGATTATTTTATGCTTTCTATGTATTGTTTTTTAAGTGTTCGGACGACCCGTATACGAGGAGTAGGCGTTCAAAGATAGGTCTAAATTGCAGTTTGAGTTACATTCACCTTAAACAGTGAGTCTATTGTTACGCTATTTATAGGAAATAGGTTAAAGAAATGTTACGATTTTTTTACATTTTATTTCAAGGTTACTTCATATTGTGGGCCTAATAAATGTCTATTGAAATCCAACTATCTAACTCTAACGTATCAAAATTGATTGATTGTGTCGAGTCATACACAATGGTGCACTGGGTCTCACTCACTGTAGTGGTTCTATTTTTACTCTCCGTGCATAAAATCTGCGTGCATAAGAATGAGCCTATAAAAATATATAAATAAGGCCTCGTATACGCGAGTCACATCATGTTATGACTAGCTAATAGTCAGGTACGAGGAAAAATAAAATATGATGTAAAATATTAAATCACTCTTCCATTGTCATGTGTGCCAAGGAGGTGAGACCTCCGACATCATCATTATGAGGTTATTTCATGTACGGACGCAAGCATGACAGGCTTATAATGGTTTTTATTGCGGCGTGCACGATAATCTTACTGAACGATTTTGAACTTCAGTATGTAGTCAGAAAGTCTACATTAGAATGGTCGCTACGCGCGCTGGCGGCACGCAAAATCAGTGAATTTTAGAGGTTTTTCTGGATTTTATGAACAAGTATTTGATGTAGGAGTTTTTCCACCAGACATCGGACAATAAACCATGTTTTCTTGTTAAAGCAGTAATTTCAGACATAAAACTCAAGCCGTTTAGACATAAAACGAAATAACAACTTAAAAGGGCATAATTTTCAAAAATAAAATCTGTCTATCGAAACGTGTCCAATTAGGTAACAGACTTGACAACGGAAAGACAAAGGTCTGAAAAAACACGTGTCCAATTCTTACATTACTGAGATAAGAAGTTGACTCAGCATATTAAAACAAAACCGTTGAAAGACCCAATAGAAGCCTAATCATCTACAAGTAGGGAGCGTTTACTGTAGGCGAGTGTACATTAGTACGTAAGTCGCTAATGGCTACAATAACATCAGTTACTTAGCTAAAGTGGAGGACAGGAATTATGCGAGTAATAGGTATTTTTTATATTCTACCTAAACTAATTTTAATAATTTTGTCTTCAGGTTTATTCACTAAGACAAGCGGGTTTTATTCAATAAAACAGGATTTTATCTCAGGTTTAAACATTGTTAATTGGGAGCAAACAAGTTACAATTTTGGCAAAATATGGAGGATATTATAGTGTTTAAGAACTAACGAAGTCGTAATTTGAAATGTATGGAGAATGTTTGTGCTATAATTTAAACATTCCGGTATTCATACCCAGGCCTGATTCTCACAGGGGTGGGAGGAACTACATTTTTCTATCTGATAATAACCTGACACACTTCTTTCTTTCGCTTTATCTTCCATAAATAATCTCATCTCTGCTGTCTATCCGTCTGCATTTCTAACGGAGTTTGGCCGTTACTGTTTACCCTATGTAGAGACGCGACGCGTGTCTAAGTCCAGGTGCCGCTAAACGAGGAACAAGAGTTTCTTTATAGATTTTACCCAGATTTATAAAGAGGTCTCTAACTTTCGGACTGAAGACACCACGGCTGGATCTACGGGTCCGACTGGGTTATAATGGACACTATGGGAGTCAGACTTGAGCCCGAAGCTTGCTAACGCTCACGGATGGTGTCTGACATGGGTTTACAATCGTAGTGTTATTATTAGTTTCAACTTGGTTGTAACTGCAGGAGTGCGAACACGTTGTCTGTCGGGTATTGCTTGTGACCGGACAGACCTCTTGTCTGTGAGCTGTTAGGGTTTCCTAGTAGCGGCCTTGGGCAACCACCAATGCGAACTTATGCGGGGCACTTCCACGTGAGTTGTCCTCAAGTTGTCCGATAAACACTGCTTGCGTGTGGAGCGGGCACTGTGCACCGTGCGCTTTTAGTGTGAGGACTTCATCTCCGGCACTCCATCAGGATATTGGAGTAGACGACCCGACGCCAGAGGTATCGCTCGGGTCACCCGTCCGTATAGGGGTTGCAAAAGCCGCAAGCTGATAAGATAACAAATAGAACAGGGTTTGGAGTGAGTATGTATCCGTGCCGTAATAGGTGGTAGAGCTGATGCTGGGCTCGACTGTGGAGGTCCCACCATCTTACTCGCAATTAATACTATTCGGGGGAGAGTAAGAGAACAGCTCTCAGGCAAAACCAGGCGGCCCACCATTTCCTGAGCCCGATGGATGGCGGTATATCCATACCAAATTGCCAGGCCTTATATAAAACAGACTGGTGACGGGCAGCGGCGTCACTGGTGCAAGGGGTTCGGCACCGCGCTCACCAACCCGCCTTCCCAGCGTGTGTGAGTATGGGCATTTCTTCCAGGAGGACCGCCAAGCATGGTGAAATCCTGGAAAGGCCTATGTCCAGCAGTGGACGAAACAGGCTGATGGATGGATGTATCCGTGAATTTTCATTCCGCGATGTGGAAAACTCTCCTTGGAGAATGAGAGAGCCAGCTTCTCTGGCGAGTCTAACAACACTCAGTTGAGTCGGTCATGTCGTATATTGTTTGAAGGCGGAGGAGTGCCGCTTCGCTCGGGTCGAGGCCATCCTGTCTTGACGCTGCGTCATTGCTGCTCACACTCGCTCGTGACGCTCGCAAGTACTGGCGTTAGTTGACGTTTTTCTTCAAATTCAGCAGTGCGGTAACATAATCCGCCCTTAAGCGGGAAAGTGCATTACATGAACTCAAAAATACTCGAGTTACAAAGGACCTCTTTTCAATAAGCTCGAGTTGGTATTGGCGGTCCACTATGAAGTAACGCAGCTTGTGGCTCTGCCCATCTCTCAATCCGTCTGGCCGTCCATATTGTCACGGATTTGTAATTTTTATTAACGGAATGAGTTGCAGGTCTGAAATTTGAATGTTACGTATGTAAAATAAGGCGTTACAATGGAGTCCACTTTCAGCAAAGCGTAGCGTAGGCTGAGCACGTTCCCGCTGGACCGAAGAGCTGAAGGACGTTGCGGGTGGCGGCTGGCTGAGGAGGATGGAAAAACGCCAAGTGTGACGAAATTTGGGAAAGCCTTCTTCTAGCTGTGGACGGACACAGGCTGATGGATGGATTGATGGATAGGGTGGATGATTTAAATAACAACCATCGTCGTAAGCTCTCCTATCAAAGAAGCTATAATAGAGATCATAACAGAGGTGATATGTGAATTTTTCAACGGTCACTCACTGCCGTCAATCCAAGGGACATGTTCAGAGCGATAGAGAAAAAAAAAACTAGCTTCATTATTGATATAAAAAAATAGCAAGCAAATTTTTCTTTGGCTAAAACCCATCTATATAATATTTTTAAATTCTGTACATGATTTTTATCAAACAAGGATAAAAAGTGTGTTTGAGTGAAAACCCCATTTCAACAATTATTAATTCTATCGAGTGAAGTTTTTCAGTCGCTTTTCTGTTCAGCGGGAGTCCAGAAAAAGTTTTCAAAACTGTTATACTAATTTATCAAACATAAAGCTTCTTTTTGAAATTAGTAACAGGATTCCAAAAGTGCCAAGTGCGAGTCAAGTTTTCAGATTTTTCCCTATAATTGTAGTATAAGACGGTATTACTTGCCAAATCATAGTTCTAGGTCTACGGAAAATACACTATAAATATTAATTCCCTTGAGAGTATCGAAATGTACGTTTTTTGCGGCATAAACGGCCGTATCTCTTTTTTACGTCAACTTAGAAGTTTGATTTTTTCACAGCTTCAAGGGTCTATAAATTGGAGTATATGGTTTTAATTTCAACTCGATACCTTTACGCGTTCCTGAGATAAAGGGTCTTGTCAGACAGACGAACAGACATACCTATAAGGGCTCCGTTTTTTAGGGTTCCGTACCCAAAGGGTAACCAACGGGTACCCTATTACTCCGCTGTCCGTCTGTCTGTCCGTCTGTCACCCAGGCTGTATCTCATGAACCGTGATAGTTAGACAGTTGAAGTATTCACAAATAATGTATTTCTGTTGCCGCTATAAGAGCAAATACTAAAGAACAGAATAAACTAAATATTAAAGGGGGCTCCCATACAACAGACAAGATATTGTTGCCGTTTTTATAGATAATGGTACGGAACACTTCTTGCGCGAGTCCGACTCGCAATTGGCCGGTTTTTTCTCTTGAGGTACGGAACCCTAAGAAATTAGAGATGATCGACAATCGCTAATAGACCACTTTCCACTGCAGATATATTTTTTGCACGAATTTTTTCCCATTTTGATAGAAATTTTGCCAGCTGATTGAAACACTTTGTATTGGGAAGTACGAAAAAATAATTGACAAAAAGTTTTCTTCTTGAATGTCATCAGTTAACTAAACACAATCTATCCTAGGATTATTTCCACTTTTTATTGTAGGACCTTTTTAAATACGAGTACGGTAATTTTGGAGGTAAAAAAACAAGATTCAGTAGCACTGCGTGAAATTTGCAATATTTACGTTTTGGCTACCCATACTGATCTACTCGGGCTAAGGGTCATTGAACCTTAGTATTGAACTAAAAATGCACTTAAATAAATATCCAATTAAGTTGAGAACGTGCGTGAAATATACAACGTGACCTTGAGTAAGGTGGGTTATTCTCAAGTTCCTCCATTTTTTTGTTATGGAAAAGGTAAACATTGCCTATATCAGTTCTCAAAATCATCCACGGTTTTATTCAATTAATATTATTATCGTTTTCTATTCTCAATCTCAAAATCATCCACGGTTTTATTCAATTAATATTATTATCGTTTTCTATTCTCAATCTCATCCAAGTAGCTGAGGTACAGTCAGGTAATTCATTTCAAAGTGTATGGAGTATGACTGATGCCCTGCAGCCTTATATTTTAATAAACAGACTTTTCAAAACTGTAAGGTTTTGTTATTTTAAAATAGATCTATATAGAAGCATTGATTTATTTTTATTGTAGCATAGTAGTTTGAGTTTAAGACTTGAAAAAGAAAAACATATAATTCTTTGTAATGATTTATTTTTTCTACTCGAAACATAAAACAATAAAAATTTACAACACTCCGCCCAGCGCCACCCCCACCGCCGTCCACCCCTTTCTCTCTTTCATGATTTGCGCCTGAACATTATGCGGCTTGGGCGTTATTTTATGAATACCCATTGTAATCTATGTGTTGACCAGGGTAACTACGATGATAATAAAGAAAACCGCATTCAAATCCGTTGATGGGTTCTCGAGTTATAAAATCGTTTATTCTATCTTTGCCCCGTTTTCAGCTTGAGCGTTATTTCATGAACACCCATGATAGTCTATGTGTTGACCAGGGTAACCACAATGATATAATCAAGAAAACTGCATTCAAATTCTCGAGTTATAAAAGCATTTATTAAATCTTTGCCCCGTTTCCGGCTTGGGCGTTATTTTATGAACACACCCTATAGTCGATGTGTTAAGTAAGGTGACTACAATGATAATAAAGAAAACCGCATATTATTTGCACAATTACCAATTTAGTATTATTATTTTTTCTTAGAAAAACTTCTTACCATGCAATCCATCCCGATAATGTAAAATAAACGCTATTATAGTAGCCGGTTAACTAAACGTAAGATAGGGACCGAAGTTTTAATATATTCTATTACATTATTACTTAGGTACTTCATAAACTGACTGTTCCTCTTAGCTTTTTGGAAACAACTCAGAACGAAATACTAGAACAATGGAGCTGGCCAAAATGGCAGGCTAAAGAAAAAGAATGCACTATATTATTATTATCTCTCACAATTTATGTCAATTGTTTACCTTATTACACTTTTTCCCTTAAGCTTCTTTCACCGACTGTACCTTCATATTTTTCTTGGATGAAAATGAGAACAAATTTAATAAATAAAATTTTATATTTTTATTTGTGGAGGACTTTGAGAATAAATTTTCGACATTCTTGGATGAAAGTGAGAACAACCCGAGTAAGGCCAACTAAACTCGATTGCTTCAAAAGATTCAAATGTTTCGACACTTAAAATGCAAGGTCAGTATTGACAGCTTTATTTCAAATGCGTTTCTTGTGAATGGGTTATTCTAAATTATAGTCAAAAAGCATTGAAAAAAGAACGTTCATGATGTTACAAAATAGTGGGCAGGCGTTTCGAAATAATGCGTGCACTATTAAACGTTTTGTTTTTTTGAAAAGTTACTCTATGCTACGACTTCGTCGGCGTAAGTGTTGTTTTTGTGTTATTTCATTACATTTTAAGGCCCTTGTAGCGTCCAATAACCTTGAGATATTTTAAGCAAAGTCAAAATGAACGTTAAAACCTTGCATTTGATTTTGTAATCGACTGCTCCGAAACTTGCCGTTTACGGCAACGTTGACGCCACGCGCTCTCAAAATATCTAGTTTTTATTTATTAACTCTGCTGTTAATAAACATTTTTAAATTTCCTGCAATGAGTTTTATAAGATATACTTTTTTTGTATTTAAGTGCAAGAACCATACACATAATATTAGCGGTTTCCAAGAAATAGCCAATTTTATTCCAAAAACTGCTTGACTTTGGGAAATATTTCCAAGGTGTTTCTTATAGGCGAGAATAATTTCCTGCAATGAGATTATTTCTTATACTTTCAGTAACGACATATATTTTTAAATATTTTTTTAGTAAGCCGTTTAAGAGAAATTACTTCATCAATAGGAGTAATTTTCGAATGACGCGAGAACACGCGCTTAATGAAAATCACACTAATATTATAAATGCGGAATTTTGTGTGTGAGGGTGTGTGTGTGTGTATGTTTGTTACTCTTTCATGCTGAAACGGCTGGACGGATTTGGATGAAATTTAGAATGGATATAGCTTATACCCTTACTTAACACATAGGCTACTTTATATCCCGGAAAAAAGCATGTCGTTAAATCCGCAAGTCAACTTTTGTATTGAGATCTAGGTATACAAAATATATCTCTATTGCGCGCTACTAGACCTGAAGAAAACCTTTAAAAAAACTCGTTTTCTATGAGTTTTTTTTTTCATTTTTTATCATTTATTTACATAAGAACCTTAGCCTACTTACAGTGCTTGTCACCAACTCGTAAGCTAAGACAGTCTTGTTTTCACACAACCTAGGTATTAACAAACTAAAATACTGAAATTACTCAAGAACTTAATAATAAAATTAAATTCTAAAAAAAACTCTTAGATATGCTATAAACTTTGGTAAATTGACATTAAAAATGTCAATTTCCGGGTATTTTCTGATGAGAAAATTTAACAGTGTACACGCATGGAAGGTGGGCGCGAAACGAGCATGCTGTGTGCGTTCCACACCCGTCGCGAAAAGCAGGCGCGACCGCTGCACCCCGTACCTTTCCGGTGCTGTCAGCGCGCAGCCCGCGAGTGCAGCGAGGTCTGGGTCTAAGTTGTAGACATAGGCGTAAGTAGGAAGGGGCCAAGGGGGCACGGCCTTCCCCAGAGCACTGTCTGGCCCTGTATGGGGGGGAGCGTCATTGATATAAAAATATTCTTTATCGGATTTAAGACAATATTAGTTTTGTATTTTATGTGATCTCGTTATCTGTACTTTTCTTATTGCGATCACATGATCGAGAACAGATACTTGTTGATGGCTTTAAGAGTTAGAGCCGGGGGCCGGACCCCCCAGCTACAAATCCTAGTTACGCCAGTGGTCGTAGACCAAAGGCTGTTCAGTCTGATGAATACAATATGCGTTTTGAATTTTGTAAGATACACCTGCTCGAAGAAATTCCCATGTACTTTTGGCAAGGCCTTTCATTAATATTCAAGAAGGTGAAAGGCAACATTGATACGTATTGCTTAGTTTTGGGACACGCAACTTGTCCTTATCTGTTTAATAATAAAGTCTAAATAAGGTGGACACTTTCCAAATATTACACTGACATGAGAGCCAAAATAACAGATTATATCACCGAAGAATAGACGGTTTCACCAAAAAACACGGTCCATAAATTTTTCCAACAGGCCGACCGCATTCTTAAATAAGATCAAGAGAGGTCATTCATTCGATTCATGTGTGTGTTTCGCTTTTTTGGCGACGACGACGACGCACGCGCTCGATGGATGGACAGTTGATTCTGTTTATTGGAATCGTTGGCTAGACATTGAAACTTTATTGATGAATTTGTTAATTATATAACGGGCTTCTAAAATATATAATCTTGTCTTTAATTTAAACACCAAAATCTTCATTTATTTAATGACTCATTTCATTTTTTCCCTAAGCTTCAGCCGCGTTATGTAAAAAAAGCGACTTTTTATCTCTTTTTTCTAATTTCGTAGAATTTTCAAGGTAGCGCTAAAGTCCAACTGCCACCAATGAACGGTAACATTCAATTTGTTACAAATATAACTACCTACTTCAAAATTAGTAGTACTCGTAGTAAAGATAATGGGCGTCTTGTTAATTCTTGTTAATTTTTTCTGTACTTCTAGGCAAATTTCGTTTTATTATTTAAAAAATCTTTAAAAGTTTAAATTCTGAAAAAAATGCTAGGAGGCAAATTTTAGTTACCCTTTCTTTGAAAATATGTATTAAACCTAAAGTCAGTTTCAAACTTATTCGGGAACTAAGTAAGTTTATTAGTTAACTATCGAGAAGATTTTTCGAGCAGTGTCACAAGCTTAGAATTTTGTTACGGTTTAATATAGCTAAATTACGACGTTGTTGTTGCACGGCACAACAAGCATGTGTAACGTGTGTTTGTTGCCTTGCGCAAAGGCACTGTTACCCTTTTAGGGTTGAGATTCCTGGTCCAGGAGGATGGGGTTTGTTTCCAAAAAAAGTAGGCAAGCTTTTACACATATTGGTTTATTTGCTACCCTACTACGAGGGGTTGCCACAAAAATGAGAAGATTTGGAACAACAGAATATAAAACATTTTATATACAAAGATTCTGCATGGATCAAACGATACCGCGATGCAATCTACGAGTACCGTCCTCCTTTGGGGAGAAATGGAAACTATTAGTACAAACATGCCGCCCACCAAGGACAGATATGGCCTTAATTACCGCCCACCATGACACAATGTATTTATACAAACAAAATACTAATCTACTAAAGTTTGAAAAGATTACATGAAAGAAACAAATTCACATGTTCACCTTAAAAAAAATACAGTAACTTAATCACAATAATATGAAATACAGGTGAAACATGCACATAAACCTTAAGATAAAATAGGCAAAACAATACATTTTGATACAGGTCTCTTAAATTTAGAATTTTTACATCTTAGTAAAACAACTCTTGTGACCTTATCTGGACCAGGGAATTTCTCTTCGATAATGCCATACAACCATTTAGAAGGTGGAAGATCATCCTCCTTTATTAAAACAACATCACCGATGTTTGGTTCCGGTGTGATCCTGGACCATTTGTGTCTTTGATAAAGTGTTGTGAGGTATTCCTCAGACCATCTACGCCAAAATTGTTGCATACGATTTTGGGTCAATTGCCATCTTCTCAAATTGCTACCACATCGACCTTCATAATTATAATCAGGTGCAACTACCAATGGTTCACCCACAAGAAAATGACCAGGAGTAAGTGGTGCAGAATTATCCTGGCTGATTGATAATCTGTACATAGGCCTCGAATTCAAACATGATTCTACTTGTGACAACACAGTTGAGAGTTCCTCGTACGTCAAAGTGGACCCATCAAGTACACGTTTCAGGTGGAACTTGGTAGACTTTACTCCGGCTTCCCAAAGGCCGCCAAAATTAGGTGAATGGGGGGGAATGAAGTGCCACTGTGTGCCTGAATTGGCCAGAGCTTTGGCAATTTCACTCATGATGCCTGAATTTCTCTCTTTAAAAAGCTTCGATAATTCTTTCGAAGCACCAACGAAATTAGTTCCGTTGTCAGACCATATTTCATAAACGTGACCACGTCGTGCAACAAATCGTTTAAAAGCTGCAAGGAATCCCTCCGTAGTGAGGTCACTAACAGCTTCCAAATGAATGGCGCGAGTCACCATACAAATAAATAGGCAAATAAAGCCTTTGTAGCAGTGACAGCCTCTACCCTTAGAAAATCGAACGTTTATAGGACCGGCGTAGTCAACGCCACATCGTGAAAATGGACGACTTACAGTCACCCTAGACTCCGGCAAGTCACCCATTATTGGGTTTTGATTTGAAGCTGCATATCGAATGCACTTAACACATTTTTTATGTGTTGTCTTATCAATGTCTTGACTTTGACAATCCAATATTTGCCTCTTATGTAATTTAACATAAGCTGAAGTCCTCCGTGAAGTAATTTTGCATGAGCTTCAGCCACAATAAGCTTTGAAATGTGGTGATTAGGAGGTAAAATGATCGGATGCTTTACATCGTACTTCTCCTGACTGTGTTGTATGCGACCTCGGACTCTCATAACTCCATTAGTATCTATGAATGGACACAAAGAGGACAAAGAACTGCGCTTAGCAACAGAATTTGTTTCCTTCAGCTGATAAACTTCTTCAGAAAATGAAGATGATTGACAGAATTTTAGACAAGTGGTCAATGCTCCTTCCAATTCCTTTGCTGTAAGAAACGATGGAAAGCCATTTGATTTATCTTTGAGAATACGCACAAATTTCATGCACCAAGCAACGACTCTTACCAATCTGTTCAGAGATGAATATTTTGTAAATAGAGTAAGATCTGCTGGCGTGCTATCTTTTGAATCAGATACCATCAAATGAGCTTTCACCCTTTTCAGTCCAAGTGTTGTGGATGGAATTGGTCTGTTAGGAATGTGATAATTCACCTCAAGTAGCCACTTTGGACCTTGCAGCCACATTTCGTGTTTCATAAATTCCTTGGGGCTTAATCCCCTAGAAGCGCAGTCTGCAGGGTTTTGTAATGATTCAACGTGTGACCACTGATCGTTATCTAAGATCGAGAGAATTTTTGATACCCTTTTTGCTACAAAGGTTTCCCAGCGATTTGGATGTCCTGTCAACCAATCCAAAACAATAGTAGAATCGGTCCAAGCACGTATCTTTGATCGCTCTATTCCCATAACTGAGGAGATTTCTGCCAGTAGTGTAGCAAGAAGCTCAGCTCCACAAAGCTCTAAACGAGCAATAGATACCTGCTTTACAGGAGCCACTCTTGTTCTTGCTGTCAGCAAACTGAGTTTTACTACTCTGTTCTTATCTACAACACGCAAATAAGCCACTGCAGAATAAGCATCTACTGAAGCGTCACTAAAACCGTGGATTTCGACGTCCATTTCATTTCCGTTTGTGTGAACCCATCTAGGCACGATAAATTCATTGAGACATTGTAATTCATGCCTAAAATTTGTCCACTCTTCCAAAAGAGGAGATGTAATAAGTTCGTCCCAGGTGAGACCGGCAAGCCAAAGCTTCTGTATGAAGATCTTTGCTTTGATTATTACTGGTGCCGTCCACCCAAGTGGATCAAAGAATCGAGAGATGTCAGACAGAACACATCTTTTGGTGATTTTTCCTTCAAGTTGTGGTAGTTTAACCGTGTACTTAAATGTATCTAGACCTATGTCCCAGATTAAACCAAGAATTTTTATAACTTCATCTGACTTAATTTCTAGATTTCTATCTGTTCTCTCTGTCTCTCGGATCTCTTTCATAAACTTTGGACTATTACTCGCCCACTTCTGTAAGTGAAAACCTGCTCTACCTAGCAACTCGGTGATTTCATGGTGAATTTCAACGGCTTCTTCTTCCGTTATGCAACCGGACATGAAATCATCCATATAAAAATCTCGCTGAACTCGTCCAGCAGCCTTTGGAAAATCTTTTCCATCATCTTCAGCAACTTGTTGTAGGCTTTTGACTGCGAGATAAGGCGCAGATGCGACACCAAATGTAACCCGTAATATCCTGTACTCTGTGATTTCATCATCTGGATTTTGTCTCCAAAGAATACGTTGATATTTAGTGTCTTCTGCATTGACCTTAACCTGCCTATACATTTTTATGATGTCTGCAACAAAACAAATGGGAAAGGTACGCCAATTCAAAAGAATGTGACGCAACTCTGGTTGCAATCGAGGTCCTACTAACAGGTCATCGTTCAAAGATCTACCATTTTGACCTTTGCACGAGGCATTAAATACTACACGATACTTGGTTGTAGTTTTGTCTTCGCGAACCACTGCATCGTGAGGAAGATAAACGCAATCAGATCTAGCTAACTCCTTTTTATCATGGATTAGTTCCATGTGATTCAACTCAACATATTCGTTCATAACCTTTGAGTATTCTTCCTTCAATTGTGGATTCTTGTTCAATCTGTTCTCCAGCAACAGAAATCTTTTCCGCGCAATAGCTTTGAAGTTTCCCATTTGGCAACCAGGGTCACTATCTCTAAAAGGAAGACGCACAACATAGCGACCACTCTCGTCTCTAGTTGTGTTGGATTTATAGTGACTCTCGCAAAGTTTATCTTCCATCGATAAAACTTTACGCGGTACATCAGTTTCAAGCTCCCAAAATTTACGAAGCAATTCGTTGGTAGAATTGTCCTGAACATGCAAACTGATGATATTATTATTGGAAGAGTGATCAACAACCACAGTACGTCCTGAAAGAATCCAACCAAGTTGAGTGTTCTGAGCCGTTAAATTACCTGGTGAATTCCTGAGCAAACCATCTAATAGGATTTGTCCGTATATATCTGCTCCCAATAATAAATCGATTTTGTTGGGTGTATTATACCCTGGATCGGCCAGAACTAGTCCTGACAACTCTGACCAATCTCTTACTTCAAATTTCTTTGATGGCAATATCGATGACAAACGAGTCATGACATATGCCTGAACATCGCAACTGAACGTCGTGCAAATGGACTGTATTTTGAAATTGACCATAGATTTAACTGACACATTAAGTTGATCTCCACCCAAACCAGATACTAAACCTCTAACTGAGCTTTTAGGAAGCCTTAATTTTTGAACAGCATCCTCTGTGATAAATGAGGCTTCTGATCCCTGGTCCAATAAAGCCCTAAGAGTGTAAATAACACCGTTGTATTCTACATTAACTAACGCAGTAGCTAATAGAACTTGAGCAGTTGATTTAATAACACCATTAGCTAAATGTGTCGAGATTAAATTTTGACTACTCTCTCCTCTCTCTGAATTGTCTCTCTTAACAGGTTCAGGTTCAGTCGCTGAATTATGTGCAACAGAAAGAGTCTGATGCGACGAAACTGAATTTCCATCTGGATGCAATAGAGAGTGATGACGTTTTCTACAACGTCTACATGAAGTGCGAAGCTTGCATTTGGTAACAGAGTGTGAAGTTCCAAAACAGTTAAAGCATAACCTTGCCTTTTGTACAAATTCATGACGGGATGTGACGCATTCCTTACCAAATTTCTTGCACTGATAGAGCAAGTGATTTTCAGAGCAAAATGGGCAGGAAACAGTTGTAGTAACGTTGAATACTTTAGGTTTCACAATTTTCTCATATGTACGTGTTTTCTTTTTGTCATGTAGCTCTAGGAATTCCAACGCTCTAAATCTAGCTTCTAGAAATTGATTATACTCATTCAGCGTTGGTAATTCATCCGAACGATCGCTTAACTTCTGTTCCCATTGCTTCCGTGTTTCGCTATCTAACTTAAGGTTAGTGAGATGAATAATAATCAAATTCCAAGAATCGGTTCTCACACCTAAATAAGAAAGGGCATTCATACAATCATTTGTTGTGTCTAGTAGCTGCTTCACTCCGTTAGATGACTCCACAGTCAATGCCTTTTGACCCACCAATTTCGTGAGAATACAATTGGCTATGTAACGCTTGTTGCTATATCTCTTCTTCAGCTGATTCCAACATTTTTCATAATTCGCCTCTGTTATAGAAATATGTCTCAATAATTGTTCCGCTTCACCAGTGAGGTAGCTTTTTAAGTAATGTAGCTTCTGTACGCTAGCCAAGGATGTATTTTTGTGAATGAGAGACTCAAACAAATCGTGAAATGTGGGCCACTCCAAATATTTGCCCGAAAAAACTGGCAATTCAATCTTGGGTAATTTGACAGCAGTAGATTCCGGTTTGGCTTTGTCATGTGGTGTTGTTGTGTGTTCTTCCGCGTTAATCAACGCTAATGCTGCCTTCATATCACTCTTGTAGTCTATGTAACTTTCCTCAACCTCGCTATACATATTAGTAGAAAAGTAACTTACAGACATTTTTTCCGACTGTGACATTCCTTGAATTAATGTGCTATGATTTTCTTCAAATTTATCCCAAAAGTTTTCTAACATATCCAGTCGAGTTTCAATATATGGAATTGTTACCCGACTCTTAGGTGACTTCTTGAAATTAGAATAATTGTTACTAATTTTGCTTTGAAGGTCCTTTTGAAGTAGTAGAATTCCCTCCATATTGATATAGAATATTGAAGATTGATCAACAATGCAACGAATATCAGAAAGTGATTGAAGTAAACAGCTGATAAACTTCACCAACCAATGTCCAATAATTTGTATAAACAATGTTTTAATGAGTGATTAGTAAGTACGCACAGATTTCTAAAGTCTCTTGATTATATCGTCAACATACGATCGAATTGAAAGTCAATGAAGAACACATTCGAAAATTTTACAAGTCTTTTTTAGGCACTTTGACTCTGAGCGAAATTGGGCATAGGTTCCCCGTCTTGTCGTTTTCGCACGAATTATTCTAAGTCCAAGATCAGAAGTTGAAATTTTCCGATATTTTTCTAAGTTCTGATCTTGGTGTAAATAGAGTTCAAAGTACTTACAATTTTCCGGCACTGTACTTACGACGTTTTGTCACTTACTTGAACGCGCTAACACACACACACAAACTTTTTTTTTTGTGATATCCTATCCAGGGTCGAAGAACCATATGTTACCCTTTTAGGGTTGAGATTCCTGGTCCAGGAGGATGGGGTTTGTTTCCAAAAAAAGTAGGCAAGCTTTTACACATATTGGTTTATTTGCTACCCTACTACGAGGGGTTGCCACAAAAATGAGAAGATTTGGAACAACAGAATATAAAACATTTTATATACAAAGATTCTGCATGGATCAAACGATACCGCGATGCAATCTACGAGTACCGTCCTCCTTTGGGGAGAAATGGAAACTATTAGTACAAACAGGCACCATAGCTTAAACTTGTTATAATTATGCACAGTTACCTAAAATCGAGATGTTTTTATACTATTTCACATCCAAAATTGTTTCTTGTGAGTAGTGCGCTTGGGTAAACAAACATGCGGTCACGGCAACTAAACATTTGAATTTACCTAAATATATGTATTTTATTGGATTTCACACAGACATACACAACACAGGCTGTACCAAACGAATGCCCCATAGAGGGAAAGTACCTTTAATATTAAAGATAGCAAATTTTACTTACAGAAACCTTTATTTTATTTTTAAAGTTAAGGAAAACTGCACTTTCCCTCCAGGGGGCATTCGTATATGACATATGTATATATGTCTGTGGGATTTTACGTAATTTTACAACTGTCAACAGTAAAAAATACTACTGCTTTCAAAAGCTTAATCCTCCCTCCTGCTCCCTTCATGACTACAGCTCCTTGCTTACTACAGCTTACTATGACAAGGTAGGGTAACAGACGGAAGAAGAAGCGAGCAGACTCCTCACTGGTTTCCAGGGATGGCCATAGATTTGTGGAGATACCGAAATCACGATGTTCTAATATTATAGTGGACACAGCTGGACATACCTGGACGGTTCCGGCCAAAGATCGTAAAAACTGGCAACCTTGGATAAGGCTTTCATTTCACCCAAGTTTGGGTGCTTAAGTAACATAATTACAACAATACAATCGGATATTTTGTCGTATATCTTTTTTTAGGGTTCCGTAGTCCGACAAGGAACCCTTATAGTTTCGCCATGTCCGTCCATCTGTCTCGTCTGTCCGCGGCTTAGCTCAGAGACTACTAGTACTAGAAAGCTGTCATTTGACATGGATATAAATATTAATCACGCCGACAAAATGGTAAAACAAAAGGTCGAAAAATTTTTTTTAAGGTTACCTCTCATACACCAAAACGGGGGATGATTTTTTGTGGGGTATCGTTGAATAGGTCGTTCAAAAAAATTGGGGGTATGTGAAAACCATTTTTCGATTTAGGGATCCGTTGGCGAAATATTAAGCTTTGAAGTGCTAATTTTTGTTAGAGTCAAGCGTCCCCCCCTGCCGGCTAAACGGTTGTTTATAGATATGTGAAAAAATTACTTTTAGCCCCCTCTAAACACGACAATATGGGCCGTTCTTCTAAATGTATGGTACTAGACGTTTGGCGCGATCTGTATTAGTAGACCAACTTAAAATGTGCACTGCACTTGGCCGATATTTTTAATTTATTTTTAATCCTTTGCGAATAATATTTCTTCTTTTGCTATGCATGCAGCCTCAAATGATCCCACAGAACACTTTCAATAAGGGTTAGTCCGTAAATTAAAATTTAAGTAACAAATAAAAAACTGGACAAGTGCGAGTCGTACTCGCCTACCGAGGGTTCCGTTTAAGACTATAGTTTTCATGATTTATTTACGAATGTGTAAATACAAACGTAAAATGTAAAAATAAAATTACTAATGTAAAATTATTTTAATGTTTGACGTGTAAATATTTTTTAACAGTAATGAATTGAATTTCATTGTGATTTTGTCTGTCTCTGTATCTGTCTGTCTGTATGTGCGGTTTTAATTCGGGAACCACTCAACGGATTTGCATGCGATTTTCTTTATTATCAATCGTGGTGACCCTGGTCAACAGGGGTGTAGATAAAATAGCGCCCAAGCCGAAAACGCGGCAGAGATTAAAATATAAATGCGGTCGGAAACGAGGGCGAAAGGCTAAGTTTATAATAAATTTCCACAAGAGATCTCGCAATATCTACACAAATATGAAAATTATCCTTCGTTTTCAATATTTGATGTTTGCGGTACCGCCAAAACAAGATTTTTCAAGAGTATTCGTAGTATCGTTAACTATAATCACACCCTTGTGGCCGTCACGGTTCACCACAAAATGACAAAATTGTACACCGATTGAGACAAAATGCGTCTTCAACTGTGCCGTTCTGGTACAAAAACCGTAAATGCGTCGATAAGCACATTTTGTGACGCTTTCTTATGTCAAGAGTTGTTTACATGGATTTTCCCCATTTCGATAAACCAAGAATTGTCATTCATTATACTCGTATTATAGTGGTGCGAATGGTGCGGATGGTTAGGCATTATGTATATATAGTATTTTTATGCAAGTGTATAACTTTATTACATTTTAGTAGCCCACCCTTAATATTTTTTGTATGTATTTCCCGTTTTTATTTATGAACTTATTTCTTCATTGTATTATGTATATATAATATTTTTATATTTTTATTCCTAGATTCCTCTATTTTATTTATTTTTTATTTATTTATTTATTTAAAAACTTACGACTATCATTTATTTATGCAGGTGTATATTTTATTTCCCGTATTATTTTATATTTTTTTTATATTCTAAAGATATATTATATTGTGAAAATTAACTTTGACTTGTAGAAAGTATACTTAATGTATCTATTTTGCAAAAATAAATATTTTGATTTGATTGATTTGATTAGTATTTGTAAATTCTATCCTCTCACTCACGGTACGTTAATTCAAAATGTTAAACATTGTAGAATACAGTTTGTACATAAAAATCTAGCCAGTAACTCTTTCGCAAACGGATCCCTGAATAGAAAAATGATTTTCACACACACGCAATATTTTAGAATGGCCCAACCGACAACACCACGTTATGGGATAAAAGTAGTAAGGACCAAGGTTCAATGACCCTTTCTGTGAAAAAAGCAAAAAAAAATTTAGGCTTCCTATACTAATTGACTCAGGTTTGTTCTTAAACTAGTATACCTATAGAGGAACAAATAAAAAAAATCTTAATTCGCAAAAAGGATCTTCCATTGAACCTTGGTTCTGACTACTTACCGAGTCCCCAGTATGATATATCATGCAAAGTTATCAGAGTCTTTTACATTGAGTTAATAAAATACTGTTTCGGTGTTTCGTTTTTAGGGTTCCGTACCCAAAGGGTAACCAACGGGACCCTATTACTAAGACTTCGCTGTCTGTCTGTCTGTCCGTCTGTCACCAGACTGTATCTCATGAACCGTAATAGTTAGATAGTTGAAATTTTCACAGATGATGTATTTCTGTTGCCGCTATAACAAAAAATACTAAAGAACAGGATAAAATAAATATTAAAGGGGGCTCCCATAGAACAAACATGATTTTTTTGCTCTATTTCGCTCGATATTGATAACGGCAACAGGTAGACACTTGAAATATTTAGTTTATATAAGATAATTAGATCGCGCAAAGTTATTTTTATTATTGATCCCATTATTATGGATTATTTTCAACTTTTTCCTGGGAATGGCTAGGATAACCATAAATTTTATTTCCAAGTAACATTTTTAATAATATTTTGACTTTTCATTTTAATTGTTTTTACATTTAAAAGGTTTTCTACTATCGTCTCTTAATAACCTCTAAAATTATCGGGGTTTACTTTCAAACAAAGTCAGCCTGTATAAGGTGACTTTTGTTTATCCCGGGTGTAAATAGACTGCTACCATTATATGAAACCACATATTCTACCGACCCTACTGAACCACTTTTCCCAAGAAACATACCCGCGAACACCCTTAGCCTAGGAAACTTTAGTCAGTGAAACGGACAACGCTCTCTCTAAACTCGACCGTATGTCGGTGCGTTAGGGCTCACACGATTTTGTTTGGAACTCAATTATTTCCTAAACTAAGGGTGTCCGCGGGTATGATTCTTGGGAAAAGTGGTTCAGTAGGGTCGGTAGAATATGTGGTTTCATTTAATGGTAGCAGTCTATTTACACCCGGTATAGTCAAATTCACACTGGAGACTCGGTAAGTCGTCAGAATCAAGGTGCATTGAAACTTTCTGTGAAATACGAAAAATAAAATTTAGTCTTCTTATAGGTACAAATTGAGTCGGTTGTTCTTGAACAAGTAACTACAAAGGCACAAAAAATATTTTACTATATTTTTGGTCACCTTATATTCCGAGGTTTTTTGTAAGTGGACGTCCATTTGGTTAATTTTAATTTTATTATTTGCCGAGATAGAGGCCATATTCTGCGAAAAATTCATTTTTCTGCACTGCTTACTGAAGCTATGACTGACGGATGGATAGACGGACAGACAGCGTGGCGTAGGCTCAGTGATAGGGTTTCTTTTTGCAACCTTCGCTTGTGGAACCCCAAAAAAAGAAAAGGGTTATGGCATGCCATGCCAGGAAAGCGTTCAGTGGGTCGACAGTTGGCCCGATGTCGACTTCAAGGCTGTCGGTGGGCAATGGATGAGACTGGCGAGAGACCGACGGAAGTGGCGCGGAGAAGAAGAGGCCTGTGTCCAACTGTGGGTGGATGGATATGGGCTGATTGATGATGATGATATTAAAAAATATTCTACTTTGTAAATGAGCAAAAACAAATATTATGAAGACACTTCACTTTAGAAGCCAAAACAATTTTTTTTGCCAATTCTCGAGTAATTTGAGAATATATTACGCCTTTATTACAACTCGTTGTTGCGTAGAGAGGGACCTCAACTATTTTTATTTCGAACTTGTGATTTCTCGATTTCTAAGATTGATAATTAACACATTGCTTGTTTACATTCAAAACTAATTCTGTTAAATACGTGCTTATAATGCTTATATCGGGATATAAATTATTATGCTCAGATAAAAAAACGAGAAGTATAGTTGTAAATATCTACGAAACGAATCGATGTTTGTACTCTTCCTTAAGTGCACAATTCAATTCACTTGCTATTTATTTCGAATATTCAAAAGATATTGAGCCATAAGAACCGGTCTCATGCACCAGGAAGATTTTTGCCCATTTGCAACCTCCCTAAGTAGGTACTTTCTTATTAAGTGGCATTTGAAAATCAAATCATCATCAACCTGTAGATACTATCACTTTCAAAACGGTTAATAGTGAAGAGGACGGCAGATGCGTTTTGCAGCTCGCCTGTTTAATTGTCAACCGGTGGTGTTAGTTTGGAAGGATATCTCGAAGCTTGAATGAGGATGGTAAAGGTACCTGTTTCGTACCTGGTCCTACTTGCCAGGCAACGGCTACCTTCTACAGAAACTTGTGCAATAACATTTACTCTTTACTTACTGGGTGTGTCCAAAATAAAGTTTCTGTTTTTAGGTTCACAATTTTCTTAATGTTGGTACTCTTTTTGTTTAAGGCTCGGAACACCGAAGTCGGGCAAATACAGGGTTCGGAATTCCGAACTTAGATGACAGTAAATATTAAAACTCCTAAACAAAATAAACACTCCTCGCTTCTCCTAAAGGTGAAGTACTAAGTCATTAAAAAGAATTTTTATAAAATTTTATAGTTAGGTACTTCAGAAACGAAATAAGAATTTTAAGAAAAACTGTTAAGAGCAAGACTTATTTCAAAGGGGTTCCGATTTCTAAGGCCCTAAGAGCCGCTAAAGTGATACTTCTTCAGAAAAAAAATAACGTCATATACAATTATATTCATATTCAGAATACAGAACAAACTTTGTACCAGATTAATCTTTGAACTTAATTAAATTAATGTTGAAATATTTTTTCTTCCAACTTTGTTTTATTTTCGGCATTACTTGCCTAAATAGTGTGTACAAAGCGGCACTTTTCTGCCCCAGAGCAATGTAATGCAGAAAAGTCTAAATGAAAATCCATTCGTGCCCTGAAAACAATGCAATAATGGATTTACATACATACTTTCCTGCCGCCCCACCACTGAAGTCCCGCGTCAGTATTTATTGTCTCTGAAATATGAACCAAAATGCTTTAATCCAGAGGACTTCAGTGCTGGTGCTGACTCTAAAGCTGCAAATCCCAAGTGACCCGTACATAGAAAACTACATAGTTTTAGATTCCCCTATCAGCGCGCCGATGATAAGCCATAGGCCAATCAGCGCTATTTTTATTTTCGCAAATAATTTGAAATAAATAAAACTGGCTGAATGAAAACGTAAACCATAAACAAACAAAAAAACTAGAGCTACCGTGCCAGTATTTTTCATAATCGAGTGCTAACTTCTCGAGTGGTTTTATAAGCAAACGATTTGGTTGATAGTCTTGATAGGTATAGAAAACTAGTTTTCAACTATCCAATTAGCGCACCGATAGGTCATAGGCCAATCAGAGCTATTTCCAGGTGGCGCAGTCGGTAGCGCGCTTGTCTTGATAACAAGAGGTCGCAGGTTCGAATCCTGCGGGTCTACCACGTAATTCGATGATCATGGTAATGGGCTTCGTTTTGACAGTTGAAGCCCATTATTGAGCTTCGTCGTACCGCGTAAAATAATTGTGATGGTCTTCAAGCCCATGTCAATTGAGTGAATGATTTTCATACATATTTGACGTTTGAACACAATTATTGGTATCGCGTAACAAAAAAAAAAAAAAAAACCAAGTTCATGACCATTTTGAAATGTCAAATGAAAGCCGGACCACCAGAGCTCCGGTGTTCATAATAAATTTGCACAATTTTGGTATTTTCCAGCAATATTGTGGGGTACCTAAATCTACTATGCTTGGTTTTTCGTAGATATAACTTTTCGTGCCTTGTTTACGTGTTTTTTGTTCTAATAATCGAATGGCGAGAGCGTACTTGCTGTCTGCGGCGGGCGGAGGAGGAACACCTAAAAACCAGGGAAAGAATCCAGCGAAGGATGCAGAAAGATATTTGCAGGCCGATGCTTCTACCCAGCGACCTAATCTTCTACCTGAGATATCGTTCACGGAAAACTTTCTCCTTTCAAAGGTATGGCCTGTTGTTACCTACTAAATTATGCGAAAATTTTTTCCCATAGTGCCCCCTTATCTACACCCCAACCCAAACTTATTGTCACATGCCAATTTCACGAAACTTTCCGACGAAAAAAACACTGCAGTGCGTCCAGAAATCAAGGTAGTTTATTGTAGTTTCAACCAAACCAAACAAGAAAATGTAGTGTTACTCATCTACTTACTTCAGTGTACTTCTGTAATCAAATAACCAAGCCTAACATTGAAGTTTACAGCTTACTGTGTAAACGAGTAATTAAATTATCAAACATAACAGTGAAGTTTCTGACATCTTTTTTACAGATTCTGGTAGCTTTACAGATGTATGCCAGTGTTACCAAGGCGACACACGTAGGGAAAAACAACTCCCTAAACCTTTCACAATCAAAATGTCTGATTATCTGATGGAAGTTATGGAAGAGCTGAATCCACCACATATCTTGCAAAAATATATTCATTTTCCAAGATCTCAGTCAGAAGGGAATGAAACTTCAGAGAGGTAATGTTGATTTATAATAATACCTTCAATTTGTAGTTGTTAAAATCAAGTACAAATACTGTAATATTTCAAATATTCACACACAACATTAATATTATTTGCATTTTCTTTAAGATTTATGGAGAAGTTTGGATTTCTTGTGCATTTGCCCCAAGGACAATGAAGAATCATCCTTCAACATGAAGAGACCACTCACTCAATGTCATAGTGGTATTTAATACTTTCCAAAACATGAGATGAATTAATTTGGATGCACTGAGCATGGATCTTCAGCGTCCACCTCCACAAATTCCATTCCATGGAGACCATAAACAAATTGATGAGGGAAGAGTTGCTTTGGTCGATAGGCTGTGGAGGAGTTGACATCTAAATTAGTTATAGAATATGTTCATTATTTGTATACCATATTTTTTATGTTTTAACAAATTTTAGTGTAATTTATAAGAAATGTATAATTTGCAGCAGTCGCTGTTTGTACCTTAATTTTAAAAAAGGGTATATAATACTATAGCTTATAGTCTTTCACAGGTGATGGGACTAATGCATGGTACATGTATTTACTAAATTTTGTAATTAAATTATTTATATTGATAAGTTTATTGTAAACATGACATGTAATTTTTTTTGGTTGTTTTTTTTTGTATTTAGACTTAATTTAAGTGTTGATTCTGCAAATTCTGCTCAATTAAATATATTATGTGGTCTATTTTAATATCTGAAGTATGAATAAATAGTATTATTGTATTATGTACCCTTTTCTGAAATTAATATTTAATGACTAGAGATAATTATGTACATAAAGCAGGTATTGATCAATTAACATTGTCAGTTTTAGATCACATTTAATGTTATTAAGTTAGGATGCCCACAGAATTTCTGGACACCTCTTTACTCTGCTTAGGATATAAGGCCTTTGGTAAATAAAGTGTATGTTAGGTTTTATCACTGTCAGAACAATAAATGGCTTCTGTTTTGGCTATGACTTGTTCTTTTTTCGTCCCATCATCTTCCTGAATGGATTGATTGAATACATAATAAGTACATAAGGCTTATGTCCAGCAGTGGATGAAACAGGCTGATGGATTGATACATACATAATCTTATGCCTGTCTCCCAAAGGTATAGGTGGAGACTGCAGATTTCCATCTGATATGACTCAGACCTCCGTTCACTGATTAAAACTTTCGTCAGGCTCCGACACTGACAGCAGGATAGAGTATACCGTTTTCAAAGGATGCGACAGATGGCATTGGAACCTGTGTGGTGTTAATTTATGAACGCGGCCCTGGCATACCCCTCACATAATGTCCTTCTAGGACAACCAAGTAGAGTTATATCTTCCACTTTCCTTACCATTCTTTTCATTTGTCATTCTACTTTCATTCATACCCTTTATATTTAGACCAAACAACTAAATGTTTTTTTCCATACTATTAGATTTTAATTCTTTTATAATCTTGTCAAACTTAGATACTTTTCTCAGAATAACATCATTTTGAACCTACATGGAATTTCAGAAATAAAACACTACTTTTGCACTGGTTATTATTTATGTATTAACACACTTATTTTTAGTAAGTACCTACTGAAACCTCAAGTCTTACATATTAGATTTTTATCATCTATTTTAACAATTAACTTAAGTAATTGCTAAATTACCTCATTAACAACACTGCATTCAAAATCACAATACATTTCCACTGTGACTTAACACATTGCCCGGTTAACATTGTACCAATATTGTTGACCATCTTTTCGACAGCCAAGTCCAACTTCATTCACAATCACAATACATTTCCACTGAGACTTTACATGTTGCTTCGCTAATAGTGCTGCGATGTTGTTCACCACCTTCTCTACAGCCAAGTCTAAGTTCTCCATGAAAATGTCTTGTCTCTGTCTGTGTGCTGGCATTCTGAAACATAATATTTGATTGTTTTAAGTAAAACAAAAAGAGAAACAGGCACTGTATTGATGATGTTGAGTTGGGACGCCTGCTGGCGTTCAGGCGGATGGTTGGCTCTCCACTTGGAGCTATTCCATCCAATTCCCATTGCATGAAGCTTTGGTATTCTAATGTCTATTTCCTCCTCAATTCTTCCGCAGGCACTGTATTATGTTACACTGTTGATTTTCCAAAACTTCTACAGATTTTGGTAAAAAGTAAAGAAAAATTGACATTGCCTTATGTTATGATATTGATTTTCCCAGAAATTTGAAATTAAATAGAAGAAAAACACAACAGTAGGTAGGTATACTTACTTACTTTTATTTACAAACTTGAAATAGAAATGAAAACGAAACTTTTCGAGGGAGGTTATTTTTGTCATGTGCGTTTGGTTATTCATTTCTCATTTGCATTTATTACGTTAAGTGATACATTTGAAAATAAAACAATAAGAAACATTGTAAAACTTCTTTTCAATACGAAAAGAGGATCAGACTAATTAAATAGGTGCTCATATCTACGAATAACTTGGTTTATAATAACTTCGAAAACGCATCAACCCATAACTAAATTGAATAAACAAAACGCAGATTTTCATTCGTTCATGATGTTCATTGTCATTGCAATTTTTACAAAATAGGTCCGATTCAGACTCTGGTAATGGTAATGAAGTTCAAAATGATGTTCAAACCCATGACAATCAGAATTACGTGGTAGACCCGCTGGCCCGAGGAATTTTTTCAAATTCTTGTCTTTACATTTGTTTCTAATTTATCTTTTCTGGTTTGTAATGCACTCTAATAATCATTATTTTAGTGAGCTATCGAATAACGTTTAATAACTGTACGAACGTAACTATTAATTTTTCTAAATAAACATTTTTGGGATTGTTTTGACCTCAGTTCTTTAATTGGAAGTTGAAAGAAAAGCAGATTATGAACCTCGCGAAAGTGACTTAATTGCACTCGTGTTATTAGAACCCTCGCTGAAGTTCCGGCTCCAAACTAACACTCGGTGCAATAAAAAGTCACTTTGTGCTCGATGCAACAATTTTCCATAAAGAGTGTCTATTTACCCTCGACAACGTACCCATCTGCGTATAGTAATGCTCCTTCGCACGTACACTTATCGGGAAGTTTTCTTGGGATTATAAAATAAGTTGCTTGATTTTTATTTTTAGTGTTCCATTCCTAAATCGTAAAACCATTATGGTGAGACTCCGTTGTCTGTCCGTATATCATAGCCTCATAACATTTTTTTTTACTATAGGATGTTACGTGTAAATTATAGAAAAACTAAAGTGATGAAAAATTCAAAACCATGTAAAAATTAAATAAAATGAAAATAAAGCATTTTGTAACAATACAATTATGGGTACTGCAATTAGCTATTTAAAAATACACATGTTCGAATGACTAAAGAAAGCCTTCAAGAATAATTTTATTGAATGTCTGGTCAATTAAATACATATTTTCTGCCCGCGCTTACGGAAGGTCATTTTTAATAAGGAAGATATTCAAGAATATTAAATATAAGTATTAGTAGAATAATATTATCACTAGATAGAAAAGCAATTTGTTTCCTACTTTGATATCATATTACTGCAGTGCGACATGTTGTAGGTATTATTATAAATTATTATTAATTTTTTCATTTAAAATTTTTAAATAATTTTTTGCTTATTTTATTTATATCAAATTTATTTTTGTTTTATACATTAATGTAGCCACAATGGCACGTATATTGATAATTATGAATAAAAATGTTATGTCTTTTCAATTTATCATAGGGTAAAAAATCTCGGTATATTAGATATTTTGTTATAAAAATCCCCACTTAGCCTGTACCTTTTATATGTAAGACAGCAATCGATTCTAGCATGCACATAGTCCAGGTGCACAAGAATTTAGTGAACAAGTCCAAGTAGTACCCTACCGAGTAACGTTCTAACATTCCAATGCCGTTTGAGGTAAGGATTTTTTATCTTGTACCGTCGTAGCTTGTACCAAAGTACTCTTTGCTTGTACCTAAGGTAGAAAAGTTTCACAGCACAAGTAAGTAAACTAATTCTTTGTAGAAGGATTGCATGTAATTATGTCTATACTCACGAATGCATTTATGAAGTCAATGATGGGATTCTAATTATAGCAGCTTTTTTATCATAGATTATTATACAAAATACATTATAATATATCATGTTATGAAATTGTTGTTTGCGTCAAATGTTTATTCGTTTAAGAAATGAAATCTGGGTCTTAATATAAGTTTGGACACTGCCCACCTGCCAAAGATGAACGTCATTATATAACTTGATAATAAATATTTTTATGGCACTGCGTGAACTTAATCTGCACTTAACGCTTTTCCCTGACAACATTACATTATAAGTAATCCATTTGTGTACCGTGCAAAAATTAATAGGTACCATAGATGACATTTTGATTTCTAAATAATTTAAAGGCTACGGACCAAGCAAGAAGTTAACCAGACTGGACTGCTAATCTCTATTGAAAGCCGAAGTTAGCTCTCCAGTATGGTTATCTACACTATTAAATAAAGAGGAAAGATTTGTTTGTTTGTTTGTTTTCAGTTTGAAAATTCAGTATTTGTGAACCATGTCGGGAGAAAAAACGCTGCTTAGCTGCTTTATCGGCGTGCCCTGACCAAATGGTTAGTTATACGTGATAAAACCGGTTGTTTTTCCATACGAGGAAACTGTATCAGCTTAATCCGACTAAAGATTTCCATCTACAACGATCCTGACACACCTCTTGCTAATATTAAGCTTGAAAAATTTACTACAGCCAGGTTTAAGCACAGATACATCAAATACTGTGGTTTAAGTAATGATTTCTTCCCATATGGCAAAACTAATCAGTTTAATCTGACTACAGATTTCCATCTACAACGATCCTGACACACCTCTTGCTAATATTAAGCTTGAGAAAGTGACTACAGCCAGGTTTAAGCACAGATACATTAAATACTATGATTTAAGTGATGATTTTTTCCCATACGGGAAATCTATAACAGTTTAATCTGACTATAAGCTTCTTGCCAATCCACTCTAACAGCTAAGAAAAAAACGTCAGTTCATCGCACTACGTATTTAGTTCAATATGCCTTACGGCTAAACAGTAATTTTTACCGTGATTTCGAATCTCAGCTCATAACGTCTTATGTATCCTACATACAAAACTACTGCATCTTACAAATATTTATTAGAATTCAAGAAAAATGTTGTCATTTAAAAAATATCTATGTGAAAATGGGACGTTTTGGGGCTTAAATTAAAACACAAGATTTCTGTTGTGGTTTTTAAACATGTGAATTATCCGAAATTTCAAGATGGATAGACCATATAGGTTTGGCGATAGACACAATATACAAAAAAATCGAAACACTTCTCAAGTTTGTGTTTTTATTGGATTATTAGAAAAAATTCGGAAAAATTAAAATGTCGTACAAAAGGTAGTACATGGTTTCGAATTCCCTATACCTAAACTAAAGTTCCAAATCCTCTTCAAATCAAGAGTTACATAATCCTCTTTTTTGGTTAATTGTCGTCAGAAAGAAAGTCTTGGTAGTGTTTAGATTTTTTTAATGAGAACTGCATAGTTAAATACTGCTTCTGTGGTCGGGTGGTTCGAGTACTAAACTACTAGTCTGGATGTCGCAGGGGCAAATTTTTGTTCGGTCTGCGCTTATGAACGGTCCAACCTGTGTCCGAAGGACGGAAATAGCACCACAACAAATCCCACCACGGTAGGACGAAAAATCAGGTTTCTAGTTTATTTATCGCAACAAACAGACACGGTTTTCTCACTAAAAAGCCGGAAATCTGACTCCATAGATTTAACAATCCATCCATCCATCCATAAGCCTGTTTCGTCCACTGCTGGACATAGGCCTTTCCAGGATTTCGCCACTCTTGGCGGTCCTTCTGGAAGAAATGCCCATACTCACACACGCTGGGCAGGCGGGTTGGTGAGCGCGGTGCCGAAACCCTTGCACTAGTCACTAGTCTGTTTTATATAAGGCCCGGCAATTGGGGATGGATATACCGCCATCCATCGGTCCCAGGCAATGGTGGGCCGCCTGGTTTTGCCTGAGAGCTGTTCTCTTACTCTCCCCCGAATAACTTCGGGAGGATTTCCGAGTAAGATGGTGGTACCTCCACAGTCGAGCCCGGCATCAGCTCTACCACCTATCACCTCTACCATGCAAGTAAATTGTAAGATTTACTACTTTACAACTGTAAGATTTTCAACTTCAGACAGTTGTCTGCAGTTCAGGCTCCCTATTTGTAAAGGAATAACCACAGAACATTAATAACGGCTACGACGCCATAATAAGAACTGCAAATGGACAGCTGCCATGCTGGCTTTCGTACATGAATGACTTTCTCATGTTTTTATAAGAAAATCAAGGTAGAGACGCATCCATAAACCACGTGGTTTCCTTAGGGGGAGGGAGGGGTTTGGTAAAAAGCTACGCTGGGCTACGTGTGGGTTTGGAGCCTGAGCTACGTGGTCTTTGAACGAGCGGGCAAAACGAGTGAGTTCTCCGAGTCTACTCAAACAATCCAGTGTTTGTATGTATATGTGTATCTATGTATAATTGTTCGACGATAACTCGAGTATCTTTGATCGGAATGTTATGAAATTTGGTAGGTGAATAAATAAGGCAAAAAGAATTTAGTTCAAACATGAGCTAAATCGGTCAAGCGCAAATTGGGTGCGCGCGAGTTCACAGTTCGGGGCGAAATGCTAGTATTATATTTGACCACATTGGAAAATAATCTCTACCTACCCCTCTGGGAGACAGGCGTGAGTATGATGGTATTTATAAAAAAAAATATACGTATGTTGGAATATTTCGTATCACGCACTCGTTGACTCGCACAGCAGCCGAGTCTGTTTTGAAACAGCAACTTCCTCAAACCAGCGGCCTGCATAGAACTTTTTGCTGAAAAAGCAATGAGAAGGTCAAGTTTGACGATAAAAATAACAGGATAAAAATTAAAAACCAATTTGAAAATATATTTTTTTGTATGAAATCACGTACTCTAGGGCAGTGCCTACCCTGGCGTCATACAAATAATGAATTTTCAAAGTGACATCAAAATCTTCTCATTTTATTTTTGTTGTCATACTTGACCTTCTCATTGCATTTCCAGCAAAAATTTCTATCCACGACGCTGCTTCAGACGACTGATTGCATTATTATAAAAGTCGTTGACCTATAATTTAAGCTAAATCTATGTTTAAAAATCTTTATCTTTATCTTAATCTTTATGTCTGTCTGTCTGTGCACGATTACGCAAAATCCACTGGAAAGATGTTGATGAATTTATTTTTGTGTTACACAGGGTCAACAATATAATTATAGGATACTTTTTACTTTGGAATATTGTCTGTCTGTTTGTTTGTCCGGGCTAATACTTATTGTTCGACACCAACATGAAACCTTTTTAGGGTTCCGTACCTGGACCCTATTACTAATTTTAGCCTCCGTTGTCAGTCTGCCTGTCCGTCCGTATGTTGCAGGGGTCTACAGTTTCAGCCGTAAGAGGTTTCCAGTTAAAATTTTCACAGAATATGTAATGAAATACACACGCACAATGAAAAATAAAGGGGGTCCCCATAAAAGAAACCTTGAAAAAATTATATTCATTTCAAGGTTATTTGTTTCAGCTCTTCGTAAAGACGGTAATACACAGAAGTTTAAAATTTGGTCAGATTGTCATAAATACTATAAAGTAAAATTATTTTTGTATTTAAGCAAATGGTAAAAATTTGGGTTCCGTACTCAAAGAATGCCCAATAATTTGACAGGCGCTATCATTTTAGTGGTTTTTAGGGTTCAGTACACAAAGAGTAAGAAACGGGACCCTATTACTAAGACTCCGCTGTCCGTCTGTCTGTCTGTCTGTCCGTCTGTCCGTCTGTCATCAAGCTGTATCTCATGAACCGTGATAGATAGACAGTTGAAATTTTCACAGATAATGTGTTTCTGTTGCCGCTATAATAACAAATACTAAAACCAGCAAAGTGCGAGTCGGAACTGCGCACTCCCATACAACAGACATGATTTTTTTGCCTATTTATAGATACTTGGGCTGTTTTTTATCAGTTTTTACGGTTCCTTACCCGTTTTGTGTGGTGGCACTTGGACAATTTATTTTTTGATACAATGACATCTTTTTACACTTTATGATGATTTCCACTATGATTAGTCAATTCTCAGACAGTAATAACAAGTCGAAAGAAAAGGCCACTTTATGTACAAGTTGAGTAATATAATAAATAACATTAAAACCCCGAGACAAGTTTTCATGTGAATTCGCAATGCTGTTTAGCTTCGCATAGCTTTTATAATATTTTCGCAAGGCAACTGAAAAATCACGTACCATGTTTGATGAGCTATTTTACTCACGTTTTAATAATTTAATACAATTTCATTGTGTTTTAGCACTACAGCCTTTCGGGAAATTGCATTGGATTATCACTACAACGCCAGGTGGTAGAGCTGGTGCCGGGCTCGACTGTGGAGGTACCACCATCTTACTCGCAAACACTCTCGAAGTTATTCGAGTGAGAGTAAGAGAACAGCTCTCAGGAAAAACCAGGCGGCCCACCATTGCCTGGGACCGATGGATGGCGGTTTATCCATCCCCAATTGCCGGGCCTTATATAAAACAGACTGGTGACGAGCAGCGGCGTCACTGGTGCAAGGGTTTCGCTACCACGCTTACCAACCCGCCTGAATAGAGTGTTGAGTTTCTTCCAGGAAGACCACCAACAGTGGCGAAATCTTGGAAAGGCCTATGTCGGACGAAACAAGCTGATGGATGGATGGATGGATGGATCACTACAACAGACCTCTAACCGAGAGCGCAATGTTACCTATGTTTTAAGGGGACTGTCCCGCGATCGCGCTTCATCGGCTCCATGCAAATGGAGTGAAATCATATCTAGGACAATAACTTTTCAAGCTCGACAACATTTTGTAGACATTAGACAGGGCACAGAAACTTACACCTGGGCTTCAGTTTAGTCAGGTTCTCGTCAAATAATTTAATTTCAAAACTACGCGTAACTGAAAAACTGTTATTTTCAATAAAAGGGACTAAAGTTTAGCTTATCAATCTAAGGCAATAAATTTTTTTTTATACAACGTTGGAATAGTAATGAACATTCTATAATGAAAAAAATACTCCGTAGCTACTATTTATACGGAATATAAATATAAATATAACTATAACGCTGTCTTGCCCAGAGTGCGCGCACATTTCGCGGCCGAAAAAGACTGCGATAATATTTTATAAATCCCGTGCTTCCTAGCGACAACGGTCCTCTTAAATTCCCGAGCGTATATGGAATTTTTGGCAATTGGTGATAATTTAACGAGCGAGCGAAGTTCTCCGATTCTACTGGAACAATCCGGCGTTTGTATGCACATATGTATGAATGTTTGTTTGACGATAACTCGAGTATCGTTGATCGGAATGTCATTAAATTTGGCAGGCGAGTAAATAAGGAAAAAAGAATTTTCAAGTTCAAACATGAGCCAAATCGGTCAAGCGCGAATCGGGCGAGCGCGAGTTCACAGTTCGGGGCGAAATACTAGTTAGATATAGCCCAGAGTTTAGGTAAAAGAAAACTACACTAAAATAATTTGGCTAAGTGCGAGTCGGACTCGCGCACAAAGGGTTCCGTAGCACCCTACAATAAGGGTGCGGAACTCTAAAAACATTATGGTAACTAACAACAATGTACGTGCCAAAGCAAAACAGTGCCAAACATCAAGGCTACAAAAAACAAGTTGCTAAAATGATAGCGGCTGACAAAAACTTGGCGCCGTCTGCGTACGGAACCCTGATTTTGATGAATTTTTATTTTACTTTGAATTATAGTCGTGCTTACACCATCCGATTTATCTGGATCCTAATTAAAAGGCGCGAAGAGACAGACCGTCCTTAACGCGATAGCACTGTCCGAAGTCCAATTTAATTAGGATTCCGATAAATCGGATAGTGTAATCGCGGCTTATGTCCTACAATTTGACTAAATTTAAAACTTTACTGTAAAAGATAAATCCAATGACGTTTAAATAGTGCAACTTTTAGGGGCTTCTTGTATCCACATACGCCTCTTATTTTTTAATATAGTTGTCGTGATAGAGGCCATAGTAACACATATTCTGTAAAAATTTCAACATTGTACCCATTACGGTTGAAGCTGTAGACTTAAAGGAGGCTTAGTAATAGGGTCCCGTTTGGCACCCTTCTGGTGCGGAACGGAACCCAAAGCATTAAGACAAATTCTCACTTAATTGTGTTAGATAAATAAATAAATAGAATCAAAAGTGAAAATTTGCTATAATGTTATTTCTCAGAGTATTAATTTAGACTTGAAGGTTGATATTTTGTAACGAAGGCAGATTTTCGTGAATATGAAGGTTGCTATTTTGTAACGGAGGTCGATTTTCGTAATCGAGTGGGCCACTAAACTGGTTGTGTAAAGTTTGTTGCTAAAATTACGACTGGTTCCACCAAAACAAACCGGCGGGCAAAAACAGATAAAAATGAACTTCAAAAATAACCTTCAATGGGTATTGAACTATTTACGAATTGTGACGTCATTTCAATTACGAACGTATCCTTAGTTAAGCGGATATGTATGTTTTCGACGATAGGCACTCGGTTTGGCAACTGATTTTACGATACAGAATCAGGGGGCAGAGGACTATCTTAATCCGAATTGACACTTTCAAAAAGAGTACTCAAATTCCAGACTACTAGTGGACTAGTGCATTTCTTTTTTGTAAATTATTAAATACCGACTGCCTCGCTCGGTTTAGTTAAGGTGCTGTCAATACATGAATTCGGCAAAATAGTACATTTTGATGCAAGTGCGAAATGGTTGATATTTCGAGTCAAGTCACGACGGACTTTTTTCAAAACACTCGGGGCGAGAAATGTCAACACTTTCGCACGTGTATCAAGTGAATTTTTTAATACACCTGCGAAAAATTACATGAAACAATAAAATAAAAGCAATTTTGTTGCAAATCACAACAGAAAATTAGAAAATTCGACGGAAGAAAACGCAGTGTCTGGTTGGCGCCAGGGAACTGCCCGCTCCCAGGAAAAGTGAGTCCAAATGAGAAGTCTAACCAAAACAATAGTGAAAGAATTTTCACAAGTAATATAAGTAATTTCATTGTAAGATAATAAATATATTTTCTTTCAAACCAGTCATTGGCTTCTAATTTTTATTATTTATTAAGAAAATTAAACAAATACTGAATGAGATGCGCTATAGTTCGACCCCTCAGTGGGGTCGTCATCGGGCGAATGGGACGTACGACCCTACTGAGGGGTCTAAATATAGCGCATCTCATTCAGTATTTGTTTAATTCTCTTAATAAATAATAAGTAATTTCAGAGATTACCCGCACGAATTACTTTAATAACTATATCCCTACAGAACTGCCCGTCCCCAGGGAACAAACTCTAACCTATGTCCAAGCGAAGATCAAAAAATTACAACAATGGGACGATGGGCTATCGGCTGGAACTTCGAATTTAGACCTACATGATTAAGTTTATGGTGTCGCTGAAACGCCTGAAGCTTGAGGGTCTCATGATGATCAGCCCCCTGATTCTGTATCGTAAAATCAGGTGCCAACCGAGTGCCTATCGTCGAAAACATACATGTGTGTACTATAGAATTCCGCGTATCTAAGGATACGTTCGCATTTGAAATGACGTCACAATTGGTAAATACCTACTTCAATACCCATTGAAGGTTATTTTGGAAGTTCATTTTTTATCTGGTTTTGGTGAATAGCAACAATAGATGGCAACCGACACTAAGTTACATAATAGGCCCGCAGGTCGATAGTAACTGAATCTCAGTAATGGATTTCAGCTGGAACTTCGATTTGTACGCAAATGTTTAGGTTTATGATGTCGCATTATCTATGTGAGAGTGAGTCGTGTCGTGCTATAAAATACCTGGAATTGGAGAGCAAGAAATGGTTTTAGCACCTTTGTCCTAATCATAGCTTCTAAAACGGCAAAAAATCACAATTAACAGGTTTTTGTCCATAGCACTGTAATGAAGTAATGGATTTTTTGGTAGGTACATAATAATCACTTACCTATTCAAGATACTTAAGTACCAATTGTTGTAAATATCATAGAAACATATGGCCTAAGAATGTGAAAAATGGTAGTAGTCAAAAAATCGTGCTAAATTTGGAGCTTCAGTTTTGGGATTTCAAGGGTTTATAAACGGGGCCCGAGAAAAAGGGTCTTGAATTTAACAAACCACATAGGTATGTAAATAGATTAACGGGGATAAACACATAGAGTGAATGATTAGGATTATTGCTTATGATATCTTGCAACTTGCAATTAAAACGCTTCCTTGGCATACATACATAATTTGTTGAGACACCGTAACTATCACGACAACTACTGCTGCTACTTTGTTGTCTCAACTCTTGTTGGTTCCTTGACCAAAGTTACGCAGGTACTAATATTAATATCTTGACTCGTATCTATACTAATAATTAAGTAGGAAGAAGGTCGTGTTTGCACACATAATAATTCAAAAAAAACATTAATGAAGTGGGTTTTTAGAACTGTATTGAAGCCAAAACCAATTTTGTTTTTTCTATTTTTTTATATTTTTCTGCATGTATGTTCCGTTTTTATCCTACAACCACTCAACGGATTTGGATTTGTTTTTTTATTATCATCGCAGTGACCCAGTCCAACATATAGGTTATAAGGGGTCGTCGGTCATCAAGTAAGGGGTATTCATAAAATAACGGGGTAGATATTGATATCGAATAAACGCAGGCGGAGCTGCGGACGAAAGGCTTACCTTAATATAGTTGTATAATAATTTATCGTTGATGTTAACGAACATACTGGCTGTAAATTTAGAAACTTACTTGGTTTAATGGGCTCTTCGGTGTCCCTAAACCATTTAATAGCTATATGTATACTAATAATAAAGTATTTAGAAAGTCTTGTCTTACATTGTATATTTTCGCAAAATTTTAAATGAAATGTGTCATTTGTCGATCCTTTTCTACTTTTATGTCTAAGTTATAATAATAAATATTTTATCTTTATAAAAGCTTTTTCATTGTTTTTTGTTAATATATACACTTTTAAATATATGCAAAAAAAGAAATAATAATTTCGAAATATATTTCGATCCACTAGGGGTCGTCGTCAGTCGAATATGGAACATTATATTAAATATAACCATAGATAAAAAGTAGACATAAAAAAAAAAAAATTACGGACTTAAACCTATTTTCTTAACCTATTTAGCTTATTGCTCTCGTCCGAACTGCTAGTGTGAAAAAGAATATACGTCTTTGTGGTTGAGACTGGGTGTTAGGACATATGTCGGTCGGTCAGTGTTGTTTGTTTAGTCCGGCTCCGTAGTGGGCACCAAGTGACCAAATGTAAGAAGATTCCCAAGTCCTCAGTTCAATGTCAGTTAAAGGTGGGTGAAAAGCTTTAATGACACGGACGGTGAAGCAATTGTTAAATGAATGGCCATGAGAGCGAGCATGTGTAGGAATAGGTAAGTTGTTGTGTGGTATTGAGTTTGTAGTATGTCGATGGTTGTTCATTCTGATGTGGAGTGCATTTCTTGTCTCACCTACGTAGAATGCCGGACAGTGCCGGCATTCTAGCAGATAGATACAGTTTTCAGTTTTGCATGAAGAGTTTGATTGTGTGGTGTAGATGTTGGATGTGTGGTGTGTGTTGATATTTGTGTCTGTTCTAATGATGGGACATGTTTTGCATCGCGGTCGTTGGCATGGAGCGGTACCGGGTGATGTGTTTGATGGGTTGGATTGGTATTTTGATTTATTTTTTGTGAAATGTGACTTAAGGTTCCGGTTCTGTCTGTAGCAGATTTGTGGGTTTCTGGAGAGTAGGTTTTTTGTTTCATCATTTTGTTGGAGGATGGGAATGAAATCATTGATAAGTTTTTTGAGTTTATAGCTGCCATGAAAGAATGTAGTTACTAATTTGGGATTGTTGGATGAGTTGATTGATCTATTTTGAACGTTGTGATATTTTGGTCTATTGTATAAATGTTTCTGTAGGAATTGGTGAGGATAATTTCTGTTGAGGAGGCCTTCGTTGATTTTGTTGTGGTATTGGTCGAGTGATTCCTGGTTGCTACATATCCGACGACCGCGAAGTGATAATGAGTATGGTATTGATTTTTTTATATGTGGTGGATGACAACTGGTGAAGTCGAGATATTGAAGTTTATTGGTGGGCTTGAAATGAACGGAGGTGCTGAGTTTGTTGTTATGGTCGATGGTTATATCTACATCTAAGAAGGTGATACTGTTTGAGGAGACATTATGGGTGAATTTAAGTGAACAATGAGCGTTTAATCTGTCAATGAAGTCTTTTAGGGAATCGTTACTGTGTGGCCAGATCATGAACACGTCATCAATGAATCTCTTCCACACAAGAGGTTTCTGGGACTCACTTGCCAGAAATGCGGTTTCTATGGCACCCATGAATATGTTCGCATAGCTGGGAGCCATCCGAGTTCCCATGGCAGTTCCTTTTATTTGATGATAATATGAACTTAAAACAAAAACTTCTTCAAACTGAAGTGAATCACTTGTGTATACATCTATAAAATTTGTAATCAAGGAACCTGCCTGCCCATACCAGAGCGGCAACAGCAGTATTCAAAGCCAGCTATATTTTCTCCAAAAGGCCGTGCTGAACATTCACACAAGAAGAATCCAACATCCCAAAAGTTCGTTCCTTGTTTATTATTTTCAAGCAGAGATTAGATGGTGTCTAGACTCAGTGTCACTCAACATCAGACAGTAAATATCTAAAGAAGAGCTCAGAAGATCACCCTAAACAAGTGGGCTCAACAGGAACGGGGCGTGGAATAGGCCATAGAAGGGAACTCAAGGTTGACTTGACCTCGCCTAAGAAGCACTCGTCACTGCTCAACAATCGCACTATTTTAGATAAACTCTTTTTGCTCTTGTCCCAACATCACACGACTACAACATAGGCTATTTTACACCCAACTTTTCTTATTTAAATTTATTTTTGAATCTTTTTTTACTTTTGAGTGACAATCCAAAGGTCTGTCAAAGTCAAAACCACCTTGACTTGTTATTCTTTCTCAACCATAAAGATAACAATGTGCCGGTAGAATAATCGAACGACCTCCTTTAGCTAAAAAATAAAGCAACCTCAATGAAGGAAATTCTTAACCATATTAAAAACAAATCAGCAAAATTATCACAATACTACACCCATTTAATTTATTTAGGAAAATGTTTAGAAATCGGCGCCGCACCGAAAGGATTGGTGTCAAAAATAGCGCTTCACGCTATACCACCTATCATCAGAAGAAATATGATTGCAGTAAACTACATAAACGCCTTACATTCTACACAAATGTTATACACCCAGTACTCATATTTATGTTTAGACCAAAATAAAATAAGTTAGATGCACTACTCAAAGTTAGCCTCATCTGCTACCCCCACCTTTTTCTAGAAATACAGAGTATCCTCACAAAGGCTAAAAGAAATCTCACCGAAGAAAACCCCAGGCTATTGAAAAAACTAGAAAACTTACAATTATACTATAAACGCAACAAAATTAATTTACCACTAGGATACCACCAGACCAGTATCCCTGCAGATCTTGACCTTACTCCAGTAGACCTCTCAAACCCATTTTCCATCCCTCCCCCCCCTTCCCCTCCACAAGTACAAAACAACCAAAATTCCAGCATAGATACAATTGTCAACCTATCTTCACTTCAATTGACTCCCGAAGACACAGCAGTATTAAACAAAGGGTTATCTTTCTGTCCTACTAAGAAGCTCGATAGAATCAAACTAATGAACGATTTTGTAAAATTTGGCCGCAAAATTAAGTGGAAATACTACTGGCAATCACATTCTCACCAACAAAATGTTAATGTGCACGCAGCGTTACAAAAATTTAAACCTCCTTCGCCAAACGAACCACCACCCCTGCCACCAAACCACCCTATAGAAATTTTCATCACAAGCATTCTAGCCAAACTTTCAGATGATAGATATATAAATACCCTTCAGGATGAAAACCAAAACCTCACAAATACAGAAAGAAAATCCTTACATAAATTGAAAGCAAATGACAATATTATCATAACATCTGCTGATAAAGGATCAGCGACTGTTTTACTGGACAAACATGATTATATATTAGAAGGACTCAGACAACTTACAGACACGACGTCTTACTCCGTTGCACCAAGTGACCCCTGTGACCAGATTGTGGACATGATCAATGACTTACTCTACACAAGAGGTGCAGCAGAAAACTTATCAGAAACAGATATACAACTTCTGATACCGAGCCATCCGAGAACTCCCCACTTTTATATGTTACCTAAAATACATAAAACAAACAACCCTGGCAGACCCATAGTTGCATCTTATGATGCCCCAACAGAGAGAATATCAGCTTTTGTAGACTACCATCTTCAACCATTAGTAAAAGAACTATCATCACATATAAAAGACACCACCCACTTTCTCGAAATTATACATTCACTACAACTTCCAAACAATACCAAATTACTTTTAGTAACAATAGACGTCGTTTCATTATACACCAATATTCCACACGATGACGGCCTTGCGGCCCTTCGTAATCATCTAAACACTCGGCCTTCACCCCACCTTCCATCAACGGATTTTATAATCAGCCTCGCAGAAATAATTCTAAAACACAACTTCTTTTCATTCGAAAATTCATATTATCATCAAATAAAAGGAACTGCCATGGGAACTCGGATGGCTCCCAGCTATGCGAACATATTCATGGGTGCCATAGAAACCGCATTTCTGGCAAGTGAGTCCCAGAAACCTCTTGTGTGGAAGAGATTCATTGATGACGTGTTCATGATCTGGCCACACAGTAACGATTCCCTAAAAGACTTCATTGACAGATTAAACGCTCATTGTTCACTTAAATTCACCCATAATGTCTCCTCAAACAGTATCACCTTCTTAGATGTAGATATAACCATCGACCATAACAACAAACTCAGCACCTCCGTTCATTTCAAGCCCACCAATAAACTTCAATATCTCGACTTCACCAGTTGTCATCCACCACATATAAAAAAATCAATACCATACTCATTATCACTTCGCGGTCGTCGGATATGTAGCAACCAGGAATCACTCGACCAATACCACAACAAAATCAACGAAGGCCTCCTCAACAGAAATTATCCTCACCAATTCCTACAGAAACATTTATACAATAGACCAAAATATCACAACGTTCAAAATAGATCAATCAACTCATCCAACAATCCCAAATTAGTAACTACATTCTTTCATGGCAGCTATAAACTCAAAAAACTTATCAATGATTTCATTCCCATCCTCCAACAAAATGATGAAACAAAAAACCTACTCTCCAGAAACCCACAAATCTGCTACAGACAGAACCGGAACCTTAAGTCACATTTCACAAAAAATAAATCAAAATACCAATCCAACCCATCAAACACATCACCCGGTACCGCTCCATGCCAACGACCGCGATGCAAAACATGTCCCATCATTAGAACAGACACAAATATCAACACACACCACACATCCAACATCTACACCACACAATCAAACTCTTCATGCAAAACTGAAAACTGTATCTATCTGCTAGAATGCCGGCACTGTCCGGCATTCTACGTAGGTGAGACAAGAAATGCACTCCACATCAGAATGAACAACCATCGACATACTACAAACTCAATACCACACAACAACTTACCTATTCCTACACATGCTCGCTCTCATGGCCATTCATTTAACAATTGCTTCACCGTCCGTGTCATTAAAGCTTTTCACCCACCTTTAACTGACATTGAACTGAGGACTTGGGAATCTTCTTACATTTGGTCACTTGGTGCCCACTACGGAGCCGGACTAAACAAACAACACTGACCGACCGACATATGTCCTAACACCCAGTCTCAACCACAAAGACGTATATTCTTTTTCACACTAGCAGTTCGGACGAGAGCAATAAGCTAAATAGGTTAAGAAAATAGGTTTAAGTCCGTCATTTTTTTTTTTTATGTCTACTTTTTATCTATGGTTATATTTAATATAATGTTCCATATTCGACTGACGACGACCCCTAGTGGATCGAAATATATTTCGAAATTATTATTTCTTTTTTTGCATATATTTAAAAGTGTATATATTAACAAAAAACAATGAAAAAGCTTTTATAAAGATAAAATATTTATTATTATAACGTTCGCACATGCGATATTTTATAATTACTACGAAGAACATAATACCTAATATAAACAATAACATCATGTTTGCCGTTGAGTTCTTCCATATCATCGAACTTAAAACAAAAACTTCTTCAAACTGAAGTGAATCACTTGTGTATACATCTATAAAATTTGTAATCAAGGAACCTGCCTGCCCATACCAGAGCGGCAACAGCAGTATTCAAAGCCAGCTATATTTTCTCCAAAAGGCCGTGCTGAACATTCACACAAGAAGAATCCAACATCCCAAAAGTTCGTTCCTTGTTTATTATTTTCAAGCAGAGATTAGATGGTGTCTAGACTCAGTGTCACTCAACATCAGACAGTAAATATCTAAAGAAGAGCTCAGAAGATCACCCTAAACAAGTGGGCTCAACAGGAACGGGGCGTGGAATAGGCCATAGAAGGGAACTCAAGGTTGACTTGACCTCGCCTAAGAAGCACTCGTCACTGCTCAACAATCGCACTATTTTAGATAAACTCTTTTTGCTCTTGTCCCAACATCACACGACTACAACATAGGCTATTTTACACCCAACTTTTCTTATTTAAATTTATTTTTGAATCTTTTTTTACTTTTGAGTGACAATCCAAAGGTCTGTCAAAGTCAAAACCACCTTGACTTGTTATTCTTTCTCAACCATAAAGATAACAATGTGCCGGTAGAATAATCGAACGACCTCCTTTAGCTAAAAAATAAAGCAACCTCAATGAAGGAAATTCTTAACCATATTAAAAACAAATCAGCAAAATTATCACAATACTACACCCATTTAATTTATTTAGGAAAATGTTTAGAAATCGGCGCCGCACCGAAAGGATTGGTGTCAAAAATAGCGCTTCACGCTATACCACCTATCATCAGAAGAAATATGATTGCAGTAAACTACATAAACGCCTTACATTCTACACAAATGTTATACACCCAGTACTCATATTTATGTTTAGACCAAAAAAAAATAAGTTAGATGCACTACTCAAAGTTAGCCTCATCTGCTACCCCCACCTTTTTCTAGAAATACAGAGTATCCTCACAAAGGCTAAAAGAAATCTCACCGAAGAAAACCCCAGGCTATTGAAAAAACTAGAAAACTTACAATTATACTATAAACGCAACAAAATTAATTTACCACTAGGATACCACCAGACCAGTATCCCTGCAGATCTTGACCTTACTCCAGTAGACCTCTCAAACCCATTTTCCATCCCTCCCCCCCCTTCCCCTCCACAAGTACAAAACAACCAAAATTCCAGCATAGATACAATTGTCAACCTATCTTCACTTCAATTGACTCCCGAAGACACAGCAGTATTAAACAAAGGGTTATCTTTCTGTCCTACTAAGAAGCTCGATAGAATCAAACTAATGAACGATTTTGTAAAATTTGGCCGCAAAATTAAGTGGAAATACTACTGGCAATCACATTCTCACCAACAAAATGTTAATGTGCACGCAGCGTTACAAAAATTTAAACCTCCTTCGCCAAACGAACCACCACCCCTGCCACCAAACCACCCTATAGAAATTTTCATCACAAGCATTCTAGCCAAACTTTCAGATGATAGATATATAAATACCCTTCAGGATGAAAACCAAAACCTCACAAATACAGAAAGAAAATCCTTACATAAATTGAAAGCAAATGACAATATTATCATAACATCTGCTGATAAAGGATCAGCGACTGTTTTACTGGACAAACATGATTATATATTAGAAGGACTCAGACAACTTACAGACACGACGTCTTACTCCGTTGCACCAAGTGACCCCTGTGACCAGATTGTGGACATGATCAATGACTTACTCTACACAAGAGGTGCAGCAGAAAACTTATCAGAAACAGATATACAACTTCTGATACCGAGCCATCCGAGAACTCCCCACTTTTATATGTTACCTAAAATACATAAAACAAACAACCCTGGCAGACCCATAGTTGCATCTTATGATGCCCCAACAGAGAGAATATCAGCTTTTGTAGACTACCATCTTCAACCATTAGTAAAAGAACTATCATCACATATAAAAGACACCACCCACTTTCTCGAAATTATACATTCACTACAACTTCCAAACAATACCAAATTACTTTTAGTAACAATAGACGTCGTTTCATTATACACCAATATTCCACACGATGACGGCCTTGCGGCCCTTCGTAATCATCCAAAAAAAACACTCGGCCTTCACCCCACCTTCCATCAACGGATTTTATAATCAGCCTCGCAGAAATAATTCTAAAACACAACTTCTTTTCATTCGAAAATTCATATTATCATCAAATAAAAGGAACTGCCATGGGAACTCGGATGGCTCCCAGCTATGCGAACATATTCATGGGTGCCATAGAAACCGCATTTCTGGCAAGTGAGTCCCAGAAACCTCTTGTGTGGAAGAGATTCATTGATGACGTGTTCATGATCTGGCCACACAGTAACGATTCCCTAAAAGACTTCATTGACAGATTAAACGCTCATTGTTCACTTAAATTCACCCATAATGTCTCCTCAAACAGTATCACCTTCTTAGATGTAGATATAACCATCGACCATAACAACAAACTCAGCACCTCCGTTCATTTCAAGCCCACCAATAAACTTCAATATCTCGACTTCACCAGTTGTCATCCACCACATATAAAAAAATCAATACCATACTCATTATCACTTCGCGGTCGTCGGATATGTAGCAACCAGGAATCACTCGACCAATACCACAACAAAATCAACGAAGGCCTCCTCAACAGAAATTATCCTCACCAATTCCTACAGAAACATTTATACAATAGACCAAAATATCACAACGTTCAAAATAGATCAATCAACTCATCCAACAATCCCAAATTAGTAACTACATTCTTTCATGGCAGCTATAAACTCAAAAAACTTATCAATGATTTCATTCCCATCCTCCAACAAAATGATGAAACAAAAAACCTACTCTCCAGAAACCCACAAATCTGCTACAGACAGAACCGGAACCTTAAGTCACATTTCACAAAAAATAAATCAAAATACCAATCCAACCCATCAAACACATCACCCGGTACCGCTCCATGCCAACGACCGCGATGCAAAACATGTCCCATCATTAGAACAGACACAAATATCAACACACACCACACATCCAACATCTACACCACACAATCAAACTCTTCATGCAAAACTGAAAACTGTATCTATCTGCTAGAATGCCGGCACTGTCCGGCATTCTACGTAGGTGAGACAAGAAATGCACTCCACATCAGAATGAACAACCATCGACATACTACAAACTCAATACCACACAACAACTTACCTATTCCTACACATGCTCGCTCTCATGGCCATTCATTTAACAATTGCTTCACCGTCCGTGTCATTAAAGCTTTTCACCCACCTTTAACTGACATTGAACTGAGGACTTGGGAATCTTCTTACATTTGGTCACTTGGTGCCCACTACGGAGCCGGACTAAACAAACAACACTGACCGACCGACATATGTCCTAACACCCAGTCTCAACCACAAAGACGTATATTCTTTTTCACACTAGCAGTTCGGACGAGAGCAATAAGCTAAATAGGTTAAGAAAATAGGTTTAAGTCCGTCATTTTTTTTTTTTATGTCTACTTTTTATCTATGGTTATATTTAATATAATGTTCCATATTCGACTGACGACGACCCCTAGTGGATCGAAATATATTTCGAAATTATTATTTCTTTTTTTGCATATATTTAAAAGTGTATATATTAACAAAAAACAATGAAAAAGCTTTTATGTCTAAGTTAGGACAATTATTTTCTCCTATTTTGCGCTACCATTAACAGCCACTTTGCAATGCACGCTAATGTGAACGTTATTTCAATGTCGTTTCCGTCAATATTTGTACGGATACACATAGAGTTGCTAATTTAACACCTTCACTTTTTCGGAACTCATGCGCACCGTATTTGTATACTTACCACTTGAAGGAAAACACTGTGAGGTAAACTCACATGCCCTAAAACGAGCATTTGTGGCCATATCATTATATTGATCATTTCATTAGCAGGACGGCTATTCCGGGTCGTGCGGAAAAATTGCTAACGCAGATTTCGACAAGAATTTTGTACGGATATGTATTGATTTTTTTGATTGAAATCTTAGAGTGAATATTCCCGGTATCCTGTAGTTTTTATTTTATATGGTTTAGTCAGACCAAATCTTATTTTGTCTCCTATGGGGGCGGGCAGGGTCTTGATATTTCTTACTTAAGATTATATGATAAAGTTTTCAATTACTGATCCTTTATCTGGTAGCCCAGATACAAAAATGGTTTATTTTCTCCTCAATTTTGGTCTTTTTTGTACGCCTACTAATAAAATAATCAATAAGTTTCGGATTTTATTAATATTTAGGGAGGGGGTCAAAAATACGTCAAAATTGTCTTACTTAATAAATGAACAACCCCTTATTTACCAGGTAAAGCCCGTGCTTTACTATTACTTACTTTATATTAAGTGCTAACATTTACTCAAACCACATACTACGAGTATACTGGTCGTATTGAATACCCTTCACAAGGAAACAATGATTATGAGGGGCAAATAATTTTCTTTCACTTTTCCTTACACTTTCTAAAGAAAGGCCTATTTATCTCTAGGAAAGTAAAAAAATATAACCAACTAGCTTTTGCCCAAAGCTAGTTAATAATAAACGCATAGAGTCGAGTTGAGTCGACACATGGCAATTTTAGCTCAGTGAACTTCGGGCTCTTTTAAATAGAAATATTGCTTGTTTCGAAACAAAATATATAACAACAAATCTGTTCCATGCATAAGCCAGTCAAAACAACCCATTTTTATACGTTTCTTCGTACCATAAAGCCTAAACGTAGCTTATTTTTTGTATGGAAACTTGCCATGCTATTAATCCTTATGTTTGGTCTGCTACTTAGTAATAATTATATCTCTGTGGTCTATATCCCCTCTCTTAAGAAAAGTGCAACATACCATTAAGAAAATAAGGAGATTAAAAAGAAATAAAAATAAGGCAATTTCGTTCCTAGGTCCGACTGGAGGCAGAATTAAAAAAGTAATGTGTCGTCTTGTTCCACACTCATTTGAATAACCATAATGCCTAAGTCTAACATATATCCAACGTTAATATTAAAAGATAATTGCTTGATATGTTTTTTATTCGTTAATGAGAGTGGATTTTACGAAGAATTACAGAAAGATTAAATTTAAGAATTACTAGTAATTTAATTATAGGTAGATTTCGATCATCACAAGCATGACATGGGTAATGTCAGTCAATATCTATAGCTCGTTGCAGTCAAGAGTCAAAAATGATAATCAAAAAACTGAAGGGACTACAAATACCTCCAGTTCTGTCTAAATTTTCGATCCTTGGTTTATAATTTCACTTAAAACTTTCACTGTCGAAAAACCAAAAAAGCTACGAGAATTTTATTCTTGTCACAGGTTACTCTAGCGAAAAATTAAAGAGAAAAAAGTATGTTTGTTATTTTGACTATTATTATCTAGAATCTAAATATTGTTAAAACCCGTCTAATAAAATATGTTTGAGTTTTGTTAATGAATCCGCCAAAAGGAGAGAAAGTTGTTTGAATAATCTCACATCAGTAATTATGTATATAAAAAAAAATATCCAAACATGTCCCAAAAAGAAACCCTAGATAAGTAGTTAAAGGAAACTGATTTGAAATACGCAAAAAAAAGCACGGCTATTTTATTTACAAAGCATTTAAAATTTTTTTCAATGAATTTTATTTATCTCTTCTATTTGTGTTAAGTTATGAAGCAACTCCAAAAAAGTGACAAAAATGTGGTGCTTAATTAATTAATTAAATTAAACTACCAATGTCCTTAAATCCTGCTAAACAAAAAACCTATTTAAAAAAATATCAATGGACCATTGAATACTTACGTGATCGTACGGTTTCCGTTTAATTTAAAGCACAACGATTGCTCTGAGAGCGATCAGCCCACTCGCGCGACAGTACTGAGCCAAACTGGGCTTCACTGAAGGCTGCGTTCTCAGGTTAACAAAGGTACTTGAGGCTACTGCGTACGTCAGGAGGCTACCACGATTCCCGCTAGCGACTGCGTCAAATATATGAGAAATTTTACAGAGCTCCTATCGGTTTACGAGAGGAATTATAATTTCTAATACAAAATATCAACATATATAACACAAAGTATTGAGACTCAAACTATGGTGATGATAATGTATGAGTTAAATGAACAGTTTGATACCGTTTGCGAATAATTATTGGTCACCAATAATATTTGCGTATATTATATTGTACGTATATCCGTATCCCTGCGTTGTTTTATTAATCAACAACCAAGCCAACGAATCGATCGTTTGTATCATGTTTACAGTTTAGGATAAGTTGTTGTTATTGTTTCTTTAATTAATTATGTTATGTAATTTAATGCAAGACTTTGTTTAAGATAAAAAAAATCTATGTCTACAAGACGCAACATATCAATCTCATATTGTATATACTCGTAATATCATCTATTTTCCCTACATATGTTGACAAATAAATGGTTTGATTTGTAATATTATATGCAGCATATTTAATCAATAATGGATTTTCGTATAACTGACGAAATTTTAGAAAGTGAAAGGTGTTTTTGTAAGGAAAATTCCATCCATGTGTATTACTACATAGTATTTTTTTACATGATACCGCCTTCTTAGCCGAGTGGTAGAGCGCTCGCCTGGTAGGCGTACGTGGGCTCAGTTCCCGCGGTTTGTATTCGGACTGCGCGCTTTAGGCGCATCAAAATAGCTAAACCTGGACATAATTCTATAACTGTAATTTTCTTTCTCTGTGACATAGAGTATTGTTAATTATAGTTAAAATAAGAATAATTAAACATTTTAAAGCTCCGCGTCAATGTAAAAAAACCGAAAAACTAAGTTTTCAACATATTTGGTTTTCATAAGTACAGCATAATAAATAACTTTGTAAAAGTACCTCAGTTATGATATAACGCTTGCATTGCAGTAAAGGAAATCATAATTAAACTAATTAATCAGTCGGGATTATCATTAATAAAGAAGGTTCAGTAAGTTACAGATTTTTTGGCTTATCTTACCAGAAATTATAGATAACTGTAATTCATTAATTTATCCTGAATAGTATATTATGTGCGTTAGTAAATTATTAAAAATTAAACAGATTATCTTTGCAGATTTTTAAATTCACAAATATTTGTAATTTTTGGAAAACCAAAATATAAAACTACTTCAAAAGTGTTTAATTTATGCCTTCAAAATATCATTAGTACTATAAGAAACAAATGAAACAATAAATGGCCACGATTGTCCAATTATTGATATTTTTTCTCAGTTACGTTTCAATACAAACATTATTTCTTGCGGAATAAGGTCGTATTTTCTTTGTGCACCAGCTCCCGACCGTGCTGTCGCGAGTCGCAAGTAATTCTTTAGAGTCAAATGTTGTCAAACTTTTATGAACATGTGGTAGGTAGGTATAATACCACGGTTTGAATTGAAATATTGTGTTCATTAATGTTTTGGTGGGATATCATAAGTTTTTGTAAAGTTGTATTTAAATACTTATACTTATTGTACCAACCTTGTAAATATAATTTAATAATTTTAAAGACCCAACCGTTTCGAAGATATAGCAATTTCAAAAAACTGTCGAAAAATTGTCAAAACCTGTCAAAGGTAAAATTTTTATTTCAGTAATTTAACAAAGCACACAATCCTATCGTTTCCTTTGTCACGAAAACAAAAAAAATGTTAAAATTCTAAGGTAATCAAAATGTATAAAACATTGGCGAAACAATGATTTTCATATCTTGAATAATTATGAAGCAATTCATATCAAATCTTTACCCCGTACAAATTAAAAAGACCGCGCGGAGCATTTGTGCTGTGACGTCACAACTTCCCACTGCCGCGGTGTGGATGAGACGAGATGCACTAAAATAAAACCAGCTATTTCAGCCGATATCACGCTCACAGTATCTCGGACGTGGTGTATTTACGTAAAATTATAATTGAGAATACTTCTGTTTAATAAAATAAACCTGTGGATACAAAATTAAAACGATGGAGAGTGGATTTATATGCGAACAGTCCGATAATTTACCAAAAGTCGACATGGCTATGGTTTTAGACTTTTTGACAAACAATCCGTTGTACACAAGTGCAGAAGTCAAAGGCGTCAAACTTTCAGCATAAGTATTAGATATAGATAACTACCTATACTGTAGGCAATCATAATCTCACGTAATTAAGACCTAACCTCTTCTGAGAGTTACCCTTTTCATTTATTTTAGGTATCTACCTACCTACCTAAGTCAGTGCAATCCATACAAGTTTTGTTTACAGTTTTATTCAACTTCAACTATTTAAATCATAACATAAGCAACCCTTTGTTCCATATATCTATAAACTAACTCTTGGTAGAATCTTAGTCAAAGTCTGTTCGCTGGACAAGCTCTAGTACAACCGCACGCTACCTATTTTGCTATCTACAATTGTGAAAATACACTGCGGTATTATATAGCCAAACGGAACTATGGAATGTAATCTTTAAAATGCAGGAAAATACATTTTGATGCGCAAACTATCAAAACAAAATCCCTTTCACTGTAACGCACTATCACTGTTGTACGTTGTGTGTGTGTACGCCGAGCGCATTCTGTCAGCTAGCTCCGTAGTCGGCACGAGCCCTCGCCGCCGCGGCGGGATTTTTCAAAGGGCACCTAGCGGTGTCTGAGCTGGCGACCACACTTTTTCCTGTAAATATTGCACAGTAACGCTTGTCAAACGCGATGAACTGTCCATTAACAAACGATTTACCAATAAATCGGCATAGTTCCAGAGGTTCATGGTTCTAGTTTCTTATTCTAATTTCTTATTAACCTGTAGAATTATGGCGATTTTTGCTTTCCCGCCAATTTTGTTCTTGGCTATATCTCTAAAAGTAGTTGTCAGAATCCGTAGAATTACAGAGGTGAAGATCGTCACGCTTGAGCAATATCAAGGCAAACGCCGCTAAGAATTAGCGTGAAGATCGTTACCTCTGCAATTCTACGGGTCTGAGTCCAAAAAAACATATAGACATAGATTCTTACATCTAAATGGTCTTCGCAGCAATAACGTATAGTTTTTTCTGATAAAGGTTCTTTTCTTTTCATGATTTTGCACCACTTATTTCTAGCTTTTTTCTCCTTCGGCACCGTAAAAAATGTTTATAAAAAATTCAAAGAAAGTAATATTTTAACAGTTCCTTGTGAATTTATTTGCCAAGTTAATAAATATATCAGAAAAATATCGATACTTTCCCAAGGCTCGGTGAGCATCACTCTATAGTCACTAGGAAGAAGCATTATCTTGCTTTTCCAAAAATTAGACTTGCAAAAGTAGGCACCTCTTTTGTAGGACATGGTATAAAATTTTACAATAAACTTCCAAAAGAGGTCCTTAGTTTCCCAGAAAAAAAAGTTCAAATTATATATTAAGCAGGGACTCTTGAGAAAAGCATATAATAAAATCAGTGACTATTTGGACGATAGTGACGCGTGGTGTCATGAGAATATTGATCATGGTAATAATATTACTGTTCGTTTATTTTCTAACTGATTTGTGTTTTTCAAATCGTTTGTTTTTATGTAGACTAATATTTTTATATTGTTTTTTTTAATTATTATTTTGACATTTCTTTTTACACGTTGACATGAACATTCTATAACTTAGCATTTATTTGTTGATAATTTGACTGTAAAAAAGTGATAAACTAGATGAGACAGGTAGATGATGTTTTGCTTAGTATTTTAAGTTACTACCACATTAGACAGGTAGACTAAGATATATTTGTTCCTCATTACATTACACAATTTCCTTCTGTCTTTTATATTTTTATCCTTTACTTATTAAAGTTAAACACTTTGTTTAGTATGTATAATAATTATATATAATTTAAAAATACTGTAATAGTATAAGCCATATGATGGGAACAAGAATTGCTAAAAAAGACATGATCTTGCTAAGATTCTTGCCCTTATTCTTAGCAAGATTAATCGAATGGCCGGATTTATGCTTACATCTATTTATAGTTTATTTATCTATTAACTAATTTTTTCATTGCATTATGTAGGTATATATAATATTTAGTTTTTTTACTTATGTAATAATATATTTGGTTAGGCATTATATTTATTTATGGTCTATTCAGTTTACTTATCAACTTATTTATTAATTGCATTATGTATAATAATATTCTTATTCTAATAAGTCTTTATTTTATGCATTATGTATAACTTTATTAGCCCAACTTAAATATAAGTAACTTTTTTATATGTTTCCCTTATTATATTTGTTTCATCATATAATATTGTTTTTATAAAGATTAGATATGACATGTAAAATGAATTACTTTATGTATCTATTTTACAAATAAACATTTTAAATCTTTGGGTGCAGCTACAGTTGTGTATGTACACTTAGGCACGAACACGATGCAGTATTTATAATTTGGTTTATTATTAGTTGGCACAGCTTCTATTATGATTCCGAAACGATATCAGCCGCCGTCCTCAGGTACAACCCGATCACAATATCTGTGCACCTGACCTCGTGACGTCATATCGGCGGTCTGGGTACGGTGTGAAAAAAAGATTTTCGAGAAATGTGGAGGTAAAAAAATTTACTAACCTTTTCAAATCAATTTATTATTGATGAAGGGTTTGTTATTAAAAAACAATAATTTTGATTACAAAAACATTTATTATTAAACTCAGTCACTATAAATTATTGACTCTATGCCTGACATTGTATCTTCCTCACTCTCACTTTCTGAACTCGCCGAACTTTTTTCCCCTAGTGATATTAAAAGTTGTGTGATGTTGTCATCTGCTAGATGATCCTTTTCCTAGTTTGTTTGTTTGCTTTCTCCGATTCAAAAAACTTGAGCACTTTCAAGATTAAATTTCTTGATTCGCTGTGTATTGTTTTTACCATGACTTCAGTTTAACAGCTACAACAATTTTAATAACAACCAAACCAGTCCAAACTTAACAGTAAACAGTCTAAACTTAAAAATAAACATTAAAAAACAAAACAACAATAAAGCGAAAATATCAAAATTATCGGGACGTGTAGCGGCAACGAAGATGCTAACCGTACTGTCGCACTGGGGAGTGCGCGGAGAGGTGACAGGGGAAGCGGGAGAGGCGCCACATCCCAGCGAGGTGCACAGATATTGGGACCGAGTTATAACTACAAGTAGAGATCGTTTAAGCCCAAATGACTCGCCCCCCTTCTTAATAAGTTGATTTAGATGTATGAGTGCAAATATTAATAACGACACTTCATCTGTATGCGAACATCTCAGTCGACTAGTCGCTTGATAAATCCGACAACGCTCACTGTATGGAGCAGCGCATGCGCATTGTATGAAACAAGACATCTGCTCTCTCGCGCGTTTTGATCAATTATGACTAGTTCGACAACAAATCCGAAAACAACTGCTTCTTAGCAAGTATAGTGTACAAAAAAGAACTGATAATGTTTTGAATAATTTATTTTACAATTTAATATAATTACAAAATGATAGCAGTCAAAAATTATTTATATCCTAAAAGTACCCACTATTCACTCGTCGTAGTAGACGTAGTAGTAATCAGGGTCGTTCACATAAATGGTAAATTCTTTATCCATGTCAAAATATTGGAAATATTGTTTTTCTGTCTCTTCAACATGCCGACATGTATTTTCCCACATTGTTCGATCAATCATTCCGAGTCGTTCTGTTATTAGTGTCATAATGGCTGTTAAATTTTGTGCAACGTTTTTACTAGCAACGTAGTTTTTTAATATACCCCATATCTTTTCAATTGGATTTAGTTCCGGGTGGTAAGGGGGTAATCTTAAAATTTCAAACCCTTTTGATCGGATCAGTTCGTCGATGACAAACCTTTTGAATCTATCTTTATTTTTTTAAATTAGATCGTACAGCTCTATTTTCTTCATAGTTTCGTCAAACGGAATATTTTTTTCAGCCAGCCATGTTTGCATTTCGTTCTTATTTGTGTTGGAGTTAGGAGCTTTTTCTAATACAGAATTGTGGTAAGAAGCGTTATCCATAACGATCACAGCGTTTTCCGGGAGATTAGGCAGTAACTGTGTAGTGAGCCACTTTGTATAGTTGAAAATATTCATATTATCGTGATAATCTCCACTGGTTGAATTTGCTTTATACACTAAACCAGCATTTGAAACAAATCCTTCACATCCACCAGCGTGTACAATTATGACGCGTATACCTTTAGACAGCTTTTTTTGTAGTGGTTTCCAGCACATGTTTTTAATATGTGTTGTGTGAACATAACTTTCATCTGTGAATACGATATATCGGCCCTCATCACGATATTTTTTCAATTTACTCAAATATTAACTAACTAAAGCTTTACGGTTGTCATCTATTTTCGACCATTTGTAGCCGGATTCCTTCAGAATGGTACGCAGAGTTTCAATACAGCCGTTAAAACCAATTCTTTCTGTCAATATCAATTTAAGTTTTCTTAATGTTGGTAATTCATTAAATTCTGCAGGAAATGTCGTTATGATTCTTCGAAGTACACTCATATCAAAATCGTCCAAATTAGACTTAGTACGCTCCCGTTTTGGTTTTGAGGGTGATTTAAAAATTTTCTGCGACGTATCCTTTAAGGCACTGGCTTGCTTTTCTTCTTTCAAAATTCGTGAAATCGTGGATTCACTAACACCAACGGCTTGGGCAGTTCGCCATCTAACATCAGTTAGTTTTTCTACTCCATTTTCCGCTTCATACTTCATTCGGTGATAAACTTTCGCAATAATTTCTTTTGCCTGTAAAATAATATATAAAAATACATAACTAATATAAATGCATGTGCCAACAGGAAAAAACAATTCGTGTTAAAGTATTATTTTTAAATCTTAAATGATTTTTAATAATATGTTATTTACCTGACTCCGAAGATGCTTTTTGGCCGACATGCTGACGGTACCTTTGTTATAAAACGACACGTGCTCCTTTGTTTGAGTCTAACCGGCAACTGAATGACCAATTACAATGGCATTTTTATGTGTATTGCGTTCATATTTGAATTTTGTTGGTGTACGTAAACGTGGTAGTGGGGCGAGTCATTTGGGTTTAGACGATCTCTACTAACTGCCCGAAGCGCGAAAGAACGCCCCGTGGCGGGAAGTTGTGACGTTGCAGCACTGCGACCGGCCGCGCGCCGAAATGTTTGAACACGGGCGGAAAAGTTTATCACAATTAGTAATTTATGAAGTTTCTTTAGTTTTTAGCAACCTTAGTATGATTTTTAGGGTTCCGTAGTCCGACAAGGAACCCTTATACTTTCGCCATGTCCGTCTGTCCGCGGCTTAGCGCAGAGACTATTTAGTACTAGAAAGCTGTAATTTGGCATGGATATAAATATTAATCACGCCGACAAAATGAAAAAATAAAATCTTGAAAAAATTCATGCAAGTAAACTGGGGATGATTTTTTTTCTCGTCTATCCCATAGTGTGGGGTATCGTTGGATAGGTCGTTCAAAAATATTGTGGGCGTGTGAAAATCATTTTTCGATTTAGGGATCCGTTGGTGAAATATTAAGCTTTAAAGTGAAAATTTTAGTTAAACTTGAGTTTTTAATTCGGCGAACACTCTTGACAAATAGAGTGTTGCCATTATTCGAAAAAAATAAATAGGGATTGATATACATCGATATGTCGATATCGATATTAACTGCAGCATGACGTTTGGTGCTCTGATAAATCCGTAAAGTCTATCAAATAAAAGCTGAACAACTTTACCTGACACGGATATGGAAACAAGGTGAAAAAAAATCTGGGTAAAGTTACTCTCAGCTTTTATTAGACAGACTGCATTCATATATGTTTTATTTACTTTATATTATGAATAAAAACGTTTCCCTTGTAAAATAAGATGTTTAAAAGATATCGATTAGATCGAGTTAGCAGATTAAAATACCATTATGATAAATTATTTATTTCCTGGAGTAGAATAGGCACATCAAATTAGCAGTTACTATCGCCTGTAGCACCTTTTGTTTCTATAGTTATCCAAATATTCGCAAGATGAAAAGTATGGATCGAAATAAAGTACGTATTCATTAACACATTTTTAATCGGAATGAGATTCGATGTTTAATAATAAATGCTAGTGTATATTATTATATAATAAATGCTATTAGGAAAGGACCTTGTCATACCTGAGGTGCAATTGTGTAAGTTCAATCGTATTCAAATTGACTGTCATGTGGCTATTCGGCAAAGCAATTTAGCCCATTTGAAAATTGAAATCGTACATTTTTGGCTGTCAAATTAATACAATTGTCTTGTTTTGTTGTTGACAACCGAAAAAGTACGATTTGCTTAGCCGAATAGCCATATGACCATCGAATTTGAATACGATTGGCTTACACAATTGCACCTCTGATGTCTATGTGCGTGCGTTATCAACGTTGACGGAAGTGCGTGAGCGAATGAGATGCACATAGTGGCTGACGCACACAGGCACAAGGTCCTGTCCTAAAAGCATTTGAAACGGATAGCATAAACTCGGGTGAAGTGCTGTGCAGTTTTAGATTAGACGGACCCTACGGTGCCACTTATGCTTTGGATATTAAGAGCTTCCTTTACTGATTTTTAAATAAAATTGCAAGTTTTTACTTCCGGTAATAACTGTGAAGCAAACATAAGAAGACCACTTCGAAATAAACAAAAATAATTTTCGAAAAGATGGTGAAAAAGTGTAATGTTATATTTTTGTTTAATTTTGCGTCATTTGACCGTATGACTTTTTGAATATAAGAAACTCCAAAAACGCATCATGTAGCCGCCAATATTTTATGATATCGATAAGAGCAGCACTGGCTGGAAAGTGGCAATATTATGCTTTTCGAACTGTCAAACGTGTTCACCGAATTAAAAACTCCACTTTAGAGTGGAGCGTCCCCCCTCCCCTGCCGGCTGTTGTTTATAGATATGTGAAAAAATTCACAGAAGTAGTATATATAATGAATTTAAAAGGAAAACTATCACGGCTAAGTAGGCTTTACAGGTTTACGAGTACAGGTCGCGCCAAACTTTATGCCCCCTATAATGTATGGGACCACAATTTTGGCGCGGTCTGTATTAGTAGACCAAATTATATGTACCGGGCAACTACGGAACCCTACATTGCGCGTGTCCCGACACGCACTTGGCCGGTTTTTTAAAAATAAAACAAATAAATGGAAACGGTCGGATTGAAATAAACTCGTTATGACATGTCACCGCCGCGTCACGCTCGCCGCGCTCTCTCTCTCCCCGCCCCGCACCCACCGCATGCATCCCGCTCCACTAAGTACGTGATCACACGTATTCTCAAAACTTTTAATTTCATATGCGTGACATTTACATGTTTAATTTTGATGAAAACATGACAGTAGCAATTTTTGTCTTAAATGTCTAAAAAAGCGCAATATAGCTTACTAAGATACAGCCATCGTAGTTACCATTTTGGCTTGTATAGATATTGAGATCAGATGAATACTGTGAAAAAAAACATACTTGCTAATTTGTTTTCAGTTTATTTTGCGATTACGTGGATAGCATTTGAATGCACCTCAAAATTATACTAACAAGGTATTTGGTTACCTATTTTGCTTTTAGGAAAAACTTGGGTAGTGTACGAAATCTCATGATTTTTATAAAAACGGTTACCACCCCGCAGTTTTTACATCTTAGTATCTAATTAATAATTGATACTTAATATTGATACCCGATAAAATAATTAAAACAACGAGTTATCGAATTATGTCCAGGCTTAGCTAATTTGATGCGCCTACTTTGGAAGGCCCGTTATGCTGTTGGTCCATTTATGCCCAAAGTACGGCGATAGGGCTCACCGCCCATTAAGTTTGGAGACGTAATAATCGCCGGTGTACAGTGGAGCCCACATCAAGCTAAACACTTTCAGTATAAGCTGACCTCTCATTGTATAGGCTTCCCGTACAATGAGAGGTCAGCTTATACTCGAAATGTATAGCTTGATGTGGGCTCCACTGTACCAAGTGCGGGCTGATGTGACTTGAGTTTAACCTCTGACACACTATCGGAGATTCATGTCGTGATGATAATGTTTTATGTGTATTTTTATTTTACAAGCTTTTTACTCGTATTTAAGTTTACTTGCGTGTTCGTTTGATATTTAGTTCCCAACTAGCACAAACCAGTTGCTTAAAAGCTTTGAGGCGTAACTAAGTTGAACCTGGCGTTGCTAAAGGCAAAGCCTGCTATAGAACCCTGAAGCTCTGGCGCTAAAAGAGGTCATCGCATTATAGATCCGGAGCGTATCCGATTGTGCCCGAAGCTACACTATAGCACCTCTTGGAGCCCTTATTTGGTTCATTCGCACTGATTCAAAAATATGTACATAAGCTGTCCTGTTGTCAGTGTCAGAGAGTAAGTTTAGTTTTAGAATGCAAAACCTAAGAAGCTGACCATGTTAGTAGTCAAATTTGCTAACATTCTTTGTAACGTTCGAGTAAATTACCCAGGATAACGATAAGTATTGTGATACTGTGATATGGACGGAAACAGTTTCTTCAATCTTTTATTATTCATTCAGATATCCTAGACTTTTACAGATCACTCAACACATTGAAGGGGACGCTCAGAATGGGGATCTGGACTAGAACCCTGCTCGTTCTTTGTCTTTTTTAGACATTATCTCATTTTTAGGATATCTCGATAAATCTATGAATACGGCGTATACATATTCATAAAGATTACCGATTGCCAACTAATAACGAGCCCAAAAAGTTCTTTAACCTATAGGACCTAATTCTTGCCTACTTACCTTACGGTACATAATACTGGCAATAGTGAACGCGCATTATTGGTGTTTTTTTACTATTTATTGCCGTCCTTATTGCACGAGACGAGAGTGAATTTAATAGTTTGTTTTGGTTTTACACGATGATTTCCAAAGTTTGAAGTGGGTTGCGAGTTTTTTGCGAGCTACGTAATAAAAGTACCGGGTGGGTTGTGCAATTCGGAATTGTAAAAAATCGCGCTGTAAAGGGAGGATTAATCAGATATGTTTCTTTTGAATGAATCGGCGGCTCAAGAGAGGCTTGGCTATTGTAGGTCAAAAGCGCGTTTTGTTTTTATGGCGAGTTTCCTAGCGCTCCCGAGGTTATGCATACTACATAGAAGTGACCAAAAGCCAAACGGACTTCGTGAGATTGACTATCTGTAACATTATTTGGTTAAGTAAGGGCGGTTACCTCGTCCCCCCCCCACCGAAAATGACAGAGTAGTATGTGAAAATACACGTAGAATATCTACAAAATTGATCGAAGTCACGAAAAAAACTACCATCCATCCGCAGCTGAAAAGTTAAAATTCAATTGGCTATATAGGATGAAATTTAATCAACCGACCAAATTCATACTAGAGACTCGGTTGGTGATCAAGAACTAGGTTCAGTAATCCTTTTGGCCAATTTCGAAAAATATTTTTTTTTGCTCCCGTGCTGGTTGGACTAGTTTAAGTACAATTCCTAGTGCAGGTTCTACGGGAAAAAATTTTTTTTTTCGAATTTCACCTGGAGGGTCATTAAACCTTGTTCCTGATGACTAACCGAGTCTCCAGTATGAATTTGGTCGGTCGATTTAATTTCACCTAGTATATGATATGATTGATTAAAAAAAAACTGGTCAAGTGCAAGTTGGACTCATACTCTTAGCTTAGGGTTCTGTAACATGCTATCAAAGTTATTTCCAAGTAAGTTGAAACTTCCATAATGCCTGACATCATCCTGGGCTATTCGAAATAAGAGAAGAGCATAATACCTTGTTCTAATTACACCCTGGTATTATTGTTGAATGAAATCATCGTTCAATTCATTAATTTGGGTATGGGTATTGTAACTTAGGGAATTTTTCTTTCAGGAGCGTTGTCAGCTTGGTTATGTTATGATAGAACCATTTTGGAAATTGTATAAAGTAAGTAACTTTTTATATTATTTTCTTTAAATATTACTTATTATAATAAAAATTAAATAAAAACACAATTTTCAAAATATTTCGGCCTCTTCTATTCCTCTTTTTCTCGTAGAAGAGACCGAAATATTTTGAAAATTGTGTTTTTATTTAATTTTTATTATAATAAGTAATATTTAAAGAAACTAAAAGGCTAAATATAGCAATTATATCTTTATTTTTATATTATTATAACTTTATTCTCATATAATTAACATTGAAGGATATAAATTATAAATAAAACTTACCTAAATTAAAAGGGTAAAACTAACCTAAAATCCTTGTCAAAACTCTAATAAAAGTAAACTAAACTAAATGAAAAACCCTATCTAAATCGCTACCGTCATGTGGAAGGGTAACTAGAAGACTGGCAGCGTTTCCCCTTTGAATGGCCAAGCTGATTCTCTGGCCAAGATACGCGCCAGCCTTCGGGTCCCCACAAACGTCGATCAGCCGTGCAGATATTTCTTTAAAAAGGAGTTTTGCATCTGGACCCCACGGCCCGAAGGTCTCGACCCCGAAAGGCACAAATATGCAGTCCGAGCTAAGGGCTGCATACTTGCGCCTCTTATTTCCCTCGGCCGCTCCCTCGGTGTGGGACGGTGCTAGTGTGTCAACACATATTGCATCCCACACCATGGCTCTGCCGTTCTTCCATGGGATTAATGACGGGTTAAGTTATAGATAGACAAAAGTACAAATATGCAGTCCGAGCTAAGGGCTGCATACTTGCGCCTCTTGTTTCCCTCGGCCGCTGCCGCAGCCGCACCAGCTCTAATGGCAGTAGCACCGGTGTGGGACGGTGCTAGTGTGTCAACACATATTGCATCCCACACCATGGCTCTGCCGTTCTTCCATGGGATTAATGTCATCCCATCGGGCCTCTTGCCATCGTCACGCGTTATGCCCTTCGGCTCTAGAATAGCCGGCACGTTGACGGTGGCAAGAGCCCGCCGGATGACATCATTTATACTGGCGTGGCGCGGCAGGCGGCCAGCACTACGCTGACAAGAAAGGCCGTGGTGTCCGAGGTGATCGACGTTTGTGCCACACCGACAGCGATGTGGCTCATTCGTCTTCGCGCCGAGTCTAAAGCTGACGGCTAGGGAGAAAGATACCCTGTCCAGCTGCGTACCGATGTTAATAGACGGTACAGCGTGCAGCCAGAACCCGGACTCCCTTTCACCGGATGCCAGGAGGCGGGCTCGATCTGCAGGATCGGTCGCAGTGTCAAGTAAAGAGCTTTGAACTTGTCTGCAGATCGGCTCGTCCCACTGTTTTTGTTTAGTCAAGTCAGTGAGCAGATTCTCACTAGGACAGGCTAGCACCCATGCACCCCTGGCATCCGTCAAGCATGATGCCTCAACGTCACCGAGTGACGGGAAAATTATAGTACCGTAGAGGACATGCGTGCTATGAACGGATAACAGGAAGGCTGGGAGTGCTACACTGGAAATTTTGCGAATTCCCAGGCCACCGAACCGGACTGAAGGGGTTGCTTGCGCCAAGCACCGGTCGTTAAGTGAACAATTTATGATGGTAACAATTGATTGCTGTAGAGTATTATCAATAATTTTTAACTGATAATAAAAAGTGCAATGTGGGGGTTAATTTTTGTTAATAGGTCTGAAGTATGGAGAAATCTAGAGATCTGGTCGTTCACATACCTGGGAATCGATTCGTTTAAGACAGGGGCACCAAGGAGGCGCAATGACTCATTATCTAAAATTTTGATCTTGGGAGCTACTAAATAATGCTATAAAATATTTTTTTTTTAAATTTCAGTACATGTGATACTAACTAGGAAGGCAAAGGGAACTTAGCCTAAACAGCCATGTCTGAGGTTTAATATCAAATACCATTGAGGTTATCATATAATATTCTCTAACACGTATTAAATAATATTGCGGCGTGACAAAGGAGGTAACAATTTCTTTTTATTTTCGGCCTGCATTGTCTATGGCTGGCGGTGCATGCAACGCGTACACATGCGTGGTGGACTGTTGGATTTTGGCGCCACAGCTTACGTGGAAATTATTATTTACTGTGGTTTTATGGGTCAAATCAAAAGTATTATTTAGTCCTAAAATTACTAACAGCAAGATGGTGATGATAATTTGACTCCACCTGACATTCTGGAAATAAAGACGGAAATTACCAACACTTTTAGAACGAGCTTTTACAAGAAAAATCAACAATAGCTAACGACAAATTTTACCAAGATTATTATGAAAACAGGTGGTTAGGCATGAGTTTAGATAAAGTAGTGTATGAAACTATACATAACTAGGTATTAAAACACTCGTGTACTATAAAAAACTCGTTTTCTTCTCGTTTTTTAAACTGACACTCGTGTTTTTAATAACGTTTTTATGTACCAGTTTCATAAACTTCTATTATATACCTACATACTCGATATATTTCGGCCCACGTTATGCCGTCATCAGTTTTTGTCTCCGTACCAGAAGGGTGCCAAACGGGACCCTAGCTATTACCAAGCCTGCGCTGTCTGTCAACTGTTCAATCGTTATGTTATTTTACATAATACATACTATACTCACGCCTGACTCCCAGAGGAGCCTACAGATTTTCATCTGCTACGATCCTGACACACCTCTTTTAATTCTACATCCATCAATCTAGTCATATAAGCTCTTCTATTCCGGGTACTTAATACTCTAATAACAAAAAATAACGTTGTCGTTTTTAGGGTTCCGTATTGTCAGTAGACCAGTCAACAAAATTAATTATGGGGACATGGTCGGTCCTCGGATAGGTCACCATTAGTCATCACAGTCATCGAATCCTCGTCCTTGCCTTCGTCTCCGCCCCTCATCTGCACGAACTTGGAGGCCTATAACTATACGACAACAACATAGCATTATGAAAATCATGTGTTCTGTTCTGTATATTAACTTAGCATGTTGGTGGGACTATGTCACGAAGCAACTTCGTAGTTGCTCCGTGGTCTATGTAGTTCTGCCATACATTCTGTCCCACGTAAAATATACGTACAGTGTATAGTATAGGGCACATTACGTATAAGGGTATATATCTATTTAGTATAAAGTAGTAAAAAGGTCGACCCTGTGCATTAAATAAAAAAAATGCGAAATTTTGAATTAAATGGGATCTTGAAATTTTGTCTGTCTGTCTGTATGTATGTATGTTCCGTGTTAACTCGAGAACCACTCAACGGATTTGGATGTGTTTTTTTAATTATCATTATAGTGATCCAGGTAAACATAAATAGGCTATAAAACGTGTTCATAAAATAACGCCGAAGCCAAAAACGGGACAAAGATTGAATAAACGCTTTTGTAACTCGAGAACCACTCAACGAATTTGGATGCGTTTTTTTATTATCACCGTAGTAACCCGCTCAACACATATGCTATAAGGGGTGTTCATAAAATAACGCTCAAGCCAAAAACGGGGCAAAGATTGAATAAACGTGTGCGGAGCCGCGGGCAAAGGCTAGTAATATAATAAAAATCGAATTGTTTTCCATCTTTACATATTTCTACAAAGGGCCATGCCAATCGTCTAACGCTCCGCACGCACTGTTTTGGCAAGTAAAGACTTTACCTTACCTTTATTTAGCCTTTTACCTTACCTTTAGGCTTTACCTTATTCGTCCTTCAAACTATAAATGCTGAGGTGAGGCGTACAGCAACTCTTCTCCTCCAAGACATTCCACGATCGGTAATCTGATGGATTCAGGTCAGAACTACCCGGAGGCCAGGCTTTAGGTCGTCTTAGCTTTCTGTGCCGAGTCCTGTTGAAATATTCAAAGCTTACCCGCAAAAAAAGTGCCACTTAGCAGTTCATAAATTTTTTCCAAGGCTTCGCTTAGATAGGTGGAAGCTCGGGTTTTTACCCCCTGTTCACAGAACTGAAACTAACTGGGCTTGGTATGATACTCCCCACCAAACTATGGCTGAAGCCGGATGATTGCTTTCCGTCTTCGGAATTTTCTTTGAATCCTCCTGTTTAACAAGTTTTTGTCAATAATGAGAATTTGCCTGTAATTGAATTTCGCTTGTCGATGCAACAACTTCAACGTTCATTTCTTACTTTAACCTTGGCTGGAGTCCTTGATTGACTACTTTGCCCACCAATCAGCACATCCGCAAACAAAATCTCCAGGAAACGTTTGATTGATCGATGAATATTTTACAAGTTTGAAAATTTTTGCTGCATATATATATTGCATGTTTGTCGTAACTTTAAAATGTTTAAACTTTAGCTGTGAAAACAGGCCAAGTCCTTCATATTCAGTAGCAAGTACCCTAACAAACTTTATTTTAAAACAAGTGAAGAACGTTGTATACATTATTGCAGTTATAACTGAAGGAACCTCCTTAAGCCTCGGCACCCAATTTGTTCTCAATTCTTTTTTGGCGAAGCCGCAATCCGGCACTGCCTTTTATACTGTAATAATCGGCCACTTTTTTACATTTATGTTTTTGGTGGGATTAAAAGTTACTAATTTCATTTTAATTTGATTCCAGACTGGGACAGAACCTTTGGTAGTTTTTTTTTTCAATAAATTAACAGATTGATGGAGTTTTATACTCATTCGATTCATACATTTAATTTAACGAAAATTATAAGTAAATATCACACACATGTACATAAATATATCAATATTTATCAACTACTTCCATTGCCGTGATTCCATAATTGTATACATTTCGTATTTGACAATGATTTTATGATTCGTAATCGTAATGCACTTTCTTCAATAGAGCAGACTTTTCTTTGTGTGCAACTTCATATCACCAAGTTTATGAATTGGCCACATGCACTCGCATCCAGCTGGTATCACCATGGTCTTCGTCTCCCAACAGTCACTAGAAATGAAAAGGAACGATTTTAAAGCTTCAACTACAAACATATCCAATGGCAGATATAGGGGAAGGGGCATCATGCATGAAAAATAAATAAAACTGAATACAAATACAATTTCTACAAGTAAACATTGTTTTTTTTTTAAATCTGAACTTGCTACTCATCCTCAGAGCATTAAACATGTTTGTGCAGATGCTGGCATAAATTATTATTTACTGTAATAGCTCGACGAAACCAAAGCCCTCTTAAAAGTAAATTCTGTTTGTTCTGGATCCACCAGTGCCCTTATCGGCGTCGATAGAAAAATTATATTCAATCATAAAATGTTATGATTCAGTAAAATATGCATGGGCTCGTAATTTTTCCTGATTAAAATAAAGGAAAAACACCAGTCCTCTTTCAAAAATTTCATGTAATTTTTGTGACTACAAATGCAATAAGCAATGGTCGTTCAACCGATGATCTTACTATAAAGTTTAGAGAAATAATCAAACGATATCACTTTGAGGCAGCGCCAGCTAGTTTCGAGATAATGCACTAGGCATGAGTCTTGACATCTTAAGGCGCATAGGCATGCCACCGTTTTAGTACAAAATTCGATAACCCGTTTCTCTGTTGCTTTTTGTTGTAGACTAAAGTTCAAGACCTCTATAAGACCTACAATACAGGCATTTACAAGGTTGCAATGCAAGATGCAATTTTTTAAATATCCTAAGATGAGCGGACGATATCATTTTTTAAATAAGTTTTAATACAAATTTCAAGGCTGTATGATTTAAGAAAGGCCCTTTAACACTCGAAAAACATTAAATATTGTGGTAACTTCGTAATTTTTTTCTATCGAGTGAACTTAAAGATTTTGCGTTTTTTCTAAGATCAGCTACTGTCTATATTATTTTTACTATACCGTTTAACCAAGTTACACAATGTGATATGCTCATTTGATGTTGGGCATCTAGACTTACTAGGGAGGATCAAAAAGTAGTGAGAATGACATATATATTCCTTGGTAAGAAAAAAAAATACGGGCAGGCATAGCTCAGATATATGTAATATTAATAAAGAAAAAAATCTTCGATTCTCTTTTGTTTTTTTCCTGAATGTAGTCATTTGTTTGCTTCATGTAGGAACGTGTTCTCGAAAATGGAAAAAAAACGAATTGCAAACCGTTATTAAATACCTCTGTTTAAAAAAGTTAACGACGCAAGAGATTCACTGCGATTTGGAGGCAACATTAGGAGAGTCTGCTCCGCCGTATTCCACTGTCGCACGGTGGGCTTTTCAATTTCGAGTAGGGAGAGCGAGCACGGAAGACGAACATCGTTGCCGCCGTCCACCCGTCACCCAATAAAATGTTGTGAAAGTCGAGAAAATTGTATTGAGCGATCGAAGAGTTACCATCCGTTACTTAATTCAAGAAACGGGCATTTCATATGGAAGTATTCAATCCATATTGAAACAATCTTTGAATATGAGAAAAGTCTCCGCAAGACGGGTGCCGAGAATGTTAACCGACAGTTAGAAACAAAATCGACTTGACATTTCGAAGACATTGTTGGACAAGTTTCAAGAAGATTCTGGAAACTTTTTGTCTCGTTTCGTAACAATAAACGAAACATGGGTCCATCATTTTGATCCCGAGTCAAAACAGCAATCTTCGCAATGGAAACGGCCATCATCACCGACCCCGAAGAAGTTTCGTGCCGTGGCATCGGCTGGCAAGGTTATGGCCTCAATATTTTGGGACTCAGAAGGGATACTGTTGATTGATTACCTGGAGCGTGGAACCACTATTACTGGCAAATAGGCAGCTTTAATTCCCAAGTTGAGGCATGCCATCAAAGAGAAAAGGAGAGGGAAACTTCGAAGGTGTTTCATCACGACAACGCACCCGCGCACAGCTCGGCGGTAGCGATGGCTGCCATTCAGCAAGCTGGCTTTGAATTGGTTGACCACCCCCCTTATTCACCAGATCTGGCGGTGATTTTCATCTGTTCCCCAAATTGAAAGAATACTTGAGGGGAAACAGGTACGAAGACGATAACGAGTTGATGGATGCCGTGGAGAGCTTTTTGGAGAACCAAGACAATTTTTTTTTAAAGGGATTTAAAGCCTTGGAAAAGCGCTGGACTCGGTGTGTAGAGAGACTCGGAGATATGTAGAAAATAAAATACTAAGTTATCAATAGTAATTTTATTCTATCTCATTCTTACTACTTTTTGATCCCTCTTCTATATAGGACCCTTAAGGCCGTGCGCTGCGTTAAGCTCCGTCTCAGTTTTCCGCAACGGTACAGTGTACAGTAAATTATTTGTTGATATGCCTAGCCAAAAGACGACGTAGACAACAGCGAGGGTGTCCCCGTCGTCGTCGTCGCCCGCGGGGCGTCTGCGCCGCCCGCGCCGCGTTCGACTGTAGACTCGCTTCACGCAGCGCTGCTCTATTGAGATGACAATGAAAAAGAATGGCGCGCGGGCAGCTGCCGCGCCGCGCCGGGTGCCCGCTTAATGCAGCGCACGGCCTTAAATGTTCAACTTCAAGGTAAACAGTGGCGAATCCCTCCCCCAAAACACCCATGAATAACATAGGTACAAACGCCTTGATTTTTAGGGTTCCGTACCCGAAGGGTGCTAAACGGGACCCTATTATTAAGCCTTCGCTGTATGTCTATCTGTCTCTCCGTCTGTTACAGGCGTCTACAGCTTCAACCGTAATAGGTACTCTTCTCAATGAATTCTAGATAATGTCACCCAAAACGCCGGGGAAAAAAGCTCTACTTTGCTTCCTGTGTTAAAGTCGTTAATAATAAGTAGTTAATGGTTCAAGTGCGGTAAGGAGGCAATAGCTTACCAGGACAATTTGAAACACGAGCGAAGCGAGCTTATACATTAACACAAATATATGTTTTAATCATAAATGTGGGACATGGTCCATATAGGTTTTGATCATTTATGACTTGTTACGCAAAATTGCTTCTAAGAATTAGCAGGCGCTTTAAATTTGAGTTCCTCATATATATTTTATTTCCTAACTAGCTTTTTCCCGCTGCTTCGCCCGCGTTCAGTGAATCTTTGCCCCGTTTTCGGCTTGGGCGTTATTTTATGAACACCTCCTATAGTTTATGTCTTGACCAGGGTCACTACAATGATAATAAAACAAAAAACCACATTTCAGAATTAAAGCTCTTATTCAATCTATGCCCGGTTTTCAGCTTGGACGTTATTTTATGAACACCTTTTATAGCCTATGTGTTGATCGGGTCACTACAATGATAATAAAAAAACCGCATCCTAATCCGTTCAGTGGTTCTCGAGTTATAAAAGCGTTTATTCGATCTTTGCCCCGTTTCCGGCTTGGGTGTTATTTTATGAACACCCCTTATAGCCTATGTGTTGAACACGGTGCCTAAGAAAAAAAACCGCATCCAAATTCATTGAGTGGTTCTCGAATTAGAAAAGTTCTTTTCCCCGTTCCCGGCTTGGACGTTATTTTATGAACATCCCTTATAGCCTGTGTTGACCAGGGTCACTCGATGATAATAAAAAAAACCGCATCCAAATCTGTTGAGTGGTTCTCGAGTTAAAACGAACAGGCAGACAGACAAAAATTCAAAAAATACCAATAACCCATTTCACTTAAAATTTCGGTAAATATTCAATGTATAGGCACGACTTTTTTACTACTTTATTATTAGTATATAGATATAAATAGAGGTTTTAAATAGTAGGTTTTTGGTTTTATGTCGAAACACATTACCTTGAGTATCGCCTTCGTGTTAAATGAATAGTCTTGTTCCACTGTATACACGAGAATCCAAGACTGGAACAAATCTGTAAATGGAAAACAAATAAGTTTTATTCACTAGTGGATCGCCTGTTTCACAATAACCCATTCCATGGGCAAGCGAAACTACAATAAAATGGTCGATTAATTTCTCAAGACTTCTGTTTTAATAGTGGAGTAAAAATTTATTTATAAATATTTCTAGTTAAACTTGTGTATTGAATCTAAAGTCCAATAACTTGCTTGATATTTGTTGATGCTTAACGTACGTACGTCCGAAGCATCTTGGAATTTGCCAGTGCTGTATGGAGCCCTTATGAGCCTTATGCCTATATGTAGATGTTGCTTCGGTTGAAAGAGTGTAAAGAAAATTCATTAAAGCTCTTGAGTTCAGAACCCGTGGCCTACTTTCAAGATTATGAAGATGCCTCTAGACGACACTATCTTCTCACACTTGAAAGCCGACGGTCTTTTCTTGATGAATTATTTTTATTTAAAATTGTCAATAATAACGTAGACTCCAACACTCTTATTGAAAAGATACTTTTTAAAATACCACGTAGTACAACCTCACGTTCTGGTACATTGTTTCATATTAATTTTAGTTCAACAAACTACTCCAAAAACACCTTCCTCAGCACTTACTAAAAAACTTAAAGATGTGGATTGTTTTGCAACCTCTTTTAAAAATAAAGCAAGCTCAATTTTATTACAATATTATAGTTCAAATTAGAAAAAATATATTTGTGACAGTGCATACCACATACGTAATGTTTAAACAAAATTATTGTCGAACAAAAATCCTTTAGTATTATATAATATCATTAGTTCGTCCCAAATTATAGCTGTAAGATCTTTAGTGTTGGGATAAGTGGCTCAAAATTAAGCTCTAATTCTTATAACATGAAAAGTTTAGGACTACAGACCATTCCTATAAACCAAAATGATAAACCCACATTTTATGAAAAAAAAAAGTCTTTTTTATGTGATCAAAAATCAAAATCAAAATATTTATTTTTTTCAAAATAGATACATAAAGTATACTTTCTACAAGTCAAAGTTAATTTTAACCATACAATATATCTTTAGAATATAAAAAAATATATAATAATACGGGAAATAAAGTATACACCTGCATAAATAAATGATAGTCAAAGTTTTTAAATAAATAAATAAATGAAATAGAGGAATCTAGGAATAAAAATATAAAAATATTATATATAGGGTGAAATTTAATCAACCGACCAAATTCATACTAGAGACTCGGTTAGTGATCAAGAACTAGGTTCAGTAATCCTTTTGGCCAATTTCGAAAAATATTGTTTTTTGCTCCCGTACTGGTTGGACTAGTTTAAGTTAATCTGCCTTATGCGTCTAACAGGGTATGCGGCTGAACTAAGTCTACCACAGAGAGCTTCTATGTGGGGACCCCACTGAAGACGAGAGTCTATAGTAATACCTAAAAACTTAGTTTCGTTAACTAACTCCAGCTTGGACCCCTGCAAAAATAAACTGACATCTACTTGAATTACATTTGGTAAAGTAAACTTTATACATTTCGTCTTTTTTGCATTTAGAACTAAATTTTTTGCAGTGAACCAATCAAGAATCAGAGAGAGAGTTGAATTCGCGTCATCAAGAATATCGTTATGTCGATTCACTTTAAAAATAAGTGACGTGTCATCTGCGAATAGAACTATCTCAGATAAGTCTCTAACCAAGTAAGGAAGGTCATTTATGTATATTAAAAACAATAGGGGTCCCAATATGGAGCCCTGCGGAACGCCCATTTTGACTAATGCTCCAGATGACTTTACTCCATTAATGTCTACCTTTTGAATCCGGTCACTAAGGTATGACTTAAATAACGCCAAAGATTTACCTTTAACTCCATAGTGATCTAATTTACATAAAAGTGTTTCATGATTAACGCAATCAAAAGCTTTTGAGAGGTCATAAAATACACCGAACGCATCCTGATTTGCTTCCCAAGCGTCAAATATGTGCTTGACTAAAGCAACTCCTGCATCAGTGGTTGACCTCCCTTTAGTGAATCCATATTGTTCACTGTGAAACAACTTATTTAAGTTAAAATGAGATAATAATTGATTAAAAACATTTTTTCGAAAATCTTACTAAATACTGGTAAAACTGAGACCGGTCTATAGTTGGAAGGGTCTTCATTGTCGCCTGATTTAAAAAGAGGGATCAATTTACTCAACTTCATTAAATCAGGAAAGACACCATCATCTACACATTTATTAAAGATTAAAGCTAAATATGGAGCTATTAAATCAATAATACAGCTTACAACTTTAACAGATAGGCCCCATAAGTCCTCGGTTTTTTAAAGTTAAGAGATTTAAATGCTTTAATGACAGTTTGTGAATTAATATGCTTAAAAGCAAATACAGAATGGCACTGAGGCACGTGATCACTCAAAAGATCCTGTGCAAGTCTTGGACTTGAATTTAAGCCTTTAGTTGTCAAGGAAGGAATGTCAGTAAAGAAGTGTTCAAAGGCAATCGCAACTTCCGTATCTCCTGTAAAAACTTCATTGTTAATATTCAATTTTAGTTCATTATTCCGTTTGTTACTCTTCCCAGTTTCAGTATTTATGATATTCCATACTGCTTTTACTTTGTTATCGGCCATTTTAAGTTTTTTATTCAGAAATATACTTTTTGCTTTTAAAGCCACTAATTTGAAAGTACGTGAGTATATTTTCGAATGTTCAATAAATTCAATATTATTATTGTAGGATTTTATGTCGTACAATTCGTATAAATGATTTCGGCTTTTGTAAATACCTGGCGTTGCCCAGTCACTAAAAGTGATTTTATTACTGTTAGAAACTTTCCGCAATGTAAACGTATTTTCAAATTCTTTGGAAACTATGTTAAACAGGTCTGCAAAGAGAGCCTTTGGATCATCTTGGAGAAGATTAAAATGTGGTAATTTAAGTTCTAAGTTTGCTTGAAATCATTCTAGTCTGTGAGTTGTAATAGGCCTGTAAAATGCTTTTTTGGGCAATTGTTTCACACTTTGTATGAAAGTTACAGTTTGGCCACTGTGATCAGACTGCAAGCGGTTAATAACTTTATTGTCTGAGTAGTCACAATCACAGAATATATTATCAAGACAAGTTGCTGTATTTTGGGTAATTCTAGTTGGTTCTAAGAGCACATTAGACAAATTAAATGATTTGAATAACTGAATTATTTTCGTGGTCATAACCGACTTTTCTAGTATATCTACGTTAAAATCTCCACTGACGATAATTTTTTTTTCGTGTCAAATAATAACTTTAGCACTTCTTCCATTGTTTTTTCAAAAATATTGTAATCTTGTCCCGAGGTTCGGTAAACACAAAGAATTATATATTTACTCATTTCTATACAAGCCAATTCTACTTGGTGTTCAACAGAAAGTTTTAAAATGTCTTTTCTTTCTTTTGACTTTATATTATTCTTGACTAGAATCATAGAACCACCTTTTTCTATAGTTAATCTGTTATAGCAGCTAAGGACACTAAAATTATTAACATTAAATTGCATATTATGTTCCGGTAAATGGTGTTCAGTTAAGCACAAAATATCTATTTTTGATTCCTCTAGGAACAACTCTATTGAAAGTATTTTGCCGAGGAAGCCGCCTTGTATGTTTTGATGTACTAGTTTATATACAGAAGGCTTTCCCGTTGTCGTTAAATCTAAAAAGGATTTGGTACAATTTTGTTAGTACTTGTACTAACTTTGTCAATAGGGACAAAACTATGAAAAGAATTATTATTACAAATACCATCAATTATGACTGGTATTGAAAAAAATCCTGTTACACATATTGTAACAGATTCATTACGTGGTAAAATGCTAGCTAACTTAGTAGCCAATTGTTTTTTTAAAAAATTTGGAAGGTATAGAGTACTATTTGTCAAAACAAAATCTCGAATGTACGAATTCGTGTCAAAATATTCTATTTTGTCACTGTGACTAACTGAAAATTTGTGCATGCAAATATTTAAATTATATAAATTATTTTTTTGTGACCCCGTTAGTGATTCTGAGTAAGGGAATTCACAGAGTATGATTTTATGAACACTAAGTTTTAACATAAATTCAAAGTAGGTTACTTTGTGTTACATCAATACTATCTCCTATTAATAGAATAATTGTAGTATTTACATTGCTGTTGAATTTCATTTTCATCATATGTTCCAAAATTTGAATGAATGATGCACCTGGCTTGCAAATATTAATGACATTTTGCATCATATTGTTTCCTAACAAAAGTCCTAAGTTTTTACCAATTTTATCAGAAAAAACAACGGTGCAGTGTTCCTTGGACTCCGAGGACTCATGCGCATCGACTGAAAGTTGCGTAGGGGGCCGAGGAGAAGAGTTCGGCATTTTTGGCGCGTCAGACGTAGATGAAGGTGCTGACAAGGGCTCTGCTGCAGGAGTGGATGAGGGTTACTCTTGGGTTGAGGTGTGGAGCCCAGTGGTGGTCTGGGGCTCTGAGATGGTGAGGAGCTTATAGAGGTCCGAAGATCCCGAGAGGCCTGTACAGGCTGAGTGTCCGGGCAAGCAGGAGTTGCCGGTGGCCCGCACATCAGGCAGCCAGTGTGAATGCAGCTGGCTTCTTTGTTGGACAGGGATGTAAATCTCTCCAAATTGTCATTACTCATGGCTATCAACTGATCCATGGCAGCGCTGTGCTCAATAATAGTGTTATTGGCTATATTGTACTTGTCAGTCATTTCCTTCAGTGAGCATTCAATATTTTTAATCTTGGCGTTTAATTGGGACATTTGCTTTTCATATTTAAATTTATGTTGCATTAACTCTTTTTCTTGTTCTTCTAACTCGTTTTGTAATGTTATCTTTTGTTTTCTTAAAGGCAATTTGTTAAAACTTTGGCGGTTTTTATGAACTAATCTTTGAGTTTTTTGTATGTACTTATTTATTTTAACATACTTTTTAATTTTATTTGAGCCATTTATACTTTTTCTAGCTGAGCATTTATTCTCAGTTGTAAGGTCAATGGTCTCAACAGGGTCTGAATCTTTATTCGTCATCATTTCTTCAAACATGGTCAATGTTTTCTCGGTTTCTTGACATTGCTTTTCTTCACTTATTTTTCTGAGTTGGCAATGTGCATCAGCCAGTTGCTCTTCAAGGAACTTGATCCGTTCAAGGTTTATGTCAAGTGATTTTGCAACGACGAGTGTGGCTCACGCGTTTGTGCCGCGTTGCGAATACATTGCGTGCCCCACGCTGACCAATTATTAAATTGTTTCAGTGCGTAGCGAGCAATGCACTCAATGTAAATACTGTCTATCTACGTGTATCTATTCCTAAACTTGTAAATTATACTACAAAAGCGTTGTATTAGAGTCAAAGCGGTGACAAAATTAATCGCGGACACTTTTTGAGCGAGATTGTGAGTCTAGTTGTTTATGAGAGGCCAATGATATAGATACAAACTTATATTTAATTATATTACAGTAGCTTAAAAATAATAGGATTTTCCATAGTCGTGATTACGAATACGAAAAATCTCAAAATGATCGTAATCACGACTGTGGAAAATCCTAAATGCGTAAATGAAAATCTTAATGCGTATATCAAACTATTTATACACATTTTTCGTAGCTAAAAATTGGATTTTGGGCGTTATCATTATTTCTTATGATTTTGTAACAAAATATTACAAATCCGGATAATAGACCGCTAAGGCACTAAATGGAGCTTATCCGGTAATATAGGATGAAATTAAATCAACTGACCAAGTTCATACTGGAGACTCGGTTAGTGATCAGGAACTAGGTTCAGTTATCCTTTTAGCCAATTTCAAAAAAAAATTTTTTCTCTCTTACTGGCTGGACTAGTTTTAAGTACAATTCCTAGTGTAGGCACTATAGGGCGCAAAAATATATTTTTTATTTCACCTGGATGGCGACTAACCGAGTCTCCAGTATGAATTTGGTGGTTGATTTAATTTCACCTAGTATATATTCACCTCACTGGTGACTTCGTACTCCAGTGATCTAGGCACACATATCACTTCCTCGTAGTATGCCGGTCGGTATTCGAACTCGTTGGTATTCAATCGTCGAATCTTTCTTTCGAGGTGACATATTGGGAAGTGCTTCTGGAAAAAATGTTTATAAATTAACATAATAAAACATATTTCCAAATATAAAAGTTCCTTCAATTCATTGTGAAAAAAATGCAAGAGGTGATAGAGTATCCCTAATAAACCACTTTCCAACGAAGAAGTTCTTTTTTGCGCGAACTTTTTTTCACCTTTCCATAGAAATTTAGTTATCTGATAAACCACTTTGCACTGGGAAGTGAAAAAAATATTTGATCAAACCACTTAAGAAGCCTGTAGTCGGCCGCTTGGAGTCAGTCGCTATTTCATTCTACTTACTATTTCATTCTACATTCAACTTCGGATTATAGAGCACTGACTAACTCTTATTGGTTGGCCCGAACGTTCATTTCTCGAGCTCGTACGGAACTAACCGAACACGGTGCGATAGGCAAGCTAACGCGAGACAACATTCATGTTTTGAAAAAACTCGAGAATGGTTTTGGTGGTTCCTATGATTTCAGGAGAGATATCCTAAAAATCGTATATTTATTAAATAATTTACAACATAAAAAAAACTTATTCTAAACTAAAATGATCTAACAATATAAATTACACTCCTCAACTTGAAAATAACTACAAATAATATATCTGTTCTAAAATTGAACCCTGCGGCATGGTGCCCAGAACGCTGGCCATATTTCCTCTTTGAATGGACAAACTTATACGTTGGCCGAGGAATGCGCCAGCCCTCTTGTCACCTATTGTTTCCACTAAAAGAAGTGATAGATCTTTTACTAGTTTTTGGGCACTGGGACCCCACGGGCCGAAAGTTTCAACCCTTAAACATATAAAAGCTTCCTAAGGACGCATATTTGCGCCGTTTGGAGTTTTCAGCAGTTTCGGCGGCCCTGATGGATTGGCAGACGACTGGTGCGCCAGCGTATCGACGAAAAATTTCTTCGGAGTATTGATACGTCATAATGACGTCACCTCTCCAATACTTTGACTCATATGCACGTCACCAGTTGGAAGTTAAAGCCGAGCCAAGACGCAGTGCATTGGCCACCCCGAACGAATTGTCATAAAACAGGGTTCCGATGTTGGATGACAGCAGAGCCTGTGCCCAGTAGCCCGACTCACGTGTTGTAACGGCAGTGAGACGAGCTCGGTCGAAGTCAGAAAGACTAGTAGAAATTAGTTCATTTTGTGCTCTTTTAGGGTTCCGTAGTCCGACAAGGAACCCTTATAGTTTCGCCATGTCGTCGGTCTGTCCGTCCGCGGCTTAGCGCAGATACTATTAGTACTATAAAACTGTAATTCGGCATGGGTATAAATATTAATCACGCTGACAAAACGGTAAAATAAAATGTTGAAAAAAAAATATTATGGCTAAATCTCATACACGTATACTGGGGATGACTTTTTTTTTCTCGTCTAGACCGTTTAAAAACATTGTGGGTGTGTGAAATCCATTTTTCGATTTAGTGATTCGTTGGCGAAATATTAAGCTTTAAAGTGAAACTTTTAGTTAGAGTGGGGCGGTTGTTTATAGAAATGTGAAAAAATTCACAGAAGTAGTATATATAATGAATTTAAAAGGAAAACTATCACAGCTAAGTAGGTTTTATAGGTTTACGAGTACAGGTCGCGCCAAACTTTTGGGCCCCTATAATGTGTGGGATCAGAAGTTTGGCGCGGTCTGTATTAGTAGCCCAAATGATATGTACCGGGCAACTACGGAACCCTACATTGCACGTGGCCCGACACGCACTTGGCCGGTTTTTTATGTATTTTTCGTGCGATTTTTCCGGAAGAAACTCAACTCGGCATTATGTACCGCTTGCACGAATTCTGCAGGTGTTAAATTTATATCTTCGTGAGATTATATCTATATGAGCAGAGCCTCGCTCATATTTTTCGATTTCTTTCGATTTTATCAAAAAACAAACCAAAATAATGGAAGGAAAGTGAATTGAACAAAGAGAAGGAAAAATCTAATTTTCTTGCTGGCCAGTGCGATTATTCTTTAAATGAGTCTGGCGCATGACATGAAATAAGTAGGTATTTCCATTTCAGTGGACTGGCTGCAGAGAATATAAACTATTACGAAACCAATGACGTTCTATATTAATTATATAGAACGTCATTGGTTTCGTAATAGTTTATATTCGTTATTATACGTTATCGTTTAATATGTAGAATTCAAAGATATATAAGTAACATTATTGTACGAAACCTTTATTGAATAAAAATATTCGAATTTTAAAAACACTTTCCACGCTAGCGGTAAAGTGCGCTTTTCCACCCAGATTTCGAATGTTAAACAGAGCCTTTCCGAGCTTGTGAGGTGATAACGATATTTTTCGTATTTCGTAAAAGGATTTTTATTTATAGTGACATTTGTTTATACAGCCAAATTCAAACTGAAGACACGATGAGCCCCTTTTATAGAAATTTTAATTTATTTTTTCTGTTCCCTACAAACGCAAGCCCAGCCACGAATAAAAACTACCATAAAAATGATCTTCTTCAAATTACCTAAGCAAAAAAAAAAAATTATCCATGACACTGATCACTTGACAAGCCTCCAGTATGATTTTGACTGTACTAATAAATGTCACCTTGTATTTGTTTCAGAACTACCTAATGTCAATTATTATAGATAATCTAAATTTTATTTTGCGTTTTTCACTGAAAGAGCCATTGAAACTTGCTCTTGACCGCTTTTAATTCTGCATCAAATTAATGGACTTTAATGCAACTTTTCTGCCGGATTTGACCAAAAAATGTCATCAGGGATACTTTTTACGCTGGAAAATTAACTTCTCTAAGGACCAAGCAAAGGAAGCTTATATAAAAATACTCACCTGGGAGGCCAGCTGTCTAACATCTCGTTCGCGGGCGCTGGACCCTTGGACTGATTCTGTATATTCAGGTAACATCTGAAATTTATGTTTAATAATTTTTACTCTTTTTATATTTATTTTGTTTTATTAGGATCCATTCATCCATCAGCCTGTTTCGTCCACTGCTGGACATAGGCCTTTCCAGGATTTCGCCACTCTTGGCGGTCCTCCTGGAAGAAATGCCCATACTCACACACGCTGGGCAGGCGGGTTGGTAAGCGCGGTGCCGAAACCCTTGCACCAGTGACGCCGCTGCCCGTCACTAGTCTGTTTTATATAAGGCCCGGCAATTGGGGATGGATATACCGCCATCCATCGGTCCCAGGCAATGGTGCGCCGCCTGGTTTTGCCTGAGAGCTGTTCTCTTACTCTCCCCCGAATAACTTCGGGAGGATTTGCGAGTAAGATGGTGGTAGGTACCTCCACCCACAGTCGAGCCCGGCACCAGCTCTACCACCTAGTACATTAGGATCCTTTCTTCAACCAGATTATCAAATAATTTTCGATTTTGATGGGTCTTTGTGAAATATAGAATGTATTTGTCGAGAGATTATGGGACTGAGGATTTTGCTTTTTATGAGGATATTCTTCCTGGTTTGAAGAATCTAGCATTACTCCTTAACTGTTCAAAAAAAGTACTTCTCGCAAAAATGGAATGCACCTGTTTGTAACAGAATCTTCTGAAATAATTCCAGTGTTGAAAAAATTATATAAAAAGATATAAACCACCATAATAAAAAAACGTGTTAAGTGTTAATTGAGCAATTGAGAATTTGAGCAAAAATCCCACATATATTTATTTATAGCTATTGCCACGCCTTAATTTGACTGATTTAGTTTTTGTGTAGTGTTATCTATATCGAATAAGTTAATATTTTTCCGACCAATAATTCTATATTAGACTTTAACTTATGGTACTCGTTGGGTTCTCGTGAATGTCTGATCATCCTTGAAATTCTCAACTGTGAAACCTGGGGTTAAACAACTTGATTTTGAGCTTGAATAACCGATGTCAAACTCTTATTAACGCCAAGAGAGGAAATACTGATAAAATTAAATTGTATAAAATGCCGTTTTTCTTTATTTTAGAGTTTATTATTCTTAGTTTCATAAATAAGAGACCTGTGTAAATTAAATACAGGTTATAGGTCTTAACTATGATCTAAATATAATTTCATTTGAGCTAGGTATATTAAGTTTTAGACAATAAAACTTATACTAAAATAAACGTCCTGAAAAATGTGATATAAAACGACCGTCAATAAAAACACCTCGAAACCGCGAGTTTTCTGAGCGGCCCGCTTCCGCTGAGCAGGATAAACATGTGTAAAATGAAATCGCCTTAATGTCACTCTGCTGTCTGTCAAATTCAAAAAGTTTATTTTGTAAAATAGATACATAAAGTATAAATTTTACAAAATAATGGAATATAACAAATATAATACGGGATATATATACAAAATCTATATTTAAGTTGGGCTCGTAAAATTATACACCTGCATAAAATTCAGAAATATAGGAATAAGAACATTTTATATACATAATGCAATGAATAAATAAGTTGATAAAATAAACTAAATAGACCATAAATAAAAATTTAAATTGTTTAAGAGAAAACTCAAAACATCCTCGGTAATGTTAAGTTTCTTGCCCTTCTTCTTAGCAATACTAATCGAATGGTGCGGATGGTTAGGCATTATGTATATACAATATTTTTATTCTTATATTTCTATATTTTATGCAAGTGTATAACTTTATTACATTTTAGTAGCCCACCCTTAATATTTTTTGTATGTATTTCCCGTTTTTATTTAAGAACTGATTTCTTCATTGCATTATGTATATATAATATTTTTATTCCTAGATTCCTCTATTTTATGCAGGTGTATATTTTGTTTCCCGTATTATTATATATTTTTTTATATTCTAAAGATATACGAGTATTATATTGTTGAAATTAACTTTGACTTGTAGAAAGTATACTTTATGTATCTATTTTGCAAAAATAAATATTTTGATTTTGACTGAATGCTATTGAAGTAAAGTTTCTTTAAGATATTCATATTTATAACATATTTAGATCCAGCCCCTCAATTCCGAACTCAACAAAAGTGTCGGTATCCTTCCTGCATCCGCCATTCCACTCAGCTCCGGCACAGTTAAAACAGACACCGAGAATTCAAACATAAAAACATTGGTTATTTCGGGAACCACACAAACATTAATAAATAAATAATATTCACATCAGCATCATTGCAGTCGAGTTGTTTCTCCAAAGCTGAGACTGTCTCGAGTCGCTCCTGGCGGCTCCGTTCGAGTCTTCCGAGTACTGAGTTGAGCACTTTCTCCGTGAAAGGTATCCGAACCTCGCTGGCTTCCTCTCTGGAGTCGGTCAGGGAGCTCCCGAAGTAGCAGGATGCAAAGAGCAGCTGTAATAAGAATTCATAATAATGTTGCCATGTTCAATTTGGACTCGCGCACCAGGTGTTCTGTAGCACACACAATACGGGTTCAGAACCCTAACACATTATGGCAAATAAAAAACTATAATTGAAACATTAATGCGACAAAAACAAGCTACTAAAATGGTATTGCCATGCAAATAAATCCCCACTCTCTGAGTATGGAACCTTAATTTTTAACCGATCTCAAAAAAGGAGGAGGTAGGTACTCAATTTGACTGTATTTTTTTGGTACGTTTTTGGTTTTGCTTAAAGAGTCTTCTTTCAGCCAGATAGATCCCATTTTAGTTTAGTCTAGATCTGATGATGGTCTTCAGAGATAGGGACTGGAACTCCTCAATGAATGAGGGCATATCAACCGATATTGCGGCAAACGCTTTGTACTAGGATGCTAATTGCAGCGTTTTACTTGGAAATTGACATGTACCCACCTGACCTTCGATCCTGGCCTCATCATCATAGAACTCCTAAACGGATGACAGTAAAAACTTGAGATTTCGGGAATCACTTTGTATTAGTGTGTCCATTGCAGGATATTACTTGACAATTGACATTATGCTACCTGACCTTCGATCCTGGCCTCATCACCATAGATATCCTAAATGGATGACTGCACATAACACGATATTTCGGCAATCACTTTGTGTGAGTGTGCTGATTCCGGCTAATAACACTAAAAAACGTGAAATAAATAAACTTGTATGAAATAACGTTCAGTTTACTAAGTAATTTTCTTAGATTAGTTGTGAACTAACGATAGACGTCTATTAGGTTGTTTATCCCACGATGACGCCCAAATCAAGCCCTTATAAGTCTTAAGACGTTGCAATACTTGCAGTAAGGGTTTTGACAGCTGCCTTCGTGAGTTGAACGATCGATACTTATCTATCACGGTCATTTTGTACGAGTAATAGCGTCTTTAACCCGAAAAATGGATTCGAGCCACGCCTAGGCAACATACAAGCCCGATAACCGTATACAAATTTAACAATAAGCAGTTTAAACCTTTATAGCATAGGTATTAAAGTTAACGAGGTAACAAAATGCTGTATTTAATGGTTTATCGGCTATAATAATTCTTAAAGCTCGATAAATTCTGTATTGCGCTGATCTTTTCCAGCGATGCCGTCGCTCCAGATACTTCGGTGACGTTGGCTTCACTAAAGGCGAAACATCCGTCTCTAGCGGCATCTTTACAGCTACCGGACTCGCCTGATGCTTCTGAACGCACACCCGAGGCACAGTAAAAACCATGGACGTAGTAAAAACAGAATAGTAGAACAACTCCCGCGCCGTGGTGCAGGGCTATCAATTTATTTAGCGGCGATGCGACGAACGGCGCGCGGCGGGCGGCGTACTGCGGACTGCGGAGCGCTGCCGACCGTAGTCACACCGCCAGAAACGGCCTGAGATATTGTCGTTGTGTGCGTGCTGTGGTTCGTGCGTGCAGGCTGGCGCAGGCTCGCACACGTATGAGCCGCGAGGACGACATCTCTGTGAAGATAGCTTACTATTCAGTTTTTACTATGCCTGAGGCGACAGCAGAGGAGGTGCAGAATGCGATTGCATCCTTCAGGAACGGCTCAACATTACAATAACTGACCAAAATTCGCTTCGTTTTCCGGGCGCTCCGGTTCTGGTTGATTAAATTCTTGATTTCATCGAAGAATAAGTAGAATGCCACTGGATCGTACCAAATGGCGTCACAAGTCACAACCAAATAAAAGTCATAAAATTAATTAGATATTTTAAAATCCGATCTACGTCTTTTTTCATTGACGCTTTACTATGATAGGATGCCAACCAATAATCGCCTCCATCAAAAGGTAATAAAGTTTTTTCAATTGCCCTTGTCAGTAAATGAATTGCGGATACTGGAAACTAGAAAAACCATCCAGATGTCTTAAACAAATTAGCCCTCACAATACAATACCATACAATACAATACAATAAAATACCAATGATTATGAGGGGCAAATAATTTTCTTTCACTTTTCCTTACACTTTCTAAAGAAAGGCCTATTTATCTCTAGGAAAGTAAAAAAATATAACCTACTAGCTTTTGCCCGCGGCTCCGCCCGCGTGTTATTCGGTTTAACGACATGCTTTTTTCCGGGATAAAAAGTAACCTATGTGTTAAGTTGAGGTATAAGCTATATCCATTCTAAATTTCATCCAAATCCGTCCAGCCGTTTCAGCATGAAAGAGTAACAAACATACACACAAACACACACACAAACTTTCGCATTTATAATATTAGTGTGAAGTGTGATGAATGAGATAACATAGCCTTGTCTTATTCACCACAAAAGATTAAGTGCCGCGCTAATTAGACACCTGATGTATGAAATAACAAAGCCTTGTCTTATTACACCACAAACGAAAAGGACCGCGCTAATTAGACAGCTGATTTTTCAATGATATTGATCTATCCTACAGGAACCATGGATTTTTCCGAGATAAAAATTAGCCTATGTGTTAAGTTAAGGTATAAGCTATATCCATTCTAAATTTCATCCAAATCCGTCCAGCCGTTTCAGCGTGAAAGAGTAACAAACATACACACACAAACAAGCACAAACTTTCGCATTTATAATATTAGTAGGATAGGATAGGATAGGATAGGATTTGCACACCACACCAAGTAGATTTTGAGAGGACCGTAAGATACGGTCATGAGTGCCATGAAGAAATTCAAAGCGAGCTTTGAGATATGGTGGGGTAGTAAGCAGGATTATTTAATACAGTATACAAAAGAGACAGAATATGAGAATTAGGACGACGACGAAATACGACATAGCCATTTCAATATTAGATACTGCTTTCGTTCCTAAATTCACATATGTACTACGCCTTGCTGCTGTTTGGGCTTCTTTATTTACTCATTTAGATAACATAATTCAGACAACATTAACTGAAATTCTAAATTGTTCTTTTAACAATCGTAAACGGACCCAGGCAACTCTTCCGATCTGACATGGAGGCCTGGGTAAAATAATACCACCCTTCACTCGGTGATGTTGAGGTCAACTGCTTGACTGAGGCCTGAAACGCTTGGCAAACAACCGCCGCCGGTTCTAATGAAGACATTCCGGCCAGCCTGGCTTCACAAGGTCTCTGGGACGAGCCGCTCAGCAGTCAGGTTCAAATGAACCTATTAGAAACTGCAACAAACCCTGCAGAGCGAGCTTGTCTTTTGGCGACCAGTGAGCCAGTACGCCACCTTTATTGGTGGCAAGTACCATAGACTAAATATTTAGCCTATGCCAGTACCAACTAAGACGTAAGTTTGTCGTATTTTTTTCCTATCTCGTCTATCCTATAATATCTTCACTATATTGTAATCTGTATACACAACACAATGCTGTCTGCACATACGCTCACACGCGCACCTTAACACATACCCTCACATTTAGACCCCCCCCCCTCAGTCTCACGCACACACATATTATATGTATACCGTGTCACCTTTTTCAAATGGTTTCGTTATTTTATTAATTATATAATCTGTAGGTGTACTACCTACAAACAGCACAAGAACAACAACCACAACAACTAGGGAAGAACGGTCCCTCCTACTTACATAATACAAATACATAATACACGTAATACAGTTTTTGTTTGTGAGCTTAAAAGGCGGGTCCAAAGTACTTATAAATCTTTATTTAAATAAAATTGATTAAAAGTAAATCAAATATCTGGGTAAATATACTTATGTTTATTAAATAAAATTATACTGAAATTATAATACATACATTCAAAAAAACTTAACTAAATGATATAAAGATAAAAGTTTAATTAACACAAAGGAATTTATTTAAGTTGTCCCTGGGCAGTGGGCAGGCTACCCAAGACATTGGCCGCATTACCTCGTTGGATAGCAAGGCTGATGCGTTGCCCGAGATAAGCTCCAGCTCTTGGGTACGCAGACGCGATGCTATTTGTTTATATAACTGTCGAGCGTCAGGCCCCCACGGCCAAACTGTCTCGACTCCAAGCGGCACAAAAATGTAACCTTCACTTTAAGCTGCATATTCGCGCCGCTTGTTGCTCCGCCGCTGCAGCAGCCACGCCAGCCGTGACAGCGGTCGACTGGATATGGGACGGAGCGAGTGTCCACGCACGTCGCGTCCCCTACAGAGAGCAACCATTCTGCGATAGAATGAGCGTCATTCTTTCGGGCCTCTTGCCGTCGTTACGTGCGATACCGTTCGGCTTTAAAACTGCAGGCACGTTAACGGCCCTTCGAATGACGTCATTCAGGCTGCCGTGACGGGACCAGCGGCCAGCGCTGCGCCGACAAGAGAGGCCGTGATGACCCAACTGGTCGACACTTGCACCACACTGACAGCGATGACTTTCATTTGTCTTTGTACCGAGGCGCAGACAGATGGCGAGGGTAAAAGTTGTTTTGTCCAGAAGAGTGCAGTGCCTATGTTAGCAGAAGGTATAGGATGCAGCCAGAATCCAGATTCATGCTCACGAGCACGGTCTGCGAGGTTGGAAGGAAGATTATTCTTGGTCTGTTCTCAGAGAGGCCCGCGTCCCGTGATTCCAAAACGATGGGCAGATCCCGACCAGGACAGGCAAGCGTCCAAGCGTTTCTGGCCTCCGTCAAGCACGACGCCTCCACGTCACTAAGTGACGGGCTTATAATATTACCAAAGAGGACGTGCGTGCTGTTAACAGAGGACAGAAAAGCTGGGAGGGCAATGCTTGAGATCTTTCGTACACCCAGTCCGCCGAATGTGTATTACATCACACTAATATAACAAATGCGAAAGTTTGTGTGTGTGTGTGTATGTTTGTTACTCTTTCACGCTGAAACAGCTGAACGGATTTGAATGAAATCTAGAAAGGATATAGCTTATACCCCAACTTAACACATAGGCTACTTTTTATCCCTGAAAAAAGCATGTCGTTAAACCGAATAACACGTGGGCGGAGCCGCGGGCATAAGGTAGTAAATTTTGTATTGTATTTGTGTCTCAAAATATGCCTGTTGTCTATAGGATAATGGTGTCGATTCCGTGTAACACGACTTAACTTATTTGACAGGACTTACCTTATTTTAAGCATCCTGTCCTTCTCGTTTTGATAAAGAAAGAAAAAGATAGAGTGCTCACATGAAGTTTAGTCCTGTCAAATAAGTTACGTCGTGTTACACAGAATCGATATCATTGTTTACCATCAAGCACCGAGAACAAAAACAAGTTATCTATCAAAAATGCACAATAGCCACAGCAAATAAGTGCGCATGTCCTTTGTGACTTGATTCACGTTCATCAATTGAGCCTGGGCAGCTGATTGGTGCGGAGGGGGGGGGGGGGGGTCGCGGCGTCATGCCGAACGTAGATTCCAATGTCAGACGTTGTCAACATTTGAGTGTTCTTAAAAATTTCAACTCAAATTTATTATATGACCAGGTAATTCTCCGATAAACTAAACCTAATTAATCTGAACTGCGATCTCAATTAAGAGGGTTAAGAAAATAAACACACTAATATTATAAATGCGAAAGTTTGTATGTGTGTGTGTGTATGTTTGTTACTATTACACGCTGAAACGGCTGAACGGATTTGGATGAAATTGACCCTGACCTGTTAAACGCGCGAGCGCTGGATGATGATTCAAATTCAGATTCAAATTCATTTATTCAAATAATTAAAGTAATATAACAGATTCACATCTAAACCATTACAATAATATGTTCTTAAACTAAAGCACTTACTTTCATATTTCTCTCTAACATTCCTCTACAAACATCCATTAGATAACTCATTCCATCCACAACAATATCACACTTTGGTGCTTCAGCGAGCAGGGAGCAGAACATGTCGTGTGCTCGCGCGACGGGCGAGTACCGGTAAAGGTTAGTGCGTGAAAATGACCCCGCGAACAACGTATGACTCCGTGCCCTGCCATACCTATCGGGTACAAACAGTTTTAAAATTCTCTGGACTAGATCTACGCAATCGATCTTGTTTCGAATTATGCTAAGATTGCTAAGTATAAACTTTGCTAGCGCTAAGTTTCTTCTGTGCTCAATTGACTCATAGCCCAAATGACCTTCGAGGAACCGAGTTGGGTACATAAAATGGTAGTATTTATGGTCTTTCTTATATACATATCTTAAAAAGCGTTTTTGGACTTGCTCTAACATGAGGATATATTTATCTTCATGTGGTGACCAGACCACTGCATTCGTTTCTACAATACTACGTACTAGAGCTGCATACAGCGCCCGGATGGCCGCGGCGGTGAGCGGTGCAGCGTTTTGTATCAAAAATCCTAGCCGCTGGAAGGCGGCATTTGTCACCTTCTCGACGTGCTGACGGAAAGTCAGTTGCGGGTCGAACACTACACCAAGATCGCGCACCTGCGTGACTCGAGCGATGGAGTCGCCCCCTATTGCGTACTGGTGCTGCAACGGCCCAGGTGAACGAGAGAAGCTCATCATTTCGCACTTACAAAAGTTAAAGTACAGCTTGTTATCTACACTCCAATGAATTACGGCGGCGTCGATATCTTGCTGTAATTTTTGGCAGTCGTCTAGAGAATTAATGACCTCGATCAGCTTAACATCATCAGCAAACAACAGCACTCTCGAGTTACTAACTACACTGGAAAGATCATTAATTAGGAGCAGAAACAAAAAAGGTCCCAAGTTGGATCCCTGACTGATTCCTGATGACTGTTACGCCTGTTTAAGGCGGTGCGGGCCGCGTGTCAAGTGGTTTAGTTTATTAGTGCATGTCGTTAAACCGAATAACACGCGGGCGGAGCTGGGGGCAAAAGCTAGTGTAAAATAAAGTTATTCACAAAAGGAACCCCTTTTCGGTCGTGGCTGGTAGAGTTCGCGACACCACAGAAGTCCGATGGATTACGACATTTTGGATCATATTTCAAAACCAATAACGACTTCGTCACAGGTCTTCAGTGGTGGCGCGTACTCTACAAGATTTTTTTGTTCTTCTGATTTTGGTCTGTTCGGTAAATTATTTAATAACAGTTTTTAGTTGGGCACTAAATTATTTTTTTTTGCTTTGTAACTTTTTTATGGCGATGACAGTATTTTAATCACCATTTTAAATTTAAACAGTGTCAAATAAGCACAGAGGAAATAACCAAATTTTCCTCTGTGCTAGCAAGTAAGATTCTGATATATTGAAATGCCGCTTTATTCATTAAATCATTAGTTTTACAAAGGTTACAATTGAACCCAGGCTTATAGATACAGGGCCCCTAGGCACTTAACAGAGCGGGGGCTAATGAAGAACCAAAAAAAGTTCTTCCTAATTCAATCGGTATCGGCACGGGTGCAGTGTTGCTAAATTGGGCGACGGCACCCAATTGGGCGTAGTTATGATATTTTTTTTCTATAACTTCTGCCCTGGCCGGGGCCCCCTTGGCGGCTAGGCCCCTAGGCCTGTGCCTTGTGGGTCTAGGCGGAAATCCGGGCCTGGTGAGACCCTGTTATAAGTTAAGTACTATCCCACCAAAAACATACACCACAAATACAAACATACAACACCACAAAACGACAAGGGGTAGAGTTCAGTTCGCCAAAAAATTATTGAGATCAAATCGGGTGCCGAGGCTTACGGAGGTTCCTTCAGTTATAACTGCAATAATGTACAACGTTCTTCACTTGTTTTAAAATAAAGTTTGCATCCGTGCTACTAAATGTAGAACTTGGCCAATTTCTTACAAATTTGCTCTCCATGAAAACCAGTTGAATGAGAAACTTGAAATTCCATTCACATGTAGGTGTAAAAGGAAAAAGATCAGAAAATTTCCTATTTCTAATTATTCAATATACCAACTTAATTAGACCCTTTGGATATATAAAGTCCGACAATAATAAGTGAAAAAAATTCTAAGGTCAAATAATAATAAGGTAATATCGTTCACTGACCACAATAAAGGAGGAGAACAAAAACTTTTTGATCAAATAATTTTTTCCCTTCCCAGTACAAAGTGGTTCAATCAGCTGACTACATTTCTACGGAAAGGAAAAAAAAAGTGCACACAATTTTTTAAAATTGGGGATTAGTACTCTATCTTCTTTTTTATTTATTACATATTTATTTATTGATATTATATTGTGAAATAAACCTTTGAAACTAGCTAGTACAAGTGTTTTTAATCATGGTACTCTATTACCTGTAATTTTTTTTTACTTTGAGTTGTAGAACCCTAAATAGAGTAAAATAGATCATTAGTGTCAAATTAAATTGGACATTCATAACAGCACGTGGAAAAAGTTTTTGCTTCAAACGTCGTATACGGAACCTTTAGGGCATTAAGTCCTATAAGCACTTCCGAAAAATGGCCGAAAATACACAAAAAATGTACAAAAGATAAAGTTCTGAAATGGTACAATATCATGACCACTTGGAAACCCCTGAGGCTGCGACCTTTTAGCCTGTTGCTGACACTTGTTCAGGTCTGGCACAAGAGAGACAGGAACTTAGATGAGCAGAGAACTTCGTTGTCAATCGATTCGTTAAGACAATAATCAAGTTTCATTTTACGGTCGTTTATAAAGAGGATTATTAGTGCATTTTAATATGATACAGAGGATTACTGACACAGTGTAATCAAATAATGTTCGCTGATTTAGTCAATGTAAGTAGGTATATTATTATTACTAGATAGAGCTAGATTAAAAATAATGATGTATTGGTCACTAGTTAGTATAATAGAGTGCCGTGGGCCGTGAGGCACTGAAACATACAAGTTTTGCTCTTTAAGACGCAATTGTCCATCGCACAACAAAAGAGATAAACATGTCTGAAAAAGTGCGCGGCTGAGTAGTGCGGGTGAACAGGAAAAGGTTGGATAATGCTGTAAATACTTTTAAAAAAACGTATATCTATATTTTAGACAATAGGTTTATTTGTTGACAACAGTCCTTATTGTTGTTTTTACTTTATTGGTTTGGAGTTCGGACGGACTACGGGTTTGAACTGAAAAAACAGCCTTCACTTTGCAATTTTTTTCTATGCAGCGTGTTTTGGGCTAGACTATCGTCTTGGAAAAGGCCTCCTTTATAACGTAATTTTTGTTTAGAACCTTATCTATCGTAGTGTTCGTAGTTTGAGAGTTCTACTGATTTAAAATCTCATTTTTTACTACCTATGTCGCCTTAAGGCCAGGTATCCCTAAAAGCTAAAACATAGAATCTTCGGTTGCCTAGTTTGAAGTAACGCTACGGAATGAAATGCTACGTGAACCACTTCCCCTGCTTCACCTCCTCAAATATTATTGCCTGGCCCTTTACCTAATCAATTTCATAAAAATTGTCTCCCCATTAAAAACTGTTTTTTTTTCTAAAGTTCGTAGTTACGTCCCCAGTAGAGCATGTATATCAGCCTACGTTAATTTATTGTTTTTCAAAATAATCTCCCTTGGCGTCTATGCACTTTTTCATTCGATCAAACTAGTTTTGAAAACTTTTGTGCCACTCCCCTGTGGTGACCTCTGAAACGTGTTTTTCATACTCCTCGACAGCCTCTTCTGGTGATGAAAATCGTTGACCGCGTAATTGGTTCTTAATTTTTGGGAACAGAAAAAAGTCACAAGGTGCCAGGTCGGGACTGTATGCAGGATGACTCATGAGTTCTACATTTTTCGTCTTCAAAAAGTCGTTTGTCTGTCTGGCCGTGTGAGAACTAGCATTGTCGTGGTGCAGGATGATACGGCGTTTACGGTTATTTTTACGGAGTTCGTCAATAACTTCCGGCAAACAAATGGTCGTGTACCAGTCACTATTCACGGTACGACGATTCTCTAAAGCAACAGTAGCCACGTGTCCAGTTTTATTAAAAAAAGAAGCAATCATCCGCTTAGATGCACTTTTCACGCGCGCCACTTTGGTTGGTTTCGGCTCATCTTGAAAGACCCATACGCTCGATTGCTGCTTTGTTTTGGGATCGTAGCAATAAATCCATGTTTCGTCACCTGTTACTATGTCCCACACCAAATTTGACGCACCTTCGTTGAATCTGGTAAGCATGGCACTGCACCAAGTGACGCGGTCCGTTTTTTGAGCCTCGGTCAAGTTGTGTGGGATCCACCGCGAGCACAGCTTTCTCACACCCAAATGTTTGTGTAGGATTGATTGTATTTGACTCATGCCTATTTCTAAGGATGCGTGAATTTCATGGTAGGTCACATGCCTGTCTGTTTCAATCATACGGCGCACAGCATCGATGTTTTTGTTGGTCACAGCGGTGGACGGCCGACCATCGCGAGATTCGTCACTGAGATTGATACGACCACGCTTGAATTCTGCAAACCAGCTATAAACAGTCGTCTTGCATGGTGCTTCATTTCCAAAAGCTGTTTCAAGCGATGCTCTGTTGAGCTGTCAAATTACACTTAAAATCGTAGAAAATCATACTACGAAAATTTTCCCGAGTTTAATCCATGTTGATGCAGACACACAATTTTTTAAATGGCGCCACAAGGTAAAAACAAAAGACAGTCAGATGAAACAAACTGCATTCTACAGCCAAAGAGTTCTATTTTCAAATGTTACAATAAATTTTTAAATATTGTTTATGTAAGTGGCCAGTTCCGGAAACTTTTAGTGTTACCTATGTACACAAAGATCAAAATCGTCGCTGGATCGATTTTGAATTTGGTGATTAAAAGTTTATGGCAAGGCATTAAATTACAAATTTAAGATTTAGGATGCAAAACGGGGCCAAGAAGTGTAGTTAATTGTTTTCTATATCAAACTAGCTTTTGCCCGTGGCTCCGCCGGCGTGTTATTCGGTTTAACGACATGCTTTTTTCCGGGATAAAAAGTAGCCCATGTGTTCCATGTGAGAGGAACTCCAAACAACTGGTTTCAAAGTTATCTCACAGATCGAAAGCAACAGGTAAGGCTCAACGAAAGAGACAAGTTTTCCACAATTGAAGCTGTGAGCTACGGAGTGCCACAAGGCAGCGTGTTGGGGCCTATCTTATTTTTAATATATGTTAACCAACTGTGTAATTTTAAAATTCCGAAGGGAGACATTATTGCATTTGCCGATGAAACTGTCCTTTTTTTTAAAGGTAAAAATTGGGATGAAGTTTTTATATCTGCTCAGGCTGGAATGAATCTGGTCTCTCAATGGTTTCGGGCAAGCTTACTTACAATAAATGTAAAAAAGACAAAATATGTTGCATTTTCCATAACAGATAGAATCTTACATAATAAAGAAAATAATCATAAACTTATTTTCCATCAGAGTAATTGTAAAAATGTTAACTGTGAGTGTGAAGAACTAGAAAAAGTAGATTCTATAAAATATTTGGGTATATTCATAGACTGTCATCTAAATTGGAAGAACCATCTAAATAAACTTGCTTCTAGATTGCGCAAATTGATACACTTCTTTGCCAGACTGAGGAATATTGTGGATAGAAAGACTGTCTTGTCAGTCTATCATTCTCTATGTCATTCCTTAATATTGTACGGGATCACTGCATGGGGCGGTGCAGCAAGAACAAATTTAGAGGTAGTAGAACTGGCGCAACGTGGAGTTCTAAAAGTAATTTTACATAAACCCTATCGTTACTCTTCTGATTTACTATACAAAGAAGCAGATGTTTTAAATATCAGGCAAACTTACATACTTCAGGTAGCTACATTCGTTCATATTAACCATAATTCATTCGAAACACACCAACATAAAATTGCAACTAAATCAGTGAGAGACGGGCATCTTTTCCAACCTCTGTGTCGTACTATTTTTGGGCAAAGAGCACAATCTTTTTTAGGTCCACGAATATACAACCGCGTTGATCACACCCTAAAGTTATTACGGAAAACAAAAAAACCTTTCCGCAGAAAATGCATATTGTGGTTGAAGGAGCTAGGTAGAAAGGAGAGTGAAAGCAGGTTTATAAATATAATTTCATACGCCAAATTATGATATGTTACTACTAAACCTTATTTTTGCTAAACTTTATTTTTACATCAAGAATAATTTCCTCGAGTCTGTATTTGTTGGTTGGTGTGGTACCTAATTTAACATACCTATACCATAATGATCTCTGCTCAGCACCCTTTAAAAATAGCGCGGTGATCAGCGAACGAGTTTCAAGTTTCAAGTTGAAGTAAGCAATTTTTCATCGATTTTTATTGCTGAATATGTGGGTAATCCTAAACTCATCGTGATAAAACTTGTTTAACTGAACCTATCATTATTCTTATTCGCTTGTGAACTGGTTCCTATTTTAATCCTCATAAAGTCGGAATTCATGTGTTTTTATTGTATACTAATCTCACTCATCAACTGTCTGAACAATGTACTGGCTCGCAGGACTGTTATGATTAAAAAAAAACTTTATTATTCGAAGTTGAAATTCTGCTGTACTGCAAATTGCAATAGGGTCAAATAGGTTTATTCAACTTTAAGTTTTTCTTATTTAGCAACGTAACGAGTTATGTGAAAACATGCCGATCGATAATAACTGTCTGGTAAGGCTGTGCGGACCAGCTTTCCGCTCTGATCGTGGTGATGCTAGCGGGTGGTGGGTCGGCGGGGCTTTCCCCGATCAGCAGATAGGTACAATTTTTTTGTGTGTTTGTGGGCTTGTCTTTTGTGTGGTGGTGGTTCCTTTTTTTCTTTTGTGTACTCTGCGTTCTTATACAGTGTGTCCCCCGTAAAAGTGCACACCCGAAAGGGGGTGAAACTAGACCCAATTTTATCGACAAAAAAATGGAAAAAATTAGTCTGGCATTTTATGTTTTTTTTTATACTAATTTATTTTTTCGAAGTACTTGTGGTAGACCCTGTTTGAAAAAATAATCGTATCTTTTGAAATACCAAGTGTATCTCGCCGAAAAAAATTATTAGTGATTAGGAATAATAGACACACAAGATCAAATAATTAAAAAAGCCATACATTTACTCGTTTAATTAAAAAACAGGTTTTTGTAAAAAAAACATCAAGTTTTGTTTCGAATTTTTCAGTTATTACTAAATTTCTCGAAAAAACTTCCCTTTTAAGCCAATTTATTATTGCTTATTTTGATTTTACATTGAATTACACGTAAAATAAAAAAAATAGTGGACTTCTATCTTCAAAAGAACTCTTGCTATGAGCGAACAAAACTAGTCAATACGCGTTTTTTAGGAATTACAAATTTGGATTAAAGTCATTAATTTTCCTTACTTTTTACTTGATTTTAAGCTAAGAAGAAAAAAAAATTAGGAAATTAAACTTTGCATGAATAAGACGAATCAAACATTTTTACCTCAAAATGAAAAAAATCGAACCCTTTTACGATATTATTATCTGTTTATCTGTTCTCCGTCCTGGTTAGAGATACTCGTATCAAAGTTCAAACGAATACCTCCCACAGAAGTCTACGGCTTCATAGTGCTGTTAAAAAATCAGGAAAGAAGTTGCCCTTTACGTAAACAATTTCATAAAAATTGGATTGCTATTAAAATCAACAAAAGTAGTCAAAGTTGTTCGCATATACCAGAATTAGAGTTTTATAACTCTTGTAGTAAATTTCAAATGTACATTAATTTCAGATAAATCAGAAATGCATCGCCGGCAACGTAGAACGTTTTATATGGAAGCGGTTCCCGAAGCAGGCACCATCATTAAAAAGGTTGGATGCAGGTGAGATGCAACTTTTGTGCAGTGCATCGAAGAAGACAAATTTATAGCAATTGTATATTTAATAATATCAGTGTATGTAACCTTGTATTGTCTGACCCTATGTCAGATGGTGCAAGGTCACTTTACAAACTGGTGGTTTTTGGTATGCGTGCCAGAACTCAAAACATGGGTGCTGGACCGCACGGCGGAAGTCACTAGTCTTTAGTTGGGAATGAAATTTGAGTTTATTTTTCGAGTTCCTTTAGTCTTTGATGTGTAGCCTTATAAAGGTAATATCGTCGCTGTGCGACAAAACCTTTTTCTAATAAAGATTATTAAATAAATATGCGTAGAAAAACGCAGAATTAAATAGGTATTTAGGGAAGGATCTAGACTACAAGCATGTACACCACTCATTCAATACATACATACCTGTCGCCCAGAGGGGTAAGCAGAAACCACAGACTTCCATCTTCATCGATCCTGGCACACCAAACTCTTATCTATGGGCACACCTAGTCCGCCTCTTCATTTCTTTTTTTTTTCGTTACAACGAATTCTAACAAATTCACACGGTGTAAATTGAGAATCTCAAATTTTCGTGGAGTCTACAGAAAATAAGTATAAAAAGAAACTTACCTCTAATAAAACATATCCGATTATCATTTTGGAAACTTTTATATTTATTTTTATATCTCTTCTCTTCACCCCACATGCGGCAAGCTTGAAATTTCGTTGAATTTTGTGTCCACTGTCTATGAAATCTTTTTTATATACCTTAGCTGGCTTATTTTGATTATCTCAATCCGAGTTGTCGAAGTGTTGAGGTAAACTTAGTCCTTTTAATCCGGTAGATGTAAACTTATGGATAGGGCTTCCTTATTCGATAAATATAGCTATATCTGTTAAACCAAATATATATCAAATGGAAATTAAAATTCTATAAGATAAAAACTATGGTGTCCGTAAAATTATCTACAAATATAATAAATACCTACCATTTTTTCTCAAACTTTTGATCCGGACCCTTCTTCCTTTGTCATTAGAATTTTAACATATCAGAATCTAAAGATACACTTTCACTTTGATGGATGGTAATACCGATTAGCGATGGGGAGCGATGGTCTTATTGGTGTAGAAGAGACTGTTGTATTGAGTTTTATTCAAATTATTACATTTTCCTTCATACTACACCTGCTTGGAAAGTTCCTTCTTACTTTTTCGAAAACGATGGAGAGTATACGTCATTGCTGTCATACCAATATGTGGGCGGAAAATATGTATGAAAATCCATTGTTAACGTGCTGAGTGGGCAGAAAAACTATATGAAAATCCATTGTTAACGTGCTGTTTTTTTTTATTTGTTGACAAAATCCGTACGATAAGCATAAATGTTACATTAAAAAGGGTATAAACTTCTTGGTACATAACCTAGCTTGAACAATAATGCCAAAAGACAAAAAGTTTTTATGTCTTAGTTTGCAAAATAATACTGGCCACTTGCTAATTATGTACATAATTAAAAAAAGAAATTAAAAACTGCAAATTAAACGCGAGTCATCAATCTGTTTCTTTGGTTGTATCTTTATTAAAAGTAACTCAAAATGTCGTCTAGTAGTGATATAGAAGAATGGGTGATTTTGTCTTTTATTTTCCTCGCAGGTGTAGTATAAAGCACGATGTACAAATCGGGAGAAAGTGCGATTCCTCTTATATATCTTCTGTAATCGGCCTCTTTCTCCATTCGGTGAACGATGTACTATTTTCACATTATCCTTTCAGCTGTTCCGGTCTTCCTTATCTTTTCTGTTCCTATTTTTCATAAAAGTTTTTTGTAAAAGTTGTGTCTAACCCATTGGTAGAAAGAACCATTATGCTGGTACTCCGTTGTCCGTCCTTAATGTCACAGCCTGATTTTAAATTGAAATTTGGCACATAATTAGCATAATAAATTTAAATTTTCAGTGTACTGAAATATTTTCTCTCTTTATCAATACATATAATAAAATAAAACAGCAGAAACCGCTGTGTCTGTACATTGAAGAAAAGTCATAGAAATAGAAAGGGGGTGACTAAATAAGAGTAATAGAACACAAATCAACGATTTTCAGAATTCTTTTCTGTCTGTTTGTTTGTTCACGCACATGTCTAAAACTACTGAACGGATTTTCATGTAGTTTTCACAGCTGTACAGAACTTAATTTGGAATAGAATATAGGCTTTATTTCGTTAAAATCGGATCTCGGAAAAAAAAGCCATTTATAGATTTTTGAAATTAATTTTTCTACTGGTAGTAATTGGAAGTTATGGTACGGGATCTACTCAATGGATAGAGCAGACCCTTCGAGTTTGGGCTTATTTGATTAGATGGTGACCGTTGCATATTGTCGTTCAAAAAATCATATTCTTTTGTTTTCCTTATTTCCACGAAAATCCATTCGACGCGGGCGGAGCCGCGGGCAAAAGCTAGTACTCCAATATGAGTATCACAGAGGTCTTCGTAAAAAAATATAATTGTGTTATTTAATCACAGATTGGAGAAATATTAAAAAAAACACAAAAAAGAATTTTTCCCTCTTTTCTCCGGGACCAGTAGACCCAAAACAAGGAAAAATTTACGATAACAGGATGTTGAAAATTATAAGAAAACTATAGCTATAAAAAAATAAAACATTAAAAAGTTAAAATTAAAAAGTAAAAAAGTATTTAAAAAATACAATATTGTTAGCAAATTGTACGTATTATAGAGCTGATTAGAAAAGTATATAGTATGGCCATATTTACTTGCAACGATTCCGAGATACCACAAAATATAAAAAGGAGCCTCTTATCCCTGAAACTGCGGTGACTTAAAATGAAAAATTCCTCTATTAAATTGACGTGAAATTATAGGATAATAATACGGATAAAGAAATTTGTAAAAATGAGAAATGTATACAAAAGTAAATAGAGTTAAGAAAAGTATTTTGTAAAAATATAATATGAGTGTCAAATTGTGATTAGATTGTAAAAATAAATATTTAAGCTATATTTACTTGCGCCAGTTTCAAGAAATGGTTGAAAAGCCACAATAAAATGTATGTGTTATGTCTAAAACTATATAAAGAGGTAAAAAAACTGGAAAAAAAGATAAATTAGCTCGAGATATATTTTGGGCCCTACAGGGGCCGGCTTCAGTTGAATTATAAAATTGTTAAAATTAATCATACCCAACGGAAGCCGGGCCCAATAGGGCCCGAAATATATCTTGAGCTAATTTCTCTTTATTTTCAAATTTATTATTTACCTCTTTATATAAAATACCAAAAAACAGCTTTTATTTATAAAAAATATCCAAAACTAGAGGACCAAAAATAGGTTAGCTATTGATTACCTACATAAACTATGTATTACGGAACCCAAGATGCGCGCTAGGAGTGTGTTTCGCACTTGACCAGTTGTTTTTTACTTGACTGACTAGTTTATTAACATATATTACTTCTGTCTAACTTATTCCTGTTAAAGAAAAAAAAAACCGGCAGACAGACACGCGAGTCGAAGCAAAAAAAAACCGTTTTCTCTATTTTGAATACGAAACCCCAAAAGGAAAGTTTCGGATAACTGAAAATCCATTTTTTTAGGTAGAAATATCCATACTGGATCAACCATCTCCAAAACAACATTTTTAATTTTCTTTATTTGTCCTGTTTTCATAAAAAGCGAGATTAATTTTATCAGTACTCTCTGTGATTGTTTTTGGTAATATCGTGATAGCGATAATTTTAACTCTTTCTATTTACTCCGATGTTTACGGAGGAAAAAAAATAGTGCTCCAAAAGTTTATTTGTCATTCAACAGAGGAAAATAATCAATTTCTCATCAGGAATCTTAATAGACTAGCAGTGCTATGTCGTCGATAAACAATCCATCCACCCATTAGCCTGTTTTGTCCACTGCTGGACATAGGCCTTTCCAGGATTTCGCCACTCTTGGCGGTCCTCCGGGAAGAAATACCCATACTCACACACGCTGGGAAGGCGGTTTGGTGAGCGCGGTGCCGAAACCCTTGCACCAGTGACGCCGCTGCCCGACACCAGTCTGTTTTATATAAGGCCCGGCAATTGGGGATGGATATACCGCCATCCATCGGTCCCAGGCAATGGTGGGCCGCCTGGTTTTGCCTGAGAGCTGTTCTCTTACTCTCCCCCGAATAACTTCGGGAGGATTTACGAGTAAGATAAACAATGATCAAGTCACAATTATTGCAATTTTGTGCAATGAAAAGACCCTCGGGATGGCTCTTTAGAATGTGTATTCATAGGTAATTAACATAAAAACTACGACCTGTTCTTCAAATTAAGATACAAACAAAGAACAAATTTCAAGTGCAAAAAGTATTTTAAAACGATACCTCGGTCGGGCTGGATTCGAACCTGCGACTTATTTCTTTCACGTGCATTTCGTACGACAGCAGTGCATGCCCACGCTCTGCTCTAAAAAGGCTTGCGGGGTCAGATTACTTTCGTGGAGTTGCATTTTGTTGACACCACATTATATCCATATCCATACCAGGTAACGTTGTGAAATAATAAACCAAGGAATGTGATATTTTTCAATGTTGCGAGTACTATATTACGAAGTAGAGAATACACATAGACATGATTTCATTTATTGGAGCCAAGGGCCCGGCTCCCTCAGCTACAAATCCTAGTTACGCCAATGCCCCGCGCACCCTGCCTTCCTCTTCGAAGCTCCGAGATTGCGCTACTACGATGCCATATTGTGACTTACTTCACACCCGCCTTCTGTTCTGCTTTTAACTGTACTGTAGGATGTTTCAACAGGACTTTTACAGAGAGGAATATGACATATAGAGGGGTTCTCGTTAAAATGGAACAAACAATTTTTAATTTATTTATTTTTTGTTTTATTCTCTATACAATACTCATATTACATTTAAAATTTCGCAAAAACATTCAGTGTAAATAAAAAGATGGGACTGTGACATACGATCGGACGGAAAATTATGTTTTCACCTCACTAGCTCAAAAAGCGCGCCTTTTTTGCTTAAAATCAGTGAGCAAAAGTCAAAAAAGCCGACCAAACGAAGATGGGCGAAGTCAAAAGTACCCGGAATAGAAGAACTTGTATGATTAGATTGATGGATGTGGAAGAAGCGAAAGGGGTGTGTCAGGATCGTAACAGATAAAAGTCTCTAGTCTCTGACTACCCCCCTTCGCAGAGACAGGCGTGAGAATATAGTATGCATGTATTTTTTTTTAATCTTGTATTTTCTCGCTAGTGAGGTGAAAATTTGTATGTGTCACGCGAGAGCAAGGTAATTTTGTTTCCAGTGCCTTTGAATCCCTCACAATGCTCAGGGTTCTAACTTAGAATCACTCGCTACGCTCGTGATTCAATTAATGAATCCTTCGCTTGCTCGGGATTCAAACTCGGCACTCGTAACAAAATCTACCTTTGCTCTCTTGTTGTACAAATACCTATGACCAATGCGAAATTAATGTGTATATCTGTTTCATTCTTAATACATTTTTACTTTCCTGTTTCAGCAAATTGGGTGGAGATCTAGTGACGACAGGCGCTGTTGGCGTTTTCAGGCAGGTACGTACATATTATATGCTCGCAGACAGCCAAACCCAGGTGGCTTGAGACTGATTGATGGCGGTATATCCATCCCCAATTGCCGGACCTTAATACATAACAGACTATAGACGGGTAGCGGCGTCACTGGTGCGAGGGTTTAGGCACCGCGCTCACCAACCCGCCTGCCCAGTGTGTGTGAGTATGGGCATTTCTTTCAAGAGGACCGCCAAGAGTGGTAAGCGCTTAGAAAGGCCTATGTCCAGTAGTGGATGAAATAAGGCTGATGGTTGCTATTGTTTTCTTCGCCAAAAATCTAAAACTTTAACGGAGCTTTTCGTCCAACTGAACTGTCCACAAAAAACTTCTTCAGCTTCAGTTATCATTTTGATTTTCTTAATTTTAACTGTCTTTAGGTCGGTAAAAAGGAACGGTCAAGTGTGAGAAGGTCTCACGCCCTTAGGGTTCCGTTGCATTCTAATTAGTTAAAATTTTAACAAAAGTTGAAAAGATATATTTTGTTAACCCATCTATGTCTATTATTCTTCCCAAAGACGTCTACGTATAGACATGGCAGAGAATATAAACTATTACTTCCATGACGTACCGCACTTGCACTGAAAAATTGCGTACTGAGTTGTGGGCAGTTGTGGCCCATAGAAAATTTCAAGAATTTTTATTGTTTGTTATTTAATAAGCATGGTCCAGCTTAATTTGACCCTTTGGATACATAGAGCTTAGTGGAATCTAAGTGTCAACTTAAGTTGGACCCGAATAACTGCACGTGAATAAAGTTTTTATTTTAAACGGTACGTACAGAACCCTCAGTGCATGAGTCCTATTCGCACTTGACCAGTTTTTAATTATTTTAAGGTATATGACATACTTTTCTGAACCGCTTTATAATATAAGGTTAAATAATATAAGCTGGTGATATTCAAAACAAAGGTAGGTATTAGTCGTCCGAACAAATTTTGCTATATCGGTACCTAAAGCAAAGTACCTATTTTTCAACAAAATAAAAGTTACGAGTTTAATAGTATCGATTCATACACAACAAAGATCACGGAAGTGAAAAAAAGTCGGAAGCAGTTTCGCCAACCAAAAACTGTAGCACCCATAGTAAGCTTATTCGCGTTACGCACGAGCCCGGCACGCACACACAAGCCTAATTCCATAGTAAATCCACTCACACACTTGTAAACCGGCGCCATTGCTAAGCTTCAGTTGTTGCTTAGCGGTGACTCCGTCCCTTAGAGTATACATAATGCGTGTTCCAATAATTTTTCGAGGCTTGATTAATTTTGTTTCTATTACTATGTAAATTGGTACACTTAAATACCTACTTGCTCTGTATGTACATACCTAATGTTATTTCAAATAAATAATATTTTACAGCAATCGTTTGCATCGAGCGACCAAGGCATTTTGCTGGTAAGTACTCTACACATTCAAAAATATTGCTAGATAGAACTTTTTTTTTTAACTACAAATGGATTCAGATTTAGATTAAGCCAACCAATAATCGCCTCTATCAAAAGCTAATAAAGTCTTTGTCATTGGCCTAATTGTGATGGTCAGATTGTAGGGGCATGCTTGCAAAAATTGTATTGCTATTTGCGGATATTCTTAAAAATGCACCTGAATCGAATAAAAAAACCAAGTCGAATACTTATATGGAATTCTTGTTTGTTTTGGGAGGGGGGAAGTGATATGGGGCATTGGTAACTCCCCTCTACTTAACCTAATTGAGTTGACAATTCGGGTAAATCGGGTCGTGAAGTAGTTTGCCCAAATTACCATTCCGTTTTATTATAGGTTGTACACGCCAAACACACAGTATGATTAATATTAAACCCTTTCAAAGGACCGTCAATATTATTGCCGATATTCAGCAATCAAAGTGTCAGTATACGTCACAATAACATTGTAAATATTTTCATTTTTTTATATCAATATGCGCCCGAAATTTTCAACCCAGAGGCAATTAACTTTTAGTCGCCCCTTGCCTTAAAACAAAAGATTTAAATAATTTTCGGGGTCCAAAAAACACAAAATAAGACTTAAAATAAACATATACGAGTAGGAAATTCGAGCAACAAAACGATTTTAATTGTCAAGCAGTTTTTAGTTTCGGTTCTTTGCCTTTCAATTTTTACGGTTCCGTGCCCGAAAATTCCCAAACAAGACCCTATTACTAAACCTCCGCTGTCCGTCCGCGTCCGTCTGTCACAGTCACAGACGAACCACATCACATACCCAGTAAACGTAACATACAGGGCAATTACTTTCTGTAAGACATTAGCGTATCATTCAAAACCAGTCTAGTCTGATACGGAAGCGCGTGCTTAGTTCCTGACAAAAAAAAGGTAATCTAGGTAAAAAGTTACTAAAATGCCTGCTTGCACCGTGAAATGGTGTGGAAAAACTAGTAGAAGCAGTAACTTCAAAGAACATTTCATATGCAAGTACATAAATATTTAATACAAAATATTTTTACAATATCACCGCGGTTCACATTAAACTAGTCTTACGATGACCGAAGCTTGCGCTACACGTTGATGTCTTTCAAGCTATCCCTTACTTCTTGTGTGTTGTAGTATTTTTTCTCTCGCTTATTTTGTCGCTGCCATATAACGATAGAGCTGCGAATTTATAGAGAACTTACTAATAGATGGTAAACAATCTATGTAGATTATAAAAAGTTGGTATATATCTACGCTTTAAATCAAGTTAAACAGCAAAGTAAAATAAATCATTATCTTATCTTATCTTAAGGCACTACCTCACTAAAATTGGCACTTTTTGAAGTTATTTACCTGCTTTTCAGAAGAAGCCACTAATTCGATAAATTAGTATATAAATATGGGTACCTTTTTCTAGTTTTCTTGAATACAGAAACGCGATTGCAGAACTTTCGCTCGATAGAAATAATTATTGAAATGAGGTCTTCTTATAGACTTTTTTTCATAGTATGCGAAATAGGAATGACATACAGACCTGAACTATATTTTATTAGATAGATTTTAACAATATCTACATTTTGTGAATGTGAAATTTTGATAACTATTTTAGTTAGTTTTATATTAATTTAAAACCGACATTTTGCATTTTTTTCCGGAATCCGTCCCTCTCGCACTGCGGGTCGTTCCGCATGGAGTAACAGTGACCGTTGAACAATTCACATATCACCTTAAATGATTACTTTCATAACAGATTATATGGTTATCCAATGGGTAACTGATCTTAGGTAATTTTACCACTGGTCGACCATACCTATTGGTAAATTTTATGTTGTCATTTAACAAATTACAATAAAAAAACGTGCACACCTTAATTTTTCTTACGTGTTTTATTTTATGAATATATTACATGGAATTTATCTTCGATAAAATATAATAATACATATTATCAGGATTAAACCAACTACCTCACACTACTGAGTTTAGGTTTCGTCGTTTCGTCAAGAATCTTTTAATAATTTATCGATAAATAATAAAGCGTCACCGACACTAGTGACGCGGTTGTTTGTTCCCGCGTGACCCCCGCATACCGCTGCCCTTGACAGTATGTTTTTTTTCTAAGTAAATAAACTTTGAGTAGGTGTCCGGTGTAGTTCGTGGTCACAGTGGTCTACAGCTTTAGCCGTTACAGGTAGCCAATTGACATTTTCACAAAATACTTATGTGTCACTATGGCCTTCATTAAGGGAATTTAAAAAAAGTTAAGTGACCCGAGGCAATTGCAACTAAGAGGTAAATGCAACTAATTTAGATTACTCCACTTCAAGGGCCTCCTAGTTACAGCACCATCTATCATGCTATGAATTAATCATCAGACAACTCGTGAAAACATAGATGTCGCTGCTATTAAGAAAACTGCCCGTAAAACAGACCATTTTGTCAAAACTGCCATTTTGAAATTATCGGTGACCAAAGCACGCCGCGGAATATTAATTGAAAAAAATATTTCTGTGTTCTTTCTTGCCAGTATTTTGAGGGGGAGCACAACAACAACAACCGTAAGTCATTTTGTGCATATTTGCTTGAATATACGTTGAATCTACAATAAGTTATGAATGTTGTTACATTTTCCCCGATAAATATCCGACCAGGGGATATTGCAACTTTGAGGTTAGTTTCATTTGCCCCCTATATTTTTGTATGAAAATTGAAAAAGGTAGTGATGTATCTTGTCAATGACTGCCAATTTAATTTTTTCAGTTTTGTTCAGCTCATTAAAAGCAAAAAATGTTTTTTTTAGTTAGTTAGGTTTTAGTTTTAGTAATAATGTTCGGTTTACTTGTTGTTTTAGATGGTAAGAAACTACAAGCGGAAAAAAGAATTAAAATATTCACATGAGAACCTCTTAAAAGCGTTAGAAGCTCTGCAGAGTAAAAAATTGAACAGTTATGAAGCTGCTGAAATCTATGGGGTTCCAAGGTCAACCCTCATACACCGATTTTACGGATCACGAGGAGTCGTCAAGCCGAATCCTGGCAGACCCACCGTATTTCCAACGGAAATTGAGACAAAAATGGCTAATTATATTCATATTATGGAAAAATGTGGTTTGCCCTTCACAAGAAAAGAAGTCATAGTCTTGATTTCTCAATATGTACGAAGAAATGGCATAGTTACGCCGTTTAAGGACGATATTCCCGGAGAAGACTGGTGTAAAAGATTTAGGAAACGGAATAATCTTTCACTCAAAAAGCCTCAAGCAGTTGAGAAGGCTCGAAGAAATGCCTGTAATGATATTATTCCTTGTTTAAGATCAATAAAAAACATAAATTTAATCCGGTGTTTTGATTTGAAATCCTCACAATGATTAACATAGTCCACGAATTGAGTATCGACAAACTATCAATGATTGTGTCCCCTCACTAGTTTACGGCAAATAGTTGCATTTGCCCCCATCGAGGGTTTAAAGTAATTTTACGCATTACAGACCTTGTGTAGTTGTGTTTACAGTTTATATATAAATGAATATCCATCCGGGCTCTATTATCAGTTAGGTTTAGTAATTTTAAATCAGTTAGAAAAATATCTACTGCACTTAGTTGCATTTACTCCAAAAAGGGGCAAATGTAACTTTTTTCACCTGGGTCAGGAGAATATGGCGCCATGGCCATAAATGACACTATTTCTTTTTGAATTTATGTTAGGGATTATCTTAAACGAACATATATTATAATTGTGTACAAGAGAAAAAAAAACAATCACGTTTAATAGGATAATACTGGAGGATATCAAAGTTGTAACTTTTATATTTTAGTTGCAATTGCCTCGGGTCACCTTAAATCCAAGTGCAACTTACATACAAAAAAAAACAGATATATGTAGCATTGTTTTAAACGACAGGTACTTAGTAAATATTGAGATTTTAGAACTCCCGAGTAAAACTCCCATACGACAATAGATAGGGTTTTGACAAAAGCCATGATCTAAAGAAGGCCTTTTCCAAGACGATAGCGAAGCCTAAAACGCGATAGAAATAAATGCACTGCATCGAAAAAAAATCTAAGTTGAAGGGTTTGAATTTATATTAAATATTATTCACAATGAAAACCGGCCAAGTGCGAGTCGGACTCGCGCACGAAGGGTTTTGTACCATTATCTATAAAAACGGCAAAAAATCATGTCTGTTGTATGGGAGTGCGCGGGTCCGACTCGCACTTGGCCGGTTTTAGTATTTGTTGTTATAGCGGCTACAGAAATACATTGTCTGCGAAAACTATCACGGTTCCTGAGATACAACCTGGTGACAGACGAACGGACGTACGGACAGCAGTCTTAGTAATAGGGTCCCGTTGGTTACCCTTTGGGTACGGTACCCTAAAAACAGCACTAACCAACCTTTTCTTGATTCACAGCACTAGTCAGACGCGCACTTTTTCAGATATGATCATCTCTTTCGTTGTGCGATGGACATACCTATATTATCTGTGGACATACTATCCTAAAGACACATGTGCTGTACAGTGAAGACCACATCAAGCTATACACTTGCAGTACGACATTAGCCCCTACAGAGATGAATTAAGATAGGTACAAAGTCCGAAGTGTCTAACTTGATGCGGTCTTCACTGTACCTACATACATACCTTAGAGTAAGACAACAAAAATATGAAAATTATGGTTTCGCAATCAAAGGGTGCCGAATTGTTTCTACGATACCATTTTAGTGCCTCGTTTTTTTGTCGCTTTGATGTTGATGTGGTATCTATTTCGCCGGCATTTGGTTAAATCAGTCACTTGGTTGTAATAAGGTTTTCTTTCGGACTATGGCAGAAGAGAGGCGGTAGCTTAGGATAGAAGGTTATGTATGGCGGCCTGTACGGACTTTGTCCACACATTTATTATCTTAACACAATTAATATTTCCTAATAACATAGTTTACTTAAGTCAAGGTTGCTTACACGGCATCCACTAGTATTGAGGCCAATTTCTAGTGCCAAACTGCTAGCGACACATAATCAAGAAAGTTCTAATATCGGATGGATTCGATTGATGGTTCTTGGTGGAATAAATTAAGTTGAATAAATTATACACAAATTCTTGTACTTTTATTCCACATATATTTATTTTTATTTTAACTTAGGCTACGGGTTTCGTATTACACATCATCGGGCCAACAAATTATTAATTATTTAACATGACAGAAAGAAAACAAAAGAAAACATTTTACAAAAGTTAGTTGGTTTCGTGCCGCTCACGAACAATAACATAACTATTTATTTATAACATAACATTTTATACCTCTTTTAATAGTGTAACATTTATATTATATTAAACAATATTATTAACATTAAAATAACAATTCTTTCCACTACTATCCTTCCAATGCACCTGGCTTCGTGGTATCGCTAGTAATATCGCTTATAACTAGTCAAAGTTTCTCAATTTTGTCACCCAGACTCACTGACTGACCGATCATAAGGCACTTCTAGCAGACATAGAAGCTTCAAATTTGTAATACAATTAGTGTTTAGTGTATAAATCAAGGAAAAACTTAAATATTTCGCAATTTCGGTCCAGTGCTCTAGATAAACCAATTGCATAAATAACTTTGTAATCCCATATAAATATACAGGGTGTAAATTCAAAGTCAAGAATCCCTTTAGGGTATGAAAGTACGATTCTGATGTCATTAGGAGAAAAAAAAATACCTTGAATTTTCACCAATAATTCCATCATTTTTCTAAGCAATGGCTACGCAGCTCACCGGCCTCTCCGCACACTTAATTGCACCCCGCAACCCGCACCCCTCATACGAGTTTCCTGCGACCGTGAGGGTGTCCACGCGATTAGTGTATTTTGTGTAATGAAAATCATCTTATTATGAGGTACTGGTACTTTATTTAGAGATCCCAATATTAAAAATAATATCTTTACCGATCACACTAACACGCCCTTAAAGGATTCTTGCCTTTGCTTTTACATCCGGTATAGGATTAAAAAGTTACATTTGTAGTGTAAGTAGTAAGTAGAAGGTACCGGAAAGGAAAAAAAGTAGGACTATCTACAAAAAGAAATGAGATGCCAACAAAAACAAAACTTCTAAAAAAAACAAGTCTCGCAACTTAGTTTTTCTACCGTAAAAAGTTGTGAGATCCATGTAAATTCAAGTCGATTAATTTATTCAGTCCCTTACATTTTACAAGTTTTGTTTTTGATGGCATCTAGTTGTCTAACAGGAAGAAAACAAAAGTTGTACGATGCACATAGTACATGCTAACATAATGTGTAACCTACATTGTCAAAACTGCATAATTTGCACTACCTATATATTTAGTTATAGTACCATATTTTCCCTTTATTTATTTATTATACTCTACATTGTTTTTTGGTCCTTCGACATAAGGACCTCGCGTTCGCTTGAATCGTCGGGCATGAAGTTCGCAATACAATCAGTGACATTATTGCATACTTTTTTACAATTTTCTACATTTTGTTGTGACATTTTATCATCATAAGAGAGTTGTATTTATTATAAATACAAGAGTGTACATAGATTCCCTTAGAATAATCTTTATAAAAACGATGGAAAAAGCAGAAACAAGATTTAAATACTAAAAATAAAATGTATATAAAAATATCCATCGAAGCACTCATTAATAATAGTGTCAAAATAAGAGATGTGAAGCTTAAGACGACGTAGGTAGTAAAAACTACAACAGAAATGGTTAAAAAATAAATACGCCTTTTTTTCCAAGGCGATGTTACAGCCCAAAACGCAGAAAAAAGTTGGCTCGATCGAATAAAATTGCAAAATGAAGGCTATTTTTTCATTTCAAACAAGCAGTCTGACGATACCACGTCGAAACTAATTAAGTAAAAATAACAATGATTACTGTTTTAAACATAATATACACCCATTATATAAACGATAGCACAGCGATTTTTTTAAAACGCACTTATGTTAATTTATATTTAATTTTATTCATTGAATATGGATTATCCACTCTCTTCTTGATTCACCGCACTGCGCTTTTTTAGATAGGTATGCTTAACTCTTTCGTTTTTCGTTGTGTGATCTACCTACTACGCCTTAACAAGTACTAAGGAGCATATTTACATACAATTTTTAAATAAGTTTTTGTCCACGTACTTAACTATTTCTCCACATACAAACGTTCTCACAGTACAATGTGTAGATCAAATCTGGGAGTGAGGGTTGCCAGACGGGTACAGTCTGATTCATGATTCTCGTAATATAAGCGTAAAATTATCGCGCATCGTTTAAAAAATTCTCGAATCTTCGTTGTTTTGTTCATAGAATTCAATTAAACAAGATTATTATTTTGTTATAGTTTTGTTCGCTCCTCGTTCGATTCACGTGTTGGCTTGGTCGCTGCAGTTGGATAATCTCCGCCTATCCAACCCAGTCTCTACCACGAAACTACCAACGCTTGTTGGCCTTATAAGCGTGGTTTAAAAGCGGTTTAAAAATTTGAAAATTCTGTAGATTTCTTTGTTAAACTTTTAACCGTTGTCATGCTTGCGTGAACGAAGTTTTTATTCACTGTTCATGGTTGTATGCTTTTTTAAAACTGATATCTTACAAATCCGTAAAATTTTTGAAATGCGAAATATTTTTTTTTCTCACTTTTTAAAATCCATGCGGTAAAGGAATATAGTAGCTCTAAATGATGTTTATTCACAGCAATCTCCTACAGAGTATATTTACCTATACATGTTGAAAATGATACCTCTAGCTATATCAAAGGAAACTATTTTATGTTCGAAATGAAAAATGTTGGCTTTGTTACTTTTGTCATGTTTCATAATAATAAAAAAAATATCGACTTTTCCTACAAAAACCGAAAAGCATTGTCATATTATCAGTTGTCGCTCGTCACCGCCTACTATCGCCACGTGATCGCGCGCTTACCCCTTCTGCCTCACATCGCCCGGCGGCGGCGCGTAAGTATCCATCCTTTGTCCCGCCGTCCCGCCCCGCCAAATTGCGCCCGGGTTTTCCCACACTTTATAATGATGAGTGATAGGTACCTACCTATTTCTTCCAACTGCCTCTGTAGTTTAGCGATCAGCCCGGTCGGCTCACGCATGACCTGGAGGTCCCGTCCCGGGTTCAAATCCCGGGGATAAAGGGGTACCTGTCTTTTATTGTTCGTCTATGGTTATTGCCTACTTAGTACCAGAATCTACCTAAAATGAGACATCACAATTATTTTCCCTTCATACTTGTTTGGGCTTAGGACCGTCAGAATACAGAAGCTGTTTAGATTGCACTAAACATAAAAATCTTCGCGGCTTTGAGATACCCTAGAGTATACGAGGCGTCGGCCTCATGCAGGTGCTGCACTGTTTGAAAATGGTGTGCATGAAGTCCAGCATAGTACAGCAATTTCCACACTGATGATTGGCTTATTTCAAACAGCTGAGCTGCGTCTCGCGTACTGGCTCGGGGCTTCCGCTCAAAGAAGTCAAACACTGCGTCTTCTACCTCAATAGCCAGACGTGGCGCGCCGTGGCCTTGAGCATGGTTGGCCACAGTAAATTGACCATGATCTAGTAGCCGCTGGTTTACCGCTAAAATCGTTTGGCGGTGAGGAATCTTAGGATTGGCTAGTCCTTGGGCACGAAGCCAAGGAATGCTATTCGCTTCGTACAATCTTCTCGCTGCATAAAGATTTTCTCAACTCATTATGTACACTCGCACCATTTCGTAGTACTCGTTGAGTAGGTAACAATTTATTCTAAATTTGGGAACAATTTCCGATGAAAATGAAAAAAAAAAATTTTTTTTTGCTTCTCTGTGTTCCATCGGTGATTCTGATTCATAGATTTCAATAAAGCTAGTGGTTTCATATTCAACCTGTATAAAACGTTGATTACATGTAATATACCGGGTGTAAAAGCAAAGGCAAGAATCCTTTAAGGGTGTGTTAGTATGATCGGTAAAGATATTATTTTAAATACTGGGATCTCTAAATAAAGTACCAGTACCTCACAATAAGACGATTTTCTTTACTCAAAATACACTAATCGCGTGGACACCCTCACTGGTCGCTGACCACTCGGATGAGGGGCGCGGGTTGCGGGGTGCAATTAGGTGTGTGGGGAGGCCGGTGAGCTGCGTAGTACTAGCTTAGAAAAATTATGGAATTTTTGGTGAAAATTCAAGGTATATTTTTTTTTCTCGTAATGATATCAGAATCATGTATACTTTCATACCCTAAAGGGATTCTTGATTTTGCATTTACACCCTGTATATAAAAAAATCTTACAATATTTTCATGCTACCTAGATCTTTTTTCAAATTATTAATTAGGTATATCCTGTGGCCAAAAACTAAATAATGTGGCTAACAGTTATTGATTTTATATGACCAGTTACTACTAAAAATGTTTATTTTCTTATTATGATAACATATTTGAAATATTGTTTTATTTCATCCACAGCCCTTAATTACGAAAAGAGATAATGTATTTTATTCGTACACAATATTTTCCCATTTAGACGGTGAGCCAGAGAGCATATGCGGTTTCCTTCCCCGGGCTGGGAGTAATGAGTAAATGTAGCGTAGGAATTTAAATTCGTCATGAAGGCGGTATCAGTGTTTGAGATGATACTTTGTAAAATTCGGTAGCGTAGTTGATCCTGGTCGAAATTTGTATAATACTTTTAGTCCTTACAAATGAAACCTGAACTTAAAATGATATACGTATTATATACTAGGATTTTCACCCGGCGGCCATCTTTGTGACGTCGAAACATCACTAAGCTACCTACCAAATTTTACAAAATATTATCCCAAATATTGATACTGCCTTCATGACGAATCTAAATTATTAGGTTACATTCACTCCCAAGGAAGGAAACCGATCCATACATTTTTGGCCACCTGGCCACAAAATGGATAGGTACAGAAGGCCTGCTCCTTACAAGCAGCGATTTCGGGCGCACGCACACATATACGTGTACGTACGACGATCTCGGTAGGGTTCGGTAGAATGCCAGTACGACTAGTGACGAGTGTATGCGCTGTGCGATACATGTGATGAGTAAGTATTTAAAAACAAGGTCTGCCGTAGCTGGCTTTCTGTACCTATCTATTTTGTGACCTGGCTCAACGTCTAATTGTCACACATTCAGGCTACACTATTATGCAAACTGCGAGGCTATTATGTAACTCAGTGTCGGTTGCTAGCTATAGTTGCTATTCACCAAAGACAGATAAAGAATGAACTTCCAAAATAACCTTTAATGGGTATTCAACTATTTACGAATTGTGAAGTGATTTCAAGTGCTAACTTATCCTCAGATAAGCGGATATTTGTATGTTTTAGACTTGGGGGAGAAAACCAACTGGAGTGGAGCCGCGCATTAATTTCAATGCAAAAAAGTCTGACATTTTCGGTGGGGAACGAGGCAGCGTCGCGATGCACGCACACTACAAAATACTCAAACATTATAGCTCATAGAAATGCTCGTAGATATTTTTATGCACTAGCTTAAACTACACACTCAATCACATTCACACACAGGGACATCTATCGTTTTTATATAACCGGTATAATATGACCGCCGCGCCGGGCTCATACCTTTGGCAGAAGGGTTCGCCTGTTGGTGGCCTGTCCAGTTGGTTTGTTCGTCCGAGGTTTTATGCGATAGGCACTTGGTTTGGCAACCGAGTTTACGATACAGAATCAGGGCCTCTGCGGGGCTATTACTCGTATATAACTTAGTGTCGGTTGCTAGTTACGGTAACTATTCACCAAAAACAGATGAAAAATTTACTTCCAGAATAACCTTAAATAGGTAGGTATTAAACTATTTACGAATGGTGACGTCATTTCAAGTGCGAACGTATCCTTAGATAAGCGGATAATGTATGTTTTCGACGATAGGCACTTGGTTTGACAACTGATTTTTCGATACAGAATCAAGGGGCTGGTCAGTGGGGCTATTACGTAACTCAGTTTCGGTTGCTAGCTATAGTTGCTATTCACCAAAAACAGATAAAAAATTAACTTCCAAAATTACCTTTAATGGGTATTGAACTAATGACGAATTGTGAAGTCATTTCAAGTGCAAACTTATCCTTATTTAAGCGGATATGTATGTTTTAGACGATAGCCACTTGGTTTGGCAACTGAGTTTACGATACAGAATCAGGGGGCTGGTCTGGGGCGCGTTCATAAACTAGTGGTCGCGACACGGGTTCTATTTCCATCTCTGTCGCACGCGTTGAAAATTACTAGACGATGGGTAGTCTCACAGAGTACTATATAATTAATGGTAGTCTGTTCCGTGGGTGCTATGCTAGTAGGTTGGATAATCAAAACTTTTGTCGTATATTTGGACAAGTGATAAATGTGTTATTTGTGAATAAGGTGATTTAGATCTATAACCTTAAAACTTATTTTAACCTAAGCCTAAAACAAAAAAGAACAAAAGCATTTTTAGGGTCTTAATCTAAATATCTATTAAGTACTCAGTGCTACTAAAGAAAATAAATAGTTACCTACATAGAAAGAATATGTATAAATTAAGCGAGTGTTTATATATGATGGAATAGATAGTATTGAGACCAGTTATTACATGGTTTACCCAGAGACGTATAATGTAATTTATATTTCTGTGGGTTTACCCTACCTACCTGAACTACCTACCTACCTGAGCTACCTACCTATCTTTTTTGTTTATTAAAATTTAACCTGATAAGTACCTACAAGGTACCTATCTACTTACATTTAATTTCGTCTAATCATCAGAACTCCGCGAAGATGCCTCAGATTTCAGCAGCGCTGACGGCATACGCACGTACGGTACGTCGGAGTCTCGAAAACATCGGTAACGGTGGTAGTGGCAACATTGGGAATTTATTTACGCGCAAGATGGCCGTCCCTTCAAGCGCTTCACCGTGTCCGTGGTCTAATAATCAAAACGATTATGATTTACAAGATGTCATTGGTATGTTTAATTGTAATTTTATTAACATATTTTGTTTGCAAATTTTCATTTTATGTCTTATTCTATTTAGTGACAAAAAAGCATATATTTAACATTGATAGCGGTGGACCCAACTTCGAACTGTCAAACTCCGTAGGATTTGAATTTCTTTCATTTCTTTCAATAAAAAAAATTACATTTGTCGTCTGCGTTTCTGCTATTAATGCAAACATTATAACAATTTCAAAAATATCCGTAAACTATGTGATAAATAGGTAAAAGGTATAAAATCATAACCAAAACTCTGGAAAAAATTATGTTTGTGACTCAAAGCTATACCAAAAACCTAACATTTGAAGCCTGTGTATGTTAAGGTGAATTACAATATAATATTAAAATTTTCCTTTGTTCTATAGAATATCAACGTTGTCTTAGATGAAGCAAATCATGAAAATGTTATAGTACTAGCACTAGGCAAAATTCCTTCTAGTTCCTATGAAAGTTCCTTCTAGCTCTATAGCCAAGTTTTAAATATTTCCAAAATACGTCTAGTGATGGTGAATTTAATTCAAGTAACATTCCACTCAATCTATTTACATTCTGTAAATAAATTTTAGGTGTTGGGGCCACGGCAGTTGTGTTCCGGGCATTTTGTAAGACAAGAGGAGAAAAATGTGCCATTAAAAGGATCAATTTGGAAAAATGGAATACATCCATGGATGAGCTTCTCAAAGAAATTCAGGTAAGCCATTAGCAGAGCATGGTTATTTTTGGTGATTCTAAGTTGTTACACTTTTTACTAACCATATGATCTAAGTTTGATGCATTACCTGGGAACTGATTGAGAATTAATACTTTTCTTGTGTTATGTAGGTAATAATAATATGATTGATTCAAATAGGTGTTACCTTGTGGAAGTCCATCTCTAACTTATGGGTGTGTGAATATAATGTGCAATATTCCGCTAAACATAATAATATACACTTATTATTATATGTCAAATTTATTAAATTTAAAATGAATACAACATATAAAATAAATTAAGTTTTGGGATTACTTACATACAGATCACATCTACCGAAAAGAGCTCAACAGACCATTTTGAAGGTTTTATATCTAAAGCAGACTTTTTGAAACTTCGCTTTTGTATGAGGGAACTTGTGTCTTAACAGTTAGGCAGTTATACATCCTGGCTATCATACTTTGATTCCATAAAAATGCACACCGCACAGTTCGTAAGACAACAAGATCTATAAGGTATCCAATCTGGCTTATGTCACTACTATGTACTGTCTTTGCTAAGTAAGCTTTTTCTTTTATTGGTTCCTAAATGTACAATGAAGTCGACATACTAAACATTCTAACATTAACATGAACAAAAAGCAAATAGTAACCAGTAAATGGCTAAGTGAGTATACTTACAATAACACAGAAGAATTACTTGCTGCATAAAAATACATTTACTTTTGGCAGAAGTAAACGCTCATTATCACAAACCTTACACAAACCCAATATTTACACACCATTTTTAACTCTCACAGAACATTTCTCATGTCACCTCTATCACACACAGACCCTCTCATAACACCAAACTCTCACACTAATTACTATATTTTAGGTAAGTTTAATTATGTAATCATTTTTTGTTTTACTAGGTACCTACTTATCATTTTAATCCAATGCAACTTTTGATTAAATTTTTATATTCAAATTAATTTATTATATTGTAAAATCCATCACTGCTTAAATTTTTTTAGCATACTTATTAAATTAATTTATGTTTTTTAAGAGCTTATTTTGAAAGCCGAATTTTTTTAAATTATTATCTTTAGTATGGGAGGACCAAGCCTTCTTAACACAGAGAATTTTAAGGTGGAGGTCAGTGTTAAGTTTTTGTGTACCCAAATTTTTTTGAGACGACAATAAGCATATTGTTCATTTTCATTTCTTATATTTAATAAATTAAATATATTTCATTTCTTATATTTTAAATTAATACACATAATATATCAACAAAATTTGTTACCTTATGTTTACTGGATACAATTAAGTATAAGTATTGTTTGATACACATGATAGTTACGTATATACTACATACTGGGTCTAAAGAGAGCTACTTTTTATGGAAATGCTACTGATCACACAGAAGAACTTTTCCAATAAAAAAATAACTGTGCAAATCATTAGTTTGGGAAATATTTTAATTTTAAACAAAATATTTGTGAACTAATGCATGTATATACAGGCATGTTTTGAGGCAGTCATCTGTGAAACAGCTGTTCATACTAAAATAGAACTTCCTTCTGGTAGATATCCTTAAGTTAAAGTTGAATATTATCTTCTTCCCTGAAGATTTATATAAGCAGTATGTTTCTCTTGAAAAAAAATCTATATAGTCAGTTCAGTATGTTGTTACATTTATACTGTGTTATATACCTATATATTTATTATTAAATCCTTGAGAATGCCACTAAGGTGAAACTAGACCGAAATTACAAAATTTGTGAAATGGTACAAAAGTTTTATTCAGCCATTACATTTAAAGATAGCTGCTCATTTACACCCAGTATATAAAGACATGGACCATGACATAACGTGACAGAGAAAGATTGGAAGCCTTTGAAATGTAGTGTTGGCAAAGAATGGAAAGAATTGGTTGGATGGAAAAGAAGAGCAATGAAGAGGTAATTGAAAAGAGATTGTAATTGAAAAGCGAGATTTGATGAAGACTATAGATAATAGAAGGGGAAAGATGTTGGGACATCTGATACGACACGACAATTATATCAAAAACATCATATAGGGAAAAGAAAGAGAGAAAAGCCCAGGAGAACATTCATTGAGCAAGGGAGAGAAAAAGTAAATGTCAAAATAAACATCAAGAAGTTAAAGAGAAGGCGGAGTGCAGAAGTGAATGGAGAAGACTTCACCGACAAGAGCACAGTTCTTAAATTTATGATGATATAGAGACATGCCTAACTCTGCCCATACATCTTGCTAAGAAAAAAGACAAGAAACTTAGCAAGACAATGTATTTTTTTCATTCCGTCATCTTTTTATAAGATTGTAGTGTTTAGTAAAGAGTTTGTAAGACTTTATGTTAACAAATAAATAAATATTTCAGGCCATGTCCAGCTGTAACCACGCTAATGTGGTGACATACTACACCAGCTTTGTTGTTCAAGACGAGTTATGGCTTGTACTGAAATTACTGGAAGGTAATATAAAATGTTTTCATCACATTTTATAACTTATTGAACAGAAATTTGTTTCGCAACATCCATTATCTTATTTGTTTAAGGTGGCAGTCTTCTTGATGTGATAAAACATAAAATGAAGGTAACAAACTGCAAGCACGGTGTTTTTGATGAAGCAACAATTGCAACAGTCTTAAAGGAGGTCTTGAAGGGCTTGGAGTACTTCCATAGTAATGGACAGATTCACAGGTATAGTATACTTTCAGACCTAGTGAAAATCTTAGCTAAAGTTGACTGTCGATTCGTATCATGAAAATACAGGTGTTTTTCTTGTCACGGTCTTCTCAAAACCAACTCCTGGTACTATTATTTCTTCTGTGCTCATGGCTATCCCAATGCATTCATCGTCCTTGTAAGTAATTTCTTTTTCATTTCAGTACAAACAGTGCATTTGTGGAATGATCAAAAGCCTTTTAAAAGACTACTACTGCTTATTCTTACTCTGAACACTGAACTATTTATATTTCTCGTACATTTGTTATTATAGTTATATATATTTATATCTATTTAAGGTGATTTAATTAATATTCAAATTTAGTCAGTCTAAAATTGATCAGTGCTAGGTTCCATGACCTAAGTATTATTTTCGTGTTCCCTAGAAACGCTAGCCTAGGCCCGAGTCAATTACTATGGGATGTCAACATTCACCTCCTGCCAACAAGCCTCCAGTATGAATTTGGCTGCATAAATAACTTTCACCTTATCTATGTACTATTTATGTATGATACGTATCTATGAATGTAATTTATCTATATTAGTTATCACACTAATATTATAAACGCGAAAGTTTGTGTGTGTGTGTGTATGTTTGTTACTCTTTCACGCTGGAACGGCTGAACGGATTTGGATGAAATTTAGAATGTATATAGCTTATACCCTAACTTAACACATTAGCTACTTTTTATCCCGGATAAAAGCATGTCGTTAAACCGAATAACACGCGGGCGGAGCCGCGGGCAAAAGCTAGTCTTTTTTTATATTTTACTAGCCTTTCGCCCGCAGCTCCGTCCGCGTTTATTCAATCTCTGCCCCATGAAATTACTTGTGGCATACACGAAACCAGTTCCCTTTTGCCACAAATTCTGACTCACAATGCAACGATAACGTAACCTTTTTGCATTAAACGCCGTAAATTACAGTGAAAATTCCTAAATTGTGTAAGTTATCAGGGTACAGCAAGAAACAAGGTATTTTTTATGTATTGCGTACTATAAACAATATAGGGTGCATTTTGTTTATGATTTCCAATGCTGGCTGATATTATTCTTTTTTGTGCAGCTGCGCGATTGTTTGGTCAGATTATGATCACAAAGCGATAATATTCGCTGTCTTTCGTTCAGATATGTTTGGCATATTTGTTATATGTGTTGTGTACGGCACACAGTACATTGTATCTTTTTCTGTCAAGTTTTGATGCATCGGCGAGTTGTATTGTTTGCGCACTGCAGACGGTCTTTTTAGGTATTTTTTTCTCTTTGTTGCTCGTTTTATGTTATTATGTCGTTTGTCTATTACGTAATAAGAGGTCTATACACAAAAAGTTTCTTAACTCCATAGTTTTCATTTTCATACGGAAGGAGGCACGTATAGGTTTATTCTCAAAATGAGGGGGAACCAACGACCTTTGGGGGGAACCTAAAAAGGAGCTATTTGACCTTTCTGTATTCTGATACCTAATCATCTGTCCTTTCAAGACCATTAATTCTCAAAATGAGGGGGAACTGAAAAAGGACCTATTTGACCTTTCTGTATTCTGATACCTAATCATCTGTCCTTTCAAGACCATTAATTCTCAAAATGAGGGGGAACTGAAAAAGGAGTTATTTGAACTTTCTGTATTCTGATACCTAATCATCTGTCCTTTCAAGACCATTAATTCTCAAAATGAGGGGGAACTGAAAAAGGACCTATTTGACCTTTCTGTATTCTGATACCTAATCATCTGTCCTTTCAAGACCATTAATTCTCAAAATAAGGGGGAACTGAAAAAGGAGCTATTTGACTTTTCTGTATTCTGATACCTAATCATCTGTCCTTTCAAGACCATTAATTCTCAAAATGAGGGGGAACTTAAAAAGGAGCTATTTGACCTTTCTGTATTCTGATACCTAATCATCTGTCCTTTCAAGACCATTAATTCTCAAAATGAAAGGGAACTGAAAAAGGAGCTATTTGACCTTTCTGTATTCTGATAATCATCTGTTCTTTTAAGACCATTAATTGTTTCTCACGTGAACTTACTCCTGTCCCCTTTATTCCGCCGATATTTTACCTCTCATTCTCCACATGTACTTATTGTCTCATTGTGTTGGTATGTGTAATTAGATAATTAGCTGTCGTAATAGATGTAGATGATCATGTGCAAGCCAATCGACCTACGACTTATCTATAACTCGTTGCAAGCGACCTATTTAAATTGTTTCAAGATAAACCAAAATGAATATGCGAATCAAAAGGAATTGCATCTGTCAGCAAACCACATATCTATTGTACATAATACGCTTCCTGTTGATGTTACTTTTTGAATTATTTTAACGGTTATGACACCGCAATAAGAACTATCATTAATATCATGCTGGCATCACACACATTCTATATACCTATATTTGAAACTCTTTGTGAACAAATAATGAAACACGACCGGCCCGCCAAAGGCATACCTACAGGGGTATAGTATCTTTCATATAAGAAGTCCCGACTGACACTTCTCAGAACTGAGCTTTAGTGAAGAGACACTTTGAATCGACACTATATTCTATCGATTTTCGATTATTGTTACAAACAGATTAGAATCGAATCAAAACATCTAATATTGGAACCTATTGAGATATGGAGTTCAAAGATCTTATCACGGTAATAATGACTAAGAAAGAACACAGCGTACTCGTATGTCTTAAAAATTACATAATTATGTGGTGTGTGGCAACGTTATCTAAAAAGAATATTGTCACTCTAAATCTTCTCATGGATGTCGTAAAAGGCGATAAGTTTTCTTGGATTTGAAAGCAAGAAGGCAGTTTGGAACAAATCCCTTCGATGAACCCGAACAAATAATCAACCTTTCCCCTTTACCACTGGGAACTTTAGTTGAAGAGTGTGGAGTGTCATCTGTCCATATTTCACCAAGTGTGGTTCGCGTTTAGCCAGGTCTCATCTAAAAATATGACATTACCCCAATTATTGATAGACTTTGCTGCGCGTAGGAAATTGCATCTAGCAAGTGCTATGTCTCCTCGTTCCATCAAAATCTTTCTTTTATGACTTTTTGTAATTAAAGCCAATTTTTCTTAATACTCTCCGTAAGGAAGTCGTGCTTCTCGTAAAGTATGCATTAATTTAGGGAGAATTGGAAGTTGGTTCCTGCTGTAGTAACCATAAATGTGGTTTCTAATGGCATCAGCATCTAAACTGTCCACTTGTGTAAAAATTGGCCTTTAACCCTCTTCTTTGACGGCGATTTTAATATGTTCTCCTCAGTAGTTTCTTTTCCAAATTTTTCCTTGCTAATACGGGAGTCTGTTTTTCGGCTGAGACCAAGAGCAGCAGATACTCGTTCACACACTTGAGATAGTGGCAACAACGGTCCGTTATTTAGCGATTCCCATTCAAAATAGTCTCGTAGACGCACAACAAACTCACGCGCTTGTCTATGCAGCAAACCCTTTTTAGTGGTATTTACCATTTTAATAACAAAATAAATACAAGAAATAACGATTTCACTCAAATAATTTCAAAATACAAGTCAGGCTCCCAGCTTTCGACCTATTTCAAAATTGAAGACTATAATGATTAAAAGTTCTTTACCATGAATAACTTCCACAGATTAAGGCATTTTCGTATTTATTCATTGATACATTAAGTACTGTTACAGAAGCGTTCTTTTGTAAAAAGAAATACTCTGTTATGTTGCAGGTTTAACGAGTCAGGTGTCAACATGACAATTATACCATAAATAATTGGTTGGGGAAAAAGTTTCTTCGCATTTTATTTGAAAATTCTAAACATTAATAGAGTTTATTTACTAAAGTATGTAGGTGCCATTTTGTTCGATAACTTGGTGCCATCTTGTAGGTAGGGACATGATCCCATTGCTATAGAAATTCTGAGGCTTCTGATCAAAAACTGCGACAAGTGGTTTTGGCAGTCCTCTCGTGATGCTAACCTGACACTTCCTAAAGAATTCTGAAGAGACCGAAACAAGTGGAAATCTGAAGGTGCAAGGTCAGGACTATACGGCGGATGCATTAATACGTCCCAGCCAAACGCTCTTAATTTTTTCTAATTGGCTCAAGATGTGTGAGGTTCAGCGTTATCATGATGAAAAACCACACCCTTTCTGTTGACTAATTCCGGCCGGTTTCTCTCAACTTCTTGCTTTAATCTCATCAGTTGTTCGCAGTAGAGTTCAAAATCGATGGTCCTGCCTGGCGGTAACAGCTCATAATGAATAATGCCTGACAATGACATCAAAATTTCCGGATTGGAAACGCTTAAACCAAATTTGTGCTACTCTCACAGACACTGCACTGGGTCTATAAATATCACAATTTTTTTTCGCGGCTTGCGTTGCATTTTTACCTGTTTTGTAGTAAAATTTTAAAATGTATCGAATTTCTTCATTAGATTCACTCATCCTAACACTAAGAAAAACAAATGAAAACCACACATTTTACATATTCTGAATTTGGAATTACCTTTTTTAAAATTTAAACTTTTTAATAATACCAAAACCAGCCAAATACAAATGGTATAGCCAAAGAGATTTTATTATAAGTTCATACATACTTTTTGCGAAAAGAGTTTTTCCCCAACCTATTATTTTCATGAAACAAAGAATGCAGGCCGTCTATCTCAATATATATTAAAAACTGGGTAAATGTGCTAATTTTAGTGATAGACGGAAGGATAAAGAAAGTCATCGTCGGCTTAGTAAAAGGGTATCATCGGCTCCGTTTGGGTACGGAACCCTATAAATGAAATGGTTGAAATAAGTCTCGTTACTTATGCGTCGTTTTGTCATAAACGTTTACCCGTATTATTTGGAACTGAAAAACCATACTCGTAGTTGTATCATGCATGTCGGTAATTTACAATGAACATACACCCTTACTTTCTTTAGATGTGTCAGGCGGGAATATAAGTCTATTGTATTCAAAGAATACAGAAGCTCATTGTTTTTCGTCGCTGCTAAAAAAAGTTAACCAGATGTAATTCAAACGCCACAGTGTCATTACTTTGTATTTATTTGGCTGGAAAATCGCAACCAGCCATTGTTAATGCGCTACGACATTTACATCTGAATAAAATGTTTGTGTATCGGACCATCACGCGTTACAATGATACGGGTAGCATCAAGAAACGCCATGGAGGTGGGCATCCAACAACAGCAACATCATCAGAAATGGTTCGAAAGGTAAACGCTACAATTTATCGAAATCCACGACAAAGTCTTAATATATCTGCCCGGAGCATAGGACGCATATTAAAAAAGTAAACTACAACTGAAGCCTTACAAAATACAAAAAGTGCAAGACTTGACACTTGCACAAAAGGCAGTTTGCCTAGAAAGAGCTAAGGAGTTAAAGCACTTGCATGTTGATAGCAAGCTTGAAAATTCGGTATTTTCCGATGAAAAAATTTTTACGGTTCAGCAATATGTGAACAAACAAAATGATCGCGTATGGTTAAAGTGTAAATCAAACGACAATGTAGACCAACGAATTGCTCTGCGAAAGCAAGCACCAGCATCAGTGATGGTTTGGGCCAGCAAATCTACCGTGAAAAGATGCTTTGTTACCTTGGGCACGTAAGGAATTCGGTAGAAACCATTGGACGTTTCAGCAAGACTCGGCACCATCCCACAAAGCCCGTGAAACCCAAACTTTTTTGCAAGAAAAAGTTCCGAGCTTCATTTCTTCGCAACAATGGCCACCATATTCGCCGGATATTTTTCCATATGGTCAATTCTAGAGGCCAAAGTGTCAGCAAAAAAATATGAGACAGTCGACGCCTTAAAGATTGCTCTTCGCCGAGAATGGAACAAAATATCAGAAGACCACATTCGTGCAGCGTGTGAAGCCTTCTCGGACAGACTCGATGCTGTTATCCGCGCTAAAGGTGGCCACATCGAACAAAAACTTTTTCTTTTTAATTTTAAATGTTTTTTTTTTCTATGTATTGAAGTTTATAAATAAAAAGAAACAAAATTGTCAAAATTACAGCATTTTGAATTGGTAACACTTCGAGTGCTGACCCCTGTATAATACGAGAGAAAAAAAATATAAGATTATTTTGCTAATATATATTTTAATATGCATTAGTGGGTTAAAAATATACCATATTATAATAAATTTTATCAATAAAAAATGAAAATTCCGAGGTTTAAAAACATGTTTGTTGTGTTATCATTATAAATCTTTTATGCTCAAATTAAAAATCCCTTTTTTCAAGTTAATGATCGTAAACATTTCCAGGGACATAAAAGCCGGAAATATTCTGCTAGGTGAAGATGGGACGGTCCAAATCGCGGATTTTGGAGTATCTGCTTGGTTAGCCACTGACAGGGATATGTCTCGGCAAAAAGTACGGCACACGTTTGTCGGAACTCCATGCTGGATGGCGCCTGAAGTTATGGAGCAGGTAAAGAACTAAAGACTGACTTATTTAGGAGTAGCGTTTGCCCGCGGCTCCGGCCGCGTTTTTGCAATCTTTGTCGCGTTTTCGGCTTGGGCCTTAATTTAGGAACACCCCTATAGCCTGTCTCCCCTATAGCCTGTCTGTCGACCAGGGTACGTACGACGATAATAAAAAACCGCATCCAAATCCGCCGAGTGGTTCTCAAGTTAAAACTTGAACATACATACAGACAGACAAAAATAAAAAAAAATGTGGATTTGGCTTCAGTACAATACAAATAACCCATTTCATTAGAAATTTCGCGAAAATATTTAGTGTACAGACACGACTTTTTTACTACCTACTTTATTTTAACAAAGGGGGTAAATAAGGTAAATAATCATACCAAATACAACACTTTTTTATCACTTCTTGACAACGGCATTAGCATATTTTCATAAAGCTCGACCAGGAACTTAGCCGACCTCGCCATATTGCGGCAAAAAAAGGTTGCTAAAATATTTAGCTGGCAACAATAGACTAGAAAAAGAAAGTGTAACTTATCGCTATTATAATAGTCGATACTCTTTACTGCCGCCTTAGCTATGTTACGTTCTGAAATAAGCCGGTTTAAACAATAGTGCGCCGAGGGTCAAGTTTCACGTCTGTCGATTGACTCATTCCTATTTAGGTTATAAAAATTGTTTCTGTGGTTAAAACAAACCAACGAAATCTATTATTCATTATAAGACTGTAGCACATCGGAGGACCAATCTTTTATCCAATTTCGATAATAATAATCCATCCATCAGCCCGTGTTCGTCCACTGCTGGACATAGGCCTTTCCCAAATTTCGCCACTCATGTCGGTCCTCCGTCCTCCTCATCCAGCCGCCCCCCGCAACTTCCTTCAGGTCGTCGGTCCAGCGGGCACGAGGTCGGCCTACACTACGCTTTGCTGTACGTGGTCTCCATTCTAGAGCCTTTCGGTCCTAACGGCCATCATTTCGGCGACAAATATGGCCTGCCCACTGCCACTTCAACTTACTGATTCTGCAGGCTATGTCGGTTTCAGGCTTTCGATCTCCGACGGATCTCCTCGTTTCGGATTCTATCCATCAAAGATACCCCAAGCATAGCCCGCTCCATAGCTCGCTGAGCGACCGTAAATCGGTGTATCAGGCCCTTTGTAAGAGACCACGTCTCAGCGCCATACGTCATCACAGGAAGGACGCACTGGTTGAACATCTTAGCCTTTAAGCACTGCGGTATTGCGTATTATGGTATTTATTTAATTTTTATTACACAAACGAAGAAAATGTGACTTATTTGATTGTTTTCCGTGATTTATATTTTTTTCGGTATGCGACACGAATACAATTTATATGATATAGGAAAATTTATTATGTACCATATCAAATATTGTATAAGACAAAACGGAATATCGACATTAAAAATGTATGATCACATCACTACACCATCTAATGACATTTAAATTCGGTGTTGCCACATGAAACGCAGAACTAGCGTCCTCTTTGACAGGTCGGCTAAATTCCTGGTCGAGCTTTACAATTTAGCTCCCATGCCTTGCCGGTTTATTAAAAAACGCTCTAAGGTAGTCAGAAGTTTTTAGGATGTGACTCTGAGTTTAATGCCCGGTGAAATCGTGCTGTAGAACAATCTGTAATGCAAAGTCAAAAAACAGCCTAACAGGCCTAGCTAGCTTAGGTTTCTAATGCCAAATGAAAAGGATTTGTCAGTATATTTTTCACAGAACAAGTTGTTTTTCGTTATACTTTTTGAAATCTTGTGCTTTGTATTGTTTTCTTGACTTTGACATACTTTTCTTACACACAAAATAATCTTGTTCGAAGTTGGGACTTGGTCTAACGGTCCGGCCTTTGCATTGCGGAATCTTTCTTTTTTGACCACAATTTTTTTTATGGAGCTTACTAAATCCTTAATCTATAATTTCAGGATCATGGATACGACTTTAAAGCAGACATATGGTCATTCGGCATAACAGCTATAGAGATGGCAACAGGGACAGCACCTTACCACAAGTATCCACCGATGAAAGTTCTGATGCTAACGTTACAGAACGACCCACCGACTTTAGATACAGGTAAGTGTTTTAACCACCACTTTGTTATACATACTACCAGCGGTTACCTAGTAGAACGTTCAATATAGTTTATCTCTCAAATTCGTAAAATCTACTAGACTAATAATAAAGTAGTAAAAAAGCCGTGTCTGTAAATTTATTATTTTTGCAGAATTTTAGTAGAAATGGGTTTTTATTAGTAAAACTAGAATTTTTAGAATTTTTGTGTCTGTCTGTATGCATGTAAGTTCCTTTTTAACTCAAGAACCACTCAGCGGATTTGGATGCGGTTTTCTTTATTATAATCGTAGTGATCCTGGTCAACGTATAGGCTAAAGGCTAGTTGCTAATTAAATAAATATTTTCAGGCGCAGACGAAAAGGAGCAATTTAAAGCATATGGCAAAACATTTAGGAAAATGATAATAGATTGCCTGCAAAAGGATCCAACAAAAAGGCCATCAGCCACAGAACTTTTAAAGCACCCTTTCTTCAAGAAGGCGAAGGATAGAAAGTACCTCACCCAAACACTAGTTGCTATTGGGCCTAGTATGGAAACTAGGGTTCATAAGGTATGTAATATAAATTCCGATATACATCATTATTAATGGCTGCATACTTGGCCCAGTGTTTTGATTTTACTTCTACCTATATCTAATAAATTATATATAAATATTTGTCGACATACAAAAATCAGTTTTAATATAGTACAGAGTACGGAACACTCACTTAGTAAGCCGGAATCGCTCTTGATTCGTTTATTTTTATATCTTTAAGGAAAAAAGCATTACCATAGATTTAAAAAAAATATTCTCACTTTGCCCTTAAATATTGCTTTAAAAAAAACCCGAATACGGTACCAAATTCGGCTTAGTTCCCCATTATTGTTTCAAGAACCAATAATGAAGGCTCTGCTTTAAAACCGCTGTTTCCTTCAGTTCGACCTTGAAATGGTTAGGAATTGATTTTAGGACCGGCAACTGTACTTTTTTTGTGCATTAAATTACGTCTTCGCTTTGACTTATGTACTAACACGGTTTATTATCACTGCTAGCTCCATTATACCCTGATCTATCCATCCATCTATCAGCCTGTGTTCGTCTACTGCTGGACATAAGCCTTTTCCAAATTTCGCCACTCTTGGCGGTCCTCCTCCTCATCCTGTCGCCACTCGCATTTGGGTGGTGGCTAAAATTAATATTCCATTGCCAGCTGGGTTTGCGGAGTGAGCTAGGCGGAAAATTAGATGGGTGAGTTGAGCGAATTGTTGGACTTCCATTATCAGCGGGCTTTGCGGAGTGAACTAGGCGGCAGAAGGGTACAGACCGTCACGGAACTAACACATTTTTCTTGAACTTTTAGTTGAGTTGTCAGACGATTCTAGTGAAGATGAATATATAAATACGATAATTAAATTCTTATTACTCTACAATGACAACAAAAATTAGCAGAGGAAGCGTAACAATCCAAGATTTTAGATCAGCGATCATATTAGAGAGACATCTAGTAAAGAATGTACTATGATTTTATAAGTTGAATATTTTGAAAATTATTTCCAAGTCAATAGAAAACAGTTTGAAGAATTGCTGTCATTTATACATGAAGATATAAGGAAACTAGATACGAACTTAAGAAAAAACGGTTGGGGTAGGCGGGGTGGCTAGCGGACTCCGTTCAAAACTAGCGCGGGAGATCCAGACGCAGCGGACTCCTTTTAACTCGCTCACTCCGCTCACAGTGGAAGCACTTCTATGAAATCCGTACGGAGTCCGTTGGAAATCCGCTTAACTCTTCGACCATTTTCGCGACTCTTTGTACTCGTTTACTCCGCTCCGTTCACTCGTTTGCAGTGGAAGCACTTCTATGAAGTTTACAGTTGCGAGTCCGCGCGGAGTCCGTTCCGCTCGCAGTGGAAGACGGGCTTAAGTTTTCGGTACTGCGCAAGCTTGCTGGTATTTTATCATTTTACTTTTAAACTAATCAAATGCCTCGGGTGGGTATAAGTCGCTTCGGCCGCAATGGGAATTCTGAATCGCCCTACAGATCGTTTACCATAAGAAGTCCCCTGGCTAAGGCAATGGAAGCACTGCATATGTGGTTGCGTCCACGTAGCATTCACATTACTAGACATTCATTATGTTTACTTAACTGAGTACTTTTACATATTAACTAGACTACTCTTTAATGAAAATGAAATGTATAGAATGAAAAAATCAAAATAATAAATTATTATTTATTGATTTGTATTTCGCAAACAATACGTATGATCTAATGGTATGAATCTATACATGTATCTCTGTACTATGACGGTATTTTTTATTTCTTATTATAGCTCGACAACGTTTATTCTAAATCGTCCAGCTCCCCTTTTTACGTTTTTGACGATTTTTTCCAGGCGACTTAATTCGAACGCTTTTTTCTGATATGCCTGCAAAAGTTAAGTGAATAGTTAATTATTATTTTCCCATAAAATTGGCTTTATGTTGAAAGCTGGTATCCCTATTTTACCAACCCGTCATGGCAGTGACACGAGATCGAGATGAATCAACGGTGCCTTGTTTGCCTTTTCTCTTTCACAAAAGGCGTACCTTCAACACAATCTCCTTTGCACTATTGTTCAACACTTTTGGCAATAATGATACATAATTTAACAAATAATTTGAAAAAATTAACTGACAACAACATGACGGCAATAGCCTGACAAGCAGTGATGCCAACATGACGGCAAGGAACAAGTTATGATGAACGGTCTGTAGGTATTTATTTTATTAACGGTTTGACAGTTTATGTTTACATATTGCTGTTTCAGGCTAGTAAAAAGACACTAGACACCGCTGGGCGGCTACATCGCACGGTCACGGGCGAGTGGGTGTGGAGCGAGGAGGAAGAAGAAAAAGTCGATGGTGAGTGGAATACAAACAGTATCCAAATTCCGTTTAAACCAAAACGTCGCACCAAAACAAATTTAAACCTAGGGTTTTCTACATATAATAGCGAGGCTCTTTTAGCAAACTATGTGACTCGCATAGACGCAAGTCATCGGAGATATCTTTAATTTTGTTTAACTCTAGTACTCTCCATCGGCTTGCGGCTCCAATCTGTTTCACTCTCGGCTCCTGTATCTCCCTTTAAAACTTATCGTCGTCTCAAGAGGTGATTCTGACAGTTGGCTGCCACTAGAACAGTTAATACTCTTAACACACTTATTCCCGACGATTTCAACGTCCCAAACGTGATAGGGGTTAGCCGTATCGCCGTACTTCGGGCCTTAATACACGTTTCTTACAGCATGCTGTCTTACCGCATGGTGTTTTCCTTAATCGTCAGCAAGTGGCAAGTTACAAATACTATGATCTGAAATTCCGAAAACCTAATTTGTGCGTGTTTGATCGGCTGGATCGGAACTCGGTTTAAGGTTGAGAGTCAGGCGTCCAACCAAATGTCCACTATTCTAGGTACAGTTCACTCACGAAAACACCTCTGTTACCCGTTCGGGGATGTACTACTGTCGTGACGATATGGTTATGTTATAAAGGGTTATCCAATAGGGACGGGTCGATGTTGAGAGGCTGTGGTAACCATGTTGTTTTGGCGGCGGCTGTCAAATCTGTTGTTTATTATTCAGCCACTGATGCTAAATCACCATGGCAAGTTACACAATTGAGCAGCACGTCCAAATGATAAAACATAATTATTAAAAAAAGTATCCGAATAGGACCCAATTTTTGACAAAAATTATCTTTAGGGATGTGGCACATTTTTGGATGAATAGCTATGTTAATAAGCAAAATTGCCACATATAGGACGACGCCAACCTACAAGAGCTTCACCAGGTGGAAATACATCCAAAATAAGTTACTGTTTGTTGCGGATTTTGGCCATCGCTCAAATCCACCTGGATCGATGAGACAGAGTCATTGAAAATTTGACCTATGGGATCCGTTGCACAGTGAGAAGCTGCGGCAGACGTTTGAATGATGTCATATTCCTTGCAGCATGGCATACAAAGGCCTTTGAAATAAAAAAATAATTTCGTTAATACCACACACGGCTTGTTTTATTCCATTTCAACATTGACCAGTGGAAGCCCCTTTATTTTAAAATAAGGATGAGGATTGTGAGTTTTGTTGTAATTAGTTTCAGATTCAGATGAGGAGCCAGATGATGACCAAAAGCCCCTGAATGAGCTTCAGAGGGCTGAGTCGTCTGGTAGCGAATACGAAGAGGTAAGCAAGCTCAGCTCGCAAAATGTTTCTCACGGTACATTTGCCAAACAGCAGCTATCCACTTGTACTTTCTGTAATCACAATATTAACTCAAGTCTTATAGGACCTGCAATAGGCCTATACGATGAAACTATCATACTGAACTATACTCTACTATCATACTGAACTATACTCTTCCATTTTGTCCAATTAGCCTCTTCTTTTTTTCACCATACTTGCAATTCGAAAACAGTTTCCAGGAATACCTTTCCTTCACTGTTTTTAACGGACAGATATTAAAATAAGCGTGTATAATACTTTATTAAATAAAAAAAATGTCTTCAATTTATATTTCAGTGTTGTCATCATCACACATTTCTATAGGCGTATTTATTTTCTTTGAACGCATCCTAAAGTTTGACAAGGATCCGATCATTCAACCTTATACGTGGGACGCACTATAAGTTTCCGGAATGAATATGAAAAAATACTATTAAAGGTACAAAATTAATTTATTGTTTATCAAAATAATCTCCCTTGGCGTCTATGCACTTTTTCATTCGATCAAACCAGTTTTGAAAACTTTTGTGCCACTCCCCTGTGGTGACCTCTGAAACGAATTTTCCTACTCCTCGACAGCCTCTTCTGGTGATGAAAATCGTTGACCGCGTAATTGGTTCTTAATTTTTGGGAACAGCAAAAAGTCACAAGGTGCCAGGTCGGGACTGTATGCAGGATGACTCATGAGTTCTACATTTTTCGTCTTCAAAAAGTCGTTTGTCTGTCTGGCCGTGTGAGAACTAGCATTGTCGTGGTGCAGGATGATACGGCGTTTACGGTTATTTTTACGGAGTTCGTCAATAACTTCCGGCAAACAAATGGTCGTGTACCAGTCACTATTCACGGTACGACGATTCTCTAAAGCAACAGTAGCCACGTGTCCAGTTTTATTAAAAAAAGAAGCAATCATCCGCTTAGATGCACTTTTCACGCGCGCCACTTTGGTTGGTTTCGGCTCATCTTGAAAGACCCATACGCTCGATTGCTGCTTTGTTTTGGGATCGTAGCAATAAATCCATGTTTCGTCACCTGTTACTATGTCCCACACCAAATTTGACGCACCTTTGTTGAATCTGGTAAGCATGGCACTGCACCAAGTGACGCGGTCCGTTTTTTGAGCCTCGGTGAAGTTGTGTGGGATCCACCGCGAGCACAGCTTTCTCACACCCAAATGTTTGATTGTATTTGACTCATGCCTATTTCTAAGGATGCGCGAATTTCATGGTAGGTCACATGCCTGTCTGTTTCAATCATACGGCGCACAGCATCGATGTTTTTGTTGGTCACAGCGGTGGACGGCCGACCATCGCGAGATTCGTCACTGAGATTGATACGACCACGCTTGAATTCTGCAAACCAGCTATAAACAGTCGTCTTGCACGGTGCTTCATTGCCAAAAGCTGTTTCAAGCCGAGCGATGCTCTGTTGAGCTGTCAAATTACACTTAAAATCGTAGAAAATCATACTACGAAAATTTTCCCGAGTTAAATCCATGTTGATGCAGACACACAATTTTTTAAATGGCGCCACAAGGTAAAAACAAAAGACAGTCAGATGAAACAAACTGCATTCTACAGCCAAAGAGTTCTATTTTCAAATGTTGCAATACATTTTTAAATATTGTTTATGTAAGTGGCCAGTTCCGGAAACTTTTAGTGTTACCTATGTATGATGACGTCACTTCCTGTAAATACTTATATCCTTATAAAATCGGTTTATAAGCACTAAAAACTGCATTTCCTAAATTCAAAATTATTAAAAAAACGCAGATAAAAATAGCACATTGAATTAAAAAAAACGACAGAGTTGGTGGTTTCGTATAAATAAAAACATATTTTTTGCCTAATAGTTAGCCGATTGAAAATTTTTACAGCATAGGTGTGGTATTATAGCCTATTGTAATTTATAGGTATAGTATACCTACACTTCCCACACAATATATTTTCGCAAGATCCCGCTCACTGAGCATGTACACAGCGGCGCTCGGAACTACACTGGCCGACCACCGAGCCACGGCACTCGCTTGTTGCGGAGCTTGTCCGAACACACGGGCGGATTCTAAATACATTACACGATACAATTATAAAACGCTCACCGACTCCTTAAAACAAATAGACTGGCAACCTGTCAAACAAACCATATGTCCATTAAAAATGTATAAAATTATTGTAGAAAACATACAAAAATGTTATGAAAAAGCAACGATTCGAATAAAAACATCTACTAATATAAAACGTATGAGTAATACCTGGATTAATAATAAAATCATAAAAGCCTGCAAACATAGGGATAAATTGTATATTAAATGGATTTCAGACCCCACTGACAAAATAATCAAACAAGAATACAATTCATCAAGAAACTACGCAAATAAACTAATAAATAAATGTAAAAATAAAAACATACGTGACGAGATAACCGCTAATAAAAATAACCCTAGAGCGCTCTGGCAAATATTAAATAGTATCACTGGTAGGGCAAAAACTATAGCAGACACAGTTATTGTGAACGCAATGCTAAATAACAATAACACGACAAATAACATAGCAAATAACTTTGCAGAAAGTTTTGCTAACGCCGTAGAGAATATAGTACCAAAATGTGATACCAAACTCCTTGAGAAAAAAGATTATATTTCCCCAGCCAATGTGACCTGTAGATTTCAACCAACAACAGCTAAATCAATTCTCACAGAAATACAAACAATGAGCAGTCGTAAAGCACCAGGATCTGACAAAATACGTGCTAAAGACCTAAAAACTATTCAGATTGATATTGCAGGAATACTATCAAAGTTCGTCAATACAAGCATAAAACAAGGGAAGTATCCACAAGAGCTTAAAACGGGTATAGTCAGGCCAATTCATAAAAATGGATGCCAAAAAGATTATGACAATTATCGCCAAATAACTATTTTAAACACTATAAATAAAATCGCAGAGAAAGCAATATCAAAACAGATTCATTCATTCTATAAAAAACATAACATAATTACAGAGAAACAATACGGATTCCAGACCGGTAAAAGCACAACACAACTTCTTTCAGGTTTTACGGATAATATTTACAAACATCTTAATAATAAAGAACATATCTTAGTACTGTTTATAGATTACAGTAAGGCATTTGATACCTTAAAACACGATATCCTGATTGAAAAACTAGACGACTGTGGTATTCGGGGACCGCTTGGCAAATGGTGCAAAGACTATCTTGACGAAAGGTCTTATATGGTAAAAATCTGTGATTCGCTAAGTAAAAAGATAACGGTATCTCAAGGCACAGCGCAAGGATCGGTCTTAGGTCCTCTGCACTATATAACTTACGTGAATGATATGGTAAATCTTGTTAAAAACTGTGAGATCTATCAGTTTGCCGATGACACATGCCTTATTGCAGCTAACAAAGATATAAACACGGCCCTTGAACAACTACAAACTGACTTCGCATTATTGGCCAAATGGTCACATGATGTAGGTCTTGTCCTCAATGCACAAAAGACAAAATTAATGTATATCAGTTCAAGCCAGAATAGACAAACTGTCAACCTCAAACTTATTGCACACAACCACAAATGTCTTCACACGAAGGACAGTCAAAACTGTTGTTGCTCACCCGTTGAAGTCGTCAGTAAACAAAAATATCTTGGGCTGATATTCGACGATAGACTCAAATGGACTGAACATATTAACCATGTATGTGATAAATTAAGAGCAATCTTGGCTAAATTTCGACTTGTAAAACAAAAAATTCCATACTCTATACTGCTGCAATTATATAAAGCCCTGGGTGAAACCATAATTTATTATGGGCTTAGTTCTTACGGCCGAACCTGTAAGTCACATCTTGATCCAATATACTCTTTACAACTAAGGATCCTTAAATCCATCATTCCACCGAAACTTAAAAACAAACATCAGGACAACTATCACAAACTATTCCATCATTTTAAAATCATACCCGTACATAACCAAGTAAAATATAGCCTTTTAATTGACAATTTCTTTAACCTAAACTATCAAAACATAATCCGGAATCAGAATCAAAAACATACACGAAGTGCATTAATTAAGAAACTGCAAGTTCCTCCATTCCATAACTTATATGGAAAACAACTACTTCAATATCAAGTACCTACATTAATAAACCAACTTCCCCTGAACATACAAAATCAAATCACAAAAACCAACATAAAAATCAAATTAAAACACTTCTTCTCACAATCCATATCTTCGTAAATAAGCATTAAAAATAATCACCTAGTGTGTCTACACAAACAAAAGCTAGCTGTGAATTGTATAGAATGTAAGCACCTTATCTATAAGTACCTACGTAATGAGTGATGTTGTGTGAATGCGGTGTGCGGTCAAACCTAAACTGGTTTTTGTCACACTGTTAGTATATAAGTCTTATTGTAAACACTGTTTTGTTAATAAATGATGATGATGATGATGATGAAGTGTACTCTCTTAACACTGAATATATTTGTAAGTATATTACTTGAAAAATAAAACTAATTATGAAATACTTTTTATGTTAACTACATGACAGTGCAATACAAGTACCAGCCGCCATTTTAGGTTCCTAATGATTCTCTAATGACGCGGGTTATTTATATCGTCACGGCATAAAACTCCGAGGAGCTGTCAGAGGTGTTGCCAAGTGTAAACTGTGAAATGCAAGTCACAGTTCACACTTGGCACACCCGCTTTTCACCGACGATTATTACGCTCTAAACCTAATGGGTGGTGAGCCCTCTATCGCTGTACTTCAGGTACGTGGGACGCACTATAAGTTTCCGGAATGAATATGAAAAAATACTATTAAAGGTACAAAATTAATTTATTGTTTTTCAAAATAACCTCCCTTGGCGTTTATGCACTTTTTCATTCGATCAAACCAGTTTTGAAAACTTTTGTGCCACTCCCCTGTGTTGACCTCTGAAACGTGTTTTTCATACTCCTCGACAGCCTCTTCTGGTGATGAAAATCGTTGACCGCGTAATTGGTTCTTAATTTTTGGGAACAGAAAAAAGTCACAAGTTGCCAGGTCGGGACTGTATGCAGGATGACTCATGAGTTCTACATTTTTCGTCTTCAAAAAGTCGTTTGTCTGTCTGGCCGTGTGAGAACTAGCATTGTCGTGGTGCAGGATGATACGGCGTTTACGGTTATTTTTACGGAGTTCGTCAATAACTTCCGGCAAACAAATGGTCGTGTACCAGTCACTATTCACGGTACGACGATTCTCTAAAGCAACAGTAGCCACGTGTCCAGTTTTATTAAAAAAAGAAGCAATCATCCGCTTAGATGCACTTTTCACGCGCGCCACTTTGTTTGGTTTCGGCTCATCTTGAAAGACCCATACGCTCGATTGCTGCTTTGTTTTGGGATCGTAGCAATAAATCCATGTTTCGTCACCTGTTACTATGTCCCACACCAAATTTGACGCACCTTCGTTGAATCTGGTAAGCATGGCACTGCACCAAGTGACGCGGTCCGTTTTTTGAGCCTCGGTCAAGTTGTGTGGGATCCACCGCGAGCACAGCTTTCTCACACCCAAATGTTTGTGTAGGATTGATTGAATTTGACTCATGCCTATTTCTAAGGATGCGCGAATTTCATGGTAGGTCACATGCCTGTCTGTTTCAATCATACGGCGCACAGCATCGATGTTTTTGTTGGTCACAGCGGTGGACGGCCGACCATCGCGAGATTCGTCACTGAGATTGATACGACCACGCTTGAATTCTGCAAACCAGCTATAAACAGTGGTCTTGCATGGTGCTTCATTGCCAAAAGCTGTTTCAAGCCGAGCGATGCTCTGTTGAGCTGTCAAATTACACTTAAAATCGTAGAAAATCGTACTACGAAAATTTTCCCGAGTTAAATCCATGTTGATGCAGACACACAATTTTTTAAATGGCGCCACAAGGTAAAAACAAAAGACAGTCAGATGAAACAAACTGCATTCTACAGCCAAAGAGTTCTATTTTCAAATGTTGCAATAAATTTTTAAATATTGTTTATGTAAGTGGCCAGTTCCGGAAACTTTTAGTGTTACCTATGTACTTCCGAAGCACGCAGACCGAACAAATTAATGTGCATCGTGGGAATTGAACCCGTGATCTCGATGTTAGCGGGCGAGCATTCTAGGCGGTTAATACTCAATACCATAATCACGAAAATAATGTAATTTTGGAGCTACTATCAAAACAAAAGCTGATACAACCCGAATTCAAAATGTGCAAGGGTTCATTGTTCGGGTACGATGTTCATTCAATTATAAATCTCAGCAATACTTCTTAGATTCAAATTGTAATAACCTAACAATTTTTTTCTTTTTAGTAAATAAATAACACCATCATGTAATACGTAAAGTCCCTTCCGTCAGCCATTTCCTAACACAATAACAACGAACTTGCCTGATAATACGTCGCGATATCTTCTAATAAATTTAAAACGCACTAAATATCGTACACATATCATAAAACTAGCTTTTTCATCTTGTTGATCAACGCAAAACTTTAACATAAACTTTAAAATCACAAATATTAGCAATAAGTTGCGATAATTTTTGTTACATAAAATGACAGACATTCTTTTTGTCTCGTCGAAATTTAATAAATTTATCTTGCCTTTGATAAGACAGTGATGTGACTCGATACGTGTCGACTATTTATAAAGGTTGGGTTTCTCGCATTTTCATTGTAAAATTTTAAGCTGAAAGCTAGAGATAGTAATAGACGGAAAAGGACGTAAGCTTTTCTTCATTTTGGTGTTATGAAATTGTTCGTCATTTTCGTTGCTCAGTATCACTCGACCATTGTTGTCAGACTTTTTGTCCAGAATACAATTTTTAACTAACAGAAACACAATGAGTATTGAATTAATTATTTAAATTATGGCATAAAAAATCTAGCAGTCCATATCATATCATATTTATTTAAAAGATTTATTTATCTAATGATTTGATTATATAATAAGAAATCACGCCCACAAAGATGATGTCACATTTAGCAGCACATAAGGATGAAAAATCTAAAGTTCAAAACCAGGACAAGGGTTACGGATGTACAATGTACATCTGGAAGGTAGTGTGCGATATAAAAGCAAGTATCAACAATTTCGTGAAAAGTAAACAGTGTCAATCCTAACATTAATCTGTTTATTAATTTTTTGAACAAATATAGAAAATTTTAATTAACTTGTTTGGTATTTAAATTATTGTTGAGGTGGTATGTTAACGTGCGGCAATGTGATGTGTTTGACAGACCTGGAATAGATTATTGGCCCTCGAGCTAAAAAAGGTTGAAGGCTCCTGCATTAGGCGAAGGAGGTTTTATAGCGGTGAGGTCTCTCACCGGCACGAAAACTCCTTGGTCGGGCCGCAATGTAGGTATTGTTGTACGTATTATACTCGTAATATTATTTAAAATCCTCATTGGTATTAGATATCAAAACCTCAGACATGTCTGTATGGGCGATGACGCCTGCCTTTCACTTTTTAATTTCTTTTGATAATATTATACTCTATTTCATATATCATTAGAAAAAATAGTAGAAGCAGGGATTTGAAACTATTTCATTCCATGCACATAATTTAATTTACTAGAAAACACAACGGAAAATCTATAATTTGGCATTACATAGGTACTACTTTATGCAGAATGTTAATTAGTTTACTATATATGTATACAAGGCAAATTATAAGACGTACTTAGTACAAAGAGAGCATTTTGAGTCACTCACTAAAAAGTCACACAACAAACCGTGTTGCTTAGCAACGCATTTCTTATTAAGTCTGCGACACGATAATCGGATAAAATAAAACATTCTCCATTCTTTCGGCCCCTAATAATTTTGCCGATTGTCACGTCACGTCTAATGCCAAGAATTTTTAATTGAATGCATTTGCTTTCTTATAAAGATTAGAGAACCCTGCTTCTTTAGGTCTTTCAACCGTAACATTTTGTAATTTTGTTGTTTGAAATAATATTTCGGTGCTTTTCGTTATAATAAGTTGAACATAAATCATTATTTTAGCTCAGCTATTTAATAATCGTTTAGGTGGTTATACCATACAGACTTACACATAAAATGACACAAAACATAATGTTTAACTTTTTTTGTCACCATTTCGTCGAAGTGTGCGCCATGAAGAACCTATTTTTCCTTCTTTCTAATGTTATATGAACTAGAGGTAACAAGAAGTACCTATACTGGAATCTGGTTAAATAAACTTCTTAGTGGGTAACCTCATTTAGTCATACATAAATAATGCCAAAAGATAAAAAGTTTTATGTCCGGGTTCGCAAAATAATACTGGCCGCAAAATTTTTCTCTACGTCATAAAAATTATCGATTTTGTTCTTTGTATTCAGTTTATATCATCATCACTAAACCAGGGACAATTTTTGGGCGGCCATTGTTGTTTACATTTCTGGAAATGTCTTACTGGAAGGACTATAAATAGTATAGTTATCGCTCTCCTATAGGAAGGCGTTGGTGACTGTATAACAATTTGTATTACCACAGTTACAATTTACAAATAATTAGTTTGCTTAACATCTACTATAACTCAGAAGGAGAGTTTGGCTACGAGGAAAAGAGTTTCCTTCGTTTCGAAGTTATTCGGGGGAGAGTAAGAGAACAGCTCTCAGGCAAAACCAGGCGGCCCACCATTGCCTGGGACCGATGGATGGCGGTATATCCATCCCCAATTGCCGGGCCTTATATAAAACAGACTGGTGACGGGCAGCGGCGTCACTGGTGCAAGGGTTTCGGCACCGCGCTCTCCAACCCGCCTGCCCAGCGTGTGTGAGTACGGGCATTTCTTCCAGGAGGACCGCCAAAGTGGCGAAATCCTGGAAAGGCCTATGTCCAGCAATGGACGAAACAGGCTGATGGATGGATGGATGGATGGATGGAATAAAAATTAATATAATAATAATACTAATAATTGCCTCTTTAAAGCTTGTTATTTTTTTAAGGTTGTGTTTGTCGGAACTTGGTGGAACTTATTACACATTAGAGTTGATGCTCGTGATTGTTGGCACTTGGTGGAACTTTTGATACATTTTTGATTGAAAGACACTTGTACTTGTCCACTGATTACAGCGAAACCGGTAAGGGAAATAATATAAATCAGTGGACAAGTACAAGTGTTTTTCAATCAAAAATATTACACATTACATTATTTTGTTTAAATAAGACACTTGTTAGGTACTTTGTGGACAAGTAAAAGTGTCTTATTTAAACAAAGTTTATTTTTATTTTATTTAATGTACTCGTATATCTATGAAACAAGAAACAATAATCCAAGATACAATTTGGGCCCTACTGGGTATCTGTTGAGTCAAATCAAATGTTTTTCGTTTCTTTCTCAGGAACCTGTAGAGAAACCAAATGCTACGTACGAGGCGGAGCTGTCGCCTCTAGACGAGCCTTCTGTTATCAACCTTGTCCTAAGGATGAGGTCAGTACTTGTAGGGCTTAAGATTGACTAAACTGAGATTGGTGTCGATTCGATGTAATACGACTCAACTTGTTTGATAAGTCTAGCCTCATTTTAGGCGTCCTGTCCTTGTCTTTTCGATACAAGAAAAAAAAGACAGAATGCTTACATTAAGGTTCGTCCTGTGAAATAAGTTAAGACGTATTACACCGTATCTGTCTGATTTTCAATTCGCAGCCACTTTGCTGCTGAAATGATAAAGCTATCAACATGAAACCAGGGTTTTTAAATATTAGTTATTCATATTAAATATCAAAATATTGGATATTCCATCTGATACAATATATTTTTCATTTATTTGATTGATTGTTGTTATTCACATTAGAAAGTTAAATTTTATTGCAAATAATTAAAATGCTTTACCATGACATTTTGACATAAGTATTCGGAGACATTCAAAAACCAAGAAAGTGTGTTCATTATTATTGTTTTATTGTCTTGTCACTGTTTTAAATCTCATGGGCGTCAATAGGAAACATAGAAAAAAATTTAGATTTTGTCCTGATATTGATTTTCATAATAAAGGGTAAGCGCCAAAATCAGGTTCCAGATATTTACATCAAAATGTGGGTACTTTTAAATTTACAAAGATGTTATTCTACGTGACATAATAGTCTTTAAACACCTATACAACGTGAAATTTAGTTCATTTTGTGAACGAAAACTGGTGATAGTACTCGTCCATATGATCAACTTTTACTATGGAGCCAAACCTGAAATCGTGAAATTAAATATCAGCTGTTCCATAGAAAAGTTAAATACCCACTCGACCCAAATGTATGAAACAGCTGATATTTTTTTGGCTCCATAGTAAAAGTTGTTCATATGGACGAGTACTATCACCAGTTTTCGTTGGCAAAATTACTTAAATTTCACGTTGTAAATCGACCTAGATCTCCATTCTACATGTCAATAATATCAACGCCATAAATTTTTTCAAAATTTTTCTTAATATTAAATTTGAATTCAAATAAAATTCAAATTATTTATTCCTCTGAACCTACGAAAGCTAAAGTCTGTCTCAAATACACCGGATGTAAAAGTATCTCTAAATGAAACAACTTACACTACTGCTCATACTGAAAAATAATCCAAAAGAAATATCCCTGTGAAATTAACCTACCCATACAAAATGTACAGTTGGTTTTCAAAATTTGTAAGGAAATGTGAAAAAAGAAACAATTCCGCAGGTACAGATATCGCGCGAGTGAATGCGGTGGGGGGCTGAGGTGAATGGGGATTGTCTGAATCTGAAGAATTATTTAAATTGATCATAGGAATATCATCCTCATTTGTAGCAAATATTTTCGATTATACTTATCAAAGATATATAAAGATAAATTTATCAATGAAAAATTTTATGCTAACATCATGCGTGCATGTATGAGTGTGCAGACTGATTCCATAGAACTTGTGAAAAATATAAATAAAGCGCCATATTGGCATTATCTATGAATCTAAGAAGTAAGTACATAGGCAAAGCATAAGGTTTAATTATTTCACAAATTATTAGTTGATAATGTCTCAGTTGTGCTTTGCTCTCCCTCCTTAAGAAGTGAAGAAGGATTCAATCCGACTCTCCCGCGCTGACTGGGCGTGTCTGAGAGGTGTTATGGATATCTAGCTGTAGGCGTGCCATAAACTTCTAAGTACCACTGGAGGTTATGGTTTCTTGCAACTCGCCATCAGTCGAGGCAGAACGAGCGTAGTTCATCTCACTATCTTGAAAGTTGTATTCCGACCTTTCAGTTTCTGTCACTTGTGGTTAAGATTGCCACCTGTTATCCGTGAAACGTTCCACATGCCCTGCCTATTTCTTCGATGTGCGGGAGCTGCCCTAACCTGAATATGGTTTCATCAAACAATCATTAAGATATTTTTTGGCGATTGTTTACACTGTTCAAACTAATAACTCCTATAACCTTCCTTTTTGGCGCGGCAGAAGCCGATACTTAAATTCACCAATCATGTACGCATAATCATATTATAGTCTTCAAACACAATCATATACACATGAAAATAGTCCCGTGGAGAGATATTGTATAGAGATCATTACGGTTATCACACTTCACACTAATATTATAAATGTGAAAGTTTGTGTGTGTCTGCGTATGTTTGTTACTCTTTCACGCTGAAACGGCTAAACGGATTTGGATGAAATTAAGAATGGATATAGCTTATACCCTAACTTAACACATAGGCTACTTTTTATCCCGGAAAAAGCATGTCGGTAAACCGAATAACACGCGGGCGGAGCCGCGGACAAAAGCTAGTACGTACATAAAAAGAGTTTTCCTCGGGCCACCTCCTGCCGCGTCGAAGCTCCGGGAATCATCAGCATCCTTGACTAACGTCACGCCCGCCTTTCGTACTGGCCCGAACTCTAGCTTCGATAAGTTGGGACTCGGACCAACCAGAAGTAAAATTGCAACGATTCCCAAATTCCTGATCCGCAGAAATTCCGTTCGCGAACTGAACGACATTCGGTTCGAGTACATAACCGGCAAGGACACTTGCGAAGGCATCGCCATGGAACTGATCGGAGCTGGCCTCGTGGACCCGCGGGATTCGGTGCCTATTTCCATACATCTCGCCAAGCTGCTCGAGGGTTGGCAGATAGGGTCCACTGCGCCCAAAACGAAAGCTGTCACTTTCCTTCTAGTGAGTATAACTGGCAATGACGCTTACACATGTACTTATAATAACAGCATAGATATTTAGATCTGGACTTGTACATTGGCGAAAACAACATAACCAGACTTTTTTTAAAAGACGCTACAAAGTGTTATGGAGGACGAAAACTGTAATTTGTATAGGGTTTTTATACAAAAATGTATGCATTTTCGGGTTGTGTAATGTAAAACGGAATCGTTATAAAATCACTTTGTAGTCGAAACAGCGCAATTACATACCTACTAGCTTTTAATTTTTCCAAGGTGTCAGATGTCAGAAGTGACAAGTCAAAAGTGACAGATCTCAAATGTGGCAGATGTCAAAGGCGACAGATGTCGAAAATGACTTATTTCAAAAGTATTAACAGTTGTTAAATTTCAAATCCAAAAAGATTAGCTATAAAATACAATTTTTAAAAGGATATTGTTGTTTTTTATCATATATTTTTTTTTAATTGTATTTATGGTCAAGCTAGGTAGGTACCCTAAAAAGCCTTTTCATCTCTCCTTTTTCTAAAAAAGGTTTATTTACTTTAAAAAGAGAAATCACTGGGTCCGAATGAAGCTGCTGGCAATCCTCACTCAATCGAAGTGGCAAAAATCATCCTCTTATTTAAAAAATGACACATTCATGTAAACTATCCTATGAAAATCAGGCTTTTGTTTGCTTTCCTCGTAGACATGATGAAAAACAGAGCGATAAACTTGGGTGAAACCATAATTTCACTCGCAAAATACATTCACCCTTCGCTCGCGCGCCTTCTTAAGTGTAGCAGTTTTCACACCTTGTTAAACAATCTACTATTTCATAAACAGCAGTGACCGACTTCAAGTCTTGAGACCTGAACTCGATTCCTGCTGGTGAAGCATGCACCAATTAGTTTCCCGGAAATGATGTGCACAGTAATTGAATTCTTACGACTTGCTGAACGGTGAAGAAAAACACTGTGAGGGAAACTCAAATACCCTAAAAAGTATGTATAGGTGCCGGCCGCGCGGCGATAACGCCCGACCCTATCACTTTAGACGTAAAAATCATTAAAAAGGGGGTGAATTAGTGTTACCTCTCTAACACCCCTTTGGGAATCATACGTATATGACGATATGTTTCTTGTTGTTTTATTTATTAAGTTATAAAAATTAAGATTGACAAATATTTTCTTATTAACATAATATTTTCCTTTTTCAGAATTCGGCTGGACCGAACGAACTGTTTGATGACAAGACACTTGTAGGGTTTGCGCAAATATCAATTGTTGATTAATTGTTGCGAAATAACAGGGTTTTATCTTATAATGTTACTGAATATTTAATCGAGTGATTTAATCGGGAGTTATTCGGGTCTTCTTACAGCACCTAACTAAGCTAAATGTTGGCTAATAATTACCTAAGTCTAGAAAATTAGAAAATCATTATAGGATGGCTATATTTTGAACCTAATGTGATCAAAGCTATTGCGTCACACTGGGTCCAAAACGTTATAAATATTGGTCTGTCCCATCTATCCAGTCGTTCCCTCAATGACTGGTAGAGGCGCTGAGAGCTTGCCATTTATTATACATCTACAATTGGGTTGGATTCAAAATAATTGTACATGAGTTAAAAGAATTTGTCCCACCACTTTGAAGGTTTGTTGCTGACATTCTACTAGTTTCTAAGGTTTTGGAATGAATTTTTACCAAGATTTATTTCGTGTTCTGTAATGTCTATGTATATTGCTACATAATGCACGTAAACACGGAGACTTCATTGTTTTTAAAAAAAAGGTCTTTTTGTCTCACACAGAGTCGCGATGTCCCAAGAGTAGCTTCGTAGAAAAAATACAGTTATCTCTTAATATTAGTTTAAAGTAAATGAACCGAAAAATATGAAAAAAATCATGTTATTTTGGGACTATGTAAAGATTACAGGAAAAATATAGCGGGCGAGAAATTCACGATAAAAAAATTTCATTTTTTTTTATCCACGTGTATTATTTCGAGTACGGTATAAAAATCTCTCTTTCATGGTAAAATCAATTCTTTTTTTAGTTATCATAAACAGTTATGAGCAAGATTTTAAATAGCTTCATCCTCACTGTTCCCAAAACTGTTGAATTACGGAACCCCAGGTATGCGAGTCTGACTCGCACTTGACCGGTTTTTCATGTGGCATCGGTGGCCAATTCTATTTCTACATCTGTACGGGTTTCTTTGAAAGGTATTTTTTCCGAAAAGCTTATTAATTTTGTACCTACGTAAAATTTCGGTTAAATCAGCCAAATCGTTATTGGAGTTGGGGCATAGGGCGACGGATATACACTGAACCTTTACTATGTGGGTTTCAATGTCCATACTTTAAAAGTTACCCTAATTAATGTTTGTTAAAGAAGGAGCCATTTTCTAGATACTTTAAAATATATATTATTAGGTATGATTGAGATGTTTATTTTGTGCGATATGATATTTAATATATAAGGTGACTTTAATTTATGTAGCCAAAGTCATACTGGAGGCTTGGTAAGTGATCAGTGACATGGATCGATAACACTTGGCCAATTTCAAAATAACATCTTGACGTCGCAAAGTAATTGACTTGGGCTAAGTTTGCGTTTGTAAGGAACATGAAATGAATAATTTACGAATTTCACAAAAAGGGTCATTGAACCTTGTTACTGAGCACTGACCGAGTCTTCAGTAAGAATTTGGCTGCATAAATAAAAGTCACCTTTTATAACTTTAGATACACTCGTATGATAATAAAATTATATTTAAAACTTGATATATTTTTGGGCCTTAATTGTGCCGTCATCGGTCAAGTAATAAAATGACAAATAAACAAACATTTTATTATGTCATATTAAAAGATAAAATATTTTTTATTTTTACCTCGTTTTTGCTTTTCTAGACAGAGAGTCTCTAACAAAGACGCCTCCTCACACACCACAAGCCTCTTCATACATAAATGCCAAAAGTCAGATTACAACAAGAAGAGCATGAACTAGGTAAAAATAAATTGTCTTTTTATATGGCATAATCAAATGTTTATTTGTCATTTTATTACTTGACCGATGACGGCCAAATTAGGGCCCAAAAATAAATCAAGTTTTAAATATAATTTTATTTTCATATATCGATATTATATACAGGTTCAAAACGAACCCCCTAGCTTTATTGAAATATTTGAATCAGAATCACTAATAGAACACAAAAATATTTTTTTTTGTTTCCAAATTTTGAATGAATGGCCAACCTAGTGACCCGACATGTGAATGACTATAGACCATACATATTCCCGGCGGTAAATAATGCACATAGGTTTCGTAGAGCGTCGTCTCTGTCACCGGAGTATAGTGCTTTTGACGGTTGATATCTTTTTTTAAATAATGAATCATGACAAAAGTAACAAAACATGTATTTTTTTTTCATTTTAACATATAAAAGTTTCCTTTGTTGTAGCCAGGGAGTTCATTTTCAACCGGTATATAAATTTTCTAGATAGATTAAAAAAAATGTATTTTTATACCAGTGACAACCTAAACAAAATGGAATTATTCTTTGACATAAATTAACTTTTCTCAAAAACGACTTAACCGAAATGTTACTTAGGTGCAGAATTAGGTAGGCCTTCCGAAAAAAAAACATCTATCAACGGAATTCATACCATCCATTCATCCATCATCAGCCTGTTTCGTCCACTGCTGGAAATAGGCATTTAGAAGATTTCGCCACTCTTGGCGGTCCTCTTGAAAGAAATGCCCACACACGCACGCTGGGCAGGCGGTATGGTGAGCATAGTGCCGAAACCCTGGCTAAGGCAAGTCATTTTTCCAAAATATAAATATTTTCTCAAGAATCAATGACGAGAATCCTTTGAGCAAACTCTATCTCTTTACTAATTCAGATTTGCCCCGTTTGTTCTATATCATGCTTTTATCAGGAATAAGACGGATATTTTTTGTCTTTCAAAATGTATGTATAAACATATTAGTCATACAGAAAAAGTGGTCCATTCGTGAAAGTGGACCATCTGTACCAGAACGTAATAAAATACATTTGGATATATTTCGGCCCGAAATATATCATAATTTGTATTTTTATGTGTTTTATAAGTAATGTTTATACATAAATTATAGTTTAAGAGACGAATAATGCAATCGTGAGTTAATTAGGAGCGTTGTGATTTTTGCGAAAAAATTATATGTGCTAAACGGCTATATTACTGACAAGTGAAAGGAGTCATTGTTATCAAGTGTACTTAATTTCAAAGGACTTGTCACTTTGTACATTTTTAATGTGTTATCCTGAATTTACAATGTTTTTTATGAACTCTGGTAAAAATTTAAATAAATCCAATGTTTTTGCTTACATGTGAATAACGTTACGTAACTGACGTAAAGACTGCTTCACACAGGACACTGTTACGAAAATGTTCGTTATTCACATTACTACGTAATCTCATTATAAAAGAAAAGTTATTATACAGGTTGACGTTTAAAGAAACCCCAATCATTTTAGAGGTTATTAAGAGAAGTTAGTAAAAACAATTACAATTATAAGTCAAAATATTATTACAAAACGGTACTTGGAAATAAAATGTATGGTTATCTTAGCGATTCCCATACGGACAAGTTTCAAATAGTCCAAGATAGTGGAATCAATAATAAAAATAACGGTTATCTTATCTCTTCAGGTGACCATGAAATATCTGTATTTTACAAAAAAAAAACAAGTGGCTCTAACGTAAAAAAAATTTGATTTAATTTTGAATGGTTTATATAAAATCGTTTTTTTTTTTCTTTTACAGTATATTAAATTACTGGGGTAAGGTTAAAAGACAACCTGTATACTTTATTTATAACGAGTACTATACTTATGAGGCAACATTCGTTTATATAGCTAAATTCGTACTGCAGACTCGGTAAGTGGCCGACCGAAGTTCAAAGACTTCTCCTGTGAAATACGCAAAATAAAATTTTAATGTATCGTAAACTGTACTAATTAAGTCGAGATTGTTCTTGAACAAGTATGTATAGAGGCACAAAAAATATGTCATTGAAACTCGGTCATGACAATTTACAGAGTCTCCAGTATGAATTTGGCTATATAAACGAAAGTCACCTTATTTATTTTAATTTGTATAGATTTATCTATGTTATAGATAAATCATATAGGGCATATACTACTAAATGGTCCAGTGTACATTGGCGTGGATCATTTTCCAATATGATAGAAATAAATTTTAAATGTTAATTAATAAGTTTTGCTTTGCTTTGATTTCTATTTGTTTTTTTGTGAACTGATAATGTAATAGCTTTATTTTTTATATAATTTTTGCTAGTGATGTCTTTGTTTGGTTTATAATATTTAAATAATTATGTAGTTCAAATAACATTTTGATTAATGACGCACAATATGTACGAATTCGTATTTTAAATGTGAGCAACGTTTTCAGCGTTACACGTGACAAACAAGTACAATTAATTTGAATACTACCCAATTACGTAACGTATTATGAGTACTTTATCCTTTGATGACTATGTAAGAAGATCCTGATTGAATATGTAGGGTCAGTCGAATATAGAGCACTTATAAGGTGAGTGACTTATGCAGCCAAATTCATACTGAGACTCAGTGTTAAAACAACAGCCTACATCTAGTGGAAAATTTAGTTTGGTATCCTCATAAACAAGGGTTCGTAACCCAATATTTTATTTAATATTTCAAAGTAAAGTTGGGCTTGCTTTTTTAAACAATTTAAGTCCGCAGTATACATCTGGCTGCATCAATCGTCACTTTACAATGTTCTTGTCATCCCCGAGTAGCCGCGGTCTACGCTTATTATATCGTAGACATTGCGGTATCATTTTCGTGCGTACACACAAGCGAGATACGTGCCATCTCGAGGTTTGCAAGAACCAGTATTAATGAAAAAAGGGTGCTAGAGCGAGAAGAATAATGTACCTTTCATATCACTTTTTTATGACTAGTTAAAAACAGGGTCATTCAGGTTTCCCGATTCCATCGCTCTTCTTATGCTTAGCTTAGGATACAGTGCCCCATATCTTGTTGACACAAATTTTAAATGAACGGCTGTTAAAGCCTACTTACTTGTACAATGCAAAATCGGCATTACATAATGATTATAAAAATTATACCACTGCTTAGTAAGTTCTATATTTAAGATTCTTGCCAACCGAATAGGGGTCATTGGATTATTATTTTATTTTTTGATATGGTGCTAGAGGATGTAATGCGGGCATAAATCCCCTAAAATCTTAGAAATTGTAAGATAGTACCAACACTTTATGTATCACTCGTAATGTTAAAGAGAATGTACGTGTATTGAGCAGTGATTAATGTAATGTTTGCTTAACGCCTAACGCCTATCTAAAAGGCATTTACGATTAATCTTACGTAATGTAGTGCAGAATGGTACAAAATACACATAACTCAGTGAAGAAGAACTCGTCTTCATTTAGGAAATTTACTTTGATTCGGCACGAGATTCGCTAAATGCGTTTACGGGTACGTGAAGTTTGTTACCACAAAACCTTCCTCCTCGCCGCTACCAAAGAGCTGCTAAAGAAATGGGACAACGTATATGGATATACACACTCACAAAGATCCCTGGCCCGACGTGACCCCGAGTGCATGCGTCTCACTCACTCGCACGAATCGTCGCGTATTGATCTCTCCGTCGCTCGACGGGGAATCAAGTTGCGAACGTGCTAAAATATACCCTGTAGTTTCATTATTTATATTTTATCATATATTATTTTTTCATATTATTTCGACTGTCATGGTCACCAGCATGTTTTGCCCTCTTTAGTACCACTTTCTGAAATGAGAATATCTCGGTACTTCATACTTAAGCGTCGAAGCAGCCAATCACAGCGCTTCATTTCATGCTCGAGTATCCCTTGAAATTCTGTAATGTAAAACCGAGGTTAAGCCTGTTTGTATCAATATTCACCAATGTTTATTTTGCTGCAGAAAGAATTAACAGTATTTTAATCATGTTTTAGCTGAGACTTGCTGATTTAGAAATTACCTTATCGTGAAAAGGACAGCAATTTTATAGGCCTTTTGTGAATCTGCTTTTATAAAGAGTCAATTGATGATGATCTCTAAATGTAAAGTTAGACTGCAGGAGACTACTACCTATCGAAGATAGGCATTATTACAGAGTAATATTAGCGAAAAGTGGGTGGGCGGTCCCCTTTCGATAGTGCCTAAAAATCTTTATGAAGTCTCTAAAAACTTATTAACTTACCTGTTAACGTTGTTGTATCCAGTCTTCCCTCTAACTAGTTAGTATTTTGTTGTGATATTATTGTTTTGATCAAGCAATAAGCGAGCGGTTCTGTTTGATATTAAAATGCTTTCTGTACCTGGTACCTATATTCAACGAAGTAATTAGAACGAAAGTTTTAGATTTTGATCCCCGCCAGCTGGTGTGATGTACTAGTTTATATAAGAATATGTAGAAACCACAATCGAACAAAAACCAAAGTGTGCTTCACCTAAATTTGTATTTTACAATCGCAAGTATTATTTCTTTAAATCAGACGTTCTTGTGCGTGTGCCTAAGTATTTATCATAATGTAAATATGTACAAAAAATTCAGTTTATAAAGATTTATCTCACTCGGCATTGTTGAAGTATTATTTTAATGTAGTAGCTTTATATAGTGTGCCTTTGCTTTGTACAACTCGACAACAGTTATAGTATCTTCGGCTGGATCGTTTCATTTATAGGTACTTTAGAACCGAAAGTGCTACGTCGTACTTGTAATAAAATTATCCAGTTTGAGATGCCTCGCTTCATTTGCAACATATTTGCAGCAATGATACAAAGTAATTGTTCTTGTATGAAGTTGACTGGTTGCAGCAACGATGGGCTTGGAACATCGTTGGTTTGCAGTGAAAAACTGCTGATTTCAAAAAATTAAACAAATGTGAAATTTTGATGGTACTTACCAAAGGCTTCAGGGTGTATAATACCTCACTGCGCTTCGCATGATCCTGTCATACCAACAAATACTGCAACAATTACTCTGAAATTAATATATGATACAGTTGAGGACTAATGCTATGTCCATGCTGTTGTGAAAACTTGATTCCATCAAATTTTCTCGATAGAAAAAAATTACAAAGTTACCTAAAAACCGTACAATAAACCGATAACATTCAATTAATACTTGAAATTAGATCTGAAACTTTGCATAATATAACTGATATAAGTATAAAGCAGCTGCAGACTGTTCCATAAAAATGAAAAAACCATCAGTGTAGCCGCGTTTTCAAAATAACTGATGTTTTTGCGTGCGCGGCATCTGATTAGAGTAGGATAGACAGTTAAAAAGCAGAATCTTTAGAGCAGGACTGCGAATTGAGGTATTATGGGCCCTTCAATGTATAAATACAACAATTCGGTATCAAAATTACGCACACGCTGTCACTAGCGGTAGACCTGAGAACTAAGTGCAAGTTGCCTATCGAATAACTTTACTAAAACGCGCTGGAAACCCGGCTTATCTCGATTCACGGGGTAGTAAAGTTATTCGATAGGCAACTCGCACTTAGCTCTCTGTTGTCTCGCTTGCTCGCATTGGTTGGGCCACAACACGGTGCGGTACGCCATGTCTGGGCATAGAAGTCTTTGGTACTACTATTTTGTATTTGTATTAGCTTCCAAATAAATGTAAGGAGAGTTTGATTTATAAAACCAAATTAATACGGAGGACCAGACCGATAGTAACAAGGATCTCTATTTTAAAGCGAGCAACGTACGATTTGTTTTTCTTTACTGAACCAGGTTTCGGCCTGAATGCTAAGTTCGAGTTGCCATCGAATGACTTTACTACCGCGTGAATCGAGTCAAGCCGGGTCTCCAGCGCACGTTTTGTACTACACAGTAAACAAAAACGTGTAGGACAAAACATTGTTTCGCTACACATTTTTACTGATAAGCATGCAGGAGACACGGGGCTTATAAACACAAATATGTAGCGGAACAATATACCGTGTAGACGTTTTGGTGTAGTGTGTAGGACAAAACACGCGCTGGAAACCCAGCTCAACTCGATTCACGCGGTAGTAAAGTCATAAAATGGCAACTCGCAATTAGCATTTTGATTACCTATTACGGCTGAAGCTGTAAATCCCTGTAGACAGGCGGACGGACCGACAGTGGAGGCTTAGTAATAGAATCCCGTTTGGTACCCTTTGGGTACGGAACCCTAAACATGTGGATGTCGTTTCTTACCATAAACAGTATCTAATTTAGTTGTGTAAATCAAGTCACCTTGTATCGATAGTATATGATACTATACTATGATAGTATTGTACCCAAAGATTCCTCAAACACAGTATTTTTTTGTTTTTAAAAAGCTAAGTGTCATTTTTGTCGCATGAAATTGTCATTTACACTGCCTTCTCGTATATTATGTAAATGTTCAGTTTATTATTTAATTTATAATAAAATTTTAATAATTGTTATTCATAGATTAAAAACTGCAGATCTGTATTATGTCCTTTATTTTATTCAATCTGTTTTGTTGTCTTTCATGAAACTGGTGCATAACAAGGGTTATTAAAACACAAGTGTAAGTTTAAAAATCAAGCCGTAATCGAGGATTGTAATAATATCACACGAGTTTTATATTACCTATAATTTCATACAGTTCCTAAAATTATGCAATAGGTAGATAATAGTAGATTATGCACTAAGGGAATAAATCAGTGTCTTATGTCGCGGGCGGCATATTGAACCCTGGGCTGAGTTCAGTTTGATCGCCCGCTCACGCCCGGCGATCATGACATCTCTTTTGCACGCGTTGATTTTGTATGTGCTATCCTGCTGTCAGTGATGAGCGGGCGATCAAACTGAACGCGGCCCTGAGCGTAACGAGGGACTCTAGGGTCAACTCCCGAGCGTAGCGAGTCCTTAGTGAAGCGAGGGGTTCAAGCTGCCCAAGACGAAGATAGGCTTTATTTCAGAGGAGCATACTCTACTTTTCACACCTTCTGCGAGACAATAAAAAGCCAGGGCTCCATAAATTAAGTATTTTCGTCATAATTATGCTTTATCGTATATGTGTTTTGATTTTTCCGGTAGTGATTATTAATAATCTCTAAAGCATCTGTTTTGATATAATAAACTCTGGAGTACAATTACTATCGCTCGACATTTTTTATCAACATGAATATTGCAATAAAATTCACTGACAATCACAGCACCAAACACCGTCTTTGTTTCACATTCTTTGTAAACAAACGCACCTTTTTTTATTCTGCTTATGGTGGCCTGTTCGATTTTCGAACAAACCTCTTTACAATGCCATATAAGCATTTTTTTACTTAGATTTTTCCACGAGTTTCGACACGAATTTGACGTTCCAAATTCAAATCACTTTATTCCCTAGGGAGTTGCATACAACTTTATATCCCTTAACATATAATGCTTTACTTTACGTTGAGGTTGCATGATATGTAATTGGACATTGTCGAGCAGGTGGTATGAAAACTTCATTTAAAAATAGAACTAGAGCCGCAGTGTATTCAAATGTATTTTTAGGGTTCCGTACCTCAAAACGAAAAAATGATCCCTTATAAAATCACTTTGTTGTCCGTGCATCTGTCTGTCCATCTGTCTAGATCCTATTTATTGGGTCCCGTTATGGATATCAAGTTGGAACTAAACCTCCTACAGAAGTCTCAGCCCCATAGCGATTTGAACAAATCAATCAGGCCTTATTCTATTGCCCTTTACGTTATCAATCTCATACAAGTTGGGTCAAAACGTAAAGTCGTTTAGGACTTAAAGCACAGGTCTAAAAAACTCTTAAAATCACACTAATATTATAAACTCGAAAGTTTGTGTGTGTGTGTATGTTTGTTACTCTTTTACGTTGAAACGGCTGTACGGATTTTGATGAAATTTAGAATGGATATATCTTATAAGTCTTAACACATAGGCTACTTTTTATCCCGGAAAAAAGCATGTCTACGCGGGCGGAGCCGCGGGCAAAAGCTATTACCTATATTTAATTTATTCAAAAAGAAATTAAAGACCAACTAAATCAGACTCTTTGGATAGATTAAAGAAATAGATCTTAAGTTTCAAGTTGGACAATAATAACTAATCGTGGAATAAGTTTGAGTTTTAAACGGTCTTTATCAAATTCACGCCTAACCAGTACTTTATTTTGTAAAGAAACAATGCTATAATAGTAGAGTAAAATATATAGGTACATTTATTTATAATACCACTCGTGTGATACCTTTAAAAACCTCTTGCCTACGGCTTTTTTAAATCCTTTTAGGTATCTAGTTTATGCGGCGCAAGTCGAAGGCAAAGCTCGACCGGGCCGCCCTAGAAGGACGTATGCCGACCAAATAAGCGACATACTGAAGAGGAAAATACCCGGAATACAGGAGCTTAAATGACTAAATTGATGGATGTAGAGGAAGCGAAAGAGGTGTTGGATCGTAGCAGATGGAAATCTGTAGTCTCTGCCCTACCCTTTTCGGGAGACAGGCGAGAATATACAGGTTATAAACAGAGTGCGACCATTAAATAAAACCACATCCTCTACTGATCATACTGAACAACTATTCGAAAAAAAAAACGCAATCTTCAGAGAAAAAGATATTCAACTGTACCTCAAAGACTTTATCTCGTAGGAGGGAGGTCTATTTTAGAACGCTGCACCGGAACAGCTGTTTCACGGACGACGCTCTCTCGATACTCGCCCGTATGTCGGTGCGTTAGGGTTCACGCATTTTTGTTCAATTATTTCCCAAACTAAGGGGTGGCCGCGTATGATTCTTGGGAAAAGTGGTTCAGTAGGGTTGGTATAATATGCGGTTTCATTTAATGGTAGCAGTCTATATACACCTGGTATGTACATGTGTATGTATGTAGAAATAACGATATATGACACCGCGCATTCCTTCTTCCTTGCCGAGTTGGCGCGGGGCGCTTCGAGAATCTAACGAGATACTACGACGTAATCTGTCAGAATGGTTACTTACAACGTTAGTCGATCCGTACTGGAATTTACTTCGTCATTTTTTTTAATTGAAGTACCTATATAATATTATAATTTATAACATTAGGCATCATAGTAATTATGAGTACTAGTAGTAGGGTTTTAATTATATCTGTTCCGTTACGGCTAATGTTAGATTTGATGAAAAACTTGAGATGATCCCGTCAATCTTAAGTATAGTTTTGAGCATTAGCTAATGTTCTAAATCAGAATTTAATACTTACATTTAAATATTTTGTCTTTAGCCAGGTAAACTTAAGAATAACTGCTTACTAAAGTCGATTCTGAAGGCTTTATTTGTAGTTTGAGTGCTGTCAAAACAAAATGATTTTTTCCAAAGAAATTTCTGTTGTTACCTCTAAATAACTATTTCGGTGTGAAGTAGGTACTTAGCTTTGACGGAACAGAAATTAAAGCCTTCAGAATCGGCTTTACTTACGGCTAAAAATGCAAAAGCAGATAATGCAAAAATAGGAACAACGACAAAAATAATTATTGCATGTTATCACGAATTCTGTTAAAACTAAGGGGGTCGCCTCGCTTCACTCCACTTTGCTCGGCTCCCAAATTTATTTACATATCAGCCTAACACGCTCCTTGTTTCGCTCGTCGCACCTATTTTGACTATTTTTAAAATCTTTACTTATTTTATTCTTCTTTCCGTTTACTTATTACTTATAGGTATAGTTAGATGAAATAAACGGACGTTAGCTAGTACCCCAACCTAACTCCGAAGGTGTCAGAGATGTTTTCGTGTGTAGACATTTTAAAGGTACAGTAAACACTCACACACCCACTTTCCATGGACAATATTGAAGAGCTCGATTCCAAAACGTACTAAGTAATTTTTTTGTAAGATCTTTTCTATTGATTGGAAATCCAAAATGTTTACCACGAAAACGTGCAATTCAAAAGACGAAAACCATACAGTTTTCAAGTTATTGTGACCGATTTACGTTCAATATGTGCTTACTCAATTTTCGAATTCCTGAAAATAATGCTTGAAGTGAAATATGACTATGTGCGTTTTGGAAATGAGCTCTTCAATTATTACACCGCGATAGTGGGTAATCCTTATCGCCGTACTTGGAGAATAAATATCGAATTGCGGTGTTTATCCTAGTTTCAGAATCTCTTTGTTTTTAACATCAAGGTGGTAGAGCTGATGATGTACCTTTATTATTCAACATTGAAAAGGTAATATTATCTGGTCCATATATATACTTATTTTATGGGCCAGAGCTCGATTATCTAGCATAACCATTGATAACTTTTTACTTTTTTTCTTCAATTTTAATTAGTTTTTCAACTTGTTTATACCAATGTATTAGATTTATTTTAAGTTTGATAAGTACTGTTACAGTTATCAGAACTTAGATTATTAAATAAATTTGATTTGATTTTATAAGAATTTCAAATGTCCTTTAATAATAATAATTTAGAAGAAACCAAGGAGATATCTACTAATACCACGTGAAGCCGTCGAAAAAAAAGCTAGTAGATAGATACAGTAAAGTATGACCAATAGCTGCTTATTTGTTACGTACTGAGCCAATGATTTTGTATTCGATTCGATAAATAAGTCAATCAGCTATTGTCGCATGAGTAAGGAGGTCTCCGGGTCACTCCGTAGTCCAGAACAAACAAATAGAAGGCAAGGCCAAGAACGTTTCTAAGGAAATCATGCGTAATAGCAATGTTTTGATGCTCTTCCTAACAAATACTTCAAGCAGGTATACTACTTTTATATAGAACATTTTTTTTTTTACTTGTAAAAAGAGAATAAAAATAATAAAATAGTAAAAATGTCGTTTCTGTGCATTTATTATTTTTGTGAAATTATAAATGAAACAGGTTTTCAGGATTCAGTAGGCAACAAGGAACCCTTATAGTTTCCTCATGTCCGTCCGTCTGTCTGTCTGTCGGCTTCACAAGCTAACAAGTAATAGTCGACCAACTAAATTTGGCAGTTTTTTTTTCATACATTTCAGAAGTTTGTGTATTCAAATCATTTGAACATCAAACTGAACATCCATAGAATTGAAACTGAACATTCATATTCATAGAAACTTCCAAAGAACCCTACGCGCACTTGATCGGTTTTTAGAATTTTATCTGTCTGTGTGTAAGTTCCGTTTTAACTAGAAAACCACTCAACGGTTTCGGATGCGTTTTTTTTATTATCACTGTAGTGACCCAGGGCAACATAATGCTCTATGGCAGTGGTTCTTAAACTTTTAGTAGCCACGGACCACTTTCATAATTTAAAATATACCACGAACCCCTGTCGAAGAAAATTTTAGGAAACGAAAATAGAGCGCTGACTTCATTAAATTTAAGTTCATGGAAAAGATACTGTTGTTTCGATTCGTGATACTGAGTTAATCACATCACACTAATATTATAAATGAGAAAGTTTGTGTGTGTGTGCATGTTTGTTACTATTTCACGCTAAAACGGCCGGACGGATTTGGATCAAATTAAGAATGGATATAGCTTATACCCTAACTTAACATAAAGGCTACTTTTTATTCCGCAAAAAAGGATGTCGTTAAACCGAATAACACGCGGGCGGAGCCACGGGCAAAAGCTAGTAATATATATGTTAAGAGTGAACTGTGTGACTGTGGACCCCTGGCACTCATGTCACGGACCCCCAAGGGGTCCATGGACCACAGTTTAAGAAACCCTGCTCTATGGGATAAAAGATTGAGGGCAGAGATTGAATAGACGCGGGTGAAAGGTTAGTATTTAATAAAATTAAGATTTGTTTTTGACGATTACAGTGCTCTTTTGGCGCGTGGATACACACTTCAACATTCTGTATCAAACCTTTATAATTTTAATTTCACAAAACCCTTTCTTAGGCAAGGTTCTTTCAATGCCAAGTTTGTAGGTTGTACAGTGGATTGTAGCCCAGATCAAGCTATACACATTGAGTATAAGCTGACCTCCCATTGTACGGGAAGCCTATACAATGAGAGGTCAGCTTATACTGAAAGTGTTTAGCTTGATGTGGGCTCCACTGTACAGTGTACAAAACTGGGGCAAAAGAAACATGAATCCACGCGCGAAATTGGCCTTGTCGCACTGTATTGGGAAAATATTCTAGAAATTACTTTTGCGCATTTACACATTCGAGTAGGTACGAGTAAAACGTAAAGAATTTACTCGTATCATATTTCTGTGTAAGGAATGTTTTGCTTTCCGTTTTAATTTTACTTCTAGGAATTAATATTATCTATTTAAGTATCCATCTTGTATAAAGGTGATATTTCCTTGACCTTCCGGAGAGAACTTATAATCCGGTAAATCCCAGAACGTCAATCAGTGTTTATGTAAACCGTTGTCGACTTGGAATGCATTTTTTGGTGCATGAAAATTTTATACATTTTTATTCCGACCTTAACCCACCACGTCGACAATATTTTTTAGGGTTCCGTTCAAAAAGGGTAACCAATGGGACTCTATTACTAATGCTCCGCTGTCCGTCTGTCTGTCACCAGACTGTATCTCATGAACCGTGATTGTTAGACAGTTGAAATTTTCACAGATGATGTATTTCTGTTGCCGCAATAACAACAAATACTAAAACCGGCCAAGTGCGAGTCGGTCCTTTCGCACTCCCATACAACAGACATGATTTTTTGCCGTGTTTATAGATAATGGTACAAAACCCTTCGTGCGCGAGTCCGACTCACACTTGGCCGGTTGTTTTTTGTTTTGACTGTTATGAACCGAAAGATAAAAAAGATCAGATTATGATCTTATTTACTTTTACATGAGGAAAATTTATCGAATTTAATTTATAATTGTCGTTTCAATTATAATTATTGCTCGCTCAAGCTTAGATAGCTATTATTCTACGAATTTTGTATTGTTGAAAATACTACATAAAATTTGGCCAAGAGCGAGTGGGACTCGCTCACAAAGGGTTCCGTACCAATTAAATACAATACGGGTATGAACCCTAAAACATTGTGGTAAAATGCTGACAAACCAACATCAAGGCCAAAAACAGGGTGCTAAAATGGCAGCGCCTGATAAGTAATTCGGAACCCTCTTAGTACGGAAGTCTTTTTTTTTATAATTTCTTGCTTTACCTATGACGCCTTATTTGATTCTTAGATTTCTCTATTTTGTTTTTGATTTTTGACTTGAAACTTGTATGTTACCGTATTTAAAATAGAGCTGAAAAAATTAACGACAAATATGCAACTTTTTTGCATAGGGTTCCTTAGTTCAAATTTTTTTTATTCGCTGTAATAGACGCCATAGTAACACGCAATCTGTGAAAATTTCAACTGGCTACCCAACGGCTATAGGCGTAGACTCGTGACGGACAGCCCAGAAAGACCCCTGTGATGGACGGACGGATAGCGAAATTTTAGCAATACGGTCCCAAAAACGAAATTTTTACTGAAAGGGTAGACCGGTTATGGCCGTTATCTCACACTTAATAATGATCCGTTTCTGAATCGGTTATTAAAAAGCAGTCATCTTACTCAATACATATAGGAATAGTGTATCTATCGGCTGTCGATGTTCGTGAAACATGAAGCTATATAAAACTGTAGCTCTCATGTTTCGTTATCAGACGCTACAGGTTCGAGCTAAGTGCCATACGGAGTATAGTACAGTTCGTGAAAATGCGCACCGCTTCGTCCATTGTGCTAGTTTTTACAGGTTTATTCTTATTCAGTTCTGTAGGGTCAAGTCCGCTGAAATCTGGAATGGCCACGTCACCATTTGAATGTAAGTATTTTCTTCGTTAAATATTTCTATGCCATATGTATATTATAATTTAAATTACTTGTAACTTGTCTGGTTTCTACAATGGCATCAAGAATATTTACCAATAAACGCATGATACAACACTCTTAAATTTATGTAAAAGTTACTATTTTTATCGTAATGAGAATGCCCACACATATTTTTGAAATAAAAGGTTTTTTCATCCAGAATATATCATATGCATGGATTTATCGATCGCATAAGTGTAATACAGGTTTAAAAATTAAATATGTTGCATGTTGGTTCTGTCAGTTTATCATTAAGATTGGTAAACCACCGTATGAGCCTGTTTCACGAATTAAGTAATAGTTGAATGTGTGTGACATATCACATAAGAAATACATTCCCTTTTTAAACTTATAAAACATTCCCTTTTAAACATATTAAAATCGTGAAACAGGCCCTTACCTATGTAATTAATGGTTATATTTTGCTTGCTTATGTTTTTCTGTAAATCTATTTTAATGGTTAATTTGCTGGTATTTATTTTGCTACAGCGAACTGTTTATGCCATGTCCTACATACGTAAATGTATTAACGGTAAATAAACGTTAAGTTTTACTATCTACTTATATGGTTTACCTAGTTTAGGAATGGGGATTTAAAAAAAAAACGGTACATATCTTGAAAATAAGTTTGCATTGATTTTAATTCTAGAGCATGGTCCGCAGTTCCTTGTGTATACAAGTATTTGTATTAAATTCATCGATGAGTTTGTAAAGGCCGTTTTCACGAACTTTAGAATAAGCTTTAATCGTCTAGAAACAAAACATGTGTCATCAACCCTTCGCTTGAGTCAGGCGTCATCATGGGCGTAGCGATAGCTTTCTCATGGGGATCAAAATTTTCAAAATAAGATGCTGCCCTCCCATAGTAATTGATTTGGGACTGGGCTTGCGTTTGTAGAAAAATCCAAAAAAATAATTAACGAATTTCACAAGGGTCATCAAATCTCAATAGGTACTTCATCCTGATCTCGGCGCTTAACGAGTCTTCGGTATGAATTTGACTGTGTAAATTAATGTCACCTTGTATTTTATGGCACGGATAAGCCGTAACGTATACAAAAGGGTACGGACCAGACTCCCTAAACCCCCCACTTTAAACCACATATAATTATACAATTATACTTAATTTATAGATTCTGATGTTTTCATGGAGTGGGTCGCTCCTGTATTTACTTTCTGTTAGTTAGATTTATATTTCTACTTATTTTGCTATGAAATTAAAATGTGACAGTATTCTTAGACATTTTTATATTTCTAAAATATTTCATCATTTTCAATGACGATCGAGTGACTATGTTTACTTGATTAAAAACAGGTAATAAAATAAATTTATTTATTAGTTATATTTTAGACATATACAAATATTTTAATGAATGATTTTAAGAGGTTTTAACCACAGTTTTATTGTATGCGTTAAATTACACGATTTGATAAACGTGCAGTTTAAAAATCATAGATTATTGAAAATATAGCAACGTAATTACGTAATGTTCTATATATTTGAAATAACAACGGCGTAAAACGAATGTTGTTAACATAATCTTTGAGAAGAATATAAAGTACTTTACTTTGATAAAACTTTGAAAATGGCGCCCAAACCGTGAGGCTAACAACAAAAATTGTGATTGTCGCTGTGCGTCATGTTTACAGTAAACATAGCACATGTTCTTGCTGACCCGTTTGAAGTCACATGACGGGTGCTGCTTCATCACATCATCACATGACATTGTTTTTGTTCACACCGCATTATAGTTAATTACGTATTCTCGAAAGTGATTGATAAAAAAAATATGCAAAGGTCATGGCCAATTGAAGATAAGACGTCAATTTTAAATAAACTTTTGACGTGTAGAGCGTGCACTCTGAAAAAATAAATTACTTATTTGAATTGGAATTGAAATTATTTAAAAAAATATCGAGTTTATCTGTCGAATTTATCGATGCTTACGTACTTGCTATGCAGGAGTGCAAGTGCGTAAGCATCGATTCGATAACTTTGACAGATGATCTCGATAAATTCAAAACGACAAATATTATTTCTTTATTTCTATGAAATAATATTTTCGTTTATCGAATCGATGTGGAGTCGATAGCACGTTCATATTCGGTACCCACCTCAGTTGATGTGTCGGATGAAGGACACAAGTGCGGTTGGTCTTTTTAGGGTCGAAGACAGCGATGAGCTTGAAACCTCATTTTATTTGATTGTGAATTGAACGTGGAAAAGGTCATTTAATTAATTATTAAATATTAACTTACGTGTAGGTTTTGAATTTCAGATTCCTTTCTTATTAATAAAATTAGCAATAGCGCATTTTAGCTTTTTATTTATTTTCAACTTGAAGGGAAATATATTTAATACAATTAGGATATAGCACGGAGTGAGTCGCCTAGTTCTCGTAGAACCAGAGCGGCACAAACTATATTTACACGGACCGTTCTGAGCCAATTTGGAACCCCATGTAACCTTATTTGAAATACAGGTCTATCTTTGCTATATTTATTCTAATCATGAAGTAGTAAAAAAATTGTGTCGTCTATTGATTATTTTTGCGAAATTTTAGATTAATTGGGTTATTTACTAGTGTTGTACCAAGACCAACATTATTTGTTTTAGAATTTTTGTCTGTCTGTCTGTGTGTATGTATCTTTGTTCCGTTTTAGCTCGAGAACACTCAACGGAAAATAAAATATGACATATATAAACGTAAAAAACACTGACATCTATCGAAAAAATGAATTAGAAACTTTTTTTGAGCAACAACGACAGCTGCTAACAACTTATTTCCAAAAAAAGTTTCTAATTCATTTTTTCGATAGATGTCAGTGTTTTTTACGTTTTAAATGTCATGTTTTATTTTCCATTCGCCTGATGTCGACCCCACTGAGGGGTCGAAATATAGCGCATTTTACTGAGATTTTCTTTAATTTTCTTAATAAATATTATTTTCAGATACATTTCATCTCCTTCATTGAGGCAGTTATCATCAGTCACACTTACAGACATGATTCGATAAACGGAATTTTTTAAACAAATGTTTGCCAATTATGCGAATTATTCTAGTTCTTTAAAATTTTCTTCTAAACATTGCTCGCCCTAGTATCATTTTAACGTGATACTGACTACTTGTAACCTATTTTAAATAGATAGGTTACATGACAATTTCCAGTCTTAAGAAGCATGCAATAAGTCCATCGCACAATGAAAGAGACAAAAATATCTGTAAAAGTGCGAATAAAGAAACGGTTTACAAAAAAAAATGCATTTCCATGTTTTAGATAATGGGTTTATATATTAACAACATTTAATTATTTGTTTATTAGTTTGGACGGACTACTGTATTGAACCGAAAAACAGCCTTCACTTTTTTTCGACGCGGCGAATTTTTCTGTATTACGTTTTGGGCTTGGAAAGGGCCTCCTATATAACGTTTTTTTTTCAAACTTCTATGGGAGTACTAGTGTTTTAAAATCTCATTATTTACTACCTATGTCCTCTTATTTTAAAATAATCACCCGCACTTTCCTATTCCAGTGGTGAGCATCATACACCGGGAAGAGCCATGTGTGCGGCAAGGCGGCATCTGTCTCCGCAAAGAGGATTGTGAACCTGGCAACCTGGTGCAGGTTCGCGGCGTGCTGTGCCCAGCTCAACTGCACCAAGGAGTGGAGTGCTGCTATGTGAGTCCATCCATCCATCAGCCTGTTTCGTCCACTACTGAACGGTAGGGCGTCTTGGCGGTCCTCCTGGAAGAAATGCCCATACTCACACACGCTGGGCGGTGGGTTGGTGAGCACGGTGCCGAAACCCTTGCACCAGTGACGCCGCTGCCCGTCACCAGTCTGTTTTATATAAAGCCCGGCAATTGGGGATGGATATACCGCCATCCATCGGTCCCAGGCAATGGTGGGCCGCCTGGTTTTGCCTGAGAGCTGTTCGCTTACTCTCCCCCGAATAACTTCGGGAGGATTTACGAGTAAGATGGTCGTCGAGCCCGGCATCAGCTCTACCACCTTATGTGAGTAGGCCACCAAAATCCTTCTCCTAGTCTGTCCCTGGACAAGTAAAGGGTCGATGCCAGAATTTTACTTGAACGCTAATTCCCATATTTGCCACGAGTTATAAATATACAGTGTTGTTACTGTCAACAGACACTTCCTCACCTGAAACTTATTATGAGGAAAAACATTTGCGTTTGCAGCGAAATTTGATATCTATATGAACAGCTTAAACTATAGGTATAATGTAGATGTGTAGGTATGACGTGGACAAATAGTTAGCACCAATAATAATGAATATTACAAAGCAGAAAAAGGACAGTGTGTAATATTTCTGCATTACGACCAGAAAAATCTAATTTAAATTATTAAGTTTTCTTGAAATTTCGTTGAATCTTTATTATATAAATTATTCTATTCATTATTCTAAAATTTCATTATTTTATAACAGAACGGAAATATTGATTGTTATTTACTAATTTTATGTTTCATGACCTACTTTAATTGTTTGTTGCAGAGTTAGTCGTGAAGGGAATGATGTATTGAATCCGCCTTAACTACAAAATAATACATAAGACAGCCAAAACAATGAAGATATATTTATTGAAACTATACCTAAAGATATAGAGTGAAAACTACTAAGTACTTATGCTAGATTTAAGAAGAATTACTTTTGTTGTATTACTATAATTGTGCCTACTACATATTTGTGAATACAAATGAATGAATAAGTATATATGAAATTTGATTTTCTAAAATTATCCACACGCAGAGGAGGGGCGAATGACTAGGCTGGATTTAAGCTGGGAGTTATTATTATGGGTACGGAACCCTCAAAAAACTGTATTAAATAACAACAATATAGATGACATAGCAACATCCATGCAGCAAAAAACAAGGCGCTAAAACAGTAGCACCTAACAAACAAATCAATACCCTCCAAGTAAGAAACCCTATTTTTTATTACTTGTATATTATTAACATTTTTCAAATAGAGCTGAAACAAATAATCCTGAATTAATGCTACTTTTCGAGGTTTTTTTTATGAAACCCCTCTGCAGGATTTTTTTTTATTTGCCGCAACATATGTGAAACTTTTAACTGGCTACCTATACGGCTGAAATAGAGCCGTAGAGCCTTAGTAATAGGATCCCGTTTGCCATCCTTTGGGTATGGACCCCTAAAAAGTACTGCTAAGTGAATTTCACCATCGTCAACTTGTTTAGTTTGCACGAGCTGGAGGCTATAGTTTATCAAAGTTCACTTTTTTATTTTTTCAACGAATACTGCAGATGTAATTAATTTTTACCGAAACGTTTTCTGAGTGTACAAATTAATTACAGCAGTTTCGTTTACACAATGTTATAAAAAATACAAGTGAAATGTTGACCACTGTACAAAGCGACTATAGTAAGAATAAAACCTATTTTATGTACCTACACCTATTATCCACTGATACAGGCTGAAGGAAAAACTACCATCGGTACCCCCTTTTGCCCATACTTGTTTGACTAAAATAATTACTGCTCAGCTTATTTTTCCATAGGGCAATGATAAGTCACATTAAACTTTTAAAAATCTCTAGCTAACAGTAAAAACAGTATCTAAATCTATTTGGTGTTTCTTAAGCGATGAGGGAAAATTGAAACAGACTAAAACCATAGACAGTTCATCCATGCTAAAACTTAGCATTTATCGCGCAACAGAAAAGGAATCAAGAAAACTCGTGGAAAACTATACTAGGTGAAATTAAATCAACCGACCAAATTAATACTGGGAACTCGTTTAGTCATCAGGAACAAGGTTTAATGAACATCCAGGTGAAATTCGAAAAAAAAAAATTTCCCTTTTTTGCCTGCAATAGAAATTGTTCTTAGACTAGTCCAACCAGTAAGGGAGCAAAAACTTTTTTTTTGGAACTGGCCAAAAAGATTACTGAACCTAGTTCTTGATCATAGGTTCAGTAATCCTTTTCGCCAATCTCAAAAAATATTTTTTTATGCACCCGTACTGGTTGGACTAGTTTAAGTACAATTTCTAGTGCAGGCACAAAGGGGCAAAAAAAATTTTTTTTCGAATTTCGCAATATTGAGATTTTATATGGAAAAGAAGTATAGCTATGACATACGCTACTTGTGTTCTATTTATGTTTAATTTTGTTCATCAGCTAAACCGTTCCACACTTGTACAATACTTCTTTAGGGTTCCGTAGTCTGACAAGGAACCCTTACAGTTTCGCCATATCCGTCTGTCCGTCCGTCCGTCCGTCTGTCCGCGGCTTAGCTCAAAGTCTATTTGTACTAGAAAGCTGTAATTTGGCATGAGTATACATATTAATCACGCCGACAAAACGGTATATTAAAATAATGAATCTATCTCATAGTGTGGGGAATCGTTAAATAGGTCGTTCAAAAACATTGAGGGTGTGTCGAAACCATTTTTCAATTTAGTGATCCATTGGCCAAATATTAAACTTTAAAGTGCAAATTTTTGTTAGGATCAAGCGTCCCTTTCTGCCGGCTAAACGGTCTAGATATGTGTAAAAATGTGTAAAAATTAACAGAAGTAACATAATATATAATGAATTTAAAAGGAAAACTATCACATCTAGGTAGGCTTTACAGGTTTACGAGTACAGGTCGCGCCAAACTTTTAGCCCCCTCTAAACACGACAATGTGTGGGCCGTTCTTCTAAATGTATGGGACTAGAAGTTTGGCGCGATCTGTATTAGTAAACTAACTTATAAAATGTGCCGGGCAACTACGGAACCCTACACTGCACGTGGCCTGACATGCACTTGGCCTGTTTTATTTACTTATCAAGTGGGTGGGTACAGTTTTGGTTCTTTCATTGTTCGCAATAACCTTGACCTACTGTTCGTCTTGAGTTTTACTAAAATCAATTCGGGTAATAGTGAAGTAAATAGTTAGGTCACTGAAGATCACGATATCTAACCTTATGGATCTATCAACAATGTTTCAACAGTCGGTATCAAATTTTTACGAAAAACAATAAAAAAGTGAAACTGCGACAAACTCGGTTCCAAAATGGAATTAAGAGGATGGATTTATAATATGACGGCCGTTTTATATCACATTTCGTACGATGTTTATTTTAACCTAATATAACTTAAATAAAATGGTATTTATATCATAGCTTAGGACCTATCTTTGCGCGATTTTATTGGATGCTGTAAAATGCAATTATTTTTATTCATTTTTATTAATTAGTCATTTTTATGTATATCATTAATTACGAATACATATTTCTGTGAATTGAAAATGTCAGTGTGATACACCTGAGCTCTAAAGTTACCTTTTAGATGTGCATAATGAATTAGGGCGCTGTGTAAATAAAACATGAATGCTCATTTGTTTCTGTGTATTTCATGAATTATACAGAAAATAGTAACACATTTCTGGTATATGCAATTTGACTATATAATCTAGGGTTTTCTTTTTGGAAAACACGTTTGGATAATTTTCTGCGATAGAAATAAATATTGAAATGAGGTCTTCAAACAAACTTTTTCTCCTCATTTGACGAATAGGAATACAGAGCTCAAATATATTTTATAGCACACCGTGCGTAAAATGACCACTTTACGCACGCTGCGCTTGCGTAAAGTCGGCATTTTCCGCACTTTTGCTATAAAATATTATACGATACTCGTGCGAGAAACTTTTTCTCGACTCGTGTGATTGCACGAAACACTCGTCAGAAAATGTTTCATCGCTCTCGTATCGTAATGTACTATTATTAGATGGGTTCTAACAATATCTAAATTCATGATTTTGCAAATTTTTCTAGCTATTCTACTTTTTTAATTAAAATGAAATACATACTTTTTATCTTTTGGCCACACGGCAGCGTGTGCGGCTGAGTTCTAAAAAGAAAAGGCCGTCGCACCAGCCGTGTGTTATGCTGTCATCGCCAGATCGTTGAATTGGGTGGGCATATATCATCTATTTCTGTTAAAACTAAATTTAAGATCACAAGCAACTTTCACTTTCGGTGAAAGAATTTCGATTTCATACTTATACGATCTGCCCATGACATGTCTTATATTTAGGGATGCAAACATCGCTCATAAAAACTTCGATGCTTAAAAAAAAACATCAATGTCAAAACATCGGTCATAAAAACATCGATGCTTTGACGATGTTTCTCTAACTTTTTTGTTTATTTAACTTCTCTCAAAATTACCGTTTCCAAATTCTATGAAAAAATAAATACCTGTAATATGTTTTGAAAAATTATATAATAATAATTATATAATAAACATTAATATGCACCATACTTACTTTAAATTTAATGTATTTATTTTGTTTTCAAAAACATATTACACAGGTATTTATTTATTCATAGAATTTGGAAACGCTAATTTTCTGATACGTTTCCCGGTAAGTCTGTTTCGCCCCTGTGTTACAGTAGCACCCTACCTTTTGAAAAAAGTCGTTTACTACGAACAGAGGTGGCGACTTTAGGTAAATATTTAAGTGCCAATTTACACAGTCCCGGGAACAAATTTTTCGTTTCATCCCACATCTCATGTGGATTTTGGTATAAAGATCTGCCAGTTCATGCCTTTTTGTACATCTGAAGTTCATTTTCAGATTTTTCGTTCTTTTTTACTGTTCTGCAAACGTTTTTACATGAATGAAATGCCTGCTACTGATCTATATACTCATCATAAAAAATCGGTCTAAGCATCGTGGATAACATCGATGTTTGAAAACATCAAAGCATCGTTTGCATCCCTACTTATATTGCACGAACCATTTCGATCTACTTTCGACATCCCTATAACTCAATTGCTATTAAACTTATGAAGTTGCAACTGTAAGTACCTAAAATCCTACATTTCATAAATAAAACTTTAGTAGTGTTTAAGATATTCACGTCCAAAAATTGATCCGTAAAAAAGATTTATTTTTATATTTTTGGGTTATAAAAATTTATTTGTGATTAAAATACAAATACTAAATGAAAAAAAAAAAGTACAAACTAAATCTACGTATCTAAAACAGAAAATTAAATTAAGTAAAAAACTTTTTCCAAATCGCTGCCAAATGGGAGGGCGCCCAAGACACTGGCTGCGTTACCCCGTTGGATCGCTAGGCTTATCCGTTGTCCGAGGTACGCGCCAGCCCTTGGGTCACCCGAGGCGTCTACAAGGCGCGAAGATAAATCGTGGAAGAGTCGACGCGCCTCTGGCCCCCACGGCCCTAGGGTTTCAACCCCAAACGGCGCAAATATGTAGCTGGCTCCCAAGGCCCCATATTTGCGCCGCTTAGCCAATTCTGCCGTTGCTGCCGCCGCGCCTGCCTTTGTTGCAGTCGCTGGGATGTGGGACGGTGCGAGGGTATCTACGCATGTAGCGTCCCACACCAGCGAGTGTCCGTTTTTCCAGGGAACGAGTGTCATTCCGTCGGGCCTCTTGCCATCGTCACGTGCAATACCTTGTGGCTCTAATATTGCCGGCACGTTGACGGTGGCAAGGGCCCTTCGGATGACATCGTTTATACTCGCATGACGGCTCAGGCGGCCGGCGCTTCGACGACATGATAGGCCGTGGTGGCCTAGTTCGTCAACGCTTGTGCCACATTGGCATCGATGTGGTACGTTTACTGGAATCCCTAGTCGCAGACAGACGGCCATTGAAAATGTGGTTTTATCTAATAGTGTGCCAATTGAAGTTGATGGCATTGCTTGCAGCCAGTATCCGGCCTCGTGCTCCCCGACAGCAAGGAGACGGGCACGCTCCACAGGGTTCACGGCGGTTTCCAGAAGGTTTTGTTGTAATTTCCTGCAGAGCGGCTCGTCCCATAGTTTTTGAGAGTTTAAGACAATGGGCAGGGCCTCGCCTGGACAGGCTAGTGTCCATGCATCTCTGGCCTCCGTCAGGCCCAATGCTTCAACGTCACCGAGTGACGGGCTAATTATATTACCGAAGAGAGCATTGGTACCATTGATGGAGGACAGAAAGGCAGGGAGCGCTACGCTTGAAATTTTCCTGATTCCCAGTCCGCCGAAGCGGACGGGTAATGTGGCTTGATCCCAACTTCTTTCTGTGAACGAGCAATTTAATAAGGAGCTAAGAGTTTGTGCAATTGTATTGTCTAATAGTTTAAGAAGAGTGTTGAATTTCCACATAAATGAACAGCGGAGAACATAGGTCAAATTGGGTACAAACAAGCAGTAACGGATTATAAACAGGGCCATATGGGGGTTAATTTTTAAAAGTCGTTCGGATGATGCGATGAATCTTGATATTTGCTCGTTTACATAGGCAGGGATAGATTCTTCGTGGATAGGGGCACCAAGCAGGCGAAGCGACTGCTTATCAAGGATTTTAATATCAGGAGCCAGATTTTTAAATTTTAAAAATATGTCATTTTTTTCTTCCGTAGATATAGAATCAGATAGAAATAGTTCACATTTTGAAAAATTAAGCTGGAGCCCCAGTTGTTGAAATTGATGTGTTATAGACTGTAGGTCGTTAAGAACTGTAATTGCATCGCCTCCTATTGTGCCATCATCTAAATACCAAACATTGAATTTAGAATTTAGAGTTGTTATTACCGGATGGATTGCCAGACTGAAGATTGCTGGTCCAAGCGGGTCTCCCTGTTGACAGCCTGTTGCAGATTGTAATATCTCATTTTTGTATATTAATTTGGTTGGTTTACTATAGCACTGGTATATGTAATTGTAAATGGCTGGTGAGTTTTCTTTAACCTGTGTCAACAGAGCATCTCTGCCCACTGAATTAAAAGCGTTACAAACATCCACCTTCAGCAATAACTCACTTGAGTCGTCTGCTAAAAAGGTGCGAGCAGCGTGAACAGCTGCTTCACAGCCTCCCCTGCAACCGAATCCCAACTGCACCGGTTGAAATTTTGCAGAGAGTTCAGGTAGAATATGAATGCAGCATATTTTTGATACTATGCGGCGGATAGTGTTGCCGACGGCGATCGGTCTTATACCACCGTCTTTCTTCTTTAGGGCGATAAGATTAGCACCATAAAGTATGTCTGTTATTTCTTCGCACACCTTTCCCGACAACATAAGGTTCGCCAGGCGCGTATAAATAAAATATAAAATATAAATACTAAATATTTATTTCACACACATGGTAACATTTACAAAAAATTCAGTAGCTCCCAGACTAGACGATGGGTAGTCTGTTCCGTGGGTGCTGGTAGGTTGGTTAATCAAAAGTTGTGTCTTATATTTGGACAAGTGATAAATGTGTTATTTGTGAATAAGGTGATTAAGATCTATAACCTTAAAACTTATTTTAACCTAAGCCTAAAACAAAAAAGAACAAAAGCATTTTTAGGGTCTTAATCTAAATATCTATTAAGTACTCAGTGCTACTAAAGAAAATAAATAGTTACCTACATAGAAAGAATATGTATAAATTAAGCGAGTATTTATATATAATGGAATAGATAGTATTGAAATAAGTAATGAGTATGTATGAGTGATATATATATGCATATATACGAGCATTATTAACTATTAATATATAGAAAATAAGAGAATTTAGGTGTACGAACTTCAATCAAGTAAAAAAGCTGGCTACACGAAAATACGAGGGTTGGAAGCTGGAAGAGAGATAGCGAGCTTTGAGCCGAACGGGGGCACGCAGCCAGTCGTGGGGTACATCTGATCTTGTGCGCGCGTGTCGAGACCTAGTCATACTCATTTAGACCGAGCGACGTGGTCGTGTCGAGCTTTCGGTAACTTTGTGCAAGGTAAGTGAGTTTTTAGTACAAATAAATAATATGTAAATGCAGTCTGTATAAGAAGTATAAAATTCAAGTTGATAAAAATGGATATATAGGTAGATAGATTTTTATAGCTTACTCTTAAACAAAATCTTAGCTTACTTAAATCACGAGTAATGAAAAATTTTCAGTTTTGTTTATCATGAATTATTACTTATAATACTTACTCCAAATGTCTTTCAAGCGATATCCAACTTGCTGGGATCCAAAAATATTTACACGTACATTCTACAAGTTGTTAATTCCAGAAAAAATCATCATTAATTGAGTTACATATATTTATTATATGAACTTATTCAATAAAATTATTATTGAGTTAATCGGATACATTATGTATCGTTAATCACGGAACACATTATGTAAAATAAAATTCTAGGATTATTGATGTAATGTTAGACAAAAATAATAAAGGTTTTATTAAAATTTTTGCTTCAGGCTAATTCCATTTTTGTTACATGTGTATATAGACAAAATATTTTATGGTCATAAACGTTACCGTTTAATGAAATAAAATATTGTATTCAATAACAACTTTCCCAAAGAAAAACACCAGCACAAATGAACTTTTTCTTTGACTTTTCCATACCAGTTTCAAACCCCAACTGTTTTGTGTCGGCAAATCCGATTCCTGTGTATACTTTTTCGGTAAATTGTTTGGTATGATTTGTAGAATACTCTATTATTATAATATCTTTGTCTGATGTTACATGTCTCTTTAAACCAGAGGTTCCCAAACATTTTCGTCCCGTAGACCACATGCAGTTTTCCGTAGGCCCCATCATCATTGAACTTTCAAAATTTTATCAAAACGTGTTTTTAGTAGCTGACACAGAGCTATTCACCTTAATAGAGTTTACTGTAAGTGGAACAAAAGCGGTCAAGTTCAAGAATATTCTTGTCCTGACAGTTCTGTACAAACGTAGATACTCCCGGTTTAAATAAAACACAAACGTACTCCCCGAGCAGTTATATCTGCCCAAACTAACTTGATATTTATGATTTATTAAAATCCATGTACCCAAAGGGTCTGAGTAAGTTGGACCTAATTTTTTTTCTTGAATAACTAAATATCGGTAATTTTGAGATCTTTTCCTAGAGATGTGCTATAAAACCTAATTTTGAAGGAGCTTTCAAGTTTCTAAGTCAACTGGAAGTAACCGTTTTCATGGTGAGCTAATTTGTATGAAATTGATTACGTAAAGGGCAATAGCTTTTTGCGCATTATGTTAGAAGCTTGATTTAATAACACATTTTGGGGCCATAAGTTTATGTCGGAGGTATTAGTTTTAATTTTATATCTCCAACTGGGCCCGAGAATAGGCTCTTGACAGACGGACAGTGGAGCCCGCATCAAGCTATACACATTGAGTATAAGCTGACCTCTCATTGTACGGGAAGCCTATACAATGAGAGGTCAGCTTATACTGAAAGTTTTAGCTTGATGTGGGCTCCACTGGACTACAAAGTGATCGAACAAGGGTTCCGTTTTTTATTGTTTGAGGTGCAGTCATCAACATCAAGCTAAACACTTTCAGTATAAGCTGACCTCTCATTGTATAGGCTTCCCTTAAAATGAGAGGTCAGCTTATACTCGATGTGTATAGCTTGATGTGGGCTCCACTGTACAAAACTCAAAAAAACTAATGAATGATATATCGAGTAAAAATATGTTTTATTTTATCTCGGGAGCCTATATTAAGAAAATCGACTGCTAAGCGCCTAGCGTGAACAGTGTCGACCAAGGAGGTTTGTTGTTAAAACTTTAACCCCCTTGGGATGCGAATTTTCCAAATTCCTTTGTTGGTGTGCATTTTCACTGCTCTATAAACTCACTCCCAAATATTGAGTCTACGTCCAGCTTATGACAAAGCCTTTTAAAATAAATTAATTGGTGATCGAACATAAAAGCGAAAACATATGAATATTTTGAGGGAATTTTAATAATTATACGTATTTTTTCAATTCTCTATCTTAACTGCCTACAATATAGCATAAGGGTGCAACAGCAATAAATAAACTTTCCTCATGGGGTTGGTTAAAATACAATATCAAATCTATACTTTTATCACAATTTATGTTGGGTTTTGTCCGTAGGTACATAGGGAAAAAATTACAGAAGCTACGTAGAATCGTTGGGGCATCAGTATAGATAATTTGAGAAATATAATAAATGTTGCCTGTCATTCGTGAGCTTAGAATAACTACAGATAGCGCGCGAGTTGGATGCAGGGCTAAGGAATGCGCTATGTGCACACGGCCGTTCTCTCTACGCACACTGCAATACCCAGAAGGCATGCGAGGAAGGTGTGCGGACGGCGGGGGGACGTGCTTCCGCCCTTGGACTGAATCCCCGACTGCATTTAACTCGCGCGCTATCTGTACAAGTAAACTACGACATTTACATACAGACGTTGACACTTGGTGTCGGTAGCGTGTACATATTCTTACATATATCTTTTACATCGCTATAGGTACAGGATGTGTTGAAATTTAATAGGTGGAAAAGAATTTAATTAAATTTAAAAGCGCTACACAATGACTGGGAGGTCCATCCATCCATCCATCAGCCTGTTTCGTCCAGGCCTTTCCAGGATTTCGCCACTCTTGGCGGTCCTCCTGGAAGAAATGTCCATACTCACACACGCTGGGCAGGCGGGTTGGTGAGCGCGGTACCGAAACCCTTGCACCAGTGACGCCGCTGCCCGTCACCAGTCTGATTTATATAAGGCCCGGTAATTGGGGATGGATATACCGCCATCCATCGGTCCCAGGCAATGGTGGGCCGCCTGGTTGTACCTGAGAGCTGTCCTCTTCCTCTCCCCGAATAACTTCGGGAGGATTTACGAGTAAGATGGTGGTACCTCCACAGTCGAGCTGGGAGGTCCACTCGAACGAATTTGTGGGCAAAAGCTAGTTGATCAATTGTGTATACAGTAACTCCCTTTGCGGTGTAGTAATTGACTTCAGAATACTCGTATTACGATATACGGTATTATGTTGTCTCATAACATGAGTTCTGATTAAATAATATCGTACTTACTATTGAATAGGAATACTGTAAGACCGCCTCTGTTATGGTCCATGGTTCGAATGTGTTGACCAATCCGCAGGTCTTGGATTCAAATTCCGTTCAGTGTGCGTGCTTTCTGAACGCATGTTATGAGAAAGAGGGCGTTGGGAAATGCAACTTAATACACGTTTTTCAGCATACCAGATGTAAATACAGAACTGAAAGAAAATACATGTTGTTTTCGATAGATATGAGAAATCTTTTGACTATCTTAAAATCATGATTTTAATCTTTCACTTAATGGTAAACCTCTGAGAATAGGCATGATGACAAAAAAATTGTTATTAGTCCGTCAGTTAGATTATCAGAAAATATTGGACACGTATTTTTTCTTTTTTCAATTAAACAAACAATGATGAAGATATAGCCCGCTGAAGTTCCGCGTGACGTCACATCTAGGTACAATTTTACTTAGAAGTGACGTCATTTTCCCCACTCCCAAACTTTGACGCGCTTTATCTCTGTAATTTTTTGTTTGATTGATTAAAGAAAAAATACGTGTCCAATATTTTTGGATAATCTAAATGACGGACTAAATAGAATAATATTTTGTTTACCCTGTGTACAAGCCTATTGTATTTATCACGTTTCACGCCTGTAATATGTGGATCGTATCATTACAAAATTCGATACGAATATTTTGTGTATTATATTGTTTATCTTTTGACTAAAAGATTTTTTTATATAAATCCTAAGATTAAAAAAAATTAAAATTCAGTCAGATTGTCATTGAATTTTTATACTATGTCTAACTTACTCACTCATGCTCGGCTGATGATAAGTTCTTCCTGGACTCTCACAGCATCTTTTCCAATGCACGATTCACATTTGTTCCCAGATTACAGCGGCCACTACCTATCACGCTGGGACGTAATAATCATAGGTGAAACGTGGGTGTACGAGTGTAGACTGTGTATTGTATTTCACAATCCATATCGGAAACGTCCATATTAGGTGGTAGAGCTAAAGCCAGGCTCGACTGTATAGGTACCACCATCTTACTCGGAAATCCTCCCGAAGTTATTCGGGGTCCGGGTAGAGTAAAGAGGACAGCTCTCAGGCAAAAATCCAGGCGGCCCACCATTGCCTATCCATCCCCTATTGCCGGGCCTTATATAAATTAGACTGGTGACGGGCAGCGGCGACACTGGTGCAAGGGTTTCAGCACCGCGCTCACCAACCCGCCTGCCCAGCGTGTGTGAGTATGGACATTTCTTCCAGGTGGACCGCCAAGAGTGGCGAAATTCTTGAAAGGCCTATTGTCCAGCAGTGGACGAAACAGGCTGATGGATGGATATCGGAAACACCTCTAACGACCTCTCAGGGATTCATATCGTAGCAATGTACGTATCCTGTATATTAACTTTATTTATTGGCTAATACGACACTGTAAATACAATATTTAATATCAAAACATCGTATACTATTTCTGTTTTGTTTTAAAACTAATGAAACGAACAATGTCTTTGGATTAATAATTGTGAAGTAAAAGATACATTTTGTTTACTTGTAGTAAATTGTACAAATGATACTTGTACAGTGGAGCTCGCTTCAAGCTATACACATTGAGTATAAGCTGACCTCTCATTGTATAGGCTTCCCGTACAATGAGAGGTCAGCTTATACTCAATGTGTATAGCTTGATGCGAGCTCCACTGTACAATTATACGGTTTCTTAGTCGGATTTACGACTCGTTTTGAAGTCTTAGAGCTTTTTCAAAATTGCTTAGACTTTCTATGTGAAAAAGGTGCAGACATTACAGTACATTTGCATCGTAAGTGGAAAATTTTATACACGACTATATAGCCTTTTGCCTGCGGTTTCATCCACGTGAATGTTATTAAAGACTACGTCCCTAGGGAACTGCCCGACCTTAGGGAACTTAGATATTTATAATGAGGTTTTTCAACTGATGACGCGTCTCAATAGGGGAGATATTGTGAACTCAAATAATATCTCTTTTATATATAGTGAAAGATTAAATAAAGAAAGCTTGTCAAACTACTACTAAATATTATATGAATAAATATAATTTGTATTTATAATGTAATACCCCAATAATAAATGTGAGTATTATCACAACCACAATAAATACTCGGTAATAACATACGTACAAACGCATATTATTAAGGCGTATCATAAAAATATCAGGGTTTTACAATGGAATTATAATTTAAGCTAAAGTTCCAACAAATTTCATTTCTGTTGGAAAACCTCGTTTCATTAGCTCGCACTTGTATTTCAAAACCACTCTCTAAAAGTCGAATTGTTTTATCGAGGGCCGCGGGGCTCTTTGCCACGGGCGATAGAAACGAGGCTAAAGCCTGTCTTGATAGTCCCTCTGTATAGCGAAGGGTGGGAGCGCCCGAGGCGGCTCAGCCGACGACAACGGAGCGCGCTGCGCGACGCCCAGGGCGCTTACGATGCCGCAATACTGCCGAGACTGCCGACCTAAGCCGAAAACGGTTATGCTGGATTTTATAAAACATTTCAACGCGACAAAATACGAACCTACAGCATCGAAGACAAAATCTTGTTAGTCTTCTTCTCATTTCTTCATTGTGAAAACGCCATTAAACTCGTCTTAGTAAAATAATTTAAGATGGAACTTGCGTGAACATGTATCGTTTATTAAATAAATTATTTTGAACCTGAATGGCAAAATGTACCACATATTTGTATAAATATGCATGTGAGTCCTCGAACATCACTAGGGGCTAAACAATAATTTATGACCTCAGTGCATTTTATACTGAGACCTCCGGGCGTTTGGCCAGAATGCGGCGTTATACACGCGGATCTCACTTTTCGTGCTACAGTTTTGTTTTCCAGAATTTCAGTCCCGTTCGTAAATAGCCTCGAATTTCATCACATAATGGATGATACAATGATCAGGCTTGCAATAATGTTTCACAAATCATCTGAAGCCAAAAGCAACGCGGAATCTTATAAAAGCAATTAAAATAAAACTTCAACTTCCTTTTTTTTGGCACAATAAAGTACTAAATCTAGAATTAAAATCATATACGTAGTGTAAATACGAAATTATAATTTTAAATAATATTTAGCCTCTGAGCTACATAGAATATACCCACTCTTATTCCCGTTTATCAAAACATGCCAATGATTCAAAGATACGAAGAGAATAATTATACGAATGCCGGTCGATATCTTTCTAACCGCAGGCTGAACATTAAACCGGGGCTACAGTCTAGCCCAGGGCTTGCCTCGGGGGCTGAGGCAAATGACGCGTAGGTTACATTACAATATAGTGAGTCACTCAAATAAAAAATGAACCTGAATACAACGAACTACCTAATAAGTACGCCTGAAAATACATTTTTTTGGAGTTCGTTTTTATTAAGTAGGTTTCGAATATTGCCCTTGGCAAAATTTATCCTACTAAACAAAGTCTGAACTTCTTCATAACTAATTATTTTACAGTTCCCATAATGTTACGTGTATCTATTTTAATAAACAAATCTTTGCAAATAATAATTATTTTAAAATTTCTTTTCATTATTTTATTTATTTCTTACTATCATAATACAGACAGAGCGTTAGCTCCTGCAGCCACGTCCTCAATTTTATTGTTTTATCAAAAACGGTATTAGCAATCTTAAAATGAATTCCTATACATGTTTGTTTGGTTTTTATAAAAACTAAACTTTTTGCCTTTATTGCATTTTGAGCTAAATTATTATAAATTAAAAATTGGTTTAATCAAGAATCAGTGAAGAATCAATAATCAATTATCATAATAATAATCAATTCAATATAAGTTACATTCAATATAAATATTCAATTAATACATGCACTAATATCATTGCATTCACATTATTGAATTTCAAAGGAGAAAATGACAGATGTAGGCCACAGAGCCAAAGGAACTTCTCAGAAAATTAAGGAAGTTGAAGACTCAACAACTTTCAATAAACTCAACGAAATTAATAAAATAAAAATTTAAGCATTTTTACAATTTTTGAATATTTACTTTAAAAAAACACTTTACCGCTGAAAGTTAAAGCTTTTATTTTTAAAGGCCATTTATGACTTACTTCAAGGGATCTTTTCCTGGCTGGAAAACGTTTTGCATTAATATTCCGGGGCGATTCAATCGCATAATTAATCATTTTGAACACAAATATAAGCAATACAAGATATTGCCTAAATCATACGAAACTTTCAATAACTTTCAATTATTAGGGTTCCGTACCCAAAGGGTGTCAAACGGCAGTGGCATGCGTAGAACTTTTTACTAGATCTGCAATGATAAGGTCAATTTTGACAATAAAAATAATATGAAAATATTTAAATTTCACTTTGAAAAATCATTATTTGTATGACGCCAGGATAGGCAACTAGGCTGCCTACCATAAAGTTTCATACAAAAAAATAATTATTAATTTATTATATTTTTTAATTTTTTTTCAGTTATTTTTATCTGCATACTTGACCTTCTCATTGGTTTCCCAGCAAAAAGTTATGAATGCTACTGTCAAACGGGACCGTATTACTAAGCCTCCGCTGTCTGTCTGTAACAGGGATCTACAAATTCAACTGTAATACGTAGAAAGTTGAAATTTTCTTCAAATAGGGACGTATTACTGTAGCCTCTCTAAAGATAAATAATAATATATTATAAATAAATAAATGTAAGGGGTTCCCATACAAGAAATCTCGAAAAGGTTGCATTATATAAACCTTATTGGTTTCTGCTCTTACTTAAAGACGGTTATATATACGAGCAAAAAATGGGGTGCTGCCATTTTAGCTGTCTGTTTTTTGTAGTCTTGGTGTTGCTTTGGCATGTATATTGTTGTTATTTACCGTAATGTTTTTATGGTTCCGCACCCGTATTGTCTGGAGGTACAGAACCCATTGTGCGCGAGTCCGACTCGCACGTGGTCAAATTATTTTTCTTGTCAAAAGTAACAACAGGTTACTTTTTGTTAAACTTAAATTGAATTGACTATCATCCTATCATATTATTTTCTAAAGTACTGACTGCGGTGTCTATTCGCTTTAATTGGAGTGTTAACACCAATAAGCCGTATACATCACATCACTTATTATTAAACGATAATTGATTTTCCAATAACCTCAACTTTATTATCTTTAATTTATTATTAGAACACAAAGTGGTCAACGGCTCGTCGATTTTAATGCTGTTCTAGCCATATCTTAGTAGATACTAGTGTGTACAACATAACTCACGGAATTGTTTGTGAACTCTATGTTCATCCACAGCTTGCCACGACTTGCTTGAGGCATCGCTCGTGGCTTTACCTCTTCAAGTACAATGGCACAACTTTGACTGTTCAACGTACCGAAATTAAAATTTATATAAAACTCTAGTACCATAAAATACAACCATTGTAAGGTACGGAAGCTAGTATTACGGGTTTCCTATTGGCAGCAATTATTATGTTGTGTCATATTCTTTAAAATTGTTAAACACGTATGGACCCACTTGAAGTACAGGCGACTAAACATATAAATAAAGTATCGCTTATAGTTTGCACTATACCCATCTATTTTATAATGATCTCTACTTCATTATGAGAAATGACTATTAAAACGAGGAAATACTTGCAAATTAATTGGGTCACACACATTGTTTAAATAAATTAATTCAATAAACTAATTATTTCAAAAAATCTGTATGGAATCGGTATTAGCGGGTTGCACGAGTACACAATGTCATTGAGTACACACCAAAACGAATTTGTTCACATAACGACTTCTTATGTCGATGACACATTAAATTTAACAAGTGGTAATAATGACAAATAATCACTGACAAGTAACCATAAGCAGCATGAACATTATATAATGTTTAGGGGTCCAACCCCTGCCTCCACTTAGGACTGATTTTAGTAGAAAAGTAATAGTACATTACTGCCAAGACCAGGAGATAAGCAATCCTGGACGAGTAAGTTAAAAGTCCGAGCCCGAAGAATGGTCGAAGCAAGGATAGTGCTTTTCTCAACAATAAAATGAGACATTTTCATGTTTTTCATGATACCATGAGTTATATCAAATAAAATAAACTGAATAGGAAATCATGATGAATAACAACTCTTGTACTCGTTTCACAATAATTATAATATAATATTAATGCCAACCGGTTTCGGTATAACACCATTATCAAGGGTTTTTAATAACTAACACATTTTGCAAACCGGCGAAACCGGTTAGGTAAATCAAATAAATACAGTGGACAAGTACAAGTGCATTTTAATCAAGATGTCCTAAAAGGCGATTAGTATAATTAAGGGTCATACGGTCATCGGATCTTAGACCCGTCTGCAGAGACGTATGTACAGTAGTTTTTGGCCGTGGCTTGTCACCACCCTCATGATGAAACCATGCCGTCTAGCTACTTGTCGTGTTCCGGCGTGACGTCATGAGTAGCCGTACCGTACCGGGGAGTGGTTCCTGAAAGTAGCTATCAGTCATCCGTCCGTTAACAACTTCCGCAGATTTTACAAACAGCAGACTGATTATCGCCATTACCTGCTTGGACTCTCCCAATTTCTGGGCAAGTGCGCTCCATCTTAGGCCCTATAAACGCTGTTCATCAGGTCCGGTAATGATTAAGCGTTCATAACAAAACGAACTGCTTGCATTTGTTTTTATATTAAAATTTTCAAATATCAAGATATATTTAGATTGTACATGTACTCGTATATGTACAAAACACAGAAAAGATTAATTCAAGATATATTTCGGGCCCTACTGCGTTAAAAAATATTTCAAAAGGATTATACTCGTTCATACAACGTGACTTACATATTTACAAAAAGACAGGTTTTACAATTTAATAGACTACTTAATGTTACTTACATATTTACAGAAAGAAAGAGGTATACCTACAATTAACTGAACTAATCTATTTATTAACTATTCAGCTCCGAACATGGGAATCCTCGTTCTTATGTACCTGGTGTTAAATAATTTATTAAGGAAACGCTCCTTTAGGACGCTTTTAATAAGCTTCACTTGTAATTCAATTTCGGCCAAATTTCGATAAAAACCGAAACTCGGCCGAAGCCGAACTTCAGCAAAAGGTACTTTATAATAGCGAATGTGAAACGAACTTTGGCCCATCCCTAATTGATATTCAAATTTTCTCAGAGAACCTCCGCTTCCGCCTTCTTGAAAGCTATATAATACGCCCGTAATAAGAAGAATTTCATTTGTTACGCCGTATGCATTTTTGAACATTTGGTATAATATGACGATGAGCATTCAAAATTTGAGCACCAATATTTCATACATTTTTATTAAAATCTATTGGAAAATGAAATAGGTAGTAAAACTCCTTTCGAGCTGCTTTTGAACTCGTTCAGCTGCTCTTCCTTAGCTTATCAAAAAAATTGCTACATATTTCTAATCGAGTTCGATCAGTTGCACCTAGTCATACTTCTTATTGGTACAAGAATTTTAAGTTTTTCTGTTAACCCTTTAGTTCGCAACGTAGAAAAATATGATTTTCTAATTTTTTTAAATTTGCATAGTCTCTAATGTGGTTCTGGGAAGCCCTAAAAAATACTGAAAAAAAATCATATAGACAAAGACAAAGACAAAGACAATGAAATTTATTTGTAAAAACATGAGTAAAATATAAAAGATGTTAAATAAAGAGGTAAGATCTATCACGTTTTAACCTATTAATGGCATACAAATATCAGAGAGGTGGCATTATGTACAAAATGTATGTACATATACATAAAATATATGTTGAACATACTCAACATTGCGAATCGTGTAAAGATTTTATCTATAGTTAAAATGTGGCGTATTTTCAACACTGCCCCCTATCGCGTTAGAACCTCTACGTAAGTAAGACACAAAAATATGAATATAGGACTTTATTTGGCAACATGGTAGTTATAAAAACAGTTCCTCTTAGTAACTAAGCATAAACGAAGTTCGCGTTTCGTGCATTGGATATTGGTGTAACCATTTTTACAATGTTTACATCTGCCATAGGGCACGAACACTGGTAGATGACCTGTATTGTCAAACCTGACTGAAGCTGGTGGTCTGGCAGCAACTAGAGTCTTGATTGTTTGTTGTGGAGGTTAATTTTTTGTTTGGTCACCTTTTCGATACTCTTTGGTCTGACTCGGTCTTTGTCCAGGATTTCGGAAAATACACTCACACGAAATTTCTTCAAAGACATGCGGTTCTTTTCGTCCAGACACTCCCTTCTGTGCAACAACCACGCGTTATTGACGCATATGTCAAGGATTTGGGAGAATATGCTCATGTACCACCTTTTGGTCTTGAAATTGGTTCGGTAACAACAAGCATGTCCGCTAAACCATATGAGCATTGTATTGTTTTACAATTTGTGGAGAATTCACATCCACTCTGGTCTTCGTGTCCTTAGAGTAACGTTTAATTTTCTCCATAGGGTGCGAATCTGCACATGAGCTCGCCAGAGTCACTGACTCGTTGTCATGCCACTTTACTACAGCATTCTTGTTTTTGGTGTCCACAACTTGCTAACTGGCTCCCCGACACTTTTCGGCCAGAGCTTTGTCACAAGGCAACTTTTTTTGGGAGCCCCTCAGACGATTAGCCTTTAAAAAGTAAAGAAATTGTCGAAATAGACAACAGAGGGCTTGTGTTGGATCGTTTTGCAGAGAGATAACACAACCATGGCTCCCAGACCCAAGCTCTTCTCATATTCTGTGAGTGTGTGGTTTCTAAAAGTATCTGGTCCACCATATAGAACAAAATCATACACCAAGCCCAAAATTCCCATTTTTTGGGCTTCTTAAGTAAATACTGACGTCGGCTTCCTGCTCTTGTCCCTTTGTAAGGTACCATCATCTCATCTACACTGTATTTTCGTTCTTCTTTGAGCTTCAAACAATTCTGCCTCACTTTCTCAATAATAGGCCGCACTTTATAGTAGCGATCGTCATCAATTTTACAATTGTAAGCAAAGTGCAAATATCTTCTTAATTTTCTCATACTTCTTCAATGGCATGATATCAGCGACAATACCACAACGCAGTGAATGACTCCAATAGTCTCTGTAAGATGGCAATTTGACCACTCCCATTATCAACGTTATAGCTATGAAGTCCTTTATATCGTCATTAGTAACACTGATCCACCTGAAAACATCTTTCTGTACGGAGTACAAGTTGGTCTGTTCTACAATGAGATCAAATATGTCATCGGAAAAGAAGAGGTTAAAATAATCAAGTGGAGACTGTGGGTGAGCAGTTGGTTCGAATTCAGTTGATTCCACTAAGGCAGGTACAGAAACTTTCCAAGTTTGAATTCAAACAATGGCTTTTTCAAGTCCTTCTTGATTTTTTTAGCGACGTGTCTCGAAGGTTTAGTCAGAGTTGGTCTTTCAGAGCGAGTATTTGCAGCTGCAGGAGTGCTGATACTGGGAGGCGGTAAAAGAGGAGAAACAGAATTCAAAACCGGAAGCTGCTGTTCAGGTTCTATTTCGTCAATTAGTGGGGTCAAAGGTACAGTAGCTTCTTTGATGCTTGTATCATTGGCTGGTTGAGGTGTGGCCGGAATTTCTTCATCAGAACTAATTAGTAAGCCGTCTAAACCTGAAGGGTAGGATCGTGGTTCCGAGCTAACTACCGATGGTGGTCGAGATGATGTCGTTGAGTCGGAGTCAAAAGATGGTTCTCCAGTAGGATTCGTCTTCCGTTGAATAACAACTTCGTCATCAGAGAAATCACTTTCTTCAGAAGGAGCTTTTTCAGGAGGTACGAGAGACATAATTTGGCGCGTACGTTCCCATTTCGGTTTCATCTGCGGCAAGTGATAAAGGAAACGAAGAATGCAGGAAATAGTGTTACTTTACTACGTACAAAATGCGTCTTAGTAAGGGGTGATGTTGGAAATACTCAACGTTGCTGGGGAAGGGTATTTTGTTCATTAGTTCGCAATGTTGAATATATTCAACGCTGTCCAAATCAAGTCAATCCTCAGCGCTTTCGCAATGTTGAGTGTTTTCAACTAAAAACAACTGCTCAATAACTTACCAAAACCACACTAAAACGTCGTTATTTTTAGACAAAAAGGTAATGTAATAGTTATCAGATTGAATTTGATGAACAAACAATATCTAAAAATAATATCACAAAAACCAGGAAATTTTTTAAATGTTTACCTCGTATCCGGACAGCGCACACAGTCGGTTCACAATTTCGTCACAACTGTCAAAAATTTGCGCGTTATGGACATAGACATTTTTTTAAGTTCATTGCGTTTTATTTCTGCAAATGATTAGTAGGAGCAAAGTTTTGGGAAACGTTTTGGTTTCGAGTGATTTTTTTTAAAACCAATGTTGAGTATTCTCAATGTTGCGAATAAAAGGGTACTACTTTGCATAGTTCTTATAGACTGAGATCTTATTACATACTGACGTCCGACGCAATACGGGGAAAAAGTGGTTACGTGAAATTTTCTACAATATTAATTTACCCAGTGGTCAAACTCTATAGGCGATCGTATTCAAATTACCTGCAAAGTCTGAGAACAAACAAAGTTTGAGTTGATCAAACCTCTGGCTACTGACATCTGAATAAACAGCAAAACTTGTTGATTGACTCTCGACAGTTGAGAATCGTAGATCAATATCAAATAAAAACTATTTATTTTCGCAGCGGTTCTGAGAACGATCACATTTATATTTCAAGTTAAGGTATCGTTTACAAATTGACTCTATAAAACATGAGTTGTTGAATTTTCTGTCATTCAAACTAACTGAGTGTGTCTGCAAAGGCACGATTGGCGGTTCGTAATGGAGTGTTGTCTCCTACGCCTAGGTTTAGCAAGATGAGCATCGAAGGAGAGTGAATGCAGTGGATATGCGTTCCTTACGGAGTATGTGTGGTTTGACATTGATATAACGAAAAATATGCGGCTTGAAAGAATGTATTGTGGCTAGAATATATAAAATAAATGCTTCGGTGGTTTGAGGTCGATTGAAAGTAGAGTGACGAAAGAAATGTACCTATATGCTGCTGCAATTAATGAAAATTGCTGAATGCTGAAAATCTCGACCAAATTGGCGACAAACTGAAAAAGAGCAAAGTAAAAGTACCCAGAATTAAAGAGCTTTTATGACTAGATTGATGGATGTGGAAGAAGCAAAATAGGTGTGTCAGGATCTGAAGTCTCTGCCTACCCCTTCGGGGACAAGCGTGAGTATATGTATGTATTTAGAAACAGACTGAGAAACGAGGATATCATTTGAGTTCTTAATGAGCCAAAATTTAATCAATAAACTCTATAGAAAAAGAAACGCAAAATAAGCAAAATTTTTTGTTTTTTTCCTGTTATCCCCAAAATAACTTCAATAGTTTGTGGCGCTCTATCCCACAAAAAGAAACTAACCACACAGTAATGAGTTACATACGTCACATAGAAGAATCATTATGTAGAATGACGCTAGGCGAATTCTATCATTAGGTAAAATGCTCATTAGAGTCATTACATCGAAACACATTTGGGAAATAAATCGTTAGGTATATATGTAGAACATCACTTACAACTTAAAAATCACTTAAAACGAGATATAGATTTATTGAAATGTCCCCAAGTAATTATTTTGATACCTTTTATTTAAAAGTTTTAGAATGCGACCGTGACGAACCATCCTAAGGCTTGGCCCATGGTGCACGATAATCTTACGGAGTGATTTTGAACTTCAGTATGTTGTCAGAAAGTCTACATTAGAACGCTCGCTTCGCGCGCTGCCGGCACGCAAAATCAGTGAATATTCCAGGTTTTTCTGGATTTTACGAAAAAGTATTTGATGTAGGAGTTTCTTTACCTGACATTGAAAAACAAACCATGATTTCTTGCTACAGCAGTAATTTCAGACATAAAACTCGAGCCGTTTAGACATAAAATGAATTAATAACTTAAAAAGGCATAATTTTCAAAAACAAAATCTATCGAGTGAAATGTGTCCAATTAGGTAACCGACCTGACAACGGAAAGACAAAAAGGTCTGAAAAAACACGTATCTAAGTTTTACTTTTATCAGATAAGCAGTTCAATAGACTCAGCATATTAAAACAAAAACCGTTGAAAGACCAAAGGCAAGCCCTTAAGTAAATATTACTTAGCTATATGAGAGTGTGGTAGGCATAGAATAAGAACTAATTCTTCTGAGGTGGTAGGTACCTATGACAGCGGCATCAATGGTCATAATTCAAGCAAGTGGTTAAGATACGCGCCATTTACGCTGACACCGCGTCTTTCCATTTGCTCTTTCCTATACACCATGGAAAAACAAAATTTTAGTTTTCAAATTTTACTTTAAATCATATTAGCTTTAATACAGATCGAGCCTTCAGTATGAATTTGGCTGCATATATTAATTTCACCTTGTAAACAATTTATAGAAAAAATGTCAGTGACATCTTCATCTTTTTGTTCTATATGCACATACCGGGTGTAAAAGCAAAGGCAAGAATCCTTTAAGGGTGTGTTAGTATGATCGGTAAAGATATTATTTTAAATACTGGGATCTCTAAATAAAGTACCAGTACCTCATAATAAGACGATTATCTTTACTCAAAATACACTAATCGCGTGGACACCCTCACTGGTCGCTGGCCACTCGGATGAGGGGTGCGGGTTGCGGGGTGCAATTAGGTGTGTGGGGAGGCCGGTGAGCTGCGTAGGCCTAGCTTAGAAAAATGATGGAATTTTTGGTGAAAATTCAAGGTATACATTTTTTTCTCGTAATGACATCAGTATCGTGTATACTTTCATACCCTAAAGGGATTCTTGACTTTGCATTTACACCCTGTATAATAAGGTTTGTTTGTCCGCCTGTGCATGTATACAGGTTTAGTTTTTCGAGTGGGTGTGGAGAGGCGTCTCTAGCCCTTGTGGCGCCCGTGTGCAACCAGTAAGTACCCTGGCGCCCTCTAGTCTAGTAGGAGCGGGGTCAAAATGGAATACGAACAGTTATATTTTCAAACGGAAATTCGGATGCAAATGGTGCAATTTTAATGTCTGGAAGCAAAAAGATTTTTTTGGAAGGAAGGGTTATAAGAATGAAAAAATCACAACTTTGTAGTTCTTTCAAAAATATTTAATTTAAAAACTATTATAGTTACATAACAAACAGGACGCTCATACACACAAATATATATATATAGGTATATACCTAGTCAGTGCTTAAATTCTGTCACAAACAAAATTGGCTATAAAATGAAAACTATTTTAGTCATGACAACCAAAAAAAGTTTTTTTTAAAAAAAGGTAACTTAATTAGCTTACATCAAACACAAAATTTATGCAAAATTATTGCCACCATTTTCACACAAGCCTTCAATCTTCGCGGCCAATCATCAATAGCAGCACGGACCATATTCATGTCGATATCGGCCACTGCTATAATCAATGATGACTTTAGGCTGCTCAAATTTTTGTGAGGCTTAGAACAGACCTTCTCCTCCAATTCCTGCCAAATTTTGTAATCCAGTGGATTGAGGTCAGGGCTAGATGAGGGCCAATCTTGATGCCTTATTAGCTCGATATTCTGGCGCTCGAACCACTCCTGAGTTGATTTGGCCTTATGAGTCCTGTTGAAACACAAATGGCCGTCCTCCAAAGAGTGTCTGGGGCATATCTTTTACTATGCGATCTAAAACCGTGTCTTGGTACACTTTTGCACTGGTTTTGACACCTTTTTCACAAAAATGCACTTCAGTAGGGCCATAGTAGGACACTCCCAACCAAATCATGACTGATGATGGATGATGGCCGTGCTGCACTCTAGGAATGGCATTTCCAGCGGCTGCAGAGCTGGTAGCGTACACCCTGTCATTTTGTTTGTTGTACTTCTCTTCGATATTAAAAATTTTCTCGTCTGTAAACAGGATATTGCGGTGTCTGTTTCTTGCGTACCGCTTTAGCAAAACTTTGCATTTTTTGGCTCTCATAGCTAGCAGACGCGCGTTCAGAAGATGTCCACTCTTTTTCGGTAAGCCCGTAGTCCCCGGTCTTCATTGAGTACTTTTTTACGGTACTTCTGGTTAATCCCATCTCCAAAGCCATCAGTTTCTGCTTGCGGACGGGATTTCTTGCAATACGCGCCTTGATTGCTTTGATGACCCCTGGAGTCCTAACGGAACGAGGTCTGCCAGTTCTTTTCTCGTCATCGACACTAGAGGTTTCATTGTACCTCTTGATGGTACGGTACACGAACCTCTTCCTAATTTTTAATTTTTGAAGCAAGTTGAATATCGTCTTCGGTGGATGGCCGCAACGATGCAATGCAATTACTGCTACTCGGTCCTCTTTGCGAGTCCACTCCATCGTAAAAAATGAATGAATGTAATTGTGATTTGGCAGATTATTAATAAAAATATATTTGAAAATTGAACACCATTTAATTTTTTTTTCTAGGTGTTCTATTTTTAAAATAAATGGCCAGTGACAGTATTTAAGAACCGACTAGGTATATACACACACACAAATGTCTTTTTAGTATAATAAGCATTTGAAAAAGATCTTTTCGAACTATTCGAAGGATACAAACCCACTTTTACATGTACTGGCCCACGCTTCATCAAAATATTCTCTGTTTATCGGATAACACACATGTGGCCATAACGCGAGATCATTCATTATATCTTCTTATATTCTCCGAGGACGCTTCGGCACTAGGAGGTTCTTCGTCTTCTTCAACTACCGACGACAAAGACAGGGACGCTCGTACACACAAATACATATATATATATACACACACACAAATGTCTTTTTAGTTTGATAAGCATTTGAAAACGATCTTTTCGAACTATTCGAAGGATATGAACCCACTTTTACATGTACTGGCCCACGCTTCATCAAAATATTCTCTGTTTATCGGATAACACATGTGGCCATAACGAGAGATCATTCATTATATCTTCTCGAAGTATATTCCCCGGGGACGCTTCGGCACTAGGAGGTTCTTCGTCTTCTTCAACTACCGACGACAAAGACAGGGACGCTCGTACACACAAATACATATAACAAATATATATACACCCACAAATGTCTTTTTAGTATAATAAGCATTTGGAAAAGATCTTTTCGAACTATTCGAAGGATATGAACCCACTTTTACATGTACTGGCCCACGCTCCATCAAAAATATTCTCTGTTTATCGGATAACACCTGTGGCCATAACGCGAGATCATTCATTATATCTTCTCGAAGTATATTCTCCGGGGACGCTTCGGCACTAGGAGGTTCTTCGTCTTCTTCAACTACCGACGACAAAGACAGCAGCGGCGGCGGCGGTGACGTACAAGTGACGGTTTTCATATTTCTCTGTCTCCAGGTGTTCGTCTGTGGATGGACCGGGTCGAACAAAAATGTTTTGATAGAACTTGTATTCTGTTTCAGAGACAATACCTTCTGCAGCTTTCTGTTTCGACTCTGTGCACCAGAAAGTTTCTTTTTTCCATCGCCATCAGACATCTAAAATAAATAATAAACTAAGTATAGGCACCTAAAAGAACTAACAATGTAAATTAATATAGGCCCAGAGAAATAGTTGCAACTTGGACTAAGTATTATTTATTAGGTAGGTACTAGCTTCTGCCCGCGACTTCGTCGGCGAGGAATTCGTATATCGCGATTCCCCCGGGATCTGTGCACTTTTCCGGGATAAAAAGTAGCCTATGTCCTTCCCCAGGACTCAAGCTATCCCGTAGCAAAATTCATTCAACGTCGCGGTACCTACATTAGGCAATCAAACGGAATAAATAAATAAAATAAAAAAGTAGTTCGTTGTTCAAAGGTTAGGTACAAGTAAGACCTAAATAAATACCTAAATATACAAGTAGGTGAGTCATTTTCAAAACAAGTGTATCGTGACACAAACGAAACACAATGGAAATGGCATTTTTCGTTACACATAGGATCATAATGTTACACAAAAGAATTTATAAGGAACAGTTCATATTGGTGATTTCCACCCACCTTGTAATATAAATAATAATATATTATGAGGTCCTACAATTCAAAGTGAAAAAAATTCAAGACATAATAATTATGGATAAAAAAATCATTTATTAATGTTAAAATTTAAAAAAAGTTATTTAAATTTTTTGAAAACGTTTAACATTTCATTTCAAATTAATTATTAAAAATATTTTGTCAACAATATCTTTCTTCATTAATTATCTCTTTCAAATTAGAGAAATTTTATATTATAATTTTTTTTAAATAAACTCTGTATCCCTAATAGACCACTTAAATTCCAACAGAAAAATTTGTTTTTACTCGTACTTTTTTTTCACCTTTTCATAGAGATTTGGTCGGCTGATTAAACCACTTTGTACTGGGAAGTGAAAAAATTATTTGACCAAAAAAAGCTTTTTCTTCTTGGTTGTGCCCAGTAAGCTCCTAATTAGTGAAAATAATTTTGGGGTATATTTTGTATCATTAACTGATGACATCCAAGAGGAAAAAAGATTTTTTAGTAAAATATTTTTTTTCACTTCCCAGTATAAAGTGCTTCAATAGGCTGACTATATTTCAATAGAAAGGTGATTTTTTGATTTTTGAAATAATTTTCTTTATTAACTTTTCAAGTTTTTTACGATTTTCATGTTCAATTTCTCCCCGTATTTTCGTTGATGTTTTGCTGAAATTATTGGTGCCATTTTTCATTATCTATTAGACAAATACAGCAGCATGAAAAAAACTGCATTAACCTATTGAATAAAAAATAATCATCAAAATCGGTTTAATGTAGAAATATCGCTTAATATATAAAACAGTTGAATTGAGAACGTCCAACTTTCAAAAATTGGTTGAAATTGCTGATTCGTGTAATATGCCCACATCTTTATAGTGTTTCCTTTGTGTAACGTTACACAACCGTTACACAAAAGACAAAATTTCATGGCGTCAACACGAAATCAAATTAATAACGGAAAATTGTCTCACTAGAATTATTTAATTTTATGCAGATTATTTCATTAGTATTCGAAGTCATATGAATGTATGAAGTTTCTGAGTTATTTACAGTTACTTACCTATTAAATCCACGTTACATGGAGGAAAATATTAAGCGACACAAATCAAATATCACAAACATCTAAGTGTCACTGACTGAGCACAATATGGCTGCGTTGTTATTTCGTCAGGTTGGCAGTAGCTTACAGTATTGCTAGTATTGAAAAAACTAAAAATAAGTTCAAAATAACTCAGATATATCAGCGATTTTGTCGTTACACACAGGAGTTACACAAAGTACCCTAAAGGTGGACATGTATTTAAATTTAATTATTATTGATTTAGTTATACGTTTTATAATAATTTTCTTTTTTTTCGATAGAACGGTATCTTAGTTAACACGTCCTGTAACAAATTTATTAATACTTCATCGGAATAGGCGTCAATTAGCGTTTTTGTTGTCAAGTGCGTAGGTAGGACTTAGGACAAACAGAATTCTATAGGAAAGGAGTAAGACTCCTAGTTTTCATTTTGCAATAATATTTTTTTTAATTGATTTTATGTTATAGAAGGGTTTATGATAAGTTAATATTATTAATAATATTTAGAAAAAAAAAAGAATCATGATATAGGTAACAGGTTTATAATAATAGATGATTTTTCAGCGAGGACAAGAAATTGTGAGAGTAAATACACTTTTTTTGAAAATGACTCAGGTAGGTACATATTAAAGCACTTTAACTTACCTTGTTTGTTCCGCACTGCAGTAGGATAAACAAATGAAAAATCCTAGGTCGTATAGGTACGAGTATTGAACTTCGATATCACTATCCACAGAGTACATTAATAATACTGAAATCTTATCTATCACTCGATGTTTTTTTTTTTTTCATGAATTTCGCTAGCTATTTTTGATGACCTCCGTCCGACCTCGAGGCATGTCGCAATAATTGTGCAAGCAAATAAAATAACCAAATCTTAGCGAAAAGCCGATTTACTTCATATTTACATGTTTATTCAAAGATGATACTTAATTAAATTGCATCAAGGCTTATTTCGCAAAACTACGTGTAGCGGTAAAACAAAAATTGCGGCACGCGTACACAAGCCTTTGAAAATGACCGCCGCACGTGCCTGGGAATTTCAATTTGAACTTTATACCATTCTAATACAGCCGAGTTAGCAATGATTGTCGGCGTGTTGTCAAACGAATCAAAGGTGCCGATGCCGGCACGCGCCTTTTTAATTTAATCTTTAAGTATCTGTGATATAAGGCTGATTTCACGTTGAAACAAAAGTTATTGTGTAAATTTAAATAGAGTAGGAAAAGGAGTAACCTTGCTTTGCTTTGCTACCGCGCGCCCGGCGTCGGCCATAACACGAGCGCAGGGTCTTTGAGAGCGCCGGCATCGACGCATCCTTGGAGGTGTCGCATTAGAGGGCGCTCGGCGCCCTCTTAGACCCGGCGCCCGTGTGCGCCGCACACCCTGCACCTTAGGTAAAGACGCCTCTTGTGGACGACCAAGTCCGAAATTGTAAATAGCAAAAAATGCTCAAAAGAGTCCCGGGGCCAATTTTGATGAAAATCATTGCAACTGCATCAAACAGCAAAACATTTTTGAAAAAATATTTTTTCTTAGCGGGAATCGAAAGCGCTTGCATAAAAAAAAATAACGTCATCACATTAGGTTCCTTCCCAGACTTTAGGATGCGTTAAAGAAATATTTATTTTTTGCATGTATTGTTATGTTATGACAATGACATCATTGAAGATCAAATGAAAGTCATCGGTTTTCGTCATTTAATAAAAGATATGCACGCTTATTTTAAAATCTGTACACTAAAAACAGTTTAAGGAAATTTCGAAACGGTTTGCGAATCGCTAATATTGGCAAAAAAAGAACAGGCCTATTGTACGAAATTATTCCTATTATTCCAATACATAACCGAATTGGACGTTTTGAAGATTGTACATCACACGAATATTGATTGCATATTGGTACAATCGTCAAGTCCAGGTGTGAACGAGTAATGTATGAAAACTTAAAATAAGAATCGAATCACACTAATATTATAAATGCGAAAGTTAGTGTGTGTGTGTACTGGGCCCAACCAAGTTCCTTGGTATCTATTCTAAAGGACAATGTACTCAATATAAACCTGCTCAAGGTATTGAAGGATTCGTTACTCTTGAGACATCGAGTGAGACTGTTTTCTTGTTTATTCCTTACATGATGTCTCGTGTTTATTTCTTAGTTTTAATTTGTTTAATTATTGATTGTGCAAACTCTGATACTACAGAATTTCTTGCCGATGAAGTAAGTAAAACAGTTATTATTTTTAAACGTTTGTGTTTGAAAAGTAATTTATTTATGCAATATAAAATATTATGTACAATTAAAAGGCTATACAGTTTAACTATATAAAAAATAAAAACTAAATAATCCTAATACCTACTTAAATATAAAAGAAAACAAAATATATACCTGTACAAATAAATAAAAATACCTAACGTTTGTTATATATACTTATTTCTTTTAAATAATTATTTTATTATAAAAGAAGCTTAAATAACATAAATAATACCTATAATAATATAAATATAAAAATGTTTTAAAATTATGGAAAATATTATAAAGTATTATGTAAACTATAAAGAAAAACTTCATTGCAGGAAATTTTCCTCGCGTCATGAAAATATTGCCCAAAGGCAAGCTGTATTTGACTAAAATTAGTTATTTCTTTGAAATTACTAATGTAATTTGTATGGTTGTTGCACTCATTTGAGGAAAGTATTGTTAAATGGTGTTAGCTGTGTACCTTTACATTTACCAATAATTATGGTTTTCGCGGGATTAGCGAGTGCCTGCGCAGGCGACGACGAGGGCGGTAGCATCAAGGTCATTGGGGACCACCTGCCCCTTAAAGCTGCTGTAGGCGTTTACAATTTTAGGGGCTTCCTATTGCTACAAGATTCTTTTCTTTTTCAGTGTGATTTGGACGGTCCATGCAATAAAACTTTGAAAGTGACTAAATAGCCGTTAGCTGCTTCCTTAGTTTTAATTTTATTCGACCGCTAGGTATAGGTTGCGACGACGAGCGAAGCAGGGAGAAGCGGTTAGGTTGACATGTAAGTACATATTAAGGAGGCGAGCGAAGCGGAGCGGAACGAGGCGACCCCCGCAGTTTTAACAGAATTCACGATATGCAGAAAAAAACATTTTCCCGAGCACTTTCCGATGACTTACGGTTGAATAATTTATAAAATTAAAGGACTGCTTCCCTTTCCGAACAAAGGCAAAAATTTGCAAATTGAACTTTAATAGTTCATGCTAAGGAAGTATTCCAACAGTTAAATAATGGCTTACGGTTCAATAACTTTAAAAATCAAAGGACTGCTAGCGGTCTTTAGTCACTTCCTAAAACTTTTGTAAGCAATCCATTAGCTAGCAGCTGTCGTGGCCGGTATCGCCAGAAGAGCTGGAAAAACAAAATGCTGAGCTGGAAAGACAAAATAAAAACATTAAATATAGTAAAACTGACTTTCCCTTGTCGTGCATATTAATTGTACTATTTTAATAAAAGGTTTTCATTTTAATACAATTTAATATCAAAATTTGATGTTAATTTAAATAAAACCATATTATTATTTATTTTAATGATCATATTGATTAAATTTTCAACTTTAAATAGAAAATATAAGCTACTGATAGTAATAAATGTGTAGTAGATTCTCAAATTCTCAACACTCCTGAATGTCTATGAAAATATTTTTTCATTTTCGCATACAGGATGTTTATATGGAAAAGTTGTTCAGTAGATTATGTGAAATAATTCAGTGTTACCTGTCCGCACACCTGGTAAAGTTAGGACACAGACGTATAATATTAGTAGCAGACCTGACATTAATAATAAACGCATAAAGTCGATGCGTGGCAACTTTAGCTGAGTGAACTTCGGGCTCTTTTAAATATAAATATTGCTTGTTTCCAAATAAAATATACACTAGAGATTAGTTTAGGAATTAACAAATATGTTCCAAGAATAAGCCAGCGACGAATAAGAAACGACCCATTTTTATACTATTCTTCGTACCATGAAGCCTAAATGTAGCTCATTTTTTGTATGGAAACTTGCCACGCTATTTAATCCTTCTGTTTGGTCTGCTACTTAGTAATAATTATATGTCTGTGAGTAAGGAGTTTGCCTTGTTTCTATCGTCTTCAGTGACAATATTGGGCCGTACAAATCAGTCATCTATATGTACGAGTGAAAGTACCTATATGGTATGTGTCGCCGAGGTACACGCGGTAGCAAGCAGAGCGCCCAAGGCTCTGGCGGTGAGGTAGGGTGCTACCTGTCTGGTTTCATTAAAAAATGTGCCACAGGCTGTATCTCCACTCGTGGTTGCTAAATACCTAACCGTTAAGCTAGGTTTACATTTGGTTTAGTTAGTAGTGTGGTTGACTACTATGTATGCAAGCACACTACCGTACATAATGCTGGTGTAATGACAGTACAAATTATGCTAGACATTTAGTAGAGATTTCATGTTCGCTCATTTCGGTTTAGCGGGATCGATTCGGTTAAAACGAATAAAATAGAGGTATTTACAGATGTGACAATTTTTTTAACGTTTTGTTAGTACTTCACAAAAATTAGGTAAATATTTATATAATAATTGATGATTATAAAATTGATAAATTGAATTCTAAATAACAATGACATTGACAAGTACGAGTTCACAAAAAATTGGGTCACCGTTTTTGTTACCACATTCGTTATCTACTTGACACTATCGTTTCTTTAGTACTGGTTTTGCGACTTGTTTATATAGGGCAAGTAATGGTGAAGTCTGCCTACTTTACTCGTGTAAACGCCTCTTTACATACGCCTTTGCTAAGGCTTGGTACTATGTGCAAAGACATTGAAAGATAGTTCCAAAGGACAACTTCTGAAAAAAAAATGCAATACCTATACAAAACCTGTAACGTTACTATTATTCTCGTAGGTACTTATTTGATTTATCATTTCTTAAATTGAGCTGTCAGCCAATCACCGACAAGGAAGGCACAACCATCCAAACAAGAAATTGGTAGAGCTGCCCTCTTATCGTTGACTTCAATATCCTTTGCTATAGCCTTCAAAGGCGTCGTGATTGGCCAAAAATCGGCCAAGTGCCAGTCGGACTCGTGCACGAGCAGTTATCTATAAATCAGTATATATCAGTATATCTATAAACGGCAAAAAAATCATGTCTGTTGTACGGGAGTGCGCAGGTCCGACTCGCACTTGCCCGGTTTTAGTATTTGTTGTTATAGCAGCAACAGAAATACATCATCTGTGAAAATTTCAACTGTCTAACTATCATGGTTCATGCGAGATACAGCCTGGTGATAGACGGACAGCGGAGCCTTAGTAATAGGGTCCCGTTGGTTACCCTTTGGTTACTGAACCCCAAAAATGATGTGTTATGTTATTTCTAGCCAATCAAGGGTGCCTTTGAAGGCGATTGCAATGGATGTCGAAGTTAGACAATAAGGCCCCAGGTGCTGGGCTCAACTGTGGGGGTGCCATCGTCTTACTCGCAAACCGCCCCGAAAATATCCGGGGGAGAGTAAGAGGACAGATTGCCGGGCCTTATATAGAAAAGGACGTTGTGGGTGGCGGCTGGATGAGGAGGACGGAGGACCGACATGAGTGGCGAAGTTTGGGAAAGGCATGTCCAGCAGTGGATGAACACAGGCTGGTGGATGGATGGATATAAAACAGACTGATGACGGGTAGCGGCGTCACTAGTGCGAGGGTTTTGGCACCGCGCTTACCAACCCGCCTGCTCAGCGTGGGTAAGCATATATTAATGTTTAGGGTAATGGTTAGGCATTATTTTTATTTATGGTTTATTTAGTTCATTTTTCAACACATTGTTCATTGCATTATGTACATATATATAATATTTTTATTTATATATTTTATGCAGGTGTATAACTTTATTACATTTTAGTAGCCCAACCTTAATATTTTTTGTATGTATTCCCGTATTTATTTATCAACTTATTTGTTCATTGCATTATGTATATACCTATAATATTTTTATTCCTAGATTCCTCTATTTTATGCAGGTGTATATTTTATTTCCCGTATTATTATATATTTTATTATATTCTAAAGATATATATTGTTAAAATTAACCTTGACTTGCACAAAGTATACTTTATATAATAAATATTTTGATTTGTTTTGATTTGATAGGCATTTCTTCCAGGAGGGTCGCCAAGAGTGGGGAAATCTTTTAAAGGCCTATGTCCAGCAGTGGACGGACCAGGTTTATGTATGGATGGATGGTCGTGAAAACTAAATCCTGGCCCCATAGATAACTTTATCACTTTCTGGTACACTCATTAACGATTTATCACGAAGGAATATAATCAACATTTTAATTGATACTTTGTAGAATGACAAGTTTCTAAATACAAGGGACAGCAATCAGTCAGAGAGTAAAAAAAAATCAGTCTTGTTATTGCATCTTGGATAAAATTACATTTGTCTAATTTTTCTAACTTTTGACCTCCTCGCGTGACATATAGTTTTAGGGCTGTTCTTGTAACATTTTGGTGTTGGATAAATAACAACTGGAATCATTACGTTATTTTTACATAACCAATTCTTCACTGAGTACACCGGTGTTTCGGTGTTTTTAAGTCTCATCGAAGTCAAGGTAAGAGCAAAGCGTAAGCACATTTCAAATAAAAAAAGGTTATTCCTCACAAATATAACATGGCAATCCTAAGGGCTATTCAGCGGTTGCTGCTTGGACCGAGTCCGACTTCAATTATTTTTTATCTCATGGCTGCATCTCCGCTACAGTCACCTGCAGATCCCTATCTGCCTAGTTTCACACCTAACATAACCATTTTTGCTTTTGTGCAAAAGAAATGACGCAGTCTAGGGCTCGAATAGGCTCAGCTTTCAAGACTGTTTGAAAAAGCATCTGATTTGTTTTAAAACAAATCAAATTTAGCTTCGTAGTTTTTAAATCTGTTTGTAAATTGCTAATTAGGATAAGACAATTGAATGCAGGATAGACTTTAGACAATTGAGAAAAAAAAGCGCTAGGGCAGGATTGAAGTTTAACTTTGTACTGAGCTTTAAGTTATATCCATTCAAGTGCTGCACCTCTAACATTAAGGACCACCAGCTCGATAGCGCTTGATACAGTGCTCTGTCTCACTCAGTTGATCTACCTAAAGATGGACAAGACAGTGGTATATCGAGCTGTCAGCGCTCGATATGGTGTACCATGCTAGGTGGTCGTAGTTATAATTTCTAAATTTACTTTATAACTGCACTTCAATTTTATTAAATTTCATTAATGTTGTGAACATCGTTATAGTCTTCCATCGTTGTTTTATTACTATGACCTCTATTTATTATAGAATATTTTCTTTGTCGCTTACTTTCTTAGAAATAAAAGGGACGGATTTAGGTTTCAGGATTATTGATTATCGATTAACATTCGATTAGATTAATCGATTAGCAACTGATTAACAGTAGACTGCCAGCACCATCGTGTTTTGTATCCACTTTACGGCTTGATATAAAAAAATACTAAAAATACAAAAGTTGTATAAAGACTTCTCGCTATCGACATTTTAAATGTAAGTGCGGCACGGCGTCGTCGCTCACAACTTGTCGAATACTTTCCATAAATTCTCACGCTTTCTGGTATATTAAAATGGCCATAAATAGATCTTAGTCTTGGTGGAAAGACGAAGCTAAGATGGGAAACGTTTGCGAAAGCAAGCTGAAAGGCTTCGAGAGGCACATTACCTACGACACGTAGGGTCTTCTTAATTTTTAGGGATCCGTATCTCAAATTGAAAAAACGGAACCGTTATACGATTACTTTGTTGTCCGTCTGTCAGTCTATGAAGACCCTTTTTCTCGGGCCTCATGAGAGATATCAAGTTTAAACCAATACTGTAAAAAAATCACCTTCTAAAAAAAGATATTGCGTTCTACCCACGTCGTTCCAAAGCGTATTTTCATGCCAAAAATCTGTCTCACTGGCGATCATCAAAACTATAGGTATATATATAGGGCTTCCCTTATTTGAACAGTATAACTATTCGAATATTTCGAATTCCACGAAGTTTTCTCTTCAAATACTTCGGATTTTCCGAAAGTTTCGAATTGTACTATAAGATAAATAAAACAATAATTAAAAATCATAACATGTACGCCCTTGCAAAATGAAAACATATCTACTACTCGTACAATAAAGTAAAAACAGAAATCCTCTTACCGTACTATGTTAATCGAAAACAGCTGATGGGTTGTAACATTTTATTCATTTAATTCCAACTCGGGAAAATTACTTAGCTTGTGAAATCTTTGCAAGCAACAAAACCTTATATTCAGCTTCGCACCTAAGCTACAATGTGGGTGGAGGGGAACATAAATAAAACAAACACTGGGTGTAAATTTACTGCTAACTTTAAGTGAAATAATTTTACTCTATTTTCGCGGTTATGCTTCCTTGGGAAATTTGTAAAGAATTCATTAGAATAAATAGTCTAATTTAAAGACAGCAGTCTTTTCACAATCGGTATTACCTACTATGGTTAGTTTGAGAACTGCTCAATATTTTCAGACCAGAAGCCGCTATGGCTATGATATCAGTGAAGCCAGGCAGTCCCCAGCCGGAGGCAGCTGGGTCCGTCTGCTCAATGGACATGGACCATCCCTCGAAGAAGCCTATCGCCGGGATCCCCAGGGTCGCAGCGACTACCAAGTTCAACGCCCCGGTCCACATCGATGTCGGAGGAACTATTTACACGTCTTCTCTTGAGACGCTTACTGCGTAAGTGCTATTTTGGAATACTGCAACTTTTTAACTTTTTACCATGGTGCAAAATGCTCATCATGATATTGTTTTCCTTATTTTTCAAAAAAAAGTATGCAATAAATGCGTTTTAAAGCAATTTGAGGAAATTGTTTATTAACAATAAAGGTTTAATAAAAAGGTTATGTAATTCAATGCATAACATTTTTTTTGCATTACATTAACAAACTTTAACGCGTGTTTACATTTGTATTGTAATGCAGTCAAAATGAAACGCATAAAATGGAATATATTTTCATGTGATCACCTAATTATTAACAAGCAGTTTGTGCGAAATGCTATAAAACGCATTTATTGTACACTTTTTATTCAGCAGTAAGTAAAACAATATTATGATATGCATATTGCACCGAGATTCTCTGTTAGCACCTTAATTGCGCTATACTCGTAGTCTTGTTACCAAGCAAAACGTCATTTTTTATTTACTTATAATGACACTATAATCTTATCTATGTTGTTAATTGCACTATAATCTCATCAGTATTTAACTAGCAACACAGCATTTAAAATCGCCTTTTAATTGTGCGTTGATCATAAGGTTCAAGCCACACAGAAGCGGCGCGGCGCGCATAGAGCGCGCGGGATTAATTCAAATTTCGTAAAAAACGCATGGAAATAAAGTCGCAATTTGAACACAACGAATGGTATGTTTCGGGTGGCGTCCGTACCATACCTCAAATTGCGACTTTATTTCCATGCCTTTTGTACGAAATCTGAATGACACCCGCGCGCTCGATGCGCGCCGCGCCGTTTTTGTGTGGCTTGCACCTTTGGATTTACTTATAATTACACTATAATCTTATCTATGTCATAACCAGTGCACCATTAATTACCGACCAAAATTGCTTTTTGCGCTATAATTTTATTAGTATTTAACAAGCAACACGGCATTTTAAAAAGACTTAATTGCGCTTGAATCTTATTAGTATTTAACTAGCAACACGGCATTTTAAAAAGACATAATTGCACTTTTATCTTATTAGTATTTAACAAGCAACACGGCATTTTAAAAAGACTTAATTGCGCTTGAATCTTATTAGTATTTAACTAGCAACACGGCATTTTAAAAAGACTTAATTGCGCTTGAATCTTATTAGTATTTAACTAGCAACACGGCATTTTAAAAAGACATAATTGCACTTTTATCTTATTAGTATTTAACAAGCAACACGGCATTTTAAAAAGACTTAATTGCGCTTGAATCTTATTAGTATTTAACAAGCAACACGGCATTTTAAAAAGACTTAATTGCGCTTGAATCTTATTAGTATTTAACTAACAACACGGCATTTTAAAAAGACATAATTGCACTTTTATCTTATTAATATTTAACAAGCAACACGGCATTTTAAAAAGACTCAATTGCGCTTTAGTCTTAACAGTCTATACCAAGCAACACAGCATTTAAAATTTACTTTTCATTGCGCTTTAATCTTATTAGTCTTAACCCTTAAATGCATGATTTTTTTCTTTTGGCATGAACCTGAACTACACGCTAGCAAAAAGAAAAAAAATATATATATTTAGGGTATATTTTCTAAGCAAAATAAAAAAAAAAGTTTTTCAAATTGACTTAAATATATAATATAATTGAACATAATTGAACATTATTATTGCTCCATCTCTCTTAGACATACCAACGCCAATTATTTTGAGTTATAATTTAAGATATTTATTTATTTAAATAATTAAATACTGGTATGTTGCCGATTGGCAACACAATGCATTTAAGGGTTAACCAAGCAACACAGCATTTTAAACTGATTGTCACGCTTTAATTTAACTCCGCTTAGTACTTTAATTACCTACGCTTCTAAGAACGGCATTTAAATTCCAAAAAAATTGTATATTACAAATTATGTACATATTTAAACATTAATGTTAATTTAATGTTTAATTATGAGGTGGTTAGAGCTGGTGCCGAGCTCGACTGTGGAGGTACCACCGTCTTACTCGCAAACCCACCCGAAGTTATTCGGGGGAGAATATTTGCCTGGGTTCGATGGAGAGCGGTTCCTTATATCAAGCAGCGGCGTCACTGGTGCGAGGGTTTCGGCACCTCGCTCACTAAACCGCCGGCCCAGCGTGTGTGAGTATGGGCATTTCTTCCAGGAGGACCGCCAACAGTGGCGAAATCTTGGAAAGGCCCATGTCCACCAGTGGACGAAACAGGCTGATGGATGGATGGATATATACATCTATCTATTTATATAGGTATACTAATAATAAAGTAGTAAAAAACATGGAAGAATTTCGCGCAATTTTCAATGTACTGGGTTATTGGCATTATTATTTGTTATTGTCTGTCTGTCTGTCTGTATGTTCCGTTTTAACTCGAGAACCACTCAACGGATTTGAGTGCGGTTTTTTGTTATCACCGTAGTAACCCTGGTCAACACATAGGCTATAAGGGATGTTAATAAAATAACGCCCAAGCCAGAAACGGAAAAAAATTGAATAAATGCTTTTATAACTCGAGGACCACTCAACGAATTTAGATGCGGTTTTTTATTATCATTGTACTAACCATGTTCAACACAAAGGATATAAAGGATGTCCATAAAATAACGCAAAAGCCCGAAACGGGGCAAAGATTTAATAAACGCTTTTATATCTCGAGAACCATTGAACGGATTTGGATGCGGTTTTCTTTATTATCATCGCAGTGATCCGGTCAGCACATAGGCTATAAGGGATGTTCATAAAATAACGCCACAGCCGAAAACGGGGCCAAGATTGATTAAACGCTCTAACTGTGGAACCACTCGACGGGTTTGGATGTGATTTTTTGTTTTATTATCATTGTAGTGACCCCAGTCAACACATAAGCTATAGGGGGTGTTCATAAAATAACGCCCAAGCTGAAAACGGGGCAAAGATTCACTGAACCCGGGCGAAGCTGCGGGCAAAGGCTAGTTACTGAATAAATTAAGTTTAAACGATAAAATATATTATGAAAGAGAAACAAAATACTGTGAAAGGTGAACCTTAGTTCAGTTTTATTGAAAAATAATCTACAAGATTAAATCAACTTCATTCGTCAACAAAATACTTTATCTAATATATATCCATCTATACTAGTAAAAACAGTAAAAAAGTCGTGTCTGAATATTTTTGCGAAATTTTTAATTAAGGCGACGCCACGAAATTTCGGGGTTTCATTTGTCAATATATTATGTACATTCTGTCAAAAAAGTGTTGAAATGAATATTGAAGAAACTATTTTTCTTTCACCTGGTTACACCAAACAAACAAGTACAAAATCTGTTAAATCGGGTTAACCGCGTTGTTATTTCATAAATATATTACCTAAATTATACTACTTGAACGTTTAAAGTCCAATAAAGTTCATTAAAGTTTCATTTTCATTTCAACACTTTTTTGACAGACTATACGTATAGGCATGTATGTAGTAGGTATGTAAAATTAAAACAATTCACTTAACTTAGATATCACAGAATAAGTTTTGTATCTCCGCATGATCATCCGTTCCATCCAAGTCGTTCCTTTTTCAAACCTTCGGTTGTTAGACGAGTACATAACTATGTGCGTAGGTAGATGGTAAATAAGGTTGTTTTATCAGAGGCGGGCGAGTTATTCCTCGTCGGAGCTCCAACCGCCCTGGGCGATTCCGCGGGCGCTGCGGACTAGCTCGACGGAGCCCCCTCCCCGCACCGCTCCACGCCCCCGACTCGGCTCTTTTAATCAACCCACTCCGGGGCATGAAAATAAATATCTTGCCAATTGTAGCCCTGGGCGGGAGGTTGACGTAACGGTTTTCACTATACCAAGAAATCGATGAGGCGTTTTTGTAACGTTCCGAAATTCTGTAAGTCGAAGTTCCATTGTCTGGCCTGCGACTGCGATGTTAATTAAAAACACGAGATTGTGAATACGCGGAATTATGTTTTACTGAAATACTCTTTGTTTTGTTTCAAAACTTTCGAAGTAATTATACAAATATACGTACAATAACTATCAAGTAGTGAAAATTCGTGACTGTACGTTGAATATTTTTGCGAAATTCCATATGAAATGGGTTATTATATTACTAAGACTAAAACTACCATTTTTAGAATATTTGTCCGTCTTTGTACCGTTTTAACTCGAGAACCACTCGAAAGATTTGGATGTGGTTTTCTTTATTATAATCGTACTGGTCAACTTATAGGCTATAAGGGAAGTTGATAAAAAACCCGACCAAGCCGATAGCCCGATAGTAGATTTTAACTAAAGCGCAAATAAAATATTAATTGATTAAAAAAATACTTCCACGCGGGCGAAGTTGCGGGCAAAAGTTTATCTTAAATGTAATCTAATATTTTGACTACGCTTGTCAGAACCTTTTTTATGGTTCCGTAGTCAACATGGAACCCATATAGTTTCGCCATGTCCGTCTGTCTGTTTGTCTGCCTGTCTGTCCGCGGCTTACGTACTCTAACTTAGTACTAAAAAGTGAGTATACATAATTAATAATGCTGACAGAGTGGTAAAATAAAACCTTGTTTTTTTGTTATGGTACCTCCCCTACACCTAAAGAGGCGATGATTTTTTTTCGCGTCTATCCATTTGTTTTATTGTATAGTTAGGTTGTTCAAAGATATTGCGGTTGTGTGAAAACCATTTTTTGATTCAGGGATCCGTTTGTGAAATATTAACCTTTAAAGGGCAAATTTTGGTTAGAGTGCCCCCCTCTGCCGGTTAAACGGTTGTTTTTGGATATATAAGGTGACTTTAATTTATGCAGCCAAATTCTTACTGAAGATTCGGTAAGTGCTCAGTAACAAGGTTCGATTTCCTTTTTTGTAAAATTCGAAAATTATTCTTTTCGTGTTCCTTACAAACGCAAGCCCAGTCCCGAGTCAATTACTATGGGACGTCAAGATTTTATTTTGCGAAATTAGCAAAAAGTGTAATCGATACGTGTTACTGATCACTTACCAAGCCTCCAGTATGAGTTTGGTTGTATAAATTAAAGTCACCTTATATAAAACGAAATTAAAAGGAAATCTATCATAGGTAAATAGGCTTTACAAATTAACGAGTAATGAAAATGAAAATGAAAATTTCTTTATTAGGAAAAACCGGTTACAAAAAATATAAAACACTAGTTTCCACAGAAAGTTTCCTCGGGTAGTGGAAACTAGGCTCCTCCCAAAAAAACATATTTACATAAAGAAATAAAAAGACGTTACTAAATACCTAGATAATAAATAAACAGAATTAATTTTAACTAGCATATTTAGTTAATTTAAACAATGTGAATAATAGTCGACCAACCTAGTTTTGCAGTTATGTTTGATACATTTTGGTAATGATAAGTTTGTATTTTTTATTTGAATCATCTTTTAACTTGTTATGATGCTACGATTGCTACGGAACCCTCAGGCGTGAGTCCTACTCGCGCTTCACCAGTTTTTGTCCTTGACAACATGGTGGAGTGACATAGCCATTAAAAAAAAGTGTTTTATGCATGAAACTGTGTAGAAAATACATCTATCCCCCTTTCTCCTATACATATATATGTATATTAATAATTAAGCAGGAAATAAATCGTGTGAAATTTAAATGAAATCGGTATTGTACATGGGCAAAAACCATTTTTTATTGTGAGTCTGTTTGTCTGTCTGTCTGTGTGTATGTTCCGTTTTAACTTGAGAACCACTCAAGGGATTTGGATGTGGTTTGCTTTATTATCATCCAGCCCCCTGATTCTGTATCGTAAAATCAGTTGCTAAACCGAGTGCCTATCGTCGAAAACATACATATCCGCTTATCTAAGGATACGTTCCCAATTGAAATGACGTCACAAATCGTATATAGTTCAATACCCGTTGAAGATTATTTTGGAAGTTCATTTTTATCTGTTTTTGGTGAATAGTAACCATAGATGGCAAGTATGGCAACCGACAATAAGTTACTTAATAGACCTGGCAGTGGTCATAGAAGCCAGTGTTAATAAAATTACCGCCAAATTGAACACAGTTTTTTCAACGCACTTGCTTATAAAGTGGCCTTTATTGCAGCGTTTTTAGGGTCATAATGCAGCATATTAAACACGCGTGCTTTTTACTTTACATTATCGGACTAGTGTTTTTTACATAGTTTAAAAAAAAAACTTATTAAGAGTTTTGATGTCTTGAGAAATAGTAAAGTTTTTGCGAATAAAATAGACTGTTTTATATCATTTAATTTCATGAAATTATTTATTTTTATAAACAAATTAACTAAAATTTTTGTTGTTAATATAAAAATATTCAGTTTGTTAATATTTAATATTTGGCTATTTGGCTTTTTGCGTCAGTGCCTCTATTTCCATCTGCGTAAAAAACAAAATCTCTCCCGCCATTTTTCAAAGAAAATTGTTAGTTCATAGCTGTGTTTTCGATTATGTGGAAAAAAAAACAGTGAAATTTTGTTATTTTTCCTCGTAAGTGTGTTGAAAAACGTCGTATGAAACGCGTGAGCATTAGACATTACACTCACGGCTCCATTACGCCTTCGTCTTTGGCTCGGGCTGCAATCCCACCTCAACTGCGATGTCCAACTCAGCTCACTTGTATCATCATAATGTATTATTAACATGCATTTATTGAAAGACACTTCCACAAAATTTTGTGATCTATGTAGGAAAAGAGAGTAAGATGTATGGGGTATTATATCTATGAATTCAACTTTCAAACTACACCTCGTACGAAAACAAACAGTTTATTTAATGCCGTTACCTCAGGTCCCACTTCCGCATGTAGAGCGGGCGTAATCAGGGAAGATACACACAACCACTAGAAACAGGCGTAAGCGGAGCGGGGTCCGCGGAAGTGGGACCCGAGGTCAACGGCACTCTTGAATCAGACTGGTGATATGAATCGTTAAGAGGGCTATAATTGCTGGTGATCTTCAAAGCCACAATTAAGGGCCGGCTTAATACAGATGATTCATGAAAACTTTAACTGAATAAAAACCAAAATAAGTTCCAAATTAAGACTAAGATCCGATTTAATCATCATGTATGCAAAGAAGTAACTTCAAGCTTAGTCAAATTAAAGATATTTTCTTTTTATTTATTTTACATATATATTTATAAAACACACAAAAAATAGAATTTCAAGATATATCCGGACCCGACATCAGTTGAGTATATAATAGATGTTTGACATGTATATAAGTATGACAATTATGACCTATGTTGAAAAAATCCTAAATCCTAAGCAATCTGTATATTAATATCTAAAAAAAAGTAAAAATAAAAAAAGATATTATTACAAAAAATGAGCCCTTTGATTTACTTTTTAGCGCGTTCGCTTCTTGATTACCCGTCGAGTAACAGAGATATTATTAAGGGATGAGTCGTACGAGTGAGTGAGACGCACGCACCCGGGGTCACCACCAGTAATCCATAACATTTCAAAATACTAACCCACTAATTTCATTAGCTATTTAGAAAGTAGGTACAAAGCTAAGGGACTTGAATATTATCCCTTTTCCAAAATTTTGAATTTTAACTACTTAAATGTTTTTTTTTAATTTGACTTTTCAACAAAAGCCTTGTAGGCATTCGTACCAATGCCAGTAAATACTTTGATTGTATAAAAAAAAAACAAAATAACATGACCATACAGCTTAATATAACAAATGTCATTGACACTTGACATTGACAGTTAGTATTTTTATTTATTGCTAGGCAAATGTACTCTAGCTGTTCAGCCTATATCCTTAAAATTTGTTTCTTTTTTCAACATATCTCTAGAACTAAGGAATAAAAAAAAATTTGAACGCTTTTAGGAATAAGAACAAAAAGATATCTCCATAGATTTTTTATTTTTTTACCCTAAAAGGATAAAAAACTTGTGACTTGTGGATTGTCGCCTTAAGTCTTGGGTCATTAAAGCAGATTTCAATTACCACTCAATATTGGGTGGGATTATATTGGGGGAAGTTATGTTTTAATAAACCTGGCTACGGTTAACAGATCCGTGGTATAAATAAAGCATTTATAAATTTTTCTAAAAAGAAATACATTCACCGCTATATCGCAGAGGCCTTAGGCTAAGCTTTCAGCTCGAGGCTTTGCTCTAGGATCCACTCTGCCCTCGGGCTCCTTCTCTCAGACTCGCTTTATTAAAATTTTCATTTTTAACTGGTCGGTACTACCACCAGTAAAGAGGGAAGTTCGTCGTCTCCGCAGACGGGGCCAAGATCCGATGACCATGATATGTATAACGACATATAATAGATTGTTGGCAAACCTCTAAAATCCCATACGCCTTTAACACAGCCACAAGAAGACATGGAGTGACGATATTCCTTTTTAAGTGACGTTGCTACACGCCACCGATTAATCTTTTCTGGACTCCAAATAATGTTTAGATTAGTATTCCTTCAAATTTCAATGCCAGTTTGACGTTAACCGTACTTGTCCAACCTTTCAGATACCCCGAGTCCCGATTGGGTAAGATGTTCAACGGCACCATCCCCATAGTCCTGGATACATTGAAGCAGCACTACTTTATCGATCGCGATGGGGACATGTTCCGGCACATCCTTAACTTCTTGCGGAACAAGCAACTGCTGCTGCCAAACGACTTCCCTCACCTGGATCTTCTCTTGCATGAGGCGCATTACTTTGAACTGGATCGTAAGTAGATGTACAGAGCATGTCTCCCCGCCATCCACACACCTTCCTCGCACGCCTACTGTGTAGTGTGTATATAGCGCATTCCTTAACTCTGCATTCTACTCGCGCGCTGAGAATCTAAATTATTTCTGGAAATATATTTTAAAGCAGCCGTAACGCAGTCGGTAGGGTGCCTCTCAGTCTTGAGACCCAGGTTCCAATCCTGGCCGTCAAACATATTAGACTAGACTTTTTCCCGCGGCTCCGACTTACAACTTGCTGAACGATGAAGAAAACAATGGGGTAAATTTGCATGCCGTAACAAGCGTATATTTGTGCTCAAATTACGGCGGTAACACGTACGGTCGTAAAAATATTCGGGGAAAGAGAGTACACAAGTGTAGACAAACCAAAAAATTTAAAAATACAATTGAATATAAATTATAATGTTAAAAAAAAGGGGCAGAGTCGGCATCCGTTGTGAGTTGTCGAACAGCAAAACAACGCTGATTTTCAGTCTGTCCCTTTTCCATGCAATCAATTAAATTTACACATAACGAAGTTATACAAAAACAAAGTTTTTAGAAGTAGAAAAGTCTCAACGTGCCCTGTTGAAGACTATGTATTTTAAAAAATATCGATTCTCCACAGATAGCCTATACAAACAATGTGACCTATTAACAGTCAGAAAGCTTTATATTTTAAATTCAATTTTAAAAATGCATAAAACGTTGGTTTTTGACCCAAATATAGAATCCAAAAGGAGAAAGCATGTTCTAACTACAGAAATTGTCAAAACATCATTTGCAAGTCATCAATATGTCGCACAAATCAAATATCTTTATAACACACTAAACAAAACTTTATCTATTTACCATAAAACATATAATGAATGTAAATTTGTCCTGACTGCTTGGCTTAAGACTCTCAGGTACGAAGACTCAGAGAAAATTTTTCGTCCTATATTATAAATTTAACAATTAACCTTAGAAGTGGTAATTATTATTTATCACATTATTTACATCAAAACACTACGTAATTATTGAAATAATTATACATTTTATGGACACTTACACAACACTTATTCACATTCACTCACACGCCTTGTTCACACCCCCCCTTCTCTCCCACTCACAAACATCCTTCCACTCTCACACACCTTTACACACCCTCACTCACGAATAAGAACTTACATTCAACACTTTTGTTTCTTTTGTTTTTGATTTATATTTAAAATGTGTTATTTTTTTTTTTGCTACTTAAATTTCAGTAAAATTGTTTATAAAACTTTAGTATTTAGTTCTTGGTTCACACTTGTATAATGTATGGCTATGGAAGAGTGAGGTCTTCTGTCACAAGTATTTTATACTTACAAGAAGGTCTCAACAATGTTTTTGTTAAAATGTGTTTTGTACTGAAATAAATATTTTTGTATTTTTGTATTTTGTAACGAATACACAGGTAGCAAAGATAAAGTCATAAAATTAATTAAATGACAAACATAAAAAAAATTTAAAAAATATTGTTATTAGGGGCATTGAAAATGTTATCTTTAAAATTATAAAAATTACATACAAATGGAATGTCAAAAGAGTTTGAAAACAAAACTAAACATACAACTTATGTCATACTACACATTTATAGTGAAATAAAAAAAATATCTAACATGTTTTTTAAAAGCGATAGCTGATATTTTCTCTTGTAAAGGCGGTGGCAGATCATTCCATCTTTTTTACATATTTTGAAAGCCAGTGGCAGATCATTCCATATTTAATTGCCTGTCTTATTCACAATGTAGAACTAGAGTAACCATTGCCAATGTTATAGTAAAAACATTGGACTGGGATATGTGTACGTATATATTTATTTATTAGTGATGAGTACAAAATCTTTGTCTTGATGAAAAACTTTTTTCGATGAGATACAAAACTGTATTCGATCATACATGTTTTTTCCATGTGTATTTGTCAGGATATTAACAGGGAATGAATGAATGAAAAGCAGATGCTCTACTTGCGCTTGGAATTTTATTTTGACTTATAAGACGAGAATTATGCTTAGCACGTAATATCACGCATTGAAAGCGAATACTGTAATTCTGTAACGCCTTGCATTGCGATTTTCTGCATTTAGAGGAAATAAGACAGCATTTTTAGCACAATTCTCTCGTGGTTGCTTTGTTTGTTTTAAGTAGTTTCGGTGTAGATATTAATAACTTCTTCAATTTCCTACCCGGAGTATTTTCACATTCTTCTCTGGATAATTCTATTGTACGAGTAGAATTAAAAAACGTAACGACTTGCGTAACATGTAAAATCATATTCAACTTGTAATTTATTGATTGTCTTTGGAGGTGTCTTTGGACAGTGAATCTTCTGTAGAACTATTATTTCTTCTGTGGCTTTAGTGAACGGTTTTAGTTCAACTTCACTAAAATATTCACATTAATTCGCACAATGCTGTATCTGTTATATTTACTGAATTCACTCTACTGATCATAATGAACACGGATTATAAAAAAACACAAATATACTTATTATCTTAAAATGTTAAACTTTTTTTTATATCTTTGCAATGTAATTAAGGAGCTACCGCAAAAATATTGTCACTTTTTGGAATCCTGTAACTACTTAAAAGAAGAAGCTAAGTATAACATTTTTGCAACCATTTTCTAGTCTTTTAATGAACGGAAACGCGATTGAGAAACTTTCACTCGATAGAAATTATTATTGAAATGGGGTCTTCAAACAAATTTTCTCCATTTTTGACGAATATAATAATACATTAATAAATAATCTACAGAATTCAAACATATTTTGCCCTGAATCCGTCCCGTCCCTCTCGCGCTGCGCGTTTTTCTGCTTGGAGTGACTAACAGTGACCGTTGAAAAATTCACATTATCACCTTAAGTTCTGTGAAAAGTGTGGTTGCAGTCAAAGCGTTAAATCTATGCAATCGCCTTTATTTCCAGATCTAGTATTTGCTTTGACGCGACTAAAGACCGAAAGAGACGGTGTAAAGCAAGAAAGAGAGTGGCTGAGTCAAGCGTCAGAGCGGTTGAAACAAGAGACTGAGCTACTGAGGCAGGAGCGTGACCGACTGCAGCAGCAGTGGTCGTGAGTCGGAAATGTGAGTATCATCTATCATCTATTACAAATCTATCATCTATTACTAACTAAGTAACTTTAAAGTTAACACTACATTGTGATTTCTTTGATATTTACTTTGTACTTAGTTAAAGAGAACCAAGGGAGGTAATCCCGGCTTTATCCCCTTTACAACATGCAATTGGAATATTTTATATCTGAAACAATACATGTTTTAGATACATCGTTCTATTTGCGATTCGTTTACATTTTGCCTAATAGAAAAAAATCGGAAATTTAGTTGATTTTTCAAGACTTTTTCGTTTTTTCCGAAATATAACTACAGGACCAAATTACATGAAAATTGCACATAATTAAAGAAAAAATACTTTACCAAGTTTATCAAAGGACACTTTTTCTATAATTTCAACGTAAGTAAGTACGTTTTTTGAGAGCGCGCGTTGTGTCGGTTGTCATAACAGCCACGGCTCAGAGCGCGCTATTTTAAACCATAATTAAACGTCAAAGAGTTCAGTTCTACCTGCCGCAAAGAGGTGCTCAATGTCAGGGATAACGTAGGCTGTTAATGTAGGACTCCTATGGACTATCCTTTAATCCAGGAATAACTTTGGTTTCAGGACGCCGAATCCGGCTTAGTCGAAAAAAGAAAACGGTCAAGTGGAGACGCTGGTGGTAGCTTCTAAATTATATATCTTTCCTACGACTCGTCTACGAAACGTCTTCGTTTTACGAGTATGATCTCCTGAATGTTCTATCATGATAAGTTAATTGCGTGGGACTCATTAACTTTAAAACAGGTGACAGGGTGTTATTTAAGTGGTTATAGGCCACGTACAACCTTACTACTGAGCACTGGTTCTTTCCACTCTTTCAAAAAGTGGGTGAACTTTTTACATTGCTATAACGTCGTTGTTTATTATTAAAAAAACTATAATATGTAATGTGAACGTGAGATTGTAAAATCCGCCAGTTTATAATTTCACTAGGTAATAAGATTATAATATCACGGTAGGTTTTTGCACAGTTGTTCATAAACTAACCTAACCAAATTATAAACTGTCAGATTTTAGTACACTCAAATTCAAAAGGTGTGATATGACGAGAAACGATACAAAAAAGTATTTTTTGAAAAAAAATAAGGAATATTTTTGTGCCCCCTTCTTGTTTCTTTACTTACTAAATGTGCAGTATGAATTCATTGTGTAAGTAAGCTTGGTATTGATTCTTCTCATGTCTATGTAGAAACGAACCTACTAAGGCACAAATTATATTGCTTTATTTTCGAGCGACACGTTAAAAGTACAAGAAGTGAATATTTTAATGAAAATTCACACTCAACTTACAAAGTGAGAAAAATATCTGTATTTTTTTCCGTCCGCAGCTGTGTGGCACGGACTAGTTGACCGATTTTAATGAAATTTGGTATTTAGAAGTGAATTTTTAATAGCTAGAGCTGTTTTTTCCCTTTTCTTTTTTTTGGTAACCCCTAAGTTAACAACACATAACAAGAGAAAGTTTATTTACTATCAAAAGTGGTGCCATATGAAAAAAAGCAGAAGAAGTCAGTTTTAGGTACTCGCCAAACAAAGTTTGAACTAATTTAGATTAAATCGGCCACATGCATTGAAGTATAATGTAGTACGTACATGGACACACGTAAATATGTTTTTGAAATACAACTTTTACCAAAAAAGTATAAAGTGACTGGTATTGAGTAGGTATTTAGCATATCGTAGTAATAATGGTTCTGAGTAGCGTGTACAGTTTTTATTTTTATTTTTTTATATATTCGAATTGTTGTATATAGATCATCGGTCTGCAACAGGCGGAAGGTCGAAACTTGGACCGACGAATATTGTTAAATTACTTACCAACCTATTAAATATAAAAAATATTTTTATTATTACTGCCACGTCGAATCTAATTTGGGTAGTTTAGATTTGATTTAGTAGCTGTTCCCCACGTGAACCAAACGTTAAAAATCTAGGCCTACCATGAGTTTTGCTTACTATACACGTTAACGTCTGCGTAAAATATTGTGTATGAGCAATTCTGGTTCCTATAGTAAGCCGCTAGGGGCGCTGCACAATTTCTCATATAAATATTTTACGCAGACGTTAACGTGTATAGTAAGCAAAACTCATGGTAGGCGTCACAAGTGTAATGTCTCACATTGATTTAATTAATTAATTTTTAAGAATGCCAATAAGGATAGCTATTGTGCTTTATTTAATAACCTTATATTAGTCAAAACAAAAGTTTTCAACTAGTAAACATTACGAACTTTTTATTTTTTGGACCTCGATAAAAATATTCAACAGTATCCCGGACTCCATTTAAAAATACTTGCCGACCCCTGATCTAGGTAATGCCTGATCTATCCTGCTTTAAATACAATTTGTAATCAACAAACGGATACAAAAACAAACAGAATTTGGTTTTGAAAATCAAATTAAAAACTGAATTTTCAAATGCACAATGTTGATTTGTACAACTGTAACATAATGCTATCGGGAGATGAGTGCTTGTTTATGAAACGAGCAAAAGCTGTGTTTTATAATAGGCTGCATAATTGTCCCAATGCCTAATAATTATTATATTCAGTTAGACAATAAATTTTATGTACGATCCTCTTTTCATTAACTTAACTTAGAAAATAAAGCATGGGATTCTTTTCTCTTTTAATTTTCTTTTTATATCGTTTTAAACCTTTAGACATAGGCAAAGATTGACACCTATTCTCGTGTAGCAAATATTAGATTTGGAGCTGCCATAACCGAAATCTTTTCATTGCAAAATAGGCTTTAACGCAGATGGATAAAAGTTAAATGAGCTTGTATTATTTTAGGTTTTTCAACTCTAGTTTGCTGCACGAGAATAGGTCACAGTGTCTCCGCAATAATTCTATGCAAAGTTCGCGAAATAAAACTTACCAATTGATTAGATTAGGGGTTAGGCTTGGACATGGGAACATAATTGAATATAGGCTATAGTTTTTCAACCACTTGGTATAAATGAAAGTCATCGAAACCTTGAACTTTGTAGGTAAATAATACCTACCAAAACATATGAGTTTTTCAATCGGATAGTAAGGATTTTGCACAAATGTAGCTGTACGGGTGCAATTATTCATTCTCCAGTAGCCTGCAGGCTTATACATTCGTCCTGCAGGTCAAGCTAGTCCTGTACAATTACATTGTTAATATATTCCATCTATCCGCCTGGTTCGTCCACTGCTGGACAAAGGCCTTTACAAGATTTCCCCACTCTTGGGGGTCCTACTGTACAGCTAGCATAGATGACACGACTAGAGAAATTTTGTCTCTCGAAGAAACGTTTGACCAACGAACACGCAGGACGAGTTGTTTTATCGAGGCGATGATCACGTGATAAAGTACTTGCGTTTCCATTGGTCAAGAAACGTTTCTTCGAAAGACAAAACAAACCAAGGCGGGTTGGTGAGCGCAGTGCCGAAACCCTTGCACCAGTGAAGCCGCTACCCGTCACATGTCCGTTTTATCAGTCACCAGATCAATCGATCCCAGGCATGGTGATCTGGTTGTGCCTGTTTAGGAGCTGTCATCTTACTGTCCCCCGGATAACTTCGGGAGGAGTGGTGAGTAAGATGGTGGGTACCTCCACAGCCAAGCCTACCATTTGCAGGTCCATGTGTAGGCCACTTATATAAATTTACTTATTGCTTACTTAGCTACATACTTGATGTCTACCGATATGTTATTCGAGCAAAAGTTCTAATTAGATTTAAGTGTTGTTGATATTCGTTCGTTAGTCAGTTTTTGTTTAATTTAACCATAATCTGATAGATGTCTCCGTAAGAGATGGTAATAATATAAATATAAGAGTTAAATGCAGAAAAAATTTCCTCTGTGGTTGAATTGAAACACAGCATTTAAACTCTATCACGTCAACCCCTTTGGTGAGTAAGATTGTTTTTGTGCTCTTTATAAATTCTGTGTAAAAACTACCGGGAATTGTTCAATAAAACCAAAAACGTAATTCATTCGTCAAAATTTATTTTGTCGCCTTGAAAATAGGCCCATTCGCTTGCAATACAGCTACGCCAGCGCTTGACCAAGTCCTCCATATATTTTTTGTAAGCTGATTGAGGGGTATGTATGGTTTGCGAATTTTCTTTTATAGCTTCAATCGACTACGTTTTTTGGCAAGGACACTACCAGCCGCACTATCAGTAGTGTCGTTTACAATTAACGACGCGAAACGCCTTCCTCGAAGTGGTAATTTTAGCCTCAGGAACAAGAAAAAGTCAGACGCAGCCATATTAGGTGAGTACGGGGGTTGGTCGATGACATTCGTCGAGTTTTTGGCTAAAAACTCTTGCACAAAGATGGCTTTGTGCGATGGTGCATTATCATGGTATAAAATATACAAAATGTCGTTCCATAAATCTGGCCGTTTTCGGCAGATATTCTATCGCAAACGTCTCATGACGCCTATATAATATTGTTTATTTACCGTTTGTTCCTCTGCAAGAAATCTGTAGTGCACTACACCGCGGCAATCGAAGAAAACTGCGATTTATTAATTCCCGGTTCTTTTTACACAGATTAGTATATTGCAATAATAAAATGACATACCTACTATCCATTCAATATGCTATTAGGATGGAACTTGTACGTTTATATATCATCATTGTATAATGTGATATTAAATCTGTGTAAGCACGTTAATGTAGACCCCGTAAATTTAAATTTATAGTAAACTTTAAATTAATATTTGTAAGGGGATAGAAAGACAGACTAAATCAAAGGTAGAGTTTATGTAGAGTTAACGTAGACGCTGATGGGCCAAGAAAGATTTCACAATTGAGCCCTCATATTAATTAATTATGCGTGTAACTAATAAGGATGCTTCCTTTAACTTGTAATAATAATAAAAAGTTATTAATTTTCGAAATATATTTCGGCCCACTATGGGGCCGGCATCAGTCGAAATATATTTCGAAAATTAATAACTTTTTATTATTATTACAAGTTAAAGGAAACTAAAGGCTTTATAGCTAAATTATATATATTTATTTCTAATAAGGATGCTTGTGTTATATGAATTTATTAGAAACAAGTTAATTAAACTTTTACGTTGTATATGAATTTGAAATTTGTTTCTTTTTATTAGTCATTTTCAGAGTGGATTTTTAACAATCAGTTTTAAAATAGCTTAATATAGAAATAATTTAAAATAAACTGTTTTTGCAATTATCTCCATCGTCAATTACGATAACTATTTGCAGTTTCACATGTAGTTTGAGAGTAACATAGCCACTGGGATTTGAAATAATCGGATTAAAATAATTGAATACTTATAGAAATAATTTAAAGTAATCTTTCAAAAAAACTAATAACGGCAAGAAAGTAAATATAGTTATATGATAGAAATATAATTCTATAATACAAACAAACTTCTATATTTTTTTAAAAATAAACTTTGCGATTTATCCATTGCAAGGAGTTATCAAATTAAATATATGTACATCATTGCGGTACATAAAATCAGAAAAGTAAATCTGGACGTGAGGAGCTCTGAACCGGGATTCGAACCCGAGACCTCTTGCTTACCGGGCGGTTACTCTACCAACCGAGCTATCCAGTTCTCAACACGACCTGCGATGGCATTTTTTTACGATTTCCGTCGGAGCTAACCTCTGTTCACTGATCGTGAGCAACTACGAGAGGCGGTTGCGCGTTTTGTTCGAGTGTTGTGCGTATGCACAAGTCTGGACAAGACTGTGGCGCGCGTGCCACGTCCCCTTGGCTGTACTATATGTATTTCTACATTTTTTATGCTATGTCCAGCAGTGGACTATGGCAGGCTGATGGATGTGGGGGATGAATATTATATCTATACGTTAATACATAATATTTATATAAACAAGTAATTATAGATGAGACAGGACGGACTGACCTACCCCATCCCCGGAGCGGTCGTGATGCTCTTGTTTACAGAACTCGCATCGATCGGGACCGCTGCGGCTGCATAGCGGGGGGCGCCGCCGCACGAACCGAGTAACAAATATACTTCACAAACCTTCGGCTCCTCCGCCCGCCGCCGGCCCCGCGCGCGCACTCCCCTGCTGCAGACAGAACTCCTGCGCTTGCTTGCTGCAACTGCCTTGCAGACCAGTTCTTTTTTTATTAAGGATGATGTTTCACCAGATGGATGGTGAAACATCATCCTTAATAAAAAAAGGCGGATCGAGTCGCCGTAAATAAACAACTGAAGCATAAGAATGGCGGCGTTTTACAAGTGTGTGAGTGGAGTGGACTTACTACGGAAAATAGGCTTATTATGATGTCAATGTGTGCGTACACGCGAGTAGGCTTACTATGCGTGCTTCAGTTTTTGGGTAGCGAAATTCATCCCGCCTTTTTTTGTACTTGGCATGGCGCGCCAGTGATGCCATGTTTAGCTGTAGTCAGTACTATAATCTATTCAGTGTAGGTCCATATTCGTGCCCGAAGGTAGGTAAGGTGTTAGGGCACGCACAGTCGAAATTTCACAGGGTCGAAATTACATTTTTTTAGAATTTCATGTTGTAATAGTGGAATTACTTTGAAGAGATTTCTATAGAGCCCAAATAAAATAAAATAAAAAATATTCATCTTCTGGCTGCGCTTTTGATTCAAAGTTTGACAAAATGTATGGAAGAAAAACAAATAATAAATTCATATTTTACTTTTTTGTAGGTTAAAGCTTTATGTAAGTATATCATAAAATATACATATAATAATATACGTCAATAATACTGTGTTAATTCACAGAATTTTAAGAGATTTTAATTTCGTACGACCTTGGAACACAATAGAATTTTATGACACTATTTTTGTTACACTAAACAATTTTTTTTTTCTTGCTTACATTTGGTAAAATTTTAAATCAAAAGCGCAGCCAGAAGATGCAGTCCAATATACCTATATTACATTTTATTTTATTTGGGCTCTTTATACATCTCTTCAAAGTAATTCCACTATTACAATATGAAATTCGAAAAAAGTGGAATTTCGACCCAGCCTAACGCACACCACGAATGGGATGTTGAATGAAGACTGCGAAGTGCACGCTACCGCCCATACTCAGCCCCCGCCCCCTCTTTGATACCTCTAGAAATCATGTCTTTTATGGGCCCAGTAGTCAATGCACCGTATAGTGGTGCATGTATAACTTTCGTTTTACTCACCCTAAGTATAATTTGCAAATAAAACATTAATTATTACATGACATTTATTCTTAATCAATACGACGGACGATCCTTCCTATATTCTTATAGCCGCACATTATACAACTATTTGCGAAAAACATCTAACAAAGATAAATACAAAACGTTATAGGTATCACATAAAATGGCAATTCTAGCAGTCTTTCCATTCAATATTTAATATCCAATTCGTTTACTTGATTTATAAATATGTATCAATAATTTTATAGATAAATAATGTCCATTTTCTCTGTTCATAAAATAATCGTTGAATCATTTTAGTCTTTTCTAGATATTCCCACTTGTAGGTAAGTTTTTTTTATCAACATATAATACAAATACCCAGTCACGAAATATGTTGTAACTTAATAATATGTTGTAACTTGATTAAAACATACTGAAAGAGGTTTAAATCGGTAAGATATATTATTCATTTTTTAATAACTGATTGTTTCACAACCGGATGGCTCATCAATTGTAGGCACAATGGATAATAATTATTTATAACAATATCTGTCCTGAAAAGAACAATCTTACCAAATTATAGATTTTCGATCGATATTTTGATTTCGATTCAAGGTGTTTAGTCGTCTTTAGTTGAGTTTTCAAAATATACAAAACTGAGCACGATCCACATTTGATCGTTATATATTTTGAGACCTAAACATATATACATGTATATATAACTAATTTTATACATGTATATACATATATCTACTATACACGTTAACTACAAATAAAATGGCTGGCAATTAATAAATAATATAAAGGATAATGTAGAAAATCAACTATTATACTGATTTAAATATTTCTCACTAACGTCTCATCAAGTAAAATTTCTATACCATGTTAAATCCGTGACAAAGTATATATACCGGACAATGCCTATTTAAATTGTATGGTGGGAATAAATAAAAAAGACGAAATTGTTCTATTCCATATTCATCATACAGCTACAAATCTATTTTTGTTCATGACAATGTATTTTACACTTTGTCAACTTTATCAACCACAACACTTTGTTAATCTGATTAAAATGTGTAAGCTACAGCTACACATACTTATTAATTTTTAAATTATTCATCTGATTCAGATACTTTTTCCAGTCCACGTGCTAAGCTGAAAAAACACCGTAGACTAACAAAATATTCAAACTTGCTAGGTACTCAAACAGTTCAACCGACATATTTAACATATTTGATTTTACATTTTATAAATTCTTTTCTTATATTCGATGCTTAAATTTTTAAACTACGTATCCCAAAACTTGCGAAATTACATTTAATCAAAGATCAAAAGATCATAATAATATAATAGATTTTATAATATTAAATACGTACTGGTAGTATTTTCGTGCATGTACATCGTTCGTTTCGCTTTTTATTGCGATGATAACAATTATTCGATCAAATAAATGTTACAAAACAAAGTACAGGAATAAACAATACTACCAGCATGATACATAATGTCCTATCAAAAACTGACAGTCTAATTTATTAAAATATCTAAATACGTTACGAAAAATACAAATTTGAAAGTATTGAGCTCATTTTTATCGAAGCCAAAAGACGTCATACCTAATTACATATTGTTAAGTTTTTATGAACTGTACACGTACTGTATATGGTATGTTACAAAATATTAAAATTTCTAACATAAATTCTACCGAAAATGGGCAAATTTAACAAAATATTTAATAATATCAGTCTTACGATATACATCATAGGTATATAAAGTTACAAGAAAAATATTCTAAGGACCATATATTTAGTAATTAAGCTTTGCTATTTTTCATAAAATGAAACATTCCTGGACTAGTTTTGTAGTACCTAACTTATCTATTATATTTATATATGGTCATTAAATCCTATTACAAAATAATTTGAATCAGTATTTTCAAACGTATACTTTCGACACATTTTTTCTTTAGGTGTTGTAAATAGAAAATTAACATTTACAGTTTTCGGACACCAATTAAACTCTAATGATGTAAATCAATATACCTACTCGAACTATAAAGAGGTTGAAATATATATTTTACATATACTTGGCCTTTTCTTTGTCCCATTGCTGAGCAAACCTCTCCAATCGTTCGTTACTGTGTATGGTTTTGAAAGACAGGTTTCAGAGGATCATATTTGTTGGAGATATGTACTGACACCTGTCAGTATAGGTAATTCAAGTTTCTTAATTGTAAACGATTTGTCATCCATCACTATTGCGCTGAAAAGAAGTCTTGAAATGCAGGATGTAAATTCGATTAACAGCCATAGGAAGGAAGTTTAGTAAATTTGAAAATCGAACGTGGCTACCTTACAGTCACTAAATCACTCTTATTATTATAATTTATTTATGGTACAGCTAAATGGCAACGGAAAATGTCTGTTCTGCTTAGTCTCTTTTTATTTTATTATTCTGTATTTATTTCTATTAATAATATGGAAAAATGTGACTTTCATATAATAGGTGAATGTTGGATATGAAATATTAAAAAAAAATTTAAAAGTTACGCAATAAATTAATTTTGTTTTTGAAACAATCACACTGGCCAGTACGAAAAGAGAGCACAAAAAAGATATGGTAAATTAAAATAAAAAATTGCGGCTGTTAATTTTTCTTGTTGAAAACGTTGTTACCAGTTTTCTTATTTCCTCGCATTAGTGATGAATAGAAGAGTGTTCAACACGGAGGTAAGTGATCAATTACACCCTCGAACTATAAGCATCCCCACTCGGTCTGCTCGCTCTTGCGCCTGAATATCTCGGGTGCAATTGATCACTTACCTCCCTTGTACAACAATCTACTATCACGGCTATGACAACGCAATAAGAACTGACCTATTATGCTGATGTCTGTAGTTTTCACCTACCAATCTTAGAATATAGGATAATAGGTATTATGTGTTTATGTTTTTGTCTCATAACTTTAGTGTCTTAATGATCAAACTAAACAACTTTGCCAATTTTGATATAAAAGTATATAGACTTTTCCATCCTCATGAAGTAATTATACATTTATATCATATGTGCCCAACGTCGTCTTTACGTCGTTGTATGTAGCAGCAGATGTGTGAGATATATTTTTAGTGTAAAAAGAAGATACTTTATACCTGGGATAGGTAATTGTTAAGTGTGACTGGTAGAAAATTTAAAGTACATGTCAGATCTCTATCTTACATCTTGTTTAAAATACATTTTTCTTCATGATTGTTTGAATCAGGCTTACTTATGACTATCAGCATATCTTTAGTCCACAAACATTTACAGTAAAAGTATCTTAGAAAGTATATGTATATATAAATATAGTCGATGTTAACTCAAAACCTTTTTCCTAAAAACTTCGAACGGTTCTTGTCCCAGGAATAACAATGAGCAAAATAGTTTAAATTTTCATTAAATAAAATGAGAAAAAAAATAAAACGTAAAAAAAATCCAAATGGACGGTTTTATTTTTTCACTTAAATTTTATATGAATTTAAACAATTTTTTGCCCATATTATTCCTTATCCTCAGTTCTTAGGTTACCTGTATATACATAATTGTACCATACGAATTTGTTTATTCGGATTGAAACTAAAGTAAACAGATGATATGCTTAAAATAAGCTATACATATACTAGGTTTTTCCTCTTATTCAACGTTATATTCTTTTTTGTGGTATGTATATGTATTCACTAAAACCTTTTTCTGGAGATTATCGGATTCTAAAGTATGGCACGTTTCTTATGGATACTGAAAGAATTGTACTGAAAATTATGGAGGTAGATTGAAATGTACTTTAAGTAGAAAATAAGTTGAAAATCTATGTTTACAAGATTGTTGAATTAGAATAAATAAACATTAAGCACAACATTATACAAATCGTTAATTTGTTTCATTAATTAGTGTAAAGTAAACCCTATACAATGAACAGCTTTAAAGAAATAGAGCTACTAAAATAGACGCACAAATTGTTAGGGGAAAGATTTTCTTGTTCTTCGCAGACATAGAGGAGGCAGACCTTGAAATATGTATGTTGTCAAAGATGACATCTCCAACATTATAAAATACAATAACGCTATGGTAATAGGTCACGACAAATCTGATAACGATAAGAGAAATGGCTGAATCTGCGTTCACAGGATAAAAAGCACCTCCCTGATGCCAAATATGTCGGTCTGGGTGCGCGAAGTGGTTCCGTAATCTAAATGTTGATGATATTGTCACGATATATGAGTAGCATCTCTGCACGGGCGTTGCTTTAAAACGCAACCGAGGATCAAGGCGTAGATTATTACATTCGATACGGATGACAAAAAGTAGCATGAGAATAGTTAAAAGGTAAAACCGGCCAAGTGCGTGTCGGGCCACGCGCAATATAGGGTTCCGTAGTTGCCCGGTACATATAAGTTGGTCTACTAATACAGACCGCGCCAAACTTCTGGTCCCATACATTATAGGGGGCCAAAAGTTTGGCGCGACCTGTACTCGTAAACCTGTAAAGCGTACTTAGCTGTGATAGTTTTCCTTTTAAATTCATTACATACGAGTATACTACTTCTGCGGATTTTTTCAGATTTCTATAAACAACCGTTTAGCCAGCAGGGGGGGGGGGGGGGGGGACGCTCCACTGTAACTAAAATTTTCACTTTAAAGCTTAATATTTCGACAACGGATCCGTAAATCGAAAAATGGTTTTCACACACCCACAGTGTTTTTAATCGGCCTATCCAACGATACCCCACACTATGGGATAGACGAGAAACAAATCATCCCCAGTTTACGTGTATGAGAGGTACCTATAAAATTTTTATTTTCGAGATTTTTTTTTACCATTTTGTCTGCGTTATAAATATTTATATTCATGCCAAATTACAGCTTTCTAGTATTAATAGTCTCTGCGCTAAGCCGCGGACAGACGGACATGGCGAAACTATAAGGGTTCCTTGTCGGACTACGGAACCCTAAAAAAAAGTAGTTTACCAGGAAGAATAAGAATTAGTTTATAAGAATAAGAATTACTTGATAAGAATAGTATGAATTTTTTATTAATATTAAATGCTCAAGGCGAGCGAAAAAATTGTTTAGCTCATACATGAGAATAAGAATTTTTATTATTGTTATTAGTAATTTTTTGACACCTCATGTTGTTGACTTGTACTTGTGTAATGAAATATATATTTATAGAATTATTTGAATAACCAATCTTCTTTCTTCATTGCTACCATTCCTCGTTTTGTGGTGTAAGTCGTTTTTATGAATGAGCGATAAAAAAAAATCAGAATCATTTAAACATACAATGACTCGTAAACTTATTCGTACGTTAGCGTGGCACGCGTATTCAATCAGTACAAATCGAAAGGAACCGGGTGATTGCTGACTAAACGGAATTGAAACGCCGAATTCAGCTGCGCGAAGGGCGACTTTTAATCGCTGCAGCAACCACTTTCTCCACTGTTTGGGAAATGCAGCAGAAGTTTTTATTACACAAAAATTGATGATATTTTAGATGAGCTTTGGTTTTTTGAGGAGATCGATTATATTACATACCTAGCTTAGGTACGAGGCGTCGCTTATGACGCTGCTGCCACTGAGACCAAAGTGCGAGTTGCCATCGAATGACTTTACTACCGCGTGAATCGAGTTAAGCCGGGTCTCCAGCGCACGTTTTGTACAACACACTAAACAAAACATTGTTTCGCTACACATTTTTACTGATAAGCATGCAGGAGACACGGAGCTTATAAACACAAATATATAGCGGAGCAATATACTGTGTAGACGTTTTGGTGTAGTGTGGAACCCAGCTTAACTTGATTCAAAAAGAAAGTCATTCGATGGCAACTCGCACTTAGCGTTCAGGAGGGCTTACAGCACTGCATTATCGTATAATCCTACCCCTCTCCTGTTTCGAAGAACAAACGAAACTTGGGAGTCTTATGGAAATAGTTTTGTTTTATTTTGTTTATTTACATTTTTAAATATCGTCGCCCGGTTTTTTGCATTGCAACATCGCCATTTCGTGTTCCCCATTAATGACGTGACTCATTGTACATATATCATTTGGTAGTCTTATCGAACTAGGTTTGGTGTCGTGGGCTCCCCTACTATTACCATAATATTACGTACATTCTATGTTTAAAAAACAAGTTAAAATAACAACAAATTAGTAACAAGTCATAAATAGAATTAAATATAATTAAAGATCGGCAGAGCTTTTTTTCTGGTATACTTTAATTTTAGAAAACGGTTACTAGTCTTTTAAATGTTTAAAGTACAAATATAATGTTCAGTCAGGGGAAATAAAACATGTTTCGTTAAAAAGTTCAAGAAGTTTATTAATTATAGTTAAAATTTCATGACTTAGCCTTTATGCTGCCGAGCTTTAAATATTCTTTCTCATGAAGACTGGTTTTCTTAAATAAGAAAATATTTCTAAACTATTAATGATATTTTCAATGAACAATGTAATATGATATACGTATGGATTCTTATTAATTTACCAGAATATGACATAAAAATTAAGTACTATCATAAAACACGACACTATTTTTGCGCAGTGCGCATTAAAAATGTAAAGTTTCAATGTGAACAAATCATTCTTAAAAATCATATATGACAAAATACAATAGAGAACCCATAATAATATTAAAAGTTCTTAACCACTACATTTATCAAACAGTCAAATTTATATACTAACGTAACGTTAATTAACGGTATTACGTTACTACTGCTACTTGTTACAAAATAACAGAAAGTCTTTTGAAAGGTTGCTGATTTGGTAGTCCCTATCCTTTTAAGAGCACTATAGGTAGTGTCTTGTTCTTGGGCTTGAAAGAAATCTTCCTTCAATATCATAATGGATTCAGTTATTTTATAGTCTTATACCAAACCAAAAAGCAGAATAGAAGGGACCAAAAATGTTATTCTCTTCAAAATTATGAATTCGGGGCTACGATTGAGTATATTTTTATAAAAGCCAATTGAAGTCCGTTGTCTTAAGCGATAAATCAAGGTCAATACTATATATAATATAATAAGACAATAAAAATAAGCATATTTAATATTGAAGGATTGTTTCCTAGTACCAAAATTCTTTATTAAAATGAAGGGGCCTCCATACAGAGTCCTCCATAAATTTCTATCGTAATAACTAAAATATACCATGTTATGAGTATACCGAGGAGATCCGAAAATTTACTTATAACTCGATTACTGAAACTCCACATAAAATAGAGTAAAATCTGCATCTAGATCTTTACATTACTTTAACCGGTAACGGGATTCTGTGTTTAAGGAATAAATCTAACTAAAAAATTACGAGTAACAGTTCGAAAACGAGTCCAAACACAATAGACCACATTGGGAGAACCAATAATATCTAGGACTAGTCGTTATCTGGCGATACGGCCAGTTAACGTGACGGGAACACTGATTTGTGTCGATTTGTACACGGTTTCATTTTCTTGATTTTAAAAATACTGTTCATCCCAAAAGAACAGTGCGCTTTTTCCCAATAATCTGACGGGGAAAACAGTTAAATTTCCACGCAATAACCTTCTTGCTGCACTTCAAATAGATGGCGGTGTGTTATGTCCGTTTTCGTCTACTAGATTGTCGCTGTCTATACCGCCGAAGAGCTCTTGAAAATCTTGCTCGAACTGAAACGAGAGAAACAAAATACAAAACATATTCATTAAAACATAAGAAATACATTTCTCCAGTTTGTTAAAAATGCTATCTTTATTTGCAGAAAAAAGTTTTTTTTTTACTATGTTGCGTATCGTGATCTATTTTATTAGTAATTATAATACCTATACAGGATGAACCAAACGAATGCCCCCTGGGGAGAAAGTATTATACATTAAATATTAAAGGTAGCAAATTTTACAAAGGAACCTTTATTTTATTTATTTTATTTTTAAAGTTAAGGGAAACTGCATTCAAATAATTTTAATAAATCACCGGACAAATGTGAAAAAACAGGATTTACGATGCTATGTTACTTAGAAGAATTTGCTTCTTATGATTGACACTTTCGGTCGGTAACATAAAAATACAGGATATTTTTTTACACAGTTGTTCGTTTTTACACAATTGTCCGGTTCGATTTCCGGTTCAGGCAGGTATTTTTTTTAAATTGTTTAAATGCAGTTTGTAAAATAAAGTACAATTTGTTATCTTCAACTTCAATATTCAGGGCACTTTCCTCCAGGGTGCATTTGTTAGGTTCATCATATATATGGTAATCTTAATATATGGTATTTTTAATATATGGTTGCAAACACAGTTCAGTTCTGTCCAATGCAACATCGCAATATTTTCATAGATCCGATAACTATAATTAGAAAGGCAAAAGAGGTATATAACCTGTATCAATAGACCTTGGGAACAAACATGTCCGCTACTCTATTCACCTCTCACTTAGGCGCAAGCCACATGGATCAGGCAAAGGCGCTGACAAGGCACGGACATTTTCCATTCCATTCAAAGTTCGTACTAAACGCATGGAAAAAAGTCGCAATTCGGACACACCGAATGGGACACACGTCGGGCGCGGAACAGCACTAAAACTAAAATATCGACTTTAATGTCGAGAGGATACTAAAATTGTACAATTTATGCCCTTTTTAGGGTTCTGTACCCGAAAGATAGCAAACGGGATCATAATACTACGCCTCCGCTGTCTGTCTGTCCGTCACTTGGCGTATGAAAGCGTGCAAACTATTTGAGCAAACACGCTGTTCCAATAGCACTTGATGCTTATTCAATTGTATCTTAGTACACCTGTACGTACGTCGTATCCAAAAAGTGCTACTTTTCTGACAAATGACTTGGAATGTTAGAGGTGAAACTTACACTTACCAGTACATCTGAGAAGGGATCTGCATTTTCATTATTTCCCATGGCTTGCAAGAGATTGAAGGCATTACTTAGGCCTGAAAAATATGACAATTAAAATTCAATAGATTTATACTAACATATTGAGGTGCATTATAGTAATAGTAAACTTTTACAATGGTATTTTTAAAAATCAAAGAAAAAGGCAATTTTATTAAAGGAATTATAGTCCACTCTTAAGGGTGTATAATACCTCATTTCGCTTCGTATGATCCTGTTTTATACCAACAAATACTGCAACAATCACTCTGAAATTAATATATGATAAAGTTTGCTAACTGTCTTCTTATTACGCTACCAAATAATTTTACTATTATTGCCATATACCGCTCACCTTCCATTAAAAATATCACAAACTTTCTGACTTCTTTAGATAGCATTCTAAACTCAGTTGAACACTGCGCTAATATAGTTCTAGCGGGAGACATAAGCATTAACATCCTTCCAAACTCTGTTGACGATCATAAATCTACGCCTAGCGCGCGAGTCCATCGGGGCCAGAGGCGACGCGCGGGGGCAGCTCGCCCTGCCTTCACCCACCTCGCCGCATTAGTCTGCAGTCGAGTGATGTCCTTGACGGTTGTGACGCGCGCTTATCGATACCGAACTTTAGTCGCTATTGAAATGACAGAGTAATGGAAATACGATTGACAAATTCGTTATTGAAGTCAGCGACGGTAAAGATATTGACTCTGCTCTGTCGGTTGTCTTTGCATCTGATAATGATTAAATAATTGCATTTAAAAAAATATTTTTCTCTATTAGCAATAAACAAGTAAATACTTATCACATTTATTTTCTTTAATAATTTGCAAAATTACCTTGAGTTACAATAACATTGACAGCTGTTGACAAAATCGGTAGTAATGATCGACATTACCATAAATAATTGTTTAGGTCACAGCACTACCGCATTCCTCAGGATGGACATGAATTCGCGCGCTATCAGTAACTATTTATGCTGCGTTTCTGAACACGGTCTGATACCAGCGATTACCACACCCACAAGGCTAAAGTCCTGCTTAGATCACATTTGCATTAGAACAAAAAATGAAGCATTTTTGCATGAAGCAATGATGCATTGTTTGCAAGACATCTCTTACTGACCACGACCTTCCCATTACAGCTATCTATGTACACATTTCTACCATAAAACAACAAGAACATCATTACCTAAAACAAATTATACTGCGGTAGCAACTGACCTCCAAACTGAAGACTGGTCTGACATAATATCTTATTTTGATGTATCAGAAGCAACCACCAAGCTGACTGAAAAACTTAACCAGATCGTCATGAAACACACAAAATTCATAAAAATCAGTCGCTCACAGTACAGTATCAAGTCCTGGATAACTCCGTGCCTGATAAGAATAAGATAAGTCTCGCGCATGAGCTGCTTCAGCACCAGTAGGAGATGCAGGGGGTTGCGCTGGTGCGCGTCGATAGCGTCAAGGACCTGGGAGTGTTAATGAATGCCGAGCTAACGTTCTGGGATCACATTGTAGCTATATGTAATAAAGCTTTTAAGAAGTTAGGTTTAAAAATTAATTTAATTTAAATAGTGACCGTAATTTATACCCTTGTTTTTTTTATTAATTTAATTAAAATTGAATTCCTTGAATTTTTTGTTGCTCGACTTGTCTTTAATAGGTACCGCAACTTATGCACAAAAATTCTACACAAAGTTAAATCAGATTTTGAAAATAAAATGCTAGCGGACAACAACAAAGACCCGAAAAAACTATGAAAAGTAATCAAAAACATACGTGAATTAACTCCTGCTAAAAGAAATGCTTCTGCTGAGCTACTTGCTAATATACCAAGCAAATCAGAATCAACCAATCACTACAATACCTATATTACTTCAGTAGGAACAAATCTAGCAAAAGAAATACTAGCAACAACGAGTCAAATCGAATCAAATCTTGCTTCACTTGCTGTTTCTTCCTCTACCCCTTCAAGATCTTTCTTCTTGTTTCCTACAGATGAAGTTGAAATAATAGACATCGCACGTCAGCTAAAAAATGATAGTGCACCTGGACTAGATGGGTTTAAAAACCTCCTTGTGAAGTATGTCTTAAATAGTTTAGCTAAACCTTTATCACACATTTGTAACCTAAGTCTGAGTAATGGCATATTTCCTGGTTAAGGGAAAGTTGCTACTGTAACTCCTATTCATAAATCCGGTGACAAAAGCTATAGACCCATTTCACTTCTCTTGGTATTCTCAAAACTGTTTGAGAAAATTGTAACTCGTCGCTTAGTTAAATATCTAGAATCAAATAAAATTGTCTCACCAACCCAGTTTGGCTTCAGACATGGAAAGCCTACTTAAATGAAGTCACTCTTCACCTGAATTCAATAACTTCACATCTTGACAACGGGCGCTGTTGTGTAGGTGCCTTCTTAGACTTAGCAAAAGCGTTTGACACGGTTTCCATTCCGATTATTTAAAAAAAACTAGACAATATAGGCATAAGATGCATTACTCTCAATTGGTTCCGCAGCTATTTGTCGGACAGAGTTCAGATTACTAAAATTAGTGACGTTCTCAGTGATCCTTCAAATGTTAAATATGGTGTACCACACACAGGTCAGCATTTTAAGCCCAATTAACATTAACAACGATTATCTCAGTCTTTAAACCCAAAAATTTTGTGTTACGACGACGATACTGCGATTATCTTTAATGATACCATCTGGCCTTCTGTTTTTAATCGAACTACTGACGGTCTCTCTAAAATCTCTAACTGGCTTTCTAGAAATCTTCTTACACTACACACAAGCAAAACCAAATACTTACGTTTTCACAAAACTGAAGCTTCAGAACCAATTTGTAACATACCAATCAAAATACATCGCTCCACCTACACATGTTCCTGCGACATTATTCAAAGAACCGATGCTATAAAATATCTAGGTATATTCCTCGATGAGAAAGTCAACTTCAATAAACATAATATATATCTTTCCTTGCCGGAAGGGCAAGAAAAATCATCCACGTCATGAGTTTTGTGCCTCAAAAGAAACCTTAAGACTCGTATATATTACTCTTTGTCAATCTGTTCTAAATTACTGTATAAGCTGCTGGGGTGGATCATCTAAAACACATATTATCACAATCGAAGGAGCTCAAAGGTCAATTCTAAAAGTAATGTTTAAAAAACCTATTGATTATCCCACTGAAACTTTCTACAGAGAATGCGGTGTCTTAACCAGAAAACTTTTTATCCTTAGAGCAGCACTTATTCAACACAGAAAAATTATTTACTCTCCGGAATACGATAAATTGCTTCGAAGAAGAGTATTTAGGACAAAAATAACAGCGACAAAAACTAAATTTGCACAAAGATTTCCTCCCTACCTAAATCCTCATAATCTACAATATTGTCGCTAAAGAATGCAATATAAAACTGGCTTCCGTACATGAAGCAAAACGAATAATTGAAAAATGGCTGCATAATTTATATTTATATTACGTCGATACAGAAAATATATGAGGTATATTTGGAGAACATATATCATAAACTTAAATAATCTCTTATTTTTTAAATATTAATAGTTATAAGTATAATGCTCATTTAAAGGTATATAGGTATTTTTCATACATACTCATTATTTATTTCAATCCTATCTATTCCATTATATGTAAATACTCGCTTAATTTGTACATAAAATCTATCTATACAACTATTTATTTTCTTTAGTAGCAGTGAGTCCTTATTAGATTTTAGACCCTAAAAATGATTTTTTTGCTCTTTTCCTTTTTTGTTTTAGGTTAAAATAAGTTTAAGGTTTTAGATCCTAATCATCTTATTAACACAATTGTCACCCGTCCTATTATAAGACAAAACTTTTGATTAATCAATCTACACATCATCTATTCTGGGAACTACTGAATTTTTTGTAATGTATGTGTGAAATCAATATTTTTGTATTTTGTATTTTAATGCTATGTCCATGCTGTTGTGAAAACTTGATTCCATTAAATTTTCTCGATAGAAAAAAATTACAAAGTTACCTCAAAAACCGTACAATAAACCAATAGCATTCAATGAATACTTGAAATTAGATCTGAAACTTTGCATAATATAACTGATATTAGTATAAAGCAGCTGTAAACTGTTCCATAAAAATGAAAAAACCATCAGTGTAGCCGCGATTTCAAAATAACTGATGTTTTTGCGTGCGCGGCATCTGGTTAGAGTAGGATAGACAGTTGCAGAAACGTTAGAGCAGGACTGCGAATTGAGATAATATGGGCCCTTAAGGGTTATAAGAGTTAAAAAGTAACAAAAGCTTACCTGGATCACCAAGAAGGCTTTCGATACAGCTGGTATCATATATTTCATTTTCATCCGTTTTTGGAGCTTCATCTGGACATTTTGTCGGCGGTACATCTACTATCTTTCTTTTGTACGTGAGTAAAACTTCATTATCATCATGATCCCCAGGGCGCTTGCCAGCCGTAATTGGTTCCCCAATACTTGTACTGGCATTGTTCAGTTGAACGGCACCCAGGATTTGATCTGACACCTTAGACACAACTGGTGGTATACTATCAAGGTGACTCTCGAAGCTCCTTTTCATAAAAGTGTTTTCAAATGTCTCTAATTTTGGCACAACTTTCTCTGGTCTACCCTTGGCTGCCGTGCTTTGATGATCATCTTTATTTTCTTTAGGGACTGTTTTAATGACTGTCGGTGGTTCCGGGCTTAGTTTTCTATTTGTGTTTGGCAATTCCGTAGCTTGGGTGTTGCGTGGACTGCTTATTGATTTGAGAATTGTGTAGATCTTTTCTATGCAACTGACAATGCGTTCTGGTCGAGGCGGAACGATGGATATTGGGGGATTCGGAGAGCAGGTTTCTTCAGAGATGGAGCTACACGGCGATGCTTCGCTTTCTACTATAGACTGAGGTATGTTATCGAAGAGACGCAGGATAACTTTCTCGAGCACACGGGGATCTTCCACTTCTATCTGCTGATCATCAGCCTGCAATCGTAAATAAACGCAAGTTAAAAGGATATATTTTTTCTCAAGCATGCTCGTCAAGAGGCGCTATTCTTTTGAAAAAAGAGGATGCGTAGTGCCCCATTTTTGCTGTAGAGGAAAAAAAAAATGAAAATGCATTTACGTTTTACGCCTTAATAGGTAAAGAAACGATAACTTAAAAAATAGACCAAGGGGAACATGCCATACAGCCAAGCCGACTGTTCGTTGTTCATCTTGGAATATGCAAAGATATAATAACAATAGCCCAAGCAGCCAATATTTAACACAGTGCGTGGGTTCCATATTGTTTTTAATATATATAAATTACCTTCCTCTAGTTAAAGACTTATCTGAGATAGTTCTATTCGCAGACGACACATCACTTATTTTTAAAACATAAATCCGAAATTTATAAAATTTACATTACCAAAAATGTAATTGAAGTATAGATGTAATCTTTTCTTTTCTTTCCAAGCTAAACTAAGTTTTTAGGCATTACTATAGACTCGTCTTCAGTGAGGTCCCCACATAGAAGCCCTCTGTGGTATACTTAGTTCAGCTGCATACGCTGTTAGACGCATGTCATATTACTGATGGGGATCTAGTCTAGATTTGTAGATTTTGGTTATTTCACGGAATAAGGAATAATAATAGCTTAGTCCCTGTGTTTGCTCTGCTTGACCCCTAGTGGCGAGTAGACGAATGATGTATCGAATCTTAGTTATGTTATTTATCGCTAGGTGGATTTCTAAAAGGGGCAGGGCCAAGTACGCTGTGCCTTCCCCTTACATCTGCCTTCCACCCCGCTCAGTGACACAAAATTTTTCTTGGAAAAATGAACTATCGGCAGCTCCTCTTCGTATCTACTAAGTATGCAAAAATTGCGTTTTAAAGCAATTAGAGGAAATTGGTTACTAATAGTAGGGTTCTCGCATTAAAGTTATGTTATTTTACGCCTTACATTTTGATTTCATTCGATTACAACGATAAATACGCTTTTAAAATTTGTTAATCGAATGCAATCAAAATGTAAATCATAAAACGATAAAATTTAAATGTAAGACCCTAATTTATTACTAATCAATTTCCGCTAATTGCTTTAAAATGCAATTTTTGCATAATTTTTATTCAAAAGTAAGGAAAACAAATTACGAGTATGATGTGCATTTTGCACCGGCATTCGATTTTACCACTTTAAAATTATATATATGTAAAGAAAACCCTACTCTCGTATACTAGCATAGAGTCATCGCTTTTCTTAATTTGAATTTGCCGTGTCACGTCACGGCTGACAATTGTGACATTGGAGAAAAGATGAGATATAGGTTATGATTATTAAAAATAACTTTCCTTTAGAAAATTATCTAAGACCTGAAATAAGGGCTTTAATTGTTGTTTCTTTTATTTTCACAGGTGAGTGAATGTTTTGTTTATAAAATAATATAATAGGTTAAACATTGTAAGAACGCATTGTAAATAAAACTTTTATTTTCACAGAGAAACGCAATTACGTCTTTGTTTCAATATTTCCATAAAAAAAGTAATACATCATTACAGATATAAATAAAAATCTTTTAAAATTACTCAATATATATTTCGGCCAGCTTGTGGTCGTCGTCAGTCGAATGAATAAAGTATAAATATTTGACATTATGTGACATTGTTTTGGTGGTTTGGACATATTATACAGAGGATCAATGAGAGTAGAGAGTAATGAAAGATTAATATAAATCAAATCAAATATTTTATACTTTGTTCATTCGTCTGCCGACGACCACAAACTGGTCGAAATATATATATAATATTAAATCTCATTAAATTAAAGACTCCAGTAGTCAAACAAATAATATTTATTGAAGTATAATATATATAATAATAATATAAAAGTTTGAAAATACACATCACATCCTTAGACCATTTAACACGGGACCTGGCAAAGCGCGACTCTTAGTACTGAAATTATTCTGCCGTTTTCCACGGGAGGGGAGGTAAACACGCACAACACACATTTACTCATTCACGCACAGCCTGCGAAAAATTGATATGTCACACTAAATCAAAAGCTGCAACACAAACACAAAACGCGCGCACAAGCAAACTTACATGAACAAATCGTGTTATATGGTCTAAGATCACATCCTTACCAGTTTTTAGTGTATCTGTGGCCTTAGTATGAAAACATTACGGTTACGTTTAGTTTGAACGTAACGCGGTTTTGTATGAAATCTGATAACCGCCCCTAGTTTCCCCTGGATGGCATTAGTAGTAAAAAAATAAAGCACTATAGTCGGTGCCAGATAAACCTGGGCAAAAAGTCATTCACTTGTCTATACCAAGATACTCAAATATCTTGAACGATAGTGTCGAAATGTGTGAGCCGTATCGTTAAACAAGGCGTCACTTGAGTATCATGGTAGGGGATGTCTTTGACCCGTAAACTCGGCAGACGTTAACAAGCGATATTTGTTATTCTCTATGGTATGGGTATTCTGATTATTGCAACAAAATCATTCGAAGTATGTCATTTCTTTTCGAGAAAGGCGGAAAGTCGCATGGTGCTAAGTCCGAGCTGTAAGGAGAATATCTCAGTAATGTCACTCCAGTGGGTCTAGAAGCAAAACCGGTCGAGGCTTGTCGTTTATCAAAGATGAGATGAGTGAGCGTAAGTGTGAACCTTCTCGGTGTTAAAAATGTTCTGTTCTAGTGACAGTCCATACTCGGATTCTCCTTTGACTCTCGGGGATATATTTCCTAACGATATGTTTTTTAGGGATCCATGCGTCGTCGATACAAAACATAAAAGAATTAGGTAAAAGTAGCTCAGTTTGAATTAAACTTACGTTTTTATCACTTGTCTCCGATTCCGGTTCCACTTTCTTTTCCTGTTCCTGAACTAAAATTTTCAATTTCTTCTTCATAAGATTGATCAGGTTTTTTCCCTCCGTCTCTTCGACGACAGTGTTTGTGCAGACGAATGTGGTCACAGTATTTGAGCCAACTTCAACTTCAAGACACCCTTTGGTCTTCATATAGATGAACTGCCCATTTTTAGTCATCAAACGGTAGCAGGATTCTCCCATCAGTCGATGCTGGTCATACACTGAAAACAATAAAAAAAAAACTTTTGCGCTTCTTTGTTAAAGACAACGTGAGAACTTATTAATGTTTACATCTCAACTAATTAGAGAGTTTCTCATAAATCGTTGGAGCGTTTTGTAAGCCTTGATTAAATGACTTTGTTTTGAATAAATGACGTTCTTGTTAAAATTACATTGTAGCTACACAGATTCACAAAATTTTCTTAATTTTCTTTACAAAATGTCACGCACGCATATTCAGTATATGTGGGGATAAGAAATTAAATTCAAACCGCTTAGCAGGATCCTAAAAGTAATACTTAAGACATGCAGCCTAATTGATTATTTAAAATTCGCTGTAATAGAAACATTTCGCAAATCACATGAAAAAATGTAAAGTTACGCAACGTTCATTCGCCCTAGCAATAAAACATTAAATGTATGAATTTTCCTTTTTATGGATATATATTCGAATTCTATGTATGTGAGATATATGTTAATAGGAAGGAAATAAGGAAAGAATAAAATTATATTGACAAAAAGCGTGATTTTAGAACCTGTCTTAATCGAAAATGTTTACTTATTTGCTAGGGTTCCAAATATTAACTACCTCTTTTAGAATTTTAACAGATCCGAAATCGCAATGGCACACTTCATTAATAACAATAAAAAAAAACTAATGTAAATAGTTGACCTTGCACTACTAAGGAGTGGAAAAGTGGAGTCACCTCAGTTTAATATGTTTACAAGTATTCCATGTCATAAGATCACGTTATCTTGAGACCGTCTGATAGTTTAAGGGGTAAATAAGTTCAGATAACAATAACGTGTCTTCTTTGTACCAAACATACTGTGCAACAAAGGGAAATTCAAAATAGATGTTTAGCAAGCACACAAACACAGTACACAACAAACAAAAATAAAAAGCTAGATAAATAAAAAGACATACTGTCACGCAGAGCAGTAAGGACCCATTGGACATCATCGCGGTGCATAAAGGTCATAGCATTGATACCATTGACCTCGTGGGTCATGTAGCCAGTGACCAAAGATATTTTCTGCTCGCACTGGATAATCTCTCCATCGACGGCGTGGCGAGTGCGATATTCCATGCGAAAGGCCTCAATCTTGCGTTCGAAGAGGAACGTTTCCGCATTCGGTCGTACTAATCCAATGAAAACCTGCAGATAATGGTTTATTATTAAAGAAAAGTGTTATATTAAAACCTGACAGCGAAACGTCGACGTCTGTTTGCGTCGTAAAACAAAAACTACCGAGGCAATCTAGCTGAAGCAGGATTAGATGAGGATTTTGAAAGAACTCCTTTAATATTGTTAATAAAATACGAGTATAAATGATGTACAGCTTCAACAGTAAAAATTTGAATTCTCTAACGATAATAACATTCAGCAATCTATAATTACGAGCTGGCTCTAATGTCATAAATAAAATGCGAATACTGTGGTCCGTACAGTTTCAATAGTAGAAATTGGAATTGCCTAACGAAACCCCAAATTTAGCAACCTAAAATGCTTGATTCTTTTTATCCTAATTCCATTTATGCTCATCTTACTACAAGTGGTGGAACTTAATATGACTTTTGTCATATATGTAACTCTTAAAGTAAAAAAACCAAACATACCTTTTAATAAAAAAAACTGTACAATTTAAAATATAACTCACGAGATCATTCCCGCTGCTGCAAGGGTTATCGCCTCTGGCACGAGCCCGACGCACCATTTGACAGCATCTGGAGTTCTGACTCACAGCTTTGTCAGATTTTCGAAAAGATCCTTCCACGTAGAAGGTGAGGTACTGAGGCGGTTCAGAGCGCTGGGTCAGCTTTTTGAACCTGAAGACAAGCAATATAATTTTCGACATTTATATTACTTATAATAAAGTCGTAAAAAAGTCTTGTCAGAACATTGAATATATTTGCGAAATTTAAAATGAAATTTTGTCTCTCTGTTCCGTTTTAACTCGAGTACCACTCAACAGATTTGAATGCGAACGCCATTAAAGTTTTTGTTTTAATTCGTGAGCTTTTAATAAAGTGCTTTCTTGTGAATGCACATTTATATTTTTCATACTGTATCTTGTTGTCGCTTCTATCACATGCGTTTGCTGGTAAAAATCTCTTTCAGCGATAATTACTGTTGCTATAAATATTTTGTGTGCAATAAAGAATTCGAATAGGAATATGAATTTGAACTTATAAATTCTACACAGTTGTAATCAATATTAAATGCTATTTATTCCGCATTTGTTTTGTGCCGTCATCGTCGTGGTCAAGTTAAAAATAAGTGTAAATGAGAATCATAGCAAAAAAACTGTCCAGCATTAAAGTTTAATCCACGTTTAATCACTAAGTTACCTGACAACAAATTTCCTTTTTTCCTTGGCAAGAGTGTCATTCATTCTCGCTATGGCTTCTGGGCCATCGCCAACGATGAGTTCTCCATTTGGACCCAAGATGTTTCCTCTGGGTATCAGCTGCTGCCTCAGCATTTGTTGGTCGTCCATATGGGTTATATTCATGATGCTATGGCCAAGCAAATCCAGCTGAAAGATATGATTGAAATGAAAATAGAAAAACATCAAAATATCGAGAGGAAACCTGCATGCCCTAAAAAGCGTGTATTTGTGCCAAAAGAATGGCGATAGGGCTCACCCACCCATCACTTGGGGACGTTATAATCGTCGGTGAAACGCGGATGAACCGAATGTGGACTGTGACTCAAGGGCCGGGCGTAGCAAGGTACGGGCAGGGAGGGGCGGCTGCCCCCCTTAAAAGCGGTCGTTCGCTGATAAATTGTACTTTTGACGGGCTTCATAGCTTGCGACGCTTCTTTTATGGGTCGATTATTAACTAATCAAGAACTCCATGTTATATGTTAAAAACAAAGATCAAAACAATATAATCTAGGATATTCTTTGTCTGCAATATATAAATACATACAATCCGGGCTACGCCATGTAACTTGCATTTTACAGTTCGCACTCGGAACACCTCTGACACTCCCTCGGGGATTCATGTCATGATGATATATATAAATATATAATGAAAGAACAAAGTTATGTTAAAAAGAAATAGGGCGGCTAAATAACACTATTTTCGATGATCAAATAATGCTATTGGCCATTTTTTGTTTTATGTCAAATTTTAAGCCAAACTCGGTCCGAAGTCCGAAGAAGCTTTTTCCACAAAAACCATAAATTTCCTGATTTTCACCCAAGCCTCGATGGCTGTCTATCATAAAAACCAGCTGGGCTCATTGAGGTAAAGGCATGTGAGGGAGAAAATTACCCAGGAAGAAAATAAATCATGTGAAAGAAATTTCATTTGGGATGTCTAAAATCGGCTTTTTAACTACTAAACTACACGTGGTTGACTAAGTATGTGTCAGTGGCGAAGGGTCCATTCATATAACACGATTCCCATCGGCTTGTTTAGGAAATGGCATCCATACTACAATTCTTTATTCCGTGCTCTTCGCTTTGTCAAACATTTCCATGAATCTCAATACTACAATTACTCTTGGCTGACAGGGAGTTGCAAAGTACAATCCCGACGCTACGTATCTACTTAGTTTAGGTTACACTGGACCGCCGATATCAACCTTACGTTATAAAAGGAGGTCCTCTGTAACTTCAACTCAAACTTGACTCAAGAATGAGTTCAAGTAATCACTTTCCCACTTAAGGGCAGCGGACCGCACCGCTGATGTTATTGACTACTGTCAGCTAACAACAGTACCTGTGATCGTCACGTTTTACCGCAACAGGCACAGGTCACCCGACATCGCGCCCTCCTCATCCGCGCTCTGCCTACCTGTGTTAGCAACAATAACGCCTTAAAGGGGGTCAAGACAGGATAGCCCCGAGCAGTACCAAGCGCTGCTCATCCGCCGTCAAACTATATATGACATGATTGACTCAACTAAGTGTTGTTGGACCCGCCAGAGAAGCTGGCTCCCTCATTATCCAAGGAGGTACTCGGAGCTGCTCTCACGCTCACCTCGCGGAATAAAAATGCACGAAACATAATTACGCCAAACCCTTGTTCCAAACGCTATCTTGACCTTGCGGCTTCGATAACTCCTACACGGACGGGTGACCCGGACAACACCTCTAGCGTCGGGTTGTCTCCTCTAATATCCAGATAGAGTGCCGGAGATGAAGTCCTCCCACTGAAACCGCACGGTCGTGCACACGAATGCACGCGTCCATACACCAGCAGTGTTCATCGGACAACTTGAGGACAACTCACGTGCCCCGCATAACCCGTTCACATTGGTGGCCGCCCCAAGCGCCGTTACTAGGGAATGCTAACTGCTCACGGAGACGAGCGTCCGGTGACAAGCTGTACCGGACAGACAACGTGCTCGAACCCCTGCAGTTCAAACCACGAAGTTATTAGCCGAAACTAATAACATGCCACTACGAGTCCAAACCCATGTCAGACACCTTCCGCGAGCGTAAGCAAGCATCAGGTCGGCTCAAGTCTGACTCCCGTAGTACCCAATAAAACCCAGCCGGACCCGTAGTTCCAGCTGGGGTGTCTCCAACCCGAGTTGCAAAGTACAAAGAAAATAGGTATGTTTTCCTTGGTTGCTTTTCTGAGTAAGGCGATTTTTTGTCCGGTTTCCCTTTTTAAAAGTTCACCCTTTGCCACTGGTGTGTGTTAATCTTAAAAGACTATTTAGAAAATATATGGATGATTTGTTTCTGTGTATTTCATAAAGAACATTGGTTACAGAAAATGTAAATATTAAAAATGTCCCTAACGATAAAATGTTCAATCGTGACTCAATTCCTTCCAATATGGAAATATTTAACAACTCTTTTCTGCTGTATCATACTTTTTTTTCGTTTTTGTATCTTTTGTGTTTATTATTCACCATTTTAGAGCTTCGATTAAGGGGAAGTGTAGGAGTTCATACTTACAAACTCTGAAATACTTTCTAATGCTGCTATTATTCCTTTCAAACTTTCATTCATCAAGAAAAACCTAACGTGTCGCATACCGACTCTCGTTTTAAACCCATAAACCAAATAAATCCACTCGTAAATACATATGTCCGAGGTTTTCTTTGACGAGTACGATCAACAAAACTTTGATCACGACAAGCATATTTTCTCCAGGCACAGCGGCAAGCAGCTGTCCAACAAGGAAGCCAGGGCACACACACTAACTTCAACCCGAACGGACATTCTAGAAAGATTCAAGTAGCCAAGTGTGGGAAATTCTCCAAAATTATCGAAAATGCGAATCACATTTAAAATGTATTTTATTCCGCTGATAATAACATCGTTTTTATCGAGAAAATACTTTAAAATAAAATAAACTAATAAAAATCTGCCATTCCTCTTTTGGTTTTTTATAGAGACAAAAATGTCATTTTTATAGACAGTAGAGCTAGTTTCTAAAATAGGTAATCCGTGGGTAATCCTTTATATATTAGTATTCACAACACCAAGCTCCAGAACACTGAAAACAAGAAAGAGACGATCTTGGAGCATTAAATGTGATTCTAAAGATATTGACGATGACTTGAGAGAAGGACGTTATGTCAGATTCCGGAGGAGGCCAGATTGCTCGTCTCGGAGACCAGCGGAACACCCTCGACGGTTCCTGATAACTTTGTGTTTCTTCTTTCGACAACACAACTTAACTGTCTGGTGAGACTTCGGTCCGTGGTATGACTGTTGGGACACCGTCACTAGTGCAATGGTTCTATTTATAAACTTTAACATCATTCCAATATTGAATACTTAAATTGGGCTTGTTGTAAGGCCCAAAAATTGCTGTGTTACTACATAGTTTATAAAGTTATTTGTGTCGGTTGTATCTGTTTGTTTGAGAATAGAATGATGTGCAGAGGACTGTAACGATATTGACGATGGCTTATCTTGATACATTACTTGTAATTTCAAGTTGAAATAAATTCCCCTTTACATTTTTATACTTGTTTCTAATCTTTTGCTGTGGAGGAAATATACTATTGTACACGTAGTAGTAAAAATAGTAATGATTCCAAAAACTTAAAAAAAAATCGAAAAGTGTTGCTTTTACGGCTGATATATTTTAATTTTAATTCAACTTTATTTAGTTTAATATTGTTATATTCTTACATTTAGATAATGTAGCCAAACCGAAGCAATCGACTTGCCCGGTGCCCACACTTCTCTCGTCTGTTCGTACTGGCACTGATCTTACTGTACATCCAAGACGTATGTACAACGATCCAAGGGCCTCTCAGCAAGCGGCACCAGTTATTACCAGTGCCACACAATCGGAGTCTTATTCGATAGATCTCGACAATATTTTTCTCTTAAAAACAAGGTTATGCAGACCTCAAAAAGATTTTTCTTGCATCCTTTCCATAGATCTTCGCAAATTCTTACTTTCACCTTGAAATTCGAACATATCTTTACGGAGTCTTTGTGAGCATTAAAAATTAGATCAGTTGTAGTCAAAAGTGTCATAAGTCATCTGATCTCTCTAATGCTGCTATTATTCTTTTCAAACTTTAATTCAACAAGAGAAACCTGACGTGTTGCTAACCGACTCTCGTGTTGCACCCAAAAACAAATAAAGCCACTCGTAAATATGTCCGAGATTTTCTTTGACGAGTACAACTACTACACGACAAGCACATTTTTTTCAGGCACAGCGGCAAACAGCTGTCAAAGAGGGAAGCCAGCACATACATCAATCACTTTGACTGGAACGGACATTCTAGAAAGATCGTCACCAAGCTCGAGAACACTGAAAATACCAAGTAGATGACTACGACAAAGAATTAAATTCTATTATAAAGGTAAAAAATATTGACGATGGCTTGTAAATACTGCAATTTTATGCCAAATGAGAGAAAGACGTCATGACGGATCCCAGAAGAGGCCGGATTGCTCGTTTCGGAGATCAGCGGCGGAACACCCTCAACGGTTCCTGGTAGCTTTGGGTTTCTACTTCAGACAACATAGCTTCAAGTAACGGTGTTGGATGAGACTTCAGTCAGTTGTATGACTGTTGGGTTGTTGGGACACCGCTAATAGTGCAATATAATTCTGTGTTTAAACTTCAACATCGTTCAAATGTCTGATCTCAGCCCGTATTGGACTTGTTGTGAAGCCCAAAAATTGCTGTCTAGTTTATTATTTTACTTTCGTCTGTTATATCTGTTTGTTTGAGAGTAGAATTATGTGCAAAGAACCGTTATATTACTCGTATTATTTATATATAAATATGTTTATTTTTATGTTTAAATTTGTTTCTAATTATTATTTTCTAGTTTGTGATGCACTTTAGTAATATTAACAAATATGTTTTAATAGTATTCCAATGCTATATATTTCGCAATAAAAACATAATCCTGTAATTTTTTGTCCCTTCATTTTTATACCTGTTTTTAATATTTTAATGTTTCCTTTCAAACCTTTCCAAATCGCAAAATATCAGACGAAAGGAAATTGTCCAAAGCGCGTATTGTCTAAAACGCAAAAGCTCAAACTCGTGAAAAGTCCAAAGATTCTTTCATCAAGAAAACCTAACGTGTCACACACCGACTTTCGTGTGGAATCCAAAAACCAAATAAATCCACTCATAAATATGTCCGAGGTTTTTTTGTAGAAAGAGTACGATTTCTATAACTTTGATAATTTTTCAAAGTTATGAAAATTTTCCTTCTCCACCGAAGTCAGTTACACACAATCTCTTCGACCGGAACGAACATTCTAGAAAGATTATAATCAAGCTCCAGAACACTGGAGAGAACAAAACGACGAATGCGATTATAAAAGTACAAGATATTGACGATGGCTTATAAAATACTCCAATTTTATACCAAATGAGATAAAGACGTTATGTCGGATTCCGGAGGAGGCCAGATCGCTCGTTTCAGAGATCAGCAAAACACCCTCGATGGTTCCTGGTAACTTTGGGTTTCTACTTTAGACAAATGGTGTCGGATGAGACTTCGATCCGTGGTATAATTGTTGGGACACCGCTTCTAGTGCAATGGTTTATAAACTTCAACATCATTCCAATGTCTGATCTCAACTCGAATTGGACTTGTTGTGAGGACCGAAAATTGCTGATTTGTGTGTTCTATCTGTTTGTTTAAGAATAGAATAATGCACAGAGGACTGTAACATACCTTGTAATTTATTTTAAGTTGGAATAAATTCCCGCCCTACATTTTTATACCTGTTTGTTATCTTTTGCTGTGGAGGAAACATAGTAATGTAGTAGTAAAAATAGTAATGAGACATAAAACTTTCAAAACCTAAAATTTTGCTTTTACGGCTATTAAGATTTAATTAAGATTTTAATAAAGCTTTATGTAGTTTAATATTGTAACATTCTTACATTTAGGTTATGTCATACGTTCGAAGCGATCGGCTTGCCCGGTGCGGTTGGTTCTCTCATCTGTTCGTCGTGCTACTGGCCTTACGATACTTCTAAGACGCATGTACAATGACACGCAATTATTACCAGCGCCACAAAATTGCAGCCATATTGTATAGATATCGACAATATTTCTCTCTTAAAAAACAAGGTTATACAGTCCTCAAACAGTTTTTTTTGCATTCCTTACAAGGGTCTTTGCAAATTCTGAAACGCTTAGCACGCCTTGAAATTCGTCAATATCTTTGTGCGAATTGAACGATGAGACCAATTACAGTCGAAAGTGTAATACGTCATCTGGTCGCCAAACTGGAATTCCGTATGTATGTAAAATATACAATTTCTGACTATCTTCGCACCAACGGGGTTTTGTACTCTACTGTCCTGTGAAGCTTCCATATACAGCCGTGCATTTACAACGGCCAAAAACGGTACAGATGAAATCACTATAAAACTCGATAGTCAAGAGTGGTACACAAATAAAATAATAATGAAATGGGCAAAAAATTGAATTTTTTGCCCATTTCATCGCAAGCAGAAGCCTATTGAGGCATTTTTTTCGGACCCCTAATATTTGGTCATAAAATTAATTCAAAAATATTTATGTTAATACCTAAACCTATGTTACCCCTAAACCTGTGGTACCTGGATGATGTCACTATTGGGGGAAGCATGGATACTGTATTCTCAGATGTTGATACGTTACTTACATTTTTAAGAAATTTATTAGAGCTTCAGACGTCGTGGAACCAAAACAATATACCCATAAGTTCAAATTGTGGTTAACGAACCTTGATTATGATGGTACGGAGGAGCTGCTGGTGATAACTAAATAAATAAATTGATACGATTTGGTATTCTCAAATTTAACCAATACCATAAACACTCATCTACAGTCACAGATTCACACACCTCGTACATTCACACTTTCTAATACCCCTTTACATACATACCTTGTTACCCGTAACACACACCCTCACAGATTTACAACATATGCGTGCGTTTAAAATAATAATTACTATTTTTTTTGTATACATCCCTACTAATAATTATTTTTTGCTACTGTCATGCTGCAGGACGGCTATGTAGCCAGCGCAGATGCCAGGGTCTAATATATTTTTTGTAATACAATTATTGTTATATTTAACTTAAGAATGCTGTTTTGGATTATATGTATGCTATTTCTGTTTAGTCCAATAAACTATTTGTATTTATATTTGAAATGCTTCTCTCAAAATTTAAAGAGATAGGTATAGAAGTAAACACAAACAAATCAGACTTTTCAATGCACCCCGACTTCATGTGAATAACTTAGGCGATTCCAAACTCTCATCCGAGGCCTTTAATCTTTAAACAAGGATCAATTTTTTTGGAAGAACTCATATTCTCGGAGACGTTAAAAATATTTTCAAAAAGAATCTTAAATATCTTTCAGTGCATACCCTATGACTTATAATATAAGGACTGTCTAGGAATAGACGAAACATTTAAAAACAGCCTTGAACTTGAACATATATAAAATATTAGTCTAGACGAAAACCAGTGGCTTCCGGAGGCGTTGCTAATCCGGTACAGCGGTCTTGAAATTTGCCGCGTGGAGGATACTGGACTAGTATCCAATTTAGCCTCTGCACATGGGGTCGTGAATCTTGTCATCACATACTTGATGTCAATGGTGACAGTCTGAGGATACAATTTTACAAAAATGGTCACTGTCAAGTTCCCCTAGGCCACCCGGAAGTGCAGAGAAGTTGGGACGACATCCATTCTAATTTTAATTTGAATGAACTCAAGCAAAAGTTTTCACCAGAGACACTGCAGCCCCGTGGAAGTGGACCTGTGCAAGAGATTGATTGACGATATTTTCATGATATGGCCGCACAGCACAAACTTAATGATATATCTTCTAATTGAATGATACTGAACAGTACGATCAGCTAAAAGGTTCGTCATTCAAATTCCATATATTTGTTAACAGATGTCACAGTGATTTTTATATGTCATACATTTCATAAGTTTGTAATTTTTATACAAATCATTTAATTAACTTATTTGAATGGTATGGAACTCCCGGGCGCAAGTTCTACTTGCACTTGACCGGTTTTTAGGGTTCCGTAGTACCTGAAAGGTAAAAGGAACCTTTATGGTGAGACTCCGTTGTCCGTCCGTCCGTCCGAATGTCACAGCCTCATTACTTTGGCACCGTTAAAGGTAAAGATTTGAAATTTGTTAGGCGTAAAAAAAATGAAATTTTTTAAATTGTTAAAAATATTTCTAATGCAAAAGTGAGAAAGATAAAAAATAATATCATAATGTATTGTATATGGGTATCAAATTGTAGGTATTAAAGAGCTGATTATAAAAATATATACTTTTACTATATTTACTGTCACCAATTTCGAGAAATCTTTGAAAAACACCAAAAAGTGCAGGTCCCCCCCCCTTATTTCCGAAACTGGTGGACCGAAAAAAATAAAAAATCCTGATTATAGGCCTTGTATTGGCCAATTACAAGAAAACAATACCGATTAAAAAAAATTACAAGAAATGAGAAATATAAAAAAATGTAAATAAATAAAAAAATAAATTGTACATATTAAAGAGGTAATTTTTAAAATATATACTTTTGCTATATTAACTGGCACCAATTTCGAGAAATCTTTGAAAAACCACAAAAAAATGCATGTCCCCCCTTATCTCCGAAACTGGTGCACAGAAAAAAAATTTAAAAATCATGGTGATTTGGGATTATATAAAGATTACAGGAAAAAAAATAGCGGTTGAAAAAATCACGATCATAAAATGACAAAATGTAATTTTTCATCCTCGAGTTTTATTTCGAGTACGGTATAAAAATATTTGTGTCTCTCTTTTGTGCTACAATCAATTCTTTTTTAAGTTAAACATAAACAGTTATGGGCAAGATTTTAAATACTTTTTTCCTGACTGTTCCCAAAACTGTCGAATTACGGAACCCTAGGTATGCGAGTCTGACTCGCACTTGACCGGTTTTTTTATTTTGGCTAATCATACTACGACTTGGTGTTGGGTTTGACCAAATGTGGGAAAAAAATGCTAAGTCCGATGACCATACTATATAAATATTAAGATGACTCTTCCATATAAAGTGTAGGTATTATGTGCCAAAAAAGTTTATGTAAAATGATAGTGTGATCTTTTGTCACTTTGTTCGCCACTGTTTCTGTACCCATCGTTTTCTTTCTCGCTGTCTATCTGCATATCTAATGAACCGCTTATCTTGCTCACCCCTTGATCAATCAATCTTATTTTACCTTTATAAATCTGAATCCACTTCCACTTAGCACGTTTTTGGGAATGTTGCAAAAGCCTTTTAAGTCAACATCATAATATTTATTATCTTTAGCCAACATGTTGTCGCTCTGTAGGTCATTCAGTACGTACTAATGAAATACTCGTAAATAGCTCTTCTGACACCAGAGCATCTAAAAGCTGGGGAAATCTACCAAAAGTAGTCTATACACCCAAGTTTAAAGATAATGATAAATACTTAGGTTTAAAACTCAATGTTATTTTAGCTCAAGGCAATAAAATGAGGTAACAGCAGGGAAACATCAATAAAATAGGATTTATGACAAATTGTTCTACGGTGCTTCGTAATTCGTGATCAATGGTAGCATATTTACGACATTTCCGTCTATTATAACCACAATCCAGAAGTTAACGATCGATAAAAAATTTGTCTGCACTCTTACCAGGTTGTGTTTCCGTCGAAAAATACTCAATTAGTGTTAACTTTAGCTCAATCTATATTTCTGTTATTTCCGTATTCAAACAGGTTCAGCGGTTTACTTTGGTTTTTTAATGCTTAATAGTTACAATAAGTACATCTATTTTTTATTAATATGTCGTTTTATCGCTTTTTAATGTACTTTATAGATATAATAAACAAATAAATTAATATTATGGACAATATGGATGTATAGAAGTCGCAGGCATTCGGTTAAACCAGGCAGAAGAGAGGCGGTAGCTTAGGTTACAAGGTTAGGCCATACGTTACCTTCGTGTTTTTTTATGACCACCATTTAAACAAAAGCCTAGTCATTTAGTTAAGTCACCGAATTTAACCAGATGCCTGCGACATAGACACATTCATTGGGGTCATCATCAGTCAATTTGTTAGCGAAAACTGGTCGTAGTATTCTTATTTTATTATTGTTTTTGTTATTAATATTATTTCACTCAACTTTTGGCCTGATTATCCGACTTTCTCTTGTCCTGTACCTGCTATCTCTTTACTAAATCACTTGTTTATAAATATCATGATGATTGAAAAAAAAACATGATATTGCTAAGTTTCTTGTCCTTCTTCTTAGCAAGACTAATCGAATGGGTGGAGTTAGGCATGTATTTATATATGTAACGTATTATTATTTACTATATGGGTAGTTATTATTATCATATCGTGTTTCTTGTCCTTCTTCTTAGCAAGACTAATCGAACGGGTGGAGTTAGGCATGTATTTATATATGTAACGTATTAGTATTTACTATATGGGTAGTTATTATTATCATATCGTATATACATAATTGTATATATTAAATATACCTTTATTTTAGTTCATGTACGTGTATTTACTTATTAAATATAAACAAACCCAAAACCTATTTTAATATATTGTATTTTTCCTCTTTTAAATTGAATTATTCTTATTATTTAATAAACCCTAACGTGTAATAAGTGTACCTATATTGCAAAAATAAAGTATTCATTTCATTTATGAACAACTTTTACTATAGAACCAACCCTGAAATGGCGAAAAAAAATTCAACTGTTCCATAGAAAAGTTAAATACCTACTCGACCAAATTGTATGAAACAGCTGAATATTTGTTTCACAATTCCAGGATTGCCTTTATATCCGCTTTTGGTACAATATTTTACATAACACATTCAAATTTCAGATCTGTACCTCATTCTGTTTGCAAGCTAGAAACCCGTGACATACGGACGGTCAAACGGATAGACAACAGAGCGACATACATGCCGGTGACCTTGAAAGTCACAATTGGTGCCTGGTTTTAAAAATACATCATAAAAGTAAAAATATCAAAAATATATATGAAACATAAACTACAGAATATCTGGAATGATGTGCCTTGATTAGAATTTTAAATTTTCATCAGAACGTTTAACTACCTAAATAAATACCAAACCTAGGTCTAATTTAAAACGATTAGTATAATTAGTTATGTTTGCAAAGAAACAAATTGAAACTTGGTCAAATTAAAGATATTATAACAATAAATGATTTTTGCTAAGTTTCTTGCCCTTCTTCTTAGCAATACTAATCGAATGGTGCGGATGGTTAGGCATTATTTTTATTAATGGTTAGTTTAGTTTATCTATCAACTTATTTGTTCATTGAATTAGGCATATATACATAATTTTTTTTAAATTCCTATATTGCTATATTTTATGCAGGTGTATAATTGTTGCGACAGGCATGTGGCCAGCCGTGGCGGATAATTCTTGTAAATATGTTATTGTGTTATGTATGTATATAATTTATCTTTTCATGTTTTCTGCCTATATGAGTCTCTGAGTTACTTGAAATAAAGTTATTTTATTTTATTTATTTATTTATTTATTAACAATTTATTACATTTAAGTATCCCAACCTAAATAAATATATTTTTTTAAATGTATTTCCCGTATTATTATTATTACTTTTTTTGTTATATTCTATTGTTTTATAAAGATTAATTTCTGACTTGTAAAAAGTATACTATGTGTAACTATTTTACAAATAAACTTTTTGAATTTGAATTTGAAAAATTTCAATTTCCGTTGATTATTTTGAAGAATTTTAGTTTTGTATGATACACAATTATAATAAATTATTTAGGTATATTTCAGTGCATTTGCGGCGAGCGACGGAGAGATCAATACGCGACGAGTCGTGCGAGTGAGTGAGACGCACGCACCCGCGGTCACTACACCAGATTTTGGCGCGGAAAACTAAAAAGAGCGTTCTTCATTATTCTAATTGATTGTAACAAATAAGAGCATATTACATTGAACCTTGTTTAATATAGTGCTCTTTTTTGCACAAAAACATAGCTTATCTAATAAACAAGGACATTAATAAGCCGGTAAACCTAAAGCGATCGTTTAGCCTCTATTCAAAAGCACTCCAAGTACTGTACTGGTTTAGTTTCGTGTCTCAACGAGAATCTTTAAAAAAGAAAATGTTAGGGTGGAGCGAAATTCCACTTTTTTCGAATTTCATGTTGTAACAGTACAATTACTTTGAAGCGATCTATAAGTAGGTCGAATAAAATAAAATAAAAATATTGGACCGCATGTTCCGCCCGCGCATTTGATTCGAAGTCTTACAAAATGTATGGAAGAAAAAAAAATATTTTCCTTAAATTTAAATTTAAATTTTTCATTGGTTTGGCCATAAGTAACCAATTTAACAAAAATAGCATTATGAAATTCTGTTGTGTTCCAAGATCGTACGAAATTAAAATCTCTTAAAAATGTCTTAAATTGAGAAATTCCGTGAATGAACACAGATTTTATAACATTTTTATATATAAGGTTCTACAATAATAAGTGAAAATAATTCTAGGGTAAATCAAGTATTGTTAACAGACCATTTTAAATATTTTTTTTCTTACATAATGTTATCTCTGAATTTAATGCGGGGGCAGAAGATGCAGTCCAAGATTTTTCATTTTATTTTATTTTAGCTACTAATAGATCGCTTCAAAGTAATTCTACTAGTACAACATGAAACTGAAAAAAAGTGGAATTTCGGTCCACCCTAATAAATGTATCTTAGAATGATAAGAAAGTATGATTTCACCTCGTTGTAGCCGAGGTATTGCTGCACATTTTGAGAGACGACAACCACCAAACCCCTGTAAGTGAGGGTGATGAGGAACCCATCGATGAGTTTCAGGACGGCTTTGGCAAGGTTTGGATTTATTTCTTCTTCACTCTGCACGATTGCGTCCCCAAACACTGCAAAACAAAGACAGGTTTATAGCGCGACATAGCTAAGAATTTGAATAGGGGCGAAAGATGTTGCTTTCTTGTACCTTCTGTCCGGTTGACTAAAATAATGCTTTGTACAACGAAGAATAAAGAAAGAAAGAATTACTTGTTAGTCAGCCGTGTGTACTATTAGCTATGTCACACCGTACGGAATGCCGTACAATACGGAACCAAATTGCACCCAATCTTTATTTACTTATGAAAACTTTGGTTATGGTAATTAAAAAATGACGCAGTTTCAGGAGTGCTAATTTACAATCATTGTACTTGTACATTGTACTCGTATGTTAAACACTTGGCAATTTATCCATCGCAAGAAGATAACAAATTAAATTTTATATCATTACTAAGTGAGCATCTATACATATCGTTGCGGTATGGTAAAGCACATGGGTAAACATGGCACATGTTGTGCTGAGAACTGGATAGCTCAGTGGGTTCGAGTCCCGGTTCAGAATTCCTCACGTCCAGATTTACTTTTCTGAATTTCTATTCCGCCATGATATAAAATTTAATGCTGAGTTAACTACGTAACTGATCAATGTAAAACTTGGACACGTGTTTTTTCAGACCTTTGTCTTTCCGTTGTCAGGTCGGTTACCTAATTGGACACAGATTCTATTTTTGAAAATTATGCCTTTTAAGTTATTAATCCGTTTTATGTCTAAAAGGCTTGAGTTTTATGTCTAAAATCACTGCCATAACAAGAAAACATAGTTTATTTTCCGATGTCAGGTGAAAAAATTCCAACATGAAATACTTTTTCGTTAAATCCAGAAAAACCTCGAAAATTCACCGACTAGGCGTGCCGGCAGCGCGCGAATCGAGACTTTCTGACAACATACTGAAGTTCAAAATCACTCGGTAAGATTATCGTGCACCATGGGTAAGGCCTTAACCCAGAGGACCAACTGTAGCCAAAGGCCTAGCCTAAAACAGGTTAGGGTAAGTCAACTTAGTACAGATAACATGATGATGAAATTATTTTATTGTGTACGTTTTTTTACGTATATGTCTATTTTGCTCATTTGCTCCTTCGATAAAATATTTTATCAACGATTTGTTCTCAATTCAACATAAGTTCGTACTGCACTCTCACAGCTGAATCTAGTATGTTAGCGCGGGTTTTGATAATGTTACTCCTGTCTATCTACGTACATCGGCCGCGAGACGTGAAGGTGCGTTCTGTATTAGTTCTTTCGTAATATTATATTTGGTCATTTGAATAAATCGAATATTAGGTAGATATGGAAGTAATTTTCAAAACAAAACATTCCTTAATTAACAGAATAAATATTATATAGGTAAATAAATATTATATCAACGTGATGATTAACTGCACTTGTAACTTACTTACGTAACGTACTTACTTAAACTTACTTTTTAGTCAGTATATTTATCCAAACCGGTTTCAGTTTTACACCAATTTCAAGGGTCTATCTTTTACAGGATATAAAAATTAATTCGACGTGCAATTAATGAAATAATCAACACATTAACTGAAGTAAAAAAAACAATACCTAAAATATATAATTACTTAAAATTTAAACCTATCTAAATTTAAAACAAATAAAAAATGCTGTCGAGGTTGTCGCTACCGCATGGCAGGGTACCTAAGACGCTTGCCACGTTACCTCGCTGTATGGCCAAGCTTATGCGTTGGCCAAAATAAGCTCCGGCTCTTGGGTCACCAGACACGTCGACCAAACGCCCCTTCCCTTGGCCCGAACGTTTCCACGCCAAACGGCACAAACATGCAACCTTCACCGAGAGCTGCATATTTGCGCCGCTTGTTGCGCTCAGCTGTTGCAGCCGCAGCGCCAGCCATGACGTGGGAGGTAGCCAAGGTGTCGACGCAGGTCGCATCCCACACCAGGGAACGACCGTTCTGCCACGGAATTAACGTCATCCCGTCGGACCTCTTGCCATCGTCACACGCAACACCTTTTGGCTCTAAAATAGCCGGGACCTTGACGGTAGAAAAGGCCCTCCGTATGACGTCATTTATACAAGCGTGTCGGGAGATACGACCAGCACTGCGCTGACACGACAGGCCATGGTAACCGAGTTGGTCGACGGTCATGCCACACAGGCAGCGATGGGTGCTATTTGTTGAAACAGCCAACCTCAACGCAACAGCTACACAAAAAGTTGTTCTGTCAAGAAGCGTGCCAATAAATGCCGAAGGTGTAGCGTGCAGCCAGTAGCCAGACTCCCGCTCGCCGCAAGTATAATATGTCGTTAATCAATGACCTGGGTCATTCACAGCTTGCATTCATGCTAGCGAATATATCTCTTTTGGTTCTTGCGGAACACATTCTCACTCCAAGGTAATAAAATTAAACTCATCCCAGACATGTTTTATCGGATTGAGGTCGGGACTTCGAGCTGGCCATCCATACGACGTATTCCGACCTCTAGCATGTATACGCTTCCACATCGCCAGACCGGTGAGCGCAAGCATTGTCGTCCATAAACATTTCGCCAAGAGCAGCCAATGCAAGTTGTTCATGAGGAACTTCCGTCACGTTTCAGTGTCCAGTTAGTGTGCCGTTTTCGATGAAGAGTAACCCCGTACGATTGAAAAGAAATATTCTTGCCCAAAACAAAACAGAACCCTCACCATAAGGTGTAATTTTTTCAAAACATGTCTCTGCAGAGCGTTCTCCTCTTCTTCGTAGCATTCGCCATCGTCGGTTTTCACTGTACAGAGATATCCTGGCTTCATTAGAGAACAATACCCTATCCCAATCTTCTTGTGTCCATGATACACAATTTCGAGCGAAGTTAGCAGCTCGGTGCTCACGCTTTAGTTTAAAGCCGTGAGCCGGGCGATGACTGCGTATATTGGCAGCAAGGCAAGAAGCCTCGTCCTGACCGTCCATAGGCTAAATTTGCACATTTATGACTTCTTTGAGGCCAGGTCCTTTGGACTGTCGAACGACTTTTAACTTCTGAGCCACGAAGGATTAGCTGCAATCTACGAAAAAGATTTCTTGTTTGTAGGTTGCAATCTTCATCACTTTTATCACTTTATTTAACATTTTGGAGAACGTTTAACAGTAATAGCAACACTTTGAAATGTTAAGGACATGAGATAATTCCATAAAAATTTACTAAAAGTTTTTTAGAGTCGATATTAACTTTCGAGAATTCAGTAACATATTAAAACAATTTAAACATTTTGCGTTTTTTTTTTCGTCAGTTTAAATTATAATTCATTACTATTCCAAAGCTTGTGGCTGTATAAAAATATTTAACTGTCTTGAAAATTTTGCTAATTTATAACGAGAGCTGACGGCCTCAAAGGTAAGGTAATTTTATCGTCAGGATCTGAGGAACCTTTTTGCCAAAATTGTCATACTAGTGGGCCGTTCCTGAGGGTTCAGGTATTCAGGCTTTCGAATTTGGGGAAGTGGCGAGAAGGAGGCAAGTGGGACCCTTCCGTACCACTAACTTCCCCGGATGTATGTATTTTTTACAGTGGACCAAAACTTCTCCTTTTCCCTGAACCCATCAGTTACGTTTCGACAGTTTTGGGAAGTTTTGTTCTTTTAATTATTATTCTGATTTTCATTAACGATAAAATTACCAGACCTTTGAGGTCGTCAGCTTAAAGTTGAGTATTTTTAAGTTATTGTGCAGGAACATGTACAAAATAACAATGTCGCCTAATGCCACAAATTACATTTATTAAAAACTAAGGTAAAAACGACCTTAAGTAGTGTGTTTGGGAAAGAGACCCGTCTTACCTGAAACATTAATAAATGTAACAAAAAATAATGTTGCTGCATACCTATAACCAGAGAACATAAGATATGCTATAACTATGGTGTTAGTTGAACTTCCAGCAAAAAAGGTTTTCACTACAATGGTTCGCATGCTTACCCAATGATTAAAGCGATTATAAATGTTGTGATTACGCAGAGCATAAGTGAGTCCTATCTGTAATCATAACATTTATGATGTCAACGCACTCTAATTTTAATGAAAGTATTAAAGCTATTGCTCGTAGAAAATGAGTATTGTGTAGTGCTGGTTATTTAGTGTTGAAATAAATTGTTTGCATCACTGCATTGCAGCTGCGGATTTAAGTATGTTCTACAAAAGCTTCATATATATGACCGTGGAACGAAACTTTTTTTTTTATATAAAGTATATACAGTTTGCGTCTAGAGGGCAAAACAGTAAAAAATAAATTGGACCAGGAACAGAGGGGTCCACCGACGACAAACACTCGCTCGCTTGAAAATGAAGATGCGCAGATTAAAATTTTTGAGGAAAAAGATATTAAAAAAATATCTTTTTGCACAGAAGATTTAAATTACTCTTATAAATCTTTAAATCCCAAACAACTCGAAAAGAAAAATATTAAAACATATATCGCGCTCTTCTTTCAACTGAAGTGTAAGACTTGAAGTAAAAGGTATTAACATGGTGATTGAATTGAATGGCAAAGAAAAAAATGCAGATGAAATGATTTCCTATGCGGAGAAAAATACAACCGATCATTGCCGTACGTATGCGCCAACTTTTCAGTAATTGTGTCTCTTTTTTATTTATTCATCTAATCCCGAAACAGTCGGTCGTCTCTACCGCGTGATTATAAAAGCCTGTTGATTTCGGCCAGGTACTTGGCCCAGCCAATCGGGGTTTTAAAGTAGACACCGTCACTTTAATCCCCAGAGCGTTTTGGCCAGTAAAGGGGCCGAAACCAACAGGCAATTAAAGTCGGCGTTTTATAATACTGCCACTACAAAACCCTGAGAGTCAGGTGTATGCAGTGGAGTGGGAGGTTCTATTGAAAGAAAACAAAACAAATATTTCTGCAGATTTATGAATTGAATGTAAGACATTAACTGAAGTCTACATAAATTAAGAATTTAAAAATAATTTTGCACTTTTATAAAAAATATGACAAATCTACTATAAAACATACGAATGTAATTATTTTAGATTTCACTTTTTTGCACTAGGCTGTCCTAAATAAATATTTAGGCTTATACTATGAGGCCTTTTGGCTGTTTCTTCATTAGAAGGGCGTCCAGACTGAATTCGATTTCCACCTTTCATGCCTCTTTGAACTCATCTTCCAATAGAGGTTGGTTGAACTCTTATCTTTTTCACTCCATGAGAAATCTTTTTTTAGGGTTTCGTAGTCCGCCAAGGAATCCTTATAGTTTCGCTATGTCCATCTGCCCATTATTATATAATTTGGTGGTATGGATCGTTATTGGGTAGTGCCGGGAAAGGTGTCGTACACAAAAGCTAAAATCCGGGGACGGGTGCATTAAAATATTCAAATAAAATATATATAACGTATAAATACAAACACGTGCTCATAATAACATTTTAGAAGAAAGTAATAAACAGCGCGCTATCTCTGTCACGCGTATGGTATTTCATATCCGCAGAACGTTTTCGAACGTGTTGAATTAATTACATCCTTATCGCAACTGTATAAGAGTTTTAAGATCTGCAAATCGACTCTTGCTTAATGCATAAAATTTTGCCTAACGCTCTGGGTTTTAGAGTAAACATACCTGCACTACAATTCCCTGTTAGAGACAAACGCACGCTGGCGGAGTCACTCGGGCTTTTGTAGTTGAAGTAAACCGATTGATCAACTCTAATAGCCTGTTGGTTTGGGCCACAATGTTGGCCCAAACGCTCTGGGCATTAAAGTGAGCGTGTCTACTTTAAAAGCTCGAGTGGTTGGGCCAAGTACCTGGCCGAAATCAACAGGCTTTTGTAATCACGCGTCTCTACCTGCACCCTGTGACGCTTCCATAAATGTTAAATGAACCGTAGCGTCAGTAATTTAAAGTTGTATTTGGAAAACGTATGATTTATTGATTGATTTTTTTTCGAGGGATTTACGTCTTTTAGCCTATGTTTTTACCATTCACTCCTGAGTTACACCATGTCTACTTGAAAATGACTTCAGAAAGAAATTGAAACATATCGCGTATAGCGGGATAAATTATATGTGTAGTCCGTTACATCTCTCAATTAAGAATTTATCTAACAGTAGTAGCAAATATAGAATTTGCTTTATATGTACTTTTTGATCCCTTCGTTTACTTAATTGTAGCCACAATCAAGCTCCACAGGTGGATCCCTTTTTTTCTCTTCTATTCACCTAGGGGTCTATCGAATCGTTTTATCTTTTCATCAAGCCAGACGATGTCATATAGACGAAACTAGTCACTATTTAATTAATATATTATATGTATATGAAGTATAATCATTTTTCAGTATGTTAGATCTGAAGTATATTTTTTTGTACAAAGGAAACTGTCAGATCGTGATAGTTGGAAATGCGCTTTTAATTCTTATGGTGCATGAGCCATTTCACACTGTCGCGAACTTTTATATGTTGCAATGTGAAATATCTCATGCATTATAGGAGTTAAAAACGCATTTTTCACTAGCATGAACTGTCAGTTCCCTCCTTCGGGCAAAAATATATACTTACTTTATTTATATAATTCATAGAAGGGTCGCTTAAGATAATGACTGGCTGCAAAATGTGTATTTGTCAACGGGATAAAAATTGTCCATTGTGTTGGCGATTGAAGAATTCTAATGAATTTTGTTATTTAGAATTTACTATAAATAATTTATAAAGATAAATAATTTAGTATAAATTAATATAAACTGAGTCTCAACATTTTATGTCAAAACTGATTTATTAGAAAGAAATTTTACTACAAAGGGCAGCCCTAGCCCTAGATTCTTGGGTGGCTAATGGCATTTTAGACAATAGCACCGCAGGACTTAATAAACAACATTGACATCAGACTAAGACTATTATTGACACCAGACTAACAAGACTGCTCCATATAATAATGTCCCTGTGCCGCGCACTCAGACACTTTAATACGCGCCGTTACCGAGAGCCATTGGCTTTCATCAATGAAATCCTCATTTTTGACTACAAGCTGGACCTATTCTCATGCTGGGAAACCACATTTTTAGCATTTTTTGGACGCTACCTAGAATCGATTACCGTAAAAAGCTCGATTCTATCATGATTTCAAGAAAACAATAATGTTTAGTTGTGATAATATCAACCCACATGCATAATGTACTTAACATAATCAAATAGCATATATTTTTTTTTTGATCTATTTGGTTTTTAATTTTTCTAATCATTGTGTTTCATATATATACAAAAAACACAATGTTATTTCGACAATTAATGTACAATTGTGTACTTAACATAAAAGATTCTATTAATATTATATAACCTACTTATTATACTTGATCATGCACTGTTAGTAATAAGCTGTATTAAATAAATAAATATATATATGTATATATTAAGACCAGGGTGCCATAAATAGCAGTGCCATCTTGCGGGTTTTCGGTACGTATCCCTGATATTTCAAATAAATGTCGGGATGTTACGGCCGGGAACCGCAAGATGACTCCTTAACCAAAATGATTGTTATTTTTGTTTTGAATCATTTATATTAAAAGTAGGTTATTTTCATGATATGGCCGCATGACAGAGACTCATTGACACATTTTCTGAAGCAACTAAATAACTGCAGCTCATTAAAATTCACCCATAACATATCCACTGACAAAATTACTTACCTAGACGTAGACCTTATCATTGACCAAAACAACCATATCGACACTTCTGCACACTTCAAACCCACTAACAAATTGCAATATTTACACTTTAATAGCTGCCATCCTGCTCACATAAAAAAATCGATACCATATTTATTTATTTATTTATTTATTGGAACAAGGAGTAAAAACAGAAAAAGATACATATTTTATAAGATAGAACTGATACAGGTAATTAAATAAATATATCAGTTTCCTTAACATACTCACTAATACATTAATATTTTTTAGATAGACGCAAACATGAGATACATATGAATATAACTAATAGTTAACAAATAACATACAACAATCTGAAATGTACACAGCCTAAACATTAAACGTAAAACTAACATGCACATGCACACAACTTGGGTTAATAAAATAGTAAAAGTTACAGTTTTTTAGGCACTACTGTTAAAGAGCGCTTTCTTCAACTCGGTTCTGTATCGATTGTATGAAAAATTGAATAAGTCTGTATCAATAAGTCTCTCATTAAATAATTTACACATTCTATATATTGGAGCCCTACTACCGGCGTTTGTTCGGACTCTGCGCAGAAAAAATGTATGCTTCGGTCTAGTACTACGACAGGGTAATGTTGGCACACGGAAATCAATAGAATTTAGAAGGTCTGTGAAGTTGTACATCCCGATGCAAATGTTCCGGAGGATAATTGCAGCACAGAATTGTCGTCGAGCGGTAAGGGAAGGACAGTTATATTTCTTTGAAAGTTTGAGATATGGCAATTTAGGCTGTCTCATGCGGATGTTTAGTGCTCTCAGAAAACGCTTTTGAATCATTTCTACTTTTTTCTCATAAGTCTTATGAAAAGGATTCCAGATAACTGAAGCGTATTCCAAATAAGGTCGAACAAGGGTCTGATAAAGGGTGATGTAAGTCGACGCCTGCTTGAAGCATTTCGATGTTCTCAAGATGAAGCCCAGCATACGGTATGCTTTGTTTACTACGGACTCTACATGTAAATCAAATAATAACTTTCTGTCAAATATGACTCCTAAATCCTTGATATCAAAAACACGTTCTAATTCGTGGTTGCCTATCATATACACGAATGTATGTACATTGATGTTCTTAGAAAATGTAATAGTTTTGCATTTATTTTCTGCTAAATGTAATTTGTTGTTATTGCAGTATGTAGACAGTCTGCTCAGGTCATCCTGAAGTTTCTCACAATCGTCAATGGAGTTAATCTTTTTGTAAATTTTGAGATCGTCAGCATACATTAAGATTTCTGAGAAATGGAAGCAGGAGCCAATGTCATTTATAAAGAGAATAAAAAGCAAAGGCCCTAATATTGAGCCCTGAGGCACACCAGACGTCACGCAAGAGGGGGAAGAAATATGCCCGTTTAATATAATGGCCTGATTTCGACACTGAAGATAAGAGGCAAACCACCGCAAAAGACTACCTTTTATTCCATTATAATATAGTTTTTGAAGAAGGAGCTTATGGTCTACCTTATCAAACGCCTTACGGAAATCAGTATATATCGAATCCACCGGTACTCCATTGTCCATAGAGTTAAAAAGGTAATTAGTGTATACGAGGAGATTGCTAACGGTCGATTTTGATTTCACAAACCCATGTTGCCGATGATCAAAGACAGGTTCAAGGACAGGATAAACTTTATCATGCACTAGCCTTTCAAATATTTTCGGGATTATTGACAATAAAGATATAGGGCGGTAATGCTCGACTTGATTTTTAGTGCCTGATTTATGTATTGGGATAATGTATGCTATCTTCCATCTGGACGGGATAGCTGCCTCTAAAGAACTTTTGTTAAATAAAATAGTTAAAGGTACACATATTGAGGAGGCAGTTTCCTTCAGAAAGAGAGGAGTTAGTTTATCAGGTCCAGGACCCTTCCCACCGTCTAGTTTTTCTAAAGCTTTCTCCACTTCGTCTTTAGTAAATTTCAAGTCGGACAAGGGATCAGAAGAGCCGTTTTCAGAAAAATTATTAGTTTTCGGGTCGTAAGCATCGCTGTCAGCTTGCTCAAAGACAGAAGAGAAATATTGAGAAAACAGATTACAGATACCAATGGGGTTATCCGAAGAGTTGCTTCCGTACTGCATTGACGGAGGGTAGCCGGTGTTTGTCTTCTTTAATGAGGAGGTAAATTTCCAAAATGATTTAATATTTTTTTGAGCAGAGTTTTCCACATTTTTAATATAGTTCTCCCAACAATCATGTAATAATATTTTAACCTCCGAACGAATGGACGAGAATTTAAGATAGTCTGACTGACGCTGATAAGTTTTCCATTTAAGCCAGTTCTTTTCCTTTGCCCGCAGTTTGGTAATTAATTTCTTAGAAAACCATTTTGGAAAGCGTGCTGGGTTTGTTTTAACCAAGGGTACTTCGTCGTTAATTATTTCATAAATCATATCATAAAAACGATCAACTGCTTTGTCAATAGGTAAATGCTCTAGTTCTGAGTGCCAATCTATCTCGAATATTTTTATATTTATGTTACCATAATTAGCCTTGTAAAAGTTATACTTTGGAATTTCAGTACTGGGTAGTGTATCGGTAGACGATAAGTTAAAAGGGATTTCTAGGATACAGGGAGGATGATGGCGATCAATCGGTAACAAAGGAGCATCAGATAATGCTACATTACAAGAACTATTACAAAGAACTAGGTCAAGAGTGCGGTTGTTGCAATTTAATAATCTATTATATTGAGTGAGGTCCAGAAACCTCATAAGGGTATCAAGCGAGCGTATAGTATTGTTAGATGGATCCGTGATCGTACCTTTATCATCCTGGTAGTTCCAAACTATTTCTGGTAGATTATAATCGCCAATAAGAAGGACAGTCCAGTCAGGAATTTCGGCAACAATATCATAAAGTTTGTTGAAATGGCTTTCGTAAATACTAGTTTTGGATTGGCCCGTTATGTAACAAGCATTTAACATGAAGCCTTCAGAACGAGAAGGAAACAGGAGGACTATCTCCTCGACCACTGGAGACTCCCAATCCGTACGACGAATCACCTTAAATTGCTTTTTCACAGCGACCAAAACACCACCGCCATCTTTTTTACGTGAAGTGAGTAATGTTCTATCACGCCGAAACACAATGTATTTATCCCCGATTGCTTCAGAGTCAAAAACACCTTCATTGAACCACGTTTCAGTCAGGACCACAACGTCAAAATCGTTACTTAAAATACTTAGACGCAGAGCCTCGAGTTTAGTTCGAATACCACCACAATTTTGATAATATATATTAAGGCCTTCAACATACATAATTAATGTTTAAAATAATATAAATTATAGATTTAAGATAGCCCGAAGTCAAATTTAATCTGTATTGAATAAAAGTAGTCATATTATTTAGAAAAGATGAATGGTGGTAAGGTGGCAACAAGTTATTAATATTGATTAATACTAAGCAATACGTAGACTTCACTAGAATGCATTTTATGGGATTTAAACTTTGTATCATAGGGCAATATAGCTGGAAGAATAAACACATAAATATGTCGTGTTTAAGTGAGTCTGAAGAAAGCGCTTCTATGTACAATAAAAATATTAACGATAACAAATGATGAAGAGAAAATTCTTTACAAAAATTTGAGAACAAACATATAAAAAATAATAATATCGTCAAACAGTTTAAACGCAGTCATACAATCTTCGAAAAGTCCCGTTCGTCTCTGATTTGATATATTTTGCTTTCATCAGTTTTTCGCATAAAAATCATAAAATTTTTAACCCACGTAAATTTGTAGTCTTTTTCTTTCTTTAGAATTCTTGCTTTTGAATACAGTATCTTATTTCTTAAAGAAAGATGCTCATTCAAGTAGAAACGAACTGGAGGTCCTGGGAGCTTGAGTTGTCCCGTGGTGAGAGAGTTTCGTCGTACGCGCGCCGCAGCAAGCAAATCGTCGCGCAGACGGCGGCTCGTCAGCTGTAACACGATGTTCCGCGGGCGTCCGTTCGAGTCGCCTCCGCCGTGCGCTACACGGTGGACGGCGCATATGCTGTCGGCGGGTATCGGTATTCCGACCAGTGACCCAATACTCCTTACCACCTCAACCAGGTTTTCGTTTTTCTTTTCAGCGAAGTTTTGTATTTCGACGTTACTACTCCTACATGCTTGATCCAGGTCGTCGTATTTTCTCTGGATTGAATGAAGCTGGTCGCGTAGATCAGAATTGTCGGTCTGGACAGCTACAACGCCAGTAGATTCCAGTTCCAGTACTCTGCTTTCAAGTGAAGACAAACGAGACTCCCATGTTACACCTTGTTGAAAAAGTTTACGGATGTCGTCCTGAATTGAGTCAATGCTATTCTTAAGATCTTGTTGTAGCTCTATTCGCATATCTATAAACTTTTTGTCAATGTAGGCAATTAATTTCTCGGTGTCAATATTTACAATCGAGTGTGGCGGATCATATGGAGTTATGCTCGGTGTGGCCGGTGATGCAATCGTGTGACCGGCGATGCCAGAAGGGTTGACAGCTGTTTTCTTACTCTTACAGGTTGAACATTTCCACTTTGTTTTATTCATTGGCAGAATTTTTCTGAATTCCGCCTCTGTCATGGGAACACATACATAGTGGTAACAATCATGACATCCTGCGCATCGTAATATTTCTTTATCGGTAGGGATTTTCTTACAGAAGACACAAGTTAAAGACATTTTGTAATGCCAAGACTGTTATGTAGAAATAATGATGCACCCTCTTCAGTTCAAGAAGGTGTAATACTAAACGACAGTTGTTATTGACGATAGGCGGCGCAGTGGTTACTCGTGCTTGATTAGAGTATAAATTCTAAAAACATTGAAATTTTTCATCGGCTTGGAATCGAACCCACACTCACTGATTCACCACTCAACTGCGAGCAAAATGTAAGCGCTCGACCGCTGTGCTGTTGAGCTTCTTAGATGTTTATGCGAAATAAGCGTACACCTATTGAGAATGTCGTTCACAAAACAAACAACAAAAAGGGCGAAGTCAAATATTATCGGGTAGCACAATTTAGTGTTACCGTCTATTGTCACTCACAAATTGATAAATTGATAAAACACCAAATGAAATCACTGATTTACAGTCAAAATAACACTAATTTCATCAAGAAAATATTAACAACGACGGCTAATCACTTTGCTTGAATATCAGAATGAATTGTAGACTGCTATGTTAACTTTTGACACTCAAATGATAATTAAACTTTATGGAGCTACGTTAACACGCCTGTCTCAAGTTGCGTCCATTGGAAGAAAAATATTCACTTTCCCCCCGCGGCCATCGCATTTGTAACAACCAAAGTGCACTTAACAACTACCATAACATCATTCATAATGCTCTTTTCAAACGAAACTATCCAAACCGCTTTCTCCAAAAACATTTACACCACAGACCACGCTTTCACAGACAAAGAAGAAACATAAACACTTCCAAACCAACACGTCTAATCACCACATACTTCCACGGCAGTCACAAACTCAAAACACTTATTAAAGAATCTCTTCTTATTATCAGACAGCACCATGACACCAGACAACTACTACCCAATAATCCACAAATCAGTTACAGACAGAACTCAAACCTCAGACACATACTCAGCAAAACAAACACAAAACAATTCATCAATCTCACCAACTTATCACCCGGTACATCTCCTTGCCAACAGCCTCGGTGCAAAACATGTCCCATTATCAATACAGCTACTCACATCAATACTCACCACACAACAAACACGTACAGAACACAACCAAACACATCATGCAAAACTAGCAACTGCGTCTACCTACTGGAATGCCGTCATTGCCCGGCATTCGATGTAGGTGAGACCAAAAACCCGACACACAAAAGGATGAACCAACACCGACACACCGCAGACCGTACACAAAACAACATTCTTCCCATCCCTACACACACGCGACTCCATAACCTGACCTTTAATGACTGTTTTACCTTACGTATCATTAAATCATTTACACCTCCATTGACTGACATCGAATTAAGGACATGAGAGACATCATTTATATGGAATTAATGTTTGTGATTGTTGGCACTTGGTGGAACTTTTTATACATTTTTGATGGAAAAACACTTGTACTTGTCCACTTATTTATATTATCATTTATATGGTCACTTGGGGCTCATTAAATGACATGGACTGAATAAACAACACTAACAGACCGACACGACTTGACCTGACTAACCTGACTACTTAGCAAACGACAATTTTTAATAAACTTACATGAAATCTAATTTTATTTTATTATTTATAATTTCACGATCGGAGCACTCTGAGCAACTACAACAGCTATTATCAACTCCTTTCTAAAAAGTTTGTAAATAATTATGTCAATAGATGTCAGTGTTTTTTACGTTTCATGTATATGTCATATATTTTTTCCATTCGCCTGATGACGACCCTACTGAGGGGTCGAAATATAGCACATTTTTTTAAATATTATTTATGTGTTAATTAATAGCAATAAAAACTAACAATTAAAAGTAGGTAAGTAGATTGGAAGGTAATTAGTCATAAGGTTGTATATATTTTTTCAACACACTTGCTTATAAAGCGGCCATTATTGCAGCGTTCTTAGGGTCATAATGCAGCATAATAAACGTAAATTGATGCGTTAGGTGAAATCATTGTTAGATTAAGTACATCTTGGGTTTATTTATTTATCATTGGAATCTTTGTAAACTTCTTCGTAAATAAATGTTTGATTCGTCTTATTCATGCAAAGTTTAATTTCCTATTTTTTTTTTCTTCTTAGCTTAAAATCAAGGAAAAAGTAAGGAAAATTAATGTCTTTAATCCAAATCTGTAATTCCTAAAAAACGCGTATTGACTAGTTTTGTTCGCTCATAGCAAGAGTTCTTTTGAAGATAGAAGTCCACTATTTTTTATTTTACGTGTAATTAAATGTAGAATCAAAATAAGCAATAATAAATTGGCTTAAAGGGGAAGTTTTTTCGAGAAATTTAGTAATAACTGAAAAATTCGAAACAAAATCTTGATGTTTTTTTTACAAAAACCTGTTTTTTAATAAATAATTAACGTGTAAATGTATGGCTTTTTTAATTATTTGATCTTGTGTGTCTATTATTCCTAATCATTAATAATTTTGTTTCGGCGAGATACACTTGGTATTTCAAAAGATACAATTATATTTTCAAACAGGGTCTACCACAAGTACTTCGAAAAAATAAATTAGTATAAAAAAAACAAAAAATGCCAGACTAATTTTTTCCTTTTTTTTGTCAATATAATTGGGTCTAGTTTCACCCCCTTTCGGGTGTGCACTTTTACGGGGGACACACTGTATACTGTTTATTACGATTCTCAGGATTTTGGTTTCAGAAAAATATTTACAAGATTTTAAACTATGTTCAACTATACAAGTTTTGTTGACGTGCTGGCAAAGAAAGTAACTATACCTTGACCGCTGTAAACACGGTCGTAAACTTCAACCGCTCGTGCGCCTATATCTCGGGTGCAATTGATCACTTATACACGTGTGTAACACTCTACTTTTCATCACTAATGCGAGAAAATAAATAAACTCCCAAAATTATAACATGATGATTAACTGCTCCTGTACTTGTTTCACAGCAATTATATTTTTCTCAAAAATATTTTTACAGTTGATTTTATAGGTATATTTCAATCTATTCAATACTTCAAATTTAACCTGAATGAGCGTTTTTCTCGTTTTTAGCTTTTCTCTAGATGGCGTAGTCTATGAAGAAGGCTGCATGGCGGTAAAATACATGGCAATAAATGTCTCATTTTCTTGCTTACTTTCTTATTTTCAATACTTGAAGCAAGACCATTAATTAGCAATCCTGCGCCTCGTATATAATAGTCCTACTCGTCTAGGATTGCTAACTTTCGGTCTTACACCATTATCAAGGGTCTATTTATAATAAAATAACACATTGTGCATGATATAAAAATTAATTCGACGTGCAATCAATAAAATATGTCGTTAACGACGCTTTCTTTATTTTGTGCAATCGTGTCTTACTCGCCAGTGTGATTGTTTTAAAAATAAAACTTATTTAGTTGCTGTGTTAACTCTTATTACAGTGCGACCAACTTATCTGTTCAGTTGGATTACCCACCCATCTCTTTCTAGTGCGGTAGAAAAGAGTATAATTAGAAAGAGACGGCGAATGATTTTATTGAACAGTTAAATTGGTGGCACTATACGTCTTTTTAACATTTCATTTGGCATATTTACCTATATAGTAGTATACGCAAGTCACATTTTTCCAAAATAATATAAATAAAATACAGAATAATAAAATAGAGAGGAAATAGGCAGAAAATATATTTTCCATTGTCATTTAACGAGACGAGTGATTTACTACATAGTTAGTAGGGACACTCGTTTGATTTTCAAATTTACTTTCTTCCATAGATTGGTAAATCGAATTTACCTCCCGCATTTCGAGTTATATACTACTTATTTTCAGAGCATGAGTGATGAAAAAAAATTAAAATTAAAAATAAATACAGAACCATTATTATTAACTAAATCAAAAAATATATACAAAATGGGAAAGTAAGATAGAACTTAACAGACTCTTTCTAAACTATTCTTAAAATTGGTCAAGGATTAGTAAAAAATGTCTAGATCTGGGATAGTTTCACACTTCTCGTTATATTGTCTTGACATTCTAATTTTATTGTCGAATTAAGACCTAAGTTTGTTTTGCTAGTGGCACAGCAAAATATCTTAGTAATGAGCTTACGAGGCATATTAAAGGGCTCTGACACAAAGATCTTCTCAAGCAACTACGAACACGGTGTTGAACCACTCTCTAATTTGTGCAAGAAAATTAAAACAAGCATATTTCTGCGGCTACGCAAAGAGGACATATCAAAAAGTTTCCAACCTTCATCATATTATTAGCATCCTATGTGACATACCCGGTGGGATAAAAGCTAATAGTGTGTTGTGAAGGCACGCATATATACGCCGGATACTTTCCATCCTTTTGCATAAAACGGATTCCAAACTGAACTAGCATATTTGAGTTGGCTACGTACAAAAGAATTAATAAAAGCTAATAGTGTCTTATGAAGGCACACATAAAACTTATTCCAAACTGAACTAGCATATTCGAGTTGGCTACGTACAAAAGAATTAATAAAAGCTAATAGTATCTTATGAAGGCACGCATAAAACGGATTCCAAACTGAACTAGCATATTCTAGTTGGCTACGTACAAAAGAATTAATAAAAGCTAATAGTGTCTTGTGAAGGCACGCTGGATACTTTCCATCCTTTTGCATAAAACGGATTCCAAACTGAACTAGCATATTCGAGTTGGCTACGTACAAAAGAATTAATAAAAGCTAATAGTGTCTTATGAAGGCACGCATAAAACGGATTCCAAACTGAACTAGCATATTCGAGTTGGCTACGTACAAAAGAATTAATAAAAGCTAATAGTGTCTTATGAAGGCACGCATAAAACGGATTCCAAACTGAACTAGCATATTCGAGTTGGCTACGTACAAAAGAATTAATAAAAGCTAACAGTGTCTTGTGAAGGCACGCTGGATACTTTCCATCCTTTTGCATAAAACGGATTCCAAACTGAACTAGCATATTCAAGTTGGCTGCGTACAAAATAATTAAAAAGAAGAATTTCAACCCTTTTTTACTGAAACCAGCGACTGTATTTCGCTCGATAAATCCGAGCATTTGCGCGGACTTCTTGACCATTGCGTCAATCTGGTGTATAAAGTTCAGTTCTTTGTCCAGATATATTATAAATATTGAATGTGGCATGACTGTTTTGGTCAGGAAACAACAGATATAATAAACAGATCCCACCAAAACATTTATGTGAAAAAGGGACCAAGTTCAGTACAAAAGCAGTCCAGAATACTCTATCGTAAGAATCTAAAATAACATTTTGTTAAAATGGAGTTTAGTTTTTTTATATAAATTAGTACTTTTGCAAACAGTGTTGGTAGTAAGCGTCAAGTCTATATTGATGATGATGATATTATGTGTAGCGTGTTTAGACACGTGACCGTTGTGATCTGTGACGTTGAGTGTAGTTACTCTCCTAGAAATTTATGTTATTAGCACCTGTACGTCACGTAACATGGCTTTTTAATGAAAAGTTACGTTTTCTTGGCGAGTAAATAGTAAAATTAATTACCGAAATTGAATTCACTGAGACTTTAATTTTAATAATCATATGCGGAGTGCTTTTATGTTGTGTACAATACGAGGAGTGTTTATTTTAATCCAAGAAATCAGATATACACTAAAAATAATGCCAAGCTATCAAAGCTAAACGTAGCTATAAAAGTTGCAGTGTTCATACAAATCTAGAAGAATCGAGTAAACAATGTTTTAGTCGGTTAAGATGACTCAGAATGGCATGCTGCTCGATGTAAACAAAACTTGATACTAGTGCATGTCTTTAATTGATATTCAATGAGCTATTAGAAAAATAATCTTGCATTGTGCTGGTATAATTTTACTGACGACAGTCAGAGTTACATCAAACCGTAGTAATACCATTAAAAAAATGCACGTAAGAATCTTCGACTAAGATTTCCCGACGCTTTCTATACAATACATGATAGCTGTAACCAAAATTACACCCTCAATTGCTTCCGGTTCCAACTTATGGATATATATAATTTTCAATACTCTGGTAAACAAATATAATAGTTCCGCTTGTTTAGCGGAATATTGTAAATTATGAATATATCCAGAAGTTGATATTGGACTTCCGCAAAGTAAGTTTCGATCAATTATACTTTCGGTCCCGATAGTTTGCACCTGTTCTAAAATGACTTTGACTCTTATTTTCTCTGATAAGTTTGCAAATGCTGGTGCAATGTAAAACTATGGCAAAATAGACACCTAGATCAACGGAGACCCAGCTTAGGAAGTAGAGCTTACGAAGTTCGCCGTGAGCATCAGCGACTCCGAGTAGAGCCACCAGTAGGTAATTCCTCTCCTCCATTCACGAACCCAAAAAGGCTCTGTACGAATATAATCTACCTTACTGATTACTAAGAGGAAGATACAGTAAGCTCAGGTTTTATCAGCTATACTTCCTTTCCCTTACGCCGACTCCTGGCATCCGCCAACCGCCACCGCTTCGATTACGGCAACACAATAATAATTATGTTTATTATTCCAGACGTTTTGCTTGTACTAAATTCTTTAGTTTTTGTAATTTTTTATTTAGATTAATTAACTTATGTTTTTAGGAAGTTGTACATTCGAGTTTTTAGTAAGTATTAAATCAACCTACATTAACTAATATGAAAATTACTCTCTTTTAGAAAAAAATATACATACTAGTTTTTGAAAGTAACAAATAAGATTTCTTATGATAGTTTAGTCAACTAGAATTTTTAATGATTTAGATTTTTAAATTTTGTTAAGTATTTTGTATGACATTTTTAATTTCCATATTAACATATAGGTAATATTAACTTTTTACATATTATAATATCATTGTTTTTGCAGGTATCCTGCAATAACTTTCTTTTTTCATGTCTCAGGCCGCTCTACAGGTGGTCAGTTTGCAGCTGCCGCGTCACATGTCTGGTTTGCCCTCGGCCGTCCCGTTTATTCAGAGGACAGCGAGATTTTAAATAAAACCAAATGTCACAAAAATGTTGTTGTCACTAACTCCAGTCTACCAGATTCCTGAAGCACGGCGGAGGGACGGTGCTGCTGAACATGAATGTGGAGAATGCGTTTTAACTCAGTGGACAGGGGCGCCCTGCTGACTGAAATAAAAGAAAACATCCCAACAATCTACCGCTACCTATGGAAATGCTACGGCACTCCATACAAACTTGTCTATAAAAACCATCTCTTAAGTTCCGCCGTTGGCTGCAAGCAGGGCGACCCACTCGGATGGTATTTGGACGATGGGACCCTAGGAGGCGAAACGGACTTGGTTCTATCTGATTTGGAAAATTTAATTAACAATTTCCGGTTAATTGGCCTGAATCTCAACTTTTCTAAATGTGAACTGCATTTAAATGATACTTTGAAAGCCCAGAAGAGATCTGATATTATTTCTAAATTCAACACTTTAGCCACTAACTTTAAAATTAAAAAACGATAAAACCTTCTTGGTGCTTCTGTAATGAATGAGTCCAACCATCCTACCCTGAAAGAGATTAGTCCACATATGGTCTATTTGTACCGAAGTTCACTTATGTGTGACGTTGCACCAGCCTTTGGATCTCGGTAGAAGAGCACTATATTCTTTGATTTGGGTACATTACATACGCCTTTTGATGTGTTTGGACATTATCAAAATTACATTTACATAATTATAAACGATTAAACCTTCTTGGTGCTTCTGTAATGAATGAGTCCAACCATCCTACCCTGAAAGAGATTAGTCCACATATGGTCTATTTGTACCGAAGTTCACTTATGTGTGACGTTGCCCCAGCCTTTGGATCTCGGTAGAAGAGCACTATATTCTTTGATTTGGGTACATTACATACGCCTTTTGATGTGTTTGGACATTATCAAAATTACATTTACATAATTATAAACGATTAAACCTTCTTGGTGCTTCTGTAATGAATGAGTCCAACCATTCTACCCTGAAAGAGATTGGTCCACATATGGTCTATTTGTACCGAAGTTCACTTATGTGTGACGTTGCACCAGCTTTTGGATCTCGGTAGAAGAGCACTATATTCTTTGATTTGGGTACATTACATACCCCTTTTGATGTGTTTGGACATTATCAAAATTACATTTACATAATCTTTTCAACAATCGCCTTCAGACTCAAGCCACGCTCCCTATCAGATTTGGTGGTTTGGGCATCCGAAAGGCCTAACAACGTGGCACTGCCAGCGTCTGTCTTCAGTACACAGTAGGACACAGGAGGTCATGAGACGAGCTGCTCTGTACTTAGGTTCAAAATAACCTATATACTTCTCAAAACCCTGCAAAGCAAGCTCGTATTTTGGTTTCTGTCGAACCAGAGTCTGACGGTGAATGACGGTGGCGATCTGGTCATAATATTCTATTTAACATAGAAAGGTACCAGTGGCGAAGGGTGAACATTTAAAAAAAGGAAGTTGGACAAAAATATCACCTTACTCAGAAAAGCAACCAAAGAAAACATGAACATTTTTGTACTTTGCTACTCCCTGACAGCCAAGTGTATTTATCGTATTGATATTTATGGAAGTGTTTGACAAAGCGAAAAGCACGGAATAAGGAGATGTAATATGGATGCCATTTCCTAATCAAGCCGATGAATTCATGTTAATCGGATCCTTTGCTACTGAAAGGTGCTCATGTTAAGGTATGTAGGTATTAGGATTTTATTGATTTTTATAATTATAACCCATATATGCCCAGTGGGTAAATAACGACCCATCACCTAGCCACTTATGGTAATGCACCGTGATATCAAACTGTATGCATGTTTTTCGTACTACCCACATTTTTTCATTGCCAAGGAACGTATCTAGAAGTAAGTCGTGTGCGCTTGTGCTAATACGTGTGTTTTCATACAATTATTGTCCGTGAAAAATTACTTCAGTTTTATTTGGCGAAAAGTTGCTACCAGAGCGGAAATAAATGTAAGTACTGTTTTTACTTATTGATATTTGTTTGTTTTATCAGGTGTTATTGGAAGATGAGTAAGTGTGTCAGGTTATGTGAAAACATTTTTTATGATAAAAATTGTTTTATTGGTTGAAATTGACGCGAATATTTCATTGGGTCGTTATCGACCCCGTGGGCAAATACCATGACTCATGTTTTTGTACTGTTTTTTTATCAGGTCTCGCCGTCAGCTTACTGCACATGAGATTCTTGACTGCCTCGAGTCTTTTGATGTTGAGGATGTTCAAGGCTTGGACGTGTACATTGATCCGCCTTGCAGTGGCATTTTATCTGATGGTGACTCGGATGAAGAGGATGGAAACGACGTCGACCGGATGAACCGACATCAGTTGCTAGCACCAGCCGAGCTTGTAGTTCATCGCCACCAAGATGACGAAAACGTAGCAGATGATAATCCTACCCCAAGTTCATCAGTCGCCGATAATGAACGTGCCCGACCTTCAACTTCCGCACCAAAGAGGCTTCGACGAGCAAGAAATGAAGGCGAAACCATTACAAATTGAATACCAGGGACAACATTTTAGCTGTTCGTTGGCATGATAATAGCGTGGTTACTTTACTGTCAAATGAATACGGCGTGAATCCCATTCAAAAAGCCATGCGATACTCAGCAGCTGCTAAGAACAAAATTGAAATTGATCAGCCAAATTTAATTTCCCAATATAATAAGTACATGGGTGGCGTAGATAGACTGGACGCTAATGTTGGTGTCTACAGAATAGCCATCAGAGGGAAGAAGTGGTACTCATCAATCTTGATGTGGCTTATTGACGTTGCAGTAAACAACTGTTTTTTGCTCGCTAGATCCCTTGGATCGACTATGGATACACTGGAACACCGCAGAGCTCTAGCCAGATCGCTTTTGCAGAAGTATGGAGATATGAAGAGTCCGCCTGGGCCATCACCTGCGAGACATTTTTCAATTTCAGTACCTCAATCGGTCCGGAAACATAAAGCTGATCATATGATTCTCACAGGTCAAGAGAGGAAAAGATGTGCTGTTTGTAAGAACAAAACGAACAAAATGTGCCGCAAATGTAAAGTAAACCTCCATGATAAATGTTTCGCATACAAATACATATTTCGATACAAATTAGTAATAAAATATTTTTTTCTCTCTCTAAGCCGTGTTTTAGTTCATAATTGTTTTCTTACAAAATCAATTTAATGGGTCAGTGTATATGCCCCAGGGGTCGTTAGCGACCCACTGAAAAAAAAATACTTCCAGACCTGAAAACTGAAAACTGTCACCATACTTGATAAAAGTGGTCAAAATTTACTAACATATCTAAAAATTACCAAAATCAGTGACCAAAAAAGTTCTGGGCATATATGGGATAAACTTTGTAAGGATTTAGCATAAGTTTTGTAAAAATTAATTGGATCAAAGATAAGACCAGTAAACAGCGTTAAAACACATAGGTAGTATTCTAAAATAAAAGGATATAAACTTTTAGATCTTGTTTTTTATTTTTGTTTTTTATAATAATTTAGCCAACTTTTGCCCGCGGCTCCGCCCGCGTCTTATTCGGTTTATCAACACGCTTTTTTCCGGGATAAAAAGTAGTCTATGTGTTAAGTTAGGGTATAAGCTAGATCCATTCAAAATTTCATCTAAATCCGTTCAGCCGTTTCAGTTTGAAAGAGTAACAAACATACTCACACACAAACTTTCGCATTTATAATATTAGTGTGATATACACAAAAAAATATGTCTCCTGAGCTCGGCATCAGTGATTTAATCATTTATATATAATAATATTATAAAAACAAAAATGAAAGATGTAGTAATAATGTTGCTTATCAATTATCAACTACAAAAAATAAATAAATGTAAAAATACTCGAAGATATCATTATTTCACGTCAAATTTTAATCGTTTTCACACTAACAATAACTATAAAATTTCCTTAAAGAATTCATTTAATTATGAATAGATTGCAAATTGTAGATTGTAAATTATAAAAGAATTCATTTGACATTCAAACGCATTAATTATCAGTTGATAATTTAAGGCGCTACGTAAACTAACATTGTTCAAATGAGAGTAGTTTAATATAATTTAATAATTCTTATGTTCATTTGTAGTAGGTATTTATTGTTTATTTGTTTCTTCAATTACATTTCATTTATTTACTCACGCTATGCATGGAAAAACGTAGTATGATATAGCTGGGTAAGGGCAATAACTTAATCGTAACGATTATAACACTCGCCTTCAAATAATGAAGCTCGTGTTTCAAATTGTCCTCCTTACCGCATTTATACGTGGGACGCACTATAAGTTTCCGGAATGAATATGAAAAAATACTATTAAAGGTACAAAATTAATTTATTGTTTTTCAAAATAATCTCCCTTGGCGTCTATGCACTTTTTCATTCGATCAAACCAGTTTTGAAAACTTTTGTGCCACTCCCCTGTGGGGACCTCTGAAACGTGTTTTTCATACTCCTCGACAGCCTCTTCTGGTGATGAAAATCGTTGACCGCGTAATTGGTTCTTAATTTTTGGGAACAGAAAAAAGTCACAAGGTGCCAGGTCGGGACTGTATGCAGGATGACTCATGAGTTCTACATTTTTCGTCTTCAAAAAGTCGTTTGTGTGTCTGGCCGTGTGAGAACTAGCATTGTCGTGGTGCAGGATGATACGGCGTTTACGGTTATTTTTACGGAGTTCGTCAATAACTTCCGGCAAACAAATGGTCGTGTACCAGTCACTATTCACGGTACGACGATTCTCTAAAGCAACAGTAGCCACGTGTCCAGTTTTATTAAAAAAAGAAGCAATCATCCGCTTAGATGCACTTTTCACGCGCGCTACTTTGGTTGGTTTCGGCTCATCTTGAAAGACCCATACGCTCGATTGCTGCTTTGTTTTGGGATCGTAGCAATAAATCCATGTTTCGTCACCTGTTACTATGTCCCACACCAAATTTGACGCACCTTCGTTGAATCTGGTAAGCATGGCACTGCACCAAGTGACGCGGTCCGTTTTTTGAGCCTCGGTCAAGTTGTGTGGGATCCACCGCGAGCACAGCTTTCTCACACCCAAATGTTTGTGTAGGATTGATTGTATTTGACTCATGCCTATTTCTAAGGATGCGCGAATTTCATGGTAGGTCACATGCCTGTCTGTTTCAATCGTACGGCGCACAGCATCGATGTTTTTGTTGGTCACAGCGGTGGACAGCCGACCATCGCGAGATTCGTCACTGAGATTGATACGACCACGCTTGAATTCTGCAAACCAGCTATAAACAGTCGTCTTGCATGGTGCTTCATTGCCAAAAGCTGCTTCAAGCCGAGCGATGCTCTGTTGAGCTGTCAAATTACACTTAAAATCGTAGAAAATCATACTACGAAAATTTTCCCGAGTTAAATCCATGTTGATGCAGACACACAATTTTTTAAATGGCGCCGCAAGGTAAAAACAAAAGACAGTCAGATGAAACAAACTGCATTCTACAGCCAAAGAGTTCTATTTTCAAATGTTGCAATAAATTTTTAAATATTGTTTATGTAAGTGGCCAGTTCCGGAAACTTTTAGTGTTACCTATGTAGCATAAAGTATTATTATGCACTTGGCCGCGGCCCATGCTCTTGCAATCCCTTCGGAGAAAGATAGAAAAAAATAAAGATACATGTAATAATATTTTAATAAAAATAACAAACTCGCTTATGAAAATGTATGAAACAAAACTGCTAAATTAAGTTGGTCGTCTATTACTCGTTAACTTGTAAAGCCTACATATACTACTACATAGCTGTGATAGTTTTTCTTTTAACTTCGTTAATGGCGTGAATTTTTTCACATATCCAAGAGAAACCGTTTAGCTGGCAGGGGGCACTTAACACAAAATTTTAAACTTTAAAAGCATTGACCTCTTCAATACAGCGACACTCCAATGGGGTAAAAGCGAAAAAAAACATCCCCATTAAGTGTAGGGAAGACGTGAGACTTTGTTGACGTGATTAATAATATCTCTGAGCTAAGCCACAGACAGACAGACAGACGGGCGGACATGGCGAAACTAAAACGGTTCCTTCTTGACATGGAACCCTGAACATAATGAAGCATGGTGCTATAATTATAATTTATAAGTGAGCTTTCTCATAATGGTATTAGCATAATTAATTTCCTAGCTTATGATCCCTCTGAAGAATTAACGTTAATTAATTATAAGATAAAATGTAAAAGGTGATGTGATGAACTTATGAGACAGACTAAGATGTTTTTTTTCCTTATGACATGAATTTAATGCTGTCTTGTATTTTTTATCTCTAAACCTAAGGTTAAATAGATTGTATAGTGTAAGAATTGATTGTAACCAAAATGATAAATAATGAAACATTATAAAAAAATACATGATCTTGCTAAGTTTTTTGCCCTTCTTCTTAGCAAGACTAATCAAATTGGCGGAATGAGGCATTATATTTATTTAATGTTTATTTATCTAACAACTTATTTATTAATTGCCTTAAATAAGTACATATTTATAATATTTTTAGTCCTATATTTTTTTATTTTATGCATGTGTATAACTTTATTAAATTTAAGTAACCCAACCAATTTTTTTTCATGTATTTTCCGTATTTTATTGGAAGACTTTCGTTCGTATGGCGGGGTTCGTGCTGGGGACTCGGTGGGTGGTCGGGGCCGTGGTTCGGTGACCCTGTTTGCAAAGTACGAGAAATATTTTTCGTGCCTATATACCTAATTGAGAACAACCTTGGCTCAATGAACAAGTTTCATGATATCGATAATAACATATTTAATTTGATAGGATTAAAATATAGACCAAAACCAAAAAAGTGGCGAAAAAATATATATTAATCCGTCATTAAATTACTGCTAAACGTATTATTGAAGTTAACATAGTCTAACTCAAAATAACTGCGGGAGATTGACCCTGCTGTGACGTCACGCTACCGCACCACTCCGCGTCTTCGTTATTTTGCATATAGTTATTGTTGAATAAATGCGATATCAATGTAAACGATACACGTATTTTACAACTAAAATTTGTGTTTTGTTTTTTATATTATATTCAAGATATATTTACCTATATATTATCTAGCATCATGGAAGTAAACTTTGTTACAGTAGTACCACAAAAATAAGTTACATCTATGTACCTGCGTAGTGGGCAATTTTTTGTAAGGCGCGAATTTTTATAATGCTAGATGGTGTCACCTCTTTCTCCACCTTGATTTGGGCTATGTGTATTTGAATCTTGGAGAGTCGGGTCAGTGTTGACGATTGTGCGCACTACGGAGCAGGACTAAATCGTCAACACTGACCCGACTCTCCAAGATTCAAATACACATAGCCCAAATCAAGGTGGAGAAAGAGGTGACAAAATCTAGCAGTCAGACGCAGACCATCTTTTCTATAATGTTTATAAAAGAAATACTAACGCAATAACACATCAAGGCTGCTGGATGGTGCCACTGTCTCAAAAAATTAATAAATATTCAGTCAATTGTAAATTAACCTCTTTCTTTCTGTAAATATGTTAGTACCACTAAGTAGGTTAGTATAATAAATTGTAAATAAACCTCTTTCTTTTTGCAAATATGTAAGTCACATTGTATGTATAATCCTTTGACATATTATTCAACTGATGCCGGGCCCAGTAGGGCCCGAAATATATCTTGATTTAATTTTTTTTGTGTTTTTTATATATAGGTCCATCTACTATAAATAAAAAACAATATAATATTTACAGTTACTAGTTAAAACTACAATTAATAATTATTTACTCTTTGTTCTCAAATCATAATAGCTAAAATACAGTTAAAAAATTAACTAATCTTTTACACCTTTGGTAAATTTAAAATACCTCTTTGAAGGAAATATTATATTTAAAAACGAAAAACACATGATCTCGCTAAGTTTCTTGGCGTTACTCTCAGCAAGATTAATCGAATGGGCGAGTTGGGCATAATTTTTATTCATATAACGTATTGGATTTGTTCATTTATATGCCCCGATGTCGTCTCACCAGTGTAGTATTACAGCTTATTGGAAAATTTAAATAATTTAATTGATTGGAAATCAATTTGTGACGAAGAAACAATCACACTCCCTATCTGAAATTAATGCAGTAAAAGTGTATTTCATTGAACGCTTTACAACGATAGTAATGGTTGACAAACAATGCTATGAAATTAGATTCCATGTAATGCCTAAAAGACATTTATGCCTAACGAGGAAATAAGGTTAGACTCGTAGTGTTTTTGGTGTTGTATATTGTCCATAATATGTGATACTAAAGTTCAGAAACGGGGAACAGGTATGGTCACACATTACCAGCAACAAAAAAACGGCCAAGTGCGTGTTGGGCCACGCGCAGTGTAGGGTTCCGTAGTTACGTAGTAGACCTAGTCTACTAAATATAGAACGCACCAAACTTCTAACTACTCCGCTCAGAAGTCGTTCGTCCGTTCCGAAGGACGGCCGATACATTTTGTTCCTGCTGATACGAATCGCCCCGTGTTTAGAGGGAAATAAAAGCTTGGCATGACCTGTACTCGTAAACCTGTAAAGCCTACTTAGCTGTGATAGTTTTCCTTTTAAATTTATTATATATTATACTACTTCTGTGAATTTTTTGACATATCCATAAACAACCGTATAGCCAGCAGGGGGGGACATTGACTCTAACAAAATTAGCACTTCAAAAAGCCAACGGATCCCTAAATCGAAAAATGATTTTCACACACCCACTATGTTTTTGAACGACCTATCCAACGATCACACTATGGGATAGATGAGAAAAAAAAATCCCCAATTTAGGTGTATGAAAGGCACTCTTAAAAACATTTTTTTTTTCATTATTATATTTTACCGTTTTGTCGGCGTAATTAATATGTATACTCATGCAAAATTACAGCTTTCTAGTACTAATAGTCTCTGAGCTAATCCGCGGACAGACAAACGGACGGACGGATAGACGGACATGGCGAAACTACAAGGGTTCCTTGTCGGACTACGGAACCCTAAAAATATGCAACATTCGTTCAAAATTGATATTTGCAAAATCCAACGACCACGATAAAACGCTATTAAGGACGGACGATCAGAAATCAAACGGTCAGCTAATCAGCCAATCACAGCGCTGCCTGCATTTCAAAGTGAAGCATCTCAACTGTAAAATCGGCAAAAAGTCATCAAAACCATAAATATTTACTTGAGTACGAAGAAAGAAGTTGTTAAAATACAAAAAAAGTATTAACCTAATCATTATCGGAATCGACTTCGATGCAGTTATGGCCTATCACCGTAGGTACATTTTCAACAACTTAACGATTATTAATTGATTATAAATTGACGTTAGCTAAGCAGAAATACGAGTAGGTAAATACAAGCTGAGTGGCTGCGATAAAACAATATTGCCGTTACTGTAATTTTTATGCAGATTTATTATTATTATATTGTACAGATTTGAACCACGATCTATGTACCTAGCATGGTAGACCATATCGAGCGTTGACAGCTCGATATACACTGTCTGTCCCTCTTTAGGTAGATCAACAGAGTGAGACAGAGCACTGTATCAAGCGCTAACGAGCTGGATATGGTTTGCTATGCTAGACTAGCTGGACTGCGGTCTATTATTTTACTATTTTTAACGATACTGATAAAATTAAGAATGTTAAAGGATATATTGGATCGCCTGTTAAACAGCTTGAAATATCATGCCTAGGTATTCTCACCAAAAACGTAAATGTGAAAAAGAAGCCGTTTCAACACAAAAGGCATTGCAAGATTGCCGCCAAAAAAAGGAAGAAGGGCAAAGTAAAAATACCCAGCATAGAAAAGCTTTTATGACTAGATTGACGTATGTACAAGCAAAAGAGACAAAGACAAAAGACAAAGATTCTTTATTTGCTTATGAATTTTATTATTTATTATAAGGTATGATATTAAGGTAATAAAGTTTCCGTATTCAGCTAATTATCATAGCATGCAAATAATCAAAGGTATATTTTACTATTAACTAATCTGGGTGTCAGGAGTGAGTAAATTTGTGTATGTTATTTATCCCACGTGCATTTAAAACGACGAACTTAACATGACACTTACGATCCAATAAACTCTGCTTATCCAAAGGGTCTAATTAAATTGGACATTTATTTATCTCTTCAAGCACTTTTAAAAGTTCTTTTATGAAATTTTGTATTTTAGATACTTGCAAAATTTGAACTTCATTGGTCTAATACGAAAGGAGTTATGGGAGGGGGAGGTCGAAACGAAAGTAACTCGAAACGGTACATGTAATAATAAAACACTGCTGGTGTGTGCACCGGCCTTTTTCTTTGAACTAGGAATGTCGATTCTTTCTAAAAAAATCGGTACAGAAAAGATCGATTCACAACAATCGATTTAAAATTGGAATATAAATTCACACAATTAGCGTTGTCTGAATTACCTACTCCAACTTCCTATCTTCAAATAAGGCTCTTCATAAATAATAAGTTTGAAATCAAATACTTACCAGAAACATAATTAAATGTAGGTACTCTTTTTAATTGTATGTGATTTGATAGAAAAAAAATTCGTGAACCTGCAAAAAATCGTGTCAACAATTCTGCGGTTGTATGGATCGATTCAAAGATCGGATCGCTTCGAAAATATATATATTATATTTACTCTTTTTAACTGTATGTGATTTCGTGTCCATGATTCTGCGATTTTGTGTATCGATTCAAAAAACGAACCACATCGAAAAAATGTTAGAAAAAAAATATATATTTACTCTTTTTAATTGTATGTGATTTATGAAATTTTCCGTGAATCCGCAAACAATCGTATCCACGATTCTGCGGTTGTATGGATCGATTCAGAGATCGAATCGCTTCGATTAAATCGTTCTAAAATCGACATCCCTAATTCGAACTACGCCACGTGTCTCGCTAGATATTTGACACGAAAGTCTCACAATCGGCGAGGAGGTAATGTTATAATCAACATGATTGCCATTCTGAGATAGTCCATCTTCCGTCGTCTCATCTAAACAAATGTCCTGCCCATTTACATTTCAAAACGGCTATCCGCATTCTAACATCCCGACACCTTTTTCCGGTATAATATATCTGCAGTAGTTATACGGGTTTATATGGTAATTCCACATCTTGTCATGACATTTGTGGCGACTTTTAATTTGGTACACATCCTCATTAATAAGTTCCTATATTTTGAAAGCGTACGATGGGGAAAGTTAGGTGGAAAATACATACTTGGGGGGGGATTATTTCGGTCGAATTTAAACGCTCAGGGAATATCACCAGTTTCTCTCTCTTCAGTCTATTTAGGAAATCAGAAATAGTTACACACAACTCATAGTAAGGAAATACTAATTTAGCACACGGCGATAATAGCACCTTATTGCTAAGCGAAGAACCAAGCCATTTGCCAAGGCCAATCACATTAGGTTTACTCGGACACAAGAAATGACTAAGACAAAGCGCTAGCTAATTTGACTCTGTCTCTCTCTACTATAAAACCTCTATAATCTCAAATAAAAAACGAAATATCTTTAACTACAAATAAGTTATAACATTACAATTTCAGCGGTTGACAAATAACTACAAGCATATGAGAAAACCTTTAAACTTGGTAAAAGAAAGTTAAATATACCGGCCCGCGAGTACCTAAATGGAATTTATCGAGTGGGTAACATACATTGTCATTTCACCATGAGATGAGGCATTTGTGTAGAGCCATTGGTGTAAATAACACAACATTACCATCCATACCCAGCCATTTAAATAACCCCAACGACATAAATACTTTCTTTTTAAATATAACTTATACTTGCGATTGTCGGCACTTGGTGAAAAATAGAACGCATCTTGATGAAAAACACTTGTACACTGTTTACACACTTTTACTATAACTATAGGTACTTTTAACCCAACCGGTTTCGAAATTTAATTCATTTTCAAGGGCTTAACAACTCATTTTAATAATTTAAGACATAACCTACGTGCTGTTAATAAAATGTGATTTTTTGTTCTGATGAAATTCAAATTTGGAATAAAATTAGTGTTCAGTGATAAATCAAGGGAAAACTAAAATATTTTGCAATTTCGGTCCAGTTTTGTAGATACACCAACTGCATAAATGGCTTTGTAATGCCAGATAATTATATAGGATTACAAAGTTACATTTGCAGTAGTACGTAGAAGGTACCGGAAAGGAAAAAAAGTAGGACTATATACAACAAGAAATGAGATGCCATCAGAAACAAAACTTGTAAGAAAAAACAAGTCTCTCAACTTATGTAGTTCTTCTACCATAAAAAGTTGTGAGATCCATGAAAATCGAAGTCAGTTAATTTATTTAGTCCCTACTTAAGGGACCTTCTGTCTTAAGTTTTTACATAATTAGCTAACCTAACAGCATCTTATAGTGACCATATCAACATTAAAAATGTTGTATGTTTTAAATAAATAGATTGACTTGGTAATCGCACAAAATAATCTAATTTAATATAATATGTATTACTAGTGAGATACATTGTGTTTTCATGCGATGGCCAGGTCAATCTTATACATGGATAAGATTTTATTTTTAACATAAAAGATTTCTAATATTGATATGGTCACTATAAGATGTTGTTAGGTTAGCTAATTATGTAATAACTTAAGACAGAAGGTCCCTTGAGTAGGGACTTTACATGGATCTCACAACTTTTTACGGTAGAAGAACTACATAAGTTGCGAGACTTGGTTTTTTTACAAGTTTTGTTTTTGATGGCTTATTTTTACACTATCCGATACAATATCATATACAGATATACCATATAAGGGAAGTAAAAAGTAAGAAATAAGATAAAATGCCTGCATTTTACATTACCGACATCCTAAAATAAATTCTAGACCCTTTTACGCACCACTTGGAACACAATTAAAACAGTTCGTTGATAGATTAGCGTGGGTGGGTCGTTGTGATGCTGGACAAAAACACTGTATTTCTCATCTTTAACACGCAAAAAACTTTGTCCACGGGCAATATTAGATTGTGCAAAGCAAATATGTACAAAGAGGGGCCATTTATATTGTTTTTTGCAAGTTACAATATTATTAATTGCATCGTATATATTTATGATAAAGACTCGTCAAAATAAGCCTCAGCCTTTGCTGCCGCTTGTTGCGCTCAGCCATAGTATGTATAAATAAGTATACTGTGGCTCAGCCTTTGCTGCCGCCGCCGCGCCAGCCGTGACAGCTGTTGACTGGACTTGGGACGGACGCAGCCAGGGCGTTGCATATCCCACACCAGGGAACGACCGTTCTATCCCGTCCGACCTCTTGCCATTATCATGTGCAAGACCATTCGGCTCTAAAACAGCCAGCACTTTTTTTTTAATTGACCTTGTTTATTGTTGGCCTTTATAATTTTGGCATAGTTTACAGAGGGAACAGAGATTTCAACCTCTGGGAAAAAGCCAGCACGTTGACGGTCGAAAAGGCACTCTGTATGACGTCATTAATACTAGCGCAGCGGGACCAGCACTGCGCTGGCGTGACAGGCCATGGTGACCGAGTTGGTCGACGGTCATGCCACATTAGCAGCGATTGGTGCTATTTCTTGAAGCACCCAGCCTAAACGAAAAAGCTATACAAAACGTTGTCATATCACGAACGGTCCCCTCAAAATGCTGAGATTGTAGCGTGCAACAGTAGCCAAACTTTCGCTCACCTGTGGCAAGGGAACGAGCACGGTCTGCGAGATTAGAAGCAACATCTAATAAGTGTTTTGAACGGCTCTTCCCATAACTTTTCAAACAAACTTCCAGGCATCCTTGACCTCCGTCAAGCACGACGCCACTACGTCATCAAGTGCCGGGCTTATTGTAGTGCCATAGATACACTAATGTATAGAATAATATATTAAGATGTCTATGCATAGATACAGGTCGTGTGTGCTGTAAGTGGAAGACGAGTAATCCGGGAGAGCTATTTTTGAGACATTTCGAACTTCCAGGCCATCGAAACAAACTGGGAGAACAGCCTGACCCCACTTTCTATCATCGTGTGGACAATTTAAATTGTAGTTAGAATTTGGCAATAGCGTGAACAAAAAGTGTAAGTAAGTTGTAAAATTTTAACATTGCGGTACAACGGAGAACAAAAGTTAGTTTGGACACGAAAAGGCAATAGCGGATTATGAAAAGGGCCAAATTTGCTTTGTTGCATTATCTGCTGGGGCCCTAGGAGACGAAGAAACCTCTTTCCAAAATTTTAATGTTAGGAGTCAAGTAATAAAAATTAGCTATAATACGGATATTTCAAAATTAGGAACATTACGGAAAATTTGATTTTGTACAAATACAAATTTTGTTTCAACCAATAGTTGAAAATTGGCCAATTTTTAATTTTAAATCATTCAAAACCGATGTCGCTTCACCTCCTAGGGTCCTATCATCCAGATACCAACATTTAGTTTTGATGTTAACGACAATAAAATTGGAAGAGTAGCCAGGCTGAACATCGCTGGTCCAAGTGGGTCACCCTGTTATAAATAAATAAAATAGAGAATAAGAGCATCCACAACAAATTGCAAGGGCCCCTGTACTAGACCGGAGAGACCAGTTATTACTGGGTGCCCCGCTTTACCACCAAGACAATTAATATTTTGAACTTAAATTATAGCAGACAGAGCTTTGTTAATAATTTATTAGAAATACATTTAAATTATAAAAAGAAATACCACAATACTATGTGTGTGTTGGGGTCTATGAAAGATGTATGTATGTATATTGAAAAAATATCTTTTAGAAAAACAAAAACAAAAATAACCCTAATCGAGAAAAAATTGTTGTTATATATTCTTATATATTTGTTTTTTGTAGATATATATTTTTATATATTTTATTATATATACATACTTCCTGCACATTCCAATTCCTAGTTCATAAATCAACCCTTAGATATAAGCCACCTAGCATAGGTATAGTTTAAGTTTTAATTTTAGTTTCAGGGTTCAACAGAATAACAGCGCTGTGGCACTTACCGCAGCACTAAGCTGAGTTGAATCCCTTTTTATTTACCACCTTTTTCTAAATGTTAAAATCCTGCTACTTATATTTATTATGTTATACATTCTTACTCTTTGTTAATTCTAGTTATGTGTGATTTTTCATGTCTATTTTGTGTATTGTTGGAGGTATTTAAAATAAATTGCTTTTCTTTCTTTCGTTCTTTCTTTCTATATCCTTGTTTTAAGTTTTGGTATTGAAGTTCTGCATTATGTAGTTTTTGAAACGGCTTTAAGTCCCAAATTGAATATTTCCGAGTAATTATATTTTCGTAGCTGTGCTGTTATTTAACAGTTTTCGCAGTAACCATTCAAGATATCGTATGATATACGAGTACGCATATTTTAAATGAGTCATGAACTACTATGGCTATTATCATAGTGTTAGAAACACTAGTTTGTATACTATCGCACCATAGATGTGGTAATCGGTTCGTGGTGTGCGTGTGCACTGCATGAATTACAACAATATTGAGACGTAATGAATTGTGGAGAAACTTGAAAAGCATTAGTTAATAACTGGATCACAAAGCTACTGCGTCACAAATACAGCAGCAAGAATCTACCTATTTGTTGCCTACGCATTGGTGTTTATTTTTCCTTCTATATCGATATTTTTGGGACCCTTTTTTCTGATTCTATATTGTTCATTTCGTAAATGTTTATACAATTGATAATTATTAAGTATATTGTGTCATTTTTATTTCAACTAGCAAAGTAAAAGTAACGTATACTTTGTTAGTGTTTTAATGCGTTCATGTTTTGTCTGTTTCTTTTATTTGTTTAATTGACAAAAGTGATTTGTAAAGGTCCTTGTGATTTTTAGGATTCCGTATAATGGCAAAACGAAGCCCTATTCTTGTCACTTTGCTTTCTGTCTTTTCGTATGTCCAGGGTCTATAGCACGAAAACAGAATAAGTTACATTTATCTGAAGTTGGGATATTTTGTGTGGAGTGTTGAAACAAAATCGATTATTGAATTAGAAAAAGGAGTGAAAATGGGGTGCTGGTTATAACCCAAATCCACGTGGATGAAGTCCCGGGCGTCCTCTAGACATTATACCGGGGTGTAAATAGACTGCTATTTAAACCAATTACTCTACTGATCATACAAAACAAATTTCCACAGGAACTAAAACGTGCAACCGAAAAAAAACCCTTGTACCAAATTTTCAGTCGGTTCTTAAAGTTAGTAGAGAGAGCTTAGAGAGGAGAACCGTTCTCCCTAAATGACCAGTAGAATGTGCGGTAGGGACGTCGATTTTAAATCACTTTAATCGAAGATCGATGAATCGGGGACAAGAAAATCAATTTTAGATCGATTTTAGATCGATTTTTAGGGTTCCGTAGTACCTGAAAGGTAAAAGGAACCTTTATGGTGAGACTCCGTTGTCCGTCCGTCCATCCGTATGTCATAGCCTCATAACTTTAGCACCGTCAAAGATAAAGATTTGAAATTTGCTATAAAAATAGCATTTACTTGCTTACACAATATCGCGTAAAAAAAATGAAAAAAATTTTTTTTTTCAATATATTTCTAATTCAAAAGTGAGAAAAATAAAAATAAAATATCCTAAAAATACAATATGGGCATCAAATTGTAGATATTAAGAGTCGATTATAAAAATACACACTTTTACTACATTTACTGTCACTGATTTCGAGAAATCTTTGAAAAACCACTAAAATATGCATGTATCCCGCCCCCCCCCCCATTTCAAGATTACAGGAAAAATATAGTGGTTGAGAAATTTACGATATTAAAATGACAAAATTAAATTTTTCAGCCTCGAGTTTTATTTCGAGTACGGTATAAAAATATTTGTTTTGTGGTACAATAAATTCTTTTTTTAGTTATCATAAACAGTTATGGGCAAGATTTTAAATACTTTTTTCCTGACTGTTCCCAAAACTGTCGAATAACGGAACCCTAGGTATGCGAGTCAGACTCGCACTTGACCGGTTTTTTCGAAGCGATTCGATCTTCAATCGATCCATACAACCGCAGAATCATGGACACGATTTTTTGCGGCGCCACGGATTTGTTTTCTAACAAATCACATACAATTAAAAAGAGTACCCATCTACATTTAATTTTCACGATTCCGGCAAGTATTTGATTTCAAAATTCAAAATTATTATCTGTAAAGAGCCTTACATTTGAAGATAGGAAGTTGGAGTAGGTAATGAAGACTAAGAAATATTGTTATTTAATTTTAATATAATAATAATGTTATGTTTGTGCATTTTAAGTTACTTTGGCAATAAAACTTGAAGAAATCTTTTTACTAATGTTTTATGTATGAGAAAACAACTAACTTTACTTACAATAAAGTCAGGAAAAATTAACAATTAAAATTTTTTAGCTAGATTACCATAAATAAAAATAAATTAACGCTAATTGTGTATATTTCTATTCCGATTTTGAATCGATTTTTGTGAATCGATCGATTCAAAATCGATCTTTTTTAGAAAGAATCGACATTCCTAATGTGCGGTTTTATTTAAAGATAGCAGTCCATTTATGTACTCACGGTATATACCAACGTAGTCAGCAGTGCACTTGCACTAGTCAACTGACTGAGTGTAATCAAATTGAACACAAAAGTACGAAGAGTATTGAAGCGTTGCCAGAATGTCACTTTTGTAACATTTTACGTTACTTTTGACCGTCTTCCATGCTACACGACTGACTGAATGTCAGTCAGTCTGACTCAAAATTTTACTTTTACGTTAATTTTGGGACTAAAAAATATTTGAATATTTTCCGTAGTACAATGTCGTATTTGCAACTCAAATAAGTTTATTTTGGAATTAATAATTGTCATCTTAGTATCGAATCTTCATCTTAGAGTCAAGTCAAATATATATGTTTCGGTTTGCTATAAAAAATCTCTTTGAGAGATAAGCTCGCCGCTGTACTCAAATTAATGTATCTCCTTTTTTGTGTACAATAAAGAATAAGAATGTTACACGCACGCACGGCACATTTTGCTTCAAGAAGTTCATGTATGTTTTTTTATAAATTGATTTAACAAAAATCACCAGTCAATTATTCGATCAACAATTTATTACGATTCTTTCGAAGCTTAACTAACGGGACAGTTTTTTTTTAGTTTTGTGTAATAAAGTGCCATATTATACAATTAAAATCGTTCTCAACATAAAAAAGGTAATGTTACTTTTCTCGTGAAAATGTTGATTTTTAAGCTGTCTCGTGTTACATTTGAATATCTGCCACTGGCAACATATTGAGGGAGGGCTGGGAACGTTGCCAGGAAAGGCACGTCATTCCCTACGTGAACGCACTGAAAACCATTTTATAAAGACCCCTAGTATGGTGTTCGTCCCCCACATGTAACCCTGAAAATATATGGCTGCGGGAGGCGTGAACGGCCTAGATTAAGTGGCGCGGTGGTATGTGATGGATGTGAGTGGCCAACACACGGAGGAATGCTCAAGCTCGCCGCGAAATGGCCAGGGCATGTCACTGTTGACATACATACGATGTTTCTACAATCAGCCGACAAAATGCCATATTCAATTCACCCCATTAAAAATAAACACAAGTCGAAGCTATCAAACTACACAAATGTACAAATAGAGCCCAAATTTACTCTTACTACTCATACCCTTGTAAGTAGTAGATCAATTTATTTCAAGGCACCACAACACATACTGGGTATAAATGGACACATGTTTATTTAAATGAAATCACATTAGTCTACAGAACACATTTCCCAAAGAAACATAAACGCGAAAATTAAAAATAAAATTCTTCATATCCCCTTACAAAGTTTAAAAACGATGTAAAATACATTTTCAATGCAAGTGAAGTGAAGACACATTTTATATGAATCAAAACTGATGGCAAAGTCGATTTTTCGTAGTATGATACACGTGGGTATGGGCAATAACTTACTGGTGACGTTTAAGACACTCGCTTATCGTAAGCTATGGCCTGCTTATCGTAAGCTATTGCCACCTTACCGCACTTATATAGCATAAACTACTATTTGTATGGGCAGGTCCAATATATTAGGTGTATATAGACTGCTACCATTAAATGAAACCACATATTCTACCGACCCTACTGAACCACTTTTCCTAAGAATCACACCCGCGGCCATCCTTAGTATGGGAAATAATTGAGTTCCAAACAAAAATGCGTAAACCCTAACGCACCGACATATATGGGCGAGTTTAGAGAGAGCGTTATCCGTGAAACCGCTGTTTCGGTGCAGCGTTCTAAAATAGACCTTCCTCCTACGAGACAATTTCTTTGAGTTACAGTTGAATGTATTTTTCTCTGAAGATTAGCGCAGGTTTTTTTTTTCGAATAGTTGTTCAGTATTATCAGTAGAGTATGTGGTATTAAAATAAAGGTCGCACTCTATTTACACTCTGTATATACATTATTTTTACATTTGGACTGTTATGTTTTTTAGGGAACGTTTTTCAGTATGATTATATGATGCCATCAAAAACAAAACTTGTAAAAAAAACAAGTCTCGCAACTTAGTTCTTCTACCGTAAAAAGTCGTGAGATCCATGTAAATCAAAGTCGGTTAATTTATTCAGTCCCTACTTAAGGGAAGAGAAGCTTCAAATTTGGAAAACAATTAGTGTTTAGTGTAAAAATCAAGGAAAAACTAAAATATTTTGCAAGTTCGGTCCAGTTTTCTAGATACACCAACTGTAATAATTAACTTTGTAATCCCAGATAAATATATAGAATTACAAAGTTACATTTGCTGTTGTACGTAGAAGGTACTGGAAAGGAAAAAAAGTAAGACTATCCACAAAAAGAAATGAGATGCCATCAGAAACAAAACATGTAAAATAAACCAAGTCTCGTAGTAAAACTTATGTAGTTCTTCTACCGTAAAAAGTCGTGAGATCCATGTAAAGCCAAGTCGATTAATTTATTCAGTCCCTACTTAAGGGACCTTCTCTTTTAAGGTATTACATAAATAGCCAACCTAAGAACATCTTATAGTGACCATATAGATATTTCGTCTACCGTAAAAAGTCGTGAGATCCATGTAAAGCCAAGTCGATTAATTTATTCAGACCCTACTTAAGGGACCTTCTCTTTTAAGGTATTACATAAATAGCCAACCTAAGAACATCTTATAGTGACCATATAGATATTTCGTCTACCGTAAAAAGTCGTGAGATCCATGTAAAGCCAAGTCGATTAATTTATTCAGTCCCTACTTAAGGGACCTTGTCTTTTAAGGTATTACATAAATAGCCAACCTAAGAACATCTTATAGTGACCATATAGATATTTCGTCTACCGTAAAAAGTCGTGAGATCCATGTTAAGCCAAGTCGATTAATTTATTCAGACCCTACTTAAGGGACCTTCTCTTTTAAGTTATTACATAAATAGCCAACCTAACAACATCTTATAGTGACCATATAGATATTTCTTTTACCGTAAAAATTCGTGAGATCCATGTAAAGCCAAGTCGATTAATTTATTCAGTCCCTACTTAAGGGACCTTCTCTCTTAAGTTATTACATAAATAGCCAACCTAAGAACATCTTATAGTGACCATATAGATATTTCGTCTACCGTAAAAAGTCGTGAGATCCATGTAAAGCCAAGTCGATTAATTTATTCAGTCCCTACTTAAGGGACCTTCTCTCTTAAGTTATTACATAAATAGCCAACCTAAGAACATCTTATAGTGACCATATAGATATTTCGTCTACCGTAAAAAGTCGTGAGATCCATGTAAAGCCAAGTCGATTAACTTATTATTTATTATAATTCACCGGCAGTGATGGTGATGATAATTTGACTCCACCTGACATTCTGGAAATTACGACGGAAATTACCAAAACTTTTAGAACGAGCTTTTACAAGAAAATCAAAAATGGCTAACGACAAATTTTATCAAGATTATTATGAAAACAGGTTGTTAGGCATGAGCTTAGATAAAATAGTGTACGAAACTATACATAACTAGGTATTTTCTATGTACCGGTTTCATAAACTACTATTATCTAACCTCATATCGTAAACTCAAAAGAAATGTTTATTTTTCATGAACGTCTATATACCACGGAAAAAAAATTTAATCATAGTATAGGTCTCTTTTTAACAACATAATGCTTTAATAGTAGTTTATGAAATTGGTACATAAAAAGGTTATTAAAAACAGATGATGTCAGTTTAAAAAACGAGTCGTGTAGGCGAGTTTTTAGGGTTTCGTACGCAAAGGGTAACCAACGGGACCCTATTACTAAAACTCCGCTGTCCGACTGTCTGTCTCTCCTTCTGTCACCGGGCTGTATCCCATGAACCGTGATAGTTAGATAGTTGAAATTTTCAAAGATGATGTATTTCTGTTGCCGCTATAACAACAAATACTAAAAAACAGAATAAAATAAATATTAAAGGGGACTCCCATACATCAAACGTGATTTTTTGCCGTTTTTATAGATAATGGTACGGAACCCTACGTGCGCGAGTCCGACTTGGTTTTTAATAGTATACGAGTGTTTTGATAGCTATAGATGACGATAGTTCGACATGGCAATCGGGGTAAGAGGTGCTGAGTCGTGGGGGGGTGACGCCCCGCACACCCGCACAGCACCCGCGCCGTCTTAGTCGCAGCGCTGCACGAGTCGGCATCGACCGCGTTTATCGATCTTGCTCACGTTATTGCTTTTAGTTTTGTATTGAACGTGACTTCGGATACCTCCTCATCACGTGTTAAAATAAAAAAAAAACAAAAATCCATTCTTACTCAACCACGAGAAAAGTATTGAAAAATTGTGAAATTTAATGGAATAATACTTGTTTTAAATATCCTGTCAATCAGACACTGGAGAGGGCTGTGTTTTATACCAGCATATCGAAAAGAACTATGTCCACAATAAAACCCGAATCAAAATTATTGTTGTGTTTGTAAGTTCATTTGATTTTGATTGTGATGAATAAAACGTTCCTTTAAATAAAAATATAATAATACATTTATCTCTTATTTTGTTGCGTAAAAAAAATTGTCGATTTCTACTACCTGGCATGTGATATCACATCACTAGAAAATTGCCATGTCGACTTGTCGTCACCTGTAGTTATGTATAGTTTCATACACTACTTTATCTAAACTCATGCCTACTAACCTGATTTTAAAATATTTGTGAATTTGTCGTTAGCCATTTTTGATTATTAGGGTTCCGTAGTCCGACAAGGAACCCTTATAGTTTCACCATGTCCGTCTGTCCGTCTGTCCACGGCTTAGCTCAGAGACTTTATGTACTAGAAAGCTGTAATTTGATATGAGTATACATATCAATTACGCCAAAAAAATATGAAATATTTTTTGTATACTTGTCCATCTTTTGGCTACAAGATGAAAAAAAATAAAACCTAAGATTTTCTTTTTTATGAAAATTCTGTCAGATTTTTCATGTAACTTGTGTAACTTGCTCACTCACGTTCGACTGTAGATAAGTTCGTCCTGCACTCTCACAGCATATTTTTCCAATGCCCATTGCGAGGGAAAAATTACAGAAAAGAACGCATGTTGCATTTTACGTAAACAATTCGTGCTTTTCTGTATCGTAGGGGAGCTTAAACAAGCTTCGATATGTTTGCTGATACAGATTAAAATAGTGTTGTATTGCATCTGTGTAAGCCCTAATTATTTCCATATGCAATATGCACTTCCAAATTCTGGGAAGTACGAGTACATGTAAAATCATTTTAGGCTAAGCTTTGCACACATTCATGTATTTTTAGCATAGACGAATAAAAAAGGGGACGGAATCGCCTCTAAGCAATAGCGGCGGTTTACAAGTGTGTGAGTGGATTTTTTATAGAATTAGTCTTACTATGTGTGCGTGCCGGGCTCGCGCGTACACGCGATTAGGCTTACTATGGGTGCTTCAGTTTTTGGTTGGCGAAACTCCTTCCGGATTTTTTGGACTTCTACGATTTTTAGGGTTCATAACCTCCAAAGGAAAAAAGACAGTCAAGGGCGAGTAGGACTAGCGCCGTTCCGTACCATTTAAAAAGTCAAGAGACTTAAATTATTTTATTTAATTTAATTAATTATTATTACAAGCTTCGGTGTTTGCTGATACAAATTCAAACAGTGTTGTATTGCATCTGTGTAAGCTGAATGATTTCCATATGCAATATGCACTTCCAAATTCTGGGAATTACGAGTACATGCAAAATCATTTTAGGCTAAGCTTTGCACACATTCATGCATTTTTAGCATAGACGAATAAAAAGGGGAGGGAGTTGCCTCTAAGCAACAACTGAAGCATAGCAAGTGAGTGAATGGATTTACTATGGAATTAGTCTTACTATGTGTGCGTGCTGGGCTCGTGCGTACACGCGATTAAGGCTTACTATGGGTGCTACAGTTTTTGGTTGATGAAACTCCCTCCGGATTTATTTAAACTTATCAGTACCAACAAAATTTATGACATAAAACTGCAAAGTTAAGTTGGTAATTTTCAGTATTTGTGGTTTATATAAAAGTGTAATGGCATATAATACAAATTAATTTATGGAGATAAAACAAATATGTTTCTAATTTACTTCACTTAAGTAGATATAAATAAATAAAGATATGTGTATAGGCTGACATTAAATCAACCGACCAAATTCATACTGGAGACTCGGTTAGTGATCAAAAACTAGGTTCAGTAATCCTTTTGAGCAATTTCGAAAAATATTTTTTAATCAAAAGAACTGCCCTTTACGTAAATTCTGGTATAATTATTATTGTTTTATAACAATTGACCAAATGAGAGCACTTTAAAGTTAGCTCGAATCACGCGCGGTACAAAACGGCAGATTCAACGTGAAGCGAGGTTGACATCCCGCAGTGACGTCACAAACAGGGTGTCGAGTTTGAAATATTATAATAACGGTTATTAAAAATATCTACAACTAAGCAACAACCATATAAATACTGTATCGTGCCAAAATGTAAACCACAACCATTTCTACACCGGATAAAACTTTTATAATTGTTCCTAAGGAAAAAAAACTCCGAAATAAATGGCTGAAAGTGATAAGAAGAGAAAAGATGTCTCCGAAAATATCAACTTACTGTTGTGTGTGAGGATCATTTTGACGTACCTAAGTGTTTAATTTAATTCAAATTTATACTTACTACTCATTTCATCTAATTTGCCCGTAAAATGCGTATTTGACTTCGTGCGATGCATGCTCATAAGGATTTAAGGTAGACATTTTGCCAAAAAATTTTGAATTTCTATCTTTCATTCAGGTTTAGATACTCTTTCTTGAAATTAAAATGTACCTTTAATCTGGTTGAAAAAGATGAAGAATATTTGGACACAACACAAAATGTGTTTGTAATATGAACAAAGAAGTAAACAATAATTACCAACATTATCTATTTCGTATTAGGTACCTATACCATATGAGTAAGTAGGTTTATAAAACGTTTGCTTACCTCTCTGCTTTAAAACTCCTGATTTCGGCACTGAAGAATCTTGTGTTGGTAGAAAAATATTCTGCCGTCATTATGCCATTAGACCGCTTCGGTCATTTTATTTAAGTTTAAAAGTGCATAGCTACTATGTATTCACTTCTTAAAAGTTTTAAAGTAAAAACACTATGATAAACCAGAAAAACAACGCCAAATCCGTATAACACCTGCACAAGTTAGCAGATTCAACGATAGTGACGTCACATCGGCCGCGTGACCTTGAGTGCATTTTACCGGCCGTTTTTCGATACATGCATTTTATTACAATCTTTTAATGTAAATATCTCTCAAAGTAATGGGTAATTTAAATATTTATTTTAAAAAAAATACGGCGAAGGCAATGGGTTTACTTACAAACAAAAATTATGTTGTTGGAATGACTCTATTCCTAGTGCAGGCACTATGGGGCAAAGAATTTTTTTTTTCGTGTTTCACCAAGTTGTCATTAAACCTTGTTCGTGATGACTAACAGAGTCTCTAGTATGAAGTTGGTCAGTTGATTTAATTTCACCTAGTAAGTTGATGTGTGAAAACTTCATATTGGTTTTTTCACAACTGTCCCAGAGAGAACATAACAGTGGCACACTTTGTAATTATTTATTTTCTAAAGCTCCATAGAAAGAATATAACGTACTCATAAAACGTTCTCCGGTTCAAGTTCTTATCTCAAATGACAATTTATGATTTTTACAACGTCCATAATTTTTTCCTTAATCCGATATTAAAAGTTTTAAGTGTTCCGTACCTCGAGAGCGCTGGTCCTTGTTATTGATTTGATATGACGCGCTACAGAATTCTCAGGGTGCGAATCCTAATCGCACTTGTCAGTCTCTTTAAGAGGATAGATTCCCCAAAAACATAATTTATTCTTCCTTGTTTGAAGAATTTAGCCATATTAGATATTTGAGAAAAAAAATACTTCGGTCAAGAATATAATACACACTCTTATCGAAACATAATCATCAGACGTCATTTCAACATAGAATCACAAAAAATCAAAGATGACTCCAAAAAAAGTTTTAACATTATTTGAGCAAAATCATAATAAATTATTTATGAATTAAAATCTGTATAAAGTTCATTGTACTCTGAAACGAAAAGATATTTGATACAAACTTTAGCTTTTTTTTAAATAATAAAATTCAGGATTTGAATTTTGCGGGTCTTTTCGTATGTAGTAACAGTGCAATCAGAACCTATTCTCTTAACAGCGCTTATGTCATTTTTACGAATCTTTATAAGGCATCTAAATCAGACTGATCAACATTTGAGAGTTGCCTAGTGCAAAAACACGTTTCACAAACTTTATTTTAGCTCTAAGCAAGCTTAGAATTATTATTTGCCATACAATTGGCTTTATGTTGAAAGCTGGTAACCCTATTTTACTAACCCGTCATGGCACTGACACGAGATCGAACCTGATCGAGAGGAATAACGGTGCATTGTTTGCATTTTCTCTTTCACAAAAGGCGTACCTTCAACACAATCTCTTTTGCACTATTGTTCAACGGCTTTGGCAATAATAATACATAATTTATCAAATAATTTTGAAAAATCTGACTGACAAACAACATGACAGCAAAAGCTTGACAAGCAGTGATGCCAACATGACTGCAAGGGACAAGTTATGATGAACGGTCTTTAATATGGGTATGTAACCGGGAAATCCTGTTCACGAAAGTATTCAAAATACGAGTAGATCACGGTTAAATCCGTACTTTTGCTAACCAAAAATTATGACGGCGAGAGAGAAATCCACGAGTGGTCATTTGAGTAGTAAATGCCCCGCCGCGCTTCGTTTTTAGGGTTCCGTTCCTCAAGAGGAGAAAACGGAGCTCTTATAGGCAGTGGCGTGCATAGGACTTTTTTCTGGAAATGCAATGAGAAACTCAAGCTTGACAATAAAAAAAAAATGAAAAAATTCAAATGTTACTTTGAAAAATCATTATTTGTATGACGCCAGGGTAGGCACTGCCTACTGAGTACATGAGTTAATACAAAATATTTTTTTTTCAAATTTATTATTAATTTTTTCATGTTGTTTTTATCGTCAAACCTGACCTTCTCATTGCTTTCCCAGCAAAAATTTCAATGCACGCCACTGCTTATAGGATCACTTTGTTGTCCGTCTGTCCGTCCGTCTGTCTGTCTATCAAAACCATTTAACTCGGGAACACGTAGAGGTATCGAGTTGAAATTAAAACCATATATTCAAGTTTACAGTCCCTTGAAGCTGTAAAAAAATGAAATTTCTAAGTTAACGTAAAAAAAGATACGGCCATTTATGCCGCGAAAAACGTAAATTTCGACTCTCTTATGAGAATCAAAATTTATAGGGTATTTTTCGTTGACCTAGAACTATGAAATTTGGCAAGTGATACCGACTAATACTACAAGTATAAAGAAAAATCTGAAAACCAGATCTGTAAAATATGGTCTTTAACGGAACCCTCGGTGGGCGAGTCCGACTCGCACTTGTCTGGTTCTTTTTCTGCTTATTTGTCACTTTTTGACCTGCAGTGGGGTGTTTGGCGTTTGTGCGCAAATTAAAGTGTGGCGTAAAGAGGACTAAGAAGCAACAAGACTAAGATTTGTGAAGTATTTTTGTAAGTATCAGATTTTGCATAGATTTTAAGGTATAATACCAACATTTCAAAGAAGTGAAATTCTGAGTATGGTTTCAAGGCGGTTGTTATTACAGGTACAGTATTCGTTAACTTTTCAGCAGCTTTTGACTCCGTTAAAATACCGTATTTTCATCCAGAAGCATTTTAATCTTAATAAGCCAGCTTTTTCTAATGATTGTCTCAATAATTTTTTATTGTTTTCCAAGGGCACAAAAGTCAATGGCGTGAGAAAAGAAACCGGTCGCCCCAAGGCAGCGTGCTATCGGAGATACTGTTCAACATTTACACAAACGATCAGCCTATAATAATTTTTGCGGTAGATTAAGCATTCACCTTTTAAGAAAAAAAAATGTGGAAGCAGATCTCTTGCATGCCCTAAGGAACTACAAGAAGAATCATTTGCAACAGAACCCAGAAAAAACCGGTTTATGTTTTTTCTCCTGAACAACTGCTAGGCGTCACAGCGTGTTCCACATTCAGTGGCAGGGTCCCATATTAGAACAAATTACCAACTCAGGGGATCTTGGTGCTAGTTTGAAAGTCATTGCCAAAAGAATGAAGCAGAACTTGTAGCGTCACGTTACGCGTTCTACAAGAGGTGCAATAACCCAAAACAACTGGCTTGGCTATTTGCTGCTTCGCAATATGATATGCAGCGTCTGCCTATTCCAGAGAGGTGGATGTGGCGTTACATGAAACATGGCGCCTACAGGCTGTCTTGTTTGACAGGCATTGCACCAACACCTCTCCGACGAGAAACTGCCGCTATGGTCGAGAAATGCAAGCAAAGGTATATGTGCGAAATAACTTTGTCACATTACGCGTTCCACAAGCGGTGCAATAATAACCCAAAACAACTGGCTTGGCTATTTGCTGCTTCGCAATATGATATGCAGCGTCTGCCTATTCCAGAGAGGTGGATGTGGCGTTACATGAAACATGGCGCCTACAGGCTGTCTTGTTTGACAGGCATTGCACCAACACCTCTCCGACGAGAAACTGCCGCTATGGTCGAGAAATGCAAGCAAAGGTATATGTGCGAAATAACTTTGTCACATTACGCGTTCCACAAGCGGTGCAATAATAACCCAAAACAACTGCCTTGGCTATTTGCTGCTTCGTAGTATAATATGCAGTCTCTACCCATTTCAGAGAGGTGAATGTGGCGTTATTGCACCGCCACAAGTCCTACGACAAGCTGCCGCTATAGTCGAGAAATGCAAGCAAATGTATCGGCATCCACTCATTCAAAATGCTCCAGTAAAGCCTCGCATTGAACCCATACGAAGTTTCTTGTGCTACTTTCGACGCGACAAGTGCCTCAGCTAGATCTGAGCCCTGACCGGGGAAAACCCACAGAATAACTTCCACCGGATCACGATTAAGAATGGTCAGTGTGGAAATCCTTGAATCGGCTTGTCTCATGTCGGCTACTAGAGCTAGCGTGCCAGTATTTCTCATAATCGAGTACTAACTTCTCGAGTGGTTTTATAAGTAAACGATTTGGTTCATAGTCTTGATAGGTATGGAAAAATAGAAAACTGCCTATAGTTTTGAACTACCCAATTAGTGCGCCGATAATAAGTCAAAGGCCAATCAGCAATCAATTTTAAAAATCGATGGTATTTCATCACTTAGAAAACCGAAAAACGGGTGAAATAATTTTCCGAGAGCGTATTTTTGGCTTATCCTAATGAGCTATCGAATAACGTTTAATTACTGTACCAACGTAACTATTCATTTTTCTAAATAAACATTTTTTGGATTATTTTGACTTCAGTTCTTTATTTGGAAGTTGAAAGAAAAGCAGATTATGAACCTCGCAAAAGTGACTTTTAATTGCGTTCGTGTTATTAACACTCGGTGCAATAAAAAGTCACTTTCTGCTCGATGCAACAATCTACTATTAATTACTTTTTCATTTGAATGATTATGTATAGGTAAACATTTAAGGTATAAAAGGTATACATTTATTGTACTACTAAATTGCGTCTATTTATACATCACAAAATAAAAAAAAGACTGGTGCCGAAAATACTGGGAAATTCCGGTTCCTTTACTGAAGTACCGAATTTCCCAGTTCCGAAAAACAGCTCCTGTTCTGGATTCCCTATTGACGTCGTATTACTAACGTGTGAATAGTGAAATTCTAAGCCATTCCCAGGATAAAGATAAAGCAAAGTATTTCCGCAAATACAAAACCTATGGTAATAAATGTGACGGTCAATCATTTCGCCTATTGCGTAATAGAGCCAAATTATTAGAAGCTCAATGCTATGACAATTATATTTCAGCTGTTGAGGATTCTATCGAGCGCAATCCCAAACATTTCTGGTCATTCGTTAAGAGTAGGCGCAATACTAATGCTTTGCCAAATGTTATGACATTTAATGGAGCCTCAGCAAACACAGGCGTAGGTATATGTAATTTTTTCTCCAAATACTTCTACTCTAATTTTTCAGAGCCAGATCCTGGGTCTTGCTCTATTAACGGTATGCAAACCAGTGACTCGATTACTGATGCTGACTTATCTACAATAGAGTTTTGTTTGAAAGACATTGAAAATAAACTTAAAAAATTTGATCTCTGTAAATCTGCCGGCCCTGACCAGATCCCTCCTATACTATTGTCAAAATGTGCTGAGTCAATATCATTACCCCTGCTTTTACTCTTTCAAATGTCACTTCGTAAAGGAGTGGTTCCATTGATTTGGAAGTCGGCGTTTATCACTCCAGTTCATAAGAAGGGGTCTAGGACAGATGTCACCCATTACAGGCCAATTTCTAAATTATGCACTATTGCCAAGATCCTTGAGAAAATTATTCAAGAACAGACTGTTAATTCCTTAAAACACTTTTTCAACCCTTCTCAGCACGGGTTTTTGAGGGGTAGATCTACTGTATCGAATCTTATCATGTTCAATGACTTAATAACTGAGTTCATGGACAATGGTGGTCAAGCTGACGTTATTTACACAGACTATAGTAAAGCGTTTGATAGGATCGATCACGTCTTACTATTAAAGAAGCTGCTAAGAGCAGGAATCCGTGGAAATCTCTACCGCTGGTCTATTGTGCTTACATTATTAATAGAACACAGGCTGTTGTGACCCACAACTTTTCATCTGATTGGGTCTCTGTACCAAGTGGTGTCCCTCAGGGATCTTTGCTGGGGCCGCTACTCTTCCTTATTTTTATATCAGATATTGACTCGTGTTTTATAAATTCAAGCGTTCTTATTTTTGCAGATGACATGAAGATCTTTCGATCAGTAGCAAATGTTAGTGATGCACGTGCCTTACAAGATGATCTTCTACGTCTTGATAACTATTGTTTACTCAACAAGCTGGATCTTAATCCATTAAAATGTTCCTGTATCTCTTTTACGCGAAAAGTTAAGCCCAACATTTTTAACTACACCTTAAAAAGTCATGCTCTGCAACGGATGTCTGAGGTGCGTGACCTAGGGATTATTCAGGATTCCAAACTTATATTTGATTCACACATTAACACTATAGTTAAAAAAGCAACCAAAGCTTTGGGTTTTATAATGCGAATTTCGAAAGACTTTAAAAACATGAAAACATTAAAAATTCTATATTGCACCTATGTACGTAGCTGCCTTGAATATGCTTCGCAAGTATGGAACCCATCATACAATGTTTACATTAATAGGTTAGAACGCGTTCAAAAAAGATTTTTCCGCTACACGAATTTTCGTAACAAAATATATTTATCAAACTATTTTGAAACATGTCGTAAATATCACATTCTTCCCTTACAAGAGCGACGTTCAATAGCGGATATTCTCTTTTTAATTGGACTTGTTTTAGGCCAAATTGACAGCCCGCAATTACTATCTAAATTAAATTTCTATGTCCCCAACAGGATGCGTCGTCAAATTCCGGTCTTCTCTCTTCCCTCTGTAGGTACTAATTATAGGCAGAATAGTTACCTGTGGCGAGTCTGTCATAACGTCAACAAATTGCAAGACATCGATATATTTTCCATGTCTGAGGCTCGAGCAAGAATGGTGCTCAGTTCTAAATTCTTTTATAATATTTAATTAATTAATTAATATATTTCGCATAGTGGTGAGCTTGATTGTATGGTTTGTGTAAATTAGGTTTAATTCATATAATTAGTTGTTGTTGTTTTTCTTTTATAATACTGGTATTAGTTTTTTCTCCTGTGTGTTATATTTTACTTGTATCATCTGCTTATCTCTCGTAAATATTGTGTTGCTCAAATTAACTTATTTAAAACTTTCTTTGTTCGATAACATTTGACTATTATGATACTATTAGTGAAAACTTTTAATTGGCCGTATTATAGTTATTCTGTTTATATCTTAAGTCATCTTGTGCTGTAAGTTTTCCTTGATATATAAATAAATAAATAAATAAATTAAATTTCCCAGAACAAATTCAACGCGCTTTTGGTAATTTCAGAATTTGGTTATTGTTATGGTCAAAGGAGATTTTCTGAATAAATCAAGTGGTAAGTATACAAATACTATGTACAAAAGTATAATTAACTATTTATTGAAATGTAATTGAGTCCTAAGGTCACCTGGAATGTCTGTTCTGTTGAATTTCCGCAAAAACAAATTATAATAATACATTACGATTCCTGCCAAATAGAAGTACTTTTAGAAGTACTAGGGTACACACTACTTCATGTGTGGACAGGCTGGTACTGCTTATGCAGTAGTTGTAGGTTAATCGATTCTCTTCTACCATAGTAAAAACAGAATAATAGGATAACTACCGCGCATAGATTTGGGGTAATCTGTGCTCCCGCGCCTCGTAAGACCTAAATACCTACTGTTGCAGTGTTGTCCTTTACTCTTGGTTTTGTAGCGAGAGCGCGACTGCAGTGTGGGCTGTGGAGCGCATGCCCGACTTGTACCGGCAAAACAGGCATAAATGTTGCCGTTGTGTGCGTGTGGTTTGTGCATACTGGCACGCAACATATAAGTCGCGCTCGGTATTTTTAGGTGAGAAAAAAATTAAAATAAAACAAAACAACGTTTATTTATTAAACCATTTACATTATAAAATTTACAATGAGACCCTGGTATAAGTTAAAAGTAACCTGAGATTCAGGGATCCCGCGCTTCTTCCCGGAAATTGTTTACAATTTGTTTAACAAATTTAACCAAAACAAACCGAGATCCAACAGAGACGCTATTGGATCAAAATAATAAAATTAGACAAGTCTACTATTCTGTTTTTACTATGCTTGTACTGTTGGACTCACCGTACTGGTGAGCTCGCAAGTAGTGGGCCGTTAGTCGAAGGACGCCCGTCTTGTCGATCCTGCGGCTTGCAGCCATGACCGGAGGCACCATTGCCGCCAGTTCTGCGATGGACTGGTTCAGTTTGTCTCGGCGCTGCTTCTCTGCCTTGTTACGCATCTCACGAGGTGTATCCCTAGAACAAACGAAAATCTGATGTACAAATCTGTACATTGCAGATCTTGCTGATTCTATCAATGCAGCATAGAATGAGCATCCTCGAGTGCCGTAAACTGAGATAAAATACAACCAATGATTAATGCAAAAAAACGCTCAGACAACCCGGACAGTTAGACCATGGATTAAATATGGATTTTGAAACTGTTGTTAAACCACGAACCAATTAAAGCGCAGGTAGTCCACAATGACTTTGACGATGCAGCACTTCACACCTCCAGAGGTGCCTGCCAATTTCGCGACATCTCTTGTTAATGATAAATACTCATAAAAAAACCGGTCAAGTGCGAGTCAGACTCGCATACCTAGGGTTCCGTAAGTAAAACAGTTTTGGGAACACTCAGGAAAAAAGTATATGTTATGCTAACTTAAATAAGAATTGATTGTGCCACAAAATATTTTTATACCGTACTCGAAATAAAACTCGAGGATGAAAAATTACATTTTGTCATTTTATTGTCGTGAATTACTCAACCGTTATATTTTTTCTGTAAATTTTATAGTATCCCAAATCACCATGATTTTTTAATTTTTTTTCGTTTCACCTGTTTCGGAGATAAGGGGGAGGGACATGCATTTTTGTGGGTTTTCAAAGATTTTTAGAAATTGGTGCCAGTTAATATAGCAAAAGTATATATTTTTATAATCAGCTTTTTAATATCTACAACTTAATACCCATATTGTATTTTTGGGATATTATTTTTTATTTTTCTCACTTTTGCACTGGAAATATTTTTAAAAATTTAAATATTTTCATTTTTTTACACCATATTGTGTATGCAAGTTAATGCTATTTTTGTAGCAAATTTCAAATCTTTACCTTTAACGGTGCCAAAGTGATGAGGCTGTGACATACGGACGGACGGACGGACAATAGAGTCTCACCATAAAGGTTCCTTTTACCTTTCAGGTACTACGGAACCCTAAAAACTATTTAGATTGACATTTCCTGTGATGATTTTAAATAGCAATACTTTTCTTGTATTTTAGTGCAAGAATACAAATAACTTTCGTAATTTGAAATAAATTACCAATTTTAGTCTAAAAACAACCTGAAATTGGCCAATTTATTCATGCTGTTACTTATACGAGAGAATAATTTCCTCTAATGAAGTTATTCTTTATAGTTTAAACAACATTATGTTTTTTTTGAACGAGCGAGCGAAGCGAGCGAGTTCTCCGAGCTACTTGGACAATCGGGCGTTTGTGTGTATGTATGAATGTTTGTTCGACGATAATTCGAGTATCGTTGATCGGAGCGTCATGAAATTTAGCAGGAAAGTAAAAAGGCAAAAAAAAAATTTGAGTTTAAACATGAGCCAAATCGGTCAAGCGTGAATCGGGCGAGCGCGAGTTCAAAGTTTGGGGCCAACTACTAGTATATGTATATTTTACTTGTAAAAAGATGTGACTGGAGTGGTGACATTCTGGTTTCTTTGCCTCGAGAAGCACGCAGGAGGCTTTTGATCCTAAAAGTACTCATATCAACTAATATCATGTTAAATTCAGATTTTAACGAAACTTTGAAATAATTGGCATGATCGGCCTGTAATTGTATAGTTATAAATCTATACAATTATTCTTAGTTTTAGCCAAACAAACTGTATGTGTTCGTGGCAACATGATCGTATGCCGAAAGAAAATAATTTGGCCAAGTGCGAGTCGGACTCGCGCACACTCTTAGCGTCATCTATCATCAATGAACCTGGTAAAAGCTGTCAAACAAGTCATTACAAATGGCGCTGTTTTAAAAACACGATATTTTAGTTTTTATTTTTTGTCGTGATAGAGGCTATAATAACACGTATTCTGTGCAAGTTTCAAATTTCTACCTGTGACAGACAAACAGACAGCGCAGAATTAGTAATAGGGTTCCGTTGGGCACCCTTTGGGTATGGAACCCTGAAAAGAACATTTTGCTGTTTTTTTTTACCAAAACGGACCGAGTTTTAATTAAATTTATATCACTGCGGTTTAGAAAATCAAAAAAGTAAATCTCGACGTGAGGAGCTCTAATCCAGGATTCAAAACCGGGACCACTCACTTACCGGGCGGTTGCTCTGCCAACTGAGCTATCCAGTTCCCGGTAAGCGAGAGGTCCCAGGTTCGAATCCCGGTTCAGCGCCCCTCACGTCCATATCCTACCCGTAGTACCAAAAGAAACGAAACCAAATACCTAATACCTAAACATTACTACTACGGATCCCGTATGGGTATCAGTATGTTACCTAGAATTTATAAAAACTTCCCAGCAGACTTCTGTGTTACTAATGTTAAAAAATCTGTCTTTAAGACCAAACTCAAGCGCCTTCTTTTATGTGAGTCTTAAACCAAGAAAAATTATTATTATTATTATTAAATAAATATTGTACCATTTGTTTACTAAAAAAGTGTTTTGTGTAGTGTGGATATTAATTAAGTTAAATTAAGAGCTTGCCGTCAAACCACGATAGTGGTTTCGCAAAATTGTAATAACTTTAAGTATTTTTTTCTAGATCAATAAACAAATTCAATTCCAGATTTACTTTCCTGATTTTCTATACCGCAATGATATAAATTTAATTTGTTATCTCCTTGCGATGGATAAATCGCCAAGTGTTTAAAATATATAGAAGTTTATTTCTATTATAGGAACGAGTTTTCTTTGATAAAATTTTCCTGTCTTTCATAGAGTTATCCCACCATCCCATTAGCCATCCTGTAAATATATACACAAATTGATTTACAGCAAATTATCCACTGGTGTTTATTTTAGAAATTCACTGAATCGCACGCTAAGGTGCACGTACAAACCAATGTACTCAAACATCCTCCTGTAAATATGTTTTACATTGTTGCTAACTGAAATCAGAAAGGAAATTGTAAAACAAACTATTACATAGCCCGGGCGGTAGCGTTGCATTTTAGGTAGTGATTTTACGCCGATGGATTTTAATCTTTTTCAATAGATCTGGAATGGCTAATAACAGAACCAAGCGGTGGGTGTGGGTATGGGAGGCAGAGGAAGTGCTAAAAAAAAAGTAATAGTACGCAGGCTGAAACTTTTTCACAGATAGCTGACGCCATAATAAGCTAAAAAAATCGTCAGCTGCATAGTGGTGGGAGGAAGATGCATCAGCTGCTCGCATGAACTTGTTTGCATTTTAGAAAGTGATTTTACCCCGATTGATTTCCATCTTTTTCAATAGATCTGGAATGGCTAATAACATAACCAAACGTCAGCTGACGCACATGCGGTGGGTGTGGATCCACTTTCCCAACCTCTCACATCCAGACCCACCGCGGGTGCGTCAGCTGATGTTTTTTTTCAGCTCGTGAGAAAAGTTTCAGCCGGCGTGTAGTCTTTATATTATTGCTGTTTCCTACATCAGGTCAAATATGAACAACACAATTATCGGTACTAAAAATATTGACCTCAATCTCTCAGCTGCTCAAGTAGCGGTGGGTTTGGATGTGAGAGGTTGCGAAAGTTAGAAAAAAAAATAATAGTTTGCCGGCTGAAACTTTTCTCACAGCTGTAGTTGACATCAAACTGAGCTGAAAAAAAATCGTCAGCTGACACACACGCGGTGGGTGTGGATGTGAGAGGTTGCGAAAGTTTTTACTGGAAATGCAAAGAGAAGGTCAAGTTTGACAAAAAATTTATTAAAAAAATTTAATGTTAATTTGAAAACAATATTATTTGTATGGCCTCTACCCTAGAGAAAACGAATTCATGAAAAAAAATTTTTTTCTAATTGGTTTTTTATTTTTGTCTGTTAGAAATGTAAACGGAACGCAATCATCTGCTGTCTCGTTCACTTATGTGTCATCTCCTTCTTGCACTGTCAACCGCCGCCATGTTAACTTGTGTGTCACCTCTCAATAATAAAATCCCTTCTAAATAAATCAATCTTGTCTCATTATAACCAATTCATCAGGTTATGGGCCCAGCTTGCTTCCCTGTCATTAAATTAAATATATTTTTTGAATTCAGACAGATTGTCATAGTTTTCCCCCAAGTTCGTAATTCCAAGCATCATGGCCGACCCCAAGACGACCATCGAAAAACTACGTGGTGTCGACAATTACGGCACTTGGAAGTTTGTAACAAAGATGTTACTGATACATGAAGAACTCTGGGACGCTGTGGAAGAAAAGAAGGAAAAAGATGACAAAACACAGAAGAAGGCATTAGCTCGTATTTGTCTTCTTGTTCAACCATGTGTATATCCGCACATAAGAAACGCGAAGACGGCACACGAGGCCTGGAGCAACCTTGAAAATGTTTATGAAGGTAAAGGCCTGAGCAGGCGCTTGTCATTGTTACGCACGTTGTTCGGGATGAAGCTCGATTCTTTCTCAAACATAGAGTCATATCTCACGAAGGTGGCCGAGATAGGCCAACAGCTTGACGATATAGGCGCTGGCGTGGAAGACAATTTTCTAGCTATCGTAATGCTGAGCGGGCTCTCATCAGACTACGACCCACTCATCATGACTTTAGAAAATTCGACTTTGAAACTCACAACTGAGTTTGTGAGGTCAAGATTAACTCGAGAATATCAGCGGAGACAAGAAAGAGACGATGCAAGCACAGCGCTGATAGTAAGGAAACAGGCAAAGGTGTTTCGCTGCTTCAGATGTAAGAAACCGGGCCACAGCATCAAGGATTGTCCTCGCAGAGCCAAGGATGATGGTCATTCAAAGGGAAAGAGTTCAGATAAGGCCTTGTTATCTGCGTTATCTGTTGAATTATCCAGGGATGTTTGGTATGTGGACTCGGGTGCTACCAGTCACATGTGTAATGACAAAGACATGTTACACGATTTCGTGTTTGACACTCCAGTATCGGTGAGTGTTGCGAATGGTGAAAAACTGATGTCATCGGGAAGAGGAAATGTGAAAATTCCTTTACAGAACACTTTAAGAACTGTAAGTGATGTGTTATATGTACCTAAGCTAGCGACTAACTTACTTTCAGTCAGTGCAATGGCACGTAAAGGTTTTAGTGTAACATTTCAGGGAAAATTGTGTAAAGTTTGTGATGGCCATGAGGTAGTTGCAACGGCTAGATCTCAAAATGGTATTTATGTACTCAATACCAAAGGTGAAGCTTCTTTTGTTACTAAAGAGAAGTCATGTGCTGCGTCTGTGTGTGGAAGGGGGACAGATTTTGTTTTACCAACAGACCCAGTTGCAGAGGTGGCCGTGCCAGGATCTCAGGCTGCATCCAGGGAGTCGCAGGAGGTTTGGCATAGAAGGCTTGGACATCTCAATGTGCGAAGTATGCAGCTTTTAAAAGGTATGGCTACTGGCATGGATTTTGATAACTCAACTTTCAAATCATGTGTTGCTTGTATTCAAGGTAAACAAACAAAGTTACCTTTTCCAAAGAAGTCCAAGAGTAGGGCAAAAGTCTCGTTAGGGCTTGTGCACAGTGATCTTTGTGGGCCTTTTTCAAAGAATTCATTTAGTGGATCGAAATACTTTCTAACATTTATTGACGATTTCACTAGGAAAACCTATGTGTATTTTCTGAAGTCCAAAAATCAAGTTTTTGATAAATTTAAAGAGTTTAAGGCTATGGTAGAAAATCAAACAGGGAATAAGATAAAGGTATTGCGCACTGACAATGGTGGTGAATATGTAAATAAATGTTTACAGGATTTCCTAAAGAGCTGCGGGATCCGTCACCAGACCACAGTACCGCACTCACCGCAGCAAAATGGAATTGCTGAACGAGCCAACCGCACCATAGTGGAGAAGGCCAGGTGCATGCTTCTCGATGCAGGCCTTGATCAGCGGTTCTGGGCAGAGGCAGTTAATACTGCTGTTTACCTGAAGAATAGGACACCAACCAAAGCTGTTCTGGGCACTACTCCTGAGGAAAAATGGTCAAATAAAAGGGTAAATATTACTCACCTTAGAACTTTTGGCTGTTTAGCTTATGCAATGATAGAAAAACGTAAGAAATTCGATTCAAAATGTAACAAATACATTTTTGTGGGTTACTGTGAAGAGACAAAAGGGTATAGATTACTAAACCCTTCACGTCCGTCAGAATGCATTAAAGCAAGAAATGTAACTTTCTTAGAAAATGAATTTTATTTACCAAAAGGTAAAAGTGATGAATTCACTGAGCTAATTCTAACATATTCTCACAATCAAAACTCTTCAACTTCTCATGAGATTGAAGATAATATGGGCAATGAAACTGTTCCAGAGTCACTAGACCAGTCCATGTCAGATCAGTCACAAGAACAGTCCATATCAGATCAGTCACCAGAGCAGTCAAGACTAGATCAGTCCTTATCAGATTTAAATGATGTAACAGGGATACCCAGTAATGCGGGATCTGATAAATCTACTATAATTCCCCGGGATAGTATTATATCAGTGAGTAGCCTTGAATCAGATGATTCGCGCGATGAAACTTACGTTCCAGGTGACACATCGATGGACAGTTCAGAAGAGTACACTGAAGTTGTGAACTTAGCATCGCAGTCTCCACACTTGTCCGAGATAAGCCGCTTTGATGACGAACCAGAGACAGTGGTACAAGCTTTGCAAGGAATAGAATCCAAGAAATGGAGAGATGCTATGTCAGATGAGTATAAATCATTTTTGGATAACAAATGCTGGACCATGACTGACTTGCCAGATGGGCAGAGACCTGTAAAGTGCAAGTGGGTTTATAAAAGGAAGAGAGGATTGAATGGAGAAGTATTGAAATATAAAGCTCGATTAGTAGCAAAAGGTTATACACAAAAATATGGCGTAAATTACAATGAAACTTTTTCACCAGTGGTGAGGTACTCAACTATTAGAATCTTGCTTGCTTTGGCCGCTGAGATGAATATGGAGATAGATCACCTTGATGTGAAGACTGCATTTTTGAATGGAGACCTCAAGGAGACCGTCTACATGGAACAGCCGGAGGGCTTTGAGGATAAAGAGAACCCGAACAAAGTCTATCGCCTGAATAAAGCGATTTATGGGCTCAAACAGGCTTCTAAGAGTTGGTATGAGAAGATAAATACAGTTTTAATAGAAAAACTTAACTTTAGAAAGTTTTCTTCAGAGCCATGTGTTTTTATGAAGAATCATGTTGGAACTGTGACTATTATAGCACTTTATGTCGATGACATAATCTTATTTTCGAATAACAAACAAGAGAAACTGAAAATTAAAGAGAAGCTTATGACTCAATTTGAAATGAAGGATCTAGGGCCAGCATATCACGTCCTTGGCATGAAACTATGCAGAAGGGATGGAAAGTGGACTTTAGATCAGTCTAGTTATATTCAAAGAGTGTTGGAGCGTTTTAAAATGTCTGATTGCAAGCCAGCATGCACTCCTATGGAATCTGGGCTGAAGCTTGTAAAAGCAGATTGTAATGAAAATAATTTTCCGTATAGAGAATTAGTAGGATGTATAATGTACATTTCAGTTTGCACGAGGCCAGACATTGCTCATGCAGTCAGCATACTCAGTCAGTTCAACGATAGTTATGCTGAAATACACTGGAAGGCAGCAAAACGGGTGCTTAGATATCTGAAAGGTACGGTTAATCATTGTCTTACTTATGAAAAGAGTAGTATGGATGTCAGCGCCTACGTTGATGCAGATTGGGCCGCCAATGAGATAGATCGGAGGTCATTCACTGGGTTTGTCTTTAAAATAGGTAAGTCTACAGTATCATGGGAAAGCAGAAAACAAAAGACGGTCGCTCTTTCTAGCACGGAGGCGGAGTACATGGCACTCTCTGACGCATGTAAAGAGGCTTTGTTTATCAGAACTTTCTTGTATGAATGTTTAGGTACAAGTTGTAAAATTACTATGTTTAATGATAGTCAATCAGCACAAAAACTTTGTGTTAATCCAATGTATCACTCTAGAACTAAGCATATTGATGTCAGACATCATTTCATTCGAGGAATTGTAAACAAAGGTATTATTGATTTAAATTATTTGTCTACCGATCAAATGACGGCTGATGTTTTAACTAAACCTTTAACTAAAGAGAAAACTGAAAAATTTGTCTGTCAACTTGGCTTAGCGGAGACAATTTAAATATTGTAAAATCAATTAATAATGTTACCTGTTCATTTTAAGTTGCATAAAAACTTTATAGCTTTTGTTTTAAGGGCCAGTTTGATAAATGATTGCATTGTTTAAGGGCCAGTGTTAGAAATGTAAACGGAACGCAATCATCTGCTGTCTCGTTCACTTATGTGTCATCTCCTTCTTGCACTGTCAACCGCCGCCATGTTAACTTGTGTGTCACCTCTCAATAATAAAATCCCTTCTAAATAAATCAATCTTGTCTCATTATAACCAATTCATCATTGTCATGGTGTTTTTATCGTCAAACTTGACCTCCTCATTGCTTTTCCAGCAAAAAGTTCTATGCACGCCACTGCCAAGAGACAAAAGATAACAAAAGTATTTATATCCATTATTATCTTCCAGGAAATAGCTGACACTCAGGAAAAAAATGCTTTTATATTAATCTGGGACCTCTCTAATAGAGGGACGTTGTTCATATCGATGCATCATGAATTTTTCGAATCTTAGGTAACAAAAAAAACAATCACTCACTTTCTCATATTAGTAGGCATATGCAATGCAAGTAAAGTAGGCATAGAGATTTCAGGTTTTATAAATTCATAGAACCAAAACCAAAATCTACATAAAAGCGAGATGACTGACTAACTCATCGACACACTTATCACGAAATGTCTGAGACTAAAATGAACCTACAAACTTCAAATTTGGCAGGTAACTTTATTTTTCAATGTTGCCTACTAAAAAATGTTTTTTCGAAATTCAAACCCTAATGGGATAAAGTAAGGGTTAAAAGTTTGTACGGGAATTCGTTATTTTAGTAGTTACAGCTATGAAAATGTTGACAAAATCTCCCTCAAATAGGGGATGAAATTTTATAGGGAATTTCGTTTTTTTACAGTTAAACCATGAAAATTTGTGTTTAGTTTTTTGGTTTAAAATTAAGAATTATGTATTTCATTGTTTTTGGAAAATCCTCCCGTTATTGCATAGGAAAATCGGAATTGTGATAACAGTATGTTGGCAGCCTTACCCATGTAAGACTGTGATGTCTCACAAAATGCCGAAAATGGGCGTTTTTCCATTTTCCAGCAAACCACCGGCACGGCGACGGCGCCGGCACGGCACAAAGCCGGGCAACAACGTTTTTCCACTTACCGGCAATGCACCGGCACCGGCGCCGGCTTTGCGCCAGCTTTTTGGGCAGTGCTTGAGAAGTAGCTGACACAGGTGGAAGCTCTTTCCGTAAAAATGACCTCTTCAGGTGATTCTAGTCTACATTTGCTTTATGTTTAAGGGTGCTTATGCAAAATCTCGCACTAAGTGTTAGGTATTTGCTTGCACGGAGGCAGGTAATGTGATTTGCAGCGATATGTTACGAATAAACACAACATAGTATTTTCTTATATTGTTTATGCATTTTTCCTTTCGCTACAACTGAGGCGCGGGAATGTGTCCGCATGCAACACAGATTCCCCGTGCGAAGGCCGACGTGCGTCTGGGCCGTGCGCGCGAGTTTGGATTATAATTATATTGAACAGCCTTATGAAGACTATTCGCCCGAGCTCCCATACTAGCGCAGTTCGCTGACCATATCCTTATATATAGGTATTTGCTTATTAGTTTTTCTTTTTCAACATATCCCATACAATATCCTATCCATGACGTGAAACTAAAACATTTATCAAAATCGAATACATACAAAAGTTACAACCGTATAAAAGTCCTGGATTTTACACATATTTTGATGAATGTTTATTTACTGTAATGTCCTAGAAGCTAAACAAGAAATCAAATAATTTTAGTTTCACAGCATAATCTATTTCATAGTATTCAAAAATATATATTTTTATTTCGATTATTGGGATATTTCTCCTAAAAATCAAAGGAACCACCAAAACCATTTTCGAGTTTTTTCAAAACCTTAATGTTGTCTCGCGTTAGCTTGCCTCTCACACCGTGTTCGGTTAGTTCCGTAAGAGCTCGGGAAATGAACGTTCGGGTCAGCCAATAACAGTCAGTCAGTGCTCTATAATCCGAAGTTAAATGTAGAATGAAATTGCAAGCATAGCGAACCCGTCCGCGTGTACTTCAAGCCGCCGACTACTATAGGCCTCTGAAGACGAAAATATAATCTAATATTTCTTTTTCATGTACTTTAAAAAAAATGTTTTTGTCGTCAATTAGCCCTTGTCAAGCCATTTACTATAGTGAAAACTCGGTAGCTCTACCGTCAACCGTTTAGGATATATAGGCCGAAAAATATTTGACACTTGAAAAGAAAAGACAATTTTTTTTAGAACCCTAGGCTCCAAATATGAGTTGAGTGGTCTAGAACCAACAGTTCCGGAGATATGACCTAAACAAATTATTTTTCGGACCTCGGATAATAAAAAACAAAATTTTTAAACCTTTTTTTGGTACCCTGGGGTCCAAGTTTGGGGGTTCCAAGACCAACCGCATTGGAGATATGGCCAAAAAAAATTTTTTTTGGATCTCGGATATAAAAAACAGAATTTTAAAATGTTTTGTGCGGCCTCTGGGGTCCGAATTTGAGGGGTCCAAGACCAACCGTTCGGAGATATGGCCAAAAATATTTTTTTTCGGACTTCGTCTAAAAAATTTTTGAAACTTTTTTTTTGGAATTACCGGTTCCAAATTTAATGGTTCCGAAATTTTTTGTCCAAAGGTCTTACACTCAACCCACTTCGAAATTCTTTCCCATATAAATATCTCAACAGGAACAGGATTTAGCTGCGTCGCTAGGTCGCTAAAATGCTCGCCCAATTTTTACGTTTACGTAAAAATTACTACTAATTATTACGTTTATAAAATACATAATATTCAAAATGTAACTTTTATATTTTACTTTATTCTAGCCACTTTAACGATTATGTCTTTTCCCAAATCTAGCACATTTTTGAAGAAGCTTGCTGTCGCGGGCGACGGCGCACACTGGTACCATTCTGAAGAATGTGGGACTAAATGCCAAGGTTAGTATCGGCATGATTTTTTTTAACAAGACAGGCCTTTTGTTTCTGGGCAACTTTTACGTATATATTTTTTTTCATATTCAAGATATTGAAATGGTACCTGGGGATTAATTATCGCGGATAATGCTTTGTATAATTATTTTCAGGTTTCATTTATCCGAGCTGCGATTTTGGAAAAAATCGCCAAAATATCATTTGCTCCATACAAAAAAATACAATATTTTTTTAGCGTGTTAGAGCGATAATATAAAAAAAATGTATCTGTAAAGTTTGCTCAGAATCAAAAGGCCTGTCATGTTAAAAAATATCATGCCGATTTACTAACCTTGGACCCTAAGTCCCACATTTTTCAGAATGGAATCAGTGTGCGGCGACGGCTGGCACCCCCACACCTCACCGCCCTGTGCTCACACACACTGCTTTAGGTTACGTAATTACGCAATCCATGTGCAGTTTTAAGGTGAACGCGACACTTACCCTCACGCATTGCAGTCATCAATAAAGTTAATGATCTCGCGCACGCACCTATCCGCATCTTCTACACCGAATGCACCGCATCGCAACCACCATTTCATTTATTGGTATTCATTTGAAAACTGCAGATGACTTCATCCGAACAACACCGTTGTTCATCAGCTGCGGCTTCGGGTACTGCGGCTCAAATGGGTGTTGCATCGAACTTTTTACTTAGAATTCAAACGCGGCGACTGTGGGTCCGGCGGTGCGGACGGATTCACTAGTTGCGTACTGTATGCAAAAAAGGTAGTCCGGATTTGCCACTAAAGCTTACTCCACACGTTCCGTCCGTTTTGTTGATACATTGTTAGTTGTTTATTGTTTCACTTGTTTTTCATATTTTTGTTGTTGTTAAATTGACTGTTACTTAATTACTGTTACAAACTATGAGTCCTCGAAAACGAGGGATAGTGATCCGTAGAAAGAATAAATAAACTTTTAATAAAAAAATAATAACCGAGTTCAAATATTTAAGCAGATTCACTAAAAAGTGTGAAATAATTATTACATACTGACCGATGGTACCAAAACAACACGTTTGCCAACTTCTTTCTTGCTGAAACACATATTCTCTAGAAGTGTTCGCTCTCATATTGGTTTTTGTGTTCTATACCATGGGGAATGCGCCGCGCTGACTTAATACACTTCACACGGAAAAGGTATAAAAAAGAAAAAATAATACTAAAGAAACAAATTTTTATGCTGACTCTATCACAATCCAATGCAGACACAAGAACATACGGTTATTTTAGATTCCTTTCTTTATTCTCACAGGTTATACTAAAAAACAGAATAAAATAAATGTTAAACGGGGCTCCCATACAACAAATGTGATTTTTTTGCCATTTTTATAGATAATGGTACGGAACCCTTCGTACGCGAGTCCAACTCGCACTTGGCCGTGACCAATTAACGATTGATAAAACTAATAAAGCTAACAAAGTAAAAACTACTTTTTTTGTACGAGTATATCTGGGTTTGTGTGTATTTGTGTGTAAGGTAAGGAAAATTGTAAAATATATAATCATCTTCGACGCATAAGTCATGAATCAAGTGAGAAATATATCGGCTTCGATTTAAGAAGAAAATATCTGCATCTAAGAAGTGCTCTTCATAAGTATCGATGCAGCGGTTAAGTGGAGAGTTGGAAGCGTGGTACGAGCGTACGCGTGCACTAAAAATTATGATCACCCCGTACCCGCTCCGTCAGCACCATGCTGTCCACTCGACCGCTGATGATGTTGTGCAGAAACTTCATGTCAGCTACAGTCCGCCTCTCAGCAAGGGATAGCATATGGTGAGTTTTTGTGGGGTAGATTTCACATAATAATTTAGTTGTCTAATAAAGGATTTTTGAACCAATTCCAAGCGGTCGAGTGTGTTGAATAATTCAGGGACCAGATAGTAAAAACATATTTAACATTGTACTCCTAACGTAAGAATAACCCGTAGTACCGTTTGAAAAGGTTTGGTAGCGCAGTAAAAAAATCAAAGTGATAACAGTGAAAAGCAACTCTGAGTCCAAGATAACAATCAGATCTCTCATATCGTTTACTTTTTGAATCACTTTATCGTTGATTTTATAATTATAATTAAAAACATTTTTTTTCGACTAAAAGTACCTGATATTTTTAGCTTTTCAAGTCTAATAAGCTATTACGGGTACAATACCTCAAAAGTCCTCATGTAGCCTTAGACAATCAGCTGATTCCACAATGGGCACATATTAGGAATGGAAAAAATCTAAAACACATGGTAATGTCATAGTAAAAACAGTCGTATAAACATACTAACATTGAAGAGTAGAGATCCCAAATGGGAGCCCTAAGGCACTCCGGATGAAAACGGCACAAAAGCAGAATGAAGACAAACCAATTTTAATTTAACAGTTTGGCTTTTATTTCCCAGATATGACTAAAACCAGGAGAACGTAGAATTATTTTGATGTTGTAATCAGTAAAAATATTTTGATTAATCAGACACACTTATCCATGTACCCAGCAATACTGTGAAATCAACCAAGGTGGTGACGATGGAGCCGTGTTGTGCGGGGGATGCTGCGAGCAATGAGGGGATAAACATGATGGTATAGTAGGAATTTTTTTAAATGTCCGAATCAGCTTAAGAGCTTATCTTCCAATGAATGGCATTGTTATCAATAGATAAATGTTAAGTTCGACCGCTAAATGAGCAGTTCATAACGAAACGCACAAACAAAAAAATATTTTATGTTAATAGCAACTTTACCATCCATCCATCCATCCATCAGTCCGTGTTCGTCCACTGCTGGACATAGGCCTTTCCCAAATTTTGCCACTCATGTCGGTCCTCCGCCCTCCTCATCCAGCCGCCCCCCGCAACGTCCTTCAGGTCGTCGGTCCAGCGGGCACGAGGTCGGCCTACACTACGCTTTGCTGTACGTGGTCTCCATTCTAGAGCTTTTCGGCCCCAACGGCCATCATCTCGGCGACAAATATGGCCTGCCCACTGCCACTTCAACTTACTGATTCTGCAGGCTATGTCGGTTACTTTCGATCTCTGACGGATCTCTTCGTTTCGGATTCTATCCATCAGAGATACCCCAAGCATAGCCCGCTCCATAGCTCGCTGAGCGACCTTAAATCGGTGGATCAGGCCCTTTGAGAGACCACGTCTCAGCGCCATACGTCATCACAGGAAGGACGCACTGGTTGAACATCTTAGACTTTAAGCACTGCGGTATTGACGACGTAAATATGTGACGCAACTTTCCGAATGCTGCCCAACCCAAACATATTATTTTGTCAGCCTCGGCGTCGAAGTTGTTTTTATCCAGCTGTATGACTTGACCCAGATAAACATATTTCTGAACAACTTCGATGCTGACATTGTCGACGGTTAGTGGCCCTTGGATGACGTGACAGTTGGACATGACCTTAGTCTTCTCCAAATTCATCCGCAGGCCCACTCGTCTCGAAGAATCGCTAAGGCTGCGCACCATTACTTCCAGTTCCTGCAGCGATTCCGCCATTATCACGATGTCATCAGCAAAGCGAAGATGTGAAATGTACTCTCCGTTTACGTTTATGCCTCGTCCATTCCAGTCTAGTGTTTTAAAGACGTCAAATTTACCACCTAAACAAAAAGGCTCAAATTTCAATTTCAGGTTCCATTCCATTTTAAAAATTGAAAGCGGCTGCCAGTTTGTGTGTCAGTTACAGAATGATTAAGTAAAGGCTTTCGGATCTTAATATCGTATACTTCTCTGTGTTTTATTCCGGATATTTCATAAATTTTACCCTGGCCTACGTTTATAGGATTTTGATTGCTTACTATTTGGATTTTTGTGAAAAGTATGCTCGATAAAGACCCCGGCTGTGTATATGGACATTGATTTAGCGGGAATAAGAGGTACAAAAATGTAATGTATGTAATTTTAAATGTTACTTCAATAATTACCGAAGATTGCAGCCATACATTTTTTTGGACTTGTAAGTACATAACATAGTTATTTAATAAACAACAAATGTGTGTTAAATTAAAGTTTCAAAGAGACAAATTAACTTTTTAAACTTAAATACTGTTTTTCTTAATAACATGCATATAAAATTATATAAAAATCTTATATTGTTTCACCCTGTATCACACCTGTACCTTGCTGTCGCTTTCAGTTTCAAAAATTACTATCTGTAATGCGTTTCCGTTCAAATTTGAGAATTTTTGTTCAGGCGTTAAAGTTGCTATTAACATAAAATATTTTGTTGTTTATGCGTTTCGTTGTGTAAAAATAGAACAATGCCATTCATTGGAAGATAATATCTTAAGCTGATTCCAACATTTAAAAAAATTCCTTCTATATATAGACGATTCATCTTTTAGTAGATCAGAAAAAGCAAAAAAAGCGCTTAAATACGATTTTGGCACGGGTCATCTCTGATATGGTGTCATTTGGTGTCATTGCGTTCAGTATGACCTCCTGGACACCCATATATGAGATGACAAGGGCGCAGACTGTGGGGGTAGATACTATGACGTCATGATTATATTTCAATTTTAATGATATTTTAGAACGAGATCACAATATACCTATAGGACTAGCATTATTTAAATACTATTAATATTTATCCCGCTTGTAATTAAATTATCTTTAAGCAAAACCACGTGCTTTACTAATCATACTAAATAACTTTTAATAAGAAACATGACCACGCAAATGAAAAAATTTACCTGCATAACCTGCCTATAAAAATTGGCAGAAGGGCTTGCCTTTGGCCTCTCAACGGTTTTTGTTTTAATATGCTGAGTCAACTATTTATCTGATCAATGTAAAACTTGGACAAGTGTTTTTTCATACCTGTCTTTCTGTTGTCAGGTCAGTTACCTAATTGGACACATTTCACTCGATAGATTTTATTTTTGATAATGATTCCTGTAAAGTAATTAATTCGTTCTATGTCTAAACGGCTTGAGTTTTTTGTCTGAAATTACTGCCATAAAAAGAAAACATGGTTTATTTTCCGATGTCAGGTGAAAAAACTCACACATAAAATACTTTTTCGTAAAATCCAGAAAAACCTCGAAAATTTACAGATTTTGCGTTCCGGCAGCACGCGAAGCGAGCGTACTAACGTAGACTTTCTGACAATATACTGAAGTTCAAAATCCCTCAGTAAGATTATCGTGCACCACGGGTAAGGCCTCCTTGAAACTATTGCTCCGCAGGTATGTTTCTTTGGGAACGTTGTTCAGTATGATCAGTTAATTACTGGTTTCATTCAAAAATGTACGGTACACTATCCATAATTTAACAAAAAAAAAACTTATTTTACGAAAGGTCAAAGAACTTTAACGGCAATGAAACAAAAATGTTATCAGAAAATAAATGCAATCTTAAGTACTAAAACTACTACAATTAAATTCGTTAAAACAACAATAGCACTTTTGTTTCTCAGAATTAATAAAAACAAAGCACCTTCTATTCTGTTTGTAACAATATATTTTGTTCAGCATTCCGAAAGTTTCAGTTTCAGTTCTGTAAAGCAAAATAATAAAAAATAATGACTACTGGTATCAAACAGCTGTCCACGTCAGTCAAGTCCCAGGTATTACTTTTTGATTGAACAGATAAACTAAATTATTGACAGCTAAGACTTCGGAGCAAACAGCGCGCGGGGCCTGATCAAAACATCAAATTTTTCTCCTAAAAATTTGTGAGTTTTCGTTGTAATATCTACATATTTCTCGTGATTGTTGGCACTTGGTGGAACTTTTGATACATTTTTGATTGAAAAACACTTGTACTTGTCCACTTATTTATATTATTTCCATTACTGGTTTCGCTGTTATAGCATTATCAAAAAAAAAACATATTTCGTAATTTTATGATGAACACTCACCATAATTTCAGGGATATGAACAGATAAAATACGCATTTATTTCGTGCGCTTCGAGCACGTTAATTTAGTTGTTTTGTTAGTCACATCGAATCCGTTAATATTTTTCGGATTAATAATTACGTATTTTAATTTGACCTTTGGTTCTCATACCATCATTTTCGTATGTCTGACGCCCTTATGTCTATGTCTCAAGTTAAGGAACTGCCCGTCCCCAGGGAACAAACTTTAGCCAAGAATTTAGTGAAGAATCGATTCGTTACAACAGTGAAAGGGTTTTCAAAATAGGTTCAGTAATTATTCATGACTATTTTTTTTGCACATTGTCTTTACGGTAGATTTTGCTGACACTTTATATTTTTTATGATCTTGTAATACGCATACTCTCGCAAATAAACGTTTCATTTGATGTTTCTAAGAAACTGTCCATTCTCAGGGAACAAACTATAGCCATGTCTAAGTGAAGAGCCTAACCATTACAACAGCTACAGAAATTTCAAAACGCTTCTTTAGAACGAATTTCATAAATCAGGGAACTCCCCTTCCCCAGGGAAAAACTATTGCCTCCTGTCCAACTGAAGATTCTAACGATTACAAAAGTGAAAGAAAATAATAATAATTGCTTCTGTAGTTCCAGAAATAACCTGCGCGACTTTAATTAATAGCTACGTCCCTAGGAAACTGCTTGTCCCCAAAGAAAGAACTATAGTCTTTGTCCAAATGAAGATCTCACCATTACAACAATGAAATAATCTCCAAAATTGGCTCCGTAGTGATTAATGACTTTGCCTTAGAGAGTTTTTGACCCGTCTCCAGGAAACAAACTTAAGCCCATTTTCAAGTAAAAAGACCTAACCGTTACAATAGCGGAATAATTTTTAAAATCATTTAACTTTGTTCCAGAGATCACCCGCAAGAATTTAATTCATTTGTCCCTAGGTAACTGCCCGTACCCAGGGAACACACTATAACGTATAGCACTCAGAGATAATGTAGCTTCTAATAAGTGAAAGAATTTTCAGAATCGGATTAGTAGCTCCGGAGATTTTCAAACTCACAAACATCTCTTTATAATATTAGTGTAGAAAAAAATTACTGCGTAAAGCATTTAAAGAAAGAAATAATTTTTTTATTTGTCATATGAAAAAAAACTAAAAACTTAATACACATGCAAAAATCATATTTGTGACAAAAAGGAACCATCTCAGCATTTACTGCAGATTGCAAGCAATTCTACAACGCTGGTTTTCAGATAGCCCCATTTCACATTTATTGTAAACACACGACATCCAGATAGGCTTAACATTGGTGTTTTTATACCTATATAACGTGTGTTTTTTTTAGAGGTATAAAAAAAATCATCTTTGTTTTATTCCATTTCAAAGTTCTATACCTCTAAAAAAAACACCCTTTACATATATATCTATAAAAACATAATTTCTTAAAAGCAGGCGAAGCTGCGGGCAAACGCCACAGTAAATCACATTTTTCCAGCCATCAATTAAGGTGGATACTAGCAGGTAGTCATGTTCGGCACACGTCGTCATTATTACAGATAGCATCTCCAATTTCTCGATTTATTGGAAAATGATATTTGAGAGTCGCTCGGTTTGATATTATCTAGACTTGTTTACCAGTGACCGTCAACGGCTAACTATCTAATTGCAACGTACTTGTACGTGGACGACAACTGAGCTCATAAAATAAACAATACCTACTTGAAAATCTGCATTTGTAAATTGATACCGTTTACTAATGTACCTAGGTGAAAAAATATTCTTTGGAACCTGACCTGTGAGATACGTGTATAATATATGTATAAGGCACTTTAATTTATGCAGCAAAATTCTTACTGAGCAAGTACTCAGTAACAAGGTTCGATGACCCTTTTTGTGAAATTCGTCAATTATTCTTTTCTTGTTCCTTACAAACGCAAGCCCAGCCCCGAGTCAATTACAATGGGACGTCAAGATTTTATTTTGCGAAATTGGCAAAAAAGTATTATCGATCCGTGTTACTGATCACTTACCAAGCCTCCATTATGAGTTTGGCTGCATAAGTAAAAGTCACCTTATACGAGTATAACGTACCTACTGCGAAGTAAACTTATTTTTATTTCTATTCTATTTCTTCTAAATGTAGTCGATGCTTGTTATTGTCGGCACTTGGTAAAAATGATGAATATTATAAATTACTAGACTTTGCCCGCGGCTCCGCCCGCATTTATTCAATCTCTGCCCCGTTTTCGAAAGCCTAAAGGACAAAAGGCTAGTAGGATCATACATTCTGATTAATATTAATTTGTACTGGTCTACTGTTTGATCTTCATTTGTACTGGTCAACTGTTTAATATTCATTTGTACTGGTCAACTGTTTAATAATCATTTGTACTGGTCAACTGTTTAATATTAATTTGTACTGGTCAACTGTTTAATATTCATTTGTACCGGACCGGTCAACTGTTTAATTAGGTACTTATATTTCTGCGTTGACATTTGTTTTGACGTCGAAACAAGAAGTAAAATACATCATTACGACTTATATATAGTACCAACTTTTGCCTGCAGTTTCGCTCGCGTGGAAGTATCTTTCAATCAAAATACCTCTTATTTGCGCGAGCGATAAAAGTTTTCAGCTTGGCGGTTATTTTATCAACAGGTCTTCCCCGTAATATTTTTTTGTGGTCTTGTTGAATCTGTTTGTCTTTTTTGTACCAATAATTTTATAGTACGAGTATATGAATTTAACTTTTGGATCTCATGTCATCGTGTCTGTTTTGTCCACTGCTGGAAATATGCTTTTTCAAGATTTCGGCACCCTCTTGGCGGTCCTCCTGGAAGAACTGCTCATACTCACAGGGTGCCGAGACCATCGCACCAGTGACGCCTGCCTGTCACGGATCTGTTTTATTTAAGGGCTGGCAATTGGGAATGGATATACCGCCATCAATCGGTCCCAGACAATGGTGGGCCGCCTGGTTGTGCCGTTCTTACTCTCCCCCGTATAACTTCGGGGAGGGGTTTGCAAGTAAGATGGTGGTACCTTCACAGTCGAGCACAGCACCAGCTCTACCAACTAATCTAAATATCCAACAATTTTTTTATTTATATATTGAACAATATTTTAATTTGTACATTATTATATTTATAATAATAGCAAATCAAATCAAAATATTTATTTTGTAAAATAGATACATAAAGTATACTTTTTACAAGTCAAAGTTAATCTTTACAATAAATATCTTTAGAATAAAAAAATTATATGTATATACTAATAAGGGAAATACATACAAAAAATATTTAGGTTGGGCTACAAAAATTAATTTATACATATACATAAAATAGAGAAATCTAGGCATAAAATATTATATATAAATGATGCAACGAACAAACAAGTTGATAAATAAATACGGGAAATCGCGTCTGGTGGATGCTTCAGGGGACCCAAGAGCTGGAGCTTATCTCGGGCAACGCATCAGCCTTGCTATCCAACGAGGTAATGCGGCCAATGTCTTGGGTAGCCTGCCCTGCCCACTGGTCAGTGACAGCGACGACTTTAATAAAGTCTTTTATTTAATTTAACTTTTATCTTTATACATATTATTTAGTTAAGTTTTTTAGAATGTATTATAATTTTAGTATAATTTTATTTAATAAACTCCCTTTGAACAATTACAAAATTTTTATAATGTTAATTTAATTTCTTTAATTTTAATAACACTGACATTTTATTTTTTTGTTATTGATATTTATATAAATCAAACAAACAAATTTTGTAGAACTCAGTTCTAAAATAAACATTTTTAATTTTTTTTATATGCCTACATCGTTTTCGGCAGGGCTAAGGCACGTTTCTAACTTGAACTTTTTTCTTGGTCTCTGGTGTTATCTGCTGGCCAAGTGACTTAGGAGAGCCTTGTTTCCCGCTGACAATATATTCTGGTACTTGATCTAATGGTATCTCTGGCGAGGCCCAGCCAAACCCGCATTTCGCGTCACATTTATTTAATTGGGTTTATTTGATCTATGATTTTGTATATCGAATGTAATTGATGACTGTCCCTAGGGGACTGCCCATGCTCATTCAGGGAACAAACTATAGCCCATGTTCAAGTGAAAACTCTAACCATTACACAGCGAAAGAATTCTCAAAATCGGAGTAGTTCCGAGATTGCTCGGAAGTAATAGTTAGTTCCAGAGATTGCTGGCGTGAATTTACATAAGGCCCTAAGGAATTGTCCATTCTCAGGAAATAAACTGTGTGTACCCTTTGTTCAAGGAAGAGTCAGAGCATTGTAGTAATTAATTACTAGATACATATGTCCCTGGGAAACAATTACAACAGAGAAAGAAATTTTAAAATCGGGTTTGTACTCAGTAGTTTCAGAGATACGATACTCGTTAAAGATTTGGGAGTGCCTCCGCTGCTAGCGCTGGCACCTGAAAATAACGCCGTTGGGAACCGGCAGTACATTGCTGCCGGCAGCAGAGATCAAAAACATCGGCTGCCGGCACCGCCGGATCCCATAATGGACACCGGAGGCGCTGACGGTAGAAATTTTTCACGCGCAAAGGATGTTAAATTTCAAAGTGTGAGATTCTGTATGTGCATTGTTATGTTTGTTTTTTTGGAAATCGTTGAAATCAGCGACTTGAAAACACAAATTTGAGTTACTGTCAAAACTAGACGTCGTCACCTTGCTCCGCTCCGCTTCGCTTGGCTCCTTATTATATCTTACATGTCAACCTAACACGCTCATATCTAATATTTTTTTTTTCATTGGTAAAAGTTTTTTTTTTCACTATGACTTTAGGTAGACCCGAAATCATTTTCTATCCTATCCTTCCTAGCCCTATACTGAATATGACAACCCCATTTCCCGCTTCTTTTTCTAAAGTCAGTGCCGGCAGCCAATTCAGCTACCGGTGCTGGCAGCTAATTCAGCAACCGGCCCCGGTAGCTGAGGCACTTCCTGAAGGTTTAGCTACTTTCTCAATTTTCAGTTGGCACTTTCCCGAGTTTCTCGATGCCGATGTGCACATAATACTTTGTAAGTAGGTATCTCTTGGACTAATTATGAAAAACCAATACAAACCAATAAAATCGATGCAATTTGAAGAATGTTATTATTGTACTGTCTGCCACGTAAACTTTATGTACACCGCGAGATATTTATAAAAGTTGAGTGATTCCTAGGACGTTTGTATAGATCCGGATATTAGGAAATTATGAAATTTGCTTGCTTGTGATCATACATTCGAGAGCCAAGCGAAGCGGAGCGGTGCGAGGCGACTCCTGGTCCTAGAAATTAACTTGACGCTCGTCTGAGTGCAGCAACACAGTTGTTGTGGGTGTGACCAAATGTACATAGTTCGCTTTTACGTGCGCGCTTGATGAAACGTGTGAAGGTGATAAAATCGCACCGGTTTCGTCGCGGGCACAAAATTTAAAACATATGTCAGGGGAAAGAAAATTTTGGCAATGCTGTGAAGGTTTTCAAACATATTAAAATTAATCCAGATTACATTTTTGATGCGAATCAAATTCACATTAGAAACACGTTCAGCTACACTTTTGGTAAAAATCCGTTTCATTTACGTTATATATGGGTTTTTGTTAAGTTACGATTCAAATTTCCCGAATTTTTGACATAATTTGGCTTAGATTTAGATAAGTCTAAATGACTAAGCAATCATTATAAAGACACCTCACAACGTTGTGTTTGCATTTGTACGGAGATTTTCACGTGATGGCTGTCCTCAAGATCTCCAACGTGCTGCATAAGAAAAAAAAAACGTTATAAGAAAAATTATTGAAATTCTACTCAATTGGCGTGGAAACGTTCGGGCCATTGGGGCCTAGAAGCGCGACGATTATTCCAGTAAATTTCGTCGCGTTTGGTCGACGTGTCTGGTGACCCAAGAGCCGGAGCTTATTTTGGCCAACGCATAAGCTTGGCCATACAGCGAGGTAACGTGGCAAGCGTCTTAGGTACCCTGCCATGCGGTAGCGACAACCTCGACAGCATTTTTTATTTGTTTTAAATTTAGATAGGTTTAATTTTAAGTAATTGTATATTTTAAGTATCGTGTTTTTGTGTTAAATAATGTGTTGATGTTATCTTTAAATAAAAAGTAGTTTCTTATTAAATTAAAAAAATAATTAAATGTATAGAAAAAGCAATGATCTGGTTTTGCAGAGCACAGTTTTAGTTTTTCATAAAAAGACTGTCTATTTATAATTTAATCTCATACTAAAATAGTCCGTTTGTAGTAAATGTTCAAAAATTTAGCTCATTCAAGACATTGCCTATTATAATTTTTACTATTTAAAAGCAAATCATGCTATAAATTTAATAATTATTATGCCAATTTCACAGCTCCGAGGGCCTTAAGAACTAAAGGGGTCGCCTCGTTCCGCTCCACTTCGCTCAGCTCGAGAGTTTATGATTAGAATCACACCTGTACTTGACTCTTTTTGTAGAGCAGCGAAGAACAAAGTCATGCGGCAATACAAATTCAGTTAATGCAATGACCCCGAAAAGAGGTGGTTGCGAAATTATTTCCTAGTTTCCAACTATCCAGACCTTTGCTATCATCCTAGAATGTTCACCTTATTCCGTTTCTTTTGATTATCCTGTGACATACGCATATCTACGAGTATAATAAATATAAATCAGAAGAGTGACGTAACAACAAAACAAAATTACTCATATAAGAATGCGTGTAGGTGTAGGAAGACCGCAGAGCAACGACATGAAATGTAGATGTAGCTGTAGGTACTAAGTTTTGTTGCACATAACCTTTTTCTGTCCTTTTCATAAGATTTGTCGATCTTTGTTCAATAGGTTTGTTTTGACTAATACAGCTGTCTACGGAACATAAAACGTTGAAATGGTGCGAAACTAAAGCGCAAGAAACTATAATTATAAAATATTTTATAATATCCTTTTTAATGGTATATAGGTAGTACCTAGCGAGCTAGGTATATAAGGTGCATATAGTTTTTCGAAGAAATTAAAAATATTTTGTATTGTAAGTCGTCTAGCAACCTAGAATTCGTCAGGGTTAAGTTTAATAAAACGCAAACTGTGAAAAAAGTGGAAAAGCTTTCATTTCTCATTTCCGGTTGTTGATTTGTAGTTGTAGCTAGTTTCATTTAGATTTATAACTGGCGTTAAACGTGTAAAACGTGAACAATTTTTATAACAATAGGTATAAGCTAAAAATAAATTCATAAATATTTTGCGTTGGTGCAAACTCAAAAACATTGCGAGTTTTTATGAAGGGAAAATGTGACTGTACATATACGACTCTGTATGCTAAATTAATGGTGTTTACCAGGTGCTTACAAACAAATTGCGGTGTTCGGTATTTATGACCCTAATCATCAGTATTTGACGCCATATCTTAATGAGCTATGTGAGTGTCCCAACACAATCTAGCACGAGAACATTCACTTGTATCACCCTGCTTTTAACTATTAAGCATAAATAGTGAACAAGTGTAACGCTTTTTGTAAATAAATATATTCTTATTATATTCTTGTTATTATTCCTTATCCATCAATAGCCTTATGATTACATGTAGACCATTAATGATAACGATTCAAAAGCGCAAAGATCGGGTGATACTTTCTTAAGCGATGGGTACCATTAGAACTTGAATGTACGAAATAATAATAGTACATTTTAATATTGCTGTGTCAATCATAGTTTACTTTTTTTTGTTTATTTTTAATTTTTCAGGTACATTATCCTCACAGGCTAGTCTAAAACGATACTGCTACTTAAATACACTACGAATGAAAAATTTTAAAGGAAAAATACATAAAAAAACACAAAATATCTACGAAATAATGAATCTACACAATATAATAAATCATCATAATATATAAAAAACTTAATTATAACATAAAATAAAGAGAGTAGCCATAGCCTCCTTTGTCTTAGGAGGCTATGGCGAGTAACTCTTGTGAACTCGCTCAGAGAACAATAAAAAAGGCTCGTGCATCAGGTTGGTGCACGCACTGGGCACGGCCAGCATGGATGGGCGGTGTCGCCGGTGCACGTAGCACTACCTGCAGAACGCCCGGGTTGCACAGCGAGCCACGCAGCAACCCTACCATGTAAGTGGCCAGCGTGACTTCGCGCCGCCGTACCGCAAGCTGATTGTACCTGACCATCCCCAGAACGAACAGGGTCGGATACATCAGCGGGTAAGAAGGGTATACCCCAAATAATTTAAAATACATAAATCTAACTGGTTTATTCTGTTTGCGTTCCAATATGTGGCTATATTTAGTCTCATGTGGACTTCAGATAACTGCGTTTCATTCCAATTTTCTTTTAACTAAGGCTTTGTAAGCCACGAAATTAATTAAGTAATTTCACAAAAAACGCAATTCAGCTCCCATTTTTCAAAACCGTTTAAAACGAAACTACCACACGCAGATATTTACTGAAACTTTATTACACACTAGCTTTTTCCCGCGGCTCCACCCGCGTGTTATTCGGTTTAACGACATTTTTTTTTCTGAGATAAAAAGTAGCCTATGTGTTAAGTTAGGGTATAAGCTATATCCACTCTAAATTTCATCCAAATCCGTTTAGCCGTTTCAGCGTGAAAGAGTAACAAACATACACACACACACCCTTTCGCATTTATAATATAAGTGTGAAAGTGTGATTTTTTAAAATCGAATGTCCTAATGTGGGTGCAATTTCAAAATAACTGAAGTTTTGCGTGCGCGGCAGTTGATTAGAGCAGGATAGACAATTAAAAAACAAAAGCTTTAGAGCAGGACTGAATTTCAGCATTATTAGTTTTGGACGTTTGTATGGAAAAATCAGGGAAAATCATAATGAGCGCATCTGTTTTGCTCTTTTATGCTTTATTTTTTATTAATACAATTAAACATATTTTCACTCGATGGTATGGGGCCGCCATCAGTCTGATAGAAGATATCGGGTATGTTCCTTTTTTTATAAATATTTTATGAATAAATATTTAATTCACTCTTTTTGAGCCTTGTTATTTATGTTGAGGCAATTAATAATTGCCATAAATATCACTGATGACGGTTTCATACCGTTGGCCGAAATATATCGAATACTTAAAATATATTTCATTTTTTCATTATTAATTGTTTCAAAATAAATATAATTTATTTATACATAAATTTTATGCAAAAGCTCTTTAGAATTTTGTGAAGTATCATTGAGCATTCGAGCCGAGAGATAAGAATGTGTGTTCTAATAAGACGTAGAAATACGTGGAGATAAAAATTTGCAGTCTGGCTATTTTAAAGCATCTGCAGCAACTCCTTTATATAAGCTTGAATTGAGTTCATGAGTTCTCAGAATCTCAGTCTACCTGAGCAGTCCTTGATTGTTGTTTATCTCTAGAAATCATGTAATTTATTACTTATAGCTTCGTTGAACTGAATATTATTGTATAACATATTTATTACATAATCTGAGACTTATGTAACAAATAAAACTACCTACCAATATAAATATTAAGTAAAAAGTCGAAGCCAAATCGCTGCCGTCACCGGTCAGGGTACCCAATAATTATATTATTGGTCTTTCTTTTATAAGTAAAAATAGTAGTTTATGCTATAAGCGCGGCAAGGAGGTAATAGCTTACGAGGTTGATTTGATTTGTCGGCGCAGTAGTAGTCCAATGCGGTTTGGTGGAGAAAACTGCTAATCAGAAACCCCTTCAAATCTCTTTAGTCGCCTTGTACAGTGGAGACCGCATCAAGGTAGACACTTCGGACTTTGTACCTACCTTATATTCATCTCTGTAGGGGCTAATGTCGTACTGCAAGTGTATAGCTTGATGTGGTCTTCACTGTACAATACACACAGACAGGCATGAGATGATGCTTGTCTACGCTACCGACGCCACACGGCATTAAATTTAAAATTAAATGTTAGAATTTAAAGATTGTATATGGCGAACAATCCTGAACCAGGCTAAGACCTACATAAGGTTGTCACATAATAATGAAACACGATGCACAGCAATGTGTTTTTTTTTTCATTGATATCCTTTGTGCATTTGGGACAATTTTACTTTCTATAATTCCTCTCTTAATATAATTCTCATAACTACTATTTTACTAAGAAAGTTATGTTTTAAAATCAACGTGAGATTGATGCTACAGCAAGCAAAGGTAATTGAGGTCTCATCAAAGAACACATTTTACAAGCTTTATAAAAAAGTCCGTGTTGATGGGGAAATTATAAGGAAATGGTAGACACGTGATTTTTTCAAGGATTTTATTTAACAGCGTGCTAATTTATTTTTGTAAAGATGCGGGGTAATAATTCAATTGCGATCTTTAAGAACCTACCGGGAATTTTATAAGGGCAAGCATTTTTTTTTTGGTACAAACTCCTAAAAATCTTTAATTTTCTAATACCCTTTGCCTTTCTTTGATTTTGATTATGAACTTAATTATGTTAGCATCAATCACTAAAGACAAGACGAATTATTATTGTTTTTAGAAGGTAGTGCAAGTAACTGTATCCACGCCATTGTGCGGTGCGAATGTTATTATAACAATAATATAAGAAATATTTGAATAAAATTCCTAGTATTCTATTGTGGAAGGTCATTATTACGTAACATACACTCTACTTAGAAACATAGGATATTCAAAATAAATTAATTTCAAATATAGTAACTGTAATTTCAAATATTAAGATTGTGTGATTAACATGTGGTGTAATGGTTTTGTAGCACAGCAAGTCGACAATAATGTAAACACGAAAACATGAGAATAGCAAAGAGAACGCAAAATATTAAATTATGTGAAAATAATAATAGGCGGTAGCTCAGGGGTAGAACGCTGGCCTCTCAATCTTTGAGATCCAGGTTCGATCCCGGCCCGCATGCACCATTGAGATATCCGGAATTTATGTGCATAGTATTTGTGTTCTTACCTAATACTTACCACTTGCTCAACGGTGAAGGAAACATCGTGAGGAAAAGCGTGTATTTATGCCCGAAGAACGGCGATAGGGCTCACCACCCATCATGTTAAGACGTAATAATAGTCGGTGAAACGCGGGTGTGCCGAGTGTGGACTGTGACTTACATTTCATAGTTCACACCCGGGAACACCTCTGACACCCCCTCGGGGATTCATGTCGTGACGATATGTATACCGGGTGTAAATAGACTGCTAGTAAGTTTTGGAAAATCGTGACATTTAACGGAAAAATAATAGGCTTGTATCTTATATCTTCATCATTTTTTGTTTAATTGAATAAAGAAAAAATACGTGTCCAATATTATCTGATAATCTAATTGTAGGACTAATGAAAAAAAAATTTGTCATCATGCCTATTGTTGTAAATATCCTGTCAATCAGGCACTGAAGAGGGCTGTGTCTTACACAAGTATATCGAAAAGAACTATGTCAAGAATAAAATCCGAATTAAAATCAGTAGGGCCAAATGAACAATTATTCCTTTTCAAAACAGATTCAGCGATGTTATACAAGTTCATTTAATTTTGATTGTGATGAATAAAACGTTACTTTAAATGAAAAGGTAATAATAATTTAGCTATCATTTTGTTGCCTAAAAAAAAACTGGTATGTGATGTAACATCACTATGTAGAAAATTGCCATGTCGACCTGTCGCCAACAGTAGAAAATATAAATAAAGAATACATATTTTCTTCCAGTCTAAACTTTTTGTTATTCTGTTTTGGTCCTGTGACTACCTATGAGCTATGACAGAAGGGTAAATATGTGTTTGTGTGTAGGGTAGTTAAAGTAGTGAGGGTATTTGTTTGTGAGATGAGAGAGAGGGGTGAGAGGGTGTGTGTGTGTAAGTGCGAATGAGCGGGGGTTTATTTGTTTAAAAGTGTTTAAATAAGGTTGCTCTGTCTGTCAGTGTTGTTGTCTGTTCTGTCCAGACCTGTGATAAACACCCAATAACTAGATAATAAGACGACTCCCAGGTCTTGAGCTGAGTTATTTAAATAAGTTGCTCTGTCTGTCAGTGTTATCTGTTTAGTGCAGACCTATGATAAACACCCAATAACTAGATGTAAGACGACTCCCAGGTCCTGAGCTGAGTTATTTAAATAAGTTGCTCTGTCGGTCAGTGTTGTCAGTTCAGTCCAGACCTGTGATAAACACCCAATAACAAGATGTAAGACGACTCCCAGGTCCTGAGCTGAGTTATTTAAATAAGTTGCTTTGTCTGTCAGTGTTGTCTGTTCAGTCCAAACCTGTGATAAACATCCAATAACTAGATGTTAGACGACTTCTGAGCTGAATTGTTTAAATAAGTTGCTATGTCTGTTAGTGTTGCCTATTCAGTTCAGACCTGTGATAAACACCCAATAACAAGATGTAAGATGACTCCAAGGTCCTGAGCTGAATTGTTTAAATAAGGTTGGTCTGTCGGTCAGTGTTGTCAGTTCAGTCCAGACCTGTGTTAAACACCCAATAACTAGATGTAAGACGACTTCTGGGCTGAATTGTTTAAATAAGTTGCTATGTCTGTCAGTGTTGCCTATTCAGTCCAGACCTGTGATAAACACCCAATAACAAGATGTAAGATGACTCCAAGGTCCTGAGCTGAATTGTTTAAATAAGGTTGGTCTGTCGGTCAGTGTTGTCAGTTCAGTCCAGACCTGTGATAAACACCCAATAACTAGATGTAAGACGACTTCTGGGCTGAATTGTTTAAATAAGTTGCTATGTCTGTCAGTGTTGCCTATTCAGTCCAGACCTGTGATAAACACCCAATAACTAGATGTAAGACGACTTCTGAGCTGAATTGTTTAAATAAGTTGCTATGTATGTTAGTGTTGCCTATTCAGTCCAGACCTGTGATAAACACCCGATAACGAGATGTAAGATGACTCCCAGGTCCTGAGCTGAATTGTTTAAATAAGGTTGGTCTGTCGGTAAGTGTTGTAAGTTCAGTCCAGACCTGTGATAAACACCCAATAACTAGATAATAAGACGACTTCTGGGCTGAATTGTTTAAATAAGTTGCTATGTCTGTCAGTGTTGCCTATTCAGTCCAGACCTGTGATAAACACCCAATGACTAGATGTAAGATGACTCCCTAAGGTTGCTCTGATTAAATAAGGTTGCTCTGTCGGTCAGTGTTGTCAGTTCAGTCCAGACCTGTGATAAACACCCAATAACTATAGGTAGATGTAAGACGACTTCTGTGCTGGATTGTTTAAATAAGTTGCTATGTCTGTCAGTGTTGCCTATTCAGTAGAGACCTGCGATAAACACCCAATAACTAGATGTAAAATGACTCCCTAAGGTTGCCCTGATTAAATAAGGTTGCTCTGTCGGTCAGTGTTGTCAGTTCAGTCCAGACCTTTGATAAACACCAAATAACTAGATGTTCTTACATCTTCTTACGACTTCTGAGCTGAATTGTTTAAATAAGTTGCTATGTCTGTCAGTGTTGCCTATTCAGTCCAGACCTGTGATAAACACCCAATAACTAGATGTAAGACAACTCTTAGGTCCTGAGCTGAATATCGGTTAGTGACGAATGGAATAAACGCGGAATGAATGCGGACGGTGAAGCAAACGTCGAATGATTCATTGTGTAGTTAGATGGATATGAGTTGAAATAGTAAACGTGTTTTTGTGTATTTTCGTTGCGAAATTGTGTTGATTGATGCGCATATGTATTGGAATTCGTGTTTCACCTACATACATAAAATGCCAAACAGAGTCTAAATTCTAGTACATAGGTACATGCAATTTTTTGCCACGCATGATGACTTTGACTGAACTTTGTATGAAAAAGTTGTGTGGTGCGTATCGATATGTTAACGATCGCTGCTCACGCAAATTTTGCACGACCACGGCCGCGCCCCGTTATGATCAGTAGGCGAATATTGTTTGTTTTGTTTCTTGGTTGTTTATTCCTTCTGATTTTGATTTTGGTCTGTGTGGGTGGATTTGGCGTTTTCATTCTAGCATTTGTTGCCCTTCTTGTTACCAAGACTAATCGAATTGGCGAAGTCAGGCATATTTTTTTTCCTATTTGTATTTATAGTTTATTTACATAAGGTCCTACAATTCAAATTAAAAAAAATTAAGAGATAATAGAGTTTGATTTGATTTTCAGAAATCTTTATTCAAAATGATTTCCAATTTCCAATTTACAACTAATAACTAGAAGTAGATACAACTAATAACTGAAGATGATGATACATTATTGCTAATAGAAGAATATACAAAGAAAGAAAAACGCGAACATTTTTTCACTTTTTCATTAGAGATGCGCCGAGAACCCGTTTATTACTCGGCATATTCGGCACTTTTTTAGCACTCGTATTCGGCCGAATAACTCGGCTTAATTGACTTGGTACTCGGTAAAAAATGTAGTGGAAAAAAAGATGGTAGTTTTTATTTGTGACAAAGTCGCTTTACTAAATAATAGGCCATTTATTTATATTTTTGTAACCTTTGTATATTTTTGTGGTTAAAAATATGTAAACTTTTGTTTAAAAAAACGCATTATTTACGGAAATTCAAAGTAAGTAAGAATATCGGGAATAATTTCATATACAACCTGATATTTATTGTATAAAACTTAAATAACATACCTTAATATGATTATCATTAAAAATAAAATTAATCTAATCTATTTACATTAAAAAAAAACTAAAATGAATAAACTAACTATACTAAATGTATTGTATATATACAAAATAAAAATAACTTAAAGTAAATAAAAAAATTGTTCAAGCTGGTCGCCGTTGCCGCTGGCAGCGTTACCTCGTTGGATCGCCAGACTAATCCTCTGGCTGAGGTAGGCTCCAGCCCTTGGGTCACCAGAGGTGTCAACCTGGCGCGACGACAGTTCTCGGAACAGCCATCGCACCCGTCCCCATGGCCCCAGTGTTTCAACTCCGAACGGCGCAAATATGTAGCCCTCGCCAAGGGCATCATATTTGCGCCGTTTTCGGGACTCCGCTGTCTCTGCAGCCGCGCCAGATATTTCGTTTTTATTTGCGATTCTGAAGATGTCCTGATGTTTTATTTCAGCTCCATAAAAAAATATAAATTTGCAGTTTTCATGCCAGATTATCTCACATGATATCTGGTTTTTTCTTCATGCATGGTATATTTGAGTATATAATGGTTAACAGAAACAGTTTTAAGCAAAAAAACTATTGTCAAATAATTCAAATACCAAGGCTTTAAAAGTTAATATATATAATTGTATTAATATAATTTTCAGCTCACAGTGCGGCAGGCGAGGTAACGCTTGCCCGCCACCCGCATCTCGATATCACGTTTAGGGGAGATGGTCCAAAGTCGCTCTCCAAAGAAACTTGTGGGAACCAACAACCACGACAAAAGCATTATAATTTCGTTCTTTTACTTTTTTCTACTCATTCAATGAATTCTGCATCCGCGAATAATCAATCTTTTCACCAAAAAAAGTTTTTACAATCTAATTTTGCTATTAAATACTTTCATACATCCCTTAAACAGCAAAATTTTATAGTGAAAACGTTTTTTTTTTTTGTGAAAAAGACTGATAATTCGCGGGGGTAGAATTGATGGAACGTGTAGAAAAAAGTAACACAACGAAATTATGATGCTTTTGACGTGGGAGTTGGTTCCGATAAGTTTGTATGGACAGCGGCTTTGGACCATCCTCCTTATGCGTGTATTTGCACCTGCGTAAAACTGAACCGAGTAACTCGGCAGAGTTAAAATATAAAACCGAGCAATATTCAGTTACTCGGTAAAACTTGTACTCGGCGCATCTCTATTTTTCATAGAATTTTGTCAGCTGATTGAACCAAGCTGATTGTTTGTATTGTACAAGAAATAAAAAAAGCAGAAATTATTTTTTTCTTAAATGTTTTCGTTTAACCTTAGAATTATTTTCAGTTATAATAGGACTTTAAATATCAACTTCATTATATAAATAGCTACATTACATTTATTTTGTATTCCTTTATTTTTATTTAAGCAAGTGTTTTTACTTTATTAAAGTAAGCAAAGCTTTATTTTCTAAAAGAAAAAAACTTCTTTAATTTTATTTCCCAGTATCTTAATAAGTTAAATTGTTTTTTTTGTACATAAGATTTAATCTATGTAGTTAATAAATCCATTTCTTTTTTCGATTCCTAATAGAGGAAACTTAATAGACGATGAAATTTATTTTTACTTAAAATAAAACAAACCCAGTTTTTTCAGAGATTTTCCTTTTCAAGCTGTTTTTCCTTTTACAAGCTGTGACTTCTTGATATTGCGGCGAAGGTAACAGAGAAGTCACCCAAGTTCTACGCAAAGTTTCGTTAGTTCCTTCGAATTTAATAGAAAATGTCGCAAATATTATTATTCGATCCATTTATAAACATAACGTCATATATTTATTAAATTACGAGAAACATCTGTGTGTGCTAAATTTTAATTGAATCCGTTGTCCGCGACACGTTTAGAAAACATGAAGATAGCAAATATGTTTCGATTAGACATTTTTGCTAAACCGTACGTTCGTTGTATCACCACGAGTATTTTAAAATAAATGGACCGAAATTTTTAAATGTTGAATTTGATGTACAGCTGTTAAAATGTTATTGATTAAAAATTCAATTAATTTAAGTCGATATTTTTTAATTTTGACCAAAGGAACACGTGTTGAACAACGGACAAGTGCGAGTCTGACTCGGCTACCGAGGGCTCCGTTAAAGACTATATTTTTTAGGGTTCCGTAGTCCGACAAGGAACCCTTGTAGTTTGGCCATGTCTGTCTGTCCGTCTGTCCGTCTGTCCGCGGCTTAGCGCAGAGACTATTATTACTAGAAAGCTGTAATTTGGCATGGATATAAATATTAATCACGCCGACAAGTAAACTGGGGATGATTTTTTTTTCTCGTCTATCCCATAGTGTGGGGTATCGTTGGATAGGCCGTTTGAAAACATTGTGGGTGTGTGAACACCATTTTTCATAGTTCTGGGTCTACGGGAAATACCCTATGAATTTTGATTCCCTCGAGAGTGTCGAAATGTACGTTTTTTGCGGCATAAACGGCCGTATCATTTTTTCACATTAACTTAGGAGTTTGATATTTTCACAGCTTCAAGGGTCTGTAGACCTGAGTATATGGTTTTAAATAACACATTTTGCAGTATATAAAAATTAATTTGACGTGCAATCAATGAAATATGTCGTTATTAATCAAGAAATTATGTTTGCAACAACGTTTTCAACAAAAATTTTTTACTGTCGCCATTTTATTTTCATGTGACTTTTTCTTTTTTTGTGTCTTACTGGCCAGTGTGATTGTTTTAAAAATAAAACTAATTTAGTTGCTGTGTTAACCGTTAAACGTCTTTTTAACATTTTATTTAGCATATTTACCTATATACGCAAGTCACAGTTTTCCATAATAATAATATATAAATAATATAGAGAATAACAAAATAAAAAGGAAATAGGCAGAAAAGATATTTTCCATTGTCATTGCGAGACGAGTGATTTACTACATAGTGACTGTTTCAAATTTACTTACCTCCTAGGTTGGTAAATCGAATTTACCTCCCGCATTTCGAGTTATATACGACTTACTTTCAGAGCATTATTGATGAAAGTATTTGATATTGGCCGGGTAGTAACATTTTTCCTAGCCTATGCCATATACTTAATCAGTTTCTCTAAGGTAGTAAAATTAATTCGAGCTGCTTTACAATGCTTCCACCTGCTCTTTCTAAAAAAAAACGACTGCTACGTCCATATTTCTAATCGAGTTCGACTGATTTGACTTGGCTCTTTACCAAGTTTGTAAATCTTGACTTAATATCAAATCACAGCTTTATCTAAACACCATTAATGCTACCAATTCGTAATATCTACGAAATGGACTGTTACACTACTGATCTTGGTCTCAAATAAATGGGTTTTAGAAACACTAAAATGTATTAGAAGTGCCAGTTACTAAGGTCAGCTTTGACTACAGTGTTGCATGCTAGCAATAATCATGACACCTACAGTTAAATTTCGATCTAACGATCGAACACACAAGAGTTAATGTCAGTTGTGTCATTGCACATGCACAAGCAATAAACAACACGTTGAGAAACTGATGCTTCGATGGAATATGAGCCTTAGGACATTAATTTTAGGAGTTGTAAGAAGTATGAAATGGTTTCTGGGTAACCTGAAACACCTAGCAACTAAACTCCTTAAATTATACGAGAGTGCATACTTAACTAATGCCACATTGGATTTGAGAACACAAATACTCATAGCATTTGGTAGTCGAAACGCAGATATAATTCGTATCCAACTACTTCTCTTCGTAAACATCCGTGACTGTCCAACAATTGGTATTTTTAAAAAAAGACTAAAAGAGCACTATCTTTCTCTTCCATAAGTGAATTTGTATAGTATGTAAGTGTGTACGTACATAATGTACACACTATATGTATGTATATTATTACCTATATCTATTGTTTATGCAAAGATCCATGTATGTAATAGAATGTAGTTATGCTGTGTATGTATATGTAGGGATATATATATATTAAAATTTTAATTTAATAGTGTGATACGTAGTTTTGTGTACACGTATGTCTACTTATTCATTTATTATGATTTTTATTTATCAGAGGGGTTTGCTGGAAGAAATCTCTACTTAGAGATAAGCTCGCCTGTGTACATCCTATTTCTAACTTCAATTGTAATTATATTTATGTGTACAATAAAGTATAAAGTATAAAGTAAAGTAGTTTCACTCTCATCCTAAACCTGTTAGGTAATAATTTTAATAACAACGTTCGATACATGGAATTAATAATTAAGGAATTAATGGAACTAAGGAATTAAAGTAGTATTAGAAAAGCTTTTTTGATGTACGGAAACGACGGAAAACGTCCACAAGACAGGATGAAGGGCGCTCGCACAGAAAGTAATAACTGACTGTAGCCATAAATAAATTATTTATATAAATTATCTTAATAAATTATTTATCTATGCTGTAGCAAACCTACAGCTACCCATGACGTCATGGTGGAACACAACGAGTCACTTGGTGGTATGGTTTCGTCATGAGTAGTCTACCACCAGAAAATATGTAGGTGCCTACGTCGTCGTCTCTGCAGATAAGAAAGGGCCAAGATCCGATAATCTTATGACCCTCTCAATACTAGAGAGTACAAAGACATGGATTGTTGGCATACCTCTTTATAATCCCTTAGTCGTTTTTTACGACATCCACGCCGAGAAAACATAGAGTGACAGTACTCGTTTCAGATGACGTTGCCACACGCTGCTAAACATGATCTAAACTGAACCACAGAGTGATTTGTTTGCTGATAGCTGGATGAATGTTTATAGAGGATGTTTAGGGTTCTGTGAGAGTGATGCCTAAATTTGTATTTTGTTGTGATTTTTTATTAAATTTTAATGTATTAATATAATTCTTTTTTTTTTGTTTTTGTGTAGCGCAAAAGTTTTGGCTATAATGTTCTACCAAATTTTTCGAACAAATAAATAAATCTATTTGTTCAAAGAAACATTAATATGCGGAATTTTAGAGGCTAAAATAACTGAAAAATGTACGATATTTCATATTTTTATGGGTATTTTTAACAACTGGCTGCTTTACTTAATACACTTAATACACAAACAAAAACAAATTATTAATATTAAACAAGGCTAAATTTTTGAACTATACAGTAATTGCATGCAACTATGATTTTATATCTTGTTTTTCTTATATGTTTTTCTTTTTTGCTTTTTTTGTCATAGGTATATTATCTTTCTTTGTTTTTCTGTTTATAATAGCATGTTTTTTTTTTATTTTTGTTATTATGGTCAGTAGTACTGACTACCCTTCTGGAAATGTATAATTTAGTGCGACTAGAGAATCACTGTAACCCTACCGTACAGGTACTTTTAGTACTTAGTGTAGGGAACAGGGCTCCCCGAGGTACTTTTATATTATGGTCAGTAGTACTGACTACCCTTCTGGAAATGTATAATTCAGTGCGACTAGAGAATCACTGTAACCCTACCGTACAGGTACTTTTAGTACTTAGTGTAGGGAACAGGGCTCCCCGAGGTACTTTTATATTATGGTCAGTAGTACTGACTTCCCTTCTGGAAATGTATAATTCAGTGCGACTAGAGAATCACTGTAACCCTACCGTACAGGTACTTTTAGTACTTAGTGTAGGGAACAGGGCTCCCCGAGGTACTTTTATATTATGGTCAGTAGTACTGACTTCCCTTCTGGAAATGTATAATTCAGTGCGACTAGAGAATCACTGTAACCCTACCGTACAGGTACTTTTAGTACTTAGTGTAGGGAACAGGGCTCCCCGAGGTACTTTTATATTATGGTCAGTAGTACTGACTACCCTTCTGGAAATGTATAATTCAGTGCGACTAGAGAATCACTGTAACCCTACCGTACAGGTACTTTTAGTACTTAGTGTAGGGAACAGGGCTCCCCGAGGTACTTTTATATTATGGTCAGTAGTACTGACTACCCTTCTGGAAATGTATAATTCAGTGCGACTAGAGAATCACTGTAACCCTACCGTACAGGTACTTTTAGTACTTAGTGTAGGGAACAGGGCTCCCCGAGGTACTTTTATATTATGGTCAGTAGTACTGACTACCCTTCTGGAAATGTATAATTCAGTGCGACTAGAGAATCACTGTAACCCTACCGTACAGGTACTTTTAGTACTTAGTGTAGGGAACAGGGCTCCCCGAGGTACTTTTATATTATGGTCAGTAGTACTGACTACCCTTCTGGAAATGTATAATTCAGTGCGACTAGAGAATCACTGTAACCCTACCGTACAGGTACTTTTAGTACTTAGTGTAGGGAACAGGGCTCCCCGAGGTACTTTTATATTATGGTCAGTAGTATTGACTACCCTTCTGGAAATGTATAATTCAGTGCGACTAGAGAATCACTGTAACCCTACCGTACAGGTACTTTTAGTACTTAGTGTAGGGAACAGGGCTCCCCGAGGTACTTTTATATTATGGTCAGTAGTACTGACTACCCTTCTGGAAATGTATAATTCAGTGCGACTAGAGAATCACTGTAACCCTACCGTACAGGTACTTTTAGTACTTAGTGTAGGGAACAGGGCTCCCCGAGGTACTTTTATATTATGGTCAGTAGTACTGACTACCCTTCTGGAAATGTATAATTCAGTGCGACTAGAGAATCACTGTAACCCTACCGTACAGGTACTTTTAGTACTTAGTGTAGGGAACAGGGCTCCCCGAGGTACTTTTATATTATGGTCAGTAGTACTGACTACCCTTCTGGAAATGTATAATTTAGTGCGACTAGAGAATCACTGTAACCCTACCGTACAGGTACTTTTAGTACTTAGTGTAGGGAACAGGGCTCCCCGAGGTACTTTTATATTATGGTCAGTAGTACTGACTACCCTTCTGGAAATGTATAATTCAGTGCGACTAGAGAATCACTGTAACCCTACCGTACAGGTACTTTTAGTACTTAGTGTAGGGAACAGGGCTCCCCGAGGTACTTTTATATTATGGTCAGTAGTACTGACTACCCTTCTGGAAATGTATAATTCAGTGCGACTAGAGAATCACTGTAACCCTACCGTACAGGTACTTTTAGTACTTAGTGTAGGGAACAGGGCTCCCCGAGGTACTTTTATATTATGGTCAGTAGTACTGACTACCCTTCTGGAAATGTATAATTCAGTGCGACTAGAGAATCACTGTAACCCTACCGTACAGGTACTTTTAGTACTTAGTGTAGGGAACAGGGCTCCCCGAGGTACTTTTATATTATGGTCAGTAGTACTGACTACCCTTCTGGAAATGTATAATTCAGTGCGACTAGAGAATCACTGTAACCCTACCGTACAGGTACTTTTAGTACTTAGTGTAGGGAACAGGGCTCCCCGAGGTACTTTTATATTATGGTCAGTAGTACTGACTACCCTTCTGGAAATGTATAATTCAGTGCGACTAGAGAATCACTGTAACCCTACCGTACAGGTACTCTTAGTACTTAGTGTAGGGAACAGGGCTCCCCGAGGTACTTTTATATTATGGTCAGTAGTACTGACTACCCTTCTGGAAATGTATAATTCAGTGCGACTAGAGAATCACTGTAACCCTACCGTACAGGTACTTTTAGTACTTAGTGTAGGGAACAGGGCTCCCCGAGGTACTTTTATATTATGGTCAGTAGTACTGACTACCCTTCTGGAAATGTATAATTCAGTGCGACTAGAGAATCACTGTAACCCTACCGTACAGGTACTTTTAGTACTTAGTGTAGGGAACAGGGCTCCCCGAGGTACTTTTATATTATGGTCAGTAGTACTGACTACCCTTCTGGAAATGTATAATTCAGTGCGACTAGAGAATCACTGTAACCCTACCGTACAGGTACTTTTAGTACTTAGTGTAGGGAACAGGGCTCCCCGAGGTACTTTTATATTATGGTCAGTAGTACTGACTACCCTTCTGGAAATGTATAATTCAGTGCGACTAGAGAATCACTGTAACCCTACCGTACAGGTACTTTTAGTACTTAGTGTAGGGAACAGGGCTCCCCGAGGTACTTTTATATTATGGTCAGTAGTACTGACTACCCTTCTGGAAATGTATAATTCAGTGCGACTAGAGAATCACTGTAACCCTACCGTACAGGTACTTTTAGTACTTAGTGTAGGGAACAGGGCTCCCCGAGGTACTTTTATATTATGGTCAGTAGTACTGACTTCCCTTCTGGAAATGTATAATTCAGTGCGACTAGAGAATCACTGTAACCCTACCGTACAGGTACTTTTAGTACTTAGTGTAGGGAACAGGGCTCCCCGAGGTACTTTTATATTATGGTCAGTAGTACTGACTTCCCTTCTGGAAATGTATAATTCAGTGCGACTAGAGAATCACTGTAACCCTACCGTACAGGTACTTTTAGTACTTAGTGTAGGGAACAGGGCTCCCCGAGGTACTTTTATATTATGGTCAGTAGTACTGACTACCCTTCTGGAAATGTATAATTTAGTGCGACTAGAGAATCACTGTAACCCTACCGTACAGGTACTTTTAGTACTTAGTGTAGGGAACAGGGCTCCCCGAGGTACTTTTATATTATGGTCAGTAGTACTGACTACCCTTCTGGAAATGTATAATTCAGTGCGACTAGAGAATCACTGTAACCCTACCGTACAGGTACTTTTAGTACTTAGTGTAGGGAACAGGGCTCCCCGAGGTACTTTTATATTATGGTCAGTAGTACTGACTACCCTTCTGGAAATGTATAATTCAGTGCGACTAGAGAATCACTGTAACCCTACCGTACAGGTACTTTTAGTACTTAGTGTAGGGAACAGGGCTCCCCGAGGTACTTTTATATTATGGTCAGTAGTACTGACTACCCTTCTGGAAATGTATAATTCAGTGCGACTAGAGAATCACTGTAACCCTACCGTACAGGTACTTTTAGTACTTAGTGTAGGGAACAGGGCTCCCCGAGGTACTTTTATATTATGGTCAGTAGTATTGACTACCCTTCTGGAAATGTATAATTCAGTGCGACTAGAGAATCACTGTAACCCTACCGTACAGGTACTTTTAGTACTTAGTGTAGGGAACAGGGCTCCCCGAGGTACTTTTATATTATGGTCAGTAGTACTGACTACCCTTCTGGAAATGTATAATTCAGTGCGACTAGAGAATCACTGTAACCCTACCGTACAGGTACTTTTAGTACTTAGTGTAGGGAACAGGGCTCCCCGAGGTACTTTTATATTATGGTCAGTAGTATTGACTACCCTTCTGGAAATGTATAATTCAGTGCGACTAGAGAATCACTGTAACCCTACCGTACAGGTACTTTTAGTACTTAGTGTAGGGAACAGGGCTCCCCGAGGTACTTTTATATTATGGTCAGTAGTACTGACTACCCTTCTGGAAATGTATAATTCAGTGCGACTAGAGAATCACTGTAACCCTACCGTACAGGTACTTTTAGTACTTAGTGTAGGGAACAGGGCTCCCCGAGGTACTTTTATATTATGGTCAGTAGTACTGACTACCCTTCTGGAAATGTATAATTCAGTGCGACTAGAGAATCACTGTAACCCTACCGTACAGGTACTTTTAGTACTTAGTGTAGGGAACAGGGCTCCCCGAGGTACTTTTATATTATGGTCAGTAGTACTGACTACCCTTCTGGAAATGTATAATTTAGTGCGACTAGAGAATCACTGTAACCCTACCGTACAGGTACTTTTAGTACTTAGTGTAGGGAACAGGGCTCCCCGAGGTACTTTTATATTATGGTCAGTAGTACTGACTACCCTTCTGGAAATGTATAATTCAGTGCGACTAGAGAATCACTGTAACCCTACCGTACAGGTACTTTTAGTACTTAGTGTAGGGAACAGGGCTCCCCGAGGTACTTTTATATTATGGTCAGTAGTACTGACTACCCTTCTGGAAATGTATAATTCAGTGCGACTAGAGAATCACTGTAACCCTACCGTACAGGTACTTTTAGTACTTAGTGTAGGGAACAGGGCTCCCCGAGGTACTTTTATATTATGGTCAGTAGTACTGACTACCCTTCTGGAAATGTATAATTCAGTGCGACTAGAGAATCACTGTAACCCTACCGTACAGGTACTTTTAGTACTTAGTGTAGGGAACAGGGCTCCCCGAGGTACTTTTATATTATGGTCAGTAGTACTGACTACCCTTCTGGAAATGTATAATTCAGTGCGACTAGAGAATCACTGTAACCCTACCGTACAGGTACTTTTAGTACTTAGTGTAGGGAACAGGGCTCCCCGAGGTACTTTTATATTATGGTCAGTAGTACTGACTACCCTTCTGGAAATGTATAATTCAGTGCGACTAGAGAATCACTGTAACCCTACCGTACAGGTACTTTTAGTACTTAGTGTAGGGAACAGGGCTCCCCGAGGTACTTTTATATTATGGTCAGTAGTACTGACTACCCTTCTGGAAATGTATAATTCAGTGCGACTAGAGAATCACTGTAACCCTACCGTACAGGTACTTTTAGTACTTAGTGTAGGGAACAGGGCTCCCCGAGGTACTTTTATATTATGGTCAGTAGTACTGACTACCCTTCTGGAAATGTATAATTCAGTGCGACTAGAGAATCACTGTAACCCTACCGTACAGGTACTTTTAGTACTTAGTGTAGGGAACAGGGCTCCCCGAGGTACTTTTATATTATGGTCAGTAGTACTGACTACCCTTCTGGAAATGTATAATTCAGTGCGACTAGAGAATCACTGTAACCCTACCGTACAGGTACTTTTAGTACTTAGTGTAGGGAACAGGGCTCCCCGAGGTACTTTTATATTATGGTCAGTAGTACTGACTACCCTTCTGGAAATGTATAATTCAGTGCGACTAGAGAATCACTGTAACCCTACCGTACAGGTACTTTTAGTACTTAGTGTAGGGAACAGGGCTCCCCGAGGTACTTTTATATTATGGTCAGTAGTACTGACTACCCTTCTGGAAATGTATAATTCAGTGCGACTAGAGAATCACTGTAACCCTACCGTACAGGTACTTTTAGTACTTAGTGTAGGGAACAGGGCTCCCCGAGGTACTTTTATATTATGGTCAGTAGTACTGACTTCCCTTCTGGAAATGTATAATTCAGTGCGACTAGAGAATCACTTTAACCCTACCGTACAGGTACTTTTAGTACTTAGTGTAGGGAACAGGGCTCCCCGAGGTACTTTTATACAATACAATATATAATAAGACTAAAGTTAGTATGTAATCTGGTTTTTACCTTTACATACTACAATGTACCATATATTTAAGTTAAACTGAAGATAAATAAATAAATAAATAAATAAATAAATAAATAATGGGTACCCGATATTAGGGTCCCTATTATAGGGAGTAAAAAAACAGACATAAATTAAATCAACCTCTTTTATCAACCTCTTTTTTATTCCTGTGTATATGTCGTGGGCATATCTATAGTAGAATTGGGCATTTCAATAGAAAGTCATACAACAAAAGTACGAAAATAGATACGACGACGAGCGGAGCTCGTTAGGTTTAAATGTAAATAAATTTGGGAAGTTGAGTGAAGCGGAGCGGAGCGAGGTGTCCCTGTAGTTTTATTAACAGAATTACTATATGCCTAGGCAGATCATGATATGCCCAATTCTATGATGTGCCAACGGCATAGATAATGGTGAGAATGGTTGCCAAAAACACACTAAATTTACCTAAAATTACACTTAATTTTTTTACTATCCAAACATACTAAAATAACTGATTTTCATCTGCATCCTATCACCCACTGGCGCAACTGAGCCCTCGTTCAGTTTGAGATTTTTGGTTAGGTTTTTAGCCCCCTGGCTCGCAGGCTGGATCCGCCACTGTGTCTGTCTGTCAGTCTGTCCGTCCATCAGTCACAGGGGTCTTAAATATTTTATTATTTGCCGTGATAGAGGCCAAAAAAACTTCAACTTTCTACCTATTACGGTTGAAGCTGTAGACCCCTGTGACAGATGGACACACAGCGGGCTTAGTAATAGCAGAGAATATAAAGGTACCCGTTTAGCACCCTTCGGATACGTACCCTACAACTAGCATTCCCTACTCAGCGGGACTTGTTAGCGAAAACGTTTTACTCCTAAAACTACAGCCAGCTGGTAGGTTTAGGTTTTTTTAGTGAAATCCCAGCATACGACACAAATCGACAATGTAACCCGTGGAAGACAACAGTTTTTGTGTTAGAATGATGCATGCACGCTGCACCTCGAGCTAGTGCCAAGATTAAATTTAGCTCGCCACTCGAATTTGTACTCTATCACAATTGAACGCCAAATCACATGGAGAAACGGTTTTCTTGTGACACTTTTTACTGTATCAATCATTAAAAAACCGGTAAATTCCGTAATTCGACAGTTTTGGGAACAGGCAGGAAGAAGGTACTCTAAATAAAACTCGTGGACGAAAAATTTAATTTTGTCATTTTCCATCCATCAGCATGTTTCGTCCACTGCTGGACATAGGCCTTTCCAGAATTTTGCCACCCTTGGCGGTCCTCTTGGAAGAAATACCCATACTCACACACGCTGGGCAGGCGGGTTGGTGAGCGCGGTGCCTAAACCTGTTCTGTCTGTTTTATATAAGGCGTGGCAATTGGGGATGGATAAACCGCCATACAGCGGTCCCAGGCAATGGTGGGCCGCCTGGTTTTGCCTAAGAGCTGTTCTCTTACTCTCCCCCGAATAACTTCGGGAGGATTTGCGAGTAAGATGGTGATACCTCCACAGTCGAGCCCGGCATCACCTCTACCACCTATTTTTTGTCATTTTATCATCGTGAATTTCTCAACCGCTTTATTTTCCTGTAATCTTTCCTTAATCATTTTTTTCGGTCCACCTGTTTCAGAAATAAGGGACATGCACTTATTTGTGGTTTTTCAAAGATTTCTCAAAATCGGTGACAGTAGGTAAATATATATTTTTATAATCAGCTCTTTAATTATCTACAATTTGATACCCGTTTTGTATTTTCAGGATTTTTTTATTTATTTTTGTCTTTGTTTTCCGTCTGTCCATCCGTCCGTCTGTCTGTCAAGACCCTTTATCTCGGGAACGCGTGGAGGTATCAAGTTGAAATTAAAACCATATACTCAGGTCTATAGTCCCTTGAAGCTGTAGGTTTATAACTTTATTACATTTTAGTAGCCCAACCTTAATATTTTTTGGATGTATTTCCCGTATTTATTTATCAACTTGTTTGTTCGTTGCATCATTTATACATAGTATTTTTATTCCTAGATTTCTCTATTTTATGAAGGTGTATAATTAAATTTTTGTAGCCCAACCTAAATATTTTAATTCCTTCTTGAATAATTAAAATATAATAAGTAATTGGCCTGTTCTTTTTTTCAATAATATTTACGATTCGAAAACCGTTTCGAGGAATAGCGTCTATTGTATATTTAGAGAGCCATCATAAAACGAACTAAAGGTCCACCTGTGCACGGCTCGTCCTTTAATCTTTGCAGAATTACTAAGAACTACATTATGTTTGAGCTTATACAATACTAATGAAAATTACGAGTACTTCTTAAAACTCAAGTTGACATAAAATAATGAGAATATAATATTATGACTTTTTCAAGTACTTAGTAAAGTTTTATTTATTGAACGAGTGAGTGAAGCGAGCAAGTTCTCCGAGTCTACTAGAACAATCCGGTGTTTGTATGTATGAATGTTTGTTCGACGATAACTCGGGTATCGTTGATCGGAATGTCATGAAATTTGGCAGCCGAGTAAATAAGGCAAAAAGAATTTTTAAGTTCTAACATGAGTCAAATTGGTCAAGCGCGAATCGGGCGAGCGCGAGTTCCCAGTTCGGGGCGAACTACTTGTTATTTAAATGTCAAGACAGCAAATTAAAAACAATGACCAAACTTTCACCAAACACAAACTATGACTGTCGTCGAGTCTGTTGACCATCTGTTGACAACGGGGTTGGAAAAAAACAGTTTTTTTTGTTCTTCCTGTTTAAAACAAAAAAAAATCATGTTTAAAACAAATATTTACCGAAGCTTTTTTGCGGCTATTAAAATTAATTAAAAAGCGTTTTTATTATCATAATCTAATCATGTATTGAGTGAAAAATAATAAGTGCTTTCCCAATAAACACGAAACGTAGAAATGCTTGAAAATACTAGTACTCACCGACACCGCCCGTTCTCGCCTTTATGTTTGGGGAAACCCCCGCCAGTAAAGGAATTTCAACCGCACCGATTAATAGAAAAGGATGCGTTAAAAAAAGGAGTCAAAAAAACGACACGTTCGATATAAGGAAAAAATAATAATTTATAAGCTAAAACACGGTGTTTTATATATAAGTGTTTTAAACACGTTTAAAACAATTTGTTTATTGAAGTGTTTTAAACAAGGTTGTTTTTTTCTCGGTGTTTTAAACACTGCCAACCCTGGTTGGCAAGCCATTTTTTGCAAGCCAGGCTTTGGTTCTAAAAGTAATCAGGTACACTGCGCTTTCATCTTTTTTTATTTTTGTATTTACTTTTAACTAAACAATATTATGACAGGTTAACCAAAAGCAATATTGTTAAAAATTATAAGAAGAATCAATAAACCTATGATTTTAACAATCATGAAAATTTATTCTACATAAAAATATTAACTAAATCACCTATTACATAACATCTACATAACCTATTTACATAACAAACACAATGCTACCCTTTTGTTTATTAGGTCCGCGCACTGCCTGCCCGCATTGTTCCCTTCCCTTTGGTCATCGGGTCTCAGTAGCTCCTTATACTGTGGAGTCAACATGACCCAAGAAAAAAACTTTTAAGTATTTCGATTGTAGTTTACTGAAGAAACTATAACGTCCGTCCTTTGAAACAAATATATGAAGTTGAGTGATCTTTTGTGAAGTGCAGTTACGTAATTATAATGAAATTGATCAAATAATTAATCCAGAAAAAAAATGTAAACCTCAATTTTCATGATATTTCATGTTTAAAAAATTCATTTCTCCTGTGTTATTTAACAGATTCGCTTGGTTGTTACACAGTAAAATTGGTATTATTCATACCCATTGCAGGTACGAAAATTGCAGTTCTTACGGCAAACCTAGAATTAAATACCCAAATAAAATGTTTATTTCACGAACGCTATGCATTTCTGTCATCGTAACTGCCAGGACGAAGACCGCGCGATTGTAGACTGAAATGCAACGTAGTAAATATTGTTTTCGCCTGATGCAAAATAAGGTGTTTAATCTTGCCTATGCCATGTCCTTAAACGAGATTATACACATTTTTTTTTGTTATAGATCTAAAGACATTTTCAATGCCCTTTGATGGTTACGGGAAGCGCGAAATCTGTGCATTTTTTATTCTGTTGTTTGAAATAGCCTGATTTGTTTTTCGGTGACACTACCAAAAGAGTAAAAACTGGAAGCTGTCATATATAAAATATCCGATTACTCAAAAACGCTTGTGTTACTTTTTTCGATATGTCGTGGGTAGAAATGGGCGGTGGATAGATTCCCGTTGGGAATCTTTCCGGGTTGCAAGCCGAAACGGGTATTTATGCGGGTTATATCATAATTTGTGTAACTTAATAAATTAACAAATATAAAATGAGTTCTTGCTACGTATAATCTAGGAGTGCACGGGATTTTGAAGAATGATCATGGATACGGGTAGATTTATTTTTATGGGTTGTATAGTGATCCCCTGATGTATATTATGTAAGTCTGTCTGTTCGTAGTGGTTGCATCTTCGAGAAATAGCTCATGAAAAAGGCTTTATCGTTCAGCAAAAAAAACGATAACGGAAATAGTCTGTCTAAGTACATATACGAAGTATGGCGTCTCCAAAGGTGGAACGAGTAAGTCTGTCTGCTCCCAGTGGTTGCATTTTCGAGAAAAATGGCATGAAAGAAAATATTTTTTGAGAAAAAGCAACGATTGCATTGTAATCAAACATTAAATTTTTTTTTTCTAGCTTATTGGGAAGGCTAAGGGAACTTAGCCCATGCACCCATGTCTGGGGTTATTTGTTATACATTGTACATGGTTGTACGGGCTAAGTAGAAAAAATATTATAAAAATGCAACCACTGGGAGCAGACAGTCTTACTTGTTCCACCTTTGGAGACGCCATACTTCGTATATGTACTCAGAAAGACCATTTCCTTTATCGTTTTTTTTTTTGCTGAACGATAAAGCCTCTTTTATGAGCTATTACTCGAAGATTTATTAGGTGGTAGAGCTGATGCCGGGCTCGACTGTGGAGGTACCACCATCTTACTCGCAAATCCTCCCGAAGTTATTCAGGAGAGAGTAAGAGAACAGCTTTCAGGCAAAACCAGGCGGCCCACCATCGCCTGGGACCGATGGATGGCGGTTTATCCATCCCCAATTGCCGAGCCTTATATAAAACAGACTGGTGACGGGCAGCGGCGTCACTGGTGCAAGGGTTTCGGCACCGCGCTCACCAACCCGCCTGCCCAGCGTGTGTGAGTATGGGCATTTCTTTCAGGAGGACCGCCAAGAGTGGTGAAATCCTGGAAAGGCCTATGTCCAGCAGTGGACGAAACAGGCTGATGGATGGATGGATGGACTCGAAGATGCAACCACTACGAACAGACAGACTTACATAATATACATCAGGGGATCACTCTACAACCCATAAAAATAAATCTACCCGTATCCATGATGGTTCTGCAAAATCCAGTGACCTCCTAGTCGAGTAATAGACTAAATATTTAGTTTTGTGGTTTTTATTTAATCTCTTTACTTACACTCATTATTACTAAATAAAAAGGTATAATGATTTGAAAATACTTCAAATCCAACTTTGAACACATGCCCATGAACATTTGCGTTCATTTTAATGCTTATGTTCTTTGTTGCTTCAAGTTAAGCAACGCTCGCCTCGGTTATTTTAGGGATGGGTGACCGTAAAATTTTATTATCAAATAGAAACGTCTAGGTACTTTTTGACAAATCACAAAAAAACAGATTGAAGCAAACTGATCGTAGTAAATTTTTACCACAAAGCACATAAATGACTTTATTTTCCAATTTATTGTTCAGCATGTACTAATGAACTGTAATACATTAAAATGGTCCCTAGCTTCATATAAAACCGTGAGATAACTCTTAATATACCACGTAAAAATAGTGAAAAACATTAATACCCGAATAAATACCCGTCGGGTGGTTTCAATGGGAATCTTTCCGAAATCGGGAAAGATTCCGGGTGGAATCCCATCTCTAGTCGTGGGTATATTGTAGAATTGGGCATAAAATCATAAAGTATAAAATCGTCAGAATTTCAACAAGGTTCAATGACCCTTTCCGTGAAATAGGCAAAATAAAATTTAGACTTCCTCTAGGTACTTTATTGAGTCGAGGTTGTTGTTGAACAAGTATAGAGGAACAAAAATAATTTTCGTATTTTCAAACAGGATCATTAAACCTTGTTGCTGATCATTTAGCGAGTCTCCACTATGAATTGCACCTTATTTAAACTCTTCTATTCTGGGTACTTTTAACTTTGGTCTTTCTCAGTATGTTGCCAATAAATAAATAAATCTTACAAGAAGAAAAATATGTCTGTATTAATATTTATAGTTACGAGTATTATACAAACAAAATATTATACAAGAAACATCTCGTAAGTGACCGAGGTGAGTGACCTTGGAATTGTTTTAGATTGCATAGTCGAGTCTGCATTTTGAATAGCATGATGGAGTGTTTAGCGGAATATTGCAAATCTATCTACATACAGAGTGTAAATAGAGTGCGACCATTAGATAAAACCACATACTCTACTGATCATACTGAACAACTATTTGAAAAAAAAAACCCGCGCAAATCTTCAGAGAAAAATATATTCAACTGTAACTCAAAGACTTTATCTCGTATCTTATCTCTCTTTATCTCCTCCGAAGGTCTATTTTAGAACGCTGCAATGGAACAGCTGTTTCACGGACGACGCTCTGTCGAAACTCGCCCGTATGTCGGTGCGTTAGGGTTCACGTGTTTTTGTTTGGAACTCAATTATTTCGTAAACTAAGGGTTTCCGCGGGTATGACTCTTGGGAAAAGTGGTTCAGTAGGGTCGGTAGAATATGTGGTGTCATATAATGGTGGCATATACACCTAATATATTGGACCTGCCCATACAAATAGTAGTTAATAACACCCGGTATACTAATAATAAAGAAGTAAGAAAGTTATGTCTGTACAGTGAATATTTTTGACAAATTTTAAATGATATGGGTTGTTAGTTCCTATTTAACTGAGGCCAAAACCACATTTTTTTGAATTTTGGGTTTTCTGTTCGTATGTCTACCTATATGTCTGTGTGTAGTATGTATGTTCCGTTTTAACTCAAGAACCACTAAGCAGATTCGGATGTTTTTAGAGTTCCGTACCTCAAAAGGAAAAAATGGAACCCTTATAGGATCACTTTGTTGTCCGTCTGTCAAGACCCTAAAACTCGAGAACGCGTGAAGGTATCGAATTGAAATTAAACCCATATACTCAAGTCTTACAGTGTCTTAAAGGTGTGAAAAAATCAAACTTCTAAGTTAACGTAAAAAAAGATACGGCCGTTTATGCCGCAAAAATCGTATATTTCGACACTCTCAAGGGAATCAAAATTTATAGGGTATTTCCCGTTGACTTAGAACTATGAAATTTGGCAAGTAATACCGTCTATTACTACAAGTATAGGAAAAAATCTTAAACCTATACATTTGTAATTAAATCATTAAAAAATCATCGAGGTTAAGCAACAGTATGCGCGTTCATAATTGTATGGGTGACCAAATCTTTTAGTAGATTTTTTTTTACTTTTACTAAATTGTACTGAACCCTCGGTGGGCGAGTCCGACTCGCACTTGTCCGGTTTTTTTTAAAATTATCATCGTAGTAACCCTGGTCAACACATGGCTATAAGGAGTGTTCATAAAATAACGCCCAAGCCAAACACAGGGCAAACATGGAAGAAACGCTTTTAACTGGAGAAACACTCAGGATTTAGATGAGGTTTTTTATTATCACCTTAGTGATCCATAAGTTGATGATGGACTTCCGCAAATTTACGCCTAGTTCTCAATTATGTTACAAATACATCTATCAAACATTTATTTGCTATATATCTACAAAGTCACCGAATAACATACAAATGGAACTATAACCTCAGCAGAAAACGTCATTAAAACTTGACCTATTCTTCTGAGACCCACATTCAGAAGGTTAGTTGTGTGTGCTTTTTTGTGAACTACAGACGCTTAGCACACAGCGACAATATATTATTGGTCAGCAAAAATCATGTGATGCTACCCACCTCTGTATGCCTAGCAAAAAAGTTTTTAAAGTATTACTTATACTTCACAATTTTAAACTTTTTTTCAGGGTTGTATACTGTCAACACCGCGATTTCAAACCAAATGACAATCAACAAGTAAGCAACAGTATCACCGTCTTCTACTAACACGCATTGTGTGAACGAAACAAGATAACAAATTCGAATGACGCTCTAACCAAAGGCACTCGAATCGCCCTAATTATAATAATTATTCGTCAAGATGATATTCTACGTCAGCGTCACACAATTTAGATTCTTTTGTTATCTTTATTGTAACGTGATAGGGATGAAAATGCTATTACCAACTATGAACTTATGTGGTCAATTTTAAATTATTTATTTTCGACAAATGTTACGAATGTGACAAATTTTCATATTTACGCATAGAAAGTTACACCATCACGCTGGGAATATTTCGCGGAGTTGCATATATACCATTTGATAATACAACTAGGCATTTAATGGCTTTTTTTGCAGGATTATTATAATATTATGTAAAGGTACACAGTTCACGCGCGGCTGTCACGAGACTAGAGATGGGCGGCCGAAAGACCTAAAAGTGGGTAGAAACCTGGGTAGCAACCCGAAATGTGTATTTATGTGGGTGAAATCATAATTAGTGTAACTAAATGAATTATCAAATATAAAATGAGTTCTTGACACGTAATGGACTCTAAATATTTAGTTTTGTAGTTTTTATTTCATCTCTTTACTTACACTCATTATTACTAAATAAAAGGATATAATGATTTTAAAATAATTCCAAGTTTGAACACATGCGCATGGACATTTGCCTACATTTTAATGTTTATGATCTTTGTTGCTTCAAGTTAAGCAACGCTCGTCTCGGTTATTTTAGGGTTGGGTGTCCATAAAATTTTATTATCAAAAAGAAACACCTAGGTTCTTAAAAAAACAGATTGAAACAAACTGACCGTAGTAAATTTTTACCACAAATCACATATAAATGACTTTATTTTCTAATTTATTGTTCAGCATGTATTAATGAACTGTAATACATTAAGATGGTCCCTATCTTCATATAAAAACCGTGAGATAACTCCTTATATACCACGTAAAAGTAGTAAAAAACGTTAATACCCGAATAAATACCCGTCGGGTGGTTTTAATGGGAATCTTTCCGGAATCTATCCGAAATCATTCAGCAATCAGCATTATATCTATTTATGGTCTATTCAGTTTATTTATCAACTTATTTATTAATTGCATTTTGTTTAATAATATTTTTATTCCAATAAGTCTTTATTTTATAGGGTTCGTTCCGGCCACATTCCACTTAATAAGTTTGCATATATGATGAAAAAAGTCACATCTCCTAATTGTTTAGAGTGTGGTGTTATTGAAGACGCACATCATATTCTAGTGGAGTGTGGTCGGAACGAATCCGTAAGAAATACCATATTTAATAAAGATATGTTTAATACAATAGGAGGCTGCAATACAGTGTTGGCATTTCCCTGTTCCAAAGACGCCATAGCTTTGTATAAACTAGTTAATTTCGGCATAAAGGCTAGAGGAGAGATTTAGACTATACTAGTTAATTTGATTAGATAGGTTAAGTTAGATTATACATTTATACTGTGTGTCATTTAGTTGGTATGTAGCATTACAGGACGACATGGTCGCTTTTTTGTGTACCAAGTCCATTAAATAAAGATTAAAAAAAAAAAAAAAAACTTTAGTAGCCCAACTTAAATATAGTTTTTTTATATATTTCCCGTATCGTATTTGTTTCGTTATAAAATATTATTTTTATACAGATTAGATTTGACATGTAAAACGTATACTTTATGTATCTATTTTACAAATAAACATTTTGAATCTTTGAAATCGGGAAAGATTCCGGGAATCCCATCTCTACACGAGACTGATCGAAGGGCGGCACGCACTTACCACCGTGGCACTTATTTAGTGACAATCTTCAAGCGCGTTTATATTTTTATTTTCATGTTATTCGGTGCTACAGAGTAGATTCGTCGTGAAACAAAAGACCCAATGTTTCTTCACAAACTAATAAATAACATGATAGAATCAGGCGCGGTCGCCGCTTAAGATTTCGGTGGGGTCATCTTGGCTCAAGTACAGTTCAAGAAGCCAACTTTAATAGTAAAACAGGTTAAGAAATTATAGAACATTTTTAATAAAGTGAAATATCTCTAGGTACTAGCTTTTGCCTGCGGCCCCGCCCGCGTGTTATTCGGTTTAAAGACGTGCTTTTTTCCGGGATAAAAGTAGCCTATGTGTTAAATTAGGGTATAAGCAATATCCATTCTAAATTTCATCCAAATCCGTCCAGCCGTTTCAGCGTGAAAGAGTAACAAACATACACACACACACACAAACACACAGAAACTTTCGCATTTATAATATTAGTGTGATGCGGCCCGGCCGCCCGCCTCGGCACCAAAAACTCCGCGTTGGCACGTATATTTTGCGGGCTTTTCCAATTTGAGTTATTTTATAACGTTTCTTTGAACATTTTTGACTAAGACGTTAGTTAGCAGACAATAATTTATTTGAAAACCATAAGTTATAGGGGATTTTGAGGGGGGTCATAACCCCTGTGACCCCCCCCCCCTCGGACCGGCCCTTCCCTCGTTGCGCATATCCAAATCTTTTTGCCGAACTCGTTCAAACCTACATAGAACCTTGGGCAACAGTTTTCACCTTCTTTAACGCTCCAGCTATAAAACTCTTTTTAATTCAGTAAGCATAGCTTGATATAAAACTAGTTTTATTTTTATAGATAATCTCGCATTCTTATGTATTATTTATGTTGTAACACATTGTATATCATTTGTGTCCTGCGTTTTGTACTTTTATTGCGAGCTTGGTTTTTAAGTCAACGATATGCATATTTTCAGATCTTTCTTGGAATTTTTTTTTACCGATTTTCAGTTATTAAAATTTGTTCACAATTAATTATTTTAAATATAAAGCCACAAGGGGAATGGCATATTTTTATTTGTCATTTTCATTATTTAAGTGTTTTCTAAAAAAGATGTTATAAACAGCGAAATCTAATATTAAACGGTTCGTATTTCTTTAATTTTAGAGGATTTCCTACAAGTGAAATTTAAAAAATATAATTTGTACTATGTACTGTTTGTTTTAAAATTAAAATTATGTTTTGCCTGAATGCTACCATCACCACTTCAAAGAATCATTTAGAGGTTGGTATGTTTTGACGCACTACACATAATTCAGTTATTCCTGTTACATCTGCGCATTATGATACACTTTTTCTAAGAATGTCACTTGGAGGTCATTACCTAACTGGAAGTGATGTTTGGAAGTGTCAAGCAATAGTCAAGAACGAGTAACGAGTCAACGTTTCACGACGAACCAACATCGGTTCTTGTCTAATGGCGGTTGTACACACTCGACGAGAACCTCTCGCCGAGAGCCTCGGCCGAAAAGACTCTCGTCGAGAGCATGACTGTACACACTCGTTCTAACATTTGAACTGAAGACTTACACGAGAATGGACGTAGAAATAGCTGCTGCTGTTTGTCTTTGTGCCGTCAGCTATTATAATTTTTTAAACATTTACTATAAAAAAAATATTCTCAAACCATGGAGAAAAAGAAGATGGTGGATGATTACCATGCACCGCAGTAGAAACAGGTAAATACGTATTAAAACTTCCTGAATAGTGTAATATATAACGAGTGTGTACATGCTCAGTCTCGTTTACCTCGCGAGAGCCAACGAGACCCTTTGACTGGCGCAAAAAAACCGACAAGCCACCGAGAGCGACCGAGACGAGAACGAGAGAGCGAGACGAGACGAGAGCGCCCTGTATACACGCGCACTCGGCCTGTCTCGGGGTATCTCGACGAGTGTGTACAACCGCCATAAAATGTTTGACATGCTCTTGAATAGCACGAAGAGAGTATTACCGAATGTAACGGAGTCTAAAATCTCATCTTTCCATACTGTATCGTACTATACAAGGTAGATTCATTTGATTCATAAAACAGTCGTGGTTATTTGCTTCACACTTTCGTGTATGTGTTTTGGCGCGTTCAGAGATGTAATTTTGTTTTTGGTCTCGAAATATTTCGGCGCTTCTGTTCGATTTTATGGCGCTTTGTAAAACTGGTAAAAAGAAATGCCATCAAAAACAAAACTTGTAAAAAAAACCAAGTCTCACAACTTAGTTCTTCTACCGTAAAAAGTTGTGAGATCATGTAAATCCAAGTCGGTTAATTTATTCAGTCCCTACTTAAGGGACTTTCTGTCTTAAATTATTGCATAATTAGCTAACCTAACAACATCTCAGAGTGACCGTATTAATATTAAAAATCTTTTATGTTTTAAATAAATATTGAATTTGTTCTCTGGCAATAGCAAACAAAAAAGTTGATAACAAATAAGAAAAATAATAAAAAAAGTATTGTTTTATATAAACACAATATGGGTATCAAATTGTAGATATTAAAGAGCTGATTATAATAATAATATACTTTTACTATATTTACTGGCACCGATTTCGAGAAATCTTTCAAACACCACAAAAATATGCATACCCCTCCCCCCTTATTTCCGAAACGAATGAACCGAAAAATATGAAAAATATCATGGTAATTTAGAATTACGTAAAGATCACAGTAAACATAGCGAGTAAGAAATTCACCATAACAAAAGGATAAAATTAAATTTTTAATCAACGAGTTTTATTTCGAGTACGATATACAAATATTTGAGTCTCTCTATCAATTATTTTTTAGTTATCATAGCCAGGCATGGGCAAGATTTTAAATACCTTCTACCTGACTGTTCCCAAAACTGTCAAATTACGGAACCCTAGGTATGCGAGTCTCACTCGCGCTTAACCAGTTTTTTAAGCCTTTAAGTCTGTTCACTTTACGCAAAAAAAATCCAGTTTTAGGTTTACTGGCCTTCAATCATCAAATTGGATGCCAAGGTTTATGGAGGTTCCTCAGTTATAACTGCAATATTGTACGGTTTAATTTTTTTTGTTTTGTTTGGTTACTTGTTACTGAAAATGTGAAACTTGGTAAGTTTTCAACGTCAATTATTTGCACGTAGTAACCTTTGAAACCTTAGCTTTTTTTAACGAAACCCTTATAGGATCACTTTGTTGTCTGTCTGTCTGTCTGTCCGTCTGTCAAGACCCTCATTCTCGATTCCCGTTAGAGATATCAAGTTGAAACTAATTCTACAGAAGTCTACCACCCCATGGTGCTGTTAAAACGCTTAAATGGCTTTTGCCATTTACGTAATAAATTTCTTACAAATTGGCTCATCATGAAAACCTATAGCGTACTTCCAGCTGACTTGGGAACATGAAGTCCATTCACAATTAGTACTTACGCCACACGTCTAGGCAAACATCTGACAATTCGGATGTTTTTTAAACATCGATGTGCTATTTTTGTCTGCTTTTTGGAATAAATATATCAATTTAGGAATGTTATTAAAAAATATTTTTTTGTGCATTTAAACCGATTTTATAACCATTTTAGTTTTGCAAGGAAATTACGTCATCATATTAGATTTAATGTAAGATCCTTGGCAAATTTGAGGATGCGTTCAAGAAATTTGTTTTTTCGTATGGAAATGTGTTGTGATTCACTGAAGGTGAAGTGTCAAAGACATCGCTTTTTTCATTTAATACAAGTATACGCCCTCTTATTTTAAAATCTGTATAGGTACTAAAAAGAGTTAAGGGTCTATAATACCTCACTTCGCTTCGCATGATCCTGTTTTATACTAACAAATACTGCAACAATCACTCTGAAATTAATTCGAATGGCCCGAAATATATCTCACAATAATTAATTTTAATGTGTTTTCTTAGTTTTATTGATATATATATATTTATCACAAATATAGAATAGAATTAAACCTCGGGGTGTTTTTTGAATTTTTAAAATACGTTGATTGGATGCTGATATATGAGACTTTTCATTGCTAAAGTCGGAGAAAAAACGACAAAATTTTTCATTTATTTATTATTTTTAGCAGAATTTTTAGAGTTTTCAATATGTTTTTATTGATCTCGTTAATGATCACATTTTGAGATCTAAATCATATTTTTCAATGTTAAAAAGTTAGATACATAATTAAAAAGCAAAGGCGTTTACGGTAACATTGATCCCACCAAAAACATAAATGTGAAAAAGGGCCACAGTACAAAGGCAGTTGACAAAATTGGGGTTTGTTTGTCACTCTTTCACGCTGAACCGATTTCGCTGAAAAGCATAAAGCCAAAGTAAAGGGTGGAAAATAACTAAGTGTTTTTGTATGCTCCAAAAATGCATATAAAGTCGAAACCATAATTAGAGAGACTAAATTGACAGATAGAGTGTTGCCAGTCATGGAAAAATTTAAATAGTAATGGGGTTAAGTCGATAATAATTCATTATCGATCCAAAAGCGGGTCAGATAGATGTTTATTTACTTAGTTAACTTTTGCGGTGCCATAAGTAAATAAAATTATTCTAAAAATATATAAGTAGGTATATAAAATGTCTCATAGTATTCTGTATTATGTTTATTAAAAAACTGTTCTAGTGCGAGTTACACCTGCGAGTTACACTTACTCAACATTTATTAGCCATGCACACGCACACGTAATACAATAGTATAAAAACAAATGTGTCAAATCTGTTTACAAAGCAGCCCTAAAATGTATTAAATGACCAGTTTACTATTTTTTTTGCCAAATATAATTAAGCTTCAAAAATAGTTTTCAAGGAGACGGAACCGTACGATTAAGGCGAGTAGAGCCCTTTATTTATTGATTACAATGACATTTTATACACATGAACATCGGGTCAACGCTCAAAAGCGTCCGAACCAAAAGAATGACAAAACTTAAGGGTGTAATAATACCTCACTTCGCTATATATGATCCTGTTTTATACCAACAAATACTGCATTAATCACTCTGACAATAATATATGATAAAATTGAGATACTTGAAATAAGATCTGAAACTTTGCATAATGTAACTGATATTAGTATAAAGCAGCTGTAGACTGTTCCATAAACCATGTTCCATACACCAGTAGGAATTTTGACTTTTTGGTACTATCCATGAAATTTTTTTTTATTCGTATGGGAAAAAATTCCTACTGGGTATTCGGTCGAAATTTTCGGACCCCCCCCATTTTTGGTAGTATCAATGAAAGTTGACGTATTTGTATGGGGAAAAATTCCTACTGGGTATTCGGTCGAAATTTTCGGACCCCCCCCATTTTTTGTAGTATCAATGAAAGTTGACATATTTGTATGGGAAAAAATTCCTACTGGGTATTCGGTTGAAATTTTCGGAACCCCCCCCCCATTTTTGGTAGTATCAATGAAAGTTGACGTATTTGTATGGGAAAAAATTCTTACTGGGTATTCGGTCGAAATTTTCGGACCCCCCCCATTTTTGGTAGTATCAATGAAAGTTGACATATTTGTATGGGAAAAAATTCCTACTGGGTATTCGGTCGAAATTTTCGGAACCCCCCCCCCCCATTTTTGGTAGTATCAATGGAAGTTGACGTATTTGTATGGTAAAAAATTCCTACTGGGTATTCGATCGTTTTTCGGAACCCCCCCCCCATTTTCGGTTGTATCAATGTAAGTTGACGTATTTGTATTGGAAAAAATTTTCGGAACCACCAAATTTTTGGGGCCATCGGCCCAATCGGCCCAATCTGCGCAATGCGAATATCTCGGGAACGGTTGGAGCTACAGGTACCTGGTTTTCAACATAGTAAATGGCTTCCAAACGGCCACTTTTTGAGCAAAAAAATGTTGACATTTGACATCTTTTGACATTTTTTGTCATTTTTTTAAAATTGCTATTACTTCGGAACGGATGGTGGTAGCGCTTCCGAGTTTGAACTCGAATGACGGGTACCACAGGAATTTTCCGACCGATGATAAATTAAGACATTTGACAGCTGTCAAAAAAATGACAATCGCGTTTATTCAACCGATCGCCCTGAAACTCAGTTTCTACACGTTTTTAAGGTCGCTCTTTGTGTTCCAATAAGCGACGCCGAAGGCCGAGCCGGTGACACACTAACTCGGCCGCAGGACTCGGCCAGACATTTAAGACGTATGACGGAGTCGCGCACGAGTCATCAAGTCAAGCAGGACGAGCAAACGGTTCAGAGAGGGACGAGGTCGCGCACCGCAGGTGCGTGGCTGAGTTCACATATATTTACAATTTTAACGCATCTTCCAACCGATGACAGGTTTTGACACTCGACACACATCCCATCCTCTGTAAATCACGGATTTTCTACCGATTGCCTTTAAATTCACTGTAGAACGAGTCCAATATGTCACAGATACAAAGAAAAAAACGCATATAAAAAAAAATCATAGGCACAATATATCTCGCGGGCTACTTGCAGCCCGCGCACCACGCAAATGCTAGTTCTCTACTATAAAAATGCATTATTTGCATTTAAACTACATATTGTACAAAACTAAATAATCCTAAAAACTTAAACAAACTAAATATCTAGAAACAAAAATATTATGAACTAAACTAAGTAAAAATTAATTTATATTAAATAAAAGACTTTATTCAAGTCATCGCTGTCACCGGGCAGGATACCCAAGATACTGGCTGCATTGCCGCCCTGTATTGCTAGGCTTATTTGTTGGCTTATTATTTATTCAACTTTGTACTTAGTTTAGTTTATAATATTTTTATTTCTAGGTTTTTATTTTGTTTAAGTTTTTAGTAAATAATATTTAAATTACTATAATTTCAAATATAAAAGAGGTTTTAAAATTGTTTAAAAGTCAAATTAAATTTAGACTTCAGATTTCTTTTACGATGTAAACGACCAGTAAGAAGGGATTTCAGGGTATTTTCACAGCAACGGAAGAATCTGGATTCACGCGAGTAAAGCCATCCGCTAGTATTTTATTTAAGGACAAGTTTATGAGAAATAGACTAAATACATGCGTATACAGCAAGAAAAGTTGAATATAGTGATTGAAATTTGAAAAGATTCTAATAAAGTACAACATAAATAAAAGAAAGTGACTTAAGTCCTAGGCATCCTTTGATTTTTAAAATTATTGAACTGTAAGTAATTATTTAGCTGTTGGAATATCTTCCTTAGCACGAACTAATAAAGTTCAATTTGCAATGTACCGTTCGGAAAGGGAGGCGGTTCTTTAATTTTCTAAATTATTGAACCGTAAGTCATCAGAAAGTGCTCGGAAAATGATTTTTTCTGCATATCGTGAATTCTGTTAATACTACGGGGTCACTTCGCTCCGCACCGCTTCGCTCGGCTCCCTTACGTGTCAACTTAACCACTCCTCCTCGCTTCGCTGGGCGTCGCAACCTATCCTTAGCGGTCGAATAAAATTAAATTAAGGATGCTGCTAACGGCTATTTAGTCACTTCCTAAATAAAAACGGTTAATCGAATCCATCAATTTTTTATTTTCAAAGAGGTAACTTAACATATTTTTTATGAAGTTTTAACTATTTTTTTAATTTTATAAACACAAATCAGATAAAATTAAAAGCTAAAATTTAAATTTACGAATTTTTTTCTCAGGAGTAAAGATCAAAAAGTGTGGTAAGAAGCTACTCTATTCATCCTGTGTTTGCATAATCTTTACGTGAAGCTGCGTAAGCTAAAAACAGTGCGGCTTCTTCCAGTTGAAGCTACGTAAGCTAATAAACTGATGAAATCAAAATTAAGCAGTGCAGTAATTACATACGGTCTAAATTATAGTGTTTTGTTTGTTTCTATGTCTATACAAATATCTACGTTTGTATACGTTAACTAGGGATACTTTTTTAGTAAATTTTGTACTAGAACCTAAGTCCATGTGTTTAAAATATCTGATTGATCACACACCAACCAATGTCACTTCCCATTTAATTGGCACAAATGATCAAATCCTTTAGTTTTGAAAAAATGAGAAACTTTTTCTGTAAAGTCTTTATACCTATAACAATTCTATTGCAAAATAACAGAAACATGAAAATTTAAAAGTAATTACCGAAACGAGTATATACCTATAGATACTACATCACTTTTTGTCGATAGCAACAATGACATTTTTTATTAAACATTGCTTACTTGACACTTACTCATTAATAATTACGAAACTTGGTAGACATGTGAACGTCATAGGAGTGATTTCTTGGTTACCCTAGTTTAAGAACTAGTTATAGTATATTATTTCTTCAGCAGACGTCATTGTACTTTTCGATGTTCCGAAAATGTTCAAATTTTGCACAAAAAGAACAAAATGGGAAATTCAACACATCAAAGGTCGGTCACGATGTCAAATCCGATTTGTTTACCTAACTGAATTTCCAACAACGATATCTGAGCGTGGTAAACGTAATTAATGATTGTCGTGACCATGCCCTTGAATTACAATATCGATATGGAGAGCACTAGCAAAACATGGCAACATTTGTGCTTTTCGAGCTGTCAAACTAGTCTCTGTAATTTTGGCGTAGACTTTAGTTTTTGTGGGATCTGGAAACTTTTGTCATCTTTTACCAAAGACATTGTATAATAACAAAACTGTGCACTGTCCAATTTTTGCCCATCTAAACTAGATTTTATTTACGTAGAAATAAGGTTGTAATTATTATGATACCATTTTCAAGCGAAAAACGAGTCAAGCGAGATAGCTGTCGCTACTCGTGTATCCTTGTCTAGCAAGTTGCCAGTGTATATAATATATAGAATATACTTACATATACAGTTTTGTTGAGTTTCTAACGTGTTAGAAAGGGACGAACGAGTGCCAACACCCATCTCGCTCGGCTCGTTTTTAGTGCACATACATAGTGTTCATAGTGCACAGTCTTGTTCTCTTTACAATGTCTTTGTCTTTTATACATAACTGTCACTTTTGTCACATCTGTCAATTATTGAAATAAAGAGTCAGTCAGTCATAAAAACTATAACAGAATAGCTCGTGTCGTGCACAAAAGCTAGTTTTAAAATAAACTCCCTTTGGACGCCAGTCAAGTACTTTTCCATTAAATATACTTAAAGTAACAAGCATTCGCTCGATATGGTTTATACATAATAAGAAGGGCTGTATCCGTACAAAGAAAATGAAGTGTATACCCAGAAAAAACTCTCTCACGCTAAGCTAAATTGAAATAAATGAAGTGATTTGGATGAAGTTTTCAATGTTTTAATACAGCCCAAGCAGTAATTTTGGGTGCAGATTTCTTGGATTTGCTAAGAGGTGAGCGTAAGCAAAGTCGCTGACAAAAGCTAGTGTGAAACAATTTGTTAAACCTATTAGCGACGGCAAAAAATGATAGACAATATATTTTTCCAATTGACTGAGAAAATCTTCCACTACCGACAAGTATTAGTTATTTATTTCCGAAGTTCCCTATCTTATCAGTAAATTAATTAAATAGAATTATCGGTGTGAGATGAACAAACAAGTCGAGTGGAGACACTGTAAATGGTACTTGATGGATCATGAACTACTTAACTGACGTTTAGTAATAAGTTGTTGCCTAGCGGATTGTACATGTCATGCATGTCATGTCATGCTCCGCTTTGCTCGGCTCCTACATTTATGATCAAAAACACGCTCCTCCTCGCTTCGCTCGTAGTCCTATTTTTGACTTTTTGTTGACAAACTTACTCTTACCGCGCTATGTACACTATTAAACCTTCTTTGACCTATCAGTAAAAACCGTATCAAAGTCCAATCGAAAGTGTGGTGTACAGAAAATAAATGTTAACCTGTCTGATTAGAAAATATCTTCCAACTTTTGCCTGCGACCTAGTATGTTTGTACTTTTATCTGTGGAGAAGTCCCGGATCATCTTGAACACGGTGTATTGTGATATACAAAATGAAATGAAAAGTTTGTTAAATGGTTCTGTAGTTTTCAGGGAATGCCTCCCTGCGCTTCGCATTGCTCAGCTAATCTAATCATGCAAACTTATGTGCTCTTCGTAAAAAAGATGGAGGCATCAGGCCGATTGCAGTGGGTAATACCATCCGCCGTGTCGCCCCGAAGATTTGTCGTGAGCACATTTTCCCAGATTTAACTGAAAAATTTACTCCTATTCAACTCGGTTTCGGCATAAAAGGTGGTTGCAAGGCCGCCGTACACGCAACTCGCACTTTCGTACAACATGGCGGTGGAGAAGTGGTGTTGAACTTGGATGTCAAAAATGCCTTCAAATCCGTTGACAGGGGTGCCCTGCTGGCAGGCGTCAAAGAAAACATACCCCAAATTTATTTTCTGTACTCGGCAGTTGGTTGCCAGCAGGGTGACCCTCTTGGGCCGGCTATCTTTAGTCTAGCCATACAGCCTTACATTTCGAATTCAAAATTAATTTATTATTATGGTTTTATAGGTCAAAAGTATTATTTTGCCCTAAAATTACCGACAGCAGTGATGGTGATGATAATTTGATTCCACCTGACATTTTGGAAATAACGACGGAAATTACGAACACTTTTACAAGAAAAATCAAAAATGCTAAACGAAAAATTGACCAAGTTTATGAAAACAGGTTAGCAGGCATGAGTTTAGATAAAGTAGTGTATGAAACTATACAAAACTAGGTATTAAGAAACTCGTGAGATACTATTAAAAACGTTTTTTAAACTCACACTCGTCTTTTCATAACCTCTTTATGTACCAGTTTCATAAACTACTATTTTCTGTGTTAGAGACATTCATGAAACATTTTTTTCATTTTATACTAGTAGTTTTGAGTTCATAATAAGGATTTTACGATATGAGGTTGGATAAAATTAATGATATTATCTATCACGAAACTGATATCTTTAGATTAGCTTATAGTTATGAGAAAATTACGTAAAATGAAAACACGTCCGATTATACCACGTGTCATCCATGATACGCTACGTCACCAGGGACACAGTTACTTTGGCTATTTCTATCTAACTGCAACCTACTGTACACAGCCAGTCAACGAGAACATATACCCATTTTTAGGGTTCCGTACCAAAAGGGTAAAACTTCGCTGTATGTCCGCCCGTCTGTTTGTCCATCCGTCCGTATGCTAGCTCGGTAGACGGAATGGGTTGCAGACCTCAAATTTCAATATTTTTGTAGAATGTTGACCGAAAACCGTATATTGAATAATCAATTAAATAAAACTATTTTTAACGGTATTTTGTATGTGTAAACTCACGCTCGTCCGATTCGCGCTTGACTGATTTGGCTCATGCTCTAACTTAAAAATGACTTTTGTCTTATTTACTCGCTTGCCAAATTTCATGACATTCCAATCAATGATACTCGAGTTATCGTCGAACAAATATTCATACATACATACATACATACATACAAACGCCGGATTGTTCAATACGGTGGATCGATTTTTGCGTTTTTTGGTTTTTCATGTGGCCTGGGTGCGGAAAAGTTGCTACAAGTAAACAGATAAACTAGTAGTTCACTCCGAACCGTGAACTCGCGCTCGTCCGATTCGCGCTTGGCCGATTAGGCTCATAATCGAACCTAAAAATTCTTTTTGTCATATTTACTCGCCTACCAAATTTCATGACATTCTGATCAACGATACTCGAGTTATCATCGAACAAACATTCATACATATATATAGGTACATACAAACGCCGGATTGTCCAAGTAGACTCTAAGAACTCGCTCGCTTCGCTCGCTTGTACAATGAAAAAAATAGTTTAAAAAAAATCTTTTAATGTTTTATACTGCCCCAAGGGGATTTAAGTTTAACAAAATGTATGAAAGGAAAAAAAAACGTTTTTAATATTTTCTATTTAAATCCTTATGTAGTCAATCTACAAAAAATAGATCATGAAAATTATGTTGCGTTCCGAAGTCGTAACATAAAAAAATGGGATAAAGATGCCTCAACTGGGAAATTCTATCAATTTGCACAGTTTTTGTTTAATTTGAGAGATGTGAATGGACGAATAAAAGATATTTTTTTATTATTTTTTTCTCGCTCGCTCGCTCGTTCAATTAGGAATTTCGACTTTCTGTGAATTATGTACCATATACTGTATTGAAACAATAAATACTACTAGTAGTTCGCCCCGAACTGTGAACTCACGCTCGCCCGATTCGCGCTTGACTGATTTGGCCATGTTTGAACTTAAAAAATCTTTTTGCCTTATTTATTTGCCTGCTAAATTTCATGACATTCCGATCAATGATACTCGGGTTATCGTCGAACAAACATTCATACATACATACAAACAAACGCCGGATTGTTCTAGTAGATTTGGAGAACTCACACGCTTCGCTCGCTCGTTCAATTTAAAAATTTTTTTGCCTCATTTACTCGCCTGCCAAATTTCATGATATTCCTATCAACGATACTCGAGCTATCGTCAAACAAACATTCATACATACATACAATCGCCGGATTGTTCAAGTAGACTCGAAGAACTCGCTCGCTTCGCTTGCTCGTTCAATTAACTCTTTATGAGAGAAACAAACTTCACCGACTTGTTAGTCTAGTAGTTCGCCCCGAACTGGGAACTCGCGCTCGGCCGATTCGCGCTTGACCTATTTGGCTCATGTGTAAAATTAAAATTTTTTTTTGCCTTATTTACTCTCCTGCTAAATTTCATGACATTCCGATAAACGATACTCGAGTTATCGTCAAACAAACATACATACAAACGCCGGATTGTTCTAGTAGACTCGGAGAACTCGCTCGCGTCGCTCGCTCGTTCAATGAGTGAATTTTATTTCCAATATACAATTGCAACGGTCCCTTTGAGGAACGTGCTTGTTTACTGAAAAGGGTACATCAGCTAATCAAACTTTGTTTGTTACACACACACCTGGACGACTGCGTGATCTAATTTAAAATTGTGCATTCATTTTCATCTGTTATGTATGACATTCAAGTGTCCTGGCAGGAGAAACTATCTTGGGGTTTGATTGCGCATCAATTATATACCGGGTGTAAATAGACAGTTACTTTTTACGAAAACCAAATATTATACTGATCATTCTGAACAACTTTTCCAAACAATTATTCCCGCGCAAATCATTGGTTTGGCAATATTTCAATTTTAAGCAATTAAACGCACCGAGATACGGGCGTGTTTTAAGACAAGCGTTTTCCTTGAGACAGCGTTCTAAAATAGGTCTTCCTCCTGCGAAATAAAGTCCTTAGGTAAAGGCTGTACCTGATTCTAGAATATGAAAAAAGCCAGATTTTCAAGGGTTCCTTTGACGAAAGTACGACTATCTTAATATTGGAAAAAATATATTTCATTGTTTATAAGTTGATCACCTAGATAAAAGATCAATATCTTTTATCTAGGTGATCAACTTATAAACAACAACAACTTTTGTCAAAAAAAATGTTTTCCCCCCTATTTTTTTTGGTTTTCCAACGTTCGTTTCAGGAACGCGTTTAAGAGAACAACTTGTTTTTTTTTTCATAAAATAAGTAATAGAAATATAAAGGTTTTTTACTTACATCCAGTATTTTTTTCCCTACAAAATATTTCAGTATTAGTTAAAAACACTCCGATGTGCTGTTTCGCGAGTAATTATTAGTATAACGCGTCCTAGACAAATAGGTCGATTAGTTAACCAATAATCGCCTCTATCAAAAGCTGATAAAGTATTTGACATTGGCCTTTTTGTGTTGGACGGGTAATAACATTTTTTCGTAGGGTATGCCATAATCTTAAGACAATAGGTTCCGATTGCATTGATCGCTGTTACTCCATACGGAAAAACCTGCAGTGCGAGAGGGACGAATTCTGGAAAATTATCAAAATGACGACTTTTATCACGAATTTTATTATTTAAAAAAACTAAAGTTTGTATCAAATATCTGTTCGGATAACAGTATAATAAAGTTTATACAGAGGGTTTAATTAATAAATAATATAATATGATTTTGCTCAAATAATGTTAAAACTCGACATGAAACCTTTTTTTGGAGTCATCTTTGATTTTTTATGGCTCAATGTTGGAATGACTTCTGAAGATTCTGTTTCGATAAGAGTGTACATTATATTCTTGACAGAAGTCCAAATTATTTTCATATATCTAGTATTGCTAGATTCTTCAAACACAGAAGAATAAATTATGGTTTTTCGGAACCTATCCTCTTAAAGTTTAGTATCTTCTTTCCTGGACATTTACGCGGCTATGCTTCTTGGGTAAAGTTGTTTAGTATGATCAGTTGAGTATGTGATTACATTTAAAGAACGCTCTCCATTTACACCCGATATCACACTTATATTATAAATGTGAAAGTTTGTGTGTGTGTGTATGTTTTGTTACTCTTTCACGCTGAAACGGCTGGACGGATTTGGATGAAATTTAGAATGGATATTGCTTATACCCTAACTTAACACATAGGCTATTTTTATCCCGGAAAAAAGCATGTCGTTAAACCGAATAACACGTGGGCGGAGCCGCGGGCAAAAGCTAGTATTGTTATATATGCGAAAAATGCTTTTGGAAGACAGCTAAGGTCGACGAGGGACAAAACACAAACTATATCGTACAGTGGAGCCCACATCAAGCTAAACACTTTCAGTATAAGCTGACCTCTCATTGTATAGGCTTCCCGTACAATGAGAGGTCAGCTTATACTCAATGTGTATAGCTTGATGTGGGCTCCACTGTACTACTTTTAAAATCCCTGAGTAACCTTTTACGAATAAATAAATATCACTACCAACGATGGTCACGAACAACTTTCACAAAAAAAACATACACGTGCAAATAAAACAGACTCCTCTTCTCCCTTCTAATTTTATTTATTTATGAATTTTGTTTGGGCAAAATATGTCTTCATTTGCGCGGTAATGTTTTTTATTTTATTTTGATAAAGTTGATTATCGTTTATTTACACCGTACCTTTGAATCAAAAATCGTCACGATCAAGATATGTTATGTCTGAAAGCACCCTACGAACGCATCTAACTGAAAGCAGCTTATTTCCGTCAAGTTGGCAACATGCGTGCAAAGAAAAGGAATGTCCGCCTAAAGTTCATTTGGAGTATTTATTAATTGTTTGTTTCTTTAATTCATTTTTGATTTATTTACTCACATTATGCATTGAAAAACGTAGTATGATACACGTGCGTAAGGGCAATAACTTAATCGTAACGCTTGTCGCTCGTATTTCAATCGTCCATCCGCCGCACTTAAAGCGTACTATTACTGCTATTACAGTAAACCAGCAGAAAACTGTGCCTACGGCTGCTGCACATCGACTGCAACTGTCTGTGACATTTATTACATCAAAACTGGTCAAGTGCGAGTAGGACTTGTGCCACGAGGGTTCCGTAACCACCGTTTATAACACAAACTTATTCCATCAGCAGTTATGATCGGGAAACTTAACTTACGATTTATTTAAATGCATGTATCCGAAGGGTCAACTATATTGGTACTAATTTGTTCTTGAATAATTAATTATAGGTAGCTTGCAGATTTTTCCCAAGACTTTTGCTACAAGACCTAAATTGTAAGCCAAATTTTAAGTTTCTGAGACAACTAAAAGTACCCTTTAGGCTTTCATGGTGAGTCAATTTGTATGGAATCGATTACGTAAAGGGCAATAGCTTTTTTTCGCGTTGAGTCAGCTCTATGGAGCCGTACAGGCTTCGATCCGTAGAGGGAATAGTTTCAACTAAAAAAAAAAGGTTTTGACAGACAGACAGCGGACAACAAAGTGATCCTGAAAGGGTTCCGTTTTTAAATTTTGAAGTATGGTACCCTGGAACGAGTTTTTGTTCTGGTCGGGTAATATGTATAAAAGTAGTTTTTTTTTTAAATTTTAATTATATACACAATTAAGTAAAGGTTCTCAACTAATATTTTGGGCCCTACTTGGGCCCGGCATCAGTTGATTGAGTATCAAGTTAAAAGTAGGTTGTTAAAAGTGATTCGCTAACTTCGTCTCGGTACAATTGACTACTTACTCTATAGCGCTTCTTGTACCTACGAGTCAAAAGCTAGTATTCCATTCACATCAAATAAACACCATGAAGGACATATTATGTCATGAAACAAAGTAAACACATACTACATAGAAAAACTACTCCACGTGGAAAGGTAGTAGTTATTTCTCCTACCCCATACGGGATTTGCTGTTTTTCATAAGGAAAAATAAACATAATAATTTGGCCAAGTGCAAGTCGGACTTGCGCATAAAGGGTTTCGTACACAATACTGGCATGGGACCCTAAAAACACACATTATTAACATTAGATGCTATAGTGACAAAAAATAAGGTGCTAAAATAGTAGCGCCTGTCAAACAATTTGGAACCCTCTTTAGTACGGAACCCTAATTTTATTATGTGTTGTTTTACTTTAGACTATCTAAAATAATGTGACCAAATTATAAACTTGCATGTTTTATACCGTCCTTAAGGTAGAGCTAAATCAAATGATGTTAAATAATGCAATTTTTTCGAGGTTTATTGTATGGAGACATACCTAGTAATAGGACCCTGTTTGGCACTCTTCGGGTAAGGAAATCTAAAAAGCATTCAGATGTGAATATGAAAAAAATCACGGTTAAGAAATTCACGAAAGCAAATAATATGTTTGCAACAAATTTGAATTTTTCTTGTGGGCAATTTTCCTGACTACCAAAATTGACAAAATCCGGAACCTTAGGCCTTGTCCACATGCAGCGTACCAACGCGCGAGTTACAAACGTAGCCTGTGGACGCAATGTACTGGAGCCGCGCGAGTGCTTACGCGCAAAATGCTGCATCCTTAGGTCAAGTCTGATTTGAATTTGACCGAGCTTTTTATTCTTTGTTGTAAAGGCACAGTCCTCCAACAAACTGCTTTAGTCAGCTTTTAACATACTCGACATCTATATTGAGCCAAATGTATGTTTCTTTATAATAATCCTATGGTTAAAGCTAAAGCTATCTCATACAAATGTAATAGCTGTATTATCTAATACCTTTACATTGTTCATCTTAATAACACCCATGAAAACTATTGATTTGTTTAAAATAGTTCATCTACTATAACGAGTAAAGGGACATTTTAATAAAAATGTTTGATAGCAAAGCTATTTCTGTGTCAAGCCGAGAACTTTTCAACTTGCCCTGGTAGTTAATGCCTGCCCTGCTAGAAAACTCACCACGTGTCAAAATATATACACTAATCCTGAACAATTAAATGAACAAGGCTTCCAGGAAATTAAAATTAACAGAATACTCATGTTTTTTGGGTTCCGTACCCGAATGGCAACACGGAGCCTCTACTGTCTGTTTTTCTGTCCGTCCGTTACCGGTCTGTAGCTTGCAAACAGAATGAGTTACTTACAGACCTAAAATTTGGATATGTTGTGTAGTTTGTTGACGTCAAACCGAATATTGAATGAAAAATGAAATTTAATCATTCTCATGATATAATTTTTTCTGAAAAAAATTCAAGTATAAATAGAGTATTATTGTTCCGCGATTGGATTGGGATTTAAAAGTACCGTCTGCATAATAGTACAAATGAATTGATTACTTAGGTACTTACGACCATCAAGTAAAATAATTATCAAAATTTTCCGTTTTATGTACTTATCGATGTTTATAAAAGTTTATTGATGAATAATATTGCTTCTCCAAAAAATGAAATGATCGCTGATTTAATTGTCTAAACTGTTTGCTGAATTTATTTTCAACTATTTTATAAATGAAATGTTTAAATTTCATTTGACAAATCTGTCACTATTTGGTATTGATGATGTAGTTCATGAACCCGTGAGTGATTGATCATCAAAACGAATGGCGAGCTGACAATTTTTTAAAGAATACAATTCTATTTTAATTCCACGAAATATTATTTTGGTAATAGTTACATTTTCTTCACATTATAATTTCGCAGTACTGAAAATGTTTTTACGTATTTTTGCATATCGTACCTTTGGTAACTGTCATTTCATACATTCGCGTAAAGTTGACGATCGTACCTCATTCCCAATTCAAATGTGGAACAAGAATATAAATAGGTATGTTTTATTTCTATCCGAAAATAAAGAAATGAAGGGCCATCAAAGTTGTCAGTTTTAGACCATCTGGGGTCTATCTTAAAAACTAAACTAGTTAGGAATTCGGATTTTTCTTCAGATCATGTGCCACTAGCTTTTGCCCGCGGCTCCGCCTGCATGTTATTCGGTTTAACGACATGCTTTTTTCCGGAATAAAAAGTAGCCTATGTTTTAAGTTAGGGTATAACACACACACACACACAAACTTTCCCATTTGTAATATTAGTGAGTTATGCAACAAATACTGTCGTCGAGATTCGTCGACGTTTCCGGAGATCCCAGGGCTGGCGCATACCTCAGCCAAAGAATTCAACGAGGTAATGCTGCCAGTATCCTGGGTACTCTTCCACGTGACGACAGCGATTTCAGCTCAATTTGTTATCTACTTTAATTAAATATTTTTGTTAGGTAGTTTTAGTTTAGTTTATTTTATTTCGTAGAATAATTTAGTTTTTTAAATTAGTTTATTTAAGTTTTGTTAATATAAAATACTGAAAACTCCGATGTTTAATACACATTTAGGTTTACATACCCGAATACCTGACCAACTTAATTTTGCAGTTTTTCTTCATACATTTTCTAGGTTTGTTGGAACCCTCAGTGCGCGTGTCCTACTCGCACGTCAACGGGTTAAATTTAATACACGTAAGGTAGGGCTATAAAATCATATTACAAAAGCGTTGGTATACTAAGATAGAATAATTTTAAAACAAGACGAGTCGCGCCCCGAAAAGTCGCTTGTTGACTAGAAATATGCAAACACTTAATTTTTTTTGTTATTATTCGCGTTAATCCTAGTTTATCCAGAGCTCCATCGCTTTAATTTGTCACTTTTCTATCCTGCTCAGTGAGAGCGAGCCGCTCAGAAAACTCGCGATTTCGAGTCGTTTCGCCAAGTCCGTCTGAAAAACTAAAACGCTGTAATTTGGTATGGATTTACAGGTGATATGTACATATATAAATCACGTCAACAAACTAATATAACACAATTTCAAATTATTTTTTGAAGATTACCTCCTGTTCACTTCAATTGGGGATGTTTTTTTTTTCTCGTCTATCCCATAGTATGGGGTATCGTTACATAGGTCGTTCAATAACATAGTAGGCGTGTGAAAACTATTTTTCGATTGAGGGATCCGTTGGCGAAATATTTTTTGTTAGAGTCAAGTGTCCCCCCGCTGCCGGTTAAACGTTTGTTTATGAATACGGGAAAAAATTCGCAGAAGTAGTATATATAATGAAGTTAAAAGGAAAACTATCACAAAGTAGGCTTTACGGGTTTACGAGTACAGGTCGCGCCAAACTTTTAGTCCCCTCTAAACACGACAAATGTATGGGCCCTTCTTCGGGAGCCCAAACTCCGAGCGGACTAGAAGTTTGGCGCGATCTGTATTAGTTAGTAGACCAACTTATAAAATGTACGGGGCAACTACGGAGCCCTACAAAGCGCGTGGCACGACACGCACTTGGCCGGTTTTTATTTATTATTTTGGAATCTAGAGAATGGATTTTTAATATGATGACCGTTTTAAGCTATGTGTTAAGTTAAAATTGTATAAACCTAGTTCCTATTTTTTTCTATTTCATTTTGCCTGCTTTTTTCAAAACTCCAAATTTATTCTTTTTTTAATCAGACCTGGGTGTCACCGGACAAGTTAGACTTAGTGTGGGGTCCACAGTTAATCATAAACAACACTATGCATGTTATTTAATTTATATTTGCTAGTTTAAAATTATATGGAGCAAGTAATTTAGAGTAATCTTTTTTGATAAATAAAGATATTGTACTGTATTGTATTGTTTTATATCAAATTTCTTACATTTATGTTGTTTAAAACCTAATATAACTCAAATAAATTGTATTTATTTATATCATAGTTTATTGCGATTTTATTGGATGCAGTAAAATGCAAGTAATTTTATATTAAACGGCCGAAATATTAAGCTCAAAGAGTGAAATATGATACTACCTATATATACAACACATAATTATAATTTCACTGTTGGAAATAATGCAGAGACATTATCGGGATAACACCCCTTAGTCTTTGTCAGTAGCATTTCAAACCATCAACTAGTACATAATCCTACGCAATAATGTACGCAAAATACAGTTTATTTATATATTGCTCTACAGTGTATATGCAGTCAACTGAATTTAAATCAAGCCGTTGATTGCGAACATAAATATAATGTACCTAGATCGCGCCCAGCACCTTTACTATGAACGCTAGCTATAACGCGACAATTTCTTGTCATTGTGTGTACATTGCTTGGGCAACTAAAGGCATTGCTTATTGTGCCGCAACTACTGAGACAGTAGACACGCAACTAAAAATATATACTATCATGTTTTCTTACACTTCTGTTACGTGAGTCTCCAAGCCAAAACATTATTCACAATCAGAATTATGCATTATTTATTCAATTTGGTCAGCTTTTATCACGAGGTTGATAAAATCATTCAATTAGTAATTTGAAACAATATATTATGTAATGTACCAAATGTTTAAGAATCATCAAATTTTAATCATTTTTCCGAGTGCGAGTTAGACCACACAGAAAGGGTAAGGGACCCTAAAAACGTGATTAATAACAATAACAATAATGGATGTCATAGCAACATCAAGACGTCAAAAAAAGCCGCTAAAATGAAAGCGCCTGTCAAATTATTCGGCATACTTTCAGTATGTACATAGGGAACCCAAATTTTTATTATTTACTATAGATAGAGAGTGTTTATTTTTAAATGAAAATAATTACTCTCCATCAAAAAACATTGGAGCAAGGGATATGAAGGATGCTTTAAATACTCTGCCATCACCATTATCAAATCAAAACGACTCGCACTTGGCCAAATTATTGAGTTGCTATATTCGTAGTTCACATATGTTTCAAGAAGAAAAAAGTCGGCAAAAAGGTTATTTTGGTACCATCGGTGAGTTTAGAATTACTTATTTATTATAAACTTTTTAGTGGATGTCTGAAGACGGTTACAATTATTTTGTTACAAAAGTTTATTTTATTTCACATTTTTTGTGTTGACGGATTAAATTGTGAAATATGTGTTACGTGATTATATGAAGGTCAAGTGGATGTTATATCAATAGTTAAGTATATTTGCATTCTTCAATTTGCGAGTGGCACGTCGTCATCCATTGGGGAGTTTAAGGGTCGAAGGTCAGGTAGGCAATTTTAAAGTTATCAGCACCCTTACCCAAGAGGATTGCCGCAATCTCGAGTTATGTCATCGCAATGGATTTCAATAACAGTTCGATGGTGATGAAACCAGCATTGAAAGGCAGGTGGGTAGTTGGGTATGACAATTTTCAAGTAACACCCTGCCATCAGCCTGAAGGATTTTATCAGATCATGATGAAACCTAAACAGTGTTTCCTTGGAAAATATTGGTTAATATAATGACGGTGTTATGGAGTAATAGGGGCCGTTCAAGTATTACGTAAGCAGATTTATTACAATTATTTACCCCCCCATCCCCCTTGTCAGCAAAAGTAAGCAAAGCTCTTACCCCCTCCCCCCATGCTTACGTAAACATTTTTCAATTATAAATATATATTTTTTTATATTATAATGTTATCATTATAATTTTAAAAATAAGAAAATAGATTTAGGATAGAGATTAGATTTTACTGATACAGTATTCAACATAGAGTAAGGGGCAAAAATATACCGATGACGTAATCATCATCTACACTCCCCTACCCCCCATGTCATCGAAAATAAGCAAAACAAAGACCCCCCCCCCATAGTGCTTACGAAATACTTGAACGGCCCCATATATTAAAAATCATGTAGCGTTGTAACACTCTGCGGGAGTCGCGATCACTTATAGTAGGTATGTTTATTAGGAGATATGCCTTGAGGTACTTATGTTTTCGAAATATTGCGTGATCGAATATTCTCTTTAAGTTTTTCCCGAGCTCCAGTTCGATAATGCACTTTACATGATAAATTCACGTAAATCGGCGGACAATTGATTTCAAGGTGACGATGGATTCTGTCACAGCATCTCTTGTTCAAACTTGATACTGTTCAATCATCACACCATCACCGAACGATTTTTTTGCCACTATAGGTATTCACATTTATTTTATCTGAGCACAAACATCTCATTCGTCCTTAACAAATTGACAACTCTACCATTTTAAAGAGACCAAAAGAGGCAATCATTAACAAGACTGACCATCAATTTTATAGTATATTTACCATTTTACTTGGGCCTTGCTCAATATGAGTTCTAATTAAATTGTAGGCCAAGCGATAACTTTTGTTCTTGATAAAGATACCGTGACGATTTAAAGCTGTTACTCCTGGGAAACTAAGTTGTAAAATAGTTTAAATCTAATCAAAATCTGTTCAGTAGTTTTTACGTGATGCGTGACGAAATTACAAAAAGTTTTAAAGGGTAAATAACCAGCCAAGTGCGGGTTGGTCCTCGCTCTATGAGGGTTCCGTGAAATCGCAACAAGCCGTGAAAGAAAAAATGATTATTTGTTTTATACCAAATGAATCGGCGTTTTCAAAATTTGTTGTTTAAATATACTATATATTTCATAATATATTAATACAGAAATTCTAAATTCCCAACTAGTTTGGTTTTTGAGATAGACTCCGTCCCAAAAATTGTCTAAAATTGACAACTTTGACGGCCTCCCATACCTTTATGTTTTAAGACAAAAAATAATAAAAAATGCATTGTACCCAATGATTTCTAGATAATGCCAGGTAAAATATTTTTAGCTTCTTTCTAATGTACGGGACAAGCCCTGAAAAAAACTGAATTTCTAGTGCAATATTCGTTTTTGGGTAAACACTTTACACAAAACATCAAAATTTCAGCCCTGTAACTCATCCCCTTTACGAGATAAAGACCCCTGACATACGGATGGAAAGATAGACAGACAGCAGGCTCCGTTTTGTGCTTTGAATACGGATCCCTAAAAGGAACGAATATGGTGAGAGATCGTAGTGCATCCGCCCAGCCGTATGTAACATTGTAAACAGTACAATTGAAGGTGACGCCGCGCCATGCTTTGACTAAGCTAGATAGAGCTTGGAGCACTTTTTCAAGCAATATGCTAGAATATGTGTTATACTGCAAGAGTGGCTTTTCCTATACGAAAAAGGTCATGCTAGGAAAGAAGCGCTTTGTATTATTGCTTGATTTAATCCATCTGACCATCTGGTCCTTGACCCTCCCTATTTTTGTGCTGACTGCTGACCTAGATTCGATTTCATCCCCTTTGAGAACTTCCGACTGTCCACTACAGTGGTGCGGTCTGGTGGAGGAGGACCGTCACCACGTTCTGTGGGACTGTCCTCTGTACGACGAGGAGCGTGGGAGGATACTGCAGGGCATACTAGGTCCGGGACAGGGCCTGGTAGGATATGGCGACCTCGTCTCTTCGGAGGCGAACTTCAGACGGCTATGAGATTTCGTGCGGGCCTGGCACAACAAACTCCAGCTGTGGGAGGTAGGCCGATGCCTGCCTTAATTCAATTTATCAACAAGCAAGGAATATATGTGCTGCTCGACGCCGAAGGCATAACTTGTGTTGTCTGCTCTATTAGAAGTGCTAGAAGTAGGTCATGCCCCCTGAATGGGGGAGAGGTGGCTGGGACATGGGCCAGTTAAAAGTATCCAGTGTAGGGGGACTCCAGAAGTGCCGACGGGCAAAAGAATAACAAGGCCCGCCCTCCGCGCATGTTTCCCCGGCTTCCTCCTTTCATACCAAGATATGGTGGAAACGGGGATGGGATGGTGGTTGCTCTTGGCAACAGGAACATTGGATTTTATTGGGTAATACGGGAGTCAGACTTTGTAGTGGTATGTTATTAGTTTCGGCTAATAACTAAGTGGTTTGAACTGCAGGAGTGCGAGCACGTTGTCTGTCCGGTATAGCTCCGTGAGCAGTTAGCATTCCCTAGTAGCGGCGCTTGGGTGGCCACCAACGCGAACAGGTTATGCGGGGCACGTGAGTTATCCTCAAGTTGTCCGATGAACACTACTGGCGTATGGACGCGTGCATTCGTGCGCGCGATTGTGAGGCTTCAGTGGGAGGACTTCATCTCCAGCACTCCATCTGGAGATTGGAGTAGACAACCCGAGGCTAGAGGTGTTGTCCGGGTCACCCGTCCGGCTAGGAGTTATCGAAAGCCGCAGAGTCAAGATAGCGTGTGGAACAAGGGTTTGGCGTAATTATGTTTCCTGCATTTTTATTCTAGGATAATGAGGGAGCCAGCTTCTCTGGCAGGTCAATCAACACATAGCTGAGTCAATCATGTTGTATATTGTTTGACGGCGTATGAGCAGGGCTTGGTACTTCTCGGGGCTATCCTATCTTGACCCTTGATTAAGGCGTCATTGTTGCTTACACAGGTAGGCAAAGTGCGGATGAGGTGGGTGCGATGTCGGGTGACCTGTGCCTGTTGCGGTAAAACGTGACGATCGTAGGTACTGGTGTTAGTTGACAATGGTCGATAACATCAGCGGTACGATACGCTGCCCTTAAGTGGGAAAGAGATTACTATGTGATGTGTATTATGTATGTGATAACGCAAATAAATAATTTGAATTTGAATAAATAACCTACTTGAATTCATTCTTGAGGAGTCAAGTTTGAGTTCGAGTTACAAATTCTTTCTATAACTTCGTGTTGGTATTGGCGATCCACTATAACCTAAACTAAGTAGAAACTTAGCGTGTGGCATTGTCACTGTGTCTTACAATCTGTGTTTAACTGCCCCCTGTACGTATATTGGTCAGCGGATTGGAGTAGGATGCGGTCGTTTTTGCATGTTATCTTTGGCGGCAAAGCTTCTCTTCAAGTGTCCATTTAAGCTGCCCTGGCGCAATATCCAATGTGGTGCGTCAGGTCATAAAGTATTTTATTCCGTATTTTGACGTACCCGATGGCGGATTCCATCTATGGTTCAACTTCGACTTTACTGGCGCTGAGTCGTTAGAATAGTCGGCTTATCAAGCCTGGACTGATGACTTCAGTTGCAAAACTTCGGATATCTCCACCTTTTCGTGGAGCATTTAACAACGCCGACGATTCTTGCAAGAGATTTATATGTATGGCTCGTTTCAAACACATTAGCCAAAGGGAGTAAGTTAGCTTCGTACAACTAAATTGAAAAAAAAAAAGATTTCAAGTACATGGCTTGGTTGAAATTTTCTGCCGCCCAACGCTATTTTGTATGCTTAACGGATCACTCGTTCGTTCCGCGATAAAAAAGGTTTATTTAATTCCCGTTTAGATGCCAACGCTACCAATACACCTACGAAAGCTCGTTGTAACTATGGAGACCACAGAACAAGAAATACAAATACAATTTCTTGTTCTGTGTCGGAGACCAATATTTACCAAAATAGGAGCTAGGAATCATCCCTAAATCTTGCAATATTTGCCTAATGCACAAGATAACGCAAACAGTAGCCTTATAGAGAAGATCCTCAAATTGGTCATAAAAATAATTGTTTGTCATGAAGTAAGTCCGAATTTAAGGGGATTTTGACCAGAAGCTGCAGTAAATCTGAAATTTGATGTTGGCGACACTGTTGGTTACGTGCACTTATGTTTTTAGTGTGCTGATAAAGGATCACAGGTGATTCACTCAAAGCACAGAAGATATTATATCAATTGTGTACTGTGCCCAAAGCTTTCACATTCGTACCAACAACTTATTTTAAGCCTCTTTCGCTTCTAAAGTAAAATAAAACAGTTGATGTTGGTAATTAGGTGCATGATGTTACTAGAAACATTCTACAAAGTATGCTGCATAAAGTAAACAGCTGAAAATACATTACTTATTGATAAAATATTGTATTTTGAGCATATACATTCATTATTCAATAAACTAGTATTACTTGTATTTTATTCTATTCTTATTATTTTTTGTATATACACATAGAAAATAAACATTTGTAAAACATATTTAAACAAATTAACATGTACAAGGGTATACTTATCTCTAAGGAGAGATTTCTTGCAGTCTACATTTGGGGATGAAGGAAAATGATTTATGTAAAAGCAGACATACATTTTAGACATTTTGTAGACATAATATTTTGGAAATTTTATCTATATTTATGTAGAGGTCACATCATTACACAAACCCACACTCTGAGGAGTGATTTGTTCTGGCGTTTATGAAAGCTGCAATGACATAAGGTAAAGTTCAATTACATTTTAACAAAATTTAGTTTTTTTAAAGTATATTATGACGCCTTTATACATATCCCACTAATATAATAAATGCGAAAGTTTGGATGGATGGATGGAAGTTTGTTACTCTTTCACGCCATAACTACTGTACCGATTGGGCTGAAATTTTACATGAATGTAGTTCTAGACCTGGAATAGGACATAGGCTACTTTTTATCCCATAAATCAGTTCCCATGAGATGAAAATGAGCTTTCAAATTTTTATTGAAAAGTGATGTGTCACCCTTTCACGCCATGATTACGAAACTGATTAGGCTGACATTTTGCATAAATGTAGTTATAGACTTTAAATAGGACAAAAACTACTTTTACCCTTTGTTCCCATGGAAAAACTATAAAAGAGACACACAAAATGAGAAACAGAGACGCATAACACACACATTTCACCAGCTGTGCTTACTGTAGGTAACAGTCCCAATAATATTGACTGATTTTATAGAAGTACACAAAAACTAATTCAACGCGGGTGAAACCGCGGGCAAAAGCTAGTATTATATAAAATACTGATTTTGTTTTTGTGAAAACATAGAAAGAAAATGACCGAAAAGTATTCTACCTACCAATGAAAGTACTGTTAAAATTGGCACAGTCGTTTCGAAGAATAGCCCAGACAAACAGACAGACAAAAAATCAACTTTTCACAAAAAACCATAACCGACTTCAATTATTATAACAGACATTCACTAAAAAGTTTAAAATAATTACATACTGACCGATGGTGCCAAAATAACACTGTTTGCTTTCGTCTGTCTGTCTGTATATAAGGTGACTTTAATTTATGCAGCCAAACTCATACTGGCGGCTTGCTAAGTGATCAGTATCACGGATCGATATCACTTTTTGCTAATTTCGCAAAATAAAATCTTGACGTCTCATAGTAATTGACTCGGGGTTGGAACCAAAAACGGTTGAACCCAAAAAGAATAATTTCAGAATTTCACAATTGTTACTGCGCACTTACTGAGTTTTTAGTCAGATTTTGGCTGCATAAATTAATGTTACCTTATACAGAGTGTAAATGCGAAGTCAAGAATCTCTTTAAGGTCTTAAAGTATACACAATTCTGATCTCATTACGATAGAAAAATATATACCTTGAATTTTCGCCAAAAATTCCATCATTTTTCTCACCGGCCTCCCCCTACACACCTAATTGCGCCCCGCAACCCGCACCCCTCATCCGAGTGGCCGGCGACCAGTGAGGGTGTCCACGCGATTAGTGTATTTTGAGTAAAGATAATCGTCTTATTGTGAGGTACTGGTACTTTATTTAGAGATCCCAGTATTTAAAATAATATCTTTACCGATCATACTAACACACCCTTAAAGGATTCTAGCCTTTGCTTTAACACCCTGTATATGTTCCGTTTTAACTCGAGAACCACTCAATGGATTTGGATGAAATTGTCTTTATTATTATCGTAGTGACCCTGGTCAACGTATAGGCAATAGGGTGTGTTAATAAAACAACGCTTAAGCCGAAAACGAGGCAGAGATTTATAAACGCGGACGAAGCCGCGGGTAAAAGCTAGTTAAAAATGAAGTTAAATGTAGAAGCAAAGTATTGGAGCCTAGTACTTCGACAACGCACGAGCGCTTAACGCACAAGGCCTCGCGCGTGTAAAACACTGCGTCTGGACGAGGCCTAAGCTCTGCAAAGCGCACCGATGTGAAAATCCTTCACGCAAAAAAAAAAACAAACCATTTTCGTTAACAAGTTATTGCGTTTCACATAAGCCGGGTACTCATTTGCAAGCAGTAACCGTAACCGTTGTATGTACTGTTACCAAAAAACATAGTGTGTACGTGGTCCCTGTATTCTCAAACCTGCTGCGAGCAGTGCGCGTGCGTCACATAGCGAGCCGACGATTACAAGGTACTCATTACTGCAACCGTAACGTTGACGTTACCGTAACCGTTACTGTTACCAAAAACATGATGTGTATGTATACTACGTGGTTCGAGAGCCTGCAACGAGCGCTACACGAGCGGCTCATAGCGAACCGACGACTCGATTGTGCAACCGTAACGTTGCACGTAACTGTAACCGTTACTGTTACCAAAAATATAATGTGTACTACGTGGTTCGCGAGCCTGCAATGAGCGCTACACGAGCGGCTAATAGCAAGCCGACGATTACAAGGTACTCATTTGTGCAACCGTAACGTTGCACGTAACCGTACCCGTTACTGTTACCAAAAACATAATGTGTACTACGTGGTTTGCGAGCCTGCAATGAGCGCTACACGAGTGGCTCATAGCGAGCCGACGATTGTAGGTTTTTGAAGAACACAAAAGAGGCGCGCAGTGCGCTCATGGACGTGAAGAGGGAAGGTTGTGGCAGGCCGCTGTGAACCATCTAATCTTTTGTCGTTCTATCTTGGGCCCGATTAAGTTCATTAGATATTCAAAACCAGTTGAAGTCATTCTCGTGAAATTTTTGTAATTACCACTAATTTCTTTTTTTTTTTGTAAATATAAAGTAGATCACTTCACCTTTTTCCCGATACATTTTATGAATCCACCATCTTCGTAGCCGTTTATGATCATCGAGCAAATCATCTTACAAATATGTATGCTGCACAAGTGAGAGACACTTCGTCCGACATCGTGGAGTTACAAACCAAAACTGCGGATAGATTCGGCTTGTTACTACAGTCACAGTGATGTGGACTTCTCGTACACACTATATTCTAGAACCTCGTTACTGAATATGTTTGGTTACAGTTGTAGCTCGCAAAATTAGTACGCTCGGTGAAAGCGTTCGGACGACGTCATGAACCTAAACTGTAACACGCGTACACACTAGAGCCTCGTTAGTGCATCACGCAAGTTACGGTTACGGCTCGCAAATGAGTACCCTGCTTTATATTTTTTATCGTTTGGCAATAATAACGGTTGAAAAATGTTAATGTCTGTGACGTCAAATTTCGACTTACAGAGGGGTAATTCTACAGAAACAGTCGAAAGAGATTTTTTGAAAACCACCGGACGAAATAATACCATTAGTGTTTTATTTGTTTTGTAATACCGTTAAAACATCATTATACGAAATACAAAGAATAAATTGTTTATAATGTTATATCAAGAATAACGTTATAGTTAGAAATTATATAATGAACATTTAAAAAGTGATTGGACTCACTTTTTTAACTGTACAAGGAGGCACGTATACCTATAGATGTAAAAAACGCTTTTCAGTCATTTGCAGACAGCAGTCCATTTATCAAAATTTATTGCATTGTCATAATTACCGCTTTAGTAATCGTGCAGGGGAAAAAATAAGATAGGTAACCAGACTGTAAGGCCTAAAAGAGCGGTGCATAGGTTCAAGGCTTTTACTATGAAAGATGGCACCTAAAACTTCCAGAAAAGCTTGTTACTTCTACTGAGTTGAAACTGTGTTATCACGTCGGAAATACCTCCGCACCACGAAAGAATGCGCTTTCCCACCCCCGAGTTGCAGCTTCGTGGCGTGTGGCAACGTCGTCCAAAAAGAATATTGTCACTCTATGTCTTCTTCATCCATCCATCGATGTCTTCTCGTGTATATCGTAAAGGAGACTAATGGATTATAAATATAAATAGGTATGCCAACAATCTATGTCTCCGTAGTATTGAGGGTCAAAAGGTTATCGGATCTTGGCCCCGTCTGCAGCGTAGGCACCTGTTTACTGGTGGTAGGCTTCGGCCGTGGCTTGTCACCACCCTCATAACGACAGCATGCCTACAAGCGATTCGTCTTGTTCCTGCATAAGGTAATGAGTAGCTTTACCAAGGGAGTGGCTACAGGCAGGTGCGTTGTGTCACATTCATCCGTTAGTGACTTCCGTAGACTTTTGCGGAAGTGCCTGGAAAGGCTGATTTAGGATCGCCAACTGTCACTCTCTCAGTTTCTGGGCGAACACTCCTCATCCTAGGTCTTATCGATGCTTTACATCAAGCGCGGTAATGGCTAAGAATAAGCTCAAATTTACATAAAAAGTACATTATAATACCTCTACTTCATCCTGGTCTCACCCCGTTAGTACCTAGACCGGGAATGAAGGGCGACCCGGGGTACTAACACAGTTTTTCGATGTACCGACCTACTTAGATATTTCCGACGTGTTATGCCTATGGATTTCATAACTACAACAACAAAAGCCGACAGTGAGCAAGCTTACTATATTATCTATGATGCTTACGAAAAGAAATACTACGTATGTAGGTACGTAGTAAGTATATTACTGCAATAATTGCATTTTGTCGCACAGCATAGCATTTCAAAATGATAAATTAAATGTCCTTGAAACGCCGGTAGGTAAGTATGTAGATTGATAAGTAAGTTATGCATTTGATTAGTAAGTAGCGACGCAAAGCCTGATAATAAAGTCAGGAGCACTTATAGTTTATTAACTTACCCTCTTGGGATGCTGGGGACGGAAGGCATCGAAGGAGCAACATGTTTGAGGACTCGTTGGACGCCTGATGGCCCGGCAACCGGCACGAAGTTTGGAAACTGTGGCGCTTGAAACTGCGGAGGAGATTGGAGCTGAGGAGGCGATTGCAATTGGGGAGGCGATTGCAGGTGCGGCGGCGATTGCAGCTGCGGGATCTGTTGATACTGCAGTGGCGCCGACAGCGACTGAATTTGAGCCGTGTTGTGGTACTGTGGCGGCGACAGCCTCTGTGACGCCGGCATACAGGGATGCAAGAACTCAAACGGCTGCAGAGGCGGTGGCGGCGGCGTGTACGAATCTGTGTGGTACTGCATTGGCGTCTGCTGGCACTGCATAGGGTCTTGCTGAAAGTGCTGATAAGGGTCGCATGGCGCACATCTCCCGTCGCTTGGCGGGTAGGCGCGCGGTGGCTGGTAGGACAGTTCTGACATGCTGCACTGCCACTCACGGTCCAGCAAGGACCAATCACGAGACATGGCTCGTCTAGGCAGCGATGGACGACGAACAATAATTGCGCAGCGGATTACTTGCACGCGTGCACCGGCCGACGCATCGCGAGTGCACTGACGGCCACCCCGCCCGTGCCCCATGCATGCCCGCACTTGCGACGCATTATAAACAAACTGCAAATCCTTTATCTGTCCGCCCGCTCCACTGTGCACTTACTATCGGTTCTGCTCTGCCTCGTTATCCAACCGCTCTGATAGAGACAGTCTCCAGACGAAAAACAAATCGAACATTCCCCGGCACAGGTAATTAAAAGCTCGTTTAATCCACTTGAGTGTGTAACGTTATGACTAGTTGTTGAATCCGTCGGATCTACTCGTAAAAGCGTAATAGTTTAACGTACCTACCAGAACAAAACAAAGTTTGCAAAGTACTTGTTAAAGCTTTATAAAATTATCCGTTTAGAGCCAGCTTTCAATTGTCAGCGCAAACGTGTAGGTAGGTACTACAAGAGTTTGACAGGATTTATCGTTTTAGTTTGTTTGGTATACTAGACACTAGTACTATACGAATACTAAGGTACCTACTAGTACCTACTAAGCGTTTACAATTAAATTAGGTAGATTAATTTGTAAATATCTACATATTTACAAATCAACTTTTTAAGTTTAAGCACAAGTTTAATGATAAAATCTACACTCTACACTATTAAATACAGAGGGAAGATTTGTTTCTTTGTTTGTTTGTATGTATTCACTGGAACTACTGAACCGATTCTAAAAATTCTTTCTTTAGTGAAAATCTACACTATCCCCGAGTAACATAGGCTATATTTCATTTGAATAAAAATAAGTTTTCAGTTCGAAAATTCCATACTCGTATTTGTGAACCAAGTCGGGAGAAAAAGCGCTGCTTGCCTGGTTTATCGGCTTGCGTTAACCAAATGGTTACTTTATACGTAAAAAAACCGGTCGTTTTCCCATACAGAAACCTGTATCAGTTTAATCTGACTAGAAATTTGAATCTCCAACGATCCTAACACACCTCATGCTAAATTAAGTTTGAAAAAGTCATTCACAAACTAATACTATGGTTTAAGTAATATTTTTTTCCATACGGAAAAACTACATATATCAGTTTAAACTGAATTCACATTTACACCTACAACGATCCGGACTCACCTCTTGCTAATATTTAGCTTGAAAAAGTGATTACAGTCAGCTTTAATCATAGACAAATGAATTAATATCAGTTTAATCTGACCACAGATTTACATTTACAACGATTGGGACACACCTCTTGGTAATATTTAGCTTGAAGAAGTGATAACAACCAGGTTTAAGTAATGATTTTTTCTCATACGGGAATACTGTATCAGTTTAACCTAACTACAGATTTCCATCTACATACAACTATCCTGACCGCAGACCATTTTAAATGTTCTGTGATCCTGACACACCTCTTGCAAATTTTTATCCGACTTCAAAAAACGAGGAGGTTCGCAATTTTACTGTATTATCTTAAATATTGTGTTTTTTTGGTTATTTTACTTCATCACTCTATCATTTCTTAACCGATTTGTAAGATTGTTTTTTTTGTTTGAAGGCTGTGCTTTAGTTTGGTCGTAAACTAACGATGGTCTTCAGAGACAGGCAGTGAAATTCCTCAACCGACGACAGCATATCACTCGATATCAAAGCCAACGATTTGTACCAAGATGCTAATTACAGGGTATTATTGGAAAATTGTCATGAACCCATCTGACTGACCTCATCACCATATAAACCTTCAATAGATGACAGTACACAACTGATTCCGGCACTCACCTCGTGTCAGTGAGCTTATTGCAGGATATTACTTGAATTTTGTTATTACATCACCTGATCCTCGAACCTGACCTCATCACCATATAAACCTTCAATAGATGACAGTACACAACTGATTCCGGCACTCACCTCGTGTCAGTGAGCTTATTGCAGGATATTACTTGAATTTTGTTATTACACCACCTGATCCCCGAACCTGACCTCATCACCATATAAACCTTCAATAGATGACAGTACACAACTGATTCCGGCACTCACCTCGTGTCAGTGAGCTTATTGCAGGATATAACTTGAATTTTGTTATTACACCACCTGATCCTCGATCTTGGCCTCATCACCATAGAACTCCTTGACGGATGACAGCACATACTCGAGATTGCGACAATCACTTTGTCTTACTGTGCTTATTACAGGATTTTACTTGAACATTTTTCTTATGCCACCTGGACTTCGACCCTGACCTCACCACCATAGAACTCCTTGATTTTTGATGGTTTTCTTGATCGCGCCAAAATTCTTGACGTTATAAGTAGCCGCATTACTGAAAATTTTGAGATAATATTCCTATATAAATAAAGAAACTACGCGAAAAATATCCCATCCAATCCAATCCAACCATCAGCCTGGGTGTATTCATGTATTGGGACCTGATGGTACGTGACACAGAGTCCTGTCCCCAGCCAGCAACGTCAGTTTAAATTTTGTTTATTGGTGTTTCAGGGTAATAGGTCAGGGATAGATAACGCATAAAAGGTACCCTCAATTTCATTGTTGTGCTTTTAGGGTTCCGTAGTCCGACAAGGAACCCTTATAGTTTCGCCATGTCCGTCTGTCCGTCTGTCCGCGGCTTAGCGCAGAGACTATTAATACTAGAAAGCTGTAATTTGGCATGGATATAAATATTGATCACGCCGACAAAATGGTAAAATAAAAACTCGAATTTTTTTTTTGAATTGTCTCTCTTACACTTAAACTGGGGATGATTTTTTTTTCTTCTGTTCCATGGCGTGGGTTATCGTTGGATAGGCCGTTAAAAAACATTGTAGGTGTGTGAAAACCATTTTTAGATTTAGGGATCCGTTGGCGAAATATTAAGCTTTAAAGTCCAGCCCCCTGCTGGCTAAACGGTTGTTTATATAAATGAGAAAAAATTCACAGAAGTAGTATATAAAGGGCAAACTATCACAGCTAAGTAGGCTTTACAGGTTTACGAGTACAGGTCGCACCAAACTTTTGGCCCCCTATAATGTATGGGACCAGAAGTTTGGCGCGGTCTGTATTAGTAGACCAACTTATATGTACCGGGCAACTACGGAACTCTACATTGCGCGTGGCCCGACACACACTTGGCTGGTTTTTTTATAACTTTCACTCGCTCGTCCTGTCTTATAGTGCAAAAGGTGAGACTGGAGAATTGCGATTGTGTGCGTGCAGACCACTGACATTGTGGAAAACAACTCTTACAGCAGTCCACGCAAGGTCTGTTTTAAAAAAAAATATGATTTGACTTTTATCTTATTCTTCTATTGTTACGATGTATACTGTATGGTTACATGATTTTTCAAAAATAGACCTTGCCTTCACTGCTATAAGAGTTGTTTTCCACAATGTCAATGGTGTGCACGCATACAATCGCAATTCTCCAGTCTCACCTTCTGCACTGTATTTTGTTGTTGACATGACATCTTTACTTTATTTTCCTTTCGTCTCTTTCAGGGACACACAAAGGTATCTCATCTTTACTTTTTTATGTTTTGTTGTAACGTTCCGTTGCATGATTGACACACGATAATAATGGTCACGTTTATAATATACTATCTAAGCGTGTAACATTAACTTGATTAAAGTTATGCCTAAGCAAGCATTATTTTGTCAATTAATATTTGGTTAGTTTAGATTAAAATTTGCATTAATTAATGCTACATTCTATCAAAATTTAATGTATTATACATTTGTCATACTATTTAGACTCAATTTTTTTTTCTTTTTTATTGCTTGTGTAGTTTATTTCCGTTTTCTTTGTATTTTTGTAACATTCAGCTGGCAGGTGGAACACTTAAGTTTTATTGTATTTTTTTTTGTTTATATACTCTTATTTATATAGATCTATTACATTTTATTAAATTATACATTTTTTATAAATTAATATTGTACATTTATTTTATATATTATGCTACGTACCACTTTTGGTAGTAATAATATTCAGAGTGCTGCTAATTTCTTTTCTTGCTCTTCCTCTTCTTCTGAAGAATCAGATAATTCAGATTGCAGTTTTCATAGTTTGCCTTCTCTCCATGACACACTTAGTGCAACATTTTCTGATTGCCACAATAACTTCAATTTCGAACATATTAATGGGCAAAGTATTCCACAACATTTCCCTGATATGTTGGCGACTTTCGAAGTTCAAAATATTCATGCCCTAGTTATCTCAGAATCTTTTCTTTAACCTTGTTTATCCTCCACCTCTTACTCGCTTCCTGGCTTCCACCTGATCGATAGGTGTATATATCTTCGATCCCAAATCCCCTTCACCATACTAAGTATGTCTATGATGCAGGTGAACATCTTTTCATAGAGGTAACACTTTCCCACACTAAGCTTTTACTTGGTGTGTACTATCCTCCGGATCTGACAGTTAATTATTTTTCCTCTTTTGAGAATCTTCTTTAGACCCTAGTCCCATTATACAAACACATTATGAGTGACTTCAACACGTGTCTTCTTAAATCTTGTATTAGATTCATTTTTGGACTCCGTAAATTTGATCACGTTTCGGTATTTCGCTCCCGGCTTAGCTGGCTCCCTATTCGCTCACGTCGGAATCTCCATATTCTTTCCCACCTGTACTCTGTTCTTTTCAATCCTTCTTCTCCTTCTTATCTCAAGGAACCTTTCGGGTTTCTTCACTAATCTTGCGAACGAACGTTGCGGTCATCTGAAAATCTTCAATTAAAGACACCACTTCACTACTCCACCTTTTATCGCAAATTGTTTACAGTTGGTTGTCTGTAAGAAATCGCTTTGAGCGATAAGAATTATATTTTATTCAGCTCAGGACATGGGAGTAATCTTACATCTGGTCGCTTGGTGCCCATTACGGACCTGGACGAAATAAACAGTACTAACTTAAAGACAGACCAACCTCATCGAAATTTTTCTGATATTAACACTCATACAAACATTCTTACATCCCCTCTCAAACACACACACACACACTCACAAACACCCTCTCTCTCTACCCCACTTACATACTCATCTCTAAAAAGGGTAGGTAGGTAGATTTCCTTTTTTTCAATCTCTTTTTAATACTCATTGTCACCATGTCATTTTATGTGCCATCATTTCATTGTAAATGTCATTATTATATCAACTGATGCCGGGCCCAGTGGAGTCCGAAATATACCTTGAAATTAATACTAATTGTCACCATGTCATTTTATGTGCCATCATTTCATTGTAAATGTCATTATTATATCAACTGATGCCGGGCCCAGTAGGGTCCGAAATATATCTTGAAATTAATACTAATTGTCACCATGTCATTTTATGTGCCATCATTTCATTGTAAATGTCATTATTATATCAACTGATGCCGGGCCCAGTAGGGTCCGAAATATATCTTGAAATTAATACTAATTGTCACCATGTCATTTTATGTGCCATCATTTCATTGTAAATGTCATTATTATATCAACTGATGCTGGGCCCAGTGGAGTCCGAAATATACCTTGAAATTAATACTAATTGTCACCATGTCATTTTATGTGCCATCATTTCATTGTAAATGTCATTATTATATCAACTGATGCCGGGCCCAGTAGGGTCCGAAATATATCTTGAAATTAATACTAATTGTCACCATGTCATTTTATGTGCCATCATTTCATTGTAAATGTCATTATTATATCAACTGATGCCGGGCCCAGTAGGGTCCGAAATATATCTTGAAATTAATACTAATTGTCACCATGTCATTTTATGTGCCATCATTTCATTGTAAATGTCATTATTATATCAACTGATGCCGGGCCCAGTAGGGTCCGAAATATATCTTGAAATTAATACTAATTGTCACCATGTCATTTTATGTGCCATCATTTCATTGTAAATGTCATTATTATATCAACTGATGCCGGGCCCAGTAGGGTCCGAAATATATCTTGAAATTAATACTAATTGTCACCATGTCATTTTATGTGCCATCATTTCATTGTAAATGTCATTATTATATCAACTGATGCCGGGCCCAGTAGGGTCCGAAATATATCTTGAAATTAATACTAATTGTCACCATGTCATTTTATGTGCCATCATTTCATTGTAAATGTCATTATTATATCAACTGATGCTGGGCCCAGTAGGGTCCGAAATATATCTTGAAATTATTATTTTTTTATTCTTTTGTGTACATATATATTTAAATATAATAAAAAACAAACATAAAAGAACAAGCTGGTGAAGTTTATATACATTTATTTTATTATATCGTAAATATATCATTATTTATGTATCGGTAGACGTATGCATATCTACTTTTGTATTTATGACTATTTTCATTTCCCCTGAGGCATACTGGAAGAAATCTCTCATAAGTTTTTTCCTAATTTTGTGTTTGTTAATATTATTATTTTTCGTGTACAGCAAAGAATAAGAATAACAAAAAATATTTAATGTAGATTATTTAAACATAAGCTTGACCTATAAATGATTTAAAAGTCTACCTATAGTTATAGTCGTATAACCGTTGCAACTCAACATTTTGAGAATTCAACATTTTAGAAACTCAACATTTTGGGCCTCAAGGATTTTTTGCATGAAAGCCTTAATTTATTCTATTCTGTACGGGCAAAATAGTTATGACATTATTAACCTTTATACAGCACCCAAAAGTATCGTGGGTTGTTGTTATTCTACTGCAGATAAAATAAAAGGTATAGTGAAAGCAGAAACCTCATAGGTACTTATAGAAATAGAGTGAGTATTCAAAAAAATTGGTGTAGGGAAAACCATTTATGTATTTGTTTTGAAATATATCGAAGTGAATATGACTATCTCTATCTGGTTCTGCGACTTTGACAAAACAACAGTGAACTTACCTCGTTGCGTTCGCCGCGTCTTCATCCCCTGAGGCGGGGGATGTAGGAGATGCGTGGCTTTCTTCAGGAGATGAGGAAGAGATCTGGAGGTAGTCCCGCGTGTTCCGGATAACGCCAGGCGTGTGGCTCGGCGGGTCAGCCATGTTTTATCGTGTTGCTACCACTCGCTACGTGGGAGAAGAGAAATCTATATAAATAAAAACCGGTCAAGTGCTAGTCAGACTCGCATACCTAGGGTTCCGTAATTCGACAGTTTTGGGAACAGTCAGGAAGAAGGTATTTAAAATACTGCCCATACCTGTTTATGATAACTAAAAAAAGAATCGATTGTACCTCGGATATCTATGATTGTACCACAAAAGAGAGACGCGAATATTTTATACCATACTCGAAATAAAACTCGTGGATGAAAAATTTAATTCTGTCATTTTGGTATCGTGAATTTCTCACCCGCTATATTTTTCATGTAATCTTTACGTAATCCCAAATTACCATGATTTTTTTCATTGTTTAAGGTTCATTAGTTTCGGAAATAAGGGAGGACATGCATATTTTTGTGGTTTTTCAAATTTTCTCGAAATCGATGCCAGAACTAGAGTAAAAGTATATATTTTTATATTCAGCTCTTTAATATCTACAATTTGATACCCAAATTGTATTTTTAAGATTTTACTTTTCTCTGTTTTGTAAGTATTGGAAATACTTTTAAAAATTCATTTTTTTTATTTTTATTTATGCGTCTTATGTAGGCAAGTGAATGCTATTTTTGTGGCAAATTTCAAGTCTTTATCTTTAACGGTTCTAAAGTTATGTTATGAAGCTGTGACATACGGACGGACGGAAGGACAACGGAGTCTCACCATAAAGGTTCTTTTTGTACCTTTTAGATACTATGGAACTCTAAAAATGTTATATTGAGGCAATCAAGCTGAAAGGTCGGATCACTGGTCAGGTCACCTTAGGTGTGCCTGTAAGATATGTTAGGGCGTACACTTTTACCCTAATTTATTCATCAATAACAAGTTCATATTGATTTTTGTTAATACGAACTTTCAACTTGATACTCATTGACCTGGATTCATTATTATATATTCACAAAATTTCATTTTAAAACAAAAATATTCTAAAATATCGTAACTAATTTAGTCGTGTATCTTACAACTTACGTTAACTGTAACTTAACATTTCTGATTAAAATTGTACCAATCTCTACAGAACTTTGGTCTCGTCTGAAGATGAATAAGACGCAATTTCAGTAACGATCTTCAACGAATATTCCCTGTCAAAATGTGAAATTTGACTTGGGAAATTTAAACTTGTTCTTTATTTTATGACACCATGCCTTAATTTTTTACATATTTTATCATTTTAAAGCTATAGTAAGCTTTACGTCTAACTACAAAAACAAAAGATGGGTATCATCACAGACGTATAATATAGTACTTAGTAATAATTATCGAATGACGTGGTTCAACCGGCGGGCGCTAGCCATAATATGACAAGTAACATATTACGGCTGCAAAATTTTGTCATAACATGTCGTGCTGCAGGTCAGAGGACGAAATATTTTTAAAATCATCCGTTTCTCATCAAATACGCGATAAAATACAAAAGTAATCACATATTCAGCTGTGGTTTATAAAATTTTAGATCACTATTTAAATCTTTTTTCTTCAGTTCCTTTTATATAGAAATATCTTGAAAATATATAGGCATCTGGGCCACAACAACTAACGTTAGAATTGATCAGGAGCTTTGGTGAAATAGTTCGCGGTCACACTATAGCTCAGTTGTGGAAACAAAATTTTGGAAAAATATTACGTGTTTTAGTAGTTAAGTGCATTTAACGATTTCGCTATCGTGTTAACCTGTTGTTATAGTGGTGTGTTGCTCCTTTCGTCCGAATCACGCTCGCGGCTTGTTTTCAGTTGCCGATACTCCCGCCAATTTGACTGGCTAGTCGCCTTAAGGATTTGCCTCATTCCGAACTAGTAGATCGGAAAAAGCAAAAAAAGCGCTTAAATACGATTTTGGCACGGGTCATCTCTGATATGGTGTCATTTGGTGTCATTGCGTTCAGTATGACCTCCTGAACACCCATATATGAGATGACAAGGGCGCAGACTGTAGGGGTAGATACTATGACGTCATGACGATGGCTGTGCAAGGAAAAAAAAAATTCATTCAATTTATCATGTGGAGTATCAAATGAAAGGTATTTGTGAGTAGATTACAAATAGATTACAAATTTTTACTACTTGGTCAAACAAAATATTAGAAAACGTCCTTAAATGCCACAGTTTAGAGTTGACTTTGAACTGCTCTAGATTGAAAACCACTGGACAGATTTTTACAAAATGTATATCAAATGACCTTAAGTATATTTTTAGTGCTTGAAAAAAAAAAAAAAAAAAAAAAAAAAATGTACATCAATTTGAATTACAGTATAATATCCTGATTTTAGAATAATTACCCTGCGACAAAATATACCCTACACTGGGTTACTGTTCTCATTTTTAGGGTTCCGTACCTCAAAATGAAAAACGGAACCCTTATAGGAGCACTTTGTTGTCCGTTCGTCTGTCCGTCCGTCCCTACGTCCGTCGGTCCGTAGTCTGTCAAGACCCTTTTCTCGGGCCCCGTATGAGATATCAAGTTGAAACTAATACTTCTTACAAAAGTCTATAGCCCCATGGTGTTGTAAGAAAATCAAGCTTTTAACTCGACGCAAAAAAAAGTTATTGCACTTTATTTATATTATACTGTAATTCAAACTGTATGTATATATACAATTCTTATTTTTTAATTTTCCTTGTAAATAATTTTTCCAAGCCTTAAATAACATATTTTAAGTCATTTGATATATACTTTGTAAAAATCTATCCAGTGGTTTTCAATCTACAGCAGTTCCAAGTCAACTCTAAATTGTGACATTTTTGGACGTTTTCTAATATTAATTTTGACCAAGTAGTAAAAATGTTATAGTATACTATATATATGTAATCTACTCACAAATACCTTTCATTTGATACCCCACATGATACATATAATTTTTTTTTTCTTTTTACTGACATCGTCATGACGTCATAGTATCTACCCGCACAGTCTGCGCCCTTGTCATCTCATATATGGGTGTTCAGGAGGTCATACTGAACGCAATGACACCAAATGACACCATATCAGAGATGACTTGAACTGAAAATTCTGAAACCTTATTTTTCCGACCTACTAAACACAATAATGAAATTATGAACTTAGGCCACGACCCCTAGTTTTAACAGAAATACCACATGCCTGGCCTGGTCAGATCATGATATGCCCAATTCTACGATCTGCCGACGACATATTGTATGGTGAAATTTACCTATACAGCCAAATTCATTTTGAAGGCAATTATCAAATCAATATCACGCATCGGTAACACCTTCAGCTAAGTTCATAAAAGAAATTTTTAAAGTCCCATAGTAATAATTCACTCGGGGCTGTGCTTGCGGTTGCAGGGGACACGAAAAGAATATTTTAACGAATTTCACAAAAAGAGTCATCGAACCTTGACACTGAGCCCTTGCCGAATCTTCAGTATGAATTTTGCTGGATAAATAAATGTCACCTTAAATACGGTTTTTTTCATTTTGATTCATATTCCCTCAGCTAATTGGTTATTTGGTTTTTTTTTTTGTCCTTACAAAATAAATGATGTATGTATATAGCCAACTACTGAAATTGTTTCACGCATTGAGAAATATAAGGTGAATAGCCAAATTCATACTGGAGATTCGGTAAGTGGTCAGGACCACGGTTCAATGATTCTTTCTCTGAAATACGCAAAGTATAATTTAGAGGTTGTTCATGAACATGACATGATAAAGAAAAAAATTATTATATTTTTCGTATTTCGCAAACAGGGTAATTAAATCTTGTTCCTGATCACTTACCGAGTCTCCAGTATGAATTTGGTCGGTTGATTTAATTTCACCTAGTATAGATGAAAGTCACCTTATATTTGCTATTGCTACCCCTAAAAACATCAATGAACTTGTTAGTATATAGGTACAAAAAACATACATTGTTTCAGGGCGGCAAACGGAGCCTGTCTGTCTGTCCATATGCCACTCACGGGTCTCTAACACCTAGAAGAAATGAGATACATATCTGAAATTTGGATATGTTGTGTAAAATATTATAAAGTAAGCAGTACTCGCGCACAAAAACAAATGTAAAAATAAAGAACAAGTTTGTTGTCTTTACGCTCTGATCAAAAATATAAAAATATAAACCTTACAAAAATTCATTTATTTCCACGTTATTTGTCTTAGCTCTATTACACACACAATTTTTAAATTTGGTCAGACTGTTAATAATATTCTAAAGTAAAAAAAAAAAATGGGGTTCCGTAGGTTTCGTTTGTGTGGTGGTACTCAAAGGATACTATATTGTTTTTCGATCCCTAAAAGGAATCACATTTTACCCTACTTCTTGAATAGAGGGATATTATGGATATGGCATAGGCAAGATTAAACACATTATTTTCCATCAGGCGAAAACAACATTTAATACGTTGTATTTTAGTCTACAATCGCACGCTGTTCGTCTAGGCAGTTACGACGACAGAAATGGCTCGCGTTCATGAAAAAAACATGTTATTTAGATTTCTTTATGTTTGCCGTAAGAACTGCAATTTTAGGTAACTGCAACAGGTATCAATAATACCTATTTTACTATATAAAAACCAAGCGAATCTGTTGAATAATACAGGAGAAATGAATTTTTTAAACATCATGAAAACTGAGGTTTACAATTTTTTTCTGGGTTTAATATTTGGTTAATTTAATTATAATTAGGTAACTGCACTTCACAAGAGATCACTCAACGTCATATATTTTTTTCAAAGGATGGAAAGATGGCTTCTTCAGAAAACTACAATCGAAAAACAGAAAACTGTTTTTCTTGCGTCATGTTGACTCTCAAATATGAAATCAGCTCGAACGTTAATTTATGACATCTGAATTAAACCGTGTGGCTCTGAAAGTTGACTTTTTTTTTTTTTTTTTTTAATGTGTTTTACGGCCCTGGATTCTGAAAGTTGACGGATGCTCAGTGCTGCCATCCTCAAATATAGTGAAACTACTAAAGTGGAAAACTTTCAAGCATAATATCACAGTTTAAAAATACTGTGATAATATTGTGCAGTTGTGAAACTGAACAAACTCCGTTTATTTTTATGTGTTATGTTAACATAATATTGCTTATTTAACTATTAATTACTAACTTCAATAAAACCGGTCAAGTGCGTGTCGGGCTACGCGCAGTGTAGGGTTCCGTAGTTGCCCAGTACATTTTATAAGTTGGTCTACTAATACAGATCGCGCCAAACTTCTAGTCCACTCGGAAATTGCTCTCCCGAAGAACGGCCCATACAATGTCGTGTTTAGAGGTGACTAAAAATGTGGCGCGACCTGTATGCGTCGTAAACCTGTAAAGCCTACTTAGCTGTGATAGTTTTCCTTTTACATTCATTATTACTTATTACTTCTGTGAATTTTTCCACATATCCATAAACAACCGTTTAGCCGGCAGGGGGGGGGGGACACCGACTCTAACAAAAATTATCACTTTAAAGCTTAATATTTTGCCAACGGATCCCTAAATCGAAAAATGGTTAATAATGTTTTTGAACGACCTATCCAACGATGCCCCACACTATGGGTGGGACAGATGAGAAAAAAAAAACATCCCCAATTCACGTGTATGGGAGATAACCTTAAATAAATATAAAATCGAGATTTTTTTTACCGTTTTTCTTGGCGTTATTAATATGTATACTCGTGCCAAATTACAGCCTTCTAGTGCTAATAGTCTCTGAGTTAAGCCGCGGAACAAAAGATCTGTTAACGCATTTCGTAGTCCGACAAGGAACCCTTATAGTTTCGCCATGTTCGTCTATCCGCGGCTTCGAACAGAGACTATGAGTATTAGAAAGCACTAGAAAGCTGTAATTCTAAAGATTTTTTTCAAGGGTATCTTACCTTATTTACCATACACGTAAATTGGGTTAATTTTTTTTTTCTTGTCTAACCCTTAGTGTGGAGTATCGTTTGTTTAAATACATCATGGGTGTGTGAAAACAAATGTGAATGGTTTTCAACGGCCTATCCAACGATACCCCGCACTATGGGATAGACAAGAAAAAAATAATTCATCCCCAGTTTAGTTGTATGAGAGGTACACTTTAAAAAAAAATTTTCAAGATTTTATTTTACCATTTTCTCGGCGTGATATGAAGTATGAAGGATATTTACTTATTGTACACTTTTTTTAGGGTTTCGTAGTCCAACAAGGAACCCTTATAGTTTCGCCATGTCCGTCTGTCCGTCTGTCCGCAGAGACTATTAGTAAAATTTGTTTTCACACACCCATAATGTATTTAGAACGCATTTAACAAAAAACTCAGAAATCAAGTGTTTTATTAATTGATATCATTAGTATTTCCGCTGGGCTATTAGTATTAGTATGAAGTTAGGTAGGTGTCACCTGCACAGTGGAAGCTCCGAACTACGACGTCATCTGTGACTAACTTCACGCACACCTTCTGTTCTGCGCCGAACTGCAAAAAAATATTCAACGGGAAAATAAAGGAATACTTTACTTTTACAATGTAGGTTCATAAATACACTTATCGCACGTTAGGATATATTAAATAAGTAAAATGGTTAAATTTAAAAGAGGAAAATATAATTATATTAAATTAGGTTTTGGGTTTGCTAATACATAATAAGTTAATACACGTACCTAAACTACACCCATCCATCCATCAGCCTGTTTCGTCCACTGCTGGACATAGGCCTTTCCAGGATTTCACCACTCTTGGCGGTCCTCCTGGAAGAAATGCCCTTACTCACACACGCTGGGCAGGCGGGTTGGTGAGCGCGGTGCCGAAACCCTTGCACCAGTGACGCCACTGCCCGTCACCAGTCTGTTTTAAGGTCTGGCAATTAGGGATGGATATACCGCCATCCATCGGTCCCAGACAATGGTGGGCCGCCTGGTTTTGCCTGAGAGCTGTTCTCTTACTCTCCACCGAATAACTTCGGAAGGATTTGCGAGTAAGATGGTGGTACCTCCACAGTCGAGCCCGGCATCAGCTCTACCACCTACCTTAAAGGTATAAACTACATTAAAGGTATATTTAATGTATACAATAATACATACTAATGATAATGATAGCTAACCATACACTAAATACTAATACGTTACACATATAAATACATGCCTAACTCCACCCATTCGCAGAAACTTAGCAAGATCGGGTCTTATTCACAAACGCACAACTTATTTGTGAATAGAAAATCTTAATAAAATAGTAAGAATGTCGTGTTTGTAGTGTACACTGAATACTTGCACAAAACTGAATATTGTTAGTAGTTATTTGTACTAAGGCCAAAACTAAAATTTTTTGAATTTATCTGTATGTATGTCGCGTTTTAACTCGAGCGAGAATGGCCCCTTTTCCGGCAACGGCGACGGCGACGGCCCGGCTAAGGTGGCAAAAATGTATGAATACATATGTACATATATATATGAGTACATTTTTACCACCTTAGCCGTGCCGTCGCCGTCGCCGTTGCCGGTGCCGATGCCGGTGGATTGCCGGTAAGTGGAAAAGGGGCCAATCACTCAGCGGATTTTAATGCGGTTTTCTTTATGATCATCGTAGGCCCAGGCTGTAAGTCTGTTCATAAAATAACCACTGAGCCGTAAATGAATGTGATTTATGGCATTATGTTATGAGACCTTAGTAAGTATATCACTTTGGCTTTTCTAGCATAATTGTGTTATTTTATGCATTATGAATGATCGTACACAACAACTATAAACACGCTGTAAGATTGTTGTGTCGGGGACAACGGGTCGCCTCAGAGTAGGGTTGCATACGTCCGGAATTTTCCGGATATGTCCGGAATTTCGGCTCATTGTCCGGAGTGCGGGGGGAATTCCAAGATGTCCGGAATTTTCACAGAAATGAAGGAAAAGAAATTACAAATGAAATAAAATGTACGTTTAAAAAAAAACGGTATTTATTTTGGATGATTTAATTTCACCTTGTATTGTGTGCCTTAAACCATGGACGAATCGTCCATGCTTAAACTTTATTAAAAAAATACTGAAAACACCAGTAACATGTTCATCCATCACACAAATCTTTCTTTATGTCCATTGAGTTATTTTTATTACGTACATTTCTGTAAATTTTCTAAATTTAACTTTTCGTAGATAATTCCCCAGATAATTTATTTCTCTACTTCTTCAAATCTCATACCTGTTGTAGAAAAAAGCCTTTCAGAAGTGGGTTACCAGGTCCAGTAACGTCAGTTCCTGGCTAAATCCCAGATATTTCTATAAAAATCCTGACATTTTCGTTAAGGTTTTATACTATTGCCGAGCAGTGGTGTGCATAGAACTTTTTAACACCATTTGACAGTGAATCCCATGTACTTTTTGACAATGGTGTTAAAGTCGCAACCATGTTAGGCCTGCTGGAAATGTAATGAGAAGGTAAAGTATGACAATAAAAAAATACTTATGAAAAAATTTAAATGTCACTTTGAAAAATCATTATTTTGTATGACGCCAGATTAGGCACTGCCTACCCTAGAGTACATGATTTCATACAAAAATATATACATTTTTTTGATTACTTACTACTTTTTCTCATGTTACTTTTATCATCAAACTTGACCTTTTCATTGCTTTAGAATTTATTAAGCTTACGCTAAACCTAGCGTTCTAAACATTTCATATAATCACTATATCATTGACCTATACCTATATCAATGCATTATACCTGATATTCGAGCGAGAATCAAGAGAGCGCAGTTACCATGACAACGCGTTGCTTATACGTTGCACTGCGCGGGTTACATTGCCCCCTAATATCAACTCGCTATAAGCCACCGGGGTCATTCACCTCTAACACTGATCAAGCAATCTAGACTGCGTAACTGCATACGCCGCTATCTTTACCAAGTTTTCTTCATTAGTATCAGCAATTAATGCAGCCTATTTTACATAAATATAACTAACTTTGCTTTTTTATATTTTCCATAGGTAACTACTTTAGTTCTCAGAAATGTTTAGTTATTTTACCCACCATCGAACCGGATGTAAACACAACTCCATCCATTACTAAAACAAAACAAAACTGCAATCCTCTTTAGCTTCCTATAGTCATTTTATCTACACCATTTTTTAACACGTATCACATTTTGGTAACGTTGTCCAAAAAACACAGTCCATGCACTCGGGATAGCTATGTTGAACTATCTATTTTATATATCCAGCCACCACTCCCACAAGATGCACAAGTGTACATACCTACCTACCTACATAGCATCGCCACTAAAATATTATCCAAAAAGAGCTCTTACAAGCAAAAAAGTATACAAGCACGCCATCTATATGCTAACTCAAAGACTACGCTCTATAGCGTCATACATTACATCTAGACTCTACAACCGTAACCGCGTTTTCATCCAGCCTGCCTGTGTCTTGTAATCAAACTGTAGCTGACTTTATTCCGTCAGCAGAATTTACTAGAATAAAGGTCTCTTGTTTAGGATAATGATTTTATCTTCGAAAAGTACGTTAAAATTATTACTGAAGCAATTAGTTATACTATCCTCCCTACATACCACAGTGACGTGCTAACTAGAGGGCTCGCTTTGCCAGTTAGTGCAGTAAAGTGAATGGAAGTTTCAACATCTGTTCATAGATGGCGCTGAAAGCAAAAAAATATCTAGAGCGTTGGCAAAAATTCTTTTTAATATAATTTTTGTTCATGTTTGTCCTTATGTCGCAATTACATAAATTTACTTAATTTATTTTGTGATTATAAAAGTACGAGATTTAACATTGGTACTGTTTACTAATTTATTTATTATAATTTATTATCACATTCCAAACGGAAATATTTTTTTTTTTTTTATTTCCATAGTTTTTCACGTACAAAGTGGTTCAATCAGCTGACTAAATTTCTATGGAAAGGTGAAAAAAAAGTTCACACATTTTTTTTTCTTTGGAAAGTCTTTTAGTAGGTATAAGCTACTACATTTTTTTCACTTTGAATTGTAGGACCTTATATTCTTTGTTAAAGTTTTGTAGTAGACACATAAATGATTATGTTTGTTTGGTTTTTGAGCAGAGTCTTTAAGATGATAGTAAAGCCAATTCTGATTTATACACCCAAATTCTTACCTAAGATTCGGTAAGTCCTCAGTAACAAGGTACGACCCTTTTTGTGAAATTCGTAAATTATACAAACTAGGTGAAATTAAATCAACCGACCAAATTCAAACTGGAGACTCGGTTAGTCATCGGGAACAAGGTTTAATGAGCCTCCACGTGGGAGAAAAAAAATCATTTTTCGAAATTGGTCAAAAGGATTACTGAACCTAGTTCTTGATTACTAACTGAGTCTCCAGTATGAATTTGGTCGGCTGATTGAATTTCGCCCAATATTTTTATTGTGTTCCTTACAAACGCAAGCCCAGCCCAGAGTCAATTATTATGGGACGTCACTATTTTATTTTGCAAAATTAGTAAAAAGCGTTATCGATTCGTGTTACTAATCACTAACCAAGCCTCCAGTATGAGTTTGGCTCTATAAATTAAAGTAAATAAAGAGTAAGTAGATTATTATAAAATCGTTTTAGGATTACGTAAGTACCCAAATACTTAAACAACAGAATGCGATTGCAATTTTGTAAGGAATGTTAAGTTTGTAATTTTTGTTTAAATTATTATTAACTTATTTGAATGCAAAATAACGATATGGAAGATAATACTATCAGTATTACACATACAATGTGTACGTTATGTATCGATATAGTAATACCAATTTAGTAATGTAATATGTAAAGAAATGTAGTCTATCTTATACTATAATTAAAATACACTTGTGTAATATTTGTGTGTAGTTTAATTAACTATTTTAAAATTATTATCTATTAGCAGTGTATACATTGAGCCATATTTTATTTTTTCTGTAGCTAAAATCAATTTTCTTTGTGTGTTTCTACGAGTATGTCCGTGTAAAATATTTAAGTGCCCTCGAATTAGAAACACTGTTCCCCAAAGGACAATTATATTAGTTTGGGGTTCAGAGTCTTAACTATCTTTTTTGGAAACCAATTATGTTCAATAAAGAAATTTGATTTGGTATAAATAATCCATCCATCCATCCATCCATCAGCCTGTTTCGTCCACTGCTGGACATAGGCCTTTCCAGAATTTCGCCACGCGGTCCTCCTGGAAGAAATGCCCATACTCACACACGCTGGGCAGGCGGGATGGTGAGCGCGGTGCCGAAACCCTTGCACCAGTGACGCCGCTGCCCATCACCAGTCTGATTTATATAAGGCCCGGCAATTAGGGATGGATATACCGCCATCCATCGGTCCCAGGCAATGGTGGGCCGCCTGGTTTTGCCTGAGAGCTGTTCTCTTACTCTCCCCCGAATAACTTCGGGAGGATTTCCTAGTAAGATGGTGGTACCTCCACAGTCGAGCCCGGCATCAGCTCTACCACCTATATAAACAATAAATAAAATAAAACTTGAAAAAATACTTTTTGAAAAAAAATGAAATCATGTACTCTAGGGTAGCCAGGCCAGGCCTACCGTGGCGTCATACAAAATAATGATATTTCAAAGTGACATTTGAATTTATTGTTTTTTTTTAATATCAAACTTGACCTTCTCATTGCATTTCCAGCAAAAAGTTCAATGCACGCCACTGGCTCGAAGTGTATATTTTTCAGGTAATCCGCGGGGTATGTGGAGGCATACGAATAGATGCAAGATCGTGTTCCGCGTTCAGCATATTTCTCGAACCAATCAATATCTGGTATGTCACTTGTTCAGCTTCCACAATCGTGATACGATGTTTTATACTAAGTATTTAATGAACACACGATTGGCAATTATGGCTCAACACAATACTGGATGTATTTTTTTTCACTGTAAAGTCAGAAACTAGATACTTATAGCAATCCGATCCATCGTAAAAATGGTTTGTATAGACACAGAAGAAATAAATAGTACTACGTACAGAAGATCCACTCTTCAAAGACACAACACATAAATAAAAAGTCATTTTCGCCCTGCGGCAATAAAGTGCAATTCAGCTCGCACAGCGCTGCGTGGCGAAAATTTCATTCGTCTACGAGGCGCTTCTTTTTCAGGAATAGACCAAGACGGCTATTCTCACGTGCCTAAAAATTGCAAGGGCAAATTTCGGATGAATTTTGTAAGGATGTTATCCTTACTGTTGTAATGATTGAAGATTGAATGAAGAGCAGATGATGAAAACAACCGCTAATGTTGAGAGCGTTTATTTGACTATATTTTTGCTATTGATTCTGACTAATTATGTTAAATATAAAATGCTTACGCTAAAGTATTGCAACACGTACAACTTTGTAACAGTTGACTGTACAAATTTAAAAGGGATTTCCTACGGCTTTGTATTGATTTTTTGATTGAAACACTATAGGAAGCGAGCGTTGCTTATATTCTATATTTTATTTTTTGAATGAAATTTCGTCACTCTACCTTATATCGCATGGCATTTATCATACTGTGAACAAAAGTCGAACGATTGATATTGCGAGTAAGAAATAATGCCAGAATAGCCGTCCTGAGTGTGCGGCCAATATATTAAATGGCCAAACACAGCGATTTAAAAAAATTTAAGAAATAAAAAAATTGTAAGAGCTTAAAAATGTATAAAGTATAAAACTAACCACAAAATACTGATGTAAAATTTGTACATGCTTTCATTGGCAAAGTGTGCTGTACAGAACACTTAGCCAATGAAAGCATGTACAAATTTTACATCAGTATTTTGTGGTTAGTTTTATACTTTATACATTTTTAAGCTCTTATAATTTTTTTATTTCTTAACTTTTTTTAAATCGCTGTATTCATACATTCACCGCAGCTGGTTCTGGCAGAATAGCCAGCGTTGCAGATCCGTCTGCGGCATTATGCTGAGTCAGAACCATTTTGCCGTCACGATCTCATGCGACTTGCGTTTTAAGCAGATTTAGGTACAGGTACTGTTTTTGTTAAATGTCTATTAAAATTATTATTGTTGTTATTGTTTTGCTTGAATCTACTGTTTATATTATTTTGTTATATGTTTTATCTTCTCTTTTTCTGTGTCTTGTGTGATTGTGACAGCAAATAAACGATTTCTATTCTATTCTAATATTTTAACATATTATTCTCATCCCACATTTATAGCAAATAAACTTTTCTATTCTTTTCTAATAATCGGTCATGTCTCGTGTGCAGTTATATGTGCCCTAAGTTTTATTGCGGGGCCGGGGGTGTTGTTAAACACATATAGGGTTTAAAAAAAACATGTTATAAATGTGACCTTTTCCAAGACGATAACGCAGTACGGCAGATTATACAGAAGACCGAAGAGTATAACCGTTCACTGTGTCTAGCGTTCGTGAACTACGAGAAAACATTCTGAGTTCTTCTAAAATCCCTGCAGCAATACCACATTCATGCCAGACTCGTCGTCACACCATTTTGTCACACCGGCGAGTAATTTTTTCCAGCGATGTAGGATCTACAACACCTTTTATATCACATCATTAATGTTGTTACGTCGAAGTAATGAGATAAGTCTAAGTTCAGGACAAGCTGCCCCACCTAACTGCAACGTGGCGTGAGACAGGGGGATGTTATATCCCCGAAACTGTTCACCAATGGTTCCCACCTACAGTTTGTAGACGACATAGTTATATATCGGTGCAGGATCTTAGTGAGATGCTCGATTATCTGAACACTGCTTTTCGACGAGTGGACCTCGGCATGAATTCGGACAAGACTAAGGACATGTTCAACGACCGAATCGTGTCGGGGCCAATTATTGTCAGTGAGGCGACAGATGTCCAGGAATATGTCTACCTAATCTAGACAGACTTGAGGATAGACTATTCAATCAGGCAGAGGGATTGGATTGGATCATAGATTGTATGATATATGGTAGGTTGTCTGTTCTCCAAATAGGTACTATATTATGTTCTATTTTCAAACTTCCTTCTGACTTTTCTAAAAGAAGAGAATGACGTTCGCTTAAAATAGTCTAAGTTAATTAAAAACTTCCAAGAAAAGTTTATATCCGCCACGGATTTTCCGCAGAAACTAAATCGGCCGTGAAGTGGAACCAGATTCGGCCCTGACTCTGCGCACTTCGATGGCTAATTTAATTACTCAATTAACAAATTATAAATTATAATTCAATTTATAATGCTGGACAAAGGCGCAATATTAACTTGTTGAATTAATATAAAAAAAACTTAATCCATAGTATGAACTATAGGTACATTAGACCAGTATTATCGATCGCAAATTCTATGTTGTTTGTTATTTTCATCATTTTATTAGTTTTCATGAATATAATAGTAAGTACTGATATATTATTATTTTATATTTAGGTTTTTAGGGTTCCGTACCCAAAGGGTAACCAACGGCACCCTATTACTAAGACTACGCTGTCGGTCTCTCTGTCCATCTGTGTGTCCTTCACTCACCAGGCTGTATCTCATGAACGTGATAGTTAGACAGTTGAAATTTTCATAGATGATGTATTTCTGTTGCCGCTATAACAACTAATACTAAAAAACAGAATAAAATAAATATGAAAGAGGGCTTCCATACAACAAACGTGATTTTTTTTGCTCGATATTGATAACGGCAACAGGTAGACGCTTGAAATATTCACAGAATATTTAATTATACATTCACTTTAAAAATAAATAATAAAATTTAAAAAAAAACTACTTAAAGGGGGTTCCCATACAACAGACCATCAATAGACATGATTTTATGGTACGGAACCCTTCGTGCGCGAGTCCGACTCGCACTTGGCCGGTTTTTGTATTTGGTTTGCTATAAGAAACCTCTTATTAGAGCCCCATACCTACAAATCTTTTACTGTAACCTTTTGTGTTCGTGTTTGTGAGTACAATAAAGAATAAAGAATTAGTTATACCCGATATGCTTAAAAGATATTATAACTAAAGAATATAAGTAATAAAAAGAAGCTTCATTGCTTTACTACAATTAGTACCTATTGTCTTACAAAAACTCATTTCGTTACATATACAGGATGTTACTCAGATAACCTTTTTCCTACAGACAGGGTGTTCTACCCATGAATATGGAACACTTTTACAATGGCGCAAGATATCAAATCGCGAAAAAAACAGATGTTCCATAAAAAAAAATCTCGAACAATATGTACAAAGGGGAAAAAATATGTAGTTGCATGTGGAGATTTTAATGTAAATTTATTTAAGGAAACATCAATGCAAGCTAAATGTACTATACATTTTATTTAAGACGTGTAATTTAAAAACTACAAGAACTACAGATCACTTTATATATGTCATACATATTTTGTCATATACGTATGTAATTTTAAAGATAAACTTATCGGTAAAGCCGATTCTAAAGGCTTTAATTTTAGTTTTAGTGCTCTAAAAACTAAATTTTCTTCATTTTAAAATATTTCTTTGGTGTTAACAACAGAAGCTGTATAAGCTATATACTTTGGAAAAAATTTAGTTTTGACAGTACTGAAACTTCAATTAATTAAAGCCTTCAAAATCGACTTTACTAAACTGATCTGATCATAGTGGATAAATTGTCAATGAATGTTAAATCAAAATTAACAAATGTTAAGGACAAGGACATTCGTGAAATCAAGTCAAGTCTTTAATACACCATAATTATATCAAAATTACAATATAAAACTAAGAAATAGTACTACATAAAATAAATAACTAAATTATCCTAATAGAAACAGTAAAAATTACACAAAAAAATACAGTAAACGATTAGTTAAATTTAATCTTACAGTAACAATCCGGATAAGCTTTACATGGAATTCTTTGAAACCATATATCGACATAATTTGAAAAGCAGTTTAAGCAAAAGAAAATTATTCACAAAATAAATAAAGGACATTCGTGAAAGCAAAGATCATCTAAGTAAGATCCACCTATCCGTGGTCCAGTGGTGAGAGCCTTGGGCTCTCAGCCCGGAGGTCGTGGGTTCAATTCCCGCGGGGAACACACATAGTGGAAAGTCACTTTGTGAATTGTTCTCAGTTTGGTTAGGACATTGCAGGCTTGAATTACCTGATTGTCCGATAAGTAAGATGATTCCGTGCTTCGGAAGGCACGTTAAGCTGTTGGTCCCGGCCACTTTCTAGTAGAGTGGTCGTTATATAAACCACGTCAGAGGCCGTAAGGCGGTTTAAAAACTCTGACACCAGGGCTTTTCGGGCCGATAGGTCTTGCAGCCCACACGATAAGAAGAAGAAGATACCCTATCTTTTATGAACAGAAATTATACAATCAAATTGCAAATTTCATTGACTCTGTCGTATTCTAAATCTTTTAAAGACATCTACAAGCGGGCTAAGCATGCATTTTTAAATAAGATCAAAAATTCTGATCATAAACCAAAAATTGTTGGGATCATACAAACAGTAATACCGGCAAATACAGGATGCGGCATGGAAACTTGCTGATTTAAAACGTCAATAAAAGGAGTAGAGATATTATTTAAATTAAATTAAATAAAAAACCCGGCCAAGTGCGTGTCGGACCACTCGCAGTGTAGGGTTCCATATGACAGCTCTAATGATCAATACATTGAACCTCCATTGAACTACCCGATTTCTCAAGTTCTGTTTCAAGCATAACGACGGGTTGGTGTTGGATATTGGCGATCTATGTATGTATGTATCGATGTCACTATAAACAATACATTTCTGACCTTTGGTCGCATAACGTCCACTATATCAAAATGTCCACTCATGAAAAATACAAGCCAAGCGATCGCCAACATGTTATGCTTGAAAGAGTTGAACGGAACTTCAGAATTTGGGTGATTCAATGCATTGACCATGAGGGCCGTCATTTGACCGATCTAATATACTCGTACTACGTAACAAAAAATTAGGTTGGGGAAAAACTCTTTTCGCAAATAGTATGTATGAACTTATAATAAAATCTCTTTGGCTATACCTGGCTGTATCTGGCTGGTTTTGGTATTATTAAAAAGTTTAAATTTTAAGAAAGATAATTCCAAATTCAAATTATTTTAGGTAAATTTGTGATTTTCATTTGTTTTTATAACTGTTAAGATGAGTGAATCTAATAAAGAAATTCGATAAATTTTAAAATTTTACTACAAAAAAAATCAAAATGCAACGCAAGGCGCGAAAAACATTCGTGATGTTTATGGACTTAGTGCAGTATCTGTGAGAGTAGCACAAATTTGGTTTAAGCGTTTTCAATCCGGAAATTTTGATGTCAAAGATGCACCTCGCTCTGGGCGCCCTGTTACGGATAAAATGGATGCCATTTTTGAAAAAGTGGAGCAAGATCGGCATATCAGTAGTTACGATGTAGCTGAAGAACTGGGGATTGACCACAAAACAGTTTTGGCGCATTTGAATAAAGCTGGGTACACAAAAAAGCTCGATATTTGGGTGCTTCATGAGCTCACTGAAAGAAACTTAATGAACCGTGTACTCCTTTGTAATTCTTTATTACGACGTAATTAAACCGAACCATTTTTGAAAAACCTGATAACTGGTGATGAAAAGTGGATCACGTACGACAAGAACATTTATTATTTTACAAGAAAAATTAAATTATAATTACATACTTTTACTTTTTTTCATTGAACCTCAAATCAGCATGTGTTAAGTTAGGGTATAAGCTATATTCATTCTAAATTTCATCTAAATCCGTTCAGCCGTTTCAGCGTGAAAGAGTAACAAACATAAACACACACACACACGAACTTTCGCATTTATAATATTAGTGTGATAATTGTGTTCTAAAAGTTGGTGATAAATTAACAGGAGGTGGTAACTGAAGTTTATGTATGATTTTCTTTAGTTACATCCCAACAATTACAACAGAGAAACTTAACTCTTCCAATGCCCGGTAACTTTTCAAAGAATATAATGACAAATGAACTAATAGATTTTACTTCAGTCATGTCAACCTGTGAAACAATGTTGAAAAAACTTAAATCATGAACAGGATTTGTGGGATCATAAATAATAATAGCAATCGGAAGATAAAGCAAATTGATAAGGTCAAAACAGTGCACAATACCATTGTAACTGACCTCACAGACATTGCCAGCTGTTTTAATAATATTGAGCAAACGGACACAAAACCTCATGCGAGACCAAAAAATAGTTATAATAATAATATAAAAAAATGTAATAAGTATATCTTTATGTCACCAAGCGACAAGTACGAAATAGCGAAAGAAGTAAAAAAATAAAAGAAAAAAATTGCGTAGGAAACGACGGCTTACACACGAAAATAATAAAATGATGTCACCTTAAAAGTAAACCGATTATTTGTTACAATATAAGAGGCCCGTTTTGGCGTCTGTCATCGAACAAATCGGTGAATGAATAATTAATAATAACTAATTTAATTACAAATGTATAGTTTTCAGATTTTTCCCTATACTTGTATGTAGTATAAGACGGTACTACTTGCCAAATCGAATAGGTCTAGATCAACGGGAAATACCCAATACATTACTCAGAAGTTTGATTTTGTCACAACTTTAAGGGACTATAGATCTGAGTACATATTCTATGGTTTTAATTTCAACTCGATACCTCTACGCGTTCCCGAGATAAAGGGTCTTGAAAGACAGACAGACGGACGGACGGGCAACAAGGTGATCCAGTAAGGGCTCCGTTTTTTCCTCTTGAGGTACGGAACCCTAAAAAACAGGAAACAATGCTGTTTTTATCATATGTTTAGTTTAAAAGTTATGAAAGTGCTTTATAACCTATTTGGCACAATAATTTGATTATATTTTTCAGTGAAATTACGCGGCACCGTTATAAATGCATGTAAAAGTTCAGAACTAAAAGGAACCTGAGTATGGTCTACCGTCATTAACAGTTGCAAAAAAAAAGGATATAAAAGTTTACACCTGGCTTTGTGGCTCTGAGTACTGAGCTCATTTAAGCTAATTACAGATCATTACAATTATTTTATTGAATATAAGGTGACTTTCCTTTTTACTCGTATAGCCAAATTCATACTGGAGACTCGGTAAGTGGTCAGGACCAAGACTGTTTGCGAAATAAGAAAAAAAATTTTTGATCCTCTATACTTGTGCAAGAACAACCTCGAATCTATTAGAATAGGAAGTCTAAATTTTAGTTTGAGTATTTCACAGAAAGTGCAATTGAACCTTGGTCCTGACCACTAAACGAGTCTCCAGTATGAATTGGGCTTTGTAAACGAAAGTCACTTTATATCCTTATACTCTTTCCTTAATATTTTTATGTTGAATCGAATTAATTCGGTGATATTCAGCGATTAATGGTTACAACACTATTATAAAAAAATATTTGACTAAGAACCTAACACTTTTTGAGAAGTTTCGTGGTAATTTAAATTTGCCTTTTATTTTGGAATTTAAGTAAATTAATACTTGAAATATTATCTGTCATTATATATAAGGTCCTACAAATCAAAGTAAAAAAAAATTAAAAGATGACAGAGTAAGCTTAATATACCACTTTCCACCGAAAACAAAAAAAATTGCGCAACCTTTTTTTTCCTTTCCATTGAAATTTAGTCAGCTGATTCAACCACTTTGTACTGGGAAGTGGAAAAAACTTTTTCCTTCTGGAATGTGATCAGTTAACGATACCCTAGAATTATTTTCACTTATTATTGTAAGACTGTATATAACATAGATATAAAATAGAAAAAATTTACGGTTTTATTCTAACCATAGACAAACTATTATTCGTCTTTGATTCTAACACAATAAGGTAATAATAATTGGTTTACGGTTTCGTTAATTCATTTAAAGTTACATTCTATGGTCGTTTCTAGCTGTCAAACAGGCCTCTAAAGGTGCAAGCAGGTGCAAGCCTATAATAATAGATATATATACTATATATCTCTAACGACCTATCTAACGTTACCCAACACTATGGGATAGGTGAGAAAAAAAATTCATCCCCCCTTTTAAGGTGTATTGGAGGTACCCCTAAAAATTAGGAACCCTAAAAAGACAGTGAAACAGACATTCCAAACTACATACCTATAGTGCTTATTTCTATTTACGCAAAATTATTTGAGCGTCTCATATACAAAGAAAAATAAGGAAAAATAGGTCTACAAATTTTGCTATAGGTATTTATAAAAGACTTTTTCAAACTGATAATTGAAAGTGTTGACCAAACAAATCAAATCAAACAAATTTTTTTAGACATGACAAAGGCGTTCGATTATGTTGACCACAAATAAGAGAGATAGTCTATGAATATGAACTACTAAAATCATATTTGAATGAAAGAAAGCAGGTCTGTGAAATACATCGAATTTGCTCTGAAACCAATACAGATAATTTTTATACATCAAAGTAAAAATTAGTAAAAAGTGGTGTTAGTTGATAAATGAAATCCATTCCACTCAATATATGTCTGTCTGTTCGTTCGCTTATAACTTGAGAACCAATCAATTGATTTTGATGCAATTTTCACTGAAAGATAAACCATTTCTTCGGAAAGGTTTAAAGCTATGTATCATCACGCTATGACAAAAGGGAGCAGAGCAATGAGAATTTTAGTGAGACATATGGAAGGTTCGCCGCCGTAGCATAGTCGATCTTCGCGGGTTCAAACCCCGACTGGTAAAATTTGTTTTCACTTTTTAGTTTTTATTCTTTTATTTTATTTTCAGAAAAATATTTCCTTTTGTAAAAAAATATTAACGCTGAAATTATATTTCTTGACTGAGCAAAGACCAATAACTAAAATATTTTTATTTTCAAGTGCTTAGAAAACGCCATCTCTGGGAAGCTATACTGGATAACGGCTCAGTAAGCTGGCGTTGAAATTGTTTGTAAGCTGGCGTTGAAATTGTTTTTATTTTAATACACTAGATGGCGCTGCATGTTTCAAAATATCGAATTTGACGCAGTCTGGTTCAAATCAACTCACGTTAAAGTTTGTCTACACTATTATATAAAGAAGAAAGATTTGTTTGTTTGCATATAATGGGTAATATCTAGAACTACTGAACTGACTATATAGGTAAAAATTCTATAAGCACTCAATAAGATTTTTAGTTAATCATGTGGTATGTACGCCTTGCGTAGTCGTACGTATGTACTCACATCGTCGGGGTTTCAATCATCCACTGGTAAATGTTTTTTTAGGACAACTCTCAAGTTCAAGTTTATTATCAAATATAGGTATTGGTGAGATTTTTGTAGAACATGGTGACCAGGATCTAATGACGGGACTGGGAGGTGGGTACGAGATCTCCTCAACGGATAACAGCAGACCCTTCGAGTTTGGGCTTATTTTATTGGTTTTTATTAGCACTTTGGTAAAACATGGTGACCAAGGTCTGTTGATGGAACTGGAAGGTGGGTATGGGTTCTCCTCAACGGACAACAGCAGACCCTTCAAGTTTAGGCATATTTGATTGGTCTTTATTAGCACTTTGATAAAACATCGTGACCAGGATCTGCTGATGGGACTGGAACTAAAATGAAAACAAATAAACTAACTGTTTATTTGATTGGTATTTATTAATACTTTGGTAAAACATGGTGACCGTTGCATATTGTCGTTCAAAAAATTATATTGTTTTGTTTTCCTTATTTCCACGAAAATCTCTTCGACGCGGGCGGAGCCGCGGGCAAAAGCTAGTTATTAATAAAATGGCTCACAAATAATGAACTTATTAGGTAAGACAAAGGTGATGGAAGTATATCATCCACAAAACACGCCCGCTGTATTCAATATGATGAAAATGTCATACAAGTTGTGGATCATTATAAGTTTTTGGGTCTTCAACTCGATAAGCACTGCAACTGGAAGCACTAGCTCTAGCAGCCTATAATGGGTACTTCGTAGATTCCATTATCCGCTACGGCATTATCTTTTGGGGTGACTTTTGTGACAGCAAACAGATCTTCAGAATGCAAAAAAGTGGTGTTAGAGCTATGACTGGAATTAAACATTGAGACTCTTGCAGACCGCATTTTAAAGATTTAAAACTTCTTCCGTTCCCAAGTCTTTATATTCTTGAGTGCCTGATATTTGTACAAAGTAATTCCGAATACTTTAATGAATCACAATACGTTTCAAAAAGGCTACAAAACAGGATTCATTTGAAAATGCAATTTTCTAAATGTAAACTCCAACAAAAAGGCATTTATAGCATGTCATTAACACTACATACATTTAAATTAATTAGTTATAAAATATTACAAGAAAAATAATATAACAAAGTTACTGAATATTTAGATGATGATTAATTTTATGTAAAGAAAGCTTATCAAGGTATGAAGTGCGTGTGTATCTAATAGGTATTTACTATCTTACTAGAAGGTACTTAATTTTGTGACTAAGTGTTACTAATATAAAACGTTGACATGATTCCTCATTAAAATGAATGTTTATTTTGAACATGTAGTATTAAGCCTGATAATTTAATTGACATTTTATTTTATATTTTAATTGTTTTTAATTCTTACAATCTTAACATTAATTCTTATAGGTTTAAGTTATAATTATAATTAAGTTTAAATATTGTTATTATGTAATGTCGAAGGCATTATTTATATCCATTATATACTTAATGACCTTTATGTGAAAAATGCTTTATAACAAATAAATTATTTGATTGATTGATTGATAAATCAATTTAAGTGTATCATTTTATTTATTGATTGTTTAAGTTATAACAAACAAAACGTCGTGTATATGTAAGAATAAATTTAAACAAAAGAATATAACTAAAAAAATACATTATGGTAATTAGAATTCCAGTGAGTCTTTTCGCACATAACTCGATTTTGGCGAAACTAATGTGTGGCATCACATTTTAAGAAGCCAGACCAAAAGGCAAAAAAAAAACGCTTAGCTTTATATGAGGCTTAAAGACAATATTTTCAAATTGGGTCTATGAAGAATCAACATAGGCATTAGCGTAATAGTATAACAAGTCCTTACAGATAACAAAATAGAAACGCACTTTATCGCACAATTCTTCCGAAAACATGGGACAACTGAAAACATAATGCCTTGACAGAAAGGATCATAAAATAGGTATCGTGAACGTAAGGAAATGCAAAATGAAAAATAACTTTTGGAAATATCCTTCTTACTTTTTCGAAAACGATGGAGAATATACGTCATTGCTGTCATACCAATATGCGGGCGGAAAAAATGTATGAAAATCCATTGTTAACGTGCTGAGCGGGCAGAAAAAGTATATGAAAATCCGTGCGTGCTCGTACGTTAACGTGCTGTTTTTTTTATTTGTTGACAACATCCGTACGATTAGCATAAATGTTACATTAAAAAGGGTATAAACTTAAAAAATGAAAAAAGATAAGTCAAAAAGTTTTTTTAAATAAAGATTTTGTCTTTTATTTTCCTCGCAGGTGTAGTATAAAGCACTATGTATCACTCGGGAGAAAGTGCGATTCCCAACTCGGTGAACAATGTACTATTTCTAGTCAGCTTTTCCATTAATATTTTAAACAAAAATAAAGCATACAAATATTGACATCTTTAGCAAGATGTATTCCTGAAAGTAGTTATCGGCTCGACAGTAGTTTCTTCCATTTCATTTTTTTTTTGTACGATCCGTTTGGACAGCATATGGAGAATTCCACACAATACAACAATATTCTAAAATACTCATGTATAATACAAAATAGTGTTTTGTAGTTTACTGACCGTTTAAAATATTTACCAAGACGCAAAACTAAGTCCAGTTGCTTTATTTATTATTTTTTCAATATGAAGGTTAAATAAGGTAAAATAAAGTTGACTATCTAAAGTTACGCCTAGGTCTCAAAATATTGGCTGATAAATTATTGTTAAATTTAAGTAGGTTAAGCTTTATACCAAAATCAATAATGTAGCATTTATTTAAATGAAGAAGTCGATTCTGTGTACAATAATCAACACAACGATTAAGATCATTTTGAAGGTTTTCACAATCTGCGATAGATCTAATTGCTTGGTGGATTTTAGTGTCATCTGCATACAGCAGATGGTTATTAGTATTAGCACTGAAAACTTTTTCTTTAATGTCATTTACATAAATAGTGCACAGGCAAGGACCCAAATGGGAACCCTGTGGAACACCAGAAGGGACACGAAAAAATATTGATGAAGACCCCTCAAGGTGCATAGCCATGTCACCGTCTTATTACAAAATTTGATAATTGTTTTTCGTTATAGACTTAAGTTTAAGACCTCTATTATACAGGTATTTACAAAGTCACAATCTGACTGAAATGCAAAATTTTTGTATAGATACAATTTAAGCTAAAAAACAACAAAATCAATATTTAACATTTTAGCGAAATAGTGCCTTTTAAAATATCAGTACAAGGTAATAAAGGAGGTCTTATGCTTTGGTCTATAACGAAAAACAACAGAGTAAATCGGGTTATCAAATTTTGTACCAAAGCGGTGGCGTGCCCACAGAGCTCCAGCTTGGCTACGATTACGGTTGTAGGATTTGATCCACCCAAGAAGTTCACAGTGTTTGGAAGTCATGCATCTTAGAAATTAACAATTTGTGAGAGATTTAGCAAATGCTTTAGAAGAAAGAATCGATTATTATTTATTTTATATTCTATTTTCGGCACAATTAAAGTAAGCATTCTTTCTATACCAAATTTTATGACTTTTTTGTTTATATTTCGTTAATTTAATGAGTGAAATCGCAAACCAAGGTGGGTAGCGATGGCATGAATAAATTTTGCGCCAAGGCACATGTTTTTATAACATCATTTCCGATTGAATAAAAAGCAGAGATAGCTTCATTTGTTAATAGACTTTCGAATATACCCCAATTTCCCCAACCCAAAGTAATTAACCCGGCAGGAATACTGTTAATATCTGTTTTATTAAAAATAAATTGCGTAGTACTTTTCGGCTCTAAAAGATTAGGATTGTCTCATAATAATATGTAGGTATATAATATCAAGAGATACGTAGTTCAAATCTTTACCGGTAAGCGGCAACTTGCAAGGTGAGACTGTGCAGTCACTATTTTAAAATATTAAATCAAGGATTCAAGCATTTATATTTAAACACCAGTTATACTGTATCAAATCCGAGAAAGACATAAGGTTAAAAATTGCAGGTGCAATTTCATCATTATTAGTTTACTAAGATACATGTTTTGAACCGTCACATGTTTTGAACCGTCTTGGAATACACTATTTCCAAGACGCAAAGTCCGGATGATTTTGTATATTTTTGCATGAATTTTATCAAAACATGAAAACGTTCAAGTTGCATTGTTTCGATTGTACTCGTTTTACGAGGTAAATACACACAAGCGATATGCAGTATTTGGGTCGATTCAATGAGCCGACGGATGCTGCTAAGCATGAAATTTCTTAATTATTGTAATCATATCGACAATCCCATCTCCCATTGCAGTTTGATGTTGTGGCAGATTCACATTTTTTATTTTTAATAGTTGTAAAACTTTATACACACCTGTATGTTAAAACAAATATTTTTTTAATACACCTGCTCAAAATATGATAGATTACGTGCGTAAAATTACATATTTGGCACTCGTGCTTTTTGTTTTTACTACTGACGCCATCTAGGGGAAACCGGCGACACCATTTAGTAAGCATGTAAACCTTTGTTTTACTTGTCGTTTTGTTCGTATTTCTGGAAGTAACCGGATACACTAAAAACTGCCGAAGATTAGTATTTTCAAAATTTTACATTTATTATTATTAAATAGATTAAATAAGTTAAATTGTATAAGATGTTTTTAAATTCAAAACAATTTTAGAGGTCATAATTTATATTATATTTTAACTATCTCAGAACTTATTATTAAAAAGATGTAAGAAAGAGACATTAGTCTTTGCAGTACAGATTGGCGCTAATCAGACTGCGTTTTCTTCAGTAGACTTGTATTTGTTTTGATTTGCAACAAAATTGCTTTTATTTGATTAATTAATGTAACTTTTCGCAGGTGTATTAAAAAACGTCGTTTGATGCACGTGCGAAAGTGTTGATATTTAGAGTCACGACTGACATTTTTTGCCGAGACGCAATCTCTCTCGCAGCCTTTTTGCAGTTTCAATGCACTTTCGATACTATTCTCATAATACTGCACAAAATACACAGGACAAATTGCTTAGAGGAATCATTTTATATTTGACTGAAATCTGATATGTGGACAATTTTGAGGAATTATTAATTTTAATTAATTCTTAAGGAAAATATAACTGTCACGGACACATAAAAACTCCAAATTCCTTCCACCTATAGCTTCTCTGGCCAACTTAGACTTATCATTTGCACGAAGGCTGGCTTTCCTCCAAAGATGTGCGAGGAAGATGAGCGGTGCGAAGTTGTGAAGTGGAGCTGTGAAACGGTGTGACATCTTTCACCAAAGCTGAGCGGTTCGAGGATATGTACTGAATGCACTACACTCTGCACCTAGCTCATTTTCCTCGTACACATCTCGCACGCCTCCCTCGCTCGCATCCTTTGCACACAATCCTCGCACACATCTCTCGCTTGCATTGTACTCGCATATACAATGACCTCGTTCCGCTAAGCCCTTTTCCACAAGAGATGTGCTATGCGAGGTTAGGAAAATGAAGCAATCCTATTGGTAGATTGTTTTCTCACTGGCCAGTCGTCTTCCTCGCACATCTCCAAGGAAAGCCTAAGTGGTTGTTAGCGAAGATGTCGAGGGCAACTCCAGTGATTTCCAAGTCCGAGGTGCGTAGATGAAATTAAATAATATTTATTCATTAGGTGGTAGAGCTAATGTCGGGCTCGACTGTGGAGGTACCACCATCTTACTCGGAAATCCTCCCGAAGTTATTCGGGAGAGAGTAAGAGGACAGCTCTCAGGCAAAAACCAGGCGGCCCACCATTGCCTGGGACCGATGGATGGCGGTATATCCATCCCCAACGTGACGGGCAGCGGCGTCACTGGTGCAAGGGTGTCGGCACCGCGCTCACCAACCCACCTGCCCAGCGTGTGTGAGTATGGGCATTTCTTCCGTGAGGACCGCCAAGACTGGCGAAATCCTGAAAAGGCTTATGTCCAGCAGTGGACGAAACAGGTTGATGGATGGATGGATGGATTCATTACCAACATCGTAAAAAAATATTAACCAGGAGATACACAATTTGCTTGTAGGTAAATACATAGCAGTGTAGATTAACGTTGGAAACCAAGCAAAATTAATTTGTTTTAAGGTTTTCAGAAATAGATAACTACGCGCGCGAACTGCCGCGAGCACCTCCTTCCTTCTCTTTTGCAGAAAGCGGAAGATGATTACGGGAGGACGGGAGAGTGATGCTGCCTTCCTTCCTCGGATCAAATCGCCTTACACGAGGTATGGTATCGGTTTCTGAAATTGAAATATCAACACCGACCTTGCGACACAAAGTCAGTGCATGATTTCTCATTTTTGAAGGCAATTCCCGATATTTCATTATGAGTAGGTCGTTTTCTTGAAGACTTGTTATCTAATTTCATTATTTTGCTCTCTAATTTACTTTCGGTTCCTCTTATACTTTTCTATGGTGTTAATCTTTTCAGTCTACTTAGAAAGCTTATCGTTCACTTTATCAATCTTTCTAGATGTAACATCGAAGTCAGCACAAATGGTTCCCTTTGTCTCGACAGTTTTAGCAGCACCAATCTAGAGGTCCGCCAAAATTTTCAGCTCTTTATTTAGGTACATGTCCTTATTATGTACAAATAATTTTAATACTAATTAAATGTGTTCGTGCGACTTGTGGCAACTCTCAAGCAGTGGCGTAGCTAGGTGGACAAGGGCCCCGGTGCATAGAGAAAGAATCGGGCCCTCGCCTTCTCTTGGCTGACCCTCTCTTTTCAAAGCTTAGATTAAAGGGCCCCCTGAGCTCCGGGGCCCTGGTGCACTGCACCACCCGGCCCTACGATAGCTACGCCACTGCTCTCAAGATAAATCATGCAAACCATTATCTAGGAAACTAATAATTAAATTATTTACAAATACGTTGACTATATACTTATATGCCAATAATAGTACGTGTACGTGTAGTATATTTTAGAGTGTCAGCTCACGTGAGTTTTAATAATGAATTGTATATATTCTAACCCGATAACAGCTAAAGATGTACATTCAAAAAATACAAGGTATTCTTACAGGTTTATTCTAGATCACCAGTCTAAAACATAACCTTGCAATAAATCATGCTACCCGATGTGCATAAAGGTTAATAACAAACTTCCACAGAGTACCTATAAAAAATCTTCCTCTCTCATTTTCTAAACCTAATTAAATAAAATGATTACAAAATCGGAAGTTTTACAGTGTAAAAGAATATATTGTCTTGAACTTCCAACGGTACATACATTTAATAAATATAATAACAGTTATTAAATTAAAATCCAATTTATTTTAGAGACTATAATACATAAATGATTACTTATTGTGTTTTTGTTTTGGGAATGTTTATTTTATTGATATGAAGTATTGTTTACAATTAATAAAACTAAGTTATTGTTTTATCAAATTGATTTATATAAAAATTTGCGTGCTTAACCAAAATTAGCTAATAAGGAGCTCTTTTGAATGTACCCAGCTACAATATACTGTTTACCCTTACTGTGGCAAATGAAATTAAGAAATTTTCCTCCTTTACAAACTTATCTAAATTTATCATTTCCAACGGTCCCTTCGCCTTAGCTCGGTTCTCACTAATAAATAAAAGAGCAACAACTTGTCTGTCCAATTGTTCCTGCTCCAAGGCAACGGGTTATCAGACTTTTCAATTATCGTGTACGGCCGACGACGTATATTTGAACGACTTTTTATAATAAGACTGCAATTTAAATCTATTTCTGTAGCCTAATTTATGTAGGTACCTTACGAATGACCATTATACACCAGCAATTTTATTGTTATGCTTGACGTTGATTTTCATGTTTATGTCTCGGCTTACTCGTATTTACTGAAATCGTTGGTTAATTTATTTAATTACCTATGTTATGACAGTCACTGAAAGGAAATTAGATAATATTTATTATACATTTATAATTCTGCTGTATATTAAATGTTTTAGAGGCCAGTATGCTTGTGCCGTGACCTTGCTTTGTAATTTTAAATCAAGGTTCCTCTTGGAATGGAAGAAGGGCGGCAATACGGTCCAGTGCTCTTCGATGTCTGATCCTGAGATTCTTACTTAAGAGGGCGCAGAAAGAAAAATTACAATTTGATATTATTCAATTAAAACCGGAATCGTAAAAAAATGTATGGATAGGATATTATAATTCCAGAAGCCCAAATTGGTTCTAAAAGTAAAAGAATAAAACTGCATTTATAGAAAACAATCAGAAAGTTAAATCAAATCATTTATTTGTCAACATAGGTAAGTTGATATAACATACATTATGAGCCGGATATGTTGCGTCTTGTAGACATACAAATTTTTAATCTTAAATAAAGTCATGCATTACATTAGGTACTACATTACATAATTTATTAAAGAAACAATAATAATGACTTCTCTTAAATCGTAAACATGAAACGTTTTACAATACAGGCATTCATGGAAAATAAAAAATCCAATATTAAGCATTTATGACAGGACAGGAAGATACTATTCAAAATATTCATCACTCAAGAATTCGTCAATTGTGTAGTAGTCTTTTTTTATTAATAGGTTTTTAAGAGTAATTTTGAAATTGTGTAAGTTATCTATCTCTCGTAAGGCAACAGGTAAATTATTATAAATTTTAGGAGCCACGCCTAGCACACTTTTGCTAAACAGAGCAGTATTGGAGGTAAAGGAAGCAACCATGTGTTGGCACCTTTTGCTTTTGAAAGTGTTAAATAAATGTCTATTCGATTTTACAAAAAGGGATATTTCATATATATAGAGTGATGGAAGGGTGAGTATGCCGAGCTCTATGAAGTGTTTTTTGCAATGGTCTCTTTTTCGAAGATGCTTCATTGCCCTGACACACTTCTTTTGAGCTATAAATGCCCGTTTTTTGTCAGTAGAATTACCCCAGAAGATTACTCCAAATCGAAGAGTGGATTCAGTAAAACCATAATAAGCACTAAGAACTGCCTTAAGGTTTACAACTTTTGACAACATGTACAGTGCAAAAGAAAACTGATTTAATTTTCTACAAATCGTGTCAATTTGGTGTTTCCATGTCAGTTTATTATCTATGTGTAGTCCTAAGAATTTAGTTATGTCAATATCTTTAATGACATGATAACAATACGAAATGTCCAATTGAGCAGGTCTTTGTCTAAATTGCATGATACATGTTTTGTCTAAGTTAATCTTTAAATTATTTGAATCCAACCATTTAATAATAGATTTTAGTGCTTCATTTATTTCCGACCCTTGGTTATTATTTGTATTGAATATGACCGTGCTGTCATCAGCAAATAATACCATAGGATACTTAGTCGACTGAAGAGGGCCAAGTACACTGCCTTGGGGCACACCAAACACAATTTGCCTGGGTTTGGATGAATATGTTATTTTTGTCTTGGTTTTACAACAGATTCTTGTAATTTGAGTTATTTGGCTTCTGTTTTCTAAGTAAGACTGTATGAGATTTGCAGCATTTCCCCTCACACCATAACCTTGAAGTTTTCTGGCTAGCAATTGTTGATTCACATAGTCAAAGGCCTGAGTCATGTCCATGAAAAGAGCCACTGGGTGAACACCTTTGTCCATGCTGGTTATAATTTTGTACAAGAAGTCAAATATGGCTGAGTTAATATTCTTATTTTGTCTGAAACCGTTTTGTTCAGGTACAAGGACTTTATTTGTTTCTAAAAAGTTTTTAAGGCTTCTATAGATGACGTTTTCAAAGATTTTTGAGAATATTGAAAGCATAGCAACAGGTCGATAAAAATCCATGTCTTCTTTATCCAATTTCTTAAAAAGCGACTTAACGATTGACAGTTTTAAATCTTTGGGAAAGACCCCATGCTCAATGCACAAGTTTACAATATACAGGTGCAATAATGTCCGCCACAAATTTTATAACTTTAGTTTCAATGCCATCGTATTATAATTTTATTATAATGAAAATGTCATAGGGATCTGTGGGACGCATGAATATTGAATTAAGAATATAGTTATTACATGTCAGATTATTACTAATGTCAGAGTTTGACTTTACCTTGTCTATGTAGTGGTCATTGAAAGCTTGAGCAATAAACTTTGGAAAAACTTTTTATGTATGCTTTATCCTGGTAGTTGTTGGTTTAAATATTTCCCTAGGTTGCCTCACTTCTTTTATATTCCCATTTTCCTTAATGGCATTGGTAACATTTTCACTCTTGTATTTACTTCCTTCTCTATCTTCATTTTGTGTTTCGTCCTTATCATGAATTAAGCGATTGATATGTATATTCTCATTGTTCGATTTTTCACTTTCCGTATCACTATATTTGTCATTGTTACTACTGTTACTACTGTTACCTCTGATTTTGACTGAATTTCCATTTGTACTATGTGTGGTGCGGGTACTTTGCTAAACATTTGGTTAATAATGTCATGTCAATATAAACAAGAGCCCAGAAGCGAAAAATAGAAGAAAATAATACTTTTCAACGACGCAAAAATATTTCCATTGTCTATTTTACAAAGCTAAACTTAAATTTAAAGACAAGAACTATTAAAATTAAGCGAGTAGTTACAGAGTTAGCTCATTTTTTATCCAGAATACGCATAACGTAATAAATTTATAATAATGGTTTTATAAACTCCAGAACAAAATGCATAGTTTACATTTAAGGTTACAGTTTTATTGCTTAAGAGTTAACTCATTTTCAATGGATGCTATTAAAATAAATACTTGGAATATCATAAATATTTAAAAACGGATAGAACTCACTTTTGTAACTGTGCTTAGTACTCGACTGACCGCCGTGGGCAAAAGTACTCCCGAAGAGTCCAGATGATGATGAGTCATAATCTCATCGAAAGCTCGACTTGTGCCTTCTCGCACAGTTACAAAAGTGAGTCCTATCCATTTTAAAATATTTATGATGTCAACTCACTCTAATTTTAATAACTTGGAATATCTCTCTTAAAGGCCATGACGCCGCAATAAGAACTGCCAATAGGTAGCCGTCCGTGTAGTAATGAATTCATATAGATCAGCCGATGAATAAGCTACAATCTCTCTACAATAACACACTAAAATGGATCGGTAACGAATTTATTTACGAGTTGCATGGCCAAGTTTTAATTGATCAGAATAGTGCGCCAGCTTTTGCGTCTAGTGACATGTAACTAAACCAAACGTAAATATTGCAAACCTCAGGCACAGGCAAGACCATCTCCTCGTCTTTGCCATATTCTGACAGGCACTTTTCGTTATGGCCAAGGGTCAATCAAAAATCTAGCTGTTATAACAAGACACTCTTATTTCAAAATGAAATCACAGCAAGAACAACGAGTTTATTTTACTAACAACGACTGTAAAAAATATTAGAATATTATTGCAATAACGATTAAACTGTATTTTGCACCGAAACTCTTGTAGTTTATTTTTATATAACTGTACTAGTATTTCTATCGGTCCTCGATTTTTGAGCGTGTAGGTTCAACACACAATATAACAAAACCGGGTCAGATTCCAAATCCTGGGAATACCGTTTAGGAGTGTCCGTTCGTATGTCACGGTACATATTTTTTACAAATTTCTTCAATTGTTTTAAATATCTATAATAATTATTATTAAATCTGTATTTGAATGCAACTAAAACGGCTCAAAAATCGCCTTTGCCGTGGAAATTAAAAAGGTACTAAATACAGCCTTCCCCGGATGCCAGGTTAGACTTTTGAATGAAGAAGACCTCGTTGGAGTTAAAGCCGTGATGCCGCTGGTCCATATCTATATCTGCGGCTGCCACGTGGCACCGCGCGGCCCGCCACCGTCACAGTTGCGACATCCACCGTGTACCGCTATGTGCTACGCGCCAAATGCATAATAATCTATTGGAGTTTTTTTGGTACAAACGAACTTTTTTAGTTATAAACGAGATATTATGATCGCCGGGCGTCGGTGGGCGATCAAACTGAACTCAGCCCTGAGGATTTTGTGGAATGTCCGGTATCAAGTTTGTGTAGGGGACAGAGAGGGCTAAACATTCATAAAGGAAAGCTTCATAGGAATATAACTACGAGCTTTTTAAATGTAAACACTCGAAAAAATTAAAGTACATCAATTGCGAATAATCTTCTTTTATTGCAACTTCTGGGTGACCTCAAGAGCAACTTTCCTTTAGTGAAGAGAATCCCTCGCGGCGCCCGAACCACAATCGCAACCTCTCTGTCGTTCAGCTCAACAACGAAGAGAGCTAGACAAATCTATCAAATTGTGCTTACTGGAAACTACATGTTAGAAAAGGCAGATATGCAACCGGCTCTTAAACCCAAGAAATTAAAAATAATTTCTATAATTCTGAAAATATTTTGGACTTAATAACTTCAAAAAAGGGGGGAAGCAATTTTAACAATGTTATAAAGAAAATTGAAAACAAAGTGAACGAAAGGGATATAAGAAGAGCTGCAAAGCTGCTTTTTCTGATGACGCAATTACTCCTAATACGCCGGGCATGCTTTCGGCCCTGGATGAGAAACATCCACCTCCAGCTGTGCCTGCCTGCCTCAGCTGCCAAATCCACCTTAATCCTCAGACGGCAAACCTAAGGTGATGACAGAGGACGCGCTGCGCTGACCGCCATCATGTCATTCCGCAACGGTTCGGCCTGGGGCCCCGGGGCCGTCTCTCACCGCAATACTTTAAAGATCTGGTGTGTGGGACTAATCTCATTTCAACTGGTCAGGTGAAAAATTACAAATTACAGAAACTTCATACAGTGTTAACCTTATGGTCTTGAAAAAAAAGACGGGGGAATTAGACCCTTAGCGGTTGGAAATACAATCCGTCGAATGGTGTCTAAAATCTGCTGTGAGTATATTTTACCGGACCTGAACCTAAAAGCTGGCTGCGAAGTAGCTGTTCATGCAACCCATACATTCTTGGCACACAGTTCTGGTAAAGTCCCTTTGAAGGTGGACGCAAAGAGAATGTAAACGGGTGAACGTTGGAATGCCTTCAATTCGGTGGACAGAGGAGCCCTGTTGACCCGGTGTAAAAGAACATCTACCGTCTAGTTATCGCTATCTCTTTCAGTTTTATAGTTGGCCTTCAAAATTATTATATAAAAACCATCTATCTGATAGAAATACAATCAGTAGTAGGATGTTAACAGGGCGACCCAATCGGCCCGGCGATCTTCAGCCTGGCTATTCTGAAGTTTATTTCGTCGTTGACATCGAAACTAAATGTCCGGTATCTAGATGATTGGACTCTAGGAGGCCTGTCATGTCAGCACAGTGCTGGCCGTATCTCCTGCCACACTATTACCTATATAAATGACCGTCAACGTGCCGGCTATTTTAGAGCCAAAAGATATTGCACACGACGATGGCAAGAGGCCCGACGGGATAACGCTAATTCCGTGGCGGAACGGTCGTTCCTGGTGGGATGCGACCTGCGTCGACACCCTGGCTGCGTCCCACGACCAATCCCCGACGCTACGTTTCTACTTAGTTTAGGTTATAGTGGAGCGCCGATATCAACCTTACGTTAAAAAAGGAGGTCCTCTGTAACTTCAACTCAAACTTGACTCAAGAATGAGTTCAAGTAATCACTTTCCCACTTAAGGGCAGCGGATCGCACCGCTGGTGTTATCGACTACTGTCAACTAACAGCAGTACCTGTGATCGTCACGTTTTACCGCAACAGGCACAGGTCACCCGACATCGCACCCACCTCATCCGCACTCTGCCTACCTGTGTATGCAACAATAACGCCTCAAAAGGGTCAAGACAGGATAGCCCCGAGCAGTACCAAGCGCTGCTCCTCCACCGTCAAACAATATATGACATGATTGACTCAACTAAGTGTTGTTGGACCCGCCAGAGAAGCTGGCTCCCTCATTATCCAAGGAGGTACTCGGAGCTGCACGCACGCTCACCTCGCGGAATAAAAATGCACGAAACATAATTACGCCAAACCCTTGTTCCAAACGCTATCTTGACCTTGCGGCTTCGATAACTCCTACGCGGACGGGTGACCCGGACAACACCTCTAGCGTCGGGTTGCGTCCCACGACCAGTCGACCGCTGTCATGGCTGGCGTGGCAGCTGCAACGGCTGAGCGCAACAAGTGGCGCCAGCTCTCGGAGAAGGTTGTATGTTTGTGCCGTTTGGCGTGGAAACGTTTGGGCTATGGGGCCCAAAAGTGCGACGACTATTCCAGCTAAGTTTGTCACGCTTGGTCGATTTGTCGGATGACCCAAGAGCTGGAGCTTATTTTGGCCATAAGCGTGGCCATAGAGCGAAACAACACGGCAAGCGTCTAGGGCACCTTGACATGCGGCAGCGACAACCTCGACAAGATTTTTTATTTACTTTAAATTTAGATTATTAGGTTTAGTTTTAATTGTATATATATTAGCCATAGTTTTTAGCTATTGTTATGTGTTAAGATTTTTATATTTTTAAGTTAATTTTATTGTATTATATCAGTATACTTTAATATTTTTAAATAAGCATAACTGCATATTATATTTTATCTAACCTCATACCGTAAAATCCACATTACGAATTCAAAACTACTGGCATGATCAAAAATATTTTTCATAAACGTTTCTAAAACTCAAAAAAAACTATAGTACAGGTCTCCCAACAACATAATGCTATTAAATAACTTTTTCTGAGATTACAGTACATACATGTGATACTAACTAGGCAAAGGGAACTTAGCCCATACCAAATACCAATGAGGTTTTTATATAATGTTCTCCAATACGTACAAAACAGTAACGAGGTTACAGTTCAACTTTATTTTCAGCCAGGTCTCGTCTATGGCTTACGGTGCGTTGGACTCGGTCTGTCAACGGATGAACTGTTTGTTGCGCCATAGTTTTCGAGGAAATTTATTTATTACTTACTGTGTTTTTATGGGTCAAAATAATTATTTTGCCCTAATTGCAGGGATGGTGATGATACTTGACTCCACCAGACATTCTGGAAATAACAACGGAAATTATGAACACTTTTAGGGCAAGCTTTTACAATAATAATCAAAAATGGCTAACGACAAATTTACAAAAATTATGAAAACAGGTTATATTGTAGGCATGAGCTTAGATAAAGTAGTGAAACTAAATAATGTTTTAAATGTTTAAAATGTCCTCATATCTCTTTCTAGCTTTTCCCCGTAGCTCCTCTCGCGTGTTATTCGGCTTAACAACATGCTTTTTTCCGGGATACAAAGTAGCCTATGTGTTAGGTTAGGGTATAAGCTATATCCATTCTAAATTTCATCCAAATCTGTGCAGCCGTTTTGGCATGAAAGAGTAACAAACAGACACACACACACAAACTTTTGCAATTTTAATATTAGTGTGATATTCAGACATAATTTTTTATCGCATTGTTTTGTCATTAAACTTACGGTCTTCCTTTCATCTAACATATTATTATGTTCTTAAGTAAAAATTGGTCCTAACGATCGGTGATTTAAAATGTAGTATGTAATATTTTTTTGTCATGTTACGCCTTTGCATTTCCCAGTAAATATAAACAATTTTTCAAAAATCCGATGTTCAGTTCTACGTGTCAAAATGTTATCCAGTTAAAACAATTCGATCTTCAATATGGATTTTCCCTCTACGTCCCATTAAATTGGGACGTCCTGTATGTTATTAATAAGGTTGGGATTTTTGGTATCACACTGTGGTTCTAGAATATCAGAGTGGCTATTAGTTGTAGTATTTTTTTATATGTAACATGGTGATTGGTGTTAAGTAATATGATTTATGCCATTTAATCGTGGCTTTATAAACGGTGTGTATATTATTTTATTATCTTATTGTATGTTTTGCTATGGATTATGATGTTATTTATATAAATATCCTCTTTTGTATTTGGGTACAATCTTTTTACGGAAGTTCAAACAGCGATATCTTGACACATAAACTATTTCTACATAAACTTTCCAATTGAAATGCTATTTTCGATAATTGTATTTTGTCAACTAAAATAACTAATTGGTGATATTTAAAATGAACGATCCCACTATTTGTGAAATTAACTCCTGGCTAGAGCGGTATTTAAAATATGATGAAGAAAAATGTTAAGTATTTTGATTCATGTAAGCTTTTCATTTTGAATCATGTAAATAGCGTCTGTCATCAAAATAATTGTGGTGACAAAAGCCTTATTCAGAACTGGATAGAACCTTACAAAGAACTAATATTTATTGTTCCGCGTGTAACATTAACTTGAAAACTAAAAAGCATAATATACAAATATTATTTATGTTATTTAAGTTGTTTCATGTTTTCTTATAAATAAAACCACCCTAATATACAAAAACATAATAATAGTCAGGCTCACCAAAAAAAATGCAGCAATATTGGTGGTGATTTTTATCTAGCATTATGCTTCTAAAGGCTTCTTTCTTGTGAATTGCAATATTCCATGGAAGAAGGTGAACAATCCAGAATTTTAGAAAGTTGTTTGACAAGTATATATATAATTTTAAGAAAGAATTCCCGTGGGTTAAGGTATTTTCGTATTTATTCATTTTTAAGGTGCTTCCACAAGGGACTTCTTTCATGGCAAGAACTTTAGTCTGATTGAACTACTTTCCACATTATCTAATTTAGTCGACAATTCGAGTAAATTATCATTATCAACCAAATCGGATCGTGATGACAATAACGACTCCATGATACTCTAGAACCACAGCGTGATACCAAAAGTCCCAACCTTAGTTATGAACACCTTTGATGTGATATTTTTTACTAACGAGGTTTTTGAAAAAAATACCTGGCTTAGCATAATATAATATTATTTCCTAAATGATGCTTTTTGCAAATTATATATATTTTTTCTAAATAAGCCATAATGACCAATCCATTTTTCAATGTTTCATTCTTTATCAATAAATCTGACACAATGTCTTTTGTAAAAATTATATTCATCATAAATGGGGCAAACCAAGATAAGCTTGACAAAGTTTTCAACGCCTGCATTTATACGTCAATTGTTGGGGTTCCGTAGTCTGACAAGGAACCCTTATAGTTTTGCCATGTCCGTCTGTCCGTGGCTTAGCTCAGGGACTATTAGTACTAGAATGCTGTAATTTGGTATGGGTATACAAATCTATTACGCCAACAAAACGGTAAAATAAAATCATGAAAAAAAAATTATGTGTACTCCCATACACGTAAGTAGTGGATGTTTTTTTTTCTCATTTCTCCCGTAGTGTTGGGTATTGTTAGATAGGTCGTTCAAAAACATTTTTCGTTTTAGTAATCCGTTGGCGAAATATTTGGCTTTAAAGTGCTAATTTTCTTTATTGAATTTTTTTGTAGGTATGTGAAATAATTCACAGAAGTAGTATATATAATAAATTTAAAAGGAAAACTATCACAGGTAAGTAGGCTTTACAGGTGTACGAGTACAGGTCGCGCCAAACTTTTAACCCCCTCTAAACACGACAATGTATGGGCCGTTCTTCTAAATGTATGAGATTAGAAGTTTGGCGCGATCTGTATTAGTAGACCAACTTATAAAATGTACCGGGTAACTACGGAACCCTACACTGCGCGTGGCCCGACACGCACTTGGCCGGTTTTATTATGAAATGACAGCATTGACCTCAGAACTCAATGAATGACAGGAAATATTTTTATACAAAACATCCACTGATCTATTAAGATATCTATGAAAACATCGCGTGATTTTAGTTCGTCACGTGATTTGACGCCATAAGGGCATGTTGACCCGAGATTGAGAACCTCATTTTGCATTAAGTAGAACTGAACTCTATGATATTTCAATATTTTTGAAAATAGCGCGCCCTATGCCATGTCTGTTACGAGTTTACGACAGCTGAAATATCACGCGATGTCGAAAAATTATTCATAAAATAACTCTGCTTCTAGTTGAAATAAAATCACTTGATAACGTTCGTACAAATTGTATAAAGAAGAAACCAACTAAACGACACTCGAGTGAAAATCTCAAAAAGAAGATTATAAAACGTTTTATTTACAGTAAATGTAATTCAAACTTACTTCATAAACGTTAGAAGAAACATGTTCATTTGTTTTATAACTATGGGTATCCTGATTCTTATGACAAAACCGTCCAAAAACTGACATTTTATTTCTTTTTGCGTCATTTGGTTGGAAAATATCTTCAGCGACGACTGAGAAGCAGCAGACATGCATTATCGTGTGGCCACTCGCTCGGTAACACTCAGCTTATAATATGTTTGAAAAGATAATAAGACTAATCGGTGAGACCTTAGCCTAAATGTGCATCAGAATGTGTAAGTCCACGGAGGAACGTGACCAGAATAGAGGTCTCATGCTAGTGGGCTGATAGCCGTGTACGGCGAAAATGCATATTATCTATTTTGTCTAAACTGATGCCTAGATATGTCAGAAATTCGCACCGTTAGTGTAGAATGGAGCTGCCGCTAGGGTTGTGACCCCACCCGTATTTCTGGGAGTCTCTCGGAGTCGAACCCTGAAAATAAAAATCTCCTGCCTAACAAAATTGCTTATTAATAATCAGAATTCCTTCCAGAATTTCAAAATAAGGCGCAAAAACGTTGAGACAGTTGGGGTGGGTTGAATAGTAAATTGTTTCACCGCCGGCTGCGAGCGTATTTTATGTATATCGTTGGTTTAGAGACAATGGAAGAAATCCTATACTCCACGCTGTGCACTTAAATGCACACTCAGTTCAAAGAAATGTTTTGTCTAATGTTATGGTGGTATTGGTGAAAAGTGTTTGTCAATTATATCTGAACGTAATAAAAAAACTGTCGCCGTCTCTCTTTCACGCTGTCTCTCATTCAAAAAATGGCGAATTCTCCAACTGCTCCGACACAACTCAAGGTACTAATTTGATTTATCTAATAAAGCTGCTCCTGTTTAATAAAACCTGTGCTGATTCCATATTTGAAAGTATATTTACTATTCATTATCTGCAATATTTTGAATTCATTTCGTATGTCATACATACGCAAAAAATATACTGATTTCATGTTGTGCGTTTTAATGCACACCGCCAGGTTGACCGCATTTTCCCATTTTTTATTAAGGGAGGTCCCCTACCTAAATTCGCAACTCGATTTGTGTTGCTACAAATATCGACGGAAAAGACATTGAAATAACGTTTATATAAGCGCGCAGGGCGAAGTGGCTGTTACGACGATCGCTGCGTCTTCAAATAGCACAAAATAGGCGAAAATTTTAATTTTTACATGGACGCAATTATTAATTCAAAAGTTTTACTTGTGTAATATTTTACTTATAAAATTCTCCAATCATTCGTGTTTTGCTCGAAAATAAATAACGTAAATATTAGGTGTAGATGCATGAAATCAGTAAATATTTCTAACTGCAGTCATTATTTCGAAAGATAATATCTTAAGGTATTTAAAAGTTAGACAATAATTGATTAGTGAAACTGCACGACAATTTATTGGAGATATGTGCAGTATTTTTTATTTATTTTTATGTCTATACACAAACGAGTTATAAGAAAGCAAGAAAGGGCTTCGCAGCGCATTTTGCTGGGGGACCCCTCTTAATGTGCATTTAAATGAATTTAGCATATGTATGGATACGGGCATAACGCGTGACGATGGCAAGAGGCCCGATGGGATGACATTAATCCAATGGAAGAACGGCAGAGCCATGGTGTGGGATTTAAGATTTTCAAATAATTTGTATAAAAAAGCACAGAGCATTTTGAAGAGCGAGACGGAGGGGGTCAGGCCATAACTATGCATAAAAGCCTTTTAATTATTTACTACTTATTATATTTTGAATAAATCAAAAGTTACTTACCATCAAGATACTCGTAGTTACTTGGGGGTGCCAGTTTTTACTACCCCAAATATCCAACATGCGAAATGTAGTTTTTGTCGCGACTCCATTTAGATAATGTTGAATTTTGAATTTAGCATATGTATGGATACGCGGTGGAAAGCGGAAACAGTAGCGAGCGGAAGCGTTTTGGACCCCGTCTTTAGTAGACATTGCCCATATACTTCAGTACAGTAGTTGAGCTTAGTGACCACCAGGGCTTCACACAATTTAACTCTCTTGTTACCATTACCATGTGTTATCCTATAAAGAACCTTGATACGGAAAAAGCAGTTGCGTGTAAGCTCAGCCCCATGACTTTCGGTGAGCAGCTGTTATTTCATGGTAGGTTCCTAGCTTGGTGAAGTCGATCAACAGTGTCATTACGAACAAAAGCTGTTGGATTGGTGGCTGCAATATCTGAAATCTGCTTTTTAGTACCCAAGATCATAAACTTAGATTTTGCTGGATTTAACAGTCAAGCGTTCTTTAAGGCCCATTCAAAGATACGATCTAAGTCTTCATCAATTTTGGCTACGGCGTCATTTATTTCATTCGCAGGAAATGAATAGTAAATCTGAAGGTCATCAGCATAGAGGTGGTTGGCACAGTTTGATATTGTCTACAATAGATTGACTGTTTTTTCGAACCACAACTTGTTGCTGTCGCCCTTTCAGGTAATGCACATTATGACATTCCCACTGACCATACCGTGGAATATACTTAACAATTATTCTTCTCAAGAACCGTAAGCGCATATGCATTTATGAATTAACTTGATAATTTTGCATACAAATGCATATGCTTACTGTAATTTTTGTATCGGCCGTTCTTCGGGTGGTTATGCCAGGATTTGTTCCAAATAAAAAGTATTACAAAAATATTATTAATGCCACTACGCAACAATAGTTTAATGTTCATTAGGCTTTTCAAGCAAAATTGTGTTGATCCTGCACAGCAACTATAAACAAAACACGCTTTAAAGTTGTTGTGCAGTATCATATACAAAGTGATCCATAAAATAACACAGCTTTGCTAGAAAAGCCAAGTCGACATTATACTATTGTCCTGTAGACATAAATATAAATAAATATAAAATAAATCACATTTATTTATTACTTTTTAACCAAACATTATAAAAACCATCATACGTTCTGCGTTTGGGAACGAACGTAATTGGAGATTTAATGTAATTTCTTTTTAGTCAAGTTCAAAATCTTTGTGAATTTTTAAATAAATAGATATACATACATATATCGTCACGATATGAATCTCCAAGTGGGTGATAGAAGTGAGGGACTGAAAGAAGGCCACCTCACCAGAACCAGCATGCCTACTTACCAATAATAATAAATCCACAGAAACTCGCATGTGGGAGTCCATGAAGAAAAATGCAGAAGGAATATTCTTACAAGTATATTTAATGATCTTTATAGCACACCGTGCGTAAAATGACCGCTTTACGCACGCTGCGCTTGCGTAAAGTCGGCATTTTCCCCACTTGTGCTATAAAATATTATACGATACTCGTGCGAGAAACTTTTTCTCGACTCGTGTGATTGCAGCACTCACCTTCGGCTCGTGCCGCAAACTCACACTCGTCAGAAAACGTTTCATCGCTCTCGTATCGTAATGTACTATAAAAGCAAAATTAAATCATTTTTTGAAAATAATCCCTATCACAATTTAACAGAATATATGTCGGACAAGATTGACAAAAATTCATTTACTCATGAATTGTAGATTTACAAACCATTTTCTACTATTAGGATTTTCGTGTATTGTGAATATTATGATTTTTGACTATTGACAAATTATGATATTAACTATTATCATAATGATTAATGATCGACTTATATACATACTTAGTTTTAAGTACCTAGACGATGGCACCATCGGAGGCGATTCAACTTCTGTATTAAATGACTTAGAAAACATTGTGCAAAATTTTGGCCAAATTGGTTTAGAACTAAATTACTCAAAATGTGAATTGTATTTATCCAAATCGATTTCGAGTTTCGAAAGAAATAATATAATCGAAAAATTTAATAATGTAGCTGCTAACATCAAAATTTTAGATAATGAGTCTTTACGTCTCCTTGGTGCCCCTGTCTTAAACGAATCGATTCCCAGGTATGTGAACGACCAGATCTCTAGATTTCTCCATGCTTCAGACCTTTTAACAAAAATTAACCCACACATTGCACATTTTATTATCCGTTTCTGCCTTTTTGTACCCAAATTAACCTACGTTTTACGATGCTGCCCACTTTGGAAATTTGATACACTCCTAAAAATTATTGATAATACTCTTCAGCAATCAATTGTTACCATAATAAATTGTTCACTTACCGACCGGTGCTGGGTGCAAGCCCCTCTTCCAGTCCGGTTCGGTGGCCTGGGAATCCGCAAAATTTCCAGTGTAGCACTCCCAGCCTTTCTGTCATCCGTCTATAGCACGCATGTCCACTACGGTACTATAATTTTCCCGTCACTCGGTGACGTTGAGGCATCGTTCTTGACGGATGCCAGGGATGCATGGGTGCAAGCCTGTCCTAGAGAGAATCTGCCCACTGACTTGACAAAACAAAAACAGTGGGACGAGCCGATCTGCAGACAAGGTCAAAGTTCCTTACTTGACACTGCGACCAATCCTGCAGATCGAGCCCGCCTCCTGGCGTCCGGTGAAAGGGAGTCCGGGTTCTGGCTGCACGCTGTATCGTCTACTAACATTGGCACGCAGCTGGACAGGGTATCTTTCTCCCTAGCCGTCAGCCTCAGACTCGGCGCGAAGACGAACGAGCCACATCACTGCCGGTGTGGCACAAACGTCGATCAGCTCGGACACCACGGCCTTTCTTGTCAGCGTAGTGCTGGCCGCCTGCCGCGCCACGCCAGTATAAATGATGTCATCCGGCGGGCTCTTGCCACCGTCAACGTGCCGGCTATTCTAGAGCCGAAGGGCATAACGCGTGACGATGGCAAGAGGCCCGATGGGATGACATTAATCCCATGGAAGAACGGCAGAGCCATGGTGTGGGATGCAATATGTGTTGACACACTAGCACCGTCCCACACCGAGGGAGCGGCCAAGGGAAATAAGAGGCGCAAGTATGCAGCCCTTAGCTCGGACTGCATATTTGTGCCTTTCGGGGTCGAGACCCTCGGGCCGTGGGGTCCCGATGCTAAACTCCTTTTTAAAGAACTATCCACACGGCTGATCGATGTTTGTGGGGACCCGAAGGCTGGTGCGTGTCTTGGCCAGAGAATTAGCCTGGCCATTCAAAGAGGAAACGCTGCCAGCCTTCTAGATACCCTTCCACATGACGGTAGCGATTTAGATAGGATTTTCTATTTAGTTTAGTTAATTTTTATTGTAGGTTTAACAAGGATTTTAGGTTAGTTTTACCCTTTTTAATTTAGGTAAGTTTTATTTATATTCTATATTTTAACATTATGTTTGAATAATTAGTTTCTTAAACTGAATAAATTATTATGTTTTATGTATAAACCTATATTAATTAATTTAATAAATTACATACCTTACATACCAACCACTGTTATTTGGTGAATAAAATTCTGATTTCTGATATTCGAAAAATGTGTCCCAACAAAAGCGTCGCTTCTATTTATATCACAGAGTCAATAAAGCCGTTCTATTTATTTTATTATTAACAATAATCACATTTACTAAAATAAATTACTGAAATATTACTGTTGTGATTTAAGAAACCAATTCAATATAGAGAGAATTCGGGAACGCGGTCGAAAGTTAGCACCCTTCACCCCCGCCTCGCCCGATTTCACGCGACCTTATCTACGTGTGCAATGTGCATGATATAATTTCATTTGGGACAATTTACGAAGTATAATTTTGTTTGCTAATTTCATCGCTTGGAATATTGTTATTTTGAGTGCATGATACATTAGAAACTCGATCAGACACAAATTTTCAATAAAAGTGTCTCAAGTGGGATTCGAACCTGTATCGTATCGAGGGTCAGTGACTTTACTTTTATAATTGCATTGAAATATTAAACCATTTTTAAATTTTTTTACGCGTTGTTTTGCAAACGACGTTTGTTGCTGACAAAGTCAAAAAGAGTCATTATTGATAATCGCTAGGATAAGAGCAAAGTTACAGTAGGATTTTAACTACATAGTTATTTTATACAAAATTCATATTGCCAGGAAATGTTACACAATAAATTATGCACAAATTCTTGTACTTTTTATTCCACAAATATTTATTTTTATTATTACTTAGGCTACTGGTTTCGGATTACACATAATCGGGCCAAAAAATTAGTAATTATAATAACTTTTTAAATAAAGTAAACTTATACTTGTTATATAAGTTAAATTTTTTTGCAATTTAGACAATAAAATTATACTAAAAGAAATGTGACATAAAACGGCCGTCATAAATTTAAATTCATATTGTTTATTTTGTAAAATATACATGTTACAGCTAAAGTAACAGGCTGCAATGGGAGAGTGTATCGTGTATATAGATTACAATAGTAACGATATTTTATTGATCTAATGTGATACATTTTTTCATAGAAAAAAATGTCCGTATAAATTATAATTGATTTACTTGTATGAAACCGGCTCATTGTAACACAAAACTGTTGGAAAGAGATAAAAATTATTTGAAACGACACATCGCGTGTCCAGTTTGTGAACCACGTTATGCCAAATAAAGTAAATATTTATTTATTTAAATACTTTATTTTCTCAAATTTCTAAAACTATTCCGGAGTACAAAATTTCTTCACTATTGTAACCTACATATATACCCAATAATGTCTCCCATTGAAGCCGTGACAGATATTTTTGCAGCACCTTAAATTGTAAGAAAGTACATATTAAAAGCTTATAATTTTTATTCTAATCTTTTAAAGCGACTGCTACACGCACTTGACCGGTTTTAGCTTGACCCTTTGGTCTATATGTATGTATAATACGTTGGGCATTGAAGTCTCTATGAAAACATTTTTTTAGGGTTCCGTACCCGATGGGTGCCAAACTTGACCCTATTACTAAGCCTCCGATGTCTGTCTGTTTGTCTATATTCTCTCTGTATGTTTGTTCGTCTGTCAGGGTCTACAGCTTTAACCGTAATAGGTAGAAACTTGAACATTTCACAGAATACGTGTTACCATGGCATCTATCACCATAACAAATAATAAAATATATAAACAGATAAGAGAGGTACCCATACAAGAAACTTCGAAAAAGTTGCATTATTTAAATGGTTTTGGCTCTTACTTATAGAAGGTAATACATACAAGTTTCAAAAAAGTAATAAAAATTAGGGTCCCGTTCTGAAGGCGCCAAATATTTTGTCAGGCGCTACCATTTTAGTTTAACGACTTGTTTTTTGTAGCCTTGATGTTGCTTTGGCGTATATTGTATGTATTTAGTATTGTGGGACGAGTGCGACTCGCACTTGGCAAAATTATTTATATAAATCAAAGCATTCAGTATGTAATTAAAATCACTTATAATTAAATAAACGATCAAACACCTGCAAACTTAATATTTAAAGACCTTTATAAATATCTAAGAATTCTAAAGATTGATTTTTATTATCCATCCATCCATCAGCCTGTTTCGTCCACTGCTGGACATAGGCCTTTCCAGGATTTCGCCACTCTTGGCGGTCCCCCTGAAAGAAATGCCCATACTCACACACGCTGGGCAGGCGGGTTGGTGAGCGCGGTGCCGAAACCCTTGCACCAGTGACGCCGCTGCCCGTCACCAGTCTATTTTATATAAGCCCCCGTCACTAGTCTGTTTTAAGGCCTGGCAATTGGGGATGGATATACCGCCATCCATCGGTCCCAGGCAATGGTGGGCCGCCTGGTTTTGCCTAAGAGCTGTTCTCTTACTCTCCACCGAATAACTTCGGGAGGATTTCCGAGTAAGATGGTGGTACCTCCACAGTCGAGCTCGCCATCAGCTCTACCACCTATAATTTTTATTAAATTAATATGAAATACATCATAAACTGTTTATTGACGTCTCCTTTAACGACTATGTCAGTTGAGTGCAATTGAGTGGAATGATTCCACACGAACGTTCTCGAGTAAAAAAGAATAAATATTTTAAAAATGTAGAAAATATCGTAAGATTTTAATGAATGGTTTACGTGTATTAGATGTTTCATAAACAAGGGAAAAGGGAATTAAAGTTATTTAAAAGGAAAAATTATATTAAAAAATTCAAAAAGTTCCATTATGTAAAATTGATTGATGATTCATTCGACTGATGACGGCCCCATACCGAGGGCAGAAATATATCGAAAATTGTAAATATATACATATTTTGTATTTTCCCAAATAAATTTTGTAAATAAACGCTCAAAAAGAGTAAAATATACATTTATTCATATTATGTAAAATACGTATATACCCATAAAGTATACGTTTACAGGTCAAAAATGTATCTTTATAAAAAATAGAATATGATTTTAAAAAATACATACATTATTTTTTTTAGGTTGAACTACTAAAATTAAGCTACTCTCTGGGTGATTTCACAAGAGTAGCATTATATCTTATTTGTTATGTTTAAATTTGTTGCTTGTGTCATGTTATGTGTTGGTAATTTTGTGAGAATGTAAATACTTGTGTTTCTTTTGTGTCACGTTGTGTGGTAACTTATATATTGTTGATTTTACTGCACTATTGAATTGGCCTAGCTGTAAAGATAGTGTAATGTGGTTAAATAAATAAATAAAAATGTGATAAAATTATACAACTGCATAAAATAAAGAAATATAGGAATAAAAATATTACATTATACATAATGCAATGACCCAATAAGTTGATAAATAAACTAAATAAATCAATAATAAATGAAATGAACAACCAATATGTAATATTTAAATCGACAAATCAAGCCAAGGTATACAAATTTGTCACTTGACGATGACGCGCGGTGGCGGAAACATAATATCACACTAATATTATAAATGCGAAAGTTTGTGTGAGTGTGTGTGTGTGTGTGAGTGTGTGTGTGTGTGTGAGGGTGTGTGTGTGTGTGTGTGTGTGTGTGTGTGTGTATGTTTTTTACTCTTTCACGCTGAAACGGCTGGACGGATTTAGATGAAATTTAGAATGGATATAGCTTATACCCTAACTTAACACATAGGCTACTTTTTATCCCGGAAAAAAGCATGTCGTTAAACCGAATAACACGCGGGCGGAGCCGCGAGCAAAAGCTAGTATGTATATATTAATTCATAAATATACCAAATCCGCCGTACGGTGGCTTTTACTATTCACCATCGTACTTTTATTATTATTCCTTTAGGATTCCATTACTTGCGCAAAATGGCCGAGTTTTCGGCGGATACAAATTAATTTGAATTAAATAATAACAATATCGTCTACAATGTGGTTCCGCCGGCGGACGTTTCGCTATATCGATTTATAAAAAAACCCAACGTAAACTGCCGCGCCGTCGTCATTAGCCCCTCTTTCCAGTCGTCACCCCACCTTCGAGATCATTTAATTACTTTAACAATATTAATTTCAATAATTTATATGTGCGGCGGGCGTATTGACCCCTATTCTCGTGCAGCAAATTATAAATTTTATACCATTAAAAAATTATAGGTGGTAGAGCTGATGCCGGGTTCGACTGTGGAGGTACCACCATCTTACTCGCAAATCCTCCGGAAGTTATTCGGGGGAGAGTGAGAGAACAGCTCTCAGGCAAAACCAGGCGGCCCACCATTGCCTGCGACCGATGGATGGCGGTTTATCCATCCCCAATTCCATCCATCCATCCATCAGCCTGTTTCGTCCACTGCTGGACATAGGCCTTTCCAGGATTTCGCCACTTTTGGCGGTCCTCCTGGAAGAAATGCCCATACTCAAACACGCTGGGCAGGCGGGTTGGTGAGCGCGGTGCCGAAACTCTTGCACCAGTGACGCCGCTGCCCGTCACCAGTCTGTTTTATATAAGGCCCGGCAATTGGGGATGGATATACCGCCATCCATCAGTCCCAGGCAATGGTGGGCCGCCTGGTTTTTTTTTTGCCAATCCCCAATTGCCGAGCCTTATATAAAACAGACTGGTGACGGGCAGCGACGTCACTGGTGCAAGGGTTCCGGCACCGCGCTCGCCAACCCGCCTGCCCAGCGTGTGTGAGTATGGGTATTTCTTCCAGGAGGACCGCCAAGAGTGACGGAATCCTGGAAAGGCATATGTACAGCAGTGGACGAAACAGGCTGATGGATGATGGATGAAAAAGTAAAATGACAACGCAAAATATACCCTAACGCTTAGTAATAAGAGGCGGCCTTTCTTTTTCAAGAGATTTTGAATGATCATCATACTTAGTCTGCCACTTATCCAATCAGTGTGAAACTTATGTTACACGCGGTTCAATAAGTCCCAAAGGCTTTTGATAAAATTATTTTAATATTTAATTGTATATGTTCATTGGCGGATCCAAGGGGAGAGGGGCAAGGGTGCTGTAGCCTCCTCCGAAATATATTATAGGACTCAACATTTTATTTTAACTCAACTACTATACCTTTATAGGTATAACAGTCTTAAATTTATTTACTTACACGTATTTAAATGGTATTAGTATTATTTCTTGAAAAACTCGATGATACCTAACCCCAGCCCCCCAAAATAAGGTTCTGGATCCGTGTATGTTTCTTCACACCTAAATCTCTCGGCTGCTTTCGCTTGTTATTTTTGAAAATAGTCCCTTTTTTGAATTATTTTTAAATTTGCTTTCAATTCAATCATGCTACGAGTATGATAATGTTAATTATCGCATCTAAAAAAGAAATATTTTAATCCTATAATAAAATTAGACTCATTCTGAATAATTTCACGCTCATTTTGGCGCACGGGATTTTCAACTTTATTGAAATCGGCCTCCTGGTGTGCGCCGAAGGAAGTTAAACCATCAGATTCATCCAGAACAAAATGTTACTCTGATATTTTATTTGCATTTTTATCTCTTCCATCTTAAGATCTGAGATTATATTGGTCAAAGTAGATAACCAGGTATTAGAAAAAAAAATAGTGTCTGCGTGACAAAAGCGACGCCACTTCGTCTCGTCGCGTGCGCACACTTGCCTTGATTTCCAGATTGTATTTAAACGATTAACGACCCTATTACAAAGCATTAAGCCCTGTTTAAGCGCACCTTGATCTCTTTCTGCCATGTACACAGTAATAAGCGCGAGGCTACAGTTTTCAGTCTGGCTGATAGGTATTAAAGTAGGTACTCAGTTGTTTTATTAATTAAGTACTTGATGTATATTTTAATAATAAGTTGCACAACACTTAGTCAAGCATCAAGGTTGACTTTACTTTGTTAACAATAATTATTTTTTATAATCATGCAAAATAAGTCTTATCTTGGTGCGTTTTTGAATTAAGTATATTGTTTTATAACGTCTTACAATAAATAAGTAAAAACAATTCTAGGACTGTGTGTAACACGCAAGAAGAAGAAAAAATTTCTTGGCCAAATTTTTTTTTCTTCCAACTCAAAAGTGCTTCTGTCGGCTGCCTAAATTTCTATGGAAGAGTGAAAAAAAGTTCATCCGTCAGCCTGTTTCGTCCACTGCTGGACATAGGCCTATCGAGGATTTCGCCACTCTTGGCGGTCCTCCTGGAAGAAATGCCCATACTCACACACGCTGGGCAGGCGGGTTGGCGAGCGCGGTGCCGAAACCCAATCTGTTTTATATGAGGCCCGGCAATTGGGGATGGTTATACGGCCATACATCGGTCCCAGGCAATGGTGGGCCGCCTGGTTTTGCCTGAATGCTGTTCTCTTACTTTCCCTCGAATAACTTCGGGAGGATTTGCGATACACAATCATGACTTAATTTTTTTCCGTTTGAATAAAACATACATACTACACTAATAAGTGAATATAATTCTAGGGTAGATTGTGTATGGTTAGTGATCACATTTCAGAAAAAAAAATGTTGTCTTGTTTTCACTTAACACTGTTTTTTATTCTTAGAGAAAAGCAAAAAAATATAGCGCATTTTACTGAAAAATTATTTGCTTTTACAAATAACAAAAAACACAATTTACTATAAATTAAAAGCCAATATCTGTTTTTTTTAAATAGGTATATTTATTTACTTAACAGTATAAGCTGATTAAATTTCTATGGAAAAGTTAAAATACGTTCACACAAAAAAACAAAATTAAGTGGAAAGTCCATTAGCACTACTCTACCATCGCTTAAAATATTTTCACTTTGAATTATAGTACCTTACATATTTTATGTCGTAGCCATATATAATCGATTATTTCTGAATGATCTGCTTAAATACATTATAATGAAAACTGCAAAAACTAAATAAAGGGGTTGCCTCGCTCCGCTCCGCTTCGCTCAGCTCCCAAATTTATGATCACAAGCAACAAAATTTTGACTTTTTGTTGGAGATATATCGTATTTTTTTTATTTCATACTTTAAGCTATTGTCGATCAGATCATGAAACGATCAATTTACGATATGGCCACTACATCGTCACGTGAGGGATGCCGAACCCAGGATAGGATTCGATATTTATTCACTCTTTGTTTTTATTTTTCGGTTATTAGTTTGTTTAAGTTTCTAGCATTATTAATTTATTTAATGTTAAACTAATAATAAAAATTATAAATAAGTTTTATTTTTAATTAATTATCTATCATTAGGCCTATGCCCAGCAGTGGACAAACACGGGCTGGTGGACGGATTGATTCTATCATTGTGTTTATGAAATAAACAGATAAAGTAGTGTTATATATAATGTCGTCAGCATATCGTACAATTTGGCAAACCATATAATCTGCCTAGGTACTCGTAAATCGTATTTCTATTAAAACTAGGGATCCACTTCGCTTCGCTTCGCTCGACTCTCCAATACAATTACAATGGTACGGAACTCTTCGTGCGTGAGTCCAGCTCGCACTTGGCCGGTTTTTAAACTTTTGCTGAATGATTTTCGATTTCATATTTTACAATCTGCCGACAAAATATATTATACTAACATTAAACACAAATTAGGAACAACGTAAAGAATGCAAATGAGTCATATTTAATTAATTATCCGGGATTTTATCTACAAAAGCTGATTTTTAACCTCAGAAAAAACAGTCCACACCTCTAATTGGTTTTTATCATACTTATGTACTCTGTTATGAATAAATTAAACAATAATATACTAACTCAGAATGTGGCCTTATAATAAACAGTATAATAAAAATAAATCATTATAGTGAGACGATTAGGAACAATAGAGAAATTTCTCGCAATTTTAGCATGACATGTCTTTGGATTTGGGCACTTTTGATAATATAAGTACGACACCTATGACGTAACCAAATTTTTTTCATTTTTATTAACAGCACAATATGGGTATCAAATTATTTTTCCTCACGCCTATACATAAAGTCGGACCTATAAATATAATATATACCAGGAAATGACAGACCTATGGGAAATAGGGATACTCTGTGTTTTTTCTAAGTTGTTGGAGAAACTGGTTAACACGCGTCTGGTCAAGTACTCAGGAACCCACAAACTAAGTCAATAAAGGACGCTGCAACACACATACTCAACATCGTTTCCTAGCAACTAGATCCATCCATCCATCAGCCTGTTTCGTCCAGTGCTGGACATAGGCCTTTCCAGGATTTTGCCACTCTTGGTGGTCCTCCTGGAAGAAATGCCCATACTCACACACGCTGGGCAGGCGGGTTGGTGAGCGCGGTGCCGAAACCCTTGCACCAGTGACGCCGCTGCCCGTCACCAGTCTAATTTATATAAGGCCCGTCAATTGCGGATGGATATACCGCCATAAACAGCAACTAGATAGTGGCAGCAAATATGTTGGTGTTTTCGTGAACCCAGCAAAGGCGTTTGACACTGTCTTCGTTCCTATTCTGCTCAAAAAACTAAAAGCCATTGGGGTAAGAGGAATAACCCTCGACTGGTTTAGAAGTTACGTCTTAGGACGAATACAGTGTGTCAAAATTGATTCTCATAGTAGTGATCCACTTCCTATCAAATTTGGAGTCCCACAAAGTAGTATTTTGGGTTCTACTTTGTTTACCATATACATAAATGGTTTACTCATTCTTTCTTTCACGAACTCTGAATCCATCTGTTACGCAGACGATACCGCTCTCCTGTTTTATGGTTCCTCGTGGTATGAAGCATATTCTTCGGCCAGATCCAGCCTAGCAACCGTTGCCAACAGGCTTGATAACAATTTGCTAACTATCAATGTACCAAAGCCCAAGTATTTCAGCTTTCATATTACGAAATCAACTCAGTCACCGTTATCTATCCCAATAATGGTTCACTTAGGAGGGTGCAATGATTATGGTTGCACCTCTCCGTCAATTGAAAGGGTAGCAAATATTATATACCTGGGATTGCTTTATTTTATACCTATATTTTACTCCTCATATATCCGCACTTACTTTTTGTGTACTTAAAACGGCCTACATTATGAAAACCTTAAGAAATTAAATTTCCAAACTACTTTTAACTAATGTCTACCGAGCCCTATGTTAATCTTTACTGAACTATTGCATCGCAGCTTCGGGCAGCGCTGCCTAAACTTAAAGGGTACAGCGGTCGGTCCTGAAGGTAATGTTTAAAAGACTGTTTCAATATTCTACCGACAAGCTGTATGAGGAAAGTGGCGTTTTACGTTTTAGGCAACTCTTATTGCTCAAAGCTGTTGTGACAGCACATAAATTACTCTCCCTTTACCAAAATTTGGCTCCATCGAAACGTGAGCCAAAATTCCTGTCCCGGTCTTGTAATACCCCAATTTATCTTTTTAAATTTTTTTCTGTTAACTCGCTTCTATGTAGAACAAATTGTAACTAGATATCTTCTCTCCTTAAATTATGATAATACCGAAAATTTACTCCATCTCCTATTGTTATGACTATTTTATTTTATGTGTCTAAATGATTTGCTAAAAGTCTGTATTTTAGTATGCAATAAGCAATCTTCAAGTAGTTGTTTTTTTTTCTTATATAATATCTCTGCGTGTACATATTTATGTATTATTAAAGACTGTAAATTATTGATTATTCAGATACTGTATTCGTTGTATTCCAAAAAGCGCTTTTATTCACTCATTCTAACAAACCATAGATCTGTCGAAGTTATTCCGTATAAAGTAACAAATATGCACACTAACTAACAAAGGCCCTCCCTAAACAAGCCCGGCTTAGTTGTAAGGACCGCCAGGTAAGCGTATTTGGATTAGATAATAAGCATTTTTTTTGTTATTATTTAATCTATGTGAAACGGATGAAATTGTGGACTGTATTTTCTGATATGATTTGTTAAAAATTAAAAGAAACTTGAATAGAGAAAACCATTTTATATGTACAAGACCATGACAAACAATGACAGAAAGAAGAATACGTATTTTAAAAAATTACAGAAATAATAGAGTAAAAGTATTATAAAAGGAGATCGCGACACTATGTGTATTCTTTATTAATTATAATATTACATATTACATCTTAACATTGAAGGTTAAAAGAAGCTGACAAAAAATAAATATATTTTTGAAAGAAAATTGAAGCTGTTCAGAAATGTTTGGTAAAACTTATACATAAATAATTTAAAACACACACAAATTTAAGTACTTTTAAAACTCTAATACCGATGTTGCTAGTTTTTACAATTTTGTAAGTTGTACAGTTTAACTAAATAGAAAAAAAAAACTAAATAATCCTAATACCTACTTAAATATAAAATAAAAACAAAATACATACCTATACATATAAATAAAAATACATACAAATAAAAAACCTCATCGATACAATATTGTCGTATATTGAAGTATATATAGTACGGAACTCACGGCGCGTGAATGCACTTGACGGATTTTCTCACATTAGGTATATTATGAGGCGTTTTTGGTTTTTGGTACGTAATTTTAATTATGTACGTAATTTTATTAATTTATAATAAAACAGTAAAAGTGTTTGTTTCCTGGTAACAATGTGGGTTTGCAGACAGATAGCCTAAACCTATACTAAACGTCGTGTTGTGTCTGTACAGTGAATATTTTTGCGAAATTTTGGATGAAATGTGTTATTAGTATTGCACTAAAGCAAAAACGAAAACTTTTTGAGTTTTTGTCTGTCTGTTTGCATGTATGTATATTCTGTTTTAACCCGAGAACTAATCAACGGATTTGGATGCAGTTTTCTTTACTATCATCGTAGTGACCCTGGTCAACATATAGGCTAAAAGGTGTGTTGATAAAAATAAAATAAACTGTAGATAAAAAAAATTGTTTTAAAATAAAAAGTAATAGAAAGACACTTCCACGTGGGCGAAGATGCGTGAAAAGCTAGTTTATAATAAAATTTATTATCTACATACTTCAATTTATTAACATAAATCTTAACCCAGCTAGCAAAGTAGTGATAAAAATATATATATAAACACAAAAAGTGTTATAAATGTCTTATAACAGCAACGCTGTGATCTCTTGACACATCGTTGCTGTATATTGGAGATTTATATCATCATTTAGCTGTATAAGCTTAAAGAGCTAAATTATGATAATCAATGATGACATAAACGTTAAAACGATTTTTTAAAGCACTTATAACACAGCTGTATAACAGTTCTAAAAACAGTGACTTAGAGCTACTATGTTGTACAACAGGACTTAATTGTACTTTTTTATAGCAAAGTTGGTCGAGTGTGGCTTCCAACACGCTGCATTAGCCGTGGTGTTATATCTAGCAAACTTATTTCTAAGCAAAGTTAACGATTTTAACAGAAAATTAAATAAAGATTTCTGTCTTTTAAATACATAAAATAAAGTGAACACACACATAATATTAGTTTTTATTACTACCACGTTAATGTTATAGTTATCTGTGCAAAAATGTGGGTTTGGCTGAATTACCTTTATGGTGGTTTCTCCGGATTCTAGCAAGGTTTTGTTATTTTATACATTACTTTGTAAATTATCCTGTAAAACAACTACGTATAAAGCGTGTTTATAGTAATTGTGCAGGATCATTTATAAAGTATTGTAATTAACATTTATACTTGTAAAACAAAGTTCTGATTTATTGTATTATAGTGGTTTGAAGCATTTTCTTCTTAAGTAAAAAAAAAAATACTAGATAATCTTGTATTTTTTTTTTTACTTTGTATCGATATCTATAAAATGTTCAAGAAAAATAGGCGCCATCTGAGCTATATATAGACATCAGATATATACTGGTGTAAATAGATAGCGACCTTTAAATAAAACCACATACTCTACTGACCATACTGAACAACTCTTTGAAAATATAAACCCGTGCAAATCTTCAGAGAAAAAGACATTCAACTGTAACTCAAAGACTTTATCTCATAGGAGGAAGGTCTAATTTAGAACGGTGCGCCGGAACAGCTGTTTCACGAACGACGCTCTCTCGAAACTCGCCCGTATCTCGGTACGTTAGGGTTCACGCATTTTTGTTTGGAATTCAATTGTTTCCTAAACTAAGGGTGACCGCGGGTATGATTCTTGGGAAAAGTGGTTCAGTAGGGTCGGTAGAATTTGTGGTTTCATTTAATGGTAGCAGTCTATTTACACCCGGTATATATAGGTAGATAGAAACACACCAACTTTCTGATTTATAATATTATAATGGGCAAAAGCCCTTTCTTCTATGTGGTTGTTCTATCATGTAGTTATTTTTAATACCTTCGTATAGATATAATAAAATGTTCAAGAATACATTTTAGGCGCCATCTGCTAGGCGCCAGGTTAAACTCATATTTTTTAAAATAAACATAACAGGTAAGCTGGACATAGTAGTCTATATCTACGAGACTTCTCTCGTACAATAAACAAACAACCTCCCTATATAAACAAAGCTGTTGAATCGCGAACTCCGCGCGGGCGCACAGCAAGGCTCGAAGGTGAAAGTCAAGGTCGTCTCGCACCATATCGATCTGATCTAATGGACTTCACGCACGTACCGCACGTTATGTAACTTGTAAATCATTACATTATAAGGCTGTTTAGAGGTTAGACTAGTTTTTATTATCGTGTATTACTGCAGTTCTTCAGTGCAGTGATGATTAGTGCATTGTTTTTTTTTTGGCTGCGGTTTGCTTTTTTGTACGATTCACGGACGTAGTAAGAACTGTCATATTGGAGACTGTACGTCGTATACAATGGACAGGTTCCGTCGATGAAAATGTACTGCCGTGATACTGCCCCTAGATTATGTATCGGGTCGGTTGCCAACTGGTTGCCAAATTACTATCGAATTTCGATTATCTAAGCATACGTTCTTACTTGAAGTGACGTCACATCTCATACACACTGAAGTAGTTGTTAGTGTTCTTAGTGCTTGGAAACCAGTTGACAACCGCTACAACGTTACATAATAGGCCCGCTGTATTATATAGCCTGCATGTTTAATGTTTACAGAAGCTTGATTTTAGGTCACGGAAAAGTAAAAGCTGGTGATGGTACTCGTCTATACGAACAACTTTTACTATACAGTCCACCCTGAAATCACAAAATGTTATCTGTTTTTCGATACAATATATTAATAAAAGTTGATAGTATAAAATGTCTATTATTACATCAGTTTACGGTATCTCAGCGACAAAATATCTGGGCCCTGTTTGTGTTTTAACAAAATTGTTCACAATGAAATCATCAAATCAATTGTCATCCTGTTTTCACATACACATACATACATGAACAGCTTTTGTGATATACTCATACATTTATTAAATCCTGGAAAATGCCGTTCAGGCGAAAATAGTCGGAAATATAAATATAATAATTTTGTGAAACAGTACAGGTGTTTTTTTCAACCACAATGAAATTGTTTCCGCGAAAATATTATTAGTAAATGTTTTATTTCCTATACATTAGTTACTGTCAAGTAAATCTCATTAAATGTAACTTAATATGAGTTAATTAATTTGATCTTTGCCAACGAAATCAGTTCAGAAATGTTGAAAGCAGTCAAAAATAATAACTCTAATTTACTTTTGTTATTATAATTTCTTCACGACCTAAAGGTTGGCTGGAAGAAATAGCTTTAAGTGATAAGTCCGCCTTTGTGAAAAATTATGTCATATTAAAACTCTGATTTTCTTTTTTAATTTCTTTTGTTTGTACAATGAAGTGTCATTCATTCATTCGTTCTAAATAGGATCCCTGTCTTACCCTTAGGGTTACGGAAAAGACGGAATGTTTTTAAGACAACGACCTCTTATTTTTTTTTATTTGTGATCACCTGCCTGCGCAAAGAAAGGCAATGGTACTTTATAGTACTCTAAGTTCTAGCAAATTATGCACCTTTCAAATACGCTTCCGTTGCTTTTCAGCATTCAGGTTCGCCTCAAAGCCTGACTTACCTGGGTCAAGGTGACATCAAGAACAAGATATTGTTAAATTACAGCAATTTGTCGGTTCTACGTTTTAATACCGCCATTATCATAGAGGTTATATGCTTATAAAGTTATAACACTAGCAATTGGACGGGCTTAGACATTATTATTTTAAACAAAAGAGTTGTAGATTTGTTTATAATAGTCCTTATTTGCTTTAAAAATATGTATATGCTTTAAAAGCTCTAAATTTGTTTGTTTTTAAAGATACATATAAAGTGAAAATAGTAATATTAAATCTTCACAAAATTAAATGTTCTGAAGACTTATCTGTTTATCTGAAGCAAGGTTATAGGCCTTGTCTAGATGCAGCGTTTTACACGCTCGAGACCTCGCGCGTATTCGAAGTACTAGGCCCCAGTACATCGCGGGTAGTATGTGGGTCCAATAGCCTAGCTCAACTACTCGCGAGTAAAACGGCTAAGGTATAATAAACTGATAATGTCATCTATTCTGTCATTTGTAAGAAAAAATGTAGATAGAGATCTGCAGTAATTGCCTAGCCCAGGTATGGGGAAATGGTGGCCCGAGGGCGAAGTCCGGTCCAGTGATTTAAGTAGGCCCGCGCTCAAAAGCCGCCATCTATATTAAATCGGCCCGTGAAAAACAATTTTCACATAATTTTAATTAAACACGCTCATAAAATTATTTATATATTTGGGAATTAATATTGTATGTATCCAAGCAAGTATTCTCAAAAAATTAATCTTCTTAAAAACAAAGATGACTGACGATTATCTCTATTGCATTTTGAGTTAGTTCTATTAATTTGGAGCCAAATTTCGACGCTTTCGAAATTTCAAATTTGATGAACCGTCAAAATTTCATCTGTTGCACCGGCCTAGCACGTGTAAACAATAAATTTGGTTAACTTAATTATTTTTGTTCTAAGACCGTACAACCCACAAGACTCACCGAGAAGAGGCCAGACACGAGTCGCCGTGAGCCTCTTCGTAGTGCGGTACCCCAGGACCCTCATAATGGTCACGGCGATGAGAAGGGCTTCATCTTGGTAGATAAGAAGAAGAAGAGGATGCCCCATCGCCGTAACCAGTGCGCAACCGCACCGACCAGAACGAACAACTTGTTGCGTCCCGCGCTACCTTCGACACTCTTGTACGTGTCCCGACTGCACTTTGCCACCCAGTCAGCTGTTTTGGTGGAGTACACCAAAAAGAAAACAAACATAGTTTTGAGAGCTGAGAAGCTGCATTCGCATAGCAACGTGAGTTTTACTTCATTTGTTGTGCGAGTACCTACTATAGTTCTCGCTCTCTTTACAAAAGAAGATTTCAGGCCGAAGGGTGTCGTATTTCGTCGATTTCGTGAAAGGTTACCAGACACCCCCCCCCCCCCACCTCCACAAGCACGCAGCACTTCAAGTATTAGGAAGTGTTAATTTATAAGATTGTAATACGTATCCCTAGTTTTAAGGTATTTGTTATATGGGCCCTCAGTGGCCTGAAATAAAGAATTTTTATTATAACACGGGACTAGGCAAGCGCAATTATCCCTCTCTGCCGAAGTATAAACAATTTGTTCATGTAAGTGTAAAGGATATGTGAATATAATTTGCAATATTCTGCTAAACAATTCTTGTCGTGCTATTCAAAATGCAGACTCGTGGACCGCCCGCCCGCCCGCATAAAAACATGCAACAAGCAAGCAATACAATCGTAAATAACAAGCAAGAAAACTTATCGACACGTGTTTCGCCTCTGAACGAGGCATCCTCGGGATGTGTTGCTAGCTCGGCTTCTCCGCAGCAATTGATGTGTTGCTCGCCCAGCCGCTCCGCAGCAACTGATGTTGTTCGCCCGACAGCTCAGCAGCTAGCTGAGCGGGCGGGCGGGCGGTGCACGAGTCTGCATTTTGAATAGCACGACAAGAATTGTTTAGCGGAATATTGCAAATTATATTCATAAATCCTTTACTTGGTGATGGACTTCCGCAAGGTAACGCCTATTTCAATTAATCATGTAAGTTTGCCTGTGTGCTCGTTTTGTGTTTGTGTTGCAACTTTTGATTTAGTGTGACATATACATTTTCCGCACGAGTGTGCGTAAATGAGTAAATGTGTGCTGTGCGTGTTTACCTCCCCTCCCGTGGAAAACGGCAGAATAATTTCAGTACTAAGAGTCGCGCTTTGCCAGCTCCCGTGTTAAATGGTCTAAGCACAGCTCGCCAATAATATTAAATTATAATAATATACATTGGCATGATTTATCAACAAAAACAGACATCGTAGCTGCTAGGTGGTGCCACTGTCTAACAAAATAAAAATATTCTAATTGTAAATAAACCTCCTTTTCTTCTTTCTTCTCTCTATAAATACGTACCTTATCTATTATACTATGTAATTTACATACATCAGTCGTTTTATGTACATTTAATACGAGTTTAAGTTTAATTATCTACTTTCATTTCAAGATTGTATTTGTGTGGTAGACTCTAACAACCAGTGGCGTGCATAGGATTTTTAAGTAGGGTAGGCACAAAACTGTAAACTTGGAATTGATCTCATATAAGATTATGTTTCATTTTGCATACGAAAAAATACAATATTATAGGTAAACAATAAGATAGGTAAAAAGTCCAAACTGACCGACTCGACGTGGTTGCTTCGAACAGGCGTTGCGTATTTTAATGAGAATGTGTGCGTGCTTGGCGCGAGCCGCTGACATCATGGGAATATAGCTACAGATGCACACATAGAGAATTGGCATCGAATTTTAGCTAAGCGTGTTGCCACGGTAGCGAGCGTTGCGGAGGTATTTCAAAGAACGGGTGAAGCTTACCTGATTATAATATTGAAATAGTGGTTTTTCTTGCTATATTTCGATAGAGAATGAACTTGTACCTTCCTATATGTAAATAGATAGTGGTCTAGTTAGCTAAGCCAAGCCCAGGGTAGGCATTGCATATTTTCTTATATGAAATGCACGCCACTGCTAACAACACCGCACACAAACCCCTAAGGGTTTAAGTGGTGTATATTAATGTAATATTTCTAAAACTTTATCCGTGTATAAATAAATAAAATAAAAATCTCAACTGAGGCTGGGCCCGGCAGGGCCCGAAATATATCTTGAGCAATTTTGTTTTACTTTTTTCCTATTTATTATTTTTGTAACGTTTATAAAATACACAATAAAAGCCTTTTAAAAGAGCATATTATTTATTTATTAAAAACAAATAATTATAATACCCAAAAAACAGTTTTCAGAGAAGAAAAAGAATACTGTTAATATTGTATAACTAAAACATCCATAGTTTAAATACATATTTATTTCTTAACGGCTCCTCCTGATATAGACTGATTTGGCCTGACTAGTTTCACTGTAATCGTACAGCTTCTTCAAAGGCTAATAGTGTTACGCGACTGTACCCCGTTTGGCCGTTACTTGCTCCTGTCGGTTAACCCTAGAGACCCGGGTGACCCCCTGGTAGTGCTAAACGAGTAACAAGAGTTTCTTTATAAATTTTACCTAGATTTATAAAGAAGTCTCTAATTCTCGGGCTTGGGCACTATGGGAGTCGACTCTAAACCATTTAACATAAAAAAAATAGCTTCCAAAATAAAAAATCTAGATATTGTTAAAGCCAATCTAATAAAATACGCAATCAATTTCAGGTAAAGATACATTGGTTGCCTTAGTGACTTCTACAATCAAGAAAAATGACTTAACTTGGTTGAACTAACTTGGTTTTAGCTTAGTTATTCCTCGACAATGATAATTATCGTATAATTCCATGTGTGGATATATATAAGCAGTGATATGATGTCGTGCATGAAGCATGAGTGGTGATGTCCTCGACCATGGCCTGTTGATCCATTCCGTCCTACACGACCAACTTGATACTGTGCTGTCATAATTATGTATTACAATTTACGAGTAGCAACCACGTCAAAGTACGTATGCTTTGGTAATAATTAGGCGTTATTTTTTCCTACTCGATAAAGTTTTAAAATAAAGTGGTTTTTCATCTTAAGGGCACGAGTAAACACCTCATGTTACGTCAAGACTTTTTTATGTTTTATTATTGCTTAAAATAATTATCCGTGGCTGTTACGACAAGCAAAAATCTCGCGATTAAAAAAACTGACATTTAATTACTTTACTCGGCTTCTAGTTGGAATAAAATTAGGATTTTTTTTTAATCCTTGGATGTAATTCAAGCGAATTTTATAAAGAAAAAATCGACAAAATCCTGAAATCGATAGTTATATTATTTTGATATTATGATGGGTATTCCGATTATTGCTACAATTTTCATTTTCTTTTTGCTTCATCTTCTCCCCTTATGAACCTTTTTAAGAGCAATCGTTATAGCAAAACTTTGGTGTCAGTTGTCCACCTGTTGAGACGAAACTATGGAGATGAATCTGTTAAAAAACTGGGCTGTAAAAAAATGCACAGATTTCACACTTCCCGTAACCATCAAAGGGCATTGAAAATGTCTTTAAATCTACAACAAAAAATAAAAATGTGTAAAATCTCGGTTAGCAAAAACATAAACAAAAGCGCAGTGTTATTATCGTCGAACAAACATTTTTACATATAGGTACATTACATACAAACGCCGGATTAGTTAAGAAGACTCGGAGAACTTGCTCGCTCGTTCAATTAACTGGTTGTAAACTCGCGCTCGCCCGATTCACGCTTGACCGATTTAGCTCATGTTTAAGCTTAAAAATTATTTTTGCCTTATTTATTTGCCTGCTAAATTTCATGACATTCCGATCAACGATACTCGAGTTATCGTCGAACAAACATTCATACATACATACAAACGCCGGATTGTTCAAGTAGACTCGGAGAGTATTATGAGAGTATTATACAAGTGTCTTATTTAACAAGTCTTATTTAATAAGTTCCACCAAGTGCCAACAATCACAACCATCAACATTTTAGACTCGGAGAACTCACTCGCTTCGCTCGCTTGTTCAATGAAGGCTCAAGTATAGCGAAACGTCTATTTCGAGGCGGATGGATGGATGTTCAATCGATTCTCAATGCATAATATTCAGGAAGAGCAAGTGGCCGGCAGAATATCGGGAGATTTCTGTGTCAAAATCAATATGTTATCTTAAGTAAATAAAATCAAAGCCAATATCGGGAGATTTTACCGATAAATCGGTAACTTTTTCATCGTTGCTATGGTACTTAATAAAATAGCTAACTATTAACAGTTTATATTCACACTATGACTTGCTCGAGAAGGCAATCTGGCGTACTTAAATTATTCAATTCCGTACAACCACTACAACACAGTAACGCCACCCCGCCCCGCGCCGCCCGCCCGCTTTTAGTTGCCACTACACGACACGGGTGTGAATATTTCATCCTAATTAAAGAAATTCAAAAACCCTTTATTTGTTTTTATTAATTTAAATTAAATAACATCTTTTATTAATATCTTAAACCCTTCTATTTCATTTTTTATTTTATAATCATATATTTATTTTTTTATTAAATATTATTACTATTAACCCTTATTTACTTAACATCTTGAACAAATAAATAATATGATATTTTCATTGTAAATAAATCCATCATTCACATTACACTGTAAGCTCGCATAACAAGAGTACTGCAGCGCTGAGCATCCGCGCGCTCTGCACAATGTACATACTATCTACCCTTATTTATTAATATATATCAATTCTATTGAGTGGTAATTATAGAATAAAACCACAACTCGGGGGATTTTTGAATTTTTTAAATACGTTGATTGGATTCTGAGATATGAGACTTTTCATTGCCCAAGTCGGAGAAAAAACGAACAAATTTTTCATATTTTTTTATTTTTAACGCAACTTTTAGACTTTTTCGATATGTTTTTCATTTATATTATGGCTCTCGTTAATTTTCACATTATGAGACCTAAATCGTTACGATAGAACATATACTGACAGAGTAATCGCCGTGTAACACCACGTATCGCTGAAAACGGGCCCCTGGCAGCAGCGAGCGAAAAAACATTTTCAATGTTAAAACCGTGTCATGCTTTGCACAGCCAATTCTTTCTGGAACGGATATGATTTATACTACATACATGACATCTTTACATAAATAATACCTACATATACATATACCGTGTGCAAATGTACGAGTATATACACATACATACTATACTGTACAAATTCACTTATGGAAGAGAAAGATAATAATGCTCATTATCTCTGTTGCACAATCACGGATGTTCCATAATCTGATAGCCGTGACCGACGCGACGACGTTAAGGTGGTAACGGAGGATCTCGGTGCAAAATGCACATCATAATATTGTTTTCCTTACTTTGAATAAAAAGTTAGAAATAAATGCGTTTTATAGCAATTCGCGCAAACTGCTTGTTAATAGTTAGGTGATCACATGAAAATTATTCAATTTTATGCGTTGCATTTTAGCTGCATTACCTACATTACAACTGTAAACACGCTTTTAAGTTTGTTAATGTAATGCAAACAAAATGTAACACATTAAAGTACGTAATTGTTTTGTGAAGACTTTATTATTAATAAACTATTTCCGCAAGTTGCTTTAAAACACATTTATTGCATACTTTTTATTAAAAAGTAAGGAAACCAATATTATGTTCTGCATTTTCTACCAAGCTAAAAAGTTACTCCCTTAAAAGACTGGCCGAAGACACATGATTTCTGCACCGTTTGAGTGTAAAATCCTAACCTATTGAACTAGAGCAATTATAACCTATCGCATTATTCAATGTTAAGTTTTAAATATTTTTTTTATGTTTGTTGTTATATAACGTCCCCACGCCTACTAAAAGCTCAAGGATATAATCTAACTGGAAAAAATATTTTTTCCGTAAGTATTTAAAGGGGGCCAAATGAATGACCATGACAGTAGAGTTGTATTATATAAGCGAACAAACATGTAGGTACGCACACAAATTAACCTGTCGAATTAAAGACCTTCTTATGAAGGCGCTTATTTGCATGTTATAGGGATACCAGCACAACTGTCCATTTATCCAACTGCCTATTTTTTCAGGGCATGTATATAGTGTTCTAAAAATTAGATCCCAAGCATTAAGCTACTGTTAATTCATAAGTAATATAATGGGTACCGGAAAGCCATGACACAAGCTGACATAAGTGGATAATCGAATCAATGATTGTAAATGATTTACTTATACAGTTTATTTAACAATTTCAATTGCGGGAAATAATGTGATAATGCCATATATCGCAGTCGAAATCAATAAATCATTGTGTTTCTGTCGTCGTCGGAAATAAAGTCGGACTAAGACATCGTGAGCGGAAATAGGAACGAGTCCTTGAAATTACCACGATCGTCTGGGAATTATATCCGACTTGATTTACTTGCCATTCTTAGCATGACTTATCTATGGCTTAGATAGATAGACGCACATTTTTTAATTATTTTTTATTGGTCGCGTTCTTTATGGCCGACCCATCCATCAGCCTGTTTCGTCCACTGCTGGACAATAGGCCTTTCCAGGATTTTGCAATTCTTGGCGGTCCTCCTGGAAGAAATGCCCTTACTCACACACGCTGGGCAGGTGAGTTGGTGAGCGCGGTGCCGAAACCCTTTCACCTGTGACGCCGCTGCCCGTCATGAGTCTGTTTTATATAAGGCCCGGCAAATGGGGATGAATAAACCGCCATCCATCGGTCCAAGGTAATGGTGGGCCGCCTGGTTTTGCCTAAGAGCTGTTCTCTTACTCTCCCCCGAATAACTTCGGGAGGATTTGCGAGTAAGATGGTGGTACCTCCACAGTCGTGCCCGGTATCAGCTCTACCACCTAGTAATTATGGCCGACCCAAAATAAAACAAAGCTCAGCAAAAGGGATCGCATCGCGTTGCTTATAGTCATTCACGGAAGGGAATAAATCTCTATAAATTAACTCTTTCAGATGCAGTTCACGGTCGGGGTCATTGCCGTAATAAGAGCCTGGTTACTTTGTTAATTAAAAATTTGAACGAAATTTACCAGCCATAGGAACGATATATGTACAACGTGACGAAATGTCCGCGTGTCAAAGTGGTCGATTATAGTAACTTATGGCGAGGTTATCCAGCGAAATCTGTCCTGCTCCAACGCTTTTATTTTACACATGTTTATCCTGCTCAGTGGGAGCGCGCCGCTCGGAAAACTTGCGGTTATGAGGTGTTTTTATTTATTATTTTGAAATCAGAGGCATAGATTTTTAAAATGATGGCCTTTTAATGTTACGTTTTTAAAGACATTTGTTTCAGTATAAATTTTATTGTTCAAAACTTAACATAACTCACAGGAAATGATACACGTATTTAGTTTAGTCATATCTTTGTGATTTAAATGGATCGAGGAAAATGTAAGTAATCGTGTATCGAAAGGAAGAAATAAATCAAAGAGTGAAATATAAAATATATTTTATACGAAATTTTATTATCGCCATTTATTTGTTTAAAATTAATTTGAAAATAAACAAAATCGGGATAACCCCCCCTTAACAACTAATCTGCGAAAATTACTGAGTAAACTAAACCTTACTAATTAGAACATAAGATTCTCGCGGTACAGTAAACTTACTCAAGTTAAGTTTATTTATTTTATTTCATGTTAATTTCAACAATATATACATTTTTTTCATCACATACATAAAGAGCTTATAAAAAAGTGAGTAAATTTCATCATAAAATACTCCATCTGAGTACCTCTGTAAAACAATAATTATAATATGTTTATATCAAAATTGTCTCAGTGAAACCCCCATGTGAAAGCTATAGCTATACGCTTGTCTGTATGTTTGTATGAATCTGCATTTTACAATAACAGCAACGACAAAAGTAGAAAACTTTTCATATTTTCCACACAAAACCATAAATATGTAAATGATTTCCTTTTATAATTTAGAGTATTTTTTTAGGCGAGGTCATGCGTACTTGTGCTAATTAGTCAATAAAGGAAGACGTTAAAAAATATAAAGAGATCTATTGAGATCTAACCTATCAGGATGTCACAAAAGCTTTAGTATTTTTCTATGGCAGCTGAGCGGGATAGCCCTACGCTTACAAAATACACGTCACGCTACGCGACGTAGCAAGCGCTACGACTTTGTAGTTTTGTAGTCGTAGCCCTCGTTAGCTATCTATTTACTTTTACAGACTACATAATATTATATTATAATAATCAATGATCGGAATCTGGGTGCGATTTAAGACGTTACCTATCAGTCCTTATTTATTACACACAAATAAAAAATCTCGGGGTTAGTTGATTTGGAAATCCCGGGATTCCGGGAAATCGAGGAATTTCGTACTAACTAATTTGAGTAAAAAAAGCACTTATATATAAAATTTAACGTTTTTCTATAAAACACGATTTTAAACTCAAATTAGTAGTAGTTTTCTCAGAATCCGGAGATTTTTATTCGTGATAGGTAGCGTCTTAAATCGTACTCAGATTCCTTTCTTTGATAATAATAAGTCAAATAAACATTTTTGTTTCATATCAGAAGTCATTCGGGGGAGAGTAAGAGAACAGCCCTCAAAAAGGCACAACAAATCAAATCGATTGGTAACGGTATATCTGTCGCAGTAAAGTAGTTAAATCAGAGAGTTAGTTGAATCTCTAGGCAGTTAATTAAAGATCGACATTCAATCAAGTCGCTAAAGTTCCGTCAGACAAGTGAGTGAACGAAACGTTTAACGAGTTTCCTAAACGTTCCTAGGCGCATTTCAACTTTGGTAGGGTGACCTTTGTGAGGCGTCCCCGAGTAGGATACTAAATAGTCGCATAATGGATAGGTCGAAATGTATTTAAAAACACTAGGTTAGGTTAGGTTTGAACATTATGAAACAACTCAGAGCCGAGCGAAGCGGAGCGGAGCGAGGCGTCCCCGAGTAGGATACTAAATAGGTGCATAATGGATAGGTCAAAATGTATTTAAAAACAGTACGTTAGGTCAGGTTTGAACATTATGAAACAACTCAGAGCCATCATCTTGTTTTACATTATTAATCAATCAACACGCTGGCTTTCGGTCAGACAGATAGTTAAACGTTTTCGACGCTGCTTTATTTAAATCAAAATGCTAGCGACTTGATTGAATGTCGATCTTTAATTAACTCTCTAGAGATTCAATTAACTCTCTGATTTAACTACTTTACTGCGACATATCCATCCTCAATTGCCGGCCCTTATAAAACAGACGGTGACGGGCAGCGCAGCGGTGTCACTGGTGCGATTTCGGCACTGCGCTCACCAACCCACCTGCCCAGCTTGTGTTAGTATGGGTATTTCTTCCAGAAGGACAGCTAGGAGCGGCGAAATCTTGTTCAGCAGTGGACGAACCAGGCTGATGGATGGATAATAAATAGGGCGTTGAGCGCTTATAATATTTTGCATTATTTATTAGTACAGGTGCCAGAATGGGGGTTACCTATTGACAATTCTTATTGCCGCGTTACATCTATATATTACATGCGGCGTCTGGAAACGCTATCTAAAAAGAGTATTGTCACTCCTTGTCATCTCGTGGATGTCGTATAAGGCGGCTAAGGGATTATACCGGGTGTAAATAGACTGCTGCCATTAAATGAAACCACATATTCTACCGACCCTACTGAACCACTTTTCCCGAGAATCATACCCGCGGACATCCTTAGTTTAGGAGATAATGGAGTTCCAAACAAAAATGCGTGAACCCTAACGTACCTAAATGCGGGCGAGTTTAAAGAGAGCGTTGTCCGTTTCACTAACTAAAGTTTCCTAAACTAAGGGTGTCCGCGGGTATGATTCTTGGGAAAAGTGGTTCTCTAGGGTCAGTAGAATATGTGGTTTCATTTAATGGCAGCAGTGTATTTACACCCGGTAGACAGGTATGCCAACAATCTATGTATCTGTAGTATTGAGGGTCATAGGTTATCGGATCTTGGCCACGTCGCAGACCTATTTACTGGTGGTAGGCTTCAGCCGTGGCTTGTCACCACCGTCGTGACGACACCATGTGTCGCCAAGCGACTCGTTGTGTTCCGGCGTGACGTCATGAGTAGCCGTACCTGTTATTCTCCCGTTACCGAATTCCGTAAATTTTTACGGAAGTCCCTGGAAAGACTAATTAACGTCTCGCATGCTGTCACTCTCTCGGTTTCTGGGCGAGCGCGTTTCATCCCAGTCTTATCTAAGAGAAGGACCGTCGTCGTTAAAAAAAAATAGGGAGTTTTAATTAAAGGTGATTGTACTTTTTTTGACATCCGGCACATTCAAAGCAGTGTTCGACTTTCAAGTAAAAAAAAATTTTCTTGTTTTTGTTCACTTTTGCCTTAATTATTAAGTTTCTTATGTGCGGCATCAACGGTCAAAGAAAAACTCAAATAACATATGAAATCAAACTAAAATAAAATACAATATTAGCAATATCCTGCTCATTAGAATTATACTGATAATTAGATGTCCTGAATTAAATGAAGTCGTTATTCATTGACAGCATAAATAAAAAAAAATGTTTGTTTAATTAATGAAACTAGTTTTATATATTCCATTCCGTATTTGAATGATGAAACATTTGTACTCTTCGCTTAATTCTATTCTCGATTAGCATCCTACAAAAAAAAATCCAATTTTTCAACTGGATTTGTGTAAGTTGAACATATGTAGACCTTGAATAATCATTATATTTTACGTTATCATAACGTAACGTAATTTGCTGATCACTTTATCTGTCAAATTTAATTTTATAATTTCTTTGAAAAAAGCCGAAGCTGCCCTCAATGTCATACATATGCAATTGTTTAAATATTTTTAGGTTATAGTTTCACACATTTATTACCATAAATGTTCCGGTGGCAGCTTTATCGTATAATAATTATTTTATTACATTATCTGCATATTTACAAGATATACTTTATTTAAAACAGGCAGGCATTAGCTAGCAACAGCATCGACTATAAAATACGTGACTAGTTGATAAAACAGCGTGCGCTATATTGGTTAAGAGCCTACAACGAATGGAATAATACACGGATTTCAAACAGGTGTTAAAGTATAATAAAGTTAAAGCTCATGTTGTGAGCGACGATGTCGACTCTTTATTTCAGGCATTTTATTTAATTGATTCCATTATAATTAATATACAAATTATTCTCGTCTTGACATGAATCCCCGAAGAGATGTCAGAGGTGTGTCCAAGTGTGAACTTTGATATGCAAGTCATATTCCACACTTGGTACATACACCCATTTTTCTCCGATTATTACGCTCCAAACTTGGATGGTAAGCCCTGTCGCTGTTAGGCACAAATGGACAAACAGCTAAGCGTACCTTCCGAAGCACATAGATCAAACACAAATTAATGTTGCACTGAACAATGGACGAACAGTCGATGATTGAACCCACGACCTCTGGGTTTAGTAGGCGCGCGCTCTGCTGTTCGGCCACGGATGTGGTCAGTTAAGAATAATTAATATATTTTGATAGTTTAAACGTTTGTTCAATCAAGTTATTTAAAATTATTTTCTAAACGTATTTTTTTTTACTTAAGGGCTGTGCTCTTTTCGGTGAAGTCTTCTCCATTCAATTCTGCACTCCACCTTCTCTTTAACTTTTTGGCGTTTACTAAACAATATTTTTTTGATATGATATTTTATCATAATATCGGAACTTCAGATAAACAGCAAAATGATCCACATTCTTTTTTTATTTTACTAAGAAAAATATACTCGGAATTGCCATACATTGAAAATTAAGTGTAAGGTGCATTTGTGCCGCCTTAATGTGATAAATGATTGAATAACAAAATTATAGGTACGTACAATGAACTGATTCTGTCTATTATACGTGATTATATGACAATTATGCTAATGAATAGTATTGATTAATGTTGTAGATCCGCAAACAATCTGACTAATTTGTCACAACAAAATTACCCTGAGTTACTTTGTGTTGATACCGGATTTCCGTCATGATTAAGGAGCCTAATCTATTCTAATAATAAAGTAGTAAAAGTCATGTCTGTACATTGAATATATTTGCGAAATTTTAAACGAAATATGTTATAATATAATTAATGCACTTTTTAACATAATTAATGCAAAACAATTTTTTGTATGTTTGTCTGTTCCTAGAACTTTAACTCGAGAACCACTCATCACACCAAAGGCCAAAACTGTCTGTTCCTTTTAAACTTCAGAACCATTGAACCGATTTCTGGTCTCTAGTCAACGTGTAGGCAATTATTACTTAAATTTATTCGACTGACATATTGATAAAATAACCGCCAAGCTGAAAATTGTCGATAATAGTGTTAATCTTACGCGCAAATAAAACATTACATTGATTGAAAGACACGCACGCGGGCAAAGCAGCGGGAAAAAGCTAGAAAACAGTTTAATATTGTCCACCTGTTTTTTCAAGGCAAGTAAATACGCTGGGTAGCTCAGGGGTAGAACGCTGGCCTCTCAATCTTTTTATGTGCAGAGTATTTAATACTTACCACTTGCTGAACGGTGAAGAAAAACATAAGTGAGGAAACCTGCATGCCCTAAGAAGCGTAAATTTGTTCACGAAGAACGGCGATAGGGCTCACCACCCATCACGTTGGGACGTAATAATCGTCGGTGAAACACACCCGGAACACCTCTAACACCCCCTCGGGGATTCATGTCCTGAGGATATATTATATTATCATAGTAGGCTACGATGATCCTGGACTGATCAAAGAAATGGAAGATGATGGATGAGCCGAAGTTGATAAAGTCGATATTTGGCAAATACATACGCTAGCATCATACATACATATAACACGCATATCAATATTATATTAAATACCTGTGGTTAAGTCTGAATTTTTTTTCAATTTTTGGATGTAGATTTTAAAAGAGTGGTTATTATTATGGTAGAAATAAAAGACTTATTATTTTGATGCCACATCAATGAAAAATAACCAAATACATAGACTTATTAACACGTATTATATTTTAAATTCACTAAGATGCAGCAAACAAAAACGTCGCTGACTCAGTAAAATGCTACAGCAGAACCTATGGTGCTGATCTTCGGTCAGAGGCCGTGAGTTTGTGACACATGCGATGTAACTTGCGGTGTTTGAATAATTCGTTTTAATGGTGTAATGCAGAATATGGGCATTTCTTCCAGGAGGACCGCCAAGAGTGGCGAAATCCTGGAAAGGCCTATGTCCAGCAGTGGACGAAACAGGATGATGGATGGATGGAATGCAGAATAAAACATGAAAAAATGCTTAAATGGTAGCTGCAGACGGAGCGTTTTTTTTATAAATTACCATGTATGTATATTTAAAGAAATAAAACTAGTACGATAAGTAAATAATGATATATGAACAGAGGAGTTATTAAACTAAAAACTCATATGAAAATTCAAATAAAATTGTTAATAGTTTTCCTGTGTCGTCCAATGAAATATTTGATGAAAATTATTTTTATTTAAACTTGCTCTCTAATAAGTATTTTTTAGTTTTTATTTAAAAGTTACTTATTAAAAGTTCATATTATATTTCGTTTATAGGGCTACTATATAAGGCTCACGGCTAAAACGGTGGATATAGCGAATTGGCCAAGTCACAAAGAATCTTAGTCGGTAGCTGGCAAAGGGAAACCTCTGCAGAAGTCGATATACAAAGGCGGAATGAAAATATCAAGATCGATTAGAACCATCCGTACTACGAGTATCAAGGACAATTGGTCTGCCTACTTCACCTTTATTACAATGGTATTAAGCGGATATTAAATGGGTCGGCAACAAATCAGTTGGTACTCTAGTAAAACAAACGTAAAAAATTAAATTCTTCTTTATTAATAGTTAAGTAAAGCAGAAGATGCCTCAATGGCAATGAAAAAGAAAATTTGCATTTCGTCGATCAAACTTTTACGATTTTGCATTTATATTTTTTATGGGACAGTAAAATAATACATTATTAGGCACGAAGCAAGCACAAACGCTGCCTGCCCTTAATTTATTAGACAAAACTAGATGAAAACCCAAGTACCAGAATTTGGTCCGAAAAAAACCAGCTAGCTACTTAGCTAATTACACCAGATATTGATCGATTGATTTGATTGGCCGCTTGACCGGACCGGATTTAATTACTTTTTATCCATCTTTTGAGGACCATATAAAAAAATGTACTTGAGTAACTATATCATTGAAATATTTGTTAAGCTACATCACATTGATGTTTTTTATATACAATTGTTTTATATAAATTTATCTGTTTTAATACATTTTGGGGCTGGTTTAAGAAAAGTGCGGTTCAAAAGAGTCTTGTAAGAAGGCTATTCTTCGCATAACTGCGCCTGGTTTAACCAGCTTCGGATGAACACTGCAGGAAATAAGTTAGAAAATTTAACAAAGTTTGTGAGAAATATTGTAAAGATGGACAGTCTAACAGTTAATCTAATAATGGATAAACCTATTACTAGCCCGTTTTAACTAACCTACCAAAATATGAAGGTGATATAAGGTGACTTTAGTTTATAAAGTCAAATTCATACTGGAGACTCGCTAAGTGGTAAGAACCAAAGTTTAATGCACTTTCTGTGAAATACGCAACTTTCTATACTAATTGAGTCGTGATTGTACTAGAATAAAAATAGAAAGTAAAAATTTTTTTTTAGTATTTCGCAAACATCGTCATTGAACCTTAGTCCTGGGCTCTTACCGAGTCTCCAGTACGAATTTGGTTATATAAATGAAAGTCACCTTGTATAAGTTTGATTGAAAATAGAACATCATATCGTTAATATTAGAAATCTAGGAATTTTTATTAATTGAAACTGATTACTTAAATTAATTTAGTGTGAATAACTGCATGATGATGATGAATCAATTGAATTCGTTATGAGGTTTTAACAAGGCTAAAACCAATAAAAAAGGAAATGCTACTTATGTTTACTTCCTCACTATGAAAGCCGTTTCTCACTGACTGCAATTGAATCGGTGGTAGCCATAGCAATTAATTGCACAATATTAATTACCTGCCCATCCCACTCGTATTGGTGCATGACAGAATGGATGTTTATAAATTAATTGTACTAAATACAATAAGACTTGACATATTTGGAAAAATCTTGCATACGAGTGTGATGTGATGTTGCAGAAGCTGGGGATTGATCCACTTCCCAAACATTAAACTGACTATTGTCTGAAACTACCAAGACTGCCTACCGTGAGTGGTGCCTACGTGACCGGCAGCAGGTTCCACACACGGAAATCCTAGCACTTCCTTTGTTACATACAACCACGGATTTATCAATAAATTCTAAATCGCCTACTGCAAGTATTTGACATCAAGTAAACGAAATCAAATCTAGATTGCTATCAAACGGACCTTTATATGGGTTGGTAACCCAGAAATTGTGGCACAAACGATGATTGCTATAGAAAGCGTGGGTATTTTTGTATGTAAATACAACAATAGGCATATGCAACTTGTTAAAACAAAGATGCGCTAAGTTTTATAAGGAAACAATGCATTTTGGGGAAATGCACTTTCGTGTTGCAATGTTAACCGGTTCACACAGTAATAGATAGGTAGGATGTAGGTACAGTCAAGAAAAGCAATATTTGTATCTTTATACAAACATTATTTTCGCACTTTTTCACTTTATTTACTTTGTTTTTGAATTTATATTAGTACATGTATATGTATAATAAAATAAAATATTTAAATGATAACAATCTCAAGATATGAAAATATATTTCGTATTTTTTGAAAAGGTCGTAATTTTGTTTGTTTTTGCTATTACATTATGTCATATTTGTGTTATTATATTAACTTTATAGGTATCTCAAATTTCCATATTATATTCTATACTATTTCCCTTACCGGTTTCGCTGTTATAGCATTATCAAAGGGTTTTTTGGTTGTTTACGTACAATATATGAATCCAAAATTTGTATACTCAACTGATGCTGGGCCCGAATCGTATTTGAAATATATTTTGAAATTGTTATCATTTATACTTATTTTATTTTATTTTACATATATACTGGTAAAGCTCGACCGGGCTGCCCTATAAGGACGTATGCCGGCCAAATAGGCGACATACTGCAGAAGGGCAAAGTAAAAAGTACCTGGAATAGAAGAGCTTGTATGACTAGATTGATGGATGTTGAAGAAGCAAAAGATTTGGATCGTAGCAGATGGAAATCTGTAGTCTCTGCCTACCCTTCTGGGAGACAGGCGTGAGTTTGTGTATGTATGTTACGTATATATGCATGGTACTTGTAACACACAGGATGTAAATAGAGTGCGACCATTAAATAAACCCACATAATCTACCGATCATACTGACAACTATTCGAAAAAAAAACCCGCGCAAATCTTAAACTTAAACTGTAACTCAAAGACTTAGGAGGGGGAAGGTCTAGTTTAGAACGCTGCACCGGAATAGCTGTTTCACGGAAGACGCTCTCTCTCTAAACTCGCCCGTATGTCGGTGCGTTAGGGTTCACGCATTTTTGTTTGAAACTCAATCATTTATTTCCCAAACTAAGGGTGTCCACGGGTATGATTCTTGGGAAAAGCGGTTCAGTAGGGTTGGTAGAATATGCGTTTTCATTTAATGGTAGCAGTCTATTCACACCCGGTAAATATAAAATTAAAGTTATTTTATTATATTTTTATACTATTTTCCAGCATAGGTATGTAGCGAAATACTAATTGTTTGAGTATGTACCTGTTCATTCTGTTTAAATCATAAGTTGACAATTTTTTTTATAAATCTTCACGTGACAATAATTAAAAGGCTGAGAGGTGGTGGGTCGAATATCGGCACATCGGCGCAAATCGTAATGATGGATGGCTCCAAAGTGTCATAACAGGCTTGGAAACATTCCTTAAATGCAAACTCAACGACCTGTCAACGACCTACAAGGTGAAATTAAATTAACCGACCAAATTCATACTGGAGACTTGGTTAGTGGTCAGAAACAAGCTTTAATTACCCTTTTGGTGAAATTAAATAAAAGAAAATTTCTTCCTTATGTACTGCCTAGACTGTACTTAAACCAGTACAAACAGAAAGAGAGAAAAAAAAAATTTTTCGAAATTGGCCTAATGGATTACTGAACTTAGTTAGTTCCTGATCACTAATCGAGTCTCCAGTATGAATTTAGTCGGTGGATTCAATTTCAGTCTATATATGTAGAAATGCTAATTCAGTACGCCCCCTCAGGTGGAGACGAATAGAGTTAACATTTCCAGACGTTGAAAACGCGTAAATGCTGTTCCAGTACGTCCCAAACAATCACGTACTCGTATAGGATTTAGAGTGATTTAACGGACGTAAAGAAGGGTTTATCCTAATGTTGTTTGTCCTCAGGCGGTGACGTTCTCTTATAGGATTTCGAGTAATTTTAACGGGCGTAAAGTTAGGTTTATTCTAATTATGTTTGTTAAGCGTATGACTAAAACTAAAGAAAGTGTAATGAGTGTAGTTTTTAATTACGATAAAAGATACTAGACAATGACAAAAGAAAAATAATTATAACGAAGATAATTATTATTTTAATCAGCTGTTTTACATTTATGTAAATACTTTCTTTTTTTTGCCCGTCAAAGTTTAACATTCGGTAGTCCGTTACCAACGAACTAAGTAACGTTTTGATATTGTTTTCGTACATTTTAGCCCGTATTTTATCACAAACACAAAGCAGTACTTTCAACAACTTACTTTAGATTTCAGAACTGCAAGACACTAATGAATCGCACGTGCTTGTTGTAGTAATGATCGACTCATGCAGAGCAAGAAAGAAATATTTTATATGACGCTGTGTTATCGTGATAGCAAAATCTGCATGATAGTTGAATAAATAGATGTAAGACAAAACAAGAAAGACGTATCGCATTATCATTTCGAAAAATATTTTGTGCGTAAAGTACTGGAAATCCTACGCCAGTAGGTCACTCGAGCTTAACAAATAGGATGAGGGTTTCTAGTACGTTTCGCTGTCTATTAACACTATATAGTACTTCACCATCCGTGACGTATTGAATTAGCATTTACTAGCATTTGCATGCGTTTAAAGCCTGGAAATGCTAACTCTATTCGTCTCCGCCTAAGGGGACGTACTGAAGTAGCATTTCTGTATACGCCGCCCGGCCGCAGCACTCTGCTAGTGTGCACGCGGTAATTGTTTAGGGATATATATTATATACTATGACTAGATAAATTTGAAGAGACGTCGCGGGTCGGGTGCCCACAGCCCGAGGGTTTCGACATCAAACGGCACAAACCTGCATCATCCTTCCCCGGGGTTTGCATATTTGCGCCGCTTGTTAACCTCTGCCACCATCGCCGCAGCGCCGGCCGGCTTGGCTGCGGTCGCTTGGACATGGGATGGTGCCAACGTATCGTCGCAGGTCGCATCCCATACCAACGACCCGCCGTTCTGCCACGGAGCGAGCGTCATGCCGTCGGGCCTCTTGCCATCGTCGGGTGCGAATCCACTTGGCTCTAAAACAGCGGGAACGCTGGCGCTGGCAAGGGCGTGACGTGACGTCGGAGGACGTCGTTGATGGCGGCGTGATTTGACTGACGTGTGAAGTGTAGTGCAGTGGAGAAAATCATTGTACACGGAATGTCTAATTAAACTGCAAATTCTTCGAAACAAGGTTTCGATTGTTGTTGGAGTTAGAAACCATACAGTGAGCCGGAGAAAGAACATTGTGCATACTAAAACACCATCGAAACATTGCTTCCAGGGAAAAATGGGAAAGGACCCGATAGAATGGAATCCAAACCCTGATGATGGTCCACTAGATCGGGTTGATTATGTACCTATACATTCTCTGCATTTTGGGTTATTTTTAAAGATTCCTCAAAATAAGACAAAGAGTGTTTACATTAATTCAAGATATTTAAGTTTTCATGAACAAATTATCATTTTCTTTTCATTTAGATGAATACCTATACACACAATAAAAATGAATGCGCCATTCCCCATAGTACATAACACAAAAACCAATGTGAGAGCGCCAACTTCTAGGGAACATATTATTATGTTTCAGGAAGAAATAAGTCGGCAAAAGTGTTATTTAGGTACCTTGGGTCAGTATGTAATTATTTTAAACTTTTTAGGGAATGTCTGCTATAAAATTTGAAGTCGGTTATTATTTCTTTGTTAAAAGTTCATTTATATCACGCTTTTTAGTGTTGACGGGATAAATTGTGAAAAATGGGTAGACTACAGTAAGCACTCTGATTGCTGCCCCGTGTCATATTGACAGTTTTCACGTTATGTCCTGCAATGAGCACACTAACACAGGTATACACCTGACCTTCGATCCTGTATAAATTTCCAAGGAACAGCCTGAAATCAACATCCTGGTACAAGGCGTGATCGCGAATATCGAGTGATATGCTGTCATCCATTGAGGAGTTCCATTGCCTATATTTTAAGACTATCATCAGATCACAACCAAACTGAAATGGGACCTACATGGAAGCAAACAAATCCGAACAAGAAAAATTTTTCAAATCGTTTAAGGTGTGCCTTGAACTATGGCCCAAAAAAATACAGTCGAATGGAGAACCTCCACCTTTTTGAAGTCGGTTAAAAATAGTAACAAGCTAGTAAATAAGAGGTGTCAGCCAAATATCATGTCTATAAGTGTAATTTTAAATAGAAAGGCTCTGTCCACAAGTCTTACACATTTTTCTATGCAGACGGCTTAATTATACCAATTTAATTATTAAAGACAGCAGACGTAGAACTTGTCAATAATTATTAATAAATTCATAATCTTGTATATTTAATATAAGGCTTATAAATAATATTAATTAAAACTATGTATGTCATTGCATTGACAAGGCTGTGCTGGCTTTGAACTTTTACAAATTATGATCTTTTCACTTTTCATGTTAAAAAGATTTATTGAATTTGAATTTATTGTTTTGTTTTTGATAGAATCGACATCAATCGATAAAACGTGCGGCAGTGTCCAAAGAAAAGGCCGGCGCAATATGCGTGTATATTATAATTACACGAGTCATTTTGAGCTACTTTCGACCACCCCCCCATAATTAGTAATTTTCCACGAAGGTGCCTGCAAGTGCCTACCTAAAATCTAAAATTTCATAAATATATTTTTTTATTTTATCAGTACATTAATGACCTTAAATTATTTTAGTTATAATATGAATTATGTGAATAATATAGAAACACAAAGGGAATTTTTATTTAAGTTTAATCTTTTTTTTTTTCATCCGCCTGATGACGACTTCATTGAAGGAGGCAAAAAATTTCAACAAGAAACTTTAACAGTGCTTGAAATATTAATTAACGTCCAAAAATCACTATTTTATCACCAACTGACTGACTCAATCTTATAAAACCAAAAACACTTCTATAGGTCATTGAGTGAGTGTACAGTAGAGACCGCATCAAGTTAGACACTTCGGACTTTGTACCTATCTTATATTCATCTCTGTAGGGGCTAATGTCGTACTGCAAGTGTATAGCTTGATTAGGTCTCCACTGTACATACGTGTACAAAAGAAAACAATATTTATGTATTTATTCCAGACGTTATTAATTACCAACTTAATTAGACCACTGCCCTTGTACAGAACTCACGTTTATGTTTTCGGTGGGCTATATTCACTCGGACCAAAACAAAAGTTTAGTAATTAAGTTTTTGTCAACTAAACCAGTCACAGTCACCTGCCATATTAAATTGTTCTCAGACCTTTTTTACATTATTAGCGTACAAAATGTGTACAATTTGTACTTATTACCTTTTTTTGTGTCTCTTGAAATATAAAAACCAGCTAAGTTCGAGTCGGGCCTCGCTCTATTAGGGTTCCGTACATATGAACAACTAGCTTTTGCCCGCGTCTCCGCCCGCGTGTTATTCGGTTTAACAACATGTTTTTTTCCAGAATAAAAAGTAGCCTATGTGTTAAGTTAGGGTATAAGCTCTATCCATTCTAAATTTCATCCAAATCCGTTTAGCCGTTTCACCATGAAAGAGTAACAAACACACACACACACACACACACACACACACACAAACTTTCGAATTTATAATATTAGTGTGATTAACTTTTTTTTGTTTTGGTCACAGCGCACAAAGTGTATTATGGATCGGCGTTCAGTTGCGTAACAAGGACTCGTGAAGCCATCAATAGTATATCATACAAAAACGCTAAAATAATGTCGTACGCTGACGACACTGTTATTGCCTTCGCAGGTACATCCTGGCCAGAAGTGAGGAATTGTGCCGAACTTGGTCTAACTCAGATTGCTCTATGGCTCAAACACAACTTGCTATCTCTCAATACAGTTAAGACAAATTACATTTGCTTTGGAATTTACAACCACAGGGCGAATTCACAATAAAAATTCATAGTTGTAACGACGACTATCGTCGTACCTGTAATTGCCCATCAATAGATAATGTCTCTAAAGTCAAATACTTGGGCGTTTTCATAGACTAGAGACTATCCTGTTATTCACACTTATAACATGTGAGTAACAGAATTAGAAAACTTACCTGGATGTTTAAAACACTTCGACATGTTGTACCTGATGACTCAAAATATTCCCCAAAAATTTTATTAAATCGAATTTATGCTACACTTGCACAATCCGTCCTTACATACTGCATACAGTATGGGGTAGTGCAGCAAATACACAGTTCCTAAATTTAGAAAGATCGCAACGTAACCTTATCAAGACCATGTACTTCAAAAAGAGGTTTTCTTCCACTAACAAACTGTAATATTAGCGGCTCGCTTTCTGTGCGAAAATTATATATAATAGCTACTATCCTTAAAATTCATAAATCCCTCCCATTTGACCCTAATGTATTAAAAAAACGAAGAAAAGACATGATAGTAAAATTACCACCCCCCAGAACTAAATTTGCCAGCACACAGTATTATACACGTTCGGCATTTTTATATAATAAAAAAAAATAAAAAATATATATCTATGATAAACAATTTCGAGAGTGCAAAAAGATACTTACTAATTTTATTCAACCTTTGTCCTACGATGAAACAGAGGCTTTATTTATATGCATCACATAAACACACAAATTCATTTACTGCACATCGACTCACACATGCACGCTCACATACACACCCACACCATCTCCCCCCTCACACACACCCTCACACATACACACACCCTCACATACCTGCAAATCTGCCGATTACATTAACCTTTATTAACTTTGTATGTTACATTACTAATAATTTAGATGTAGTTAAGCTACCGTTTGTCTATTTATGCCATACGGCCATCATAAGTGATTGTTGTGGAAGAGCGGTGTCTCCAAACACAGGCCACTCCAGTTTAAATGGATATACCGTACGAACATATTAGGCTAAGTATTAAGATAAATAAAGATTTTTGTATTTTGTATACTAATATTAATATTATAAATGCGAAAGTTTGTGCGTGTGTGTTTGTGTGTGTGAGGGTGTGTGTGTGTGTGTGTGTATGTTTGTTACTCTTTCACGCTGAAACGGCTGGACGATTTGGGTGAAATTTAGAATAGATATAGCCTATACCCTAACTTAACACATAGGCTACTTTTTATCCCGGAAAAACACCTGTCGTTAAACCGAATAATACGCGGGCGGAGCCGCGGGATACAGCTAGTGTTCTCTATTATGTGGTCATACTAAGATAAATAGAGATTACCCGAGATAAGATAAGATATAGAATAGAGATAAGAGTTATTTATATCGTTTATTGCACGGACATCTAGCAATACTGCAATACTTAAACATTGTTTTAAAATATATATTTACTTTAATTTAAAAGCCCTTGAGGATGCTTATATAGCGAAACCGGTTGGGTATTAAATATAATTTGTGGAAAAGTACAAGTGTTTTTCATCATGAATCATCACAACAAGAGATAACCCTCAAAACATTGAGATCACATACAAACCAAAAAACAAAACAATGGATAAAGTTGGATAAAGTATCTTTGTACATCAATGACACCCGTACTTCTAGTTCCGCTTGGTAGTCTCGAGAGGGCCAGGCTCCCTTACTTAGTTACGCATATGTCGGCGTTTTTAGTATGTGTTGTTTAATTGTGGTCCAAGGTATACGGAAATTAGAAATTGTCAACTAGGTAAAAAATATGTCAAATCTCGTAACACTTTCGCCGTAGAGTTCAGTAAATGAAAGATTTGAGGCTGCATTAAATATATAATCGTAAAATGGTTTGAAAATATTATAAATACTCTCCTCACCGCGGAAGGGCATATTTCTTTTCAAAATTTATTAGAGTCTGGTCTCACGAATATTGGTTTTAGTCATTGTCTAATTAGGCTGTTTCTTTTTTTATAAAATAATTTTCAGGGATTCTTGCCAATTTTCATTGTTCAGTTATTGATAACTGATAAATTTCACCCACTTATTCCCATAATACTCGAGGTTCTAAATCATTGCAAGAAAATAATGCTTTCATATTACTTATAAAATAAGTCACTATCAAAACTATCAATATATTATTTACGGTACTTCCCCAAGATTTATCATCACCAGTCAACACAGAATGTGTTATACAGAAAATCCATTTAGGAAATTAGGTGAACTAATACTTAAAAAGCTTTATTTGGTAAGTAGAGAACACTCGGGCGCGTATCTTATTCGAACTTAGCCGTCTATTAGTCTGTAGATTACAAATTTTTGCCAACAAAAAGCGACACTAATTATCCATGGAGACTGTTAAAAAATTAGCAGGAAACAAACCAACTACGTACACAGGCGTAACTAGGTAGGGGCTAAGCGTGGTACGACCCCCCAGAGTACTATGTGCCCACCAACTAACATTTTGGTGTCAGTTACAGGTTTTTATATAACTTTAAGTGATATTACAGAGTAACTATTATCTCAGTTCTAACTAAAGGCGATCTAGAGGAGTCAGCAAACAAATTTAGCCCCAACAGCGCCACTGGAACTTTAATGGACGATGTGATACAGCTTTGAGCAAGTAAACTAAATGTTATAGCTTTAACCTCTACGTATACCCAAGTCTTAACAACAGTGTTCGCTGACTCCCGTTAACACCTATTGTTGTTTAGCTATTGCCATGAAGTTTCTTATATGCATTAAGGTGTTACATTGACTATTATTGCAGGCATAGGTTATAAAATAGAGTTTATAGAGATTTTACTAACACGAGATACTAACAGTGTCGAACAACTCCTTTAACTAGTTTTAACCTGTTATAAAGGAATTTAACTAAAGCTTATTGTGTTAGGCAGTTTCCTTTAAAGACGTTTTGAAGCTATACGCAGTAAATGTATTTAGCTAAGTCTAGTATTACACTGTCAAGTGTACCAAAGGCAGCACAATATTCTTGATTAACGATGTCAAAGTTAAAAGAGTAGAACACATGAGTTAAATAAATGTTTAATATTTCAAGTAAGTTCACGATTGTTTTGGTAAACTAACTATAAATATTACTTAGAGTTATTCAACATTTGATTAAAAAATAATACATTTTTTATATTATTTGGAGCGTTCCATAAATACCACTTAATTTTACATACCATTGCTCAGGAAGCAGGAATAAATAACATTTGAGGCGTCTATATTTTTGTCTTTTAAATCTTTAATAATTCCTAGGCGCGTTAAAATTGAGGTGAGAGTCATGGTATACATTTACTATGAAATTATAAGGGCAGTCATTTTTCGCTCCACAAACATATCTGTAATACTTATTATGGTTACAAATATTTTTGCCATTATTCTGCTGTGTTGAATACAAATAGATATATTTTGTAACTTTACAGGCTTTTTCAAATTTCAAATTTTACAGTTGATTAATGATATAATCAAGAAGTGGCAAAAAAATTACCTGAGTCCCTTTTAGATAACTAATACGAGTCACGGTATCAAAAAACTATTATTAATAGGTCTAATTTTTTTTTTAGTGGTAAAGTAAATAGCTGGCTATAAATAAAATGTGCAGGTGTTTAATACCTTTGTATCACCTTATATAACTTTTGCTTGTAAAACTGTGGGCCTCTTTCGTGGTTATAAGTAAGTTAGAGCACGCTCTAACTCAGTTGTACAGGTATGTGTTTACACTTATATATTCAAAGGGAACTGATATGCGAGTCATATATATGTTATTATAGTTGCCCCTTCCCCAGAAACACGGGTGTCATTGATTTAAAACGATGCCGTATCCGTTATTTGTTTCTTTTTTTTTGTTCGTATGTGATATCGTTATATGGAATTATTTCTTTTTATCTTATTACGATCACATTATCGAGAAAATATACTAGTTGATGGATTCCTGAGTTGGAGCCAGGGGCCGGACCCCCCAGCTACAAACCCTAGTTACTCTAGTAACTACGGTGCATTTAGTAGTTTCCCCAAGCCTTTTAATTTTTCTTAGTAATGGCTGGGATTGTGACAGATTTGGTTTTTTTCCTTGCAAATATTTTATTTTATTACATCGTTTACCGCAAACTTGATACGTCATTCATAATCATAATGCTGGTTTTTTTTTACTTCATCACAATGGAAAGATACAAAGCCAATCATGAGTATGATTAAGGGAAGCCTTAGAGCATTTCTATTTTTTTGTAGTCAATGTAGCTATGTGCATAATAAAAATTGTCACTTGGGCAAAATTAAATGTTTTGTGATTTATAATTTACGTGACTGATGCCGGGCCCGAATGGCCTATATTTCTCCCAAAAATTGATTTAAATGTGTTTTCTTAGTGTTATTCATATATATATATCACAATTCAAAGACAAAAAGTCAATCAATGACATTTATTTAAGTGATTTATAAGTAGGTATATTAGGTTAATTTAGTTTCAGAACTTCAACCCTAAGGTCCCATCAAAGAAAATATTTTCGATTTGGAGTTTGTGAAGATAATACTATAATGATTATGTATTCTTAACGGCAAGCTGATTTAATTCGCAACTGGATTCGTAAAAAACAAATTCGTGGAACTATTCTTTTCCTTTACTTAGAATTGGAAAACAATGTTTTTGTAGGACAAGAATCCAATTTCGCAGAAGTCTTTAACGTAGTCTAGCTAAAGTTAATAAACATTGCGATTTATTTTTTAGTAACTGCGAGTAAAAGGGGAAAGCAGTTTCTATTGGTTTCATTTTTGTACGATTCTCGTAATCTGTGTTAGTTCTTTATTGAGTGAGGTCCTTCATTTTCTTATTATACACGCTAAATTGGCTTTAGCTAAATGGACGTATTAATATGTATAATATACATATTTTTTGTTAATACAATATTTGCATTGTGTTAGGATGCGTATTGTATAGTAAAATGATTTTGTTTTTCAACATGTAATTTTACGATATATTTCATTGAAAAGGCCGGAGTGTATCGTGAAAATAGTATATATTTATCAATAACACCAGATTGTGATTGTGGTATTGAGTATGTAAAGTACACTGGTTTTATATTTTTGTTTCGTGTAGCCTGGCTATCAAAAGCAAAATGTATATATATATATCTTTATTATAAGCAGTAGTAACTATTTAATATTTTTTAAAGTTTTGTTTTGATGCCTTTTTGATGATTTTGAAAATACCGAAATTGTCTCGGTTAAACGGTTGACGTATAGTTAATATAATAATATAGTAGTTTAGGAGGCAATAGCTTACGAGGACAATTTGAAACACATTTTTGCTATGCATAATGTGAGTAGATAATAGAAACATAATTAAAGGAAAAAACTAACAATTATATAAATATTTGTTACCATTAATTCATAATTACCTTTTTTGTATAATTGTGCTCTTGATTTTGTACTTTTTGTAAATTTTTGATTTAATTTTAAGTTACTTAAGTTTTAAACACATAAGTTATATTTTGTAACCTTATTGGGTTGAGCCTAGTTCTCGCCGTACAAGGAAACTTAGTTTGTTTTTTTATACTTGTGTGAATAAATTACTATTACTATTAGATACTCCAAGTGAACTTTAGGAGGGCATTCTTTTTTCAGAAATAGTCTGTCCAATGAGTAGCCAGGAAATTAAAAGAAATGTTTATGATAACATGATACAATATCCTTGTCTTTATTTTGGTTTGAACCGAGAGATTTTACTATCCATCTTTCAAATAACTTTTTCATGATACATGAATTTATTATTTCTTAGCTCGTAGGGGTTTTTTATCAACCCAATACAATACCCTTGAGACAGAGGCCACAGTGGTAGTAAAAGAATTAAAGCTATTGCAGTCGTTTATTTTCTGATCTAAATAAGGCCATAGCTTTGACCAACATGAATACATGCATTTTTCTTTGTTGCAAAGAATAACAGAGATTTTTCTAGTACATTCATTTATTAAGGCTCAATCATTGGCGTAACTAGGATTTATAGCTGGGGGGTCCGATCTGTATCATTATAATATGGATACAGATAACTCTTCATACAACGAGATCACATAGAAATCAAAAAACAAGATAAATAACGCCTTAATTTTACATAAATGACACCTGTGTTTCTGGGGGGGGGGGGCAAACGGTACTCTCTCTGGGGGTGGCCGTGCCCCTCTGGCCCCTATCGTGTTACGCCTATGGGCTCAATCTTCAGTTTTTAAACGAAATGGTAATAAACGATTACACCGACAAAAAACCACTCCTCGAAACAATGTTAGTGTGCAAATAATGACATTTAGGCAAAAACAGTTTTTTTTGCGACATAATAGTATCTTAAAAATGATTAGATTTTCTTATAGTTTTAAGTTTACCATTTTTTAGGGTTTCGTATCTCAAAATGACAAAACGAAACCCTTATACGATTGCTTTGTTTCCGTGCTGGAAAAACCCTTTTTCTCGGGTTCAAAAATCAGGCTTCTGACTTAACGTGAAATATTTTTTTTTCCTTTGCGTAATGAATTTTATAACAATTGACACACCATGAAAAAAAACTATGGGGTACTTCGAGTTGACTAAGAAACTTGAAATTCCATACACAATTAGGTCTTTTGGGAATAAATTTAAAATTACATGGATACATGGAGTTTAATAAGTGCCATAATAAGTGTTCAGTTAGTTTGGACGCCAATAACTGCTCGTGGAATACTTTTGAAAGTGAAAGTGAAATGAATTTATTTGCCACAAAACATATACAAAAAAAATGGAAATATAAACAAACATGCAAAATAAAAAACAATGAGAAAAAATCTCTCAATAAATTAATTAATAATGGCAAAAAGGAGCAAGCTCGGCAGATGCCACAGGTTGGATTCAACTTGCAGCGCCGATTTTCAGTTTGCCCCATTTTAATACATATAAAACAAAATACATTTGCAGGTAGGAAACAGATTCATGTCATGAGTGATTGTAAATAATTGTAAGGAATAGAATTAAATAGAACAAATATTTAAAAAATTCCATAAGTTAATCAAAGATGTCACATAACTTGTCACACAAAAATAAAAAATCTAAAAAGTTATAAAAAAGGAATTTGCACATATACAGTCTAATTGAAAAAAAAACAAAATGGAATTAAAACAATTCAAACATCAGCCTAATAATAATTATTAAGAAGTACCTAGTTCACATATTACTGCTTGTTGAGAATGCTAAGTCTGAGGTGTTTTTTTGAAGTTTTTATTTGTAGTATATGTATATAGATATATATAAAAAACACAGAAAAAATTAATTCAAGATATATTTCGGACCCTAATGGGCCCGGCGTCAGTTGAAAAAAAAATATTTTTTCTGTGTTTTTATATATATCTATATACATATACTACAAATAAAAACAATAAAAAGCTTCAAAGAGCCAACTATTTATTTAATAAAAAGTTTTTTTTTTAAGTATCAGAACGCATGAATTTACGCAAAGTTGGTGGAAGGTCGTTCCAAATCTTGGCGGCTGCGTATTTGAAACATCCTTTTTAACCTGCAGTTTTGTGAATCGGTATGACCATTTTATCCGTAGTGCTATTGCGTGTAAATCGACCGTGTTTATCTCGGGTCCATGTGAACTTATCATATAAGTAGATAGGTCTTTGCATGTGAACTATTTTATGAATCAAAGTAGCAAGATGTAATTGCCTACGGCCTTTCATTTTAATAATTTTTTATCATTCAGAAATGGCGTGATTTGTGCCCGTTTAGGTACCACGTAACAAAAACTGTATAGCTTTTATGTTTTAAACGGTATGTAGACATTCAAGGCACGACCCCGACTCACACTTGACCAGTTTTTTGGTTTTGATACCCAAAATCACGACTACGAAAATTATATTATTTCAAAGATACTCTAAAATCATTAAAAACACACATAGCACATCGGTCCTTAAGACCAACATCATTCCATGTAAGTCGATAGGTAATTCCGTGATGCAGTTTTTCTTATGTACGAGCTCCTTTAGTCGGATGTTCCTGGTACAAATGTTTTGACGGGAATTCGACGAACGTCTTCCTCGTCGTCCTAGCGGGCATTTCACTTTTCAAACTTCTACTCCTAAAGTTCAAGTTACAAAAATGATAGATAAATCGTCATGAAGGTCCATTCGACGACAATACAATATGTGTTTGGTCCTCCGTCCACCCCCGCATACACATGACGTCAAACGCCGTACTCTCTACGCACACAACACTTTACTGCAGCTTTAGTGCTCCCGCACTTCACCTCAGCCCCCAGCTGCATACAACTCCCGCGCTGTCTGTAATCGTGCAATTTGTAACTGTTTTTAAGGTATAGTTAAAATCAAATTTTGACAGGGCATCCAAAGAAATCCGCTAATGAACCTCCTTGGAAATAATCGAATTCACAAAAAAAAACTAGCACGACCAACGAGCTATTAGGGCACGACTTCTTACTCTTATTTTCTCTGTGACATTTATTATCTCACGATGGCGGGCGGGTAACCGTTGGTTGTAGTAGTGCGTGCACATATACGTTTCTAAAGCACGCTCTAATCTAACACACATAACGCACTCTGTGCGCGTGCGTGTACTTTTATATGTGTATTTTCCGTTTTAACTCGAGAACCACTCAGATTTGGATGCGGTTTTCTTTATTATCATTGTAGTAACCCTGGTCAACATATTATATATGCTATACGATGTATTGATAGCATAACCGCCAAGTCGAGAACTGTCGATTATACCAAAGGCTGGAAGACACTTTCAGTCGAGCCCAGCCTAGAAACCTGTAAACTTCTTGGCAAGCGCGCACTATTGCAACAAACTACCGCCATCATAAGATAAAACAAATATTTAAAAAAATTGTCCAATTGTTATATTTATTTCTAGCCATCCATCCATCCATCCATCAGCCTGTTTCATCCACTGCTGAACATAGGCCTTTCCAGGATTTTGCCACCCTTGGCGGTCCTCCTGGAAGAAATACCCATACTCACACACGCTGGGCAGGCGGGTTGGCGAGCGCGGTGCCGGAACCCTTGCACCAGTGACGTCGCTGCCCGTCACCAGTCTGTTTTATATAAGGCTCGGCAATTGGGGATTGGCAAAAAAAGAACCAGGCGGCCCACCATTGCCTGGGACTGATGGATGGCGGTATATCCATCCCCAATTGCCGGGCCTTATATAAAACAGACTGGTGACGGGCAGCGGCGTCACTGGTGCAAGAGTTTCGGCACCGCGCTCACCAACCCGCCTGCCCAGCGTGTTTGAGTATGGGCATTTCTTCCAGGAGGACCGCCAAAAGTGGCGAAATCCTGGAAAGGCCTATGTCCAGCAGTGGACGAAACAGGCTGATGGATGGATGGATGGAATTGGGGATGGATAAACCGCCATCCATCGGTCGCAGGCAATGGTGGGCCGCCTGGTTTTGCCTGAGAGCTGTTCTCTCACTCTCCCCCGAATAACTTCCGGAGGATTTGCGAGTAAGATGGTGGTACCTCCACAGTCGAACCCGGCATCAGCTCTACCACCTATAATTTTTTAATGGTATAAAATTTATAATTTGCTGCACGAGAATAGGGGTCAATACGCCCGCCGCACATATAAATTATTGAAATTAATATTGTTAAAGTAATTAAATGATCTCGAAGGTGGGGTGACGACTGGAAAGAGGGGCTAATGACGACGGCGCGGCAGGTTACGTTGGGTTTTTTTATAAATCGATATAGCGAAACGTCCGCCGGCGGAACCACATTATAGACGATATTGTTATTATTTAATTCAAATTAATTTGTATCCGCCGAAAACTCGGCCATTTTGCGCAAGTAACGGAATCCTAAAGTACGTAAGTAGTATCCGTAAGTGGTCTGGACCAAGGTTCAATGACCCTATTCACGAAATAAGAAACATATTTTTTGCCCCTATACTTGTTCAAGAACAACCTTGACTCAATTAGTATAGGAAGTCTACATTTTATTTTGCATATTTCACAGAAAGGGTCACTAAACCTTGTTCTTAACCACTTAATGACATACTTTTTGCATTATGTGTTAAGTTAGGGTATAAGCTATATCCATTCTAAATTTCATCCAAATTCGTCTAGCCGTTTCAGCGTGAAAAAGTAACAAACATATACACACACACACACACACCCACACACTCAAACTCTCACATTTATAATTATTGTGACTAGGCGTATCGTTCAAACTTTTGCTACTCATGGAATTAGGACATAGAGAGAATGTTCAACATATTAAATTATTAAAAGTGTTTGAATGTCTTTCTGTTGGTAGGAATAACCTTCTCCATAAACAGGAAGAAAACGCAGATTTTTTGGTGGCGTTGATTACATAGAAAAAATTAAAACGTTTAAATTGCGCCTTTTACAGCTTAATACGAAAATTTACAGAGCCCTCACTTTAAAAAACAAACCTGTCATCCATCACTCCGTAGTTGTTTATATGTTTATCTATGGCCAATGTCATTATTACCACAGAGCATACCCACACAGTAATATTTTTTATCTAACCTCATATCGTAACATCCTCATTACGATCTCAAAACTACTGGCATAATCAAAAATATTTTTCATGAACGTCTCTAAAAAAAATTAATTATAGTATGGGTCTCCGAACAACATAATGCTATAAAAAAACTTTTTCTGAGATTACAGTACATGTGATACTAACTAGGAAGTCAAAGGGAACTTAGCCCAAAATACCAATGAGGTTATCATATAATATTCTCTAATACGTACTAAATAATATTGCAGCGTGAAAAAGGAGGTCACAATTTAATTTTATTTTCGTCCTGCATTGTCTATGGCTGCCGTCGCACGCAACGCGTACACATGCGTGGTGGACTGTTGGATTTTGGCGCCACAGCTTACGTGGAAATTACTATTTACTGTGGTTTTATGGTTCATGGTGATGATAATTTGACTCCACCTGACATTCTGAAATAACGACGGAAATTACGAACACAAGAACGAGCTTTTACAAGAAAAATCAAAAATGGCTAACGACAAATTTTATCAAGATTATTATGAAAACAGGTTGTCATGAGTTTAGATAAAGTAGTGTATGAAACTATACATAGCTAGGTATTAAAACACTCGTGTTCTATTAAATAACTCGCCTTCAGCTCGTTTTTTAAGCTGACACTCGTGTTTTTAATAACCTTTTTATGTACTAGTTTCATAAACTATATTTCTTTTTATATGCGGGCAATGGTTATATTCGTAAAGAGGTGTATATGACTATAATGACGTATTTCTATTTTTTTAGTCAATTAACGCCACCAGAAAATCAGAGTTTTTTCCAGTTTTTGGGAAAGGTTATTTCTATCAACAGAAAAATATTCGAGCACTTTTAATAATTTCATCCATGGTCCATTCTAAGACTCTTCAACTAGAAAAATGTAAGATTATATATTATGTGGGCTATTTGTTGGGTATAGTGAACTGATGCTACTCAGTACATCCTATTATATGGACACAACGTGATATACTCTTCTGGAATTTGCACATACCTACATTCTTTGACACCTACCTACAACAGAGCAACACGACTACACCTATAAACTTAACATGCGTTTTACACACGTTTGTTCCCCAATCACTTACCCCTACACAAAGATGACTCTTTAAATGAATTTATTCAAATGTTTTTTTTGTCTATAGCTATCTTGTTTCTTGTTTGCATGCTTTGTAGGGTTTCGTACCCGAAAGGTGCCAAACGGGACCCTATTACTAAGCTTCCGCTGTCTGTCTATCTGTCCGTCCGTCTGTAACAGGGGTCTACAGCTTCAGCCGTAATAGGTAGACTGTTGAAATTTTCAGAAGACATGTAATACTATCGTCTCTATCAGGACAAATATAAAAATAAAAGGGTCCACCCCCCAAACAAGAAACTTTAAATTTTTTTTTTCAAGTTTATTTGTTTCAGCTCTATTGATGTGGTGCAATAAGCCCAAAAACGGTCTAACCTCAACATCCAAAGTAAAAGTACCATTCCAGCTCCAAATTGTTCGTTATAGTCCACACATTGTTGGGTAGCGTCGGGTTTGGGGGGTTTTCAGTTTTTCTTAAAAATTTAAAAAAACATGCGGTTTAGTGCAAAAAGCCAAGGACAAAAGTAATCAAAATTGAATTGCACACAAAAATAGTCTTTGCCATAACCTTGCTAAAGTGAACGGTTCCAGAGTTACGGAGGCTGTAAAGTAGCAACTATTTGTTTTTTTTTAGATTTTTGGAAAAGTATGACATTATCACAAGGAAACAATTTTTTAAATACTGGATTGTGTTTTGTAAGAAAATGCGATTTTAGTGGCAGGTGGTATGTTAGTGATAAGCCCTTGAAGAAACGACAACCTCACCACTCTCTCAAGGGGTGCTTTTTAAGGGAAAAGAGACTTTCACAGGCCTATGCCATATAAACCTGTGGTACGGAGAAACCCACTCTGAACTAATAAAAATGTCGAATGTTAAATGCGACCTTATTTTAATGTAAATCATTAGCAATCGTCATCAGTATTCAGTCCTCTTGAAACATAGCACCCTCTTCTTCTAAATCTTCGTCTATGATGTTCGTGTCCCTGTTATCACATCCTAGGTCTGAGTAATTACCGCATATGCTTGAGCAGTTTAGACCACTCTATCTGCACTCGCAGTTACGGACGCATTCGTCTTTGCAAGCGCACACTAAGAGGGAAAGTAATTCCTGGGGTTCAAGCTCCCCCCTTTATGTGTTATATTTGCGGGCAATCGGCCCCCTGATTCTGTATCGTAAAATAAGTTGCCAACGAGTGCCTATCGTCAAAAACATACATTATATTATACTATCGATTTCCGCTTATATAAGGAGACGTTCGCACTTGAAATGACGTCACAATTAGATACCCATTGAAGGTTATTTTGGAAGTTCATTTTTTATCTGTTTTTGGTGAATAGCAACCATAGTCGGCAACCGAATCAAAGATACGTAATATGCCCAGCACGATCTTCGTGAGCAACGCCGCGGGGCGTCCGCTAGTATAATAAATATTGTTTTTACTTTCTCGTACACTGTTACGCACCGTTTCATTGCAAGGTCTAAAGTTCCTGCGCCCTTGTTATCAGACATCGAAAATTCGCGAACACTAATTGCAATTTTAATATTCCGTTCACTTCTAGACCCATGGTCCTGTTGTGATATAAATAAGAGTTATATTGCTACGTTAGGGGTGAATTGATAAACTTGGAGTTCTACAAGGCTCGGTAATTGGAGCAGAGTGATCGCTGACGTCACTAAATTGAATTATTTCCGAGTTCCGCTTGTGCTTGCCAGCTGTGCAAACGCCCTCGTATAAATCACAATCGGAAATAAGCGTATAATCTTATCTGTATCATAATTTCTATCCAAACTAGCCTTGTTTTACCTTTGTGCGGTTCCGTCAAAATGCTGAAACGTATGACCAAGTTTTTGTGTACCTTCGTTTGTCTTTTTGGTCGCGGGATGGGTAACTTAAGCAATTTAAAACTATGGATTGAGTAATAATATGCGATAACGCATAATAACAACGCATCAGAATAATTTGAAATGGGGTAATTTTTTTGTTTATGCAGGATTAAGAAATACGAATTTTAGAAATTCCCTGAATATATCTGAATTTTCCTTCCGGGAATAAATAAAATGGGTATTTTTAACGAATACTAGGTGTTACTAAAAAAATTCAAAGTGAAAAAATCAATTATACGAGTAATATATCATTTTTCGTATTTCACAAAAAGGGTAATTGAAGCTTGGTTCTGACCACTTACCGAGTCTCCAGTATTAATTTGACTGGATAAACGAAAGTCACCTTAATATGGACGAACATAATAATATAATGTCATTATAAACATTCTGAAATTCCACGAAACTTTTTAAGTTAGCGTATATTATTGTCAAAATAGTAAAATAATATGCCCAAGTGCGAGTAGAACACAGACATATAAGGTTCCGTACCACCACACAATTTTGATACGGAACCCTAAAAACATTGTGGTATAGCTTGGCCATAACTGCTGTGCACTCTCTGAGGTATGCGCGGCGAGGCGGGGGGAGGAAAGGAACTAGCATGAGTTCACCTGAGATCGATATTGTCGGATTTTACGAGATTGGATTACAATATTTTTAAGGATATAAACATTATACATTTATTAGGAAATATGATACTACTATAAGGTAAGTGAAATAAGTAGCTAAGTACGTTATATTAAAATTATAATTTTTATTTCAATATGTCGTGTTTTATTAAAAAACTAAACATATAATTCGAATCAGCATCGAAATCAAATATAAAAAGGTATAATTTTAATTTATCGTACTTAGTAACTTGAATGATGTGAACTCATGCTACTCTTTCTTTTCCTCCCCCCGCCTCGCCGCGCGGCGCAAAGGCGGTGCACAGCGGTAACGGTCAGGCTATAGTACGAAAAACAAATTTTTACTATTTTTCTTTAGTTTTTTTTGTTATTTGCTGTGATAGTGGCCGTAGTAACACGTATCCTGTGAACTCCTTAACTAGCCACCTGTAACAGCTGAAGCTGTAGACCTTTGTGACAGACGGAAGGACGGAAAGCGGAGGCTTAGTCATAGAATCCCGTTTGGTACCCTTCGGGCACGGAACCCTAAAACAGATTTAGAAGTTTTCTTGATGCAGTAAATTGCCTATTTTCAGCGACTTCTTCATAGATGAAACGGAGTTTCACTTGACGGACTTTTGAGGCCAATAGCCAGGTACTAGATAAGCAAAGCGTTAAGCGTAGCTTGTAGTTAAGGGCTTGTCTTTGGTCTTTCAACGGTTTTTGCTTTAATCAAATATTTATCTGATCACTGAAAAACATAGACACGCGTTTTTTCAGACCTTCATCTTTCCGTTCAGGTCGGTTACCTAATTGGACACATTTCATTCGATAGATTTTATTTTTGAAAATTATGCCTTTTTAAGATATTAATTCGTTTTATGCCTAAGCGGCTTGAGTTTATGCCTAAAATTTCTGCTAAAACAAGAAAACATGGTTAATTTTCCGATGTCAGGTGAAAATACTTCTACATCAAATACTTTTTCGTAAAATCCAGAATAACCTCGAAAATTCACTGATTATGCGTGCCGACAGCGCGCGAAGCAAGTGTTCTAATGTAAACTTTCTGACAACATACTGAAGTTCAAAATCACTCAGTAAGATTATCGTGCACCATGGGCCAAGCCTTAAGGCGACAATAACTGCTGGTGACCCCGGGTGCATGCGTCTCACTCACTCGCACGAATCGTCGCGTATTGATCTCTCCGTCGCTCGACGGGGAATCAAGTTGCGAACGTGCTAAAATATACCTAAATAATTAATTACAATTATCATAAGTAAAATTACTCAAAAATATTCAAGGGAAATCATTTGCTGTTATAATTTCTTCAATTTGACTGAGTTTTGATTTGTTTTTTTGCATACCTAAATAATTAAACCGGATATTTGTTTTAAATTAGACCTAAGTTTGGTATTTTTAGTTAAAGATTTTCATGAAAATTATAAATTCTAATCAAAGCACACCATTCCAGATATTCTGTAGTTTATTATATATACCGGGTGTAAATAGAGTGCTACCATTAAATGAAACCACATATTCTACCGACCCCACTGAACCACTTTTCCCAAGAGTCATACCCGCGGACACTCTTAGTTTAGGAAATAATCGAGTTACAAACAAAAATGCGTGAACCGTAACGCACCGCCATACGGGCGAGTTCAGAGAGAGCGTCGTCCGTGAAACAGCTGTTCCGTTACAGCGTTCTAAAATAGACCTTCCACCTACGAGATAAAGTCTTCGAGTTACAGTTGAATATCTTTTTCTCTGAAGATTTGCGCGGGTTTTTTTAGAATAGTTGTTCAGTTTGACCAGTAGAGTATGTGGTTTCATTTAATGGTCGCACTCTGTTTACAGCCTGTATAGGATCTTACAATAATAAGTGAAAATAATTCTAGGGTAGATCATGCATAGTTAACTGATCACATTCCAGAAGGAAAAAATTTTTTCACTTCCCAGTACAAAGTGGTTGAATTAGCTGACTAAATTGCTATGGAAAGGTAAAAAAAAAGATCGCGCAAAATTTTTGTTTTCGTTGGTATGTAGTCTATTAGGGATGCTCTGTCATCTATTTTTTTTTTCATTTTAAATTGTAGGACCTTATATACCGATATATTTTTTGCTTTTGTGACCTTTGTTTAAAAGCAGCCATTAATTTCAACTTTCAAGGTCACCAGCAAGTACTTAACTCATAAACATTGACCTAAGTTGCATGTTCTTACTTCTCATACTTGCATCTGTGTAGGCTCAATCATAATGTGTAGGCTTCTCGTGAAATAATTCCACAAAAACGTATAAACGTAATTTTATTACTAAGCTGTGGTGAAGGTAATGTATTGCCAGAGGTTAGTATGCAAAATAAGGCCAGTGCTCTGTGGTAGGTTGATTACAAAGCGAAAACGTTTTTCTATCCTTATCTAAATCAAATCAAATAGTTTATTTTGTCAAATAGATACATAAAGTGTACTTTCTACAGGTCAGATTTAATCTTTAAAACAATGATTTATGTTGCTTTTTAGGGTTACGTACCCGTAGGTTGTCGAACGGGACCCTATGACTAAGCCTCCGCTGTCTGTCTGTCCGTCTGTTACAGGGGTCTACAGCTTCAGCCGTAATAATAAAAGCATTTTTTTAAGTTATTTGTTTTAGCCCAATCGTAAAGACAGTGACTCATACAAGTTTCAAATTTTCACACAACAAATAATAAATTTAGGGTTCCGTAATCAGACGGTGTTAAATTGTTTGTCAGGTGGTACCTTTTTAGCGCGTTGTTTTTTGTCACCTTGATGTTGTTATGATTATTATATTGTTGTTTGTAACCATATTGTGTGATGGTAAGGAACCCTTTGTGCGCTATTCTAATTCGCACTTGGTCAGTTTACATTAGAAACGTTACTTCTTAACATGTTATGAAAATTTTCAAAGGGATGGTATTGCCCAGGCAAGAAAAAGATCAGTAAATAAAGTAGACAGAATCTTGAAGGCTGTGTTTATTTTATAATTATTATTTTAAGGACTTCCCTGAAACCGTTCATTGTGATAATAATTTATTCCAAGAGGATAACGAGCAGTTTCACGGTAGTTTTACCTATTGCATTGCGACACGCCCGCTGGTACTATGCCAACTCTAGTCTGCAGTAGTCTGCACGATACAATCTTAGTCAGTAACAAGGCAAGGTCCTTTGCTTTTTCCCCTTAGGGGTTAAGTCTGAGAAGCTGTTTTAGGCAAGTTAATATCAGATCGAGGTTTGCGGTATCGATAAAAACATCTAGTATTATTCCCGTCGCACTGGTGCTGACAAATATTTTAGGGATCCGTAAGCAGTACCATTATTTGGTTTTTAACTCAACAATTCGGTCCAACGCAATAAATTCAAAGTATTCACTACCATCTGAGATTTTTTTAACATGTGTGTTTTTTAAGGGTGTATAATACCTCACTTCTCTTCGCATGGTCCTGTTTTATACCAACAAATACTGCAACAATCACTCTGAAATTTATATATAACAAAGTTGAGGACTATGTATGTATATATATATAGGTATATACTACTATGTCCATGCTGTTGTGAAATCTTTTTTTTTATTTTTTTAATCTTATTTATTTTTTAAGCCATACATCCTATGATTAAGGCAGCTTAAAAATAGTGCTTAATTTACTGTAAGTACGAGTATAACAAAAAATTCTTACTTACTAAAGGCTATTTATTGGGATGAACTTGATTCCATTAAATTTTCTCTATAGAAAAAAATACAAAGTTACCTCCAAACCGTACAATAAACCGATAGTATTCAATGAATACTTGAAATTAGATCTGAAACTTTGCATAATATAACTGATATTAGTATAAAGCAGATGCAGACAATAACCTAAAAATGAAAAAAACCATCAGTGTAGCAGCGATTTCAAAATAACTGATGTTTTGCGTGTACGGCATCTGATTAGAGTAGGATAGACAGTTAAAAAACAGAAGCGTTAGAGCAGGACTGCGAATTGCGGTATTATGGGCCCTTATGATAGTGCTGAACAAATAACATTGAAACAAGCAACTTTTTTAAGGTTTTTCTGTACAGGGGATCCCTTGGATTAAATTTTTTATTATTATTATTGTTTGAAACACGTGTTCTGTGAAAATTTCAACTGGCTACCTAATACGGTTGAAGCTTTAGGCCCCATGTGACAGACGGATATACAGTGGAGACTTAGTTACATGGTCCTGTTTGGGGTGATGGCCTATCTCCCCAAGTTCCAAGGTCCCCAAAATTATTTTTCATATATTCATTCCCAATGTCCCCAAAATATAAAAAAATATTATTTGTAAAGTTCACACTTGACCATTCCTCGTTGGAATCTTCAGATACGGAACCCTCAAAAAATTACCAGTAAAACGTCTAACGAACTTTCTGTGCAAACGGTCAGCTAACATTTTCTGAGAGAAGTTGTTTTGCTAAGAAATAAAAAGTTCACTTTTTCCATTGTGTTATTCTGTTTTCACTGAGAATATTTCAGTAAAAGCTCTTAGATGAAACCGTTGAACACACCTAAATTCACTGAAGAAAGATTCAGTATCAAAGAGCACTTAAAGTGGAACAATTCAGCCGGCGGCGACCGGGAGATGTCGGATTGGGAATTCAAAATCAATCGGAAATATGAATGGAATTTATCGAACCCACTATACAGGGAGACTGAATTGATTTAACTGCTTTATTATTACCGTCAGGCAGAACAAGATCTCGCTGGCTTGCTGTAATAGTCATACTGTTGGTGCTTTAATTTACAATCTAAAAATATTTTTGACTACACTTTTATTTTGAAGGGTGAGAGGGTTTGTGTGAAATGAGAGAGAGAGAGAGTGTGTGTGTGTTTTAGATAAGAGAGGGTGTTCAGAAAAAGGCTAATTAATGTGACATTCTTCTTGCCGATCCCAAGAGGTGTCGAAATATGTGTATTTTTTTTCTCTTTTTCGTGTGTTTATTTTAATAAAAGTACATGTAGGTGGTAGAGCTGATGCCGGGCTCGACTGTGGAGGTACCACCATCTTACTCGCAAATCCTCCCGAAGTTATTCGGGGGAGAGTAAGAGAACAGCTCTCAGGCAAAACTAGGCCATTGCCTGGGTCCGATTGATGGCGGTATATCCATCCCCAATTGCCGGGTCTTATAATAAAACAGACCGGTGACGGGCAGCGGCGTCACTGGTGCAAGGGTTTTGGCACCGCGCTCACCAACCCACCTTCCAAGCGTGTGTGAGTATGGGCATTTCTTCCAGGAGGACCGCCAAGAGTGGCGAAATCCTGGAAAGGCCTATGTCCAGCAGTGGACGGAACAGGCTGATGGATGGATGGACATGAAACCTAAATTTACAGTTATTATAAATAAAACTTCACGATCGGAGCACTCTGAAAAACAACGACAAGTTTTTTTTATCACAACAATGTAATAACAAAATAAACAAAATCAACTCCTTTGTAAAAAAAGTTCATGATTCTTTCTGTCAAAAGCTGTCAGTGTTTTTTCGTTTTATATTATATGTCATTTTTATGTTTTCCATTCGCCTGATGACGACCACACTGAGGGGTCGAAATATAGCGCATTTTACTTTAATTTTTTTGCTTTTATTAAAAAAAAACACAATTTACTATAAATTAAAAGCCAATTTCTGGTTTTTCTTAAATATATTTATTAACTTATTATTTTAATAAATTTGAAAATGCAATGAAAACAGGGTGCTAATAAAATTTATGATAACAGGAGAACATGAGTGAAAAGAACTAAATTTTTTTTTGTGTTCATTGGGTATCACACAGGTATCTTTAAATGAAACCACATATAGGCCCGCGGGTTGGCCATGCTGGCTCAAAAGTAGAACAAAAAAAAGTAAAGTTACGTATGCCGCCGATGCCAGCCAATTTTTTTTGAGGCGCCACAATAAGCATGATCACAAAAAATAATTAGTCCGTCAGTTAGATTATCAGAAAATATTGGACACGTATTTTTTCTTTTTTCAATTAAACAAAAAATGATGAAGATATAGACCGCTGAAGTTCCGCGGGACGTCACATCTATGTACAATTTTACTTAGAAGTGACGTCATTTTCCCCCACTCCCAAACTTTGACGCGCTTTATCTCTGTCATTTTTTGTTTGATTGACAAAAGAAAAAATACGTGTCCAATATTTTCTGATTATCTAAATGACGGACTAAATAGAATAATATTTTGTTTACTCTGTCTAGAAGCCTATTTTAGCGTCTTGTTTTTTGTAGCCTTGTTACTTTGGCATATTGTTGTTATTTACTATAACGTTGTTACGGTTCCGCCAAATTATTTTATTTCCACAAATATGTTTCTTTGGAAAAGTTGTTAATTATGTTCAGTGGATGTAGTTTCATACCGGACACCTGTCCATTTACGCCAGGTCGGTAAATTAAAGTTAAAATGTCATACAAAATCCACTTCTACTTTTGTTATTTTTATTGTTTTGCTCAGTATTTCTTATTATTGAAATACTACGAATATAACAAGGTCCTCGTTGCTTCCCTAAAGTTGGTGTAAGAAAAAAGTTGGTAATTTTTACGATTGCAATTAACAATAATTCCTTACTTCAAAGATCGTTATTTGAGAAGCCCGTTCTATTTTGTATTAATTGCTTTGTGATTGAGATGGAATAAATTAAAATAATTTAGTTTATATACACTCATATCGTAAAATCATGATTAAGAACTTAAATATACTGCATAATGAAAAAATGTTTTCACGAACGTCTCTTATAACTCGTAGTTCTCCTAACAACATAATGCTATAAAACATGTTTTCTGATATTCGGTACAAGACAATCAGGAAGGCAAAGAATACTTAGTCCATACAGTCATGTTTGAGGTTCTGATATCAAATACCAATAAGGTTTTTTAATAATATGGCTAATACCAATAGCTAATACCACACTAATACGTACAACAATATATTGCGGCCCGACCAAGGAGGTTTTATGGCGGTGCGAGACCTCATCGCTATGAAACCTCCTTGAGGCCGAACCTCACATGCGTGCGTCTTTGCGGCCCGAGTCCTCTGCGCTATAAAACTTCCTTTTCTTAAAACATGCATGCGCCGGTGATCTGCTGGATTTTTACGAGATAATTTAGATGATTAATTCAATATTTACTGTGTTTCTGATCTGTTAGTTAAAAGTTTTATTCTGAGCAAAAATATCTGACAACAATGGTCGAGTGATACTGAGCAACGAAAATTATGAACAATTTCATAACAGCAAAACAAGAAAAGCTTACGACAACGTTTACCAAATTTTTATGGATGGAAAATACAAAATGTAAATAACTATTGTATGAATTTAGATAAAGAAGTGTATGAAACTGTACATAAATAGGTATTAAAACCCTCGTGTGAAACTATTAAAAACCTCACACTCTTTTTTTAAAAGCCTCTTTAAGTGTCAGTTTCTTATACTACTATTCTGAAGTTAAATAAATATTATTTCCGTTTTCTTGGTTTATAATTACAAATCAAGAAGCTGGAGCTGGTAACGGACTTACACGGAAATGATCCCGAAGTGTTACCTACCGGATGCCAGTACGGAGTAATAAAGCCGAAGTGTTCCCCCCCAGCTGTTAGTACAGAGTAATAAAGCCGAAGTTTTCCCTCCCGGCTGGCAGTACAAAGTAATAAAGCTGAACTGTTCCCTCTCAGCTACTCTAGTACAGAGTAATAAAGCCGAAGTGTTCCCTCCCAGCCGGTAGTACGGAGTGATAAATCCGAAGTGTTCCCTCCCGGCTGGTAGTACGGAGTAATAAAGCCGAAGTGTTCCCTTTCAGCTAGTAGTGCAGAGTAATAAAGCCAAAGTGTTCTCTACTGAGTGATAAAGCTGAAGTTTTCCCTCTCGACTGGGTACGGGGTAATTAAGCCGAAGTATTCCCTCCCAGCTAGTAGTACAGAGTGATAAATCCGAAATGTTCCCCCCCGGCTTGTAGTGCGGAACTGAAGTGTTCCCTTTCGGCTAGCCATACGGAGTAAAGCCGAAATGTGCACTCCCGGTTGGTAGTATGGAGTAATAAAGCCGAAGTTTTCTCTCCTGGCCCATAGTAATAATAACACAGTAGGTCAAAATTGTTATTAGCAACCCTAAATTCTACTGGCTTGTTAGATCTAACTCGGCTTTTAATGTTAAAATTGGCTTCGCTTTTTGTTGAATGAAACTAGTCTCGTCTTTCACACTATAGTCGTACCATGTAAGTAATAAGTTAATATTACAAGTAGTATAATTCTTAAAAGTAGGTATCCATGTGTGATCAATTATATAACAGCCAAATGCAAGTACCTCCACTTAGACAAAAAAGAATTGAGCGATTACGTAACTATTAATATGATGATAACACGTGTGGCTTAAGAGATCGAAAATAAATTAATTATAGTATATGTCAATCCATAAATTGAACGTCAATAAATCAAAAGGGCAGTGTTTAAAAAAAAACGAGTATGATAGAGCTGGCACAATTTGGTTTGCAGCTTTTGCAAGTATTGCGCTGACCCATCTACCTATAGATATCAATAGTTAAGTCTAAAACAAAGAATTTTGTTCTTCAGTAACAAGAAAATTAACATGTTAAATAATTGAAATTATTATTTCAACTATTTAATGTAATGATAGATACGAGTATATTTTAATGACATTATTCACTTGAACTTGAAATTGAATTAGGTATAATATACCCTAGGTATTATTTTAATTTTGTATTTTTATGACTTGTAAATTATAATTTATAAATAAATCATTGTATTGTATTGTATTGGTTGGGAATTGTAATTCTAAACATTTTCCTGTACAATGCATAATTCCTCAGACACACACTCGACGAGTGGCGTGGGAAGTAGTGAGGGAAGGAGGCAGGAGGCAGTGACTTAGTGCTACGTTACTCTGCATGTAGCGCATCAAACAAACTTCTAAAGCCATAAAAAAAAATATTAGGTAATTAAAATCAAATACTAGCCTTTTAGCCACATCGAAGGATTACTTGGGTTAAACCTTATTAAACCTTTCCTAGCACGTGCGAGTAAATTGTGTGAGTTTTTATAATGTGAATTATAGCGAAATCCATCGCTTTGAATACTCTTAACATTATTTTGATATTTTCTAGAATATACTCGTATAAAGTTTTCTATACTTAGACACATAGGCTTAGAATATACATTCTGAGTCTATGCTTAAAAAGGATTTTATTTTTTTGTTAATGATGGATTTATATTATGACTCTGCGGTAAAACCAAAGATTAACTAGGTGACTGCCGGTAAAATCCCAAAATTGACGATTAAAGAACAGTTCGGACTTTTACCATGATCACTAAGTACTAATATTTTTATTATAAATTTTACTATAAATAAATAAATAATTTTTTGTTACCTATATGAAGTCCTATAATAATGGCTGAAAAATATTCTAGTTTTAAAATGTTGTGCTCGCTAAACGAGGGTCTTAATTGCGTAGATACGTAACATAATATTACATTGGCACGAGTGCAAACTTGCTATCGATTCAATAAACAAAAATATAACTTTTATTCTTTTAATATTTATCGATTTTATATGTAAAATTCACCGAATCGATGCTAAGTACTTGGTCTGTTTTAAGCACATATCTACGCGATGGTCTTATGTATGTACATGATACACCAGTATAGTTCAATGAAAGGGGGTACATATGTAAAATTACATACTCAGGTCTGCTTGTGGCCACGATTCGTAGCAGGTCGATTGTAATGTCAAGCACATATCTACGCGATGGTCTCATGTATGTACATAATACACCAGTATAGTTCAATGAAAGGGGATACATATGTAAAATTACATACTCAGGTCTGCTTGTGGCCACGATTCGTAGCAGGTCGATTGTAATGTCAAGCACATATCTACGCGGTGGTTTCATGTATGTACATAATACACCAGTATAGTTCAATGAAAGGGGGTACATATGTAAAATTACATACTCAGGTCTGCTTGTGGCCACGATTCGTATCAGGTCGATTGTAATGTGAAGCACATATCTACGCGATGGTCTCATGTATGTACATAATACACCAGTATAGTTCAATGAAAGGGGGTACATATGTAAAATTACATACTCAGGTCTGCTTGTGGCCACGATTCGTAGCAGGTCGATTGTAATGTGAAGCACATATCTACGCGATGGTCTCATGTATGTACATAATACACCAGTATAGTTCAATGAAAGGGGATACATATGTATTTTATACTAGAATAATAATATACTTATGTAATATTTGTGTGTAGTTTATTTAACTATTTTAAAATTATTATCTATTAGTGTATACATTGAGCCATATTTTGTTTATTTTGTTTATTTTGTCTGTAGATAAAATCAATTTTCTTTGTGTGTAGAATACCTATGTCCGTGTAAAATATTTTAAGTACCCTCGAATTGGAAACACTGTTCCCCAAAGGACAATTATATTAGTTTGGGGTTCAGAGTCTTAGCAATATTTTTTTTTTTTTGTAAACTAATTGTTCAATAAAGAAATTTGATTTGATTTGATTTGATTTGATATGTAAAATTACATACTCAGGTCGTTGTGACCACGATTCGTAGCAGTTCGATCGTAATGTCAAGCACATACCTATTATACGCGATGGTCTTAGGTATGTACATAATACACCGTATTGGTAAATGAAAAGGGATACATAACATTACATGCTCAGGTCTGCTTGTGGTAACAATTACATAAGTTTATTATTATAAAAGAGTGGTTAAAGGGTCTAATTAAAGGCACCTAAAATAGAAAAGCTCGTAGAACTCGATTGATGAATGAGGAAGAAGCGAAAGAGGTGTGTCTGCATTGTAACAGGTGGAGTACTATGGTGATGATAAGTGGGAGTTTAAACGTACAGTCTGTCAAAAAAGTGTTGAAATGAAAATTTAAGAAACTATTTTTCTTTCGCCTGGTTACATCAAACAAACAAGTACGAAATCTGTTAAATCGAGTTAACCGCGTTGATATTTCATAAATATATTACCTAAATTATACTACTTGAACGTTTAAAGTCCAATAAAGTTCATTAAAGTTTCATTTTCCTTTCATCACTTTTTTGACAGACTATAATGTTCATTTATCAGTCACTTATTGGATTATTGGTGGTAAGTGTGTTCCAATTCGCGGCAAGAATTAGGTATGTAGTTTAGTTAGACAAGCCGAAGTTAACAGGTATGAAATAGAAATAAGAGGCCGTATAACCGGCAAGGCTGAAGCAAGTTCAGTTCGTGAATATGTCGATATGCTGAAAGTAAAAGTAATAAAAAGTAAGTTGACCGAGAGGGTCAACAAGCGTAGAGTAAACCTGTCTTTGACGTTGTGAATGTGTGTTTTTATGTTTAATGCAAACTTGACCATGTGGAGCTAACTGGCTTAAGGTTGACATGTAACGATTACATAATTGAACAAAAAGGGTATAAAACCCGAATTGTGACTGTATTCAAGGCCAAATGATACTGACCTCTACTACGTAAAATGGAATTGTTATATAAACACACCTGATATTCTTTTATAATGATAAATACGCTTCTGACAAGGTCAATTTTGTAGGATTTATTGCTTGGGTATCACTGACTGATCCACCGCTAGCTTCATTAAAATCTGACTGGTGGTGGTTAAAAAGTGAATCACTTTAACGGGTTTTCTAGTGTAATTATTTATTAATCCATACCATCATCATCATGATGATGCCGGCCTTCGCGAACGAAGATGCCGGTAGGAATTTTAATGTATTTTAACGGGTTTTCTAGTGTAATTATTTATTAATCCATACCATCATCATCATGATGATGCCGGCCTTCGCGAACGAAGATGCCGGTAGGAATTTTAATGTATTTTAACGGGTTTTCTAGTGTAATTATTTATTAATCCATACCATCATCATCATGATGATGCCGGCCTTCGCGAACGAAGATGCCGGTAGGAATTTTAATGTATTTTAACGGGTTTTCTAGTGTAATTATTTATTAATCCATACCATCATCATCATGATGATGCCGGCCTTCGCGAACGAAGATGCCGGTAGGAATTTTAATGTATTTTAACGGGTTTTCTAGTGTAATTATTTATTAATCCATACCATCATCATCATGATGATGCCGGCCTTCGCGAACGAAGATGCCGGTAGGAATTTTAATGTATTTTAACGGGTTTTCTAGTGTAATTATTTATTAATCCATACCATCATCATCATGATGATGCCGGCCTTCGCGAACGAAGATGCCGGTAGGAATTTTAATGTATTTTAACGGGTTTTCTAGTGTAATTATTTATTAATCCATACCATCATCATCATGATGATGCCGGCCTTCGCGAACGAAGATGCCGGTAGGAATTTTAATGTATTTTAACGGGTTTTCTAGTGTAATTATTTATTAATCCATACCATCATCATCATGATGATGCCGGCCTTCGCGAACGAAGATGCCGGTAGGAATTTTAATGTATTTTAACGGGTTTTCTAGTGTAATTATTTATTAATCCATACCATCATCATCATGATGATGCCGGCCTTCGCGAACGAAGATGCCGGTAGGAATTTTAATGTATTTTAACGGGTTTTCTAGTGTAATTATTTATTAATCCATACCATCATCATCATGATGATGCCGGCCTTCGCGAACGAAGATGCCGGTAGGAATTTTAATGTATTTTAACGGGTTTTCTAGTGTAATTATTTATTAATCCATACCATCATCATCATGATGATGCCGGCCTTCGCGAACGAAGATGCCGGTAGGAATTTTAATGTATTTTAACGGGTTTTCTAGTGTAATTATTTATTAATCCATACCATCATCATCATGATGATGCCGGCCTTCGCGAACGAAGATGCCGGTAGGAATTTTAATGTATTTTAACGGGTTTTCTAGTGTAATTATTTATTAATCCATACCATCATCATCATGATGATGCCGGCCTTCGCGAACGAAGATGCCGGTAGGAATTTTAATGTATTTTAACGGGTTTTCTAGTGTAATTATTTATTAATCCATACCATCATCATCATGATGATGCCGGCCTTCGCGAACGAAGATGCCGGTAGGAATTTTAATGTATTTTAACGGGTTTTCTAGTGTAATTATTTATTAATCCATACCATCATCATCATGATGATGCCGGCCTTCGCGAACGAAGATGCCGGTAGGAATTTTAATGTATTTTTTTGTGCAAGTATAAGCCGATTCTTGAAAAGCAACGTCGGCCACAGACATCTACACCAAGCTTTCCATAAAAACAAAAATAGCCAACATACTGTTAAAAAGGTTTGGTAGGCAAATAGCTATCTGTATTTATAATAAAGTAGTAACAAAGTCGTGTCTGTTCATCGTGTTTGTACATTGAATATTTTTGCGAAATTTAAAATGAAATGGAATATTATACTGGGGCATAAACAATAAAAATTTTTAAAAGCCATTTCACTTCTGTGTAGCCACGGGCAAAAGCAAGTTTACTATAATATTGTATTTGATCTGGTTTACTCACCCATTCGGCAGAAAGTTACACAAAAAAACGTATTTTTGTGATGAATTCGTAGAATTGATCATTCGATAGTTTGTGATTGACTAACCACAAAACTAACAAAACTCGTCAAAAAACAAAAACAAATCAGTAGCATAGTAAAACGAGTTTTAGTATATCTATCCCAATCATTATCGGACTACGGAACCCTAAAAATGTCTTGTCTGTACACTGAATATTTTCGTGGTTATTTTAGTATTCTATTGAGACAAAAACTATTTTATTTTTATTTTTGTCTGTCTGTCTGTATTAGCGTTTTAACTCGAGAACCACATAACGGATTTGGATATGCAGTATTTTATTGTCATGGTACTGACTTTGTTCAACACATAGGCAATAAGGAATCTTGATAAAATAACCGCCAAGCCGAAAACTGTCGATACTACGATAAGATTCGACCGACATTTGTCTGACGTGCAAATAAAAGATTCACTGATTAAAAAATGACTTCCACGAGAGCAAACCACGGGCAAAAGGTAGTAGTTTTATATAATATCTAGACAGAGGTAAATTAAGGCGTACTGACTATATCAAGAATGAAAAATCTTTAGTAACTGCTTTAATATAGCATAGGCAAAATTGAACACCTTATTTTGCATCAGGCGAAAACATTGACATTTATTACGTTGTATTTTAGTCTACAATCGCACGCCTTCGTCCTGGCAGTTACGACGACAGAAATGCCTCGCGTTCCTGAAATAAACATAATTTATAAATAATATTATTAAGTTAATAAACATATTTATAAACATATTTGCTAGTGCCGCGCTCGCGCACCAACTTGCTGTCCAAGGCGCCACTGTCGCGCGCGCTTCACACTCTTAATCTCATCGCAGAAATAATCGATCGTTTCTGTTGTGCTCTGAGTGATTTCACAAAGATAGCCATGTACATAGTATGTTATGTATGCGTTTAGTTTATAAGTTGTAAGGTTTTTTTTAATTTTCTAATTGATGTTTTTTAATCGCATTCTATTGCATTAGGCTTGGCCTGTAACGATAGATGTAAGTTTGGAAGAAATAAATAAATAAAATAAAATAAAAAATAATTATTATTTGGATGTTTGCCGTAAGAACTGCAATTTTAGGTAACTGCAATAGGTATCAATAATACCTATTTTACTATATAAAAACCAAGCGAATCTGTTGAATAATACAGAATAAATGATTTTTTTAAACATGAAATATCATGAAAACTGAGGTTTACAATTTTTTTTTTTCTGGAATAATTATTTGATTAATTTATTTATAATTACGTAACTACACATCACAGAAGATCACTCAAGTACGTCATATACCTATATTTGTTTCAAAGCGGACCTTATAGCTTCTTCAGAAAACTACAATTTCTTGCGTCATGTTGACTCTTAAGTATGAAATAGTTGAAAAATCTGTAGATATTACTTAATTAGGAATTCAATTACTGAAGACATTAAGAAAATCATTAAAGTGACTATGCTTAGTGCTTAGGAGACAGACATTACCAAAATAAATAAAGCATCGGTTGGAATTCCCCTGAAAATTATATAAATCAATTTCAAAACCCTACATAAGGAAGACATACTGACTCGTTCCGAGGGGAAAAAAGTATTCCCCACAAACTCTGCTTGTAATTGGTTTTTCCGGTTTAACGAAACCAGCATCAAATGTCAGTTTGTATAGTTACGTTGTAAAACAGGAAAATACAGGTGTAAACATCAGTGACGCATCGGTTGACCCAAGATCACTGTACTCAGCCGCTGCGCTGCTGGTTCGACCGGTCTCTTCCTCACCAGCTGGGTATCATGAACTCGTTCAACCCAAAATATATCAGTTTTATTTTTACGTACAATGTGCTTTCTAAATCTGTTCCAGGGACTTAAAATATACGGAAGGCGCGGCAACGGGCAATGACTTAACTGCCTGTAAGAGTTTGTAAAAGAAGCACTCCTTTTTATCAGTTTTTATTTCCATTTGGATTCCGTATTACGTACGTGATGATTTATTATCTAAATTGTCCTATTTTTCCTGGAGCCCTAGTGTATTTTTGCACATGCATTCCTAATTGTGATCGAATGGCCCAGCCATTCTTGACCCTGACAAACAGACGGACCGACAGACAGCGAGGCTGCGCTTTGAACGTTTCCGGACAGAGACAACGGAACACTATAAATAACAAAAAACACATTTTATTGTTGGCTGTTGGAAAATTTTAAAGAAATCATTTTGGTGTAAATACAGCATCTGCATTAGTTTATTGACCCAACGGCTTTGACCTGATATCTTTGTTTTCATGTGACGTACGTCACAACGCCAAACGTCATTCGATTTTTCGATTTTATGTGTATGGAACATTTTCATAAAATAAAAACAATACCTGATAACAACAGTTGTTAGTATAATAAATAATAATAGTTACTATAATAAAACTGGGTTATTCTAACTATAATGATAAACGTTATGGTACCTAAAGGGTTCGCCTAGTGTAATTCTACTTAATGATTTTCTATGTGACATAATATATGGAACCCAATAAAAATAATAACGAAAATATGAGTACTCGAATACTCTGACTACTCTATGTTCGTCTGAAATAGACTTAAATTGTTTTATTCTTTTGTCGTTTTTTTGGTCATGAAGCCATCAATTTTATTTTTGCGCAGGATATTGAATAAAAAAAGAAAATGCAAAGACTTGTCGGTAATGATTTATATATAATTACCAACTTGAACGCAGCACTTGTGCGGTACATACAGGGTTATAAAAACTGGTTCGGGTTATTTGAACGAGACGGTTTACCCTACAGCGGAGTCTACACAGCGGGATTTCCCGAGAACTGTGAGTGTTCCCGATTTCACCAAATGAAACCGTTTTCCGCCGCTCGCGCCCGCAGTTACTATTACACGATTAGCTGATGTAATCATTTTTTATTTGTAGGAAAATAGTTTGAGATTTCCCATAAGTTATAAAATCTTAAACAGCTGCCTCTACCGAGGTGATTTAATTATATCCATTAGGCCCTTATAAAGTTGCAGGATAACGGCACGATTTGAATAAAAAATATCGATTACTGATATATGTGTAGTGCTTTTACGATATTGTATCCTTGCGTTCTAGTAAAAAGAAGACAAAAGATTATGTTAGCATTATATAGGTACCATGATGTAACGCTACGATAGTTACATAAGTAACTAAGTATATTAAAGTACCTATAAAAAAACATCTTGTGGTCATCTAGGAAAAAATATCCAATGTTGTGTTATTTATTATTTTAACAAATATTTGTGCATAATTAAATACCTCATTTCAAGCATTCTACATATATAAATAAACATGAATAGTATTGAGTAAAACATATGAAGGTACAACGTATTTAGTGTCAGTCATATCAAAAGATAACAAAGGAAATAAAAAACACATTAAAGCCTATGCTTTAATTTATTAATTTATTACTTATTATGTAAAACTAGCGACTATTTTAATAACAATAGTAAAAACTTAAATTAACACTAGCTAGTCATACTCTACAATATTTAAAATAAGCTACAGACTTGAAATGTATATTTTGGTCACAGACGTATAATAATTACTAGCATACCTAACATTAATAAATAAACTGATAGAGTCGACGCTCAGTGAGCTATATTGCTTGTTTCCAAACATAGACAAGGGCTGTATTGTTGATGTTTCCAAACAAAAAGAGATTAGTTTAGGTATTAACAAATATGTTCCGAGCATAAGCCAGTCAAAACAACCCATTTTTATACGTTTCTTCGTATATAGCTTATTTTTTGTATGGAAAATTGCCATGCTATTTAATCCTTATGTTTGGTCTGCATAAGAATTATATGTCTGTGATTTTAGTGTGAAATTTTAACCTCAAACCGAATATTGAATTAAAAATTAAATTAAATTTGATATATAAAATATTTTTCCTTCTCTAGCATCTGGACTGTCATTGATTAGGGTCATTATTATTATTATATAAAGTTTGAGAAAATAAAGTATTTCATTTATTCTGCATTAAGTGGTTCAAATACTACGCGCGATGTGTCGTTTCGTTAAGGAAAATAATTACTATCTCTTTCCAACTGTTTTGTATTTTTACGGGACAGTTTCAAAAAGTAAATCAGTTCTAACTTACACGAACATTTTTTTGTATGAAATAATGTATGACGTTAGATCAATAAAATATCGTTACTAACACTCTCCCATTGCAGCCTTGGCAGATATTATGATAGCACCTTATATAGGTAAGTATGTGAAAACGAAATAGTGGTGTTTATTCTTGGTTTAGGAATATAGCTTTATGCCCACGGCTCCGCTCGCACTAAAGGAGTAATATACTAGAACACCATATAGTCACCATGTATCCTTTATAATTAATATCAATATAATTATAATAAAACAGTAGAAAACGCTGTGTCTGTACATTGAAGAAAAGTAATAGAAATTGAAAGGGGGTCTTAAGAAGAGTAATAGAACACAAATCAACGATTTTTAGAATTCTTGTATGTCTGTCTGTCTGTTTGTTCACGCACATTTCTAAAAGTATTGAACGGATTTGCATGTAGTTTTCACAGCTATGCAGAGCTTTATTTGGAATAGAATAAAGGCTTTATTTCATTAAAATCGGATCTCGAGAAAAAAGTTATCGTCATTTAAAGATTTTAGGGATTTACTTCTCTACTGGTAGTAATTAGAAGTTACGATACGAGATCTCCTCAACGGATACAGAGTTCGAGTTTAGGCTTATTTGATTGGTATTTATTAGCACTTTGGTAAAAACATGGTGACTGTTGCATATTGTCGTTCAAAAAATCATATTCTTTTGTTTTCCTTATTTCCACGAAAATCTATTCGACGCGGGCGGAGCGGCGGGCAAAAGCTATATTTAATATAAGCACACGCAGACTGAACATAAATATCTCCTTTTGGTATTTGCAGCTACCAGCGAATAACCCGACATCTATAGACAAACCTTACAAGGTTTAAATAATTTAAATATAAGCACACGCAGACTGAACATAAATATCTCCTTTTGGTATTTGCAGCTACCAGCAAATAACCCGACATCTATAGACAAACCTTGCAAGGTTTATTAATTTAAATATAAGCACACGCAGACTGAACATAAATATCTCCTTTTGGTATTTGCAGCTACCAGCGAATAACCCGACATCTATAGACAAACCTTGCAAGGTTTATTAATTTAAATATAAGCACACGCAGACTGAACATAAATATCTCCTTTTGGTATTTGCAGCTACCAGCGAATAACCCGACATCTATAGACAAACCTTGCAAGGTTTAAATAATTTAAATATAAGCACACGCAGACTGAACATAAATATCTCCTTTTGGTATTTGCAGCTACCAGCGAATAACCCGACATCTATAGACAAACCTTGCAAGGTTTAAATAATTTAAATATAAGCACACGCAGACTGAACATAAATATCTCCTTTTGGTATTTGCAGCTACCAGCGAATAACCCAACATCTATAGACAAACCTTGCAAGGTTTATTAATTTAAATATAAGCACCCGCAGACTGAACATAAATATCTCCTTTTGGTATTTGCAGCTACCAGCGAATAACCAGACTTCTATAGACAAACCTTGCAAGGTTTAAATAATTTAAATATAAGCACACGCAGACTGAACATAAATATCTCCTTTTGGTATTTGCAGCTACCAGCGAATAACCCGACATCTATAGATAAACCTTGCAAGGTTTAAATAATTTAAATATAAGCACACGCAGACTGAACATAAATATCTCCTTTTGGTATTTGCAGCTACCAGCGAATAACCCGACATCTATAGACAAACCTTGCAAGGTTTAAATAATTTAAATATAAGCACACGCAGACTGAACATAAATATCTCCTTTTGGTATTTGCAGCTACCAGCGAATAACCCGACATCTATAGACAAACCTTGCAAGGTTTAAATAATTTAAATATAAGCACACGCAGACTGAACATAAATATCTCCTTTTGGTATTTGCAGCTACCAGCGAATAACCCGACATCTATAGACAAACCTTGCAAGGTTTAAATAATTTAAATATAAGCACACGCAGACTGAACATAAATATCTCCTTTTGGTATTTGCAGCTACCAGCGAATAACCCAACATCTATAGACAAACCTTGCAAGGTTTATTAATTTAAATATAAGCACACGCAGACTGAACATAAATATCTCCTTTTGGTATTTGCAGCTACCAGCGAATAACCAGACTTCTATAGACAAACCTTGCAAGGTTTAAATAATTTAAATATAAGCACACGCAGACTGAACATAAATATCTCCTTTTGGTATTTGCAGCTACCAGCGAATAACCCGACATCTATAGATAAACCTTGCAAGGTTTAAATAATTTAAATATAAGCACACGCAGACTGAACATAAATATCTCCTTTTGGTATTTGCAGCTACCAGCGAATAACCCGACATCTATAGACAAACCTTGCAAGGTTTAAATAATTTAAATATAAGCACACGCAGACTGAACATAAATATCTCCTTTTGGTATTTGCAGCTACCAGCGAATAACCCGACATCTATAGATAAACCTTGCAAGGTTTAAATAATTTAAATATAAGCACACGCAGACTGAAAATAAATATCTCCTTTTGGTATTTGCAGCTACCAGCGAATAACCCGACATCTATAGATAAACCTTGCAGGGTTTATTAATTTCGTGGAAATAATGTGCTATTGTTCTCTTGGGAGATAATCTATTAAACTAATAATAAAGTATTAAGAAAGTCGTGTCTGTACGTTGAATATTTTTGCGAAATTTTAAATGAAATGGGTTATTGGTACTGTACAGAGGCCGAAACAACATTTTTTATAATTTCTGTCTCTCTTTCTGACTGTCTGTCTTTTCCGTTTTACCTCGAGAACTCCTGAACGGATTTGGATGCGATTTTTTTCATTATCATCGTAGTAACCTTGGTCAACACATAGGCTTTAAGGGGTGTTCATAAAATTACGCCCAAGCCGAAAACGGGGCAAAGATTGAATAAACGATTTTATAACTCGAGAACCACTCCACGGATTTGTATGCGGTTTTCTTTATTATCACCGTAGTTACCCTGGTCAACACATAGACTACAACGGTTGTTCATAAAATAACGCCCAAGTCTAAAACGGGGCAAAAGATTAAATAAACGGAAAAGGCTACTGTTATATAAATCTATTGGAAATCTGATTCGAATTTATATACGCGAACGAAGTCGCGGGCAAAAGCTAGTTGAGAATATCGAAAAACCTCTTCATAGCGGATGCCTTCATTGTACAAGGAACCCTGCCAAATTTCAAGTTTATTAATTCAATAGTCCAGGAGATTTCCTGATGATGATTCATTGTATTTTGCTTTTATATTGATTTCAAGATTATTTCAAGATATTTGAGTAAACGATGATTTATGACTGAGTTTCAGAAAGACGAATAAAAAACAGGTAGGTAAGTAACATTATGAATGAGAAAATATGTCAAATAAAACAAAAAATGCAGGTAAAAACTAACGAAAATTTTCACGTTAATGTGTTAAATTGCGGCTGATTTAAATTAAAATCGCAGAAAACAGACGTAACATTTTGGAGAGAAACCAAACCACAAAACTGTTTTTTTTTGGGTTCTAGGAATTAACAACTGAAATGTTTTTATTTGTTTATTGAAACGGATTAGTAGGTATATAATGAACTAGCTTTTTTCCACAGCTTCACCCTCGCTGAATGAGTAACAAACTTGCACATTTCATTACTATAGGTATAGTTTGGGTGACAGATAAAATCATTACTTATACAGGTGAACCAAACGAATGCCCCCTGGAGAGATAGCAAATTTTAATTTGACTCAGCCGAACACCAATAAATACACGCCAGCAAAAATCTGCATTTCTATTTGACAACTTTGATTTAAAAAAAAAATAATATTTCAAGACGAGCTGACGATGTCATTTGTTAACTTATTTTTAATACAAATTTCAAGATTGTATGATTTAAGGAAAGCCCTTTAATACTCGAAAAACATGAAGAGGTAACTTCGTAATCTTTTTCTATCGAGCGAACTTAAAGATTTTGCGTTTTTTTCTAAGATGAATCTATCAGCCCTAGTCTACTGTCTATATTATTTTTACTATACTGATTAAGTAGTTACACAATGTGATAAATGCTCATTTGAAGTTTTGCGTCTAGCCTCATACGGACTATTAAGAGGATAGGTTATGCTCATGTTACTTAGAGAGCATTATAAACTGGAAAAGATCAAATGAGACAAATTTTAAGTGATAAAAGTATAATCTATTTTAATCTATAAATAATATGTCTAGGTTTTTGCTCAGTTTTAATCTTTAATCAAGGTTTCATTTAGACCTCGACATGAAAACTTTTTTAAAGCTATCTTTCTTACTTTTTTATCAATATTGGAATGGCTTCAGGAGATAATTTTGGCAGAAGTACTGTTTTTTATATATAAAGTAAAGTTTTATATATAGCTTGTTTAAACTAGGAAGAATAAATCACGGTTTTACGGGAACTATCCTCTAAAACCAATTTGAATATTTTCGTTTTTTTTTAATAGTACTTCCTCATATCAGGTGTTGGTTGTCGAGGTCAAACTGATTACAATCCAGCCTTAGTAACGAGTATGTTATGTTATATTACTCTTCAACTAGCATACAAATTGACAAAAAAATAAAACTTTAACCGTTTACAGTATTGTCACCGTCTGAGTACACGTCTAAGACATAATGAGCCAACGAAGAAAATCGCCTCTATCAAAAGACGGGTAATACGTTTTGCAATATGACTCACACTGTTGTTACGGTCTAATGTCTACTAAGAAATAGTGTAGGAAATCCTAGTTAGATATCACTGTACAAACCGTCTAAAACGAACATGTTTAGTCAGCAGCAACACTGAGACTGACACCGGTCTGAAAGGGATATCTTAAAATTTATTATCATAGGACGGGTTAATTAAAAAAAACTTCGAATGTTAATACTGGTTTGCATAGATGCCAAAAGGCGTTAGATGAATTTCAACCCGATAGCACACAATGTTGCTGTTCACAGCTTTGTGTTTCGAGACGAGGGCGGCATTTCGCGACATTGTCGCCGATATGGATTCGGTAGTGAGTGAAGGAAGAGGGAGTCACACAACATATTTGCAGAAATGCTACAGGATAAACTGCGTTATATGAAGTTTACTACGTGCAGTGACATCATTTTTGGAGTTTCCAGCTTGCCCAAAAAAACTCAGTCTCATCATAGCCAGCCAGGCTTTATTCCTTCTTGTTGACAGCCATTTCAGGAATACAGTGCAACAAGGCTCTTTTGGCGCGTGATTAAAGTTTTTATCCCACGTTTTGCACACCATACAACCTACAGACTTGTTTGACAGGTAGGTTCCATATGCCACACAGAAAGTATTTTGTTAAATTCATTATGATACTTACAGAATGTTGAAGTTTGTATCCGCGCGCCAAAGTAGTCGCACTGTAGTCGACAAAGGAATGAATAGACATATTTCTAAAGTTTTCTTCTATATGTCTTAATATTTAGACCTAGTCATTTGATTGATTCCTTTGAGCGGAATGAATGTAATTTCATAATATTTTTCGTAAGTGTGAAACGTTTCAAAGACAATGCGTCATAGGTTTTTTTATAAGTGGCTTATGGAAAAGCACTGACCACTGAATACCTAATATTATTATGATATCTATGCACATAGGACAGTTTTTCCAAACATACTCTTTGGTTTCAATAACAGGGGCTCTTAAACTACAAGCAAAAAATTTTGAAAAATCTTGAATTGTGTCTTGTGTCTGTTCTATCGAAGATATTAAAGCTACGAATATTTTTTTACTAGTGCCCGTCATTATATTATTTTTGTTTATAAAATAAAAATCATTTAATTCAGAACTGGGTTCCATATGATTACACAAAAAAATAAAAATACAAATAAAAATAAATTACCTATACAATTAAATAAAATTTAGGTATATTCATATCACTTGAAACAACTCAGTTCATGAGTTAGGATGACGCAGGTAGATGTTAATAGTCTAGCTAGCTGACAACTAATTATAAAATCTAAGTTTACCTAAAATCGGTGCTAATTTAAAATATATATATCCCTCATGTAATTAATATTACATTTTTATAGACAAACATTATTTAATATAAATCGAATCGTGCGTCCCTGGGAAGTATATAATAATATATAGGTACTTCCCAGGAACACACGATTTCTATAAAAATGTAATATTAATTACATGAGGGATATATATATTTTAAATTAGCACTGCTTGTACGTAGATTTTATATGTTTGTATTTTGATAATTGCCCTCACATGAGTCACCTAATTACTAACGACATTAAGAAAAACCAATAGATATCAGTGTGAATATGTGTATAGTGTGACAAAGCTCTTTGGCACATGGATGTCATTGACAGAGGGGGCGCAGTTGTGAAACAATTAGTTAGTTCCGATTTTGGACACGACCAATCCCCGCGTCAAAAGAGCCTTGTAGCACTGTTACCTGACATGTCAATTATTTTATTTCCTCGCTGAAGTCATGGTCGTAATTTGCTTCGGGAAAAGTACATTGCGTCAGTGCCACAAGCTCTCTTAGTGGGTGAATGACATTGACAGGGGGGTGCAGCTTTAGGCTAAAGGGTTACTTTTTATTTAGATCAAAAAGTATGCATGTTAAAAGTTTGCTAGAAGAAAAAGCTTATGTCAGTTAGTAGCATCTGCTGCTGAAAAGGTTATTAGCGTATAGCTCAGCATACAGCAGCGCCTCCGTCCTCAGTTAAGTAACAAAGTAAACAAATATTAATAATAACTAGATTAGAACAACAGTATGACATATTTACAAGGTACTTTAAAAGCTATATTAAATTGTGAAGTGCATTGGGAGATTATGTCCTCTTTGTGTGTAGTAGGGTTATGTTTGAGTGTGTGTAAGAGGAAGAGTACATATTATTAGTACGAATTGATAATATAGGTCTTTTATTAGGATAGCGGTATTAGTTCTAAATACCACGACCAATCCACACGCCAAAAGAGGCTTGACGTAATGTAGTCATTATTACACGAGTAAAATTGTTTAAACAGGAGCTCATTCTGGGTTCAATACATACTTTACTCATGCCTGGAGATTTAGACAGAGACGAAAATAATAATCTCTAAATAGAGAGAAAGAAATATATTAAATATTTTTCTAGTAACATTTATACGTCCAAATCAGTAACGCAGAAATCATAATGAAACCATGAGCTTGTGCGAGTCGGACTCGCAATTTATTAAACATTGATTTTAGGATTTCATACTCAAGGGGTAAAAAAGAAACGATTTGAGATTTCTTGTCTATCTGTTCGTAAGTCACAACCTCATTTCAATACACTTATTACCAACTTATTGCTTATTATTGTTTTAAACGAAATTAAAATTTATTTACTTAAGTAATATAAAATTATGCCCCTTTATAACTTTTCTTTTGAACATGCAATATCAAATACAATTATGATATAAATAATTAAGTAAGCAATTAAATTACTTATATATTTATTTCAAAGGATTCGAGTTATTATTAAAAACAATAATAAAATACTCATTATTATTTTATAAAAACAAAATATATACAAACTATTATTACCTACCTATAAACATAAGCTAAAGTACAATCCGAGCATTAGATTCGGTTAACAAAGCGAAGTGATCCGAGTGAGTTGCAATTGGAAGTAAGGAGTGTGTCAGTGGTGCCAGTGGCCAGCCGCTGGAGCTGGAAGGCTGGAAAGCCCGCGGGCTGCGGGTCGCTGTGACGCACGCACGCGCGTCGAAAGGCGGTGGAGGGGTGGGAGGCGCGCCTAATACTATTTAAACTGTTCTTACGAACCGTCATCATGCATTGGTCTGTTTGCAATCGCAAAGTTAGTTAGCTACTGTAATACGACAGCTCGAGTCGTTGACAGACAGGCACAAAGCCCGTGGTCGAGACGCAAAGCTCCCGCAGACATACGCTAGCTAACGCGCAGTGAACCTTCTCGTTCAGGCATCTGATAAACCAGTGGAGTGTCGTGAGAAAATGGCTGTCGCAGCTGCACAGAAGAACCGTGAGATGTTCGCCATCAAGAAGTCCTACTCCATTGAGGTGAGGAGCCGGGCCTCAAGCGGCAGGCCAGGAGGCCTGCTGGGCTCCTCTGGCCTGCCTGCAGGACCCTGGATTACAACAAACGATAAACAAAAGTTCGACAAAAAAGTTTTTGTGCCCGATCACCGATTTTTTTTACCCAGTGCAACAGTTTTATTAAATCCAAAGTGCATTTTAAAATCAATATTGATTTATGAAGTAGAAAATACTTTACCAGTTGGATTTACTTAATTGCATTAGACATGAATATAAGGTGATTGACCGTGGCAACAAACTTTTTTCAGGCATTTGTTTACTGTTTGACCAAACCAATTCCTAATTTAAATGTTACATAAAATAATACTATTAACTGCTCTCGGTTCTAACTCCCCTATTTGACCTACTATTCTGAAAGATTTATTCATAAAGTTTCTGATAGTTAACCAAATTTTTCATAAATCTCTACATAATGATAGACCCAGACAATATATAAACAAGACAGACAAATTAGTTAAAAGCTATATCATCATCGTTATCATGTTTTATTCGTGATAAACCGCCTTTTTATACATCAAATTACATTAATAAAAAATAATAAAAGTAAGTTATACAGCATTTTCTAAAGAGTTTAAAAATATGTAACATTAATTATTATGTCCATGACCAGCTTTTTGTCACTTACTAGTATCTATTTATCATTGTTACATTTAGTTATTACTTTAAGCACTAAACGCACTAATAAATAATGCTATAGAAAACAGATAATCGTTGACCCATGGCTCAAATCGACACATTAAAACTACGATTTAAATAATAAAAAGATCAACACAAAGTTGAAATATGTTGCATACATGGCACCCACCAGTTCACTCTGCCGCGCCGCCAAGGGTTCAAATATTAACCCTTTAGGTTTAATAGGATTACAGCTTTAAATGAGCCAAGCTCCTTTTCAGACTCCGCAATAACCTGTAGTATTTTTGAAAGCTTTCTATTTTCAATCGCAAAAGTAATTCTTTAATTGAATTAGCAAATCAGCAACACGTAAACATTAGTCTAATATTGACGATTTCCCAAAGTAAAGGTTTGCTGTAGAGGTTAAATAAAAAATGTTGATATTATGTTTTATTTGAACTTTGATACATATTTCTATAAGCGAGTCAGAGCCAAAAAAGCAATTTTCCTCAAATCGACTTTAGCTAAATGCAATAATCACCTATATAGACTAACTTCACACCTAGAGGATGAAAACTTTAATACATTAATTTAATTTATTCCATTTATTCATTTCTGACACATTCCAAAGGCGGTGATTTTTAAAAGCTCTTTATACAGAATCGTATCAAGCTATTAAAATACGAAACCTTTTGTCTGCATTCATAACATGTTTTACAATATGTCTTTTAAGGAGTTATAGTTAATAGAACTCCTTAAAATGCCAAACAGCATTTATAATAATGAAAAGATAAAGCTTGTAAACAATTTTGCCCGAATAGCCACCCTGACGTGTACAGAAGTTTACTAAGTAGCAACAAAATTAATAGGTGTCCCCATACCTTCAAGAAACAATCAAAGGCCTGTTCCTACCTCCATGGTGACCTCAGGTGGTACCTGTAGCATAATACACGTCATCTCGTCTAATCACCGTTACCTAGATGCTACTTCTCCAATCACCATCGACCTTGTATATAAACAATGGACAAAAGAAGACGGACGGACGGACGTTGCGTCTTTATGTTCCGATAAGCTATAAAGTAGGATTTAAATGACCTATCACAAGCTTCATTTTTTATTAAGATTGGATTTTAACGATGCGATGTAAAACGTGTAAATCAATTAAGAGAATCTATTCTTCAGTATGGTTTAAAGTGTAGATTTATTGTTCATTTACACGAAAAATTTTTACAAAAGCTTTTCTGGCTAGCAAATATGTATATAATATATTTACGGTATTTGGAATTTTTATGAATTTGTCCAACTTGTGATGCACTCTAAAATTGTACCTATTATTCATCTTTGAATTCTTTAAACCTGTACCCACCACGAATATAAACTCTTGAAATTATCATAAAACTTGCGAGTTAATTTAAGTCAGGGAGGTAAGTTTAAACACCATATATCCATATATGTATATACAGACAGACTCAGAGAGATATAGCAGTGTACATTAAGATTTCCCCTTGAAGCCTTGTATAGGTATTAAAAAATATTGCCGACACATTATCTCATTACGAAGATGAAAAATGTTTTCATTACGTTCCGTTATGCACTTACAATAAAAGCCCGAGTTTGCGCTTACTGGCGCGTCGACTCAAGCTTTTGATGGTCGTCGGACGATTACCTACCTCTTTTATTGTATCATCCCGCCTGCAATCATAATTACGCGTAAAGTGTCGCGACAATTTACTTTCTTACCGTGTGACATCTTGCGTAATAAACAGAAAAGAAAAATTACGTCGAATTAAATAAGAAGTCATTGTTGACAAAGATTCTCCGCCGAAACTAGCGCATCGTGATGTAAAGACAGCCCGGTACACGCCTAATGTAGCGTGATTGTTCGCCGCAGAAAAATTCCACTTATAATTAGATTCATTATTATCAACGAGGCTTACAATGTCTATTATAATAGCTACAGCTCATGCGTAACGGTAGTCGTCGTTGTTTGTTTTTGAAATCTTCAACCTCCGAGCTTTGGCGAATTTATCCTCCTTGCGAATATATTGCATTGCGATATTTGTACGAGTATGATCACTGCTTAGCGATAACGTTCTGAATACATTCGAGTAGTTCGCCTGTCATAATTACCATGTCTGTAATAATAAGATACTGAACGATTGTATTTCCTTAACCATCGAAGGTCGGAATGCCAGCAGGTGCTACGCTCACTGACGAAGCTCGTACGCTCATTATAATCAAATACTATAAATAAAACACCTGACTGTAATCACCGCAGGGTTCGGTAAAATAATATTTATTTAGAAGGATAATTGAAGAAGACTTGGTGCTTTAGTTGGTCCTATTAAACCGTAAAACAGTGCAATAAAATAAAATGAAAAAATACCATTCCTAAAAGAACCGCGTCTGATAATTTCAAGATTTAATTTGCATTTTTTTTTCTTGTAAGCCTAACTATCCCAGTTAGTTCTCGCTATAAAGTACATCCTATAATTTTTTACGTCCATATTTTTTTTGTTATCGCCCCCTTATTAATACTGACTAAAATAAACAGGAAATACTGGTTCTTTGCGTTGTGCTGAGCCTTAGACAAAAAGATAAAAATAAAATAAAACTCCTTGCTGAGACGACCTCATTCTGGTTAAACACTTATTTGCGGATAATTAATAAGTTATCCGCACGCAACATTGAAACCGTGTTTAACAGTTAGTGTTTACACCTAATTCGAGGCCGCAAGCAGCGATCTTGACCGTGCGAGGTTCGTCGCGGTCAAATGGCAAGCAGCGTACACAAAAAGTGGCTACGGTGTAAATAAAAAAAAAAAACATAATCTCTTTAAGGTTACACGCTAATCCAAAATTCTAGATACATCTCAACTTTTGGTTACGAAATAATTTATGAATAATTCGCAAATATACATATTTCATTTAATTTTGGACGTCCAGTGACATGGACATGGCAAACGAGTTAGGGTTAAGTGGCAAAATAATATGGCTGAGGACGTAAAGTGTTGGTGCGTTTGATAGATTAATTGATAGCAATAACACTCTGGCAGGGAGTGTGATGATCAATCAAAGGAGTACGACAGCGGCGTGCCGGCGTAGTGGCGGAGTCGGCGTCGGCGGAGCAGGTGGCGACCGGCGTCCTCGTGGTCCGTTTAATTACGCCCCACCGATTGGAACGGTCGAGTGGCTGAGTGGCCACTCTACCAAGGCTATCAACCGGATTCCGAATCCTGCTCCAGTTAGCTGAACCTTTAAAACACAATGACACCAATAACATTCGTTTCCGTGATCTCGACGTCGGTTCATACACATGTACTCGTTATTTTATGCCAAACTGTGAATGTTGCTCTGTAAATATTGATCACTGGTTTTGTATATCTTTATGTAATACGGATGCATTTAGTTTGTCTGTATAAGAGTCAATGACATTGCGGCTTCGGTTCGCCAAACAAAAGAAGAAGGTGTTTTATGCAACGTAACTTTATAAAGCCTGCATTTCAGGGTCCAGTAACAATCGCGAGTGATTAGCGCAACCCTTGACACAGTTAGCGTGGTGAAGCCGTTCTAGTGGAAAATTTTTCGTCTCGGAACGACGCCCGCGCAAGTCTCAAGTCAAGTGTCACAGCCACTTGACAAGTCAGTTTTTCACTGGGAAAAATTATACTAAAAGGGCCAATAACAACTATTTAACGATATCTATGACAAACCCGCAATACAATTTTACTCTTCATCACAAAAGGGAAATCTGCATTATATCACTGGTGTACACGAGCCACGAAGTACTTTTACGCAGTCACCGCAATCGTAAAAATATGTTCAATATACAATTAAATTGGTTGCAATTGTCGAACGTCTTTAACGCTTATTCATTCGTGAAACATATATCAGTCAGGTTTATGTAGTGTATTTCTTTGTCTAGTTAGATAAAGTTTTAGAATTGGAAGGGGAACAAGGCTTTATGTAATTGGCAACATCCGGGACCAGTGGGCTAGAAACAGGGCAAGTCGTTCTCCTTTGTGAATTTCTATCGCGAGATGCTGTTTCCGTCACGGCGTAATGGCAGCACTTTACCCCGCCCTCACCCCCGGCCACACTGAGGAAATAAGCTTAAGAACTTCGTAAAAGCAATTCCAACTCGCACATGAAATATAGCGGAATGTGACCGCTTTATATTTATAAGGATTTAGGAGATCAAGCTATTTTTAGATACGCCGTCCCCTTATGTGCGGGTATACATTTTACGGGGCACCTTGATTGTTGGTCGGGTCATGTTTAGAATAAAAATATAGGAAGGTGAAATTTTTGGATCTTATTTGAATTTTTCTTATATCATATCATTACAAGTAAAAGTAAAACAGGGTTATTTTTACATATCTTCCATCGATCACATTAATAAACAATGTAAGTATGATGTCAATGCCTTGAAAATGCAAAATCCAATAAAAAAAATCACACTTAATTTGGCATAGAAATTACAAACGTTCATTTACTTGTACCAAACCATAAGAAAACTGCGTTATGCGTGCACATTCTACGTCCGTGTGTTTATCCAATTAATTACAAATAGTTTTTGTTTTTGATTGTAATATACTCGTATTATACAAAGTACAATAATAACAACAATAATAAAATGCTTAGATCTTACATATCGTCAAACAATGAAGTTGTTTTGTTCACAGAATGGATATCCATCCAGACGCCGTTCTCTTGTGGACGACGCTCGTTTCGAGACACTGGTAGTCAAACAGACCAAACAAAGTGTGCTTGAGGAGGCTCGTGCCCGTGCCAATGGTACGTACCAGCTTTTCTTCTTGTCTGAGCCAAAAAATCTGACCGAACTGATATTAGTACGCAAGGTTTTGTTACATTTTAATTCTGCTCATTATTATTTTTATTTTTGTTTTATTCAGTTACTTTTTGTTTTTATATAGACTCTGGCTTGGATTCTGAACTTATCCAAGATGATGTTCAATTTGGTACCGGTGGAAATACACCAACTGTTGAAGATGGCACTAACCAAGACGAAACCAAGAACGGTCAACTCGGTAAATTTATTATGATTACTTTTTATGTTGCATTTGTATTTTTTGTTTATTTTTTATTATTTTTTGTTTATTTTTCTTTGTAGCTGACGCTGATATTGGTGACGATGAAGGAAAGGCAGATGAAGGTTAGTAATAGATGTATTGTTAACACGCAACCAGAGTGAATCATCAATCATTATCATGAACAGTTATTAATGTGAATTCGCTACTACACTACATTGATCATAAAGAATCAAAGTATCAATGTTTTGTTGCAGATTACACCTTGACCGAAGAAGAAGTGATCTTGCAGAACGCCGCAAGTGAGTCATCTGAAGCGGAACAGGCCATCCAACAAGCCGCCCTCTTGCTACGTATGCGCGATGGAATGGGCTCACTCGCGCGCATTCTCAAAACTATCGACAACTACAAGGGGTGCGTGCAACATCTCGAAACTCGCCCGTCTCAAGCCAGCGGCCACCAGTTCGATGCTCTCGTCAAAGTCAGCATGTCCCGCATCAACCTTCTGCAACTCATTCGATCTCTTAGACAATCCACGTCTTTTGTTGGTGTCAATCTCATCTCGGACAACAACATCTCCAACAAGACACCGTGGTTCCCACGTCACGCTTCTGACCTCGACAACTGCAACCATCTTATGACCAAATACGAGCCCGAACTCGACATGAACCACCCTGGATTCGCTGATAAAGAGTACAGGGCCCGTAGAAAGACGATCGCTGAGATCGCTTTTGGGTACAAATACGGAGATCCAATTCCTAGCATCGAATACACTGAGACTGAAAACGGCACCTGGATGCGAGTGTTCAACACTGTACTGGATCTAATGCCCAAGCACGCATGCCGTGAGTACAAAGCTGCATTCGCAAAACTCCAAGCAGATGATATCTTCGTACCACACCGCATTCCTCAACTGGAGGAAGTGAGCAACTTCCTACGCAAGCACACCGGCTTCACTCTTCGCCCGGCTGCTGGATTGCTTACAGCCCGCGACTTCTTGGCCTCGTTGGCTTTCCGCGTCTTCCAGTCCACCCAATACGTGCGACACAACAACTCTCCCTTCCACACCCCTGAGCCGTAAGTTCACATTCTTACTCTTATTCATGTCTTACTAGCTGCTAGCTACCTGTATTTACTCGTATAAAATCTCGTTTAATCCACGCATGTTCTTCCCTAGAATTTTATACCTATAGACAAAAATATTTTATAGATTTTACATAAATATTTCAGACCATAGGATGTATAAAGGGCTACTCATAGCTCGACGTTTGGTTTGTTTATAGGTTATCTTGTCGTATGTAACAAAGTTTTGTTTTAGACAAACTAAAATTATCTGTTCTAGATCAAATAATATATTGCTATAATTCTATCAATGATTATACAAAATACAAAATACAAAATACAAAAATATTTATTTCACACACATGGTAACATTTACAAAAAATTCAGTAGCTCCCAGACTAGACGATGGGTAGTCTGTTCCGTGGGTGCTGGTAGGTTGGTTAATCAAAAGTTTTGTCTTATATTTGGACAAGTGATAAATGTGTTATTTGTGAATAAGGTGATTAAGATCTATAACCTTAAAACTTATTTTAACCTAAGCCTAAAACAAAAAAGAACAAAAGCATTTTTAGGGTCTTAATCTAAATATCTAATAAGGACTCAACGCTACTAAAGAAAATAAATAGTTACCTATAAATTCTAAATTCTAAATTCGTAGCGGGGGCGATGAGTCCTGCACTGACTCTCCGTGATCGTGAGTATTGTGCACTTCCCCCCGGTCAGTCAGCCCAGCCAGGACAGCTCCTTGAAGTAGAGCCGAACAGCTTCAGCATGCTGACACAAAAACTGGTCCAGTGAAGGGAAGGTGGAGTTCGTCGCGATCCCTGCTTTTCGTCTTATGTCTTCGGTTGCAGAGCAGTGGAGTAGCACATGTTCCACTGTCTCGTCCTCTAGAAGGCACCCTCTACATAGAGGGCTATCGGTGCCACCTGTAGTGAAAAGGTGCTTATTCAGGTTACAGTGTCCAGTTATGATACCTACCATTTCACGTAGATCGGACCTTTTTAATTTTAGTAAGTATCGTGTTACTTTACCATTTGACTGCGGTACCATTCTTCTTGATAGACGGCAGTCGTTTCGTTCCGCCCACTTTTTGTTGTGTATGGTCAGTGTGTGTTTTCTGAGTTCCCCTCTGATTGCTTCCGCCGATGGTCGACACAGGTTAATGCCATGTGCCGTTACTTCCATGTGGGATGCTAATTTAGCAAGAGAATCTGCTTGTTCGTTACCTTCATTTCCGTTGTGTGCCCTGGTCCAGTATATATTTACCTTGCACATCGTTGATAGGTTTTGTAGTTCCCCATGACAATCTACTATGATTTTGGATCTACTTACAGGTTTGCTTAGCGCTGTTAATGTAGCCATGCTGTCTGTAGTGATTGTGACCTCCTGTATGTCGAAAGGCCTACTTGTGCAAATTGCGGTCGCTGCCTTAGCTGCTAGGAGTATACTTGCCGTCTCGGTTTGAAACACCGTTGTTAAGCTGTTGAGTGGAACTGCTTTACTGAGCCCTAGTTCCGGAGACACGTAGCTGCAACCAGCACTGCCATCCTTCCTTTTGGAGCCGTCAGTGTAAAAAGCCAGTACCTTTCGATTGGAGCTTGGTTCTCCCTGAGAGTGTATCTCGTATCTATGGTCCATTATGTAGGATTTCGGTATCCTATCCGTTCCTGTGACTGCCTCTGGTACAATCTCTAAAGCTCGTTCCAGGATTCGACAGTGATTGGTTTTTATATTGTTACCTTTCCATTGACCAGTGGACTTCACCCGAAGGGCTGCAACCATCGCCTCCTGCTGTATATGCAGATATGGCGGTGTGAGCCCTAGTAGGATGTCCAGTGCTGCGGAGGGTGTTGATCTCATGCATCCGCTAATCAGTGTACATGCCAGTCTTTGGAGTTGCTGTAGTTTGTTCTCGGCTGTAATTAACTCTGTTCTTGGCCACCACACCAATGCTCCATAAGTTAGTACCGGTCTTACCACTACTGTGTACAGCCATTTGCAGAGTTTGGGTGTAAGTCCCCAGTCCCTGCCCACTGCTCGCCTGCACTGCCATAGTGTGTTCGTTGCCTTCTTTATTATGTGTTCTACCTGCTTACCCCACAGTAACTTGTCGTCAAGCCAGACACCAAGGTATTTTACCTCCTTACTGAGAGCTAGCTGGGTACCAAATAATTTAGGAAGTTTTAGTTGACTTAACTTCTTCTTCTTGGTGAATAGAATAAGTTCAGTCTTCTGTGGATTTACGGATAGGTTATGCTTGCCACACCAGTCCTCGACTTTCCGTAACGCCAACTGCATCTTACTGCACAGCGTTCCTTCGAAAAGTCCTGATATCATGATAACTAAGTCATCTGCATAACCTACCGTGCAAAAACCATCCTTGTTCAGTTCTATGAGGAGGTCATTGATAACAGCTACCCAGAGCAGTGGTGACAAGACTCCTCCTTGAGGGCATCCCTTTGTTACCTGGCAGCGTGTCCGCTCTGATGTTTCAATGTATGCAGCGCGCTTGCTCAGCATATTGGTGACCCATTTGATAACAAGCTCGTGTACACCGTGGTTTTCGAGCCCGTGCACTATGCTGGGGAACGTGGTTTTATCAAAGGCTCCTTCTATATCTATGAAGGTTGCAAGGCAGGATTGCTTCGCTTCTATAGCCATTTCTGCTTTGTGTACAACCTGGTGTAACGCAGTTTCTGTAGACTTACCTGGTAGGTAGGCGTGCTGGTTCGGGTGAGGTGGCCGCTCTTTCAGCGGTCCTCCTCTAACGTATCTGTCACAGAGTCTCTCTAGTGTTTTAAGTAGAAATGGTGAGAGACTGATCGGTCTGTATGCTTTGGGTTGTGTGTAGTCGTCCTTGCCAGGCTTAGGGAGAAAGACTACTTTAACTTCCCTCCAGGAGACTGGGATATGTTTCCACGCCAAACAGCTCCTGAATATTACAACAAGGTGTTTTACGATGTGGTCTAGAGGCCATTGCAGTAAAGCGGGAAGGATACCGTCACCTCCTGGTGATTTGTATGGAAGGAATGTGTTTACCGCCCACTTAATTCTTTCCTCCGTAACTATGGATTCCGCTAGCTGCCAGTCCTCTTCCGAGGGGCATGGGGACGGCGAGTCCATCCATACAGAGTTATTGCTTACCTGACAACCCGGGAAGTGGGTTTCCAGTAGCAAAGCATGCTGTTCTTGTTCATTTGCCGTATAGCTGCCATCGGGTTTTTTCAGTGTCCCAAGCTTAGTGTGGTTATCACTCGCTAAGATTTTTCTCAGGCGTGAAGTTTCACTTTGTGTTTGAATGCTGCTGCAAAAATTGTTCCAGCTTTCGCTTTGTCTAAAACGTACCTCTTTGTTGAATGCTAGGCGTGCTTTCTTGTAGTCGTCCCAGTCATTGTCAAGCTTAGTGTTCATAGCTCTGTTGAAATGGTGTCGCATTTTCTTTCTTAACTTATGAAGTTTCTTGCTCCACCACCCATGTTTTTTCTCGTCAAACTTACCCTTTTCCTTGATTAGTGGGCATGACGATTCGTAACTGTTGATAATGCACTTTGTGATGGCATTAACTTGTGTTTCTATCTCTTCCACAGTGAGTCTCTTGGATCCTGTAGGTTCAGGAAGTGTCTTTATGCCTTTCTCTACAAGTGTAGAGAATTTTGTTTTATTTGTTTTCCTCGGGTTTCTATATTTACGAGGTTCATGTCTTCCTACTTTTAGTACGTACCTTAACCTTTTATGATCAGATCCAGATGTATCCTTGCTCGCAACATGCCATCCGCTGATGTATTCTGTTACTAAGTTTGTTGCTAACGTTAAGTCTATGATTGTTTGACTTCGTCTCGTTACAAAGGTTGGCTCAGAGCCCCTATTTAAGATGTTTAGTTCATGAGATAGAGCAAAGTCAAGGAAGTCCTTACCTCTCGTGTTTGTGTCTGGGCACCCCCAGACTGTGCAGTGGGCGTTTGCGTCGCATCCTATGATGAGCTGGGTCTTCTGTTGGGCGCAGTGTTTCGCCAGCGTCTCCATTTCAGGTCTTGGGATTTCTAGCTCCCCGTCAAGATATGCAGATGCCAAGTATAGTTCTTCAAGCTCCCCTCCCAGGCCCGTCCGTAGCTTGATGACTGTGAGGTCATCAGAGCACAAATGGGTTACGAGAGATGCTTTGTAGAGTGCTGGAACATAAATACACGTTCTAGTTTTTGATTGTAGGGGTGAGGTAAAGATAGTAGAAAGAATAGAAAGAATATGTATAAATTAAGCGAGTGTTTATATATAATGGAATAGATAGTATTGAAATAAGTAATGAGTATGTATGAGTAATATATATATATATATATACATATATAAGAGCATTATTTACTATTGATATATAGAAAATAAGAGAATATTCAAGTGTATGATATCTGTTCTCCAAATATACCTAATATATTTTCAGTATCGACATAATTTAAGTTAAGAAGCCATTTTTCAATTTTTCGTTTTGCTTCATGTACGGAAGCCAGTTTTAAATTGCATTCTTTAGCGACAATATTGTAGATATGAGGATGTAGGTAGGGAGGAAATCTTTGTGCGAATTTAGTTTTTGTCGCTGTTATTGTTGTCCTAAATACTCTTCTTCGAAGCAATTTATCGTATTCGGGAGAGTTAATAATTTTTCTGTGTTGGATTAGTGCTGCTCTAAGGATAAAAAGTTTTCTGATAGTTAAGACACCGCATTCTCTGTAGAGAGTTTCTTAAACTAGAACTTCATATAAGACAAATTATTCAATCTAAAGTCATGTACACTATATTCTGGCAAGTACATACCAAATCGAAACCATATTTTCCCCCCTGGAATTTTACTTTTGGTATAAAAATTTCACTACTTACATATTAAAGGACCTATTTTTAAAACCACCTTGACGGATATTTTTCACGGAAATGTGTTATGCAACGTGACCTTGTCAGTAGTCGTGTTAATTGATCAAAATCACATTAAAATGTAGATTGGTATAATATTTTTTACTGTCTTGATCCTATAAAACCAGTAAGCTGTCATGCAAATTTTTAGGCGGAAGTTTCGTTCGGAATAGATACAAAGGCGCGTAGTTCCTTCGTTCAGCTGATGGAACTATAACGTTGTTAGCAGCTCGTTTTAATTTGGTTACGTTCAACGTGACGCCATTCAGCGAAAACTTTTAAACGTCAAAGGCAACGCTCTCACAACTTACAGCCCCGCTCGCCTGCCTTTGATGTAGCTCAAATTTTATTTCCGAACCTATAAAATATAGTAAGTAACTCTCAGAGCAATGATAAACTAGTTTGGTTTATATCCACTAGAATATGGAAATTAATTTACGATGGACTTCCCTATAATTACGTTTCAAGTTCAACGTCAGATATCAAGGGCGACATTCTATAGGACATTAAATTAAACTCGTAGTAGAATATACCACACTAAAATCGATTTTTATTATGATGATGCCAGATTTGGAAACATAACCAGTTTAGTCATTATTTTAAATAAAAACTATGGTACTATGTTAGACGAAAATAAAAAAGTAAGCTTAGCAATTTGGTAGTTGATTCCGATCTATTCTAAAAAGCATGTTGTGTATTATAGTTATTTATTTACAGTGACTGCATACATGAGCTTCTCGGACACATTCCACTCCTAGCCGATTCCAGCTTCGCTCAATTTTCTCAGGAAATTGGACTTGCATCGTTGGGAGCCTCAGATGCCGAGATAGAAAAGCTGTCTACGGTAAGTTTAATTATGAGTATTATACATAAGTAAAAAATGTTGTACTTTACATTGCGCTGAAGTGAAAACGGGCCTGTTTGGTGTGCGAAATTTATTTATTTTCAGCATATTGCGTTGCCAGTTGTGTCCAACTTACGCCCAAGGCCAAAGATCGTTAACTATTCTTTTTTCTCACAGGTTTACTGGTTCACGGTTGAGTTCGGTCTTTGCAAGGAGAACCAGCAACTTAAAGCCTATGGAGCCGCTCTGCTCTCTTCCATTGGCGAGCTGCTCCATGCTCTTAGCGACAAGCCTGAATTAAGACCCTTCGAGCCTGCTTCCACCTCTGTCCAACCCTACCAGGACCAGGAATACCAGCCTATCTATTACGTAGCAGAAAGTTTCGAAGATGCCAAAGACAAATTCAGGTAAATGCTTAATATAATTAATATATCTTGAATTTTAAAAATGCTGCCTTTTATGTATGGATGAATCTAACGCAGTAATCATTTGTCTGCAGACGCTGGGTCTCAACCATGTCCCGACCTTTCGAAGTTCGCTTCAACCCTCACACGGAGCGCGCGGAAGTCCTGGACTCGGTGGAGCAGCTGGAGACCCTCATCTCACAGATGAACACTGAGATGCTGCACCTGACTAACGCCGTCAAGAAGCTTAAGGGCTGCAACTTTGAGTAAACTTCGTACCCCACATCATCCGTTCAGTGCACGCGGCTCTGCCGCTTTCTGTATAGCTAGTGATATTTATAGATATAAGACTGTTGTCGATATGTATGAGGCGTGTGTGAGAGTGTGAAAACCATCAAATGGTACCTAAGTATTTGTTCGTTGAAATCCTTTTTATATGTACCTATTATATTATTTATTCTGCCGAGCTCATTGCCCGGGCCTCGAAAGTGCACGGAGCTCCCATTGCCCATTAACGGAGGCTGTGCGCGTTTCGCGAGTCCTATAAATATTTAGTATTAATTTATAATTTAAATATAATACAAAGAAAAAAAAATGGAGCACCCAAAAAGAATATTTAAAAAATCAAACGGAAATATATGTGTTTGAGCGCATTTGTATCTTTTATTTCACCTTATTATTTATGATACTAGCTTTTGCCCGCGGCTCAAATAGATTTTCGTAGAAATAAGAAAAACAAAAGAATATGATTTTTTGAACGACAATATGCAACGGTCACCATGTTTTTACCAAAAGGCTAATAAATACTAATCAAATAAGCCTAAACTCGAAGGGTCTGCTGTTGTCCGTTGAGGAGATCCCGTACCCACCTTTCAATCCCATCAGCAGACCTTGGTCGCCATGTTTTACCATAGTGCCAATAAAGGCTAATCAAATAACTCAAAACTCGAAGGGTCTGCTGGTCTGCTGTTGTCCATTGAGGAGATCCCGTGCCCACCTTCTAGTCCCATCAGCAGACCTTGGTCGCCATGTTTTACCAAAGTGCTAATAAAGGCCAATCAAATAAGTCAAAACTCGAAGAGTCTGCTGCTTTGCTGTTGTCCATTAAGGAGATCCCGTGCCCACCTTCTAGTCCCATCAGCAGACCTTGGTCGCCATGTTTTACCAAAGTGCTAATAAATACCAATCAAATAAGCCCAAACACGAAGGGTCTGCTGTTGTCCGTTGAGGAATTCCCGTACCCGTATTCCAGTCCCATCATAGAAAGAAAGAAAGAAAGAAAAAGCAATTTATTTCAAACCACCACACACGGTGATAATACACAAATCTCAGACAAATATAAAACAGAAACATACAATTGAAATAATTTACAAACAGATATAAAAAGGTACTTAGATTAAAATATTAAATTAAAACTATGGTTAAACATTATTTGGTGGCAAGAAAGGGGCATTATTGTCAGCATATTGCTGCAAAACATTTATCTTTGCAGCACTGATTTTCAAATAATACCTGATGATCATCAGACCCTGGTCACCATGTTTTATCAAAGTGCTAATAAATACCAATCAAATAAGCCCGAACTCGAAGGGTCTGCTGTATCCGTTGATGAGATCTCGTACCATAACTTCTAAATAGTACCAGTAGAAAAGTAAATTCCAAAAATCTTTAAATGACGATAATTTTTTTTTGAGATCCGATTTTAATGAAACAAAGCCTACATTCTATTTCAAATTAAGCTCTGTACAGCTGTGCAAACTACTTAAAAATGTGCGTGAACAAACAGATAGACAGAAAAGAATTCTAAAAATCGTTAATTTGTGTTCTATTACTCTTCTTTAGTCACCCCCTATCTATTTCTATTACTTTTCTTCAATGTACAGACACAGCGGTTTCTACTGTTTTATTAGTATATGTATTGCAAAGTACTGTAAAATTGAAGTAAAGCCTTGTGAAAGAATAAAGGAAGGGTGGCCGGCAGGGAGGCGGATTCTCTCCACTCACCTATAATCACATTTGGATCCTCTGTCCCCAAGGAGTATGATCCCTCAATTGCTAATAAAATTGGAAATGTATCTATTAATATCAGACATTTACAATTGGACAAAAAATGCAAAAGATTTACCTGAATAAACTGGTACCATTAATTCATATCCGTTGCTTACTTGGTTTTTTTATATACATTCCTTTTTTGCTCAGTATTGTTATTTCAGTTCAGTATCTTTCTTACTTGGCTTAAAATAATACAACACTTTTCAAAATACTGCATAGGAAATTGATTTCGCAATTTTCATTACTTTTCGGGTAAGGGGATATAGCGAAGCGAGGTACTCCACGTTCCCATTTAAATTTTCTAAGGGGTTAGCTTTAAGTGTTTCTGTTTTTGACGGAACCCTAAAACACTTATGCCTTAAATTAATTTGATATTGACACTGTGAAACATTAAGCTTGCAATAGAGCCTTAATATGTATGTAGTACAGAAGTGTGCCCAGTAAAGATTTTATTTGTTAGTAAATACGGGTTTGAGTTTTTAACGAGACCGTAGTAAGACCTGGAACTAATAATAGTAATAAAGGTTACTCTGTACATTGACATTAAAACGGAGCAGTCGAGCGAGCAAGGGCATTGTAGAATAAAGCTACATGCTAATAAAAAGCAAGAATAAAAAAATTAACAATCCCTTGATTAACAGTGTGAAAAAACGCAGGACAAGAATGTAAGTCACAAAGCTATTTACAATAGTATTATGTCAAAATCCTTTAAAAGTTGAGCTACTTTGTCAAAGACCAATAAGACTCGGAAAATCCTTAAACAAGCACTTATTAGTAAACAAAACTAGGCATAACGTTAGCACAGTTGAAACTGTGATACTATAGATTTCAACGGAATTTGATTTTTCACACGGGTCCATATAAAAGGTGACATTACATTATGTAGCCAAATTTATACTGAAGACACGGTAAGTGCTCAGTATCAAAATTCGGTTACCCTTTTTGTGAAATTCGTAAGATTTTTTTCATGTTCCCTACAAACGCAAGCATCAAGTCAATTACTACGAGAGGCCACCATTTAATTTTGGAAATTTGCAAAAAGGGTCATCGATCCGTGATACTGATTAGTGATGATCACTTACCATGCATACAGTATGAATTTGGCTGTATACATTAATATCACCTTATACACGTAAGAGTCAAATTAATAACTTCTTTGCCGCGGCAACTTAAGGTTCAAGCCACACAGAAGCGGCGCGGCGCGCATCGAGCGCGCGGGTGTCATTCAAATTTCGTACAAAACGCATGGAAATAAAGTCGCAATTTGAACACACCGAATGGTATATTTCAGGCAGTGTAGGGCGTGGAACGGGCGTCCGTACCGTACCTCAAATTGCGATTTTATTTCCATGCGTTTTGTACGAAATTTGAATGAGGCCCGCGCGCTCGATGAGCACCGCGCCGTTTCTGTGTGGCTTGCACCTAAATGATACTGCCCAACGATGTTAGCAACTACCATCATGGTAATGAGCTCGATTCTCGATAGTAAGGTGGTTATCTTTAATCTGCAATATGGATAGACTTCGACCTTTAACGATAATGTTAGTATTAAGGTGAATATGTTACAGCAAAAACTCGAAATCAGTTAGAACCCGCTGTAACTAGTTAGTGCTATACATAATTTCGGGGGTCGCCTCGCTCCGCTCCGCTCGGCTCGGCTCCAAAACGTATTATATAAATATAATGGTGCGCTACCGGTGTGTATCTGTGGTATTCAAGTGTATGATTTCGATCTGACAAGATGTCTTCCTCTGACGACGAAGGTGTGGGCGGTGCGCTTTCGGTGCACCCGCGGCGCGCCCGCCGCGCAACCGTGGCGTGCCGTCTCGACGCCTGTCCAATGTTCTTTCATACAAAATGTAGGAGAGGGACGTGGTGTAAAACAGATAGAAGAGGTGCACTGAGGGGGAGCCCGCATCCGCGCCGTTTCTATGTGGCTTGCACCTAAGAGGACTTTTAGTATGTGAAACATCGTAATTTTAATAATCAGCTAAAATTTTTTCTAAATCTCGCCTGAAATATATTATTTTTACGAACAAGACCTAAATACATCCGCTGTTATTGTAAAATTTAGTCAAATTGAAGTTGTCAACTTGATCTGACAGGATTGATTTCAAATTCAAATGTAGTTATCAATTTGCACGTTTCATAGCAAAATTATCCATAGTTAAGGATTTTAAATTGTTTTTCCTTATACGTACGGGTACCTTCATAAAGCCCAAATTTCGGACACTAAACTACCAGCTCCAGAATAGCTTCTAAGGCCATGCTGTCAGTTGAAGCTTCACCAATATAGTATTTGTCTGTAATCCCCTTATAGGCACTGGCTAATTCCTTCGAAATAAACCTGAGTTCTCGTGTAATACTTTAATAAAATACCCCAAACTGAGCCAGTATTTCTCACGAGACCTCTAGAGGTATCGGTTAAAAAGCTTTTCTGGAATACTTCTTACAGGCGACAGCTGTATCTGCTGAATTACGAATACATATAATTTATTCCAAGACAACTAAAGTTCTAGGCAAATTCAGAGGAGAACCAGTTCAAGGTACCGACGACGGTAAAAAGCAAACAAAACGAACATAACGCAAATAAAACTGTAATGAAGTAAAATAATTACCAATCAAGCACTAACGCACAATCATTAAAAATTGTCTAGAAACACTCAAGGGCTAACAATTTTGCAGGCGGATACCTCATCATCATCAGCCAGGATCACAGAGTAACTGTTATTTAAAGACGCGATCTTGCGCTGCAAGTTCCGTAGTCGAATCTCGGCGAGCTCAAAGTTTTCTTGAAGGCTGTTCACTTGAAGCTGCATTTTTTGTCGGATCTGCCACAAACAGGATTCTTTTTAGGGTTCCTTATAGCTTATAAAAGTCATAGCGAAAGTTGGGGCTAAGTTATGTATAACATCAATTAATTAATTAGTACTTGACACATTCCTGGACTGATCCTTCTTGTAATTTGGAATACAAATATTGGGCACTCGCTTTTAAAATGAAACCTAACATTACTTAGGTACTGCTTCTATGTCTCACACCAGCTTCTCAATCTCACACATACTCGTATAGTGCGACAAGGATCTAGCAAAATGATCGATGAGCGAAAGCTCGGTACAGGTACAACGCGGCGAACTGTCAAAAGAATATTACTAGCTATATTAAAGGGATACTGTTAATTTGACCTGTTATTGTAAGGGGTGCAAAGAAGTCAAAAGCAATTTTGTAAAGAATTAAATTTGATAACTTTTTTCGAGCAAAACTCTGTTATAAATTATATTTAAACAGGCACTACTTTGAGGAAGTCCAGCATCGTCGGTTCAGCAGTTGCTATTGAGCTGCAGTCTACATTTTGAGTAGAATAGTAATTAATGGGGTTGAGCGAAATATTGCAAATTATCAATATATCCGCAAGTTGTAAATATACTAATCAAAACAAAATAAGGCCCACTTGTTATTTTTACATTTCAGTATAATTTAACGAACATAATGAAATAAGTAGCAAAACGTTGACTTTACGAACTCTTTGGTATCTAACTTCTTTGTTGTTGTGCCTTAAACCAAATGCTGGCCGTTAGCAAAAAAAAAGGAATTTGAAATTTTCTTCTAATTTTGTTTAGATTTTTCTTTGAGATTTGTTTCGATTTGCGTGTTGATATTCTGAATATTATCGTAATTTTATTTAGTTATCTTGTATAAACAACATTTAAAGATAAAATGCCACAAGTACGAAGACATATGGACTGGTGCTCCCTATTCTACGTATAGTCAGAAATACGTCTGCTACGTTGTTTGACACACACGCTTAACAAAACCGTAGACTTCAAAACGACGTAGTTTTATAATTCTACGTAGACTACGTAGGATGTTAATCGACGTTTTTACGAAGTCTACGTTTTGACCATAGATATGTGTATAACTGACCTCATTTACGAAAGCCATAGACGTGCTTCCTTTGAACTGAACGTCATTGTCAATCTTTGCGCTCTATGGTCCTATGTCAGAAAATGATATTTCGTACGTTTGAAGGAAAGCCTCCCTTCTCTTTAATCCTGCTAAAAAGTCTGTGAAGCATACACGTCGTTCCTAGCATAGTGGTTCATCTCTTAGAATTATGTAATATACATAGGTAACACTAAAAGTTTCCGGAACTGGCCACTTACATAAACAATATTTAAAAATTTATTGCAACATTTGAAAATAAAACTCTTTGGCTGTAGAATGCAGTTTGTTTCATCTGACTGTCTTTTGTTTTTACCTTGTGGCGCCATTTAAAAAATTGTGTGTCTGCATCAACACGGATTTAACTCGGGAAAATTTTCGTAGTATGATTTTCTACGATTTTAAGTGTAATTTGACAGCTCAGCAGAGCATCGCTCGGCTTGAAACAGCTTTTGGCAATGAAGCACCATGCAAGACGACTGTTTATAGCTGGTTTGCAGAATTCAAGCGTGGTCGTATCAATCTCAGTGACGAATCTCGCGATGGTCGGCCGTCCACCGCTGTGACCAACAAAAACATCGATGCTGTGCGCCGTATGATTGAAACAGACAGGCATGTGACCTACCATGAAATTCGCGCATCCTTAGAAATAGGCATGAGTCAAATACAATCAATCCTACACAAACATTTGGGTGTGAGAAAGCTGTGCTCGCGGTGGATCCCACACAACTTGACCGAGGCTCAAAAAACGGACCGCGTCACTTGGTGCAGTGCCATGCTTACCAGATTCAACGAAGGTGCGTCAAATTTGGTGTGGGACATAGTAACAGGTGACGAAACATGGATTTATTGCTACGATCCCAAAACAAAGCAGCAATCGAGCGTATGGGTCTTTCAAGATGAGCCGAAACCAACCAAAGTGGCGCGCGTGAAAAGTGCATCTAAGCGGATGATTGCTTCTTTTTTTAATAAAACTGGACACGTGGCTACTGTTGCTTTAGAGAATCGTCGTACCGTGAATAGTGACTGGTACACGACCATTTGTTTGCCGGAAGTTATTGACGAACTCCGTAAAAATAACCGTAAACGCCGTATCATCCTGCACCACGACAATGCTAGTTCTCACACGGCCAGACAGACAAACGACTTTTTGAAGACGAAAAATGTAGAACTCATGAGTCATCCTGCATACAGTCCCGACCTGGCACCTTGTGACTTTTTTCTGTTCCCAAAAATTAAGAACCAATTACGCGGTCAACGATTTTCATCACCAGAAGAGGCTGTCGAGGAGTATGAAAAACACGTTTCAGAGGTCACCACAGGGGAGTGGCACAAAAGTTTTCAAAACTGGTTTGATCGAATGAAAAAGTGCATAGACGCCAAGGGAGATTATTTTGAAAAACAATAAATTAATTTTGTACCTTTAATAGTATTTTTTCATATTCATTCCGGAAACTTATAGTGCGTCCCACATATAATTATGACATTTATCAAATGCGTAAACGTGCTATGTTTTCCGTTGCACCGTAGCAACGTAGAAACGTGTGTAACCTAACGACGTACTTCGTAGCTACGTAGCGACGTTGTTCCGTACTAAACGTTTTTGTGACAGTGCATCTAAATGGTTACACGTAGGACGTCTCCACGCATGACACGAAAACGGATTGAACCGTGAGCCCTAATATGGACACAATTACTGCAACCAGAGCCGTTACAATGATCCGAGAAGGAAATTCTCAGCGGTGTGTGGGTTTGCGCCTGGGTTTTTCTCGAAGAGCTATGCAAAATGCTTGGAATTGCTTCCATGAGACCGGCAGTGTTGCAAAAAGACCTGGCTAGGGTAGAGTTTGCGTTACAATTGCTCAGGAGAATCGGTACATCCGGTTAAGTGCCCGCATAGAACGCGCAGTAACGGCTCGTAAATCGCCTACAGTTGAAAACGGGTACTCGTGTCAGTGATCAAACGATCCGTAATCGATTGCACAAAGCCCAGCAAACTTCAAAACGACGAGTTGTTCGAATTCCTTTGTCCAGGGGTCAACGTGCAAATCGTTTAAGGTTCTCCCGTCAGTATTTAGACTGGGGCATAAATTAGTGGGGCATGGTACTTTTCACCGACGAGTGCAATGTAAAAATGTTTTAATGACGATTGGCGCTTTAGGGTGGGGAGACGAACGTGGCGAGCGCTTTTCGGAAGCCTGCATACACGAAGTTGACTGTTTCGGTGGTCCCAACGTAATGGTTTGGGGTGGGATTAGCTTACATGGCAAAACTGAGCTCGCTATTTTAAATGGGGGTACCGTAACTGCTCAGCGTAACATTGAGGAAGTCATCAGGTCTCATATGGTCCCATTTGCCCAGCTAATGGGTTCTGGATTCATCCTGATACAAGACAATGCCGGTGCACACACAGCTCAAGCAACCCAGTCTGTACTAGAAGACTCTCACATTCAAGTGTTACCGTGGCCAGCAAGCAGTCTAGACTTAAATCCGATCGAGCACATATGGGACCAATTGAAACGAAGAGTTAAAGAGAGTGAGCAAGAGGTCTACAACCAGCAGCAACTGATTGACGCTTTGTAACGTGCCTGGGAAGAGATTCCAGCTGAAAACGTCAAGCATTTGATCGAAAGCATGCATTCCAGGCTACAGGAGTAGCTAAAACAGGAGGGCATACCCGTTATTAACCAACAGAAAAATAAATCAAAGTAAAGAATTTTCAAATTTTCAATGACCTTTTGTTGTTTGTGTTTTTTATTCTAAATTGTATTTTATTATGAAAAGTTAAATAAGCATATTTAATGGTAATTAACTTAAACAGTCACTAGCCTAAACAGTAGAAAATAACATTGTTGTATGTTTACGGTTATTAAACAATGTATTAATTTTATCATTTTCTTGGTACACCTTAAAAACCTAATGGGCCTTATTTTGTTTTGACTAGTATATATTTTGGCTAATGTTGCAACTTTCCTTACAACACAGGGACGTGAAATTCTCGTTTTACTCACCTCATCTCTTTCATTCTGACAAGCCTTAAACTGCGCTCTGCTCTGAATCAACTGTCTTTCCATCTCTGACACTTGAGTCTGAAGGTACCGTCGCATCGAGTCAGCTCGTTCTTTGGAACGAGCCAAGGTCCGACTTGTCTCTGATCGTAGCTCGTCCAGCTCCTTATGAACTTGGGCACAATCGTTGGCCTTGTCGCTGAATCTAAGCTCCTGTTGTGTAAGCTTCTCTTCAAGACGCAGGAGTTTACATCTGAAGAGGAAAAGACTCAAGGGTAGGTGGACTAGGTGGTACACGATGAAGGTCAAACTTCTATTCACTGGCGGAAGGAAACAAAGGATCGATAATATAATAAATAAAGAAGATTTAAAGAAGTGACTAGTGTGAAAAAAGGAATTGGGTAAAATAGTCGTTTGCCAAAAAGGGCTAAATCAGGAACACACACAATAGGAGAGATCGTATGCCTCGATTGGTAAATGTGGAGAAAGCGAATCAGATAATCTGAGATCTTAGCAGACGGAGGTCTGTGATATCTGCATATCCATCCGAAAGTATATCGACGCTTGAAAGACAATCCTTACGTAGCGATCTTACAGGAAAGTGATTTTAGGTCCAAATATTTGAAATCCTACTAATATTATAAATTTGAAAGTTTGTGCGTGTGTGTGTATGTTTGTTACTCTTTCACGCTGAAGGCTGGATGGATTTGGATGATATTTAGAATGAATATAGATTATACTCTAACTTAACACAAAGGCTACTTTTTATCCCGGAAAAATGCATGGTTTCTGTAGGATAGATCAATATAATTGAAAAATCAGGTGTCTAATTAGCGCGGTTTTTTATCGTTTGAGGTGAAATAAGACAAAGCTTTGTTATTTCATACATCAGGTGACTAATTAGCGATTTCATTAATCGTTTGTGGTGAAATAAGATAAGGCTATGTTATCTCATCCATCACACTTCACACTAATATTATAAATGCAAAAGTTCGTGTGTGTGTGTGTGTGTATGTTTGTTACTCTTTCACGCTGAAACGGCTGGACGGATTTGGATGAAATTTATAATGGATATAGCTTATACCCTACCTTAAACCATATGCTACTTTTTATCCTGGAAAAAAGCATGTCGTTAAATCGAATAACACGCGGGCGGAGCCGCGGGCAAAAGCTAGTAATAAATAACTTATAAAACCTAACTGTTAGATTAAAATTCATTAATTTAGCGTAGAAATCATTTTTATACCGATACCTATGATATTAAAATAAGACATCTAAGCATCTAACATTTTAATGAAAATCTGTTTATGTCGCTTATACATATGTATATAGACACCTAACAATTTTATAAAAAGCTTTTTATGTCGCTTATACATATGTATATAGACACCTAACAATTTTATAAAAAGCTTTTTATGTCGCTTATACATATACATATGTATATAGACACCTAACAATTTTATAAAAAGCTTTTTATGTCGCTTATACATATGTATATAGACACCTAACAATTTTATAAAAAGCTTTTTATGTCGCTTATACATATGTATATAGACACCTAACAATTTTATAAAAAGCTTTTTATGTCGCTTAAACATATGTATATAGACACCTAACAATTTTATAAAAAGCTTTTTATGTCGCTTATACATATGTATATAGACACCTAACAATTTTATAAAAAGCTTTTTATGTCGCTTATGTAAGGTTAAATTATAATAGTTGGCGAAACTCAAAACATAGGCAGTACTCGTCTATATGAACAACTTTATGTATGGGAACTTTGAAAAATTATCAAAAATTTGTTTCGCCTTCTCATAAACCAGACGACTGAAGTGAAAAAAAGTTGCGAATTTCGCTTAGCCCCGATATAAAAAGTTAACCATATAAACCAGTACTACCTATGTTTTGAGTTCTGCTAACTATTATTATTTAACCTATAAGGTTTTCCTGATTTAATAAATAGGTAAAATTATTTAAGCTGTCACTGAAAGGTTTGAAGTAGCATGTAAAAATTGATTAATTTACACAGTTTAGACAATTTACACAATATATTTATCTAAAATGATCTGTTAAAATAAATTAAAAGATAGATTAAAGATACATCAAGTAGTTTTCCAAGCATTATCTGGGGGCACGGCAGTGCCCCCGCCAAGTCGAGCTAAAAAGCTGCACGTCGTACCATCCTTTTCTCGAAGCAGTTAATGTCATTTTCGACCCCCTATAATTTCGTTTCGGATAAAACTAGAAGCCTGAATTTTCAGGTAACCAAGAAGGCATTGTATAAACACGGTATATTTTAAATTTCATTCAATTTGAACCAGTAGTTTAGTAGTATTTATAACTAGTCAAAGTTTCTTAATTTTGTCACTCACTCACTGACTGACTGACCAAGAAGCTTCAAATTTGGAATACAGTTAGTGTTTAGGAAAAACTAAAATATTTTGCAATTTCGGTCCAGTATAAATATATAGGATTACAAAGTTACATTTTCAGTTGTAAGTAGAAGGTACCGTAAAGGAAAAAAGTAGGACTATCTACAAAAGGAAATGAGATACCATCAAAAACAAAACTTGTAAAAAAAAACAAGTCTCGCAACTTAGTTCTTCTACCGTAAAAAGTTGTGAGATCCATGTAAATCCAAGCGATTAATTTATTCAGTCCCTACACAAGAGAACATCTGTCTCAATATCTGGTTGCCAAAATCGCACTAAATAATCTAATTTAATATAATATGTATTACTTGTGATTGTGAGATTACATTGTGTTTTCATGCGATGGTCGAGTCAATATTTTTATTTAAAACATAAAAGATTTTTAATATTGATATGGTCACTATAAGATGTTGTTAGGTTAGCTAATTAATGTAATAACTTAAGAGAGATGGTCCCCTAAGTAGGGACTGAATAAATTAACCGACTTGGATTTACATGGATCGCACAACTTTTTACGGTAGAAGAACTAAGTTGCGAGACTTGTTTTTTTTTTACAAGTTTTGTTTTTTATGGCATTGAATTGATTGTTGGGATGGTAGATATTGTATCTTGGTTATTAGTTAAACTTCCTTTTCTAGCAGACATTTAACCAAAAAGTTTTTCATTGAAAATTAAACAAATGTGCTTCGTAGTGTGGACCTTACAACATAAAGGGAAACTAAATGCAACTTAAACATTCAGTCTGAGATCGATATTTTTTTATAATTTGACAATAATTAATTGGCCTTGCAATTATTAATTACACTATACGATCCCCATATCAGCAGCTATAGGAATCCAAGGAGAAGGCCAAAGCCTGGAGCCTGGAGTGAAAGTCCCGCTCGAAGGCAAAGGCTTCACACTCCAGGCTAGACGCCATTTGCGACAGCCTGGAAAAAGTAAGGACAGCGGTCGAAAGCCTTCAGTAAAAATCGCTGTGCCAGCATGCGGCAAATGCTAGAACACCAAGAAACCAAATATTTATGTCGTCAGCTCGCCACAAACCACTAAAGGCCGCGGTATCATGAAGACTGAAGTGTTGAAGTTAGGTACATGATTAAATTACTAAGTTCATATTTTTAATTGACTTGAGTGTCATAACTCTTGGATGGTCTTCAAATTACTTTTTTGTCGCTTAGCGAACACAAAATCGTAAATTTTACGGAAATCACCATAATAAGTAATACATGTTAGCTACAATAAAACTCGTCGTAGAGCTATGAGACCTGCAAACAATGCAATGGCAGTTCAAATGGTATATATTGTGACTAATTTTACGGATATATTATGTTGCTTAGTAAAAATTCCCCTTCAAATGTCGATATGTTTAAATAATATTTAGGAATTTTGGTAACTAACGCCTTTGATGTTCGAGGTAAAACGTTGAAAAGATATCACACAGAGAAAAAGCTGTCAAACAAATCATCTCAGATATTGTATAGGGGCCTTGGGTTTATTAATTTTAGTTTTTATTATTTGTCTTGATACAGGCCATAGTAACACATATTCTGTGGCAATTTAAATTTTCTACCTATTGCGATTGCAGCTGTAGACCCCTGTAGCAGACGGACAGACAGACAGCGGAGGCTTAGTAATAGGGTCCCGTTAAGTCCCGTTGGTACCCTTCGGGTAATGAACCCTAAAAAGATTCTAATTTACGACACGTTACATTACGATATATTTAAATCCAAGATCTTTTTACGAAATCTGTTCGATCGCACTTACCTGTAGTCATCAATTTCTTTATTCATGATGTTGATCTCTTTTTGTTTTTCTGAATTAACAATAGTAAGGTTTTGGTTTTCTTCTAAGACCTTGAGTTTATCTCCCTTTTCGTTGTTCAATGCGTTCACTGTCACTATTAACTGAAATATATTATATTTTGTTCGTTTTTCAAAGTAAATAATAAGAAAAGCGGCGGTAGCTCAGGCGTTATTGGTGCATACCGAACCGGGGATTGAACCTGGGTCTCAAATCTTGAGACCCAGGTTCAATCCCCGGTCAGGTATGCACCAATGAGTTAATCAGAATTTATGTGCATAGTATTTTTGTTCTTACATGCAATTAATACAATGCAAGTCACAGTCTACATTCGGTACACCCGCCTTTCACCGACAATTATTACGTCCCAACGTGATGGGTGGTGAGCCCTATCGCTGTTCTTCGGGCACAAATACACGCTTTTTAGGGCATGTAGGTTTCCTCACGATGTTTTCCTTCATCGTTCAGCAAGTGGTATTTTTATTTATTTTATTATTTGTCACGACAGTCCTGCAATCTGACTAAATTTAAAACTTGTCTGATTTACCGTCTTTAAGTAGCCAAAATAACGTTTTCATAACGCAACTTTTTCGAGGTATAATAAAATTTTTGACTTTTTTTTAATATAATTATTTGTCGCCATTTTACACGTAATCTGTGAATATTTCAGCTTTATACCCCTGTTACAGTCAGACAGACAGACAGCGGAGATAGGGTCCCGTTTGGCACCCATTGGGTACGGAACCCTCAACATCAAAAGTTAAAGTCGTCGTCCATACGAAGAATGATATTTTTTTCGATGGATTCGATAGATGGTTCATGGTGGAATATCTTTATTCTAGACACGCGGTATGTTTCCGGCCGAGTTCCAAAAGAAAAGGCACGGTGGTGTGTTATGTTATGTTACACGAACCATTTCAATCTATAAAATTTGGCAAATTTTCATAAATTTCATAAATTTGCATGTATGACGAGAATTTAAAACGCTTGAACTTCTGCTGTGAAAACTTGCAAAGTTGTACATATTCAGTAGCAAGGACCCGTACAAAGTTATTAAAACAAGTGAAGAACGTTACACAATATTGCAGTTATAACCGAAGGAGCCTCCTCCATAAGCCTCGGCACCCAATTTGATCTCATTTCTTTTTTGGCGAAGCCGACAGTCCTGCCCGGCCCCCTTTTCACATTTTTGTTTTTGGTGGGATAAAATAAATTATACACAAATTCTTGTACATATTTCCTGAATACAAAATGAATATAAGTTACGGCCAGAGTTACCCTTTATATTTTGTGTATAACAATAACTTGTAAACTGTATTTATGTTGACGCAAAGCAGTCAGACAAACAGATGACCGACTACGCTACCTTTTCTTTTACTCTTTCTAATTCACAAGACAACTGCTGCGAGTTTTCTTCTGCCAAGCTCTGCAGTTGTTTTGCTTCTTGCAACTGAATTTGAGCTCCTTTTAGCAGATCCGGCAGAGGGGATAGTTCCTGCAGTTTCTCTTGAAATTGCATCTGTAATAGTAGTTTACGATATGAGTGCGGTAAGGAGGCAATAACTTACGAGGAAGATTTAAACCCGAGCGATAAGCGAGTGTATTACGTGTAACTACTTCTTTCAATGCATAGTGTAAGTAAATAAAGGAAAAGTAATTAAAGAAACAAACAAACAATAAATACGAACTTTAGGCGGGCATTTTTTTTCTTTGCACGCAAGTTGCCAACTTGACGGAAATAACATGCTTTCAGTTTGATGCGTTCGTAGCTCATTTATGTCAAGTCTATTTATTGCACACGAGAAAATACTGGCAACATTTTATCAAAAAATAAAAATAGAACACTAGTGTGGTAAAGTTTACTTTGACTACAGATTTGAAGCATATAAAATACGTCTTTACGGGCACTTGTATTGAAAAATATTATCATCATCCTTATGGTCGTCGTCGTGAATCTAGTGTTGAAGGCTAGCGCAATTTAGAATATTTGTTCAGGATCATAATGGGTGCTGAAGGTTTTTGATCAACCCAAACAGAGCAAAATCTATGGAGACGCTTTTTGGAATTAACTGAGTGCATTTTTTGCAAAAAAATCATTGAAGCACAATAGCAACAATAATGGAATAACGTTCATGGGTGATATAATATCGCCGATATTCATCCCGCAACATGTATTATTTCAAGAACAAACCAATATTTCAAAAAGAATTATTACATTTTTGCAAATCATTAAATTTCATCAAATTTTCTCACAAATTCAAAAATAACTTATTTTTCTTTATCTAACCTGACAAGCTCCAAAGAGTCAGCAACATGTATATTGTATGTTGAAAGCCTTTTCGTAGATCAATACAATTTTGGTATTGTACTATATTTGGGTTTATTGCCAATATTGTCATAAACCATTTATATACTACTTTCTTCATCTGCTTCATTTTTATCTCTTTATATAATTTATGAAAATGTTATGGGAATAGATATACTTAAACTAATGTAATCACCAATTGTCAAACATGTTTCTATTTTTGCTTATCCTCCTATCAAATGAAAAAAAAAATTTAAAAAAATATTGCTGTATTTCACGCAGACCACCAATAAGACTAAAAAAGAAAAACGGTTTTGTTCATAACTGGCTTTGTGACAGGCAGCTTTAGTCCATGCCACCAGGAAATTAAACTCGGCTGACTTTGAAAAGCTCGTCTTTGCCAGTTAAGTGCTGCTTAATTTTTATTAAAATCAAAAGTCAATTTCAACAGCCGTAGCTCTGCTGCTCCCAGATTATAATAGGTTAAAATTCAGATGATATATTAGGTTGGGGAAAAACTCTTTTCGTAAGTATGTATGAATGAACTTATAATAAAATCTCTTTGGCTATACCATTTGTATCTGGCTGGTTTTGGTATTATTAAAAAGTTTAAATTAAAAAAAAGATAATTCTAAATTCAAATTAGGTAAAATGTGTGATTTTCATTTGTTTTTATAACTGTTAAGATAAGTGAATCTAATAAAGAAATTCGATACATTTTAAAATTTTACCACAAGAAAGGTAAAAACGAAACGCAAGCCGCGAAACAAATTTGTGATGTTTATGGACCTAGTGCAGTGTCTGTGAGAGTAGCACAAATTTGGTTTCAGCGTTTTCAACCCAGAAATTTTGATGTCAAAGATGCACCTCTCTCTAGGCGCCCTGTTACGGATAAAATGGATGCTATTTTTGAAAAAGTGGAGCTAGATCGGCACATCAGTAGTGACGATGTAGCTGAAGAACTGGGAATTGACCACAAAATAGTTTTGGCGCATTTGAAAAAAGCTGGATACACAAAAAAGCTCGACATTTGAGTGCCTCATGAGCTCACTGAAAGAAACTTAATGAACCGTGTACTCATTTGTGATTCTTTATTATGACGTAATGAAACCGAACTATTTTTGAAAAAACTGATAACTGGTGATGAGAAGTGTATCACGTACGACAAGAACGTGCGAAAAAAGTCGTGGTCAAAGGCTGGTCAGGCTTCACAGACTCTGGCAAAACCCGGGTTATCTCGCACCAAGGTAATGCTGTGTGTATGGTGGGATTGAAATTGCATTATTCATTATGAGCTGTTACCGCCAGGCAGGACCATCGATTCTGAACTCTACTGCGAAAAACTGATGAGATTAAAGCAAGAAGTTAAGAGAAAGCGGCCGGAATTAGTCAACAGAAGGGGTGTGATTTTTCATCATGATAACGCTAGACCTCACACATCCTTAACCACACAGCAAAAATTTAAAGAGTTTGGCTGGGACGTATTAATGCATCCGCCGTATAGTCCTGACCTTGCACCTTCAGATTTCCACTTGTTTCGGTCTCTTCAGAATTCTTTAGGCAGTGTCAGGTTAACATCACGAGAGGACTGCCAAAACCACTTGTCGCGGTTTTTTGATCAGAAGCTCCAGAATTTCTATAGCAATGGGATCATGTCCCTACCTACAAGATGGCAGAAAGTTATCGAACAAAATGGCACCTATATAATTTAATAAATAAACTTTATTAAAAAATGTTCTGAATTTACATATAAAATGCGAAGAAACTTTTTCCCCAACCTACGATACTTTGCTTTGCTCTCGGTACTTTGCTTTGACAAAAACCTAAAACACTGGTTCCCAGTTTAGCTAGAAAATACAACATAATGTTGCTTAAGAGCCCGGTCCGCGACCACGACAACTTTGATGAAAAACAATACCTATGTTAAATATTTTTCTGGCCTTTATCGCGATGATTTTGGAAAAACTAGGTACATACATCACTTCATATTGGTCGTCTAAATAAAGGCCTTGAATTCATTTGATTAAATTGTTTCTCTTTTGCGAGTTATTTTATTATTTACGACCCCGCTCCGAATCGTTGTTCATAATATCTAAGTATCAAAATAACGCGCAAAGGGGAAACAATTGAATCAAATCAATTTTAGGTCTTCATTTAGATGCCCAATATGGACTGGTGTATGTCCCTGATTTTTACAAAAACATCGCGGCAATGACTAGAAAAATAATTAAAATAACGCTTCGCATCAAACAGACGAAAAATACGGAGCAGGTTCTTAAAGCGACAATTACTGCTGGTGCCCCTCGTGCGTGCGTCTCACTCACTCGGACGACTCATCCCATATTGAACTCTCCGTCGCTCGGCGGGGAACCGAGTTGCGAATGCACTAAAATATACTTATATAATTAATTTCAATTATCATAACTAAAGTTCTTCGAAAATAATCAAGGTGAATCATTTGTTGTTACATATAATATCTTCAATTTGACTAAGTTTAACTTGTTTCTTTGCATACGTAATTAAACTGGACATTTTTTGCAACATAGACCTAGGTTTGGTATTTACTTAGTTAAAGATTTTGATGAAAATTTAAAATTCTAAACAAAGCACAAATTCTGTAGTTTATCATATACATAGGTAACACTAAAAGTTTCCGGAACTGGCCACTTACATAAACAATATTTAAAAATTTATTGCAACATTTGAAAATAGAACTCTTTGGCTGTAGAATGCAGTTTGTTTCATCTGACTGTCTTTTGTTTTTACCTTGTGGCGCCATTTAAAAAATTGTGTGTCTGCATCAACATGGATTTAACTCGGGAAAATTTTCGTAGTATGATTTTCTACGATTTTAAGTGTAATTTGACAGCTCAACAGAGCATCGCTCGGCTTGAAACAGCTTTTGGCAATGAAGCACCATGCAAGACGACTGTTTATAACTGGTTTGCAGAATTAAAGCGTGGTCGTATCAATCTCAGTGACGAATCTCGCGATGGTCGGCCGTCCACCGCTGTGACCAACAAAAACATCGATGCTGTGCGCCGTATGATTGAAACAGACAGGCATGTGACCTACCATGAAATTCGCGCATCCTTAGAAATAGGCATGAGTCAAATACAATCAATCCTACACAAACATTTGGGTGTGAGAAAGCTGTGCTCGCGGTGGATCCCACACAACTTGACCGAGGCTCAAAAAACGGACCGCGTCACTTGGTGCAGTGCCATGCTTACCAGATTCAACGAAGGTGCGTCAAATTTGGTGTGGGACATAGTAACAGGTGACGAAACATGGATTTATTGCTACGATCCCAAAACAAAGCAGCAATCGAGCGTATGGGTCTTTCAAGATGAGCCGAAACCAACCAAAGTGGCGCGCGTGAAAAGTGCATCTAAGCGGATGATTGCTTCTTTTTTTAATAAAACTGGACACGTGGCTACTGTTGCTTTAGAGAATCGTCGTGCCGTGAATAGTGACTGGTACACGACCATTTGTTTGCCGGAAGTTATTGACGAACTCCGTAAAAATAACCGTAAACGCCGTATCATCCTGCACCACGACAATGCTAGTTCTCACACGGCCAGACAGACAAACGACTTTTTGAAGACGAAAAATGTATAACTCATGAGTCATCCTGCATATAGTCCCGACCTGGCACCTTGTGACTTTTTTCTGTTCCCAAAAATTAAGAACCAATTACGCGGTCAACGATTTTCATCACCAGAAGAGGCTGTCGAGGAGTATGAAAAACACGTTTCAGAGGTCACCACAGGGGAGTGGCACAAATGTTTTCAAAACTGGTTTGATCGAATGAAAAAGTGCATAGACGCCAAGGGAGATTATTTTGAAAAACAATAAATTAATTTTGTACCTTTAATAGTATTTTTTCATATTCATTCCGGAAACTTATAGTGCGTCCCACGTATTATATAATATAAGCTGGACCAGGAACTTAGCCAACCTGTCAAAATAAGACGCTAGTTCTGCGTTACATGTGGTAACACCGAATTTAAATGTCATTAGATGGTATAGTGATGAGACCATACATGTTTAATGTCGATATTCCGATTTTTAATACAACATTTGATATGATATGTAATAAATATTTCGATATCATTTAAATTGTATTCGTGTCATATACCGAAAGAAAATATAAATCAAGGAAAACAATAAAATAAGTCACATTTTCTTCGTTTGTATAATAAAACATAAATAAATACCATCATACTTAAGTTATGGCTATGATTCATAATCAAAATTGGATTTCAAGTATTGAATGTCCTCAAAGTATACATCATCATCACTTATAGAAGATTGGTCCTCCGATGTGCTACTCTCATGATCAATAACAAATGTGGTAACGCATCCGCATTGATGATATTTTCTCTGATTGGTGCAGCACTACTGCCGGCGTTCCTCAAGGTGGCGTCTTATCTCCTCTACTTTTCAGTATATATATTAATAATATTTCTCAGTTCATATCTTCTTCCTACCACCTTTACGCAGATGATCTCCAAATCTACACACAAGCCAAATTGGAAGATCTTTCACAAGCTATAATTACAACCAATTCAAATTTATCTAGAATGTCTGTGTGGAGTAGTGAATATTAAATTATTTAATATTATTTATTTTAATTATTTATTATTTAAATTTAAATTCAAATCATTTCTACTGAAAAAACAAATCTCACTGACTGAATATAGGTATCATAGAAAAAAGAAGTGATTGTTGATCCTTTGATGCTGGCAAAGGTGGACCCACAAATTAACAAATAAACATAAAAAGATTTTTATGTAATTAAAATTATTTCTCATAGAAATACTTCATGTACATTATTATTATTCTTTTTTATATATGTATTCATATCAAATAGTGTGAAAAACGTCCATACTATACTTTACTGTTATGTATAAACCTTGCATATATATATTTATATATAAATATAATATAATGAGATTGTTATAGATTAGTCCTGTTAATTTAATAGTTTAATAATGATGTAATTAAATAGTTTTACTAGAGCGCCCGCTGTAAATTTTTAAGTTCTAAATTTATTTTATTATGACAAAGTTTTTAGGGGCTCGCTGGAAATCAGCGCTGTAGGGATCCTTCAAAAATCTCCGACAGCAAATGCTGAGCGTGCCACCTTTTGTCGAACAAAATGTGTATTTAAGTTAGTCTAATCCTTTTTATTGTTTTAATTTTGTTTCATGTGTTTTGTTTGGCAATAAATTCCATTTTCTTTCTTTCTTTCTTTCAATATGGCTTAAAGATTAATCCCAACAAGACCCAAGTTATTATTATGGGTAGTCCCTGGTTCACAGCCAGGATTAACTGGCAACTGCTACCTAATATTATGTTTGAAGGGACAATAATTCCATACATCAACATAGTAAAAAATCTAGGTCTCCTGTTAGATAGTTGCTTGTCTTGGGATCCACAAATAAATGAAGTTTGTAGGAAATTATTTGCGGCAGCAGGAGCTCTAAGAAGGCTTCGGAACTTCCTTCCGACTGCTACTAAAATTGCGCTTGCACATTCTCTGCTACTACCTATTCTCGATTATGCCGATGTTTGTTATCTTGACGTTACGGAGGGCCAACTTGATAAACTCGAACGTCTTCAAAATTTCTGTATTAGGTTTATTTTTGGTCTTCGCAAATTCGATCATATTTCTGAATTCCGTTCTCGATTAAATTGGCTTCCCATTCGTCGTCGCCGTAATGCTCATATCCTGTCTCTCTTTTATTCCGTTTTAAATAATCCTTCAACTCCCTCTTACCTTAAAACTCGCTTTAGATTTCTTCATGATACTCATGACCGCATTTTACGGTCCTCTCAAAATCTGCTTCTTGCCACGCCGGTGCACTCATCGTCTTTCTTTAACAATTCGTTCTCAGTAAAAGCTGTTTATTTATGGAATGATCTTCCTTTACCTATCAGGAGAGCCCCTTCCCTGCCTGTCTTCAAGAGACTAGTTAAACATCACTACCTCACACTCTGATTACCGAAATGTGATTTCTCTATATATAATAAAATATGTATGTAGTATATAAATATACCTAGTCGGTTCTTAAATACTGTCACTGGCCATTTATTTTAAAAATAGAACACCTAGAAAAAAAATGAAATGGTGTTCGATTTTCAAATATTTTTTGATTAATAATCTGCCAAATCACAATTACATTCATTCATTTTTTACGATGGAGTGGACTCGCAAAGAGGACCGAGTAGCAGTAATTGCATTGCATCGTTGCGGCCATCCACCGAAGACGATATTCAACTTGCTTCAAAAATTAAAAATCACGAAGAGGTTCGTGTACCGTACCATCAAGAGGTACAATGAAACCTCTAGTGTCGATGACGAGAAAAGAACTGGCAGACCTCGTTCCGTTAGGACTCCAGGGGTCATCAAAGCAATCAAGGCGCGTATTGCAAGAAATCCCGTCTGCAAGCAGAAACTGATGGCTTTGGAGATGGGATTAACCAGAAGTACCGTAAAAAAGTACTCAATGAAGACCTGGGACTACGAGCTTACCGAAAAAAGAGTGGACATCTTCTGAACGCGCGTCTGATAGCTATGAGAGCCAAAAAATGCAAAGTTTTGCTAAAGCGGTACGCAAGAAACAGACACCGCGATATCCTGTTTACAGACGAGAAAATTTTTAATATCGAAGAGAAGTACAACAAACAAAATGACAGGGTGTACGCTACCAGCTCTGCGGCCGCTGGAAATGCCATTCCTAGAGTGCAGCACGGCCATCATTTATCATCAGTCATGATTTGGTTGGGAGTGTCCTACTATGGCCCTACTGAAGTGCATTTTTGTGAAAAAGGTGTCAAAACCAGTGCAAAAGTGTACCAAGACACGGTTTTAGATCGCATAGTAAAAGATCTACCCCAGACACTCTTTGGAGGACGGCCATTTGTGTTTCAACAGGACTCCGCACCTGCTCATAAGGCCAAAACAACTCAGGAGTGGTTCGAGCGCCAAAATATCGAGCTAATAAGGCATCAAGATTAGCCCTCATCTAGCCCTGACCTCAATTCACTGGATTACAAAATTTGGCAGGAATTGGAGGAGAAGGCCTATTCTAAACCTCACAAAAATTTGAGTAGCCTAAAGTCATCACTGATTAAAGTAGTGGCCGATATCGACATGAATATGGTCCGTGCTGCTATTGATGATTGGCCGCGAAGATTGAAGGCTTGTGTGAAAAATGGTGGCAATCATTTTGAATAAATTTTGTGTTTAATGTAAGTAAATTAAATTACCATTTTTTAAAAAAAAATTTTTTTTGAATAGCATGACTAGTTTTCATTTTATAGCCAATTTAGTTTGTGACAGAATTTAAGCACCGACTAGGTATATATGTATGTATATATATATATATGTGTATATTATTACGTATTTATTTACTAGTATATTACCATTTATAATACTATATATCCATTGATACATGTTTGTATATGTATTTAACACAAAATTAGTACACCGCCATGTCAGTAATTCTTTTGAACAGTTTCTTCCACCCAAAGGTTGTCTGGAAGAGATCGCTTTAAGCGATAAGGCCGCCTGTTTGTGCTTACCTAATAAGTTAGTAAGTTATATTTCTTTGTTTCCTAAGTTAGATATTTAAATGTTTATGTTTTTTTCTTTTTTGTTTCCTTTTATGGTGTACAAATAAAGTTGTATTGTTGTTGTTGTTGTTGTTGTGGTTGGTTTTTTTTTAACCATAGAAATAATTTTTGATAACCTTTAACCTCAAAAGCCTTATTGACAGGAATGAGTCGAGACGTACAACTTGACCGTCGTCGCCGCACTATTGTTTAAACCGGCTAATTTTAGAAGGTGTACAATAGCAAAGGCGGCAGTAAAGAGTATCGACTATTATAATAGCGTTAAGTTACACTTTCTTTTTCTTGTCTATTGTTGCCAGCTAAATATTTTAATACCCTTTTTTGCCGCAATATGGTGAGGTCGGCTAGGTTCCTGGTCGGCTTTATATTTTTTTTTATAACGTCCTACCAGCTGCCGATTTCGACTTACAAAGTCACCAGCATGTATTTGCCCTCTTAAAATGCAAGTGCTGACATCTGTATTAAAAACACGTAAGCTGCGAAAACATTGAGAAGGTACCTTCGCTAAATACGGCCAGAGCTGAAATACTGCCTCTATTAATTTTAACTTCGATGTTTCCCACGAGATGGCGATAATAGATTCCTATATATAAACACACATAAACATACTTACCTTCATTTTTTGTATTTCAAGATGAACCTGATCCGAAACTTGCTTGTTATCGAAATCTGCTACATCCAATTGCCGTTTAAATTCCATTACTTCTTGTTGAGCTTGCATGTACTGAATAAAAAATAAAGCCTGTCAAATGTAAATACCTCCTAGACAATACATGTTTTACACGATTGGCCCCCCGCCCATTGCGTAATGTAAATGTTACAGACAAAATGATTAAATAGATAATGGCTTGATATTATAAATATTGACTAAATTGTGTTCTTATTGTGATAAACTAATCACTTTATCTAGACATTATTCATAAATAGCTAGTAATAAACACGGCCCAACTAGCTTTCCCCTTATCCTTATTTCGCGGCTGCGTGCCTTCTCTGCTTAAATTTAAATGTAAAAAGTCAAATCTCTTGTGTCAATGAAACACAAGGGCCTCACTTGTAAAAATAAATAACAGTTTTTTTATTATTCAATGAAACCAGTCAAGTGCGAGTAGAACTCACGCCCTGAGGGTTCCACACCATTCTAATAAGTATAATTACTAACCTAAAGAGTATAATTTGACCAAAAATTAAAAGCTTATCATCACCTACAAAATTCATGTACAAGACTGCAAAATTAAATTGCTCCAGGATTCGGAGACGTAACCCTAAAACTGCATAATAATTAGTATTTGTGGTTTAAATATTGTCTATGGCACATATTAAGCACAAAAATCCAGATTCCTAACTAGTTTAGTTTTTGAGACGGACCCCGTGGCATAAATGGTCTATAACTGTCAACTCTGATGGCCCCCTATTTATTTATTTTTGATGAAGATAAAAAGTCACTACATGCAAGGGCAAAAAAATGGCCCAATACATGGAAAAGGTAGCATCGTAGGTTATATGCGGCAGCTAATGTGTATATTTTTTTTATTGAATAGCTAATCATATTTAATTTTTGATAGGTTATAATTTCTGTTGTTTATTTTATGTTGCACTATTTAATTCAATATCTGGTTCCGGGCCAACATTTTGCATAACATATCCAAAGGATCATGGCAGTTGGCGGCCCGCAATTTTCTCGTCTTAACGGCATGTTCAAGAAATCAAAGTACGTGCATTATACAAAGAGCAAAAAGTCGTATCTTGGAAAAAATTGAATGATTTTTTTAAAGTCCGGGGGGCAAAGTAAGTTTTTCTGAAAAATTAATCCAAATAAATGGTTTTGAACATACGAATGACTGTCATCTTGAGAACTGTCGATGGCTAGAGTTCACGCCACCACTGAAGTCTTGCGACGAAGTCTTTTTTACTCAGATCTTTATCTGAGCTTTTTTAGATTTGGAATATGAACCCAAATGCCATAATCCATCGGACTTCAGTGGTGGCGAGTACTCTATGATTGACCCATGGACTTCGGATGGATTGACCAATAAGTTTTCATTATTTCTTTTTTACTTTATCGTTTCGATTCATGATTATAATGTTTGCGTACTTTACATGCAGTTCAGCTGTGTAACTTTGTATAAGCTGAGTAACTTTATACAAAATCAAAACAAAAGTCACAAAAACACAAATCTCTTGTTTCTCCATACTATTAGATATTCATGGCTGTGTCAAGCTTTTATATCGGCAAAATGCTTTACATTTAACTTGATTTGATTAATTAAACATCATGGATTCATGGAAATTACACCAGGTCAAGTTCAGTACTAGACCTGCCATTCACCTTTCAGATCTGTACCTCATTCCGTCTGAAAGCTAGAGACATACGGAAGGACGGGCAGACCGACAGACGGACATACCGACAGATGGATAGACAGCAGAGTGACACTTTGGGTGCGGAACCCTAATAAAAACTATATTTACTCACTTTTACTCGATACTCCTGAAGCTGTTCAGCATATTCAGCAGATGTCAGTTTGAGTTCTTCCATTTCATTTTTCAGTTCTCTGACTTGCGATTTTAGTAAAGAATTTTCCTCTTCGAGTTTTCGAGGATCCTATAAAATACGAGTGTATCGGTGAAAAATCAAAATATTTTTCACTTTACGAAAATAATTATTCCAATACTTCCATTTTAGAACGAAGTTTCTTTCATTTCGCCACTGGAAGAATTATGACTAGCTAACTATGAAGTCCTAATTGTAGTCGAATCTTTGGAACAGATCAAGATGTCGTGCATTGCGACCAGGCTTGTCTGAACAATGAAACGTATGTAGTCTATACTCACTAGGTACCTACATCCGTGATTCAGTGTGTCACAAGTAGTTTTTTAGTGATTTCATCAGAACAACAGACATTCTCTGTAAGACCAGAGTACTCTCGGTAGTCTCGGTACTGACAAAAAATATACTACTCGGGCCAAAATTCAACATCCACGAAAACGTTTTTTAAAATATTTATACAACTTTAAGGGGAAGTGGGCGTTGGTAAATGCAATTTTAAACACGGGTTTTTCACAAAACTATAGGTAAATGTACTGAAATGGACTGAAAAAAAAAACATTGTTTTTGAAGATATGGGAAATCTTTTGACTATCTTAAAATCATGATATGAATCTTTCACATAATTGAAAACAAAAAACCCTAGGAAACCTCTGAATATTTTTGAACAAGCGAGCGAGTTCTTAGAGTCTACTTGAACAATCCGGCGTTTGTATGTACGGTATGTAATGTTTGTTCGACGATAAATCGAGAATCGTTGATCGGAATGTCATGACATGAAATTTGGCAGGCGAGTAAATAAGGCAAAAAGAATTTTCAAGTTGAAACATGAGCCAAATCGGTCAAGCGCGAATCGGGCGAGCGCGAGTTCACAGTTCGGGGCGAACTACTAGTTATCACGTTTTATGCCTGTAATGTGGATCGTACCATTACAAAACTTAATTCGAATATTTTGTGTATACTAGTCCATCTTTTGACTACAATTTTAAAATAAATCTTAAAATTGTCTTTTTTATTAGAATTCAGTCAGATTATCGCTTACGTTAAAGGCCGTGCTAGGATAAGCAAAGTGATTCTGCCCCCCTCGAGTTTGGGCTAGTAATTTTTATGGAAGGTGTAACTCTACATTAAAGGTGCAAAATCTAAGCACCCTAAACCTTATAGTTTTTGTTTAAAAAAATAAAGAATTATAATTTTTCTTCGATATTTTTTTTTTCTAGCTAACCGATTTTAGCGTGCTTAACATATATTGTACATTTACTAAAGATGATTATATGACATACATTATATTTTCATTAGGTCGTAGAAAAAAAAATGTAAGTGGCCAGTATTGAGTATGTAACATGCACGTTTCTTTAAAGAGGTTTCAATCATTCCGGTTTATATTATAGCAGTTCTAAGAAATGTATGTAAAGTATTTTATGTAAAGATATCTCCATGTTCTCCCACAGCTATAATTTTGAAAAAAATATATATTATAGGTCGTTGGTGGGTGTATTATTGGTGAAAAAATTGGAGCGGTCTCTGACGTGGAAGTAAATAAAAAAACTGAAAAGTTTTGTTAGCATTTTTTTTTCTATGACATAATGAAAATATAGTTTATGTCATTTAATCATCTTTAGTAAATTTACAATATATGTGGAGCACGCTAAAATCAGTTGGCTAGAAATAAAACATCAAAGAAAAATTATATCTCTTTTTTTTTTAAACAAATCTTATCAAGTTTACTGTGCTTACATTTTGCACATTAATTACTAATGTAGGGCCACACCATCCATAAAAATTACAAGCCCAAACTCAAGGGGGGCAGAATCACTTTGCTTATCCTGGCACGGCCTTTATATTACAATGTCTAATTTGCTCACTAATGCTCACTCGCGCTCGATAGATAAGTTCGTCCTGCACTCTCATCACAGCATAATTTTTCCAATGCCCACTTCACCCTAATAAGCATAACTCAAAAATGTAAGCCGGCACTCACGGGTCAGGCTCTACCTATTTTGGGGCTACTTTTCCTTATGAAGTTTATACTGTAATTTTAATAATATACATGTAATTTTATCTGAATTGCATGCAAAACTAAAGCTAAGCATCCGTTTTTGGAGGAAATCTCGTGAATATACGTATACTTTACTAGTTTTGAAAATTCACCTTTAAATCCGTTCCAAGACCACAAATATTATTCAATTTGTGTTCAACGTCTTTTAGTTTTTGTTCATACTTCTCTCTCTGGTATCTCTCTTCGTCAACTGCATGCTTTGCTCTGGTGAGTTCCTCCCGTAACGTTGTAAGCTATAAAATAGTGAAAAGCCTATGAAATATTCAACTCAAATTCTTATTATGAAATAATGTATATCTTCTTTATACATGTAGCTAACGTACCTATAGGTATATCTGTTAGTATTATGTTAATAACTTTAGATATAACTTGGTTTAGATAGGTACTGAACTGAACGGATTTGGATTGGGTTTTCACTATATCATTTTAAAACTTCGCGTTTGGTAAAAATATTTATAAATTGTAACGGAACATAGGGGACATCCATTAATTACGTGAGGCGTGTAGGGGGAAGGGGGGGTCAAGCCGATTCTCACCCAATCTCACGTGGGGAGAGGGGGGTCCTGGCAAGTATCACGTAATTCTTTTTCCGCAAAAAATAGTGAAACGTTTCGGAAAAACTGAGTTGAATTGAGCAAAACGTGTTTCTCTGTTAAAATATGACTAAATTCTACACAATAATAATTATCGCAGCTATGCAAACGCCACAAAGTAGTCTTAAATAAAAATAATTAAACAATTTGTATTGTTTTTAAATAAATCCAACGCAATGAAGCATAGTTTAACGTGTTTACACTGAAAATACGCATTTTGAACAATCTTAGGTGAGATTAGAGGGAGGGGGAGGAGGTCGAGCCAAATCACACTATATCTCACTAAGGGGTAAGGGGGGGTCCAAAAATCACCAAAATCACCTCACGTTATTAATGGACGCTCCATACGAGTGATGAGATTATAAACTGGTTGTTCTACCCATCAATATAAACAATTTTTACTATGGTCCCTACACAGAAATCGCGAAAAAAAATCAGCTGTTCCATAGAAAAGTTAAATACCTACTCGGACTAAATGTATGAATCAGTATTTTTTTTTGCGATTTCAGGGTTGACACCATAGTAAAAGTTGTTGATATTGATGGGTAAAACACCTCGTTTTAAGGAAAAAGGTTATCATCTTAACACTGTATATGTTTCAATTCTCTAATATGCATTCTATTTTGCGAAATTTGCAAAAAAACGTTATCGATTTGTGATACTGATTACTTACCACGCCTCCAGTATGAATAATGATTTAATGAATAATGAAAAATATTTATCTTAACTAAAACATTAAGTAAGCTAGCGCATGAAATCATTGGCAAATACGAAGTAATATTAGATATGGACGGAGAGCTAGTGACCAAATCGGTCATGTAGCTTCAGCTGTATTGAAACTCCGTGAGCTACTTCCCTGAACAACCTTTTCCCATAATCTCCGTGCTGGCAGGCCGCGGGCGGTGGTGCGGGTGTAGTGGGGTGGGGAAAAAAAAGAAAAAAAATGTGGGCTCAGCGGCTTTAATTTTTTTTTCAAACAGTTGCTCAGTACTCCCTACGCACCCAAAAAAATGTTTAAATCGATCGGGTGGTGGGAAGGGGTTGCCAGCGTTAATTAAAAGTACCAAAATAATAATAATTTTCATGTGGGCTCAGCTGTATTGGCTTTTTTTCTGACGCGAGATTAATTAATATGTGAGCCCCAAAAAAATAGCCATGCAAAAATATTGGTGGGAAGGTATCGAAAAAAATGGTTGAATTTCGTTCGAAAATGAGCTGAGGAGAAGGCAAAAGCGGAGTGTATATATAACTAGTATCTGGAACAATGCTCATCTGGACATTCCTTCACCGTTGAAACCTGAAGGAAATGGGTGGATTGAAGAAGAGTCAACGTACAACTTCGTTTGGTTCGAAGGTGACCAATTACCAAAGTTTACAACAGATGTCATAATTCAACCTGATGAAATCGATGAAGACGACGAAATAGAATCAGGTATGAGTGCAATATTAAACTAACAATCATTTGAATGAAATACGTACCTACAAGAGAATGTTAAAAAAAACAACGTTACAATTCATATGAAATTAACACAATCACGATCCCAATAAAATAAAATTCAATTCCAAAAAGCAATTAAAAAACAAACAGTAATTGAAAGTCCGAATAAAATGAACACTGCTAAAATTGTTATTCAATAATATATATAAACATATAATTAATATGTTTCAGAGGACCATCAATGTGAGAGCGACTCCGGAAGTGACAGCGATACCGATGAGTACGAATAGAAGGAACAGCTAACAATCAATCAAATATTGGACGTTAATTAAATCATACTTTACAATTTGTTTTGTATAAATATAAAAATGAATAAGATTAAGAATACAAATGAATTTTACATCAATACAATTTCTTTGCATAAATCAAAATGAATAAAAAAAGCAATCACAATGAATTTTCTACGTGCAAACAATTTTTTCGCATATGAATAAAAATGAATAAGAAAAGAAATAAAACTAAATTCATATTTTTCACGAATAAAAATGAATGAAAAAAAGCAATATTTTGATTTTTTTTATAATAAAGGAATACAAATAAATAGAATATCTTGAATAATAATAAGGAATAAAAAAGAGGAGTAAAAATTAATAGAATTTTGCGCATGAATAAAAATGAGAAAAAAAAGAAATAAAATTGAACAACATTTTTTTCATAAATAATGATGAGAAAAAAAACAACATTTTTTGCGTAAATAACAACGAGAAAAAAAAGAAATACAATTGAATAAAATTTTTACATAATTATTTTGCATAATAATAATGAATAAAAAGAGTAATAAAAATGAATACAATCGTTCGCATGAATAAAAATGAGAAAAAAAAGAAATAAAATCGAATAAAATTTTTAGCATAAATAAAAATGAATAAATAAAGGAATATAAATCAATAGAATGTTTTGCATAAATAATAATAAATAAAAAGAAGAAAAGAAATGAATTAAATTTTTTGCGTTAGTAAAAATGAATAAGTAAAGAAATATAAAAATATAAATGTAAGGCATAGAATATTTTGCATAAATAATAATTAATAAAAAGAGGAATAAAAATGAATACAATTGTTCGCATAAATAATATCGAGAAAAAAAGAAATTAAATTGAATTAAATTTTTTGAATGAATAATTACGAGAAAAAAAATTTGAATTAAATTTTTTCATAAATAAAAATGAAGAAATAAAGAAATATAAATAAATAGAATATTTTTCGTAAATAATAATGGATTGGAATGAATTGAATGGATGGTTTTCCCGTTCAACGGGTGCAAGAAGGACAGCGGCTACTCTCTGTTAGCCGAACAAAATCGACGCGCCGTGAGGGCGTTGACGCGTTTGCCGACTGGGAAGTCCACGTCCGCTTTTGCCTTCTCCTCAGCTCATTTTTGAATGAAATCCAACGATTTCAACAATTTTTTTCTATACCTTCCCACCGATATTTTTGCATGGCTATTTTTTTGGGGATCACATATTAATTAATCTCGCGTCAAAAAAAAAGCCAATACAGCTGAGCCCACATGAAAATTATTATTATTTTGGCACTTTTAATTAACGCTGGCAACCCCTTACCACCACCCGACCGATTTAAAATTTTTTTTGGGTGCACAGGGAGTACAGAGCAACTGTTTGAAAAAAAAATTAAAGCCGCTGAGCCCACATTTTTTTTCTTTTTTTTCCCCACCCCACTACACCCGCACCCACCGCCTGCGGCCTGCCAGCACGGAGATTATGGGAAAAGGTTGTTCAGCTAACGGAGTTTCAATACAGCTGAAGCCACATGACCGATTTGGTCGCTAGATCTTAGACTAATAGTAAAACCCACCTCGAAATATTTGTTCAACTTCTGATTTGTTACAGTTTCTGATGGTTTATATGGTACAATGTCTTTTTCCACAAATCCATTTTCCTAAAAATAAGATAACTTTTCTATCATAAGCATTTACCACAGATATAGATCTAAATAGATGCCGCGAGTGTATGTACTTCGCGTGCCCAATTGCGCGCCAAAAGGGAGAGCAATGCTCTTCCTTCACAGATATTGACTCCTCCAACTTTGACTCTTATGTATTATGTCTTAAGTCTTACAATCCCTTCTAAGATTCAAACCACTGTCAACCAATTTAATTGTAAAATGTGACACGCTTGATTTTAATAGAGTTTGATGCACTTGTGTCATCTATTTGGATCTATATCTGTGGCATTTACACTATAAGTACGGTCGACAAAAGAGATAGATAGATGATTATCTATGATCCTAACATGGCCAGAAAAAGCTATAGGTTTGCATTCCAAAACTGAGGCTTATTTCAATTTGAACACTGAAAACAGGGTAGCATATACTTTTTTTCATGCGTGCGAACACAGAACAGAAAATAGTATTTTAATGTTCTGTGAGTGCGAATGAGTGAGCAAAAAAGCTCGTACGGCTATACAGGAGATTACTGAGTACTAGCTTTTGCCCGCGACTTCGTTCGCGTGTTTCGGATATAAATTCGAATCAGACTTCCCATAGTTTTATATAATAGCCTTTGCCGTTTGCGTCTATTCAATCTTTGCCCCGTTTTCGGCTTGGGCGTTTTTTTATGAACACCCCTTGTAGTCTATGTGTTGACCAGGGTAACTAAGATGATAATAAAGAAAACCGCATGCAAATCCGTGGAGTGGTTCTCGAGTTATAAAATCGTTTATTCAATCTTTGCCCCATTATCAGCTTGGGCGTTATTTTATGAACACCCCGTTGTAGTCTATGTGTTGACCAGGGTAACCACAATGGTAATAAAGAAAACTGCATTCAAATCTGTTGATTGGTTCTCGAGTTATAAAAGCATTTATTCAATCTTTGCCCCGTTTCTGGCTTGGGCGTTATTTTATGAACACACCTTATAGTTGATGTGTTGACAAAGGTGACGACAATGATAATAAATAAAACCGCATTCAAATCCGTTGATGGGTTCTCGAGTTATAAATGCGTTTATTCAATCTTTGCTTCGTTTCCGGCTTGGGCGTTATTTTATGAACACCCCTTAAAGAGTCACTACGATGATAATAAAAAAAACCGCATCCAAATCCGTTATGTGGTTCTCGAGCTAAAACGGAACATACAGACAGACAGACAGACAAAAATTCTAAAAATTGTTGTTTCTGCCTCATTACAGTATTCAAGGAGTTGTCCTGGCTGGGCTAGCCGACCGGGGGGAAGTGCACAATACTCACGTTCACGGAGAGTCAGTGCAGGACTCATCGCCCCCGCTACGAATTTAGAATTTAAAATTTTGCCGGTACAATTCGGGGCTGCTTAATTAACAAATTCATTTTACAAGTAGTTATTTGGAGTTTATTGTTATGAAAACATTGATTCTTGGACAGAAAACTTAAGAACTTATTAACAAGTATGATATACGTATCCGTCTGTTTTGATTTTGTGACAGCTGTTAAACGACTTCGCTACAAAACGAAGAGTGACACCCCTCCAACACTAGGCATTTAAATATCGCGCGGAGTGGGAGTTATCCTACTAGCCTGAGTTTACTTGGCCTAACCCAATCATCAAACCAGCGATGATTTCTGCCACTGAATTAGTAAAGAGACAGGACGGAAGCGGCAGCGGGCATAGACTTTCTACTATCTCTATGGGCGGCGGCTAATTCTCGTTTTAGGGTCGCCGGTCTTCTAGTAAGTCCTGCCTGAAGATGATGAGGTGTTCATTCATCTCTTCGACAGCTCAACATGTGCCTTAAACGCACAGTTTAAAGTGAGTTTATCTTCTATTCATGACGCCCAATGTAATATTCATTAAATACGTTGACAATTTATGTCCGTGTGAGAAGGACGGACTCGTGCCCTGAATTCCGTAAATAACGTTCAAAACACAAACGCATTTCTCGGGCAGTTATATACAACCCAAATCCCAACTAACTTGACACTTTCGATCTATTATACTCCATGTATCCTAAGGGTCTAATTATCTTGATTTTCAAGTTTCTAAGCCATCAAGAAGAACCCTGTAGGTTTTCATGATGAGCCAATTCTATTAAATTGATTCCGTAAAGGGTAATCATTTGTTGCGTTAAGTTAACAGCCTCATTATTTAACAGCACTATGGAGCCACAGACTTCTGTAAGAAGTATTAGTTTCAACTTGATATCTCTAACGAGGACCGAGAAAAAGGGTCTTGACAGACGGACAACAAAGTGATCATATAAGGATTTAGTTTTTTTTTCATTTATCAGGTACGTAACCCTAAAAAATCATTAAAGATCGGTACTTCAGACGTTTCCTCTAATTAATGTAGGTACAATGGAGGAAAATTGTGCAGAGCCACATTTCACCTGCAAGGCATAGACATCAATATAAACGAGAGGGACGGTACCTACTGTTTGTATCGTCTTAAATATACTTACCACACTATAAAAGTTAGGTTGCTTTTTGTTGCATAAACTCAGTCGATTCTTTCTCATTGCTTCTAATTCCATTTGAATTTCTTTAATCTCACCCTCTATATCACCCAGCTGTTTCTGCTACAAACATTGTCACGGCATCCATTATTTACTATACAGTTGTGATATTTGCTCGAATAAATAAAAATATTTATAAAATTATTTGTCGATATATCCATATTTATACAACGTGAAATTTAAGTCATTTTTCTAACGAAAACTGGTGATAATACTCGTCCATATGAACAACTTTTACTATGAAGCCTACCCTGAAACCGTGAAAAAAAATCAGCTGTTTCATACATTTGGGTCGAGTAGGTATTTAACTTTTCTATGGAACAGCTGAGATTCTGAGTCACTACGGTGATAATAAAAAAAAGCATCCAAATCCGTTGAGTGGTTCTCAAGTTAAAATGGAATAATACATGCAGACAGACGGAAAAACAAACAGACAATATTCAAAAATTGTGGTTTCTAGTGACCATGGTCAACACATATGCTATAAGGGGTGTTCACAACATAACGCCCAAGCTGACAACGACGCTATTAACTCTAGAACCACTCAACGTAGGTATTTGGATGCGGTCTTTTTATTACATTGTAAACAGCCAGGTCAATACATAAATAGGCTATAAGGGATGTTCATAAAATAATGTCCAAGCCTAAATCGGGGCAAAGATTGAATAATTGCGGGCGGAGCCGCGGGCACACCTTCATTTTCGTAAAAGTTATTTTGAAAATTGCAGGATTATAGCGCCTATTTACAAATAAACTTAAAGAACAGGTCTGTAAACCTTTGTCGATTGCTGTAATAAATGTGTCAGGCGCTCAGGCATTGTAAGTTCGCCAAAACACCAGAATAGGTAACTATTGTTCCGCGTTTATTCAATCTCTGGCCATTTTCGGTTTGCGCATTATTTTATATAATATAAACACCCTTTCTAGCCTATGTTGATAAGGATCACAACGATGATAATAAATACAATGATTTTATTAAAATCGCACTCAAATCCGTTTAGTGGTCTTGAGTTAAAACGGTACAAAGGTAGGTAGGTACATACAGACAGACAGAAAGACAAAATTCTAAAAATAATAGTTTTGGCTTCAGTACAATACCTACTAATAACCAAAATAATTGAAACTTTTGAAAACATATTCAATAATGTATACAAATACAGCTTTTTAACTACGTTATTATTAAATAGTAGAGAAATGTGACATACTAGTAGTAGTTATACAATTAAAATCTTATTCAAACTTACTAACACAGACGATTCACCAACGTCAGCATTTTGTTCTCCCTTGAATGGCCAAAACTCTGTGTGAGGCATCGAGGTTAAGAGAGAACTGATAAAAATTTCATAAATATCTAAATTCTATCACAAACTAAGTAAAACTCAGTAGCAAATCTCGAGTAAAAACCTAAAATCAAAACAAATCTACGAGGACGAGGAGCAAGTAAGTCGCAGCTGCGTCAAAATGAAGTCAGAATGCAACAGAAAAAAACGTCGACATTTGTATTTTATGCCAGCATGCTTTTAATTTTAGTTTATGTTGCAAGTCCGATAAGGAGGCAATAACTTAGTACGAGGTTCAGACTAAGGAACGTACGAGGTTAGGGAGTGTTTTAAACCTTACGTTACGAGTAAGTTATGGCCCTTTTTCATTGCATAGTAGTTTGAGTAAATAAAAGAAAAATAATTAAAGAAACAAGCAAATAATAAATATTTTAAATGAAATTTGTTATATTTCTTCGCAAAAGAGCGTGGTTACGATGCACGGATGTGGAATGAGAAGTGAGATGTAGGTTTTATGAGGGATTGATTGAGATAACACTTGGGTAGAGCACAGTTAATATTTTCGTTTTATTTTGCACATTTTTTCAGTATTTACTCGTTGATATTTAAAAGAGAATTATTAAGATTATTAAGATAGACCAGTTTCAACCTCAAGATTTAATACTAGTGCCATCCAATCTTATTACTTTCTCCCACTAGCAGGAAATACTTTGCAGCCCCAAGTCGGCTCTGATTTTTACCAGTCTGGGTTTAGGAACTGTTTTGTCAAAAGATCAGCTAACTGTTCAGCAGAGCTTGTTTTTTGAACGTTGATAAGTAGTTCTTGCACTGTCTGCCGAACGAAGAAATGTCGTACTCGGATATGTTTGGTCCGCTTGTAGAATTCAGAGTTATATGCAAGACGTATAGCAGCTTCATTATCTACCTTCAATATAGGTATTCCTTCCAGGACCGTTAGTGAACTGAATATCCTTGAAGCCACACTAGCTCGCATGCGCCTTCGCTTGCGGATACAATCTCCGCCTTCGTTGTTGAGATTGCAACAGATGGTTGTCGTTGACTCAGCCATCAAACGGCACATTGAGCAAACAAACAAATAACTCCTGTAGTGGAGCGTCCAGTCTGCTCATCACCGGCGTGATCTGCATAACTATAGCCATCTATACTTCCACTGGTAATATTTGCGTTGTACATAATGCCATAAGATACTGTTCCTTTTAGATAACGAAATATCCTTTTGACTCTTAACCAATATTGAGGTACGCGAGAGCACCTACAGCTTCACGATATGGGAATTTCTTCTCTTTAGGAACTCGCTCTTCGACTTTCCTTGATTCTGAAGTAGGATTTCGGTCGATAGGCGTTGAGACTGGATTACATTCTGACATGCCGAAACGTTCTAAAACCTTTCTCGTGTACGACTCTTGATTCATAAAAATAGAACCATCTTTCGAAAATGCAATTTCCAGACCTAGATAGTAGGATGCTTCCATAATCGTAATTATAATCTTATCTCCCAACTCCTTGAAGAATTGGTTGGCTAGTTCTTCATCTGTTGTAGCAACAAGTCCGTCATCTACGTATAATGTGATCACATTCTTCGTAAATAAACAGCAGTCGGCCTCATTCTGAACGAAACCTTGGCTTAGCAGTAGTTCCAACAACGAGGGGCTTGTTTTATTCCATGAAGGCTTCATTAAGACGATAGCCGAATCCTTCTGGCTGCTTCATATAGATCTCCTCTTTTAGCTTGCCATTCATAAATGCAGTTGACACATCAAATTGTGTGACATGCAATTTTTCTTTGGCACTGACACTGAACAAGGCTCTGACAGGAGCCATTCTCGCAACAGGACTGTAAGTTTGTTCGTAATCTATTCCTTTTCTCTGTTTGAACCCTTTTACTACCAGCCTGGCCTTATATTTGTCAATGGTTCCATCTGGGTTGCATGGAAGCGCCTTTTGGTTGGAAGGTAGTTCACACAATGTCCAGAGTCCAGACATCATTGTCTTTCGGAGACTTTAGCTCACTTTTCATGGCTTTCTGCCATTCAACACCGTCATGTACAGCGTTTTCCAGAGAAGTTTCCGATTAGCTCGGAGCGGAAGTGCAGTAGACTAAAAGATCGATTTAAGTATAACATAAAAAAAACATGTAGAACCACGTCTTACAGTACGAGGCACTAGTCAAAGGGCAATTTGCATTTATAATAAGTTACCCATTAACATTAAACGTCTCTCGGGTGATCATCTAAAGTCTTTAAAACAATATCTGTTGCTTATGTGTCATAATTTTCTAGGAAAGGCCTATGTCCAGCAGTGGACGAACACGGGCTGATGGATGGATGGATGGATGTGTCCATATTCTCTAAATGAGTTCTATGATAATTGTAAATAGGTTATTGTTATCTTTTAATTATGATTTGTTCGGTTTTTTAAATTTTATCGACATCCTTTGATTATTAATAAAAATATATTTTATTTTTCTTTTTAATGTGTTAATGTAGGATTAGAATTATGGTAATTTTAATTAAGTTTATAATAATAATAACAATTATTGTAATATTGCTATGCCGCTATCGGTAAAATTACACTTGTACTGCCTATTTATTGAAACACCAATGAAACTGTAATTTATCGCAATAAATAAATTGATTGATTTAATTTGATTGATTGATTGATTGACAAACCGAGTAACGGTAAAACTAATAAAGGGAAAGATCTGAGGGTGAAACCGTTGAAATTAAACGCTGAAAAATTAAATATTTTTTTATTTATTTGTCAGAGCTATGACTTTTTTTATTGATTGTATTAAACTATAATATATACCAGCCATTTAAAATGCAACAAACATTCTTTGATGAGCGCTGATAATGATTTCGTGAGGACTTATACAATTTGTTTTGTTTCAGAAAATTGTTTCTTCATTTAGTTCAAACTCATGTATTCTTTAAAAATTGTTATTGTGTGTTATATGTGTTATTTATACTTACTTGAAATTGAATGCTCTAGAAATAAACATATCATCAATCAATCAAAGCCGTTTTATCTGGCTTCCTATAATGTGTCTCCGCACATTAGTTCCGCCAATATCTAGTTTTAAGTGAATAGACTTGCTGGAAGTTTTCAAGTTAAAATTTGGTTAACTTGAGTTCTGAAGCGTTAACCTAAACCTTGACCTTTTTCTTTTATCCGTGTCGTGCCTCTTTGGAGACAATTGTCTATAATGATGACGTTGTCACTTTAAATATTTGACTTATTCATAAGCCAGAACAGACGAAAAAAATAAAAGTTGTGTGGAGATTTTTTAAATGAATAATTAGTTTTTGCCATGTCAGCAGATTTAGAAATTATAAAACGAGGCCGAGGAAATGTCTTGTTATAAGTATTCGCGACATGAATTTTATAAACATTCTAACTATAAGTCTACAGAAACGATATGGAGTTGCACTAGACGCAAGAAAACACATTGCACTGGCTCAGTTACTATTTCCAAAGTAAGTGAACAAACTAACACGAAACTTTGCTTCCATGCACAGAGGCGTCTCTAGCCCTTGTGGCGCCCGTGTGCAACCAGTACCCTGGCGCCCTCTAGTCTAGTAGGAGCAGGGTCAAAATGGAATACTAACAGTTATATTTTCAAACGGAAATTCGGATGCAAATGGTGCAATTTTAAATGATGTCGGGAAGCAAAATGTTTTTTAGGAAGGAAGGGGTTATAAGAATAAAAATATCACAACTTTGTAGCTTTCAAAAATATTTTATTTAAAAACTATTATAGTTACATAACAAACAGGACGCTCGTACACACTTATATATATATATATATATATACACACACACAAATGTATTTACAAAAAAGTTACTTTTCGAGCTTTTGCATTAGCGAAATCTTTAACAATGTCACAAACTTCAATTTTGATTTCATGTTCAATACTTATTAACGATAAATTTGTCAATCTACTTTGCGACAATGTTTGCGACTACTAAGGTAGTTTTTAATTATTTTTAGTTTAGAAAATGACCTTTCGCTATGTGCGACCGTGACTGGAAGTGTCAGGTATATCCTCAGTGCTGTGGACAGATTTGGGAACACTGAAATTAATTTATTCGTAAACAAGTAATTTAAAATATCCAACGGCGTAGTGGAATCATCAATAAACATCGGTAATAATTCGATTTCATTATAGAGCTCGAACTGTTCCACATCTGAAGAGCCAGCATGGCAAAGTTTATTTTCTAAATTAGAGCAATGTGTTCTTTTTGTATCAGAGTCCAAATCTTTCCAGTGTGTCAATTTTTGAAGAAATGAAAAAATTACATTGTTTTCATTCAAAAGTTCGAACCGTTCGTCGAACTTAGTAATTGCGGTGTCTAACAAATAGTAGTAAAAATTTACTTTAAAATGTGTTTTCGCGTCTGTTATCGGTTCATCCTCCGCCTCATAATTAAAAAACCTTTTACGAGCGCGAGGGCGTGCAGGTGTGGGAAATTCTACTATTGCCTCTACTTCTTCCGCTACAGTTTTCGCCTTGTTAAGGAGCTCCTCAAAAGCGGACTCATTACGGAATTCAGACAAACTTATTTTTGCATTATCAATCATTTTCACCGCTTCTGACAATACAACGTCTGACTTTTGAAGGGCCTTGCTAACTATATTTATCTTGCTTAAAATTTCAAACCAAATAAGCAGAGAGCAGATGAATTTAAACGACTTAATTTTTGCCAGTAATGAATTTGCCATATTTCTTGACTCTGCATCTTTGCTCCTATCGGAATATATAGTAAACAAGGCATCATACACTTTTCCCAGTTCAAAACGTAGAGCTTTTACTGCTTCAACCCTGCTCTCCCATCGAGTATTTGAGAGTGGTTTTAGACTTAAAGTTGGCACTTTTTTAGCAAGTATTTGCCAACGTGCTGTTGACGCCGAAAAAAAAACATAAATTTCCTGCACAATTGAAAAGAAATTGACAATTTCTAATGAACTTTTAGCAGCGTCATTCACTACCAAATTTAGGCTGTGTGCCGCACAAGGTACATAAAATGCGCGCGGGTTTAAATCTAAAATTCGTTTTTGCAGACCTATATTTTTCCCTTTCATGTTTGCACCATTATCATAACCTTGACCGCGCATATCTTGTATGTCAATTTCGTTTGAGATTAAACAATCTAACAAAAATTGAGTTAAGCCTAGGCCAGTAGTGTCTGTAATAGGAAAAAAACCCAGAAAGTGTTATTTTACTTCAGCCTTGTTGTTGCTTGCATTTAAAAGAACGTACCGTACGACAACCGATATTTGTTCTTCGTGTGCAATATCTGGAGTGCAATCTAAAATAATGGAAAAATATTTAGATTGTGTCAATTCCAAAACAATAGCTTTTTTTATTCTTTCTCCCAATAATATGGCCAAGATAGTGAGTTAGGCGTGACTCTGATTTTTGAATAAGGGCAATGTGTTCCGCAAGCACATTATCAAAGTTAGAGGTATATTCAACCAGCTTTAAAAAATTACCATTATCAGAATCGTAAATTTTTTGAGATCTTCCCCGAAAAGCCAGACATTGCCTCGCTAAAAAATGAATTATGTTGATTATTCGTTCGAGTACTGCAACCCAACGTTTTTTTTCCCGATCAATTTCATTTTGGTGCAAGAAATCTACCGACTTTTCTTTTAAAATAACAGTTTTCAATGTAATTTGTTTCTTAAGACATGATAGGTGCCCTAAGCTCTTTTCATGACGTTCTATAGCAGTAGACAAATGCTGCCAATCTTTGTAACCTATTTCACCATTAAAAGGAGTCGGAGTCGCATCAGCATGAAAAAGTTTACAATAAAAACAATAAACAGAATCAGTTGACTTAGAGTAAACCAGCCAGTTTCTTAAAACGTTTTCATTATTTAACATCTTTTTAGTATAATAAGCATTTGAAAAAGATCTTTTCGAACTATTCGAAGGATATGAACCCACTTTTACATGTACTGGCCCACGCTCCATCAAAAATATTCTCTGTTTATCGGATAACACACATGTGGCCATAACGCGAGATCATTCATTAGATCTTCTCGAAGTATATTCTCCGGGGACGCTTCGGCACTAGGAGGTTCTTCGTCTTCTTCAACTACCGACGACAAAGACAGCAGCGGCGGCGGCGGTGACGTACAAGTGACGGTTTTCATATTTCTCTGTCTCCAGGTGTTCGTCTGTGGATGGACCGGGTCGAACAAAAATGTTTTGATAGAACTTGTATTCTGTTTCAGAGACAATACCTTCTGCAGCTTTCTGTTTCGACTCTGTGCACCAGAAAGTTTCTTTTTTCCATCGCCATCAGACATCTAAAATAAATAATAAACTAAGTATAGGCACCTAAAAGAACTAACAATGTAAATTAATATAGGCCCAGAGAAATAGTTGCAACTTGGACTAAGTATTATTTATTAGGTAGGTACTAGCTTCTGCCCGCGACTTCGTCGGCGAGGAATTCGTATATCGCGATTCCCCCGGGATCTGTGCACTTTTCCGGGATAAAAAGTAGCCTATGTCCTTCCCCAGGACTCAAGCTATCCTATTATCTCCATACCAAAATTCATCCAAATCGGTTCAGCGGTTGAGCTGTGAAAGCGTAACACAGACAGACAGAAAGACAGACAGAGTTACTTTCGCATTTATAATGTAAGTATGGATATGACACATCAATCAACGTCGCGGTACCTACATTAGGCAATCAAACGGAATAAATAAATAAAATAAAAAAGTAGTTCGTTGTTCAAAGGTTAGGTACAAGGACCTAAATAAATACCTAAGTATACTTTTAGGTAGGACCTAAATAAATACCTAAGTATACTATTAGGTAGGTACATATTAAAGCACTTTAACTTACCTTGTTTGTTTCGCACTGCAGTAGGATAAACAAATGAAAAATCCTAGGTCGTATAGGTACGAGTATTGAACTTCGATATCACTATCCACAGAGTACATTAATAATATACTGAAATCTTATCTTTCAAATCTATCTATCACTATCACTGTCACAATCTATCACTCGATGTTTTGTTTTTTTTCATGAATTTCGCTAGCTATTTTTGATGACCTCCGACCTCGAGGCATGTCGCAATAAATGTGCAAGCAAATACATAACCAAATCTTACCGAAAAGCCGATTTACTTAATTTTTAGATGTTTATTCAAAGATGATACTTAATCCAACTGCATCAAGGCTTATTTCGCAAAACTACGTGTAGCGGTAAAACAAAAATTGAGGCACGCGTACACAAGCCTTTGAAAATGACCGCCGCAAGTGCCTGGGAATTTCAATTTGAACTTTATATCATTCTAATACAGCCGAGTTAGCAATGATTGCCGGCGTGTTGTCAAACGAATCAAAGGTGCCGATGCCGGCACGCGCCTTTGGTAGCGATGCGACATTACGCCAATTTAATCTTTAATATTCTGTTTTAAGGCTGATTTCACGTTGAAACAAAAGTTATTGTGTAAATTTAAATAGAGTAGGAAAAGGAGTAACCTTGCTTTGCTTTGCTACCGCGCGCCCGGCGGCGTCGGCCATAACACGAGCGCAGGGTCTTTGAGAGCGCCGGCATCGACGCATCTTTGGAGGTGTCGCTCGCACGCATTAGAGGGCGCTCGTCGCGGCGCCAACTTAGACCCGGCGCCCGTGTGCGCCGCACACCCTGCACCATAGGTAAAGACGCCTCTGTCCATGCATTCAATCATACTCCAATGCCAAAGATTAATTATATTTCTCAATTTTAATTACCTTTTTTGTTTAGGACAAACTCAACTCGTATGAAAGAACACATAAAAGCTTTCTGGTAATTCAGCGTTTATTTCAGGTAATTTCAGTAAAAGATATGCAATTCTTCTAATAATTTTAATTATCAGGACCGACGCCATTAGCGGCTCGCGAGAAAGAGACAGAGAGATTTTTTTTTTTTTTTTTTAATTTGTCATTGCCATTGCATTCCAATACTCCCTCTCAATGACACAATTTACAAATCTTTCACCACCAAGGCACACAAACTTCTAAATTTTACAAACAACTCTTTACATAGAGCCTTGGTGAACATATCAGCAATCTGCTCTTCACTACTTATGTAACATAGCTTTACAAACCATCTAGCAATCATATCTCTAATGTAATGATACTTAATATCTATATGCTTAAGTCGTTTTGTTTCAGTGTTCCTAGCAATTTGAATGGCTGATTGGTTGTCTTCTAACATTAATATTTGATTATTACAGTTGTCTAACTCAAAATCTAGCAACAATTTCAACAACCAATATGACTCTACTAAGGCAGTACACATTGCTATATACTCGGCTTCTGTTGAAGATAATGAAACACAATCTTGCCTTTTTGAACCCCAGATAACAGTACAATTACTTAATTTAATACAAAATCCTGAAGTTGATTTTCTATCCGTATCATTTCCACCCCAATTAGCATCAACATAACATACAATATTGAAATCTTGTGAATTACTATGGAACATTAATTTACTGTTAACTGTCTTCTTTACATACCTTAGTTTAGTGATGTTAATACATTATTGTTTCCACGACCCTGATATCTACTTAGCAAAGACACACTAAAACATAAATCAGGTCTTGTTCCTGTCACAGCATAAAGTAAGCTTCCTATGATCTGTCTACATAAACTTTCAATATTGTAATCACAATTTGACCCATTTAACTCTTGTACATTCAAGCCCTTTTCCATGGGGGTTGACATAGGCTTACAATTATACATATCAAATTTCTTCAACACTTTATTTAAGTAATTTTCTTGGCTTAATACAGTAACCCCATGTTGCAAATCTTGTTTTACATCAATACCTAAATAATTTGTAACAAAACCAAGGTCTGTCATTCTGAAATTTTCAGCTAATATTGACTTTATTGACATTAACTCTTTATTACAAGAAGAGAACAGAAGAAGATTGTCCACAAATATTATTATGTAAGTTCGAACATCCTTCGTTACTTTCACATAAAAACAATAATCATTTTTAGACCTTTTAAAACCAAGTTTACACATCAAACTGTCAAACTTTTCATTCCAGTATTTTGGAGATTTCTTTAACCCATACAATGACCTATTTAATTTCACAGCGTTATATTTACTTTCTACTCCATCTGGCAAGGTCATGTAGACTTTTTCCTTTATTTCCCCGTACAAAAAAGCACCCTTAACATCCATTTGATGGACAGGTAATTTAAGCTGGTTTGCTACCACGAGAAATACTCTGAACGTCGGCAGCCTAGCAACTGGTGCATACAGCTCACTCAAATCAAAAGTATCCTTCTGCTCGAAACCCCTTGCTACTAACCTAGCTTTGTAGGTCTGATTATTTTGACCTGCATTCTTTATTTTAAATACCCACTTACTGCTGATACATGACTTACTGTCAGGTAAATGTGTCTCTGTCCAGGTGTTGTTTTCTTTCAACACCTGTAATTCCTTCTGCACAGCTTCCTGCCACTTGCATGCATCTGGCCTCTTTATAGGTAGTAGGTTCATTTTCTAATGCTAAGAAACTTACTTCGTAATCCTCCATCCACTTAGGCTTTCTTCTCTCTCTTTTAGGTCCTACTGCCATATTTTGTTCTGCATCCTTGAACTCATCTCCCTCTTCATCTGTACTTTCCACCTGCTCTGGTGTGCTCATACCTTCCAGCTGCTCTGGTGTCCTGCTGCCTTCCACCTGTTCCGATGTCCTTATACTTTCCACCTGTTCCGGTGTCCTAATACTTTCCACCTGCTCTGGTGTCCTAATACCTTCCACCTGTACTGGTGTCTTTATACCTTCCACCTGTTCCAGTGTCCTAATACCTTCCACCTGTACTGGTGTCCTTATACCTTCCATGTCTGCTGTCCATGTTATTACCGTACCTGAGCATGCTTGATTTTGTTCTTTATGTTCGCCTTCCAGACCATCCTCAGCGATAGACAATGTTTGCTTTATGAATACTACATCACGCTTTGTATCTACAGTTTTCTTATCAGGGTAATAAATTCGGTAACCTTTTACTCCTTCCCCATAGCCTACAAAGATGCCCTTTACTCCTTTCGAGTCCCATTTTTGCCTCTTCTCCTTGGGAATATGTACATAGACTTCTGACCCAAAGATCCTTGATAAATCAGAGATATTAAATATCTTACCTTCCCATACCTCATATGGTGTCTTATTTTCCACACAACTTTTTGCTGTCCTGTTAATTGTGAAAACCGCCATGTTCACCGCCTCTGCCCATAGTTCCTTGCCAAGACCCTTAGACTTTATCATAGTTCTAGCTGCCTCGACTATAGTTCTATTTTCCCGTTTCGCCTTACCATTCTGCTCCGGCGTGTAAACAACCGTCCTTTCATGAATTATTCCCTTCTTGGCAAACAGCTGTGTCGTCTCCTTGTTTATAAATTCGAGTCCATTGTCTGTACGGAACCTTTTTATCTTCCCATTATGATTTTCCACTAAAGCTATGTACTTTTCAATACATTCCTTAACTTGTTGTTTACTACTCAGAAAATACACAGTCCTGAACCGAGAAAAATCATCCTTAAATAATAAAAAGTACCTTGCTCCTCCGACAGACTTCGTTTCCATAGGCCCACAGACATCGCTGTGAATAAGTTGCCCGACAGCTGTTGTACTGGACTCGCTTCGCTGGAAAGGTAATCTGTGTATCTTTCCTTCTTGACACGCCTCACATGTATAATCTGCTATGTCTCTGAAAGGTATATCATTAGATTTCAGCATTTTCCTTACTTCACCTAAACCCTGGTGAGCCAACCTTTCATGCCAGGTTACCAATGATTCAGCGACCAAACATGTTTCATTTACCTTCAGTCTGAACACCATTGTATAACATTTTCCTTCCTTGCGAGCTAGAGCCATAACTTTACCATCCTTTATAAACTGACAATGGTCTTGTTTAGTGAGAACTGTATACCCCAGTTGAGCCACCCGACCCACAGAGAAAAGATTTACTTTAAGATCTGGCACATAGAGAATGCTACTAACGGTTGTATTTATCCATTCCTTCCCATTATAAGCATCGACCTTCAGGCTTCCTATACCTGTAGCCTTAATGACCTTGCCATCACCTATCATAATTAACCTAGGTTCAGATAGCTCTTTGTATTCATAGAACAATGCCTTATTCCCGCTCATGTGCTCACTGGCACCACTATCAACAATCCAGTTATTGTTTACATGTTTCAAATCACAACCTACAAATGCATTACTTGAGTTATTTCCCAACTTAAATTTCCTAAATTTACAGTCTTTTTTAAAATGACCTGGCTTATTACAGTAAAAACATTTAAATTGTTTCTTTCCTTTAAAACTACTAGTTGCTGGTTTGTTACCTGTGTGATTTTGTACTACCAGTGCCACACTGTCTTCTTGTCTTGAAGTCCGCTCTTCCTCGGTCATCAGCCTCGCTGTCAGGTTTTCTAGCGTCCTCTTGTCCTCCGAAGTAGACTCCCAGGCTGATATGAAGTAACTGTACCTTGCAGGTAGCGACATCAGGATCTTGGTCATAATAAACTTATCGGAGATCTCTTCACCTAGTTGCTTCAGTTTGCACCGCAACTCCTCGATTTTTGACAAGAAAGTTGCCATATCTACTCCGTCTTCATACTTGAATTGGAAGAATTTTTCCTGCCACATGTGTACACTTGATTCTGACTTTTGTTCGAAGACACTGTTCAGCTTGGCCCACATTTCAGACGATGTCTGACAGCTTAGGATGTGGGCCATAACATTTTGTGACAACCTCGTTACGATGAAACTTTGTGCTTTAACATCCTTCTTTGTCCATGCAGCAACCGTGGTTTCGGTTTTCAGCTCCCTTCCCTCCACCACGTCGAATACCTCGAGCGCCCTCAGTTGTACTGATACCTGGAACTTCCATGGCCTCCCAATTTTCCGCGTTTTCCAGCCTGATTATACCGGGATTTGGAGAGGCCTCCATCTTGCACGCGTGCCTTGCTTTGTTCCCGTCCACTTGGTCGACGATGAAAATTCCGCTCGCAATTTAGTTTCTTTAAATCTTGCAACATGTATAGGTGACTGGGTCCATAACCTCTGGTAATTCAGCGTTTATTTCAGGTAATTTCAGTAAAAGATATGCAATTCTTCTAATAATTTTAATTATCAGGACCGACGCCATTAGCGGCTCGCGAGAGAGAGACAGAGAGATTTTTTTTTTTTTTTTTAATTTGTCATTTCCATTGCATTCCAATAAGCTTGTGCAGCAGATTACGCACAGCAGGAAATTGAAATAACTTTAAGTGGATGCTATGATACTGCTGCTGAAGGGAAAGTATCCGTACCTGAAGCGTTTGATGAAGGGATAGTCAAATTGAAAAATAAAGGAATAGACCTAGCGAAACGTTTGCCTAAATATACTCAAAAAAAGAATGAAGAAGAAAGAAGAAAGAATTCTCACTCAAAACTAATCACTTTACTAAAGTTTGTTGGCCGTAATTGCAGAGGAGTAGTCCTAACTCAACTCTATTAAAATTACTGCACTAGATGCTACAAATATACAAAAATCTTCTTAAAACAACTACGGAACAAGCTTTGAATACAAGCGCTCACGCAGCCGGCAGACATTTTGTTTTTCTCTCACATTCCTTCTTGCTAAGGGCAGTCTGCTTTGTTGCTGGAGAAATCCTTCAGTGATGGCATCACCACATAAAAAGCAAATCCCTCTCAAGGTAGGAGCCAGTTTACTTGATAGTCTTGTCGATGAAGTCTTCAGCTGGGAAGCAGTATCCCCTCCTCGACGAACTTAGGCTTCAACGTTACACACAGCTGTATATCTCTTCCTGCATGCATCATGAATGCAGACTTGGTTGCAATTTTGGAGGAAATTTTTGTTTTCTGTGAGACCACGTTTTTGACTCACTTCAATTAGTGTTCGAATTCCTGGTTCTTTGATGATCACAACAGGACCTGTGTCGAGGTCCTCATGACCGGGTGCAGATTAGGAATCAAGGGAGGGGACAACGAAAACACTTGGAAAATTTCCTTTGAGGCGGGAATACCTGCGAGGGGCTGTCTCCTCTCTCTGTCTTTCTCACACCCGTACGAACGATAAAGACTGATACTACTGCGCGTCCTTTAGCGAAAGTAGCCAAGCAAAGAAAGTGTCTACCTATTAAACGACTCAAATGGGAACAGTTTCAGACAAATTAAGGACCCCGTGGCAATAACGTTATTTTTGGATCGTGAAGATCTGCTAATTTTGCAAGGAAGGCTATTTTAGGGAGTCGTTTAATAGGTAGACACTTTCTTTGCTTGGCTACTTTCGCTAACTCGCTACTTTAAAATTAGCAGATCTTCACGATCCAAAAATAACGTTATTGCCACGGGGTCCTTAATTTGTCTGAAACTGTTCCCATTGGTTTCTTTAACAAAAAAACACGTAAAATTATGAACTGTATAGTCTAGCCGTTAGGTCTAATACTGTTTGATAAATAAAACCATAAAAAGACGTGTGAACAGTTTATTTGCATTTCCCCCCAAAACCCACTTATGACTGTTTTTGGTTATTAACCGTTTTTGGGAGAACCACTGGGCCTACAGGTACCAGTCTGGTCTCAAATGAAAGTTAGTTAACATTGCAGTAGTATTTGACGTGGAGTGCATATTTTAGAAGATATTTTACAAAATAAGTGACTATTTCGAACTATTTATTGCAAAAAATTGCCTATTTTCTAAAAAGTGTATCTATTCTTAAACTCTAGCTTAAGTCTCAAATTGTAGAAAATTTAGTCTTCTTTAAAAGCATGTGTACTGACTATACCGGTCAGACCCTTGTCAGTGAGATATTGAGCAAAACTGAAAAAAGTCCGAAAATTTCATGGTTATTTGGGTACACCGCCGCTCGCACAGCACTTTGGAAATTGCAAATCTGGTAATTTAATATTGGTTTAGGTCCTAACAACATATAAAAAATGCAGAACGACCGGACCTTTTGCAAGCACGGATGTAGATCTTGACTGGAGTATTTCAGTAAATGTGGTGTGTCGTAAATTAGATCAAGTTTTTATCCAGAAATTTCTATGCGTCCATCTGGAAGAAAAGGAAATAGGAAACTTATTAGATAATATTTCTGACCAATGTAATTAATCTATATCAATTTTAGTTTAAGATTATAGGTAATTTTTAAGATTCTGTACTCAAAAAACCAGCCAAGTGCGAGATGGACTCGCGCACAAAGGGTACCACCATTTAATACAGGTACACGGAGCCCTAAAAGCATGGTAAATGTGGCTTGCAGTTATTAACGACCAACTTAACTTGACACTTACGATCTATTAAACTCTACCTATCTAAAGGGTCTAAAGTTAGTCTATAATAATAACTTCCTGAATATGAATATTAGTAATTATCAGATTTTTGTCTATAGGTGTGCTACAAGACCTACTTATAGTGACTAGTACTATCACACTGGGCGCTAGCAATAGGGTCTTGACAGATGAACAACAAAGTGAACATAAAATATAATATACGACGTGAAATTTAAGTCATTTTGTTTAGTACTCGTCCATAGGAACAACTTTTAGTATGGAGCCAAACCTGAAATCGTGAAAAAAATATCAGCTGTTCTATAAAAAAGTTAAATACATACTCGACCCAAATGTAAGACTTAAATTTCAGGTTGTATATATGTCGCAGTCATATGGTTGAATCTGCTATTCGATTGAATGACTAGTGCGTTCCTTGAATGACGAAATTCAATTGAATGACTAGGCCGAACGTTGATTGAACAAGCGTCACTCAACGTCCAACTAGTTAGCGGATTGCAACACAGCCCTATGAACAGAGCGGACGTAAAATCATTCAGGTGATTCAAATTTAGTTTCCACTGCGGCGCTAGTAGTCACCAAAAAAAAAATATGGCGTCAAACAGCTCGCACAGATAGCACTGTGTTTATATATTTTTCGATTCAAATTACTTTAAAGTGCGTTATTTGTAAATGAAACTGATCCTGTGATTTTAAGTTTTTTTTTTAAATCTAAACCCTCATTTCGTTAGTTGACAAAGACTTAATTTAACAACTTTTTGGAGTCCCAGAGACTCGCATATTTTAATAAATTACTTTTGAAATAATATGATCAATTTTTCCATGTTTTTCACTTTTTTATACGAAGCAAAAATATGAGATTAACGAGAGCATTGGAAATCATGCTACAATCTTTTATTATTTTAAGCCTAGCAGTTTATAAATCAGTAATTTTTTAATTCTCCGAAAATTCTCATGAGCATCCTACCTAATAAGCAAACCTAATCTTTATGGTCACCCTACATGGGACCCCACTATGGACGACCTAAAATTTTGGCGGCCAATGATGAAACTTAGGGCAATCGACAGCAATATCGTAAGGTCAACTTTTAAGTTGCGAACTCATGGTCACCCTAACCAAACATTACAAAGTCGGCTATATCCCATTCAACGACTTCGCTAAATGACGTTCAGTCAAGATGTTGAACGTTACATTCAACGACTTGACGTGTTGTCCTTTAGTCATTCAATTAAATGTCGTCATTCAATAGACGCGCTAGTCATTTAATCAAATAGCAGATTCAACCAGATGACTGCGACATATATATTAGGTATATATTCTGTCGCAACAATATTTTATAATTTTATCTAAAAAGATATAAATGTCACGACATATTTTTAGGGTTCCGTAGGACCAAAAATGTACAAAAGGAACCTTTATGGTGAGACTCTGTTGTCCGCCCGTATGTCACAGCCTCATAACTTTAGCACCGTTAAGATATAGACTCGAAATTTTCCACAAAAATAGAATTTACTTGCCTACATATTTCGGATCAAAAAGAAAATTGAAATATTTGAAATTGTTTAAAATATTTCCAATACAAAAGTGAAAAAAAAAAAATTCTTAAAAATACAACATGGGTATCAAATTGTGATCTTAAAGAGCTAATTGTAAAAATATATACTTATATTATTACTGGGACTAATTTCGAGAACAACAACAACAATACAACTTTATTTGTACACCTTAAAAAGGAAACAAAAAAAAATCAAAAAACATAAACATTTAAATATCTAACTTAGGAAACAAAGAAATATAACTTACAAACTTATTAGGTAAGCACAAACAGGCGAGAAATCTTTGAACACCACAAAAAATGCATGTCCCCTCCTTATTTCCGAAACTGGTGGACCAAAAAATATGAAAATATGGAGATTATAGGTCATAGCAGGCTAATTACAAGAAAACTATAAGAATTAAAAAAAGTTGATAAAAATGAGAAATATAAGAAAATGTAAAATAAACCAAATTTGTTTTTATAAAAATACAATATGGCCATCAAATTCTAGATATAAGAGCTGATTATAAAAATAGTTACTTTTACTACATTTACTGGCACTGATTTCGAGAAATCTTTGAAAAACCACAAAAAAATGAATGTCCCCCGCCCTTATTTTCGAAATTGGTGGACCGAAATATATGAAAAAAATCACGATTATAGATTGTAACTGGCCAATTACAGGAAAAATATAACGATTAGTTAAAATAATATGTAAAATAAATATTTCATAAAAATACAATATGGGTATCAAATTCTAGATATTAAAGAGCTGATTATAAAAATATTTACTTTTACTATATTTACTGGCACTGATTTCGAGAAATCTTTGAAAAACCACAAAAAAATTAATGTCCCCCGCCCTTATTTTCGAAACTGGTGGACCGAAAAATATGAAAAAAATCACGATCATAGATCGTAACTGGCCAATTACAGGAAAAATATAACGATTAGTTGATAACAAATGAGAAATATAAAAAATATGTAAAATAAATATTTCATAAAAATACAATATGGGTATCAAATTGTAGATATTAAAGAATTGATTTTTAAAATTTTACTTTTATCATAATTACTGGCACCGATTTCGAGATATCTTTGAAAAACTACAAAAAAATGCATATCCCCACCCTTATTTCCAAAATTAATGAACCGAAAAATATGAAAAAGTTCATGGTAATTTGGGATTACGTAAAGATTACAGGAGAAATATAGCGGGTGAGAAATTCACGACACCAAAATGACAAAATTAAATTTTTCACCCACGAGTTTTATTTTGAGTATGTATAAAAATAATTATTTTTTTAGTTATCAGAAACAGTTATGGGCAAGATTTTAAATAGGTACCTGACTGTTCCCAAAACTGTAGAATTACTGAACCCTCGGTATGCGGGTCTGACTCGCACTTAACCGTTATTTTTATGATAACTACTTACCCATAATGTTCACCTCTTAGAATGCTTTCACGTTCCGTATCATTTTTCAAAGTTTTCATGGTCGATCTAAATGTAGAACCCTGGTCGCATATCAGGGCAATTGGTATCAGGCCAGATTCTGCAACCTTTTCAATTAGTTCTTTAAAAATTCTTCTAATATCTGCTGCAGAAATCGTCCCTTCGACTAAATAATAGGCAATTGCTTGCCGCCATGACGAACAGACTCCTCTGATCATAAATACAAGAGCGTGGTCGCAAAATTTCATTTCAGGTCATTGTTCAACTTCCTTTAATCCTTTAATTTTGTCTTGGGACTCCACATATGGTAAGTGAGGTGTTAGTGCCACTTCATCAAACACTATAGAACACAGCTTTTTCTTCAATTCCCAGTTAGACGCTTGCTTTTTTTAAAATTGCAAACATGTTTTCATTTATTCCTGTAATCAAATAAAAATATATTAAATTAATTGAATTATTTACTATTAGACAAGAAAAGAAAAATGGGCCGAGGACAGTTTCTCTCTTTCGAGTATACATAGGCTGACAGTCTTAGTCTTCTTAGCAACCGCTGGTAAGTTACAAATATTTAATAAAATCAAACAGAATAATATTATGTATATACATATCATCACGACATATATCCCTGGGGTGTCAGAGGGGTTTCAGAGTGTGAACTGCGAAATGCAAATGCCCGATCGGAGATCAAACCTAGGTCTCAAGATTGAGGCCTGAGTTTTAGCGCCAGAGCTACCGCCACTATAACAGAATAACATTTAGAAAATTAACAAAATATAACTTTAAAATAACTTTTTCCTCCATACTAAATCTTAATGCCTTTTTGTTTTTTCCAGCTAATTTTAGCTGCATTACTATGAAAATTCTTGCACTTTTAGACAGTTTATTGATGTTTTTCCTGAATAAAGAATTTCTACTTAGATCTTCAGCATGCTCAAATCTAGCCATAAATGGTGTTGTGGAGTCTATGCCCACCAATACTTGCTTCAGTCTTCTTATATGGCATTTGCATTTCTGCAAAACTGGTAGAATGGCAGTTTTAACTGGAAAAGTAAATTATTACAATTAAGACTTTTTAGCAATGGAAATTGATTGGTAGTTGAAGCACATAACATCACATATTTAGCTGAAGTGATACAGAGCATGATGATACCTGTTTAATGCAATAAAAGGTTTAAATTATACTAAACAAATCGTGTGTCTTACCCATTTGTTTTGTTTTTGATTTCCTCAATGCCATTTTCCTTGTAGTGATCTCTGCTATTTCTGAAACAGTAAATTAATATTAATTTAATGGGTGGCACTCAGTAGCGAATCCAGGGGTCAGGGCTCAGACCAAGAGGCCCTAGCTATTTCATATTTCGGACCCCTCCTACCTGAGCCATTTTGAAAATTACGAACTGTCACCAATATCATGATAACTCGAACATGTAAAAGTGTTAACAGACTTTATTAAAGAGAGTCTATGTTGCAGATAAGATTATTATGCTCAGTTGCACTAATGCAGATAGTACAGTAGGTACATTCACTATTCATGTAAGCACTTATTTTGTAAATACCTTAACATTTACAACTATGAGTATGAAAAATATAAATCACCTGTTATTTCAATGTCCATTGGTTTTTCAGATTGAAAGGTTTGATCTAATTGCTTTCCTGAAAATAAATTCTTCTTATTCTTTATTGTACACAAAAAAGGAGATTACAAATATTTGATACATTAATTTTGAGTACAGCGGCAAGCTTATCTCTCAAAGAGATTTTTTATAGCAAACCGAATGGGTATAGGAGTGCTTTAAAAAATAAATAGGTAACCATATGTGTACGTACTACATGACTACTACATACTAAAATACTTACATAGGTGTGTATATATATATATATGCCACTAAAATATATCTAAACATGACTATATACATATAAAATGGATATATAAGTATAATGAACATAACGATACATAATAATTGATAATACAGCAATAAATAATTAAACATATTTAGGATAGCTTAAGGATTTGCTGAACCCCTTTTTGGGTTACAAAAACTGAGGACAAACTGTCATGCAAGGTTAGGCCGGCAATAGAATCATCATCACTATCCACCGCACTGCCATATTCGACAGACGAAGAACACGAAAAGAAACTATCATCAACAATATCAGAGCTATTCATCGACAAATATAATATTAAATAATATAAATATACTAAAAATTAAGCCTAGTTATGATCTAATTAAAACAAATACAATTACACGATTACACGACCCCCAAACACAATAGGGCAGAAAATTATACAAAAGCAAAAATCTGAAACATGCATTCTATACATGCAAGCGAAAAACGGAACGCAACCATTGGAAGACAACCCTGAGCTGCGTTCACAAACTTTAAGTCGCGACACTGGTTTTAAAGCCATCTCTGTCGCACGCGTAAAATTTTCTATACGCTATCCTGCTGTTAGTGTTAGAACGAACCTGAAGAAATAAATAATTTAAGAACGGTATGTATGGACAAATCAAATGACAGTGACAGATGACAAGGAAGAAACCCTTTTTTAGAAAAACATTTTAAATTTACAAAAAAAAAAAGGTATAGAAATAATATTTGATTAACTGGAGGCAATAAGAGAAAAGAAAACAAAAAAAATAATAACCGTATAAACCGGAAAAATTAAGTATGCCTGAACATGCATGTAAAACAAAACTTCCGATGAAAAGCACAATGATAAAAGTCTATTTTTTAGTAGCGCCCGTACGTCTAGTGTTTACATTGGTTTTGGTAAGTTCTGGCTGTGGTTTCGTTTTATTTTTGGGGTTTGCTGATATTGGCACAGACTTTTTAGTCTGAGAGATGTCAATTGGGGGAAACTTCTTCATCAGATCAGCCAATTCAGCCATCCGCTCGACCTTGCACCTAGAACTGTCCAGCAGCAGTAACACTATCTTCCCTTCTGACGTCCAACACTTACTGATACCAAAGTGTTGGCGAGCAGCCATGAATGACTCTTGTCGAGCCTTTGTCAAAAATTCAGAGACCATGTTTCCTGTACCTTTGAGTGCCGTCTTGGCATTCCAGACTGTAGTACGTGATGAGAAGGCAGAGAAGCGCACTAAAATAGGTCTGGGCTTAGACTTTGTCTTGCCAAGGCGATGACAAACAGCCATGTCAGCCATGCACTGCTCGGACAACTTCATTTGGTTGGTTAATATCGTTTTTGTTGTGGCTAATGGATTTTCTTCTCCACTTTCAGCTATGCCATGAAATAGGAGCACCTTTCTTCTTGATGCTTGCTCATGACGATCCAGGCCAAGTGCTAGAAGCTCAATTTGAGACCTTAACATGGACATGGATTTCTACACAAATGTTTTGAATTGTGTGAACTCACCGGCCAACGAAGAGAGTTCCAGAGGCAGGGGAGATGAGGCTGCAGTGGTAGTGGTGGCAATACTCTGTAGATCTTTTTCATAGCCACTCATTCGCTCTAGAAACATTGCAGCCATTTCCTCCATGCTTTTTGACAGCTGATTGTAGGGATCCATTACTGACTCAGAATTTGTATATTTAAAGAGCACTTACTGAGGAGAATTTATAAAGCCCAAGATTGTTAGGGATCTATTAATGAATTATATTACTTAAAACATTAAAATGACAATAATAAACAAATTAAATTTAAATAAATCCAAGAGAGTTTAATTTTCATGTGTGACAAATATGACTACCCACACGAAAAAACAAAAAAATAAATTTGTAAGTCCGACTTACATGTTTTTTAAGCTAATAATCAATACAAAGTATAAATAATATTAGTTAATAAACAGTGAATCCAATATTAATATATTACGTTACAATTGGTTTTGGTGTTTTAATTTTTAGAATGTAAGTAAAATAAAATAATAACACACCTGTTGGAGAACATGGCAAAGCTTCAACTTCTACTTCCATGTTTTTGTATACAACACAAAACTGGCTTAGCCGACGAGGTACTAGGTTGCTCTTTTAGCTCTTCTGTGAGGGAACAGTAAGTGTGGTCTACTGAAAATAAAGGTGATAATTATAAATCTAGCACTAAACTTAGCAACAGTAGATGGTAACTACTAGAGATGCGCCGAGTACTAGGTTATTACTCAGTATTATGTTCAGTACTCGTATTCTCCAGAATAACTCCTCAGCTTAAGTGACGAGGTATTTGGTAAATTTTTTTGTGTAAGAATAATAAAAAAACTCATAGCCCTATTTAAAAAAAAAGAATTATTATCATTGCCCTATTGGCAATGATTTGTTCATTATTCTTACAAAACATTTTTTACCGAGTACCTTGTCACTTAACCTGAGTAATACAAGTACTGAACTGAACATAATGCTGAATATACTGAGTATTAACAATTTCCAAGTTATTGGCGCAGTGAACTCGAACCTACCGATTTTTCGGTATTTCTACCGATATGGGGCCTCTCCTACCAAAATGTAAAGATTTTTATCACGATTTTGTGAGTATGAGGAAATTTATCCGAATTTTTACCGATTTTACACTGTTTTGTTTGTTTTACAAGGGAATCCCTTATGAGACTGAGAGAAGTTTCCGATATAAAGATCTTATCACGAAAGTAGTGTCTCCTGTCAAAATACTCGAAAATATAAATACGAAATTGCCTTAATCTGTGGGACTTCTTTGTGAGAAGATTTTTTTACGTAGTTGACTGGGCTATGATTGTAGTAGTGACATTTTCTTACAGATAAGTAATAAGTTTTGTGTGGCTATAATCATATTATTATAATATTATTGACTATGTAGGTAAGTATCTTTATACATACACTTTGAGTAAAACATTGTAGAGTATTAAACTACTCGTACTGGTACCTACCGTAATCAGTAGTAATTTTGTGTTGAATTACACTGTATTTCCTGTATACGTATTAACAAATAAATTTGATTGCTTTTTTTTTACATAGGTACCGATTTTGGGTGTGAATCTACCGATCATTATTATTTGTATTGATATTTTATAATTAAGTTTTTACGGTTTCGTTTATTTCATTTAAAGTTACATTCCATGGTCGTTTCTAGCTGTCAAAACGGGCCTCCCTCTTAGATGGTACAACTGTAATTATTGATTCTAGTAGATATACTGCGAGAACCGTCCAGTATACTCTCGTTATAGTTAAACAGTTATATAGATTTTGCAATACCTTGTAAGCCTAAAGTTACTTGTACCTACCTTAACGGATTTCTGCTTCTGAAAAGAGGCAAGGATATCCATGCAAAATTCGATTTGCTTCTCTGTCAAATTGATACTTGTCAAAATGTAGTTTGCACACGATCTCCAGCTAGCGGGACACTTTCTATTTATAAGCCTCAGGATCTTCATGTGGGTGTCAAAAGTTATTTCTTCTTCCGTGTATTCTAAGTGAAAACCAGTTTCTAACATGTATTATTTCAGTAATAATTTGGTTTAAAACAACCAGCCAGCCAGCGGACAATTTTTTTATCTGTGTCTGCTTATTAGTAGGAATCCTAAGTTAGGATCAGTGTTGCCAGGTCCATTTTTTAAAAATCAGAGGATGCGACTAGAAAAAATCAGCAGATGAATGGGAAATTTTTTCAAAAAATCAGTAGATACAATTTTGTTGAATAGAACAATGTTGAGCATTAAAATAACATTAAATTTTATTATATTAGTTATTCATTTTACTGTTATGCTTTTTCAACATTTCAGTGCTTACCTATATAATCAAATTTGAATTTTTATTTTTATTTTTGGTATGCAGTATTCCAGAAATTACTTCGGTGGACATTCAACAATACATTAAACAAAAACTACACTGAACCCAACCACAGTCAACTCTCTTGAACAAGGAAACAAAACAAATTCCCTATTTCCCGCCAACTCGCAATTGTTCATCTTAGCGGGGTTCAAATAGCGGGGCATCAAACCGGTTTATTTAGCTGTCTGTAGAGCTAGATTTGAATTTCAATATTGAACTATGTGTTCCATGACTTTAACTCCATTTTACAATGTCAATTTTGCAGTGCCAACCTAACCATCACAATTTTGTGTTTCATTTAAATAAAATAAATAAATACAAATAGTTTATTGGACTAAACAGAAATAGCATACATACAATAATTCAAAACAGTATTCTTAAGTAAAATATAACAATAATTGTATTACAAAAAATATATTAGACCCTGGCATCTGCGCTGGCCACATGGCCGTCCTGCAGCATGACAGTAGCAAAAAAATAATAATCAGTAGGGATGTATACAAAAAAAAAAATGTTATTATTATTTTAAGCGCACGCATATGCTGTAAATCTGTGAGGGTGTGTGTTACGGGTAACAAGGTATGTATGTAAAGGGGTATTAGAAAGTGTGAGTGTACGAGGTGTGTGAATGTGTGACTGTAGATGAGTGTTTATGGTATTGGTTAAATTTGAGAATACCAAATCGTATCCATTTATTTATTTAGTTATCACCAGCAGCTCCTCCGTATCATCATAATCAAGGTTCGCTAACCACAATTTCAACTTATGGGTATATTGTTTTGGTTCCACGACGTCTGAAGCTCTAATAAATTTCTTAAAAATGTAAGGCCCTAAGAAACTCTGAAAACCCTGGGCAAAACAGGTTTTGCAAAAAGGTGTATCTAAAGTACATTTTCTTCGGTTGTTTATTAATGAGCGATTCTTATGCAAGTTTGTTAATTTCCTTATAATAGAGAGTATGAATAGCTGTCGAACTGATAAAACATTGCACTCAGTCAAAAGTTTACGTGTTGAGTACCTATACGGTTTTTTAAATAGAACTTTAAGTAAGGCTCTCTGTGCTCTTTCAACTTCTATTAATGTAGTTTTAGAAGTGGCACCCCAGGGGGGTAATTCCGGAGAATCAATCGAATCGAGATTTCTAGAACTCGATCTAAAAACTTATGGAGTTCGACTGATAAAATGGGTTTTTACGATCGAGAAGGGTAATTAGACAGACTCAGAATATTCTCAGTCTATCGAATTAGCTTTCTCGATCGTGAAAACCCATTTTATCAGTCGAACTCCATAAGTTTTTAGATCGAGTTCTAGAAATCTCGATTCGATTGATTCTCCGGAATTACCCCCCTGGCAGTGATACAGTAGTTAATCAGTGACTCCGCGAGGGCGAGGTATATGTTGCGTTTGAGCGCTAAGTCAGTAATCGTACTGAGTCTCTTAAATATATGTAGTAGCCTACGAAGACGATTAGAAAGATCATGACAATGTTTAGACCAGTTAAGTTTATCATCTAGCTGGATTCCCAGATACTTAATTTTCTCTACTTTATCTATCTTCGGACAGTCGCAGTTGACATGATTTTCTCCGTTGTGGAGATATAGAAAAAGAGTGGACTCCGCCCTTGTTCTTTCTGTGATGTGGAAACACATATATTTTGTTTTTTCTATGTTAAGGGTTAGAAGGTTATTATCCAACCACGACTTGACTAAAGAAATGCCGCGACTCGCTTCCCTAAATGTATTTTCCCAAGTATTACCACTGTATAAAAGAGCGGTGTCGTCGGCATAGGAAATGACAAGACCATTAAGAATATTCATGCTACATAATCCATCAATATACATCAAAAAGAGCAGTGGTCCTAAGACGCTTCCCTGTGGAACCCCATAATGGACGTTGTTCCAGCCGCTGTATGTATCCTTAACTTTGACACATTGTTCTCTATTTTCAAGATACGTATGAAACCAGGAAAGAGCTTGACCTCTGACACCTATCAGTTCTAATTTCCTCAATAACAGGGGAATCGAGACGGTGTCAAAGGCCTTGGCTAAGTCTAAGAAGACTCCAATGCAGTGGCGGCCATTATCAAGTTGATTTACAACAAATTCTACTATTCTGTTTACTGCATCGGAAGTAGATTTTCCATCTCTGAATCCCAACTGGTTATCGGAGAGGAGATTTTTTCTCTTTAAGAAAGTTGACAGCCGCAACTTGACAAGTTTTTCAACAATTTTAGAGATAGTTGGTAAAAGCGAAATGGGTCTGTAGTTTGAGATGACATCAGCCTCACCGGTTTTAAAGATTGGAACGACTACTGATTTTTTGAATGACTTAGGAAAAACGCCTGTTTCAAAAGAGAGATTAATTATGTAAGCTAGAGGAGCAAGAAGAGGTGTTCTCACAGATTTAATAAGCTTAGAAGTTATGCCATCTAACCCTCTCGCTGTGCTTTCCTTAAGCGAAGCAATGGATTTTTCTATCTCAAACGAATCAGTTGGAAACAGAATAAATGAATCAATACTGCTAGAATTAACAGAGCAATTTCTTAGTAAGTCATTTTATGTTGCCTGGAGGGAATTAAGAGTCTTGGTCGCTAAGCTGTGTCCAACGCCAGTAAAATAGCTGTTTACTTCATTAATAGCTGCAATGGGGTCCTTGTTTCTATGAAGAAGAGCACTAGCCCCTGATTTGTCGGCTATCGGTATTGCCGCTGTATCCTTTATAATTTGCCAAAGCTTACGAGGATTCTTTCGGTTAGTTTTAATTTCTGCGTTAGTGTATAAATTTTTTGCAGTACGAGTGGCCTTGGTACAGATATTACGGTATATTTTATATTTAAGTTGTAACTCAGTATCTAGAGGGTTACGACAAGCTTTCTTATGTAATATATCGCTAAACTTATAGCACTTGATGAGACCTGGAGTAATCCAACCCTTTTTTATTCTTCTGGACGAAGGCACTAACCTTATAGTGGTATGTTTTTTAATACTATTCGTTAAAGTGGTCAAAAAGATGCTAGTAGCCTCACTAACATCTTTGCCTGAAAGTAAACTATCCCAATGTACTTGAAGTAAATCAAGTTCAACTGACTTGTAATCAATTACTTGCACTTTTTTGCTTTCAAGTTTTGTAGTATGTTTAAGGCCAATCCCCAAGACAACAGGTGAATGATTGGTTATTTTTGTTTCGCAAACAATACTAACGATGTTTTTGTCTGTGTTTACCATCGCATGGTCCAAGCAGGCTTTTTCTCTTGTACGATCAGTTACAGCTGGTAGGAAACCGTGCGATGCCAGACAGCACAGATAATCAGTACGTCGAGCGTCCGTAGAATCAGCGTGTATATTAATGTTAATATCGCCACAAATGATGACGTCACTGCGGCTACACAGCCGGGACCTACGCAACATAGAATCAAGAGACTTAACAAACTTTTCTGTACATTTTATTGAGGGTGATCGGTAAATGGCAAAGAGGGTCAACGAGCACTGTTTATTATTTACGGTAATTTTCAATCCAGATGCATCATCAAGGTATATTTCAGAACAAACTACTCTAAACTCCTTAATTAATCTTTTGTTTATGTAAACTATGACGCCGTCGGCTTTATTTAATTGTTTTAATGTGTGGAAACTTTGATAGTTATGAAGACCTAAAATCTTTCGTCTAATCCAACATTCCGAGAGTATAATGAAGTCAAAATCAACATTAAAACGCTGTAACAGAACTTCAAGCTGATCCAAGTTTTGATAAATACTCCTAATGTTCAAGCTTAAAACAGATAACTGGTTTTGCTCACTAAGTAAAGTCTTGCATGTTTCTACTTCATCCACAACATACTTCTGTACGACGGACAAATCACCATCCGTGTCTAAATCAACTATATCAGACTCGAACATAGTTATGTAATAGTAAAAACAAGTTAGATATTTTCATCTGGATGGCAATCTCTCCGTCGCACAAAAGTTCTGAGTCTATCCATAAAAAATAAAAGAAACATGCATGGGCTCGCAAAACAAATATATTTAAAATAATCATTTCTGAAAGTAGGAGATGTAAAATTTTGATCAAAACACAAACAGTAAATTTTGTGTGTAAGTAAAGAACAAAAACATTAAATTTGGACCAATAAATTGGATATAATGCATTTTTATAATAGACAAAATAACCGGATGAGATAACCGCCACTAGTAAGGAAGTTGAGATATGGTATAATTTGCGATCAGTAATTAGAATTAGTTGGAAACAATAACATGTGGACTGGTAATAAATTGGCAGGTATTTATAAAGTAGGTCTGCGAATATTTTAAAGGTATTAGTGTATAGATAGACAAAACAGTATACAGACCGGCTCATTTGTTTTTCAAGCTTTCTACCTGAAAACCAGATTCCTTCAGTACCCATTCGACGCCGACGACAGTAGTATCTCTGTTCAAGTATTATGAAGATTGTGACGTCATCAAGAATAACTGTAAATACATGCAATATACGGACAGGTCGGACAGCCTCCGGAAATAAATGCGGAAAATAGATCATAAGATACTGAGATAACGCGATGCTAGTGATAACGAGTGAGATATGTGTGTAGTGGTGTGTAAAGTGTGTGTGATAATGTGTGGAGTGCAGCTTATTCATATGTTGGTAAGAAATTGACCAGTAAACTGAGTAAATAAAACACATAATTACAAAAAAAAGAAACAGTAATATCGTGAAAACAGAAAGTAAAAGAAAATCATGGAAAAAACTTTTTTAGGTCCAGTTCGTGTTTAATAATAAAATATCTGCTATTATCTTGCTCCCGCATAAGAACTTGACCATCTTTTGTCCAAACGTGTTTGATGTCGTTTGTTTTAGCGAAGGACTTGGCTTGAGACAGTAACCGTTTACGTTTGGATGTCAGGAGCTCATTTACATAAATTCTCTGGTTCGTAGAATTCTCGTCGGTGAGCTCTGAGCGTATATCCTGCAGGCGTAGATTTTTCTTCTTCCTAATCTCTCTCACAAACTTATCACGTTTTTCCTTTGATTCAAGCTTGACAAAAACATTACCTATTTGTTTACCTTTTTGTGCCTGAGATACCTGCACAATGTTTTCCTGTGAAATATCTGATTTACAGATTTTTGCCATTTCGATTATGCTTCCTTGCAGTTCGTTAAAGTTACATTTGGGAAAACCTTTGATTTCTAGTGAGCAGTTGTTCTTGCTTTGGTCATTGTCATCCTGTAGGCCTTGCAATTTAGCCAACTCTTGCCTATACGTATCTAACTCCAATTTAAGTTGGCCAATCGAGAGAAGCTCATGATCAATATCTGCAAATTTATTTTCAAATTCTAAAATTTTTTGGATGTTTGAGTTTAATTGCGATTGGATTTCTTTCTGGTTCTGTAAAATTTCTTTTTGTGTCGTTTGTAGATCTGTTTGTGTTACCTGTATATTAGATATGTTGTTTAATATGTTAGCAACGTCTTTCTGCAACTTGGACAAGCTATTGGCGACGTCCACGGGAATGCTAAACGGGCCTGATGCCGGCGAGCACGGAGCACTTTTGTGTTGCGGTTGTGCGTCACTTTTGAGGAGTTGCTGTTTGGGGTCCTTAGCACTAATACACTTGCTACATCGCCATGTACTATGCTTGATGTCAGCTATTTCTTGATCAGGTACTTTATAACATCTGTAGTGCAACCAACGCTGACACTTGCCATTACATTGCAAACCATTTTTCCGTTGCACACTTTCTGAACAAATTGCACAGATGGACACGACTAACACTGTTGTATTGATGAATTATCGACTAAAGTAACGATTTCTATAAATATTTATCACTTTGGGGCAGATTAAGCAATTAAAAGACTTTAAATGCGAGGAGTAAACAACTTTTGCGTGTTATCCCAATGGAGGGTAGGTAGTACGCAGGTTTTTTTATATTCTTATGTTTTAAAGTGAGTAATTCTATCATTTTTAAAAAATCTGTAGATTTTCAGTTGAAATCAGTAGATCAGTAGAATTCTGGGAAAATTAGTAGATCCCCCGAAAACTCAGTAGATCTGGCATCGCTGCTTAGGATATTTTTTTTTTGTTTTTTCTCTTGATTGTGAAAGGCAAAGGGGGCTTTAATTTACAAGTTACGGTAACGAGTTAAGGGTTCCCGATTTTTTTGGGGACAGATATGCTTAATAGAAGATAAGGTCAAAAGTTCAAAAGTTGTGCAAACGTGTAAACTATCTTTAGAATAGTAGAAACGAGTTATTTATAGAGAGAACTTTTTTAATCAAAATCTACAAGTAATAATATCATAAACTGACTAACAGATGTTTTCATCACAAGATCCAGAAATATAATCATTTATGCGCCGCCGCGCCGCACCACCGCTCTGCCACCCACTTATTTTCTTTCGTCGTCGTGTACGCCTATGATTGGCTGGCGAACTTGTGGCTGCTTCTATTGGTGCTCGTAATACCACCGCGTGAAGACAAATGGCGTCCGCAATTGCTGCTCAATGTTGGTGAACGCACGATTGGCAACAAACGCATAGTTCTTGTGAAATATTTTTTTGAAAAATGAATTTTTTACGATCTCTATTGATGACGAATCGGGATTTTGATGTATTTTACGTTTTGTTTCGCAAAAAAAAAACATGTTTATAAGTTGTTGTCATTCAAAATCACCGAATGATTACTTAAAATGGAATACAATGCTCTTTTGACCCTTTCTTATCACGGCAGTCAGTGTTTGTACCTGCAGTTGAGAGCATCTTTTGTACCTACTCCTGTTTAATATGCAATAAATATAATGAAATACTTCCTAAAAATTAATATAATACATAGGTTGAAATATTAAAAAAATAAATTAGGTTGGGTATAAATAAACGTTATGAAACAAGTCGGAGCCGAGCGGAGCGATGCATCTCCGAGTCTGATACTAAAAAGGTATATAATGTATAGGTCGAAATGTATTTGAAAAAACTAGGTTAGGTTAGGTTTGAATATTATGAAACAACTCAGAGCCGAGCGAAGCGAAGCGGAGCCGGAGCTTCGTATCGTAGTGCACAGTCTAGTTCTCTATACAATGTATTTGATTGTAGGTTTGCCGTACTAATCGATACACGCCTTTAGTACATCCCTATGCGAAAAACATAGCCTATGATTGTTCGTAGAAAATCTATATGAAACAGGCAAAAATCGATGTGGAATTGTACAAAATTATAATTTACAAAAATTTATTTTATTGTTACTTAGTTCTAGTAACATCAAAAACCATCAGAACTCACCGATAAAATGTTATTTCTTCGTCGTTACGTCGTTTTTTTGTATTTTCTATTCTTCCTGTATGCGATTTACAGCCTTCAATCGCACAAGACATCTATATCATAAAAATCATAATGTAGCAAGCAAGTAACACAAACAATGTTTTATCAAGCTTTCACGCGTACTTAGAGGAATCGCACCAAAATATAAAATATCACTCACAGAAGCTTTATTTATTAAACATTACGACGCGACTAAATTAAAATGTAACTCAAGCAACGCACGATATCCCAACACACCGAGACATTAACGAGACATATTTAATTTGATGGTATTATACTACATCCAACTACATCCATTTGACATTTTGTTTGATTCAATCTAGTGACACACCAGGATAAAATAAAAAGTGAGTGCATTTCGTTGTTTCATTCACACTTACGTAAGAGAAATTTACGTTAGGCGAGTACAATAGCTAATTCCAAGCTCTTATCTTAGGCTGGATTCTACATAGTTCATAATCTATGGGAACATCTATCATGTCTGATGACATTTTGGTTCGGTGTTGCTTTAAATAATGGAACAGCTATCCACAGACATCATATTGGATGTTTGTGCATCTATCACAATCTATCATCATCATTCATGGAACGCAGAATCAACGTCCTCTTTGACGGATCATTATATTCGAGCTTATAGGTCAATTCATAATCAATATTATTCGCCATAAAAGTTTATCATTATCTTTTAAGTACAGACTTAAGACTAGACAAGACTTGTTACAGTTTTTCTAGTTACCGGCTTAAAAAAACAGTTTATCCAGAGCCTTTAAACCATACTCAGCATTAAAAAAAAAACTTCAATGTCAATGTTGTGTTGTGTGTTGTGTATGTACCTACATAGTTTTTAAACGCACACATGCTTATCTGCATGGAAAATAGTTATTAAAATAGATAGAAATTGAGAATTCACCTACCATCAGTGCGTTCCGATTCACAACATAATCGATTACATCCCGTCTATCGTCATTCCGAAGCAACGTTAGCCCGATAACGATAGCCCTAAAATGGTTGTTATGACGTCATGAATGACATCATTGAGGCCGCCATGTTGTGCTATCATCGCCCATGCTTCTGAGCGTAAGCACTGAGTGATCTATCAAATGTGACAGCCGGCCGGTGGCAATTTCATAAATAGGTTATTCGTAGTATAAGAGTTTAATATTAAACGTTGAATCAGAGATTTTAGTTTGCTTCGTGGACCTAAGTTTATAGTACCAAATAATTACGAGCCCAGAAAAAAGGATTTTTGACGAAAGAATAAATCAACACGTAATGATTGCTCTCAATGAGGCGCAAATAACTCTTGTACAACACGTAGGTAAAGTATTAATTACCCTTTGTTGGTATTCACATAACGTTATTAAATTTCTTAAAATTGTGGTAAAGGTAAATTTTTCCGTCACTGAGTTACTGACAAGTGTCATCATCCACGTTTTCCAAGAGTTCCGAATGGATCATAAGCATAGAGTACATTGAATATACGGGTATAGAGTCATCAGTCGCTTTTTCATTTTAACGCCATCTATTGAGTAACGTTCGAGTTACAAGATGTTTATATATAATATCAATACGTACCTATAGTAAACTCTTCCTTGTTATTTTTCATTATTTCTAGGGTTTAATTTAATTAAAGCACAAAAATGCAGTAACTATCATTAATTTCGTTTTCTTTTATTACATTAAATGAAGGCTTCTTCTTGAATGTTCACACAACACTATTTTTACTGCAACAAATCTTAGTCCTTATAGGTTAGCCGAGGTCGAATACAGAACAGAGTTGTCAGAGTCAAAAACTAAACACCGGTTACTGAAATATACTCGTTGTAGAGCTACCAAAATCCATAAATCCAAGCCAAGTCGTCGGGAGAAATCACAATAAGCACTTACGAAAATAAAAACGGAATGAAAATAAAATTTGACGAACGTCTGTCAAAGACAAATGTTGACGTTCCGTTCCCATAATTCCACGTAGCACAGATGTGGAAAAAATACAGATGTCATTTCGCTAAGAAATGACAATCCACTTGTACGCACGAGCCGGCACGCAATCATTTACATCATAGTATGACAATAAGCCGCCAGTGTGCACAGCGAACTTTGCTAGAGAAGATTATGTTGAAAAAAATAACATAATGCCGTCTTGCGTTATAAAATTGTGCAAAAATAACAGTTGTTTAAAAAAAACACCTTTCATAGCTAAGTTATTAAATTTGTTATGTATTTTCAATTATATACCGTGTTTTTGCACTAAATAAATAAACTCAATTTAAAAACACTAAACCTCTGCTATTCGGTCAGTGTTGCCAATGGATATACATATGCAAAAATAATTTCAGTCTCAACGGGTAACTTATTTTTAGGGTTCCATACCCGAAAAATGACTCTCCGAAGTCTGTCTGTTTGTCCGTCCGTCTGTCACAGGGGTCTACAGCTTCAGCCATAATAAGTAGCCAGTTGAAATTTTCACAGAATACCTGTTAAGTATATCGTAACTATGGCTTCTATCATGGTGAATATGTAATGATAAAAAAGTTAGAACTCAAAAAGGGTTTCGCTAACAAAACAAACTAAAAAAAATGGATTTTTTTCAACGTTATTCGTTTCAGTTCAATCTTAGAAACGGTTTACAACATAAAAGTTTCAAACGGTTTGATCAGATTGTAGTACTTGCATCAGTACCTACACAAGTATATAAAGAGGAATGATTTGTTTGTTTATTCGTTTTTTTGTCTGTTTGTTTGTACGTATTGGTAATCTCTGGAAGTTAACAGATTTTAAAAATTCTTTCACCAATTAAAATCTGCATAATCGCTGAGTAACACAGGCTCTATTTTAATTAAATAAAAATTAGTTTTCAGTTTCATTTTTCAATATTTGTGAATCAAATCCGGAGAAAAACCACTGCTTGGCTGCTTTATCGAAATGGTTAGTTATATGTGAAAAAACCGGTAGTTTTCCCACTGTATCAGTTTTATCTGAAAAAAGATTTTAATCTACAATGATTTTATTAAGCTTTAAAAAGTGATTACATCCAGATTTACTTAAGTAATGATAGTTTCCCGTACGGTAAACTGTACCAGTTTAATTAATCTCACTACAAATTTCCATCTACAAAGAGCCTGAATACACATTTTGCAAATTTTTAACCGATCACAAGAAAGAAGGGTCTAAATTCGACTCGTTTTGGGTATGTTACTCCGTAACTCCGTTATTTCTTAACCGATTTGAAAGATTATTTTTTTGTTTGGAAGGATATGCTTTCAGGTAGCTTCGGTGTTTTTTTTGGTCATAATCTGTTGGTGGTCTTCGGAGATAGGCAGTGGATGATAGCATATCACTCGATGTTGAAGCAAACGCTTTTTACTAAGATGTTGATTTTTATTTTATAATGTTCATGAACCCATCTGACCGTTGATCCTGATCTCATCACTATAGAACTCCTCAACGGATAACAACACATAACTCAAGATTTCAGCAATCACCTTATGTTAATTTGCGTTTATTTATACAGGGTGTAAATGCAAAGTCAAGAATCCCTTTAGGGTATGAAAGTTTTCTGATGTCATTACGAGATTAAAAATATACCTTGAATTTTCTCCAAAAAATTCCATCATTTTTCTAAGTTATAGCTACGATTCGACTGTGGAGGTACCACCATCTTACTCGCAAATTCTCCCGAAGTTATTCGGGGGAGAGTAAGAGAACAGCTCTCAGGCAAGACCAGGCGGCGCACCATTGCCTGGGACCGATGGATGGCGGTATATCCATCCCTAATTGCCGGGCCGTATATAAAACAGACTAGTGACGGGTAGCGGCGTCACTGGTGCAAGGGTTTCGGCACCGCGCTCACGAACCCGCCTGCCCAGCGTGTGTGAGTATGTGTATTTCTTACAGGAGGACCGCCAAGAGTGGCGAAATCCTGGAAAGGCCTATGTCCAGCAGTGGACAAAACAGGCTGATGGATGGATGTATGGATGGCGACGCAGCTCACCGGCCTCCCCACACACCTAATTGCACCCCGCAACCCGCACCCCTCATCTAGTGGCCAGCGACCAGTGAGGGTGTCCACGCGATTAGTGTATTTTGAGTAAAGAAAATCGTCTTATTATGAGGTACTGGTACTTTATTTTGAGATCCCAGTATTTAAAATAATATCTTTACCGATCAAACTAACACACTCTTATAGGATTCTTACCTTTGCTTTTACACCCATTATGAGGCTCTGGAAATATAAAGAAATACACTTCTAAATTTGGAATACCAGAAAAATTTCCAGAGGTGACACTACTCTTAAAACTGAACAACTTTCACGATGAAACCAAATAAAACAACGAAAAAAAATCTGCTGTTACATTTTTAGCTAAATATCTGTTACTTTTGTATTAGGTTGTTTTTTTGCAATTTCGGAGTAGGTCCCATAATGAAGGTTGTCATTTCTCAAAGTTAATCGGTTATGCAAAATTAACGGTGTATAATATCATAATTTTTACTGAGGTAGTACTTAAATCAATACATTATTTGCTGGGTTTAAATACAGAGGACAAATTGTCATTTTGTCTGGCAACCCCAAAAACACGTACACACCAACAGTGGGTGGCCATTTGCAGGCTTCACCCATGGATGGTTCAACAAGGTTACGTCCGAAATTCTTTTCAGGTCCGTGATCTACAGGTGTATTAGTGCCATCTGTCGAGTAATGTCCGTAACTTTTCACGGGCAGGATTTTGTACTGTAGCTAAAATGTACTGAGTGAAAAGACCCTGATCATAAGTTTAAGCACTGATGGACGCCATTTCCCATTCGGAATGGCTTCATGGGCGTGAGTAGTTTTAGCACTGCTATCCTCATTCGGAACGCTGACCATGGCTACACTACACTAATTTTATTATGGAAGTGACTAAAGGGCAACTAGCGGTCCTTTGATTTTTAAAATTAGTGAACCGTAAGTCTTTATTATGCTGTTGGAATATCTTCCTTAGCACGAACCAATAAAGTTAAATTTGCAATATACAGTTCGGAAAGGGTAGCGGTCCTTTAATTTTATAAATTATTGAACTGTAAGTCATCGGAAAGTGCTCGGAAAACGTTTTTTTCTGCATATTGTGAATTCTGTTAAAACTGCGGGGGTCGCCTCGCTCCGCTGCGCTTCGCTCGGCTCCTTAATATCTACTTACTTACATGTCAACCTAACCGCTCCTCCTCGCTTCACTCGTCGTCGCAACCTATCACTAGCGGTCTGTTGAAGATATCAACTCCTTAGTCTGTCCTATTTATTATTGTTTGTAAGGCAACCCAGAATTCCGCATTGTCTATTCCTAGCTCTATATTTCTCTAGGTATGCTTTTTTCGTCGCTGCCATGTTTTTCTGTTTCGCGTGTCTTCTCTTCTTGTGTTGGTTACTGATAGTTATTCTGTTAATTGAGTTATGCTAATAATAAAATGCGAATTCCACAAGTTCACCTCTGCGTTTTTACTTTGCAAAGTCCCGGTTTCAAGACGGTCGAATAAAACTAAAACTAAGGAAGCCTCTACGGCTATTTAGTCACTTTCTTTTATTACAAAGACGCTAATCATGCGATACTGTCATGGCGTTCCCCGACCGAAATATTAAAACAACACCAACAGTAGTACATGTTTCTATTTGATTGCACCTGAAGACAGTAAAATATTGCTGCCTGACAGCCTCAAAGATTAATTCTTTTCCCAAAGTGATTCCATAATTCCTGCCTGCGGGTGAAATCATGCAACATGCCTAATTCGACGAAAGAAAAAGAAAACATCTTTAATCGGAAACCTGTCTTAAACACAGCCCCAGACACTTTGGCGCTATTAAACTTTGTTATTCCACACCGAAGAGATAGTTGCAAGATATCAATGAGACTACTGAAACACTTGAAAAGCTGAAAAATTTCAGCTTCTGAGTGATGATGACCTTGTGAAAATTGACATCACAAGACTTTGAAGCACCCTGGAAGAGCAGAGACAAATATCATGTTTCATCTAATCATTGAAGATTGGTTTTTGATACAAACTCAAAGCATCCTTGCAGCAGATGCAATCTCGACCTCAAATGCTTGAAGGGATATTGGGTTAAATTCTATTACTAGTAGGTAAAAATCAAAACAAAGATAAAATATGACCGTATGAACACCTTTTTCTATGAGGGCTATGCAAATTACCATTTTGCTTATTCAACATAGTAAAATTGTTTATACGGATGGTTAGTACCTATGTTTTTGAGTTTTATTGTGTAATATTATTTAACCTTTAGTTTATGAATGTTAGTGTTGCCGATTTACTCAAATCCTTGCCACAGATGCAATCTAAACTTCAAATGTGATGATATAGATAAGGGTAAATTATTTGTTACTAAAACTCATGACACCGATAAAAATTGTCCATATTAACATTTTATTATGCAAGGGCTTTGCAAAATTACCATTTTGCTTAACCTTCCAATAGTAGAATTGTGCATATTGACGAGTACTATTAATGTTTTTAGTTTTGCCATGTATAATTTTAACCTGCTAGTGATGTGACACTAATCTAAACGGTCCTAATTATAGTTCATAGTCGTTCCTTCAGTCATTCACCTAGACCCAGAGCAAATTCTGTTTTCATGATACTTCATTTCTGTAAGTTTTAGTCCTGCCTGCTATTTACATCTTATTTTAGAGAAGGAACTACTGAGCATTCACTTTTTTGAATTTGCTACAAAATTTCAATATTTGAGTTCTTTGCTGATTCCCACAGCTCAATTCCATACTTTCAGATTGGTTTCAATACTGATCTGAAACTAGAGTTTTGTTATGGATGAATGATTCAGATCGTGAACACTTTTTGACTTATGAAACTTCTACACTGTGAGCCGCCTGCATTAGGGTGGTCCAAAAAAACATTTCTTTATTTTTCTTTCTCCACAAAGTTCTTTTTGTTTGATTACTAAAACGACCTCATACAAAATTTGAGTGAAAAATAATAATATTTAGGGGTCGCTATGATGTGACACTTTTTTTAGTACAAAGGAAAAACGGCCAATTTTGTAGGAAGTAAGTTTTAATCATGAATTAAAAAGAAGCATCTTAATTTTAGTACTTTTAGGTAAAGATAACTTAAAACTAATGTAGTGATTGTCGCTATTAACCAATGTCCTTCCCTTCCTTAGCTACCAAGTCCATTTTGAGGATTTTTGACTTAGAGGGCACTGGATATTTCTTTCTGTGAAGATCGACGATTTGGAGTAGTTATTGTTTTTGTTGTTCGTTTTTTGTGATGCTCGAATTAAATTTAGTTATCAATGCAATGCCTCGCTCTGCGCAGTCATTCACAACTTTCATTTGGTGGGCCTTTTTCTCCATTTCAATGTATATTTCGTCTGTGTGCCATTCGGATGGGTCTTTAGTCAAAAAGACGTCTGCTTTTTGTTGACCATTGCTGATTAGCAAGTCAAACAGAGTTTTTGTTCGTTGCGTGAAAAATTTCTGTAGCAGCACGGGGTTTTGTAGTTGAAAGGTTTTACCATCTTGTCTTTTTAAAGCTTTCTTTGTGGGGGGTTGTTTCTGGAGGTTTTCAACCATTGTTCTTTTAATTTCCGGAGTGATTCTTGAGTCAAATAGAGCCAGAGCTATCAAATGCTCGGAAAAGTACCATAGATGGCGGCGAAATGCTTTAAGAGTGATGGTGCTGATTGCCTGGTTTGGATAATCTGTTAACTGTGTTATGAAGTTTGCATCGTTCAATGGGGCTTTTACTGCCAGCGGGGCCTCGTTCCAATAACGCCCATAAATAAGGCTCACAAACAACGATAATTCTGTAACAGATCGTTTTTCTACTGCAGTCAGATTAAATTGGTCCTGGAATAAATAGATTTTTAAGCAGTAGATAGTAGGGTGGATCGTTTTTTTTTTTTCTTGTTTCCGTATTCTACTTATGCGAAAAGTATGTTCTATTGTATAAAGATTACGGGAAAAATATAAAAAAAAATATTTAAAAATGTCTTACACTGCCGCAAGACTGTTAAAGTCTAGGTATTTGAGCATTTTTGTGGAAGTATACAAAGTGAGTTTTGGCTAAATTTTAATTAAAACTTTTATAATTTTTAATGTTTATTGCAAAGACAAGACACACACTATAATATAACAATCAGATAAAAACAGACAAATGCAACAATTTCACTAAAATTTAATTTAAAAATAAAACAAAAATCATCAAAATTACAGGACACGGTAGTCCCGTTTTGTGTTGAAAACATGCATGAGCTTTCGTGACTCGAGACGATTTTTTATAAATCCCTCTCTCCTATATGGTCCGCAAACAGCAGATGATGCCTCGGTGACTATTTTTACTGCTCGTTCTGTAGCCTGAGTGTGGCAAGGAAGCGCCTTAATGGAATAAAGGATGGCTTCTTGAATTATATTCGGGTTTACTAAGGCATCCAATATTACGTCGTCGTTGAGTGACTTTGTTACCGGAGGCTCTGTCACATTCTCCCACCTTATCAAGTCCACATAATCTTTGGCACTCAGGTCAAAGTCTGGTACCTTAAAGATGCGGATATTATTTGTTGTATTATTAGATCTTTCTATTCCGCACGCCTTCTGAATTCTACGAAGAGCTAATTCCCTTATGTGACTTCTTTCGTCAGCTAGCATTGACAAAAGAACATTTTCAGGGTGGCCAAAAAATCCGTTTGTTTTAATAATAGGGTCAATCACATGTTTCAATTCCCTCGACAAGTAACGCGATAGAACTATTGATTTATGCAAATGCTGCGGACCATAGATACACGCTGGCTTTGTCTTGATCGTAATCCACATCGGCGCATATACTTTTAGAATAAATGTGGTTAATATCACCATAGACTGGGATGGATTTTCGCAAGATACATACCGTCGTTTGGGGTGAGAATGTGCCACTTTTCAAGGTTATCCATTAATATTAAAAAAATCAACAGATTATTTCATCAATAAAAAATACACATATGTTTATTATTTATTTAATTATATGTTAATGAAGTTGAAATAACACATCCAATCATACAAAAAAGAAAAAAAAAAGGTTTTTCGTGGCACATTTTCGCCCCGCCATGCAGGTGAAAATGTGCCACCTTACAATTTGCTTTATTATTCCTTAACCATTTAGAATGGCACAAAGTCACCTATCTGTATTAAAAATAGACAACCAAAGGTTATTAAAAAATGCAAAAAACATGGATGTTGCCATGAAAAAAATGGAGAATATTTTAATCAAATTCCTTCAACTCGGGAAACCTAAGTAGGCCCCTTTTGGAAATTGTAATTGGTTCTTTTATGGTTTTAATTATTTTGGTGTGATTATACCACACGATATCTGACTTATTTGGCCATTTCCAGACATTATGGCCAGCTGATTGCATGGCAGAAATAAGCGCAGAATCATCTAGTATTCTGATTACTTTTCCAGGATAAAATTTGCCATCGTATTCAACAAGAACGTAGCTCCCTATGTTCAATGTTTTTAGTTCTACTTCATTTTCTGAACAATTTTCTACGTCATTCTCTTTTTCATCATCATCTAAATCACACCAATTAGAGCTGCAGTCGCTTTCTTGCAAAGATATTAGATCAGATTCAGTTGAGCTGTCATCTTCTGAATCAAGGTGAGTTTTTATTTTCTTGGAACGATATTTGGCCGTGTTTTTCTGTACTGATTTGGCAGGCAGGCGTTTTTTTTGTCCCGACATCGTTGGTGCGTCACGCTGGGGCTCGATGTTTCTCACCCTTCTCACTGGTAATACGTGAGGCTGAGGTTCAGTGATTGTCGCCATTGTTGATGTACTGGGCTGGGGCTCCGCAGATTGGGCAGACGGGGACGGAGATGAGAGGGCAGTACGAGCCATATCATTTTCTATATCTCTAAATCTGCAGACTCAGTGTGCCTTGCCCTTGTCGGTGAGTTGGGCTGATAGTCAGTCTGATCAGAGTCAGATTGGACTGGAGATGATTGGGCAATAGGAGCTGTTCTTTCTACCTCTGTCTTTAAATCTTCAGCTGTAATGCCTCTTCCTGCCGGAACATTCACACGCTTCCTTCTCCGATATTGTCTCGTCTGAGTAACTTGCATTCTTGTAGCTCGAAGATTGTCTAGGAAGCTCTCGCCTATCAGTTCTCGATTCGGTACATTTGCTTCCAATTGTTTGTTCGGTAATCTCTTTAACACTGGATTGCGGTTTAGAGGATACAAACCACACTTTCTGAATCCAGATTTTAGGTTTTCAGAGGACTGCTTCCATCCTGTGTAACATTTCTTTTAAGAGCGCTGCAAATTGATCTTTTGGGACAGAAGAGCTTTTACTATTGCGGTTGTCATTTTTCCAGTCATTTAGAATCTTCCTCCAAGCAATTTTCATAGGACGAAAATATGCAACATCGAGTGGTTGGAGTAGATGTGTGGCATTAGGTGGTAATGCAATAAATGCAATGTTATTTGCTTCGCATGTAGCAATCACCTGCGGGTTTATATGTGAACTGAGATTATCCCCAGAGCACTGGAAACATAAAAAATATCATTAAAATCACTCACTCACTCGCTTTAAATAGCGTTCCACGGAATCAAACATGGGGGCAACTCGCACTCTTTACGAGGCATGCTTAACACTTTACTGAAAAGATTCTAGAAATATAATATACTTACATTTGAATAATTTAATGATGACTATAATAACTATAATGATGACATTACTTTCTGTGGGTATTAGAATAAGACTCAAATACATGTAGTTAAACATTATTTTTATTGTTACAATAATAATTTATTATAAGAATGTTACAAAACCTCAAAATTTATATTAAAATGGTTTGTGCTTAGCATTAATTTAAATCATTTGAATAATTTGTAATACAGTCAGTGGCGGCTGGTGCCTCAGAGAACCGGTGGTGCACTGCATGGTTTTATTGAATACTAGTTTTTGCCCGCGGCTCCGCCCTCGTTTTATTCGGTTTAACGACATGCTTTTTTCCGGGATAAAAAGTAGCCTATGTGTTAAGTTAGGTTATAACTATTCTAAATTTCATCCAAATCCGTCCAGCCGTTTTAGCGTGAAAGAGTAACAAACATACACACCCACACAAACTTTCGCATTTATAATATTAGTGTGATTTAAAGAAATAGATCAAATAAAATGCCGCAATTTAAGGAAACAGACATTTTATTTATATTTTAGATCAATTCTGCGTTCCTTGTTTGACGCGAAATGTTCAATGACTTTTTTATTGAAGTCTGGCATTGAATGAATAAATTTTTTTTCTATGCTGAGCACGGAAAGCGCGTTGAGCCGATCCTGGGTCATAGTATTTCTTAAAAATGATTTAATTCTTTTCAGTGTCGAAAAACATCGCTCACTCTCAACTGAAGTCATTGGAATAGTGCATATAATTTTTAAGAGCTTTGTCGTCTCTGAAAACGGCTCGACGAGATCATTGTTATAAATAAATTGCAGGATTGCAATTGCACTATTTGCGTTGATAAAATCGTCACGATTGTAAATTGTACACAGCTCATTCTTTAACTTGTATTTCTCCAAAAAGGTATATGTCGAAACTGTAGTCTTGAAATCTTCTTCGGGAAAAGAGGCGCGATAGCCAGTAAAGTTTTCGCAGTAAAACAATTTGGCGGCGATCAAATGATTACTAAATTGGAATCGGTCTTTCACTTGCGTAATAATTACATCGCAAACTTCTTTTGCACCTGCTGAACTGGAAGTTTGATTTCTTCTTCTAGATGCTGGCTGACCTGGCTCTTCAGTTTGGTCAATAGAGTTACGTGCATTCTGAATGCTTCTTTCAAAGTTTTGAATGTTGTTTTTTATGGTCACTAAATCTATATTCCTTTTTTGCATCTGTTTGAACAAAATTTCACTATGTGGCAGAATGGTCTGAAAAAAGTCAAGCCAGTATAAAAAGGTACTATCATTCAGATATCTTAGTAGCATATCAGCCTGGTTTATAGTGTTTGTATCGTTTTCAAATTCCATTATGCTGGTCATGCATTCTTTTAAAGCATCTTTGTAGGTATGAACTGAGTTGACTGTACGAGAATTGAAGTTCCATCTAGTTTGTGGGGCAGCAGGAATCCTCTTTGACACAATTTTTTTCAAAACCTCTGTACGTTTAGCTGAACGGGAAAAAAACTTTGGAAAAACTTGGAGATTTGCGAAAAATTTCTGTACCGTTTTGTTTTGACATACGCTTTTTTCAATGATTAAATTCAGTTGGTGAGCATAACAGTGAACAAATTGTGCACCTGGATATACACTTTTTATTTTAGCCTGCACTCCACCAACATTTCCGCTCATTACAGAGGCACCATCATAACATTGCGCTATCAGTTGTTCTGGACTTATTTGTAAATCCTGTAATTCTGTAAGTAAAGCAGAACTAAGCCCGTCAGCAGTATGTGATTGAGGTGTTAGGTACTTCCAAAACCGTTCATATACCTGTCCATTATCTTCGTACCTAATTATCATAACCATCTGCATAATTGTGGATACATCGGTAGTTTCGTCAGCTTGAATTGCTAAGTAATCACATTTCTTTACCTTTTCTGATAATTCTGAATGGTACACAGCCAAAATAGAGTCCAAAATATCGTTTTGAATTGTTTTCGACGTACCTTTGAAAACTGTAGACTCTGCAAGATGCTCCCTCATTACTCCATCCAACTCGGACACAAAATCCACAAGGCCACGAAACACACCAGCATTCATAGATTCACTTGTTTCGTTGTGACCTCGCAAAGCTAACTCAAACGCACCACAAAACTTGACACAGTCGATTAGGCGCGATAATATATACCTATTTTTGTCAACTTGTTCGTTGTACTTTTGTATGTTAGCTCTATAGACAGAATCTAATTGGTTCCTAATGTCTACGGTGCCTAACACAGACATACTCAAAACATTTTGCAGGTGAACTTGCGAAGAATCATGCTTTTTTATTTTTTCTCCCAAATGAGTCAAGTCTTTGACTCCCGTTTCCGTCCAAATCGCTTCTCCTCCGAAAATGACACAGGGAAAGCAAAAAAAAGCATTTAGTCTCTCACATCCACATAGCCATTTCTTTTTAACGTACATTTCACCTTTGAACGTTCTCGTGAACGATTTATTTTTTGTTTTGCATTCCTGTTTTATATTGAGAAAAGGCCGGGGCGGTCCAGCAGATTTAATGTTCAATTTGTTTTCATAGGTCCTGTTCGTTTTAATAAAGTCAATATTGTAATTTAAACTCATTATCACTGTTTCTAATCTGTAGTCAACTTTTTTAGATAATTATAGTAATTAAATAAACAATTACGCCTCCGCAAGCGCGCAAAAAGTGACAAACTAGCGACAAGTGCATCATGCGTAGGTCAAGGCCTCAGGGTCACGCGAGTGAACTACTCGTTTCGTTTCGTATACTTTCGGCAATTTCCGGTCGCGTGCGGCGCACGAATCTTCCTAAAACTGCCATACATTTTGTACTACGCATCTTCCGTCTCACGCGCCGGGCTGTTTACTCCGTGTTTCATAGAAGTTGTATGAGCTCGCGGCGTGCGATTTCCCGATCGCACGGGGCACGAAACCGATTTTGTTCAAGCAAAAATAAGGTTTAATTTCTTTGCAGTAGAAATCAAAATAGGATAGTTTGTTTGTACTATAATCAGATATTTACTTTCTGTATAGGGCAGCATGGACGGATGGGTAATGATAGGTATAGGACATTATTGTGGAAGTTTAATTTATTAGATAGGTAGTATGGCATAGGTTTAAAATGGTAGTGCGGCGCACGGGCGCACTTTAGGTGCAGCCGCCACTGAATACAGTCCATGTCGGTTTTTGGCACATTCACATGGAAAATAATGCCCTGATGACGTGGACAATGTAGAACATCGTACCGTCGTAACTCGCTCATACAATGACCTCTAGTGGCTTGCTGGCAGCCAGCTGGTACTTCAGTTGACGGTGGTGCTCCAAATATACTGCCATCACGCGGGATATCTTGGCGCGAACTTGTAGTATTGTGGAACTTGAGACAGGAGCATATCTGGCGCTTTTCGTAAACGGATAGCCTGTTCAGATGTAATGGTCGACCATGGGTCCTAAGGCTTATGTAATGTATGACTAGACACTGTACGGCTTTGAAAGTTTATTCTGCACAAAAAAGTGACACCCGTGTGTGCAAGGTTGCATCCACTGAAAAGTTAACCATTTAGCGAACCGTCGTACTATACGGGAACACACGTCGCCACCGAGGTATACTAAATGTTGAGGATCGGTCGGTAATCGAGAGTATACATGGCAAAGCGTCACTAACGTCTCTGCGACAGTACGCTACCATGATGTAGCAGTGTCTATCTGCGCCATGAAAAGTTTTCCCGACGAACCTATGAAAGTCACCGTCATACTCTCTCGTGACCAAAGCCAATGTCGACCCTCTCGCTTGAAAAATATGTATTTTTCTTTAACAACAGCACACTCGACACACACCGTTTCATTGTACGACGATTAGCACGACGGTCACGTCGGATAGTCACGTACGTAGCGATGGTGTGACGACAACACGGAGTCGCGCTTATTGCACATTGATAACGTTTCAGCAAAAATGCATGCACTCGAACTTGAAACATAGATGTATTACAACGTTAGTTGAAGTGGCCGATATGCATTTAGCTTCTTATACACTTCCACACGGTCAACTTAAAATATACTCGTGTATCCCCTATGATATCTCTCTTACATAGCCGACGTGCACGAATTTCCGAAATACATACAGCTTTAGATGGCGAGTAAGATGATAGTGATAACAACGGTGCATGCAGTGGCTGAGAAGTGCACACCGCGACTCATACTCTATGCCAGATACGGCATACACCGTTGTTATCTCAAACAAAAGCTATAAATTCGCAAGGAGTTGGGTTCGATGCCAATAAAAAAAAAAGATATCGTGTGTTGTGATTTTTATTTCTTACAACAAAAACGTTACATTATTACATTTTATCAAAGTGAATGGCTTATCAACCAAGTTCAAGCAACAATAATATGAATAAGCATAGACAAATATTATAAAAATGCCTTATCGTAGAACATAGTAGTGTGATGAGGTACTTTTAATGAAATCACGATGATAACTTCACACGATGTTTATTATTGAATGCGCACAACATGGGCGTATGGCGCTTCGAATATCCGAATATGGAATGACATCGCTCGGTCACACGCAGCAGAGCGCAGACCGAAAGCTTTTCATAAAAACTAACTCTATACAAGAAAGAGAACACATACTCAATGTTGGAGGTTAACTAATACAAAAGAGCGAGACAACAGGAGATCATCTAAGTCTATCGGCTTAGTAGGAAATATGAATACACATACTACTAAGAGGTGCTTATATATAATATAGGTAATGTACATTGGTGGCAATACTAGACTAACTAATTATAACACTCGGCCATCCTGCAAATGTGTCGTGTCCTCACGGCGCGGCGCAGCCAGACGTTTTACTTTAAAAGTTTTTTCTCCGGTGTATAGGTCTGTGAAAGAGAAAAAAAAAAAAGGTTGCGGCAGTTAAATATTCTCAAAATTCCTTTTAAAACGAAAGTTAATTGTTTATTTATTAGTTGCCTTTAAGTTTTTGCCGTTTAAATGTGTGTTTCTGAGTGGGTAATAAAATAAACCTCAAGTAGGTTGTAACTTTTTGTTTACTTTGGCTTTACTGATAAAGGCAATAATTTATGGACATGAGACAAAAAAAAAGTTGTGGTTTCTTGACACTTGTGTTCGCTAAACGAGTGTTATTTTATAAATGTTTAGAATACAGCTGTCTTAGGATACTCGTAATTTGTAGTTATTTTATTTTGCTATTCACATTCACAGATTTATGTCATTATAGGTGTTTCACAAAGACTGCTGAGGTTGCACACTCACTACGTCCGTAATGCCTGAATCAGTATTTCAGGGCTTGTGAATTACCTATTACGAATTACATACCTATTGCATGTCGTTTAGGTATAATAAATCACACAGATTTCTCAAATTATCAGTTGGTCATCATGATAACCATTGATTCATTATGTCCTAGGTTTTGTTTTGTTTGATGCCATGTGAGACCTAATTAGAATGCAATATTCAAAGTATTTTAGAATACCGTTGCATGTATTTATCATTGTAACTTTACTGCCAACAAGCACATGACATGAGTTGCTTGTAGACTTCAGTATTTGCCATACAGAGAAATTGTCTAGTTAACATGTCGCGTCATCAGTATCACTCATATATACGATGGTCACATAGCCGCTGTGATTACAGCATACAGTTGTTGGATGGAAGCATAGTCGGCGAGTAAATGACTAATTAGCACATAGGTAGTCGGTGTAGTTATAGCACACAGCTGTCGAGCACATAGCTGATAATCACATAGTCGTTGCAATGAATTGTAGCACACAGCTGCCGATCACATAGCCGATGATTACATAGTCGTTTTAACTTTTGTTTGTCCGGAGATTTTCATAATTTCGTCATAAATATTTTATTATTATGTAGGTATTTTCAAATCAATCAATGATTATTTATCTGGGTGTCAGCTTGAATAAAATTAGACGCGTTATTATTCAAGTATACGTAGATTTATTACTTTACTAAAACTAACATGGGAATTACAATGACATTGAAATGAAACATGAAACTTTTTGATAGTGAGTATACATTATGTAGGTTCATAAAAATATTTGTAAGAATCGGTAATCTAATCACACACAGTTAACTTTCTAAAAGATCAATTAAATCGTCACGGTCTAACTCATGGTCAGTGTCGGTCGAACTATCAGAAATAATGGGCTTGTATGGTCTGAGTGCATTGCCAGGTACTACTGAACTAAATTTCCGATATCCCTTTATACCTTTAATGCTGATTATTGTGTAACGATCTATCGTATGGTCAGCTTTTATAACTTTGTAAGGTCCGGTGTACTGACTACCTAATTTTCTCACCACGTGCGCTGCGTTATCTCTGGATATACCTTCTTTCCACAAAACTAGCGCTCCTACTTGATATTTTGTGCACTTTTCGTGTTTTTTGTCAAATCTTTCTTTCATAGTTGTCATATTTTTATCTACATTAACCTTTGCAGCATGTCGACGATCTTTTAACTGTTCTTTGCTATTTTTATTTGAGCTATTGTTAGATAGAGAGGGAAGAAGAGCGTTGTCATGTGAAAACATTAGTTGGAAGGGTGTGAACCCTGTCACTGAATGTGGAGTGTTGTTGATGCCCCAAATAACGTCTGTCAACTTGCTATCCCAAGTGCATTCGCTTTCTGACATAGTGTTGAGGCCATTAATTATTGTGCGGTTGACACGTTCCACTTGTCCATTTGATCTAGGGCTTGCCACAGCATTTAAAATGTGTTTGAATTGGTTTTCTGCGGCAAATTCCTTAAAGTATCTACTTGTGTAAGCTACTCCTCGGTCAGATATTACACGCCTTGGGTTTCCGAACTGTGATATAACTTCTTTTATATTTTTAATGGTTTCAATGGAGCTAACTCCCTTGAAGGGTCTTGCAAACACGAACTTTGTGAATGAATCAATTATTACTAAGATATAGTTATTACCACCGCGAGTCTTAACGAAAGGACCTAAATGATCTACGTGTAACGTGTGCATAGGTATTGCTGCCTTCTCGATTGGGTGTAATTCACCTTCTAATCTACCGTAATTGCCTTTAGCATAAGCGCACTGCAAACAACAATTTATATACTTGCGTAGAAATCTTGTCATACCAGGGAACCAAAAATGCTTTTTAATAGTCTTTTCACATTTTTCAAAACCTAGATGCCCTATTTGGTCATGATATTTTTGCACCAAGCTCCATTTTGACAATTTTGGTATTACAAACCTGTTCCCTTGAAGTGTTTTCCTAAAGAGGCAGTCATTTTCAAGTGCATAGTTGTTTGATAAGTCGGGGTTACTACTTTTGTCACGTAGTTGTCTAATTATACTCTGAATGTTTTCGTCCTGAAGTTGTAATGTTATGCACCAGTCACTTTCGTCAATGAGAAGGATAGGGCTCGTTTGTACTAGATTACGGCTAAGTGCACCAACGTGTTGCATTCGTTGCCCTGGTCTATATACTACATCGATATCGAAATCCTGAATTGTGAGCCACCATCGCGCAATACGTGGAACGATATCCCTTTTTAAAAGCGTTAAACGTATAGCTGCACAATCCGAAACAACCTTAACCGGAATTCCAATCAAATAAATTCGAAATCGTTTCAAAGAATCAACCATTGTTTCTAGCTCGTAGCTATGATAGAACTGTTCTTCTTTACTAGTTACGCGGCTAAAGTACATAATCGGTTTTAAAGTCTGATCTGGCTGATATTGCAATAAGATACTAGCAATACCTAGTTTACTCGCATCTGTATGTAATTCTGTTTTTGCGTTGGGATCGTAAATGGCGAGTACAGGTTTTTCAGTCAGCTTTGTTTTGAGCATCTGAAATGCTTGCTCTTGTTCATGCCCCCGGGTCCATTCTATCCCTTTCTTTGTTAGATAAGTAAGTGGCCTCGCGATGTAGGCAAAGCCTTTTATAAACTTTCTAAAATAGGAGGTTAGCCCAATAAACTGGCGTAATTCATGTATATTACGGGGTGGTTTGTACTTAGCAACACAGTCTATTTTTGCTTGGCCCGGCTGCACAGTACCCGCGCTTATCTCATGTCCTAGGTACGTGACACTTGTTTTGAGGAACGCACATTTTTTTCTATTAAGTTTCAAATTGGCTTTTCTGAGTAACTTTAGTACTTCTTCAAGTAATTCCAGGCCTTCTTCTATTGTTCTCGATGGCAAATTTACGTCGTCGAGATAAATAGCTAATTTATATTCTAGTTTTCCTAGTACGGTCCGAATCAAACGAGAGAACACGGCCGGCGCCGGGCTAGACCAAAAGGCATTTTCAAAAATTCGTACTGTCCGTTAGGTGTAACGAAAGCTGTCTTGTGGATTGAGCTTCGGACATTTTGACTTGATAGTAGCCTTGGGCTAAGTCTAATGAAGTAAAATAGATTTTACCTGACAATCTACTTAACTGGTCATCGATATGTGGCAAGGGGTAGCGATCTTTGACTGTACGTAAATTTAAAGCGCGATAATCAATGCAAAGACGGAAATCGCCCTCCTTTTTCTTTATAAGAACTACAGGGCTAGCATAATCTGAGTTAGACTCCCTAACAATACCCGCAGTAAGGAGTTCGTCTACCTTCTGCTGAACTATTTTATTTTCACTATGCGATAATCGGTTAGGTTTATAAAATACTGGGTGTTCCGTGTTTGTTTTTATCTTCATTTCAATAAGATCACTGCATCCCAGCTCTGTTGAATTTTCCGCGAATGTGTCTCGATATATGTTTAATAAATCTAACAATCGGTTCGAATATTTACCAATGTCTCCAACATTTAAATCCAATAAGCTAAATGGATTCCTACTAGAAAGACCTAAAGACCCATTCGTTTTCTCATAGTTGTCGGTAATAGTCAGGATGACAGCTTGTTTTAAAATTTCAGCTCGTGTCAACAACTTTCCTGCCGACCAGTCTAAACATGTTTCCCCTACGTTTATAACAGTCAATGTATTGCAGCTCGGTGACAGAGTGCACTTCGGTATGTAAAATAAAGTTTTCCCTAAGGAGTACACAACCGGGTTCGTTACCAAAACATTGTTCGGTTCAAATTTTAGCGGACAAAAGATTCTAACGTCAACATGTGAGTTAGGTGGAATTTGCACAGTTTCTAGCAAGAATATCGAAGTTTTAGACACGAAGTCACTATTTTGCAGTGTCATGTTTGCAAAGGGGTCGCTGCTGTCATTGTCATGAGTTTTTATTAATTTGACTGATTTTGATGTCGTTATTAAGCTCATGTTGGGTTGATTTATTAAAGGTTGACCAACAATTAGGTCGAAATCCTTTAAGTCGGTATCCGTTATCTCGGCATATCCATCGAGATACAGATCATTGATAAATATTTTAAAATTAACTTTTCCGAGCGACGGTGAGTTCATTCCACCGAAACCTCGCATAACGACATCAGATTGTGAAATTGGCAGTTTCAATTGATTAGCAGTTTTTAAACATATGATATTGATTTTACTTCCAGTATCGATGTAAGCCAGCAGAATAAAATTGTTAATTAACACTTTCTTTTTATAGATATCATCAATTATCTCGAAAGATGTGAAATAAACATGTTGTACCTGTAAGTTTTGTTGTGGTTGCTTTGATGTTCCCGCTCCATTCCAGCAGTTGCTGGAAGGGTGACCCAGGCGCTGGCAGTGCTGGCAGCGCTCGACTCGGCAGTCTCGTGCTTCGTGTCCAGGGCGGCGGCAGTTCTAGCAAGTCTTCGTCATCGATCGCCCCATGGATGCGCCGCGTTGCCAGGTTCCTCGTAGTCTGCGTTCTCTTGTCTCCAGTACTGTAGTCCTCACTCGTTTGTAATTTTCAAGTGACGACAAGTATCTATGATAGAGTTCGGCTGGCGCAGAACAATTATACGCCTTCGCGTTTTCTCGTAGTTCCTCTGGAAGGCCTCGTATGAGACACGAGATTGCTTCTTCTCCCTCGAACTTGCACTTTCTGACTAAAGACATCTTGTCGTGGTAAAACCTTGTCATAGTTTCGCCTTCCTCCTTCTTTCTTATTAACATTTCCTCGAGCTTATCCACAAAATCTGTCGACTTCGGAAACGCTGCAGATAAGTGTGTCTTCCAATCATACCAGTCATGGTCGTAGCTTTCCAGGTCTTCATACCATTCCCTGACTGCACCCCGCAATCGCAGCTGCATTAGATAAATTCGATCACGGTCTTCCCACTGGTGGATATCGCCCAGTTCGTCGATCTTGTGCAGCCATCCCTTGACGTTGTTGTTTTTGGACTCCGGATCGAACTTCGGTAACAGTTCAGCATCTAGATGCGTGATTCGCCGCTTCAAAGTAGGTGTAGGAAAAAAAAATTCTTCGTCAGGATTTTCCATCTCTGATTTCCTCTTTCCCAAGCCATGGAAATATGGTCCGGCCATGGTAATCCCACTTCTGAGGTGTGATGAGGTACTTTTAAAGAAATCACGATGATAACTTCACACGATGTTTATTATTGAATGCGCACAACATGGGCGTATGGCGCTTCGAATATCCGAATATGGAATGACATCGCTCGGTCGCACGCAGCAGAGCGCAGACCGAAAGCTTTTCATAAAAACAAACTCTATACAAGAAAGAGAACACATACTCAATGTTGGAGGTTAACTAATACAAAAGAGCGAGACAACAGGAGATCATCTAAGTCTATCGGCTTAGTAGGAAATATGAATACACATACTACTAAGAGGTGCTTATATATAATATAGGTAATGTACATTGGTGGCAATACTAGACTAACTAATTATAACAGTAGTATCCTACAGAAAACAGTATCCTACAGTATGGAGGAACTGCTAAGAGGACTAAGAGGAATCACCTACAAAGTATTGGTAAATTTTCAATGCCAATGCTTTACAGATCTATCCTTTCTAAATACAAAAACATCACCACCACCTTTACTCGATGATGGACTTCAAAGTTATGGTCATTTTGATCAGGTGCAACTGACTGTAGGTTTCATGAAAATTTAATTGTAATAAGATGTCATATTATTTATTGGTTTAATAAGAATGTCGCTTGGTTTATTTAATGATTTTATACTGTCAATAAAGTGATCATTAAATGATTGTGCGATCTTTTTAGGATTTGTCACTATAGTATCATTTATTTTAATCTTATCTATGTTGTCTTTGGGTATTACTGATTTAGCGCTGTTTATAACATTCCAAGTTGCCTTGGATTTATTGCGGGATGTTTTTATGTAATATTCATTTTGTATTTTTCTAGTTAGTCTAATTATTCTCTTTAATCGGTTAGAATACAACTTTAGTTCATTTCGTAAATTAATATTTGGGTGCATTCAGTATTGCCACAGTAAGTCCCTTTTCCGTTTACAACCTTGTTTAATTCCCTTCTGGTTTATTTTTTGTAGATTTTTTAATTTCAACTAGTGGGAAAATCAAGTCATAAAGCAGAGAAAAAGAGTCCATAAATTTGTTAAAAGCATCGTTAGCGTCTGTTGCAGAATATGTGTCATTAAAGCTGAGCTGCGTAATGTATTGTTTAAATTTGTTCAGGTTTTCATTGCTTAGATCCCGTCTTTTAATAAACCAGCTAATAGAGTGCAACTTTTCTTAACCGGGCATTGAAATACCTTCCGGAGCATGATACCAGATTCGCAAAATACCAGATTATCAAGATACCAGATGCTCAAGAAACCAGACTAGCAAAATAACAGATTTTGTACACTTACAAACAAAAATTTTATTGTAAAAGAAAAGTTTCCTCTCGATTGAACAAAACCAAAAACAACCGGTCAAGCAAAAAAAAAATACTTTGTCTATTCCTCCGTCCATCCGTGATTCGCACGGCACGTTAAGCTGTGGGGTTACTGTCTCGGTAGAACTTATAATTATAAATGCTCAATCTAAGTGGAACCTCAATCTGCTTTCATGGTGGATACATAAATGTGTTAACAAAAAAAACTTAGTAATTCCTAGTTAGTGTATTCAATCGTTGTAGGCACACCTCTACCGCGATCTCGTCGTTAATGCAGGCAGTCACAATTTTTTCGATTTGTTTGTCTTTTCTTACATTTTTCATATTTCTTTTTTTGCCGGGATAAAAATACTAATTTTTTTTAATTTTGACTTCTTGTACAAGTGCCTCTTTCTTCAAAAGTGTGATGAATTGAAATAGTGTTGGGATTTTCGTATTGATGCGTCGGTGCCACCCCTCAATCGTATTGGTCGTTCGATTTTTCTCACCGAAGCAGGAAAAAATATTTGTAGTTATTTTTTGCATCCACTGACCCACAAAATAATCTTTGAATTTAGAAAAAAATTCCGTTTGTGGTGCTATATCGCAAATATGTAAAAAAGCTTCTGGAATCAAGTTTTTGGGTAATAAGGCCATAATTGTGCAAAGTCTTATGATTTGTCTTTCTTCACTAGTGTTTCCAAAATCAAGTTTTTTGCTCATACGATAAATAGCTTGCATGTAATGATAATAACAGCCTTTAATTTGTGCTTGTGGAAAAACTTCAGCAATGGCTTGTATCACGGCTATTTCATAGTCACATTTATACACCCTTATCTTAACCCTTAACTAGGCGCATTAATAAAATCACCCAATTAGGCGCATGGGGTATTGAGTGACCCCAAAAAACGTTGGGAAAGAAGTGTCAAAATAAATAACACTTAATGTATTTTATGGTGATTAATAAAATTCTTTATTATAATTAACTTTAAGAAACAAAAACATAGCTAGAACATTATACTTAAAAATTAATAAAAAAATGTAACCTCTCTTTAAACTTATATTTTTTGGCACGGCCGAGATCAACTTAAAAAAATATATATTAATCAGTCTCATCAGCGGATTCTTCTGTTCTGCATCCTACGCACTAAACCTTCGAGTGTTGCTGACAAATAAACTTACGACACTTGAAGCATTTTGTTGGCACTTTTTTGTCGTCCTTTCTAGGACATGATGAACAGCGTCCACGCTTAGCTGTCGATTGCTGGACTGTCTCGTCCACATCATGAACTTCACGGAGTCGTTTCTTTGTTGTTGTTGGTACAGCACGTAGTTGTATGCGACGTTTTTGGAGATTTTCCACAAGTGCTGCTGCTAATTTCTTCAAAAAAATCCGTCTTGTATGTGTGATACTCTTATCAGTATTCGCTTTGTGTATGACAAATGCGTTGAGGCCAGATATGTTTAGAAGATGAAAAAATACAGCCAGTGGCCATCTTTTTGTTCTTCTTCCAACATTATAATTACTGCAAAGTTGATCGTTACAATCAACACCACCTTTGGTACTATTGTAATAAGTAATTATTTCTGGTTTCTGAGCAGTGGCTGTTGTTTCGTCAATGGCGTTATCATCGTGCATGGTGGAAAGTAAAACTACAGCTTTCTTTGGCTTAGGGACATATGAGACTATAGTCATTTGTCTATGAAATCCGAAAACTGAACTAAATGCTGGTCTATTTTTGTCAGGCAAAAATTCGGTTTGGATGTCATGCTTCCTTTTATTCAATGTACCAACTGGTGTGTACTTGTAGGGTAATTAGACAGGAAGGATTCTGATATATATATGTAGGTAGGTTGATAACGCTCTCTTCCAATATAGATGTGAAACCTAACGGACGTGTTATTATTTGCTTCCCTAAATACTTATCATTGGCGACTTTGGTAAATAGTGATCGCGTGCAAATCAAGTTTATTTTTGATAATATTGATTGTCGAATCATCCAACAATGGCATTGGGAAAAATCAAGGAGTTCAACATAGAATCCGGCAATTGGGTCAATTACTGTGAGCGATTGGACAGTTATTTCGCGGTAAATAGTGTCAAAGACACTGAGAAAGTGGATACGCTGATTGCGGTATGCGGAGAAGATTGCTTCGACTTGATGGTAACCTTGGCGAGCCCGAAGAAACCAGCCAAACTATCATATGAAGAGCTGGTTACGTTGCTGAAAAATCATCTGAGTCCCAAGCGTTCTATCCTGGCTGAACGTTACAGATTTCGGCTTAGACGGCAAGGTGCAAGTGAATCGTTATCTCAATATGTGGCTGAGCTAAAGAAATTGGCGCGTACTTGTGAATTCGGTTCTATCTTAAAGGAGAATTTAAGAGATCAATTTGTGTGCGGTGTGCGTAGTGACATTATTAGGCAACGTCTATTTGCGGAAGAGGACTTATCGTTTTCAGCGGCCGTTAAGTTGGCTGGTTCATTAGAGGCAGCGGAGAAAAACGCGGCGGAGGTTGAGATTTCATCATGCAGCGGAGATGGCGCGAGTGTGTCAGCTGCAGGCACGAGAGGGGAGGCGACGGCAGCGGGGGTGCATCGGCTGGCGATGAGTGCGCCGCGACCGCGTAATCATACTCCCGGGGTCTCTCAACAGGGAAGTACATGTACCTCATTTTCATATGCGCAAGCATGTCACGCTTGTGGAGCAACCAACCATTTTATAAAACAATGTCGTTACAAGGATGCAGTGTGTAGTGCGTGTTCCAAAAAGGGCCATTTGCGTCGAGTTTGCCCGGAACGGGTTGCGGCAAACCAAGGCGCGTCCGCGCGACAAAATGGTGGTGCTTACCGTCGAGGCCGCGGGCGTGGCAGCCGTCAGCAGAGAAATCTTTATGTGGAGCAGTCACTGACTGAAGCTAATGACACAGATTGCGAGGAAGAAGCAGTATATCAAATGTCGTTAAACCATTACAAACCGGTAAGCATACCTATAAATGTAAACGGTCATCAGATTTTAATGGAGTTGGAGTTGGTAAACATACCGAAGTTCACTACATGTGATAGTATGGAGATGTGTGTAAACAAATCTGAACCGGTCGGTAATGGGTTATCTTCATTACTCGACAGATATAAACGGGTTTTCGACGGCGGTCTGGGGCGTTTCACTGTCGGAGAGGCGGCGCTGAGAGTGCGGCCTGACGCGACGCCCGTGTTCCACCGTGCGCGGCCACTGCCCTTCGCCCTGCGAGAGCGCGTCGACGCGGAGCTGGATATCATGCTGAGTGAGGGAGTCATCGAACCTGTGGACTGTTCGGACTGGGCAACTCCTTTAGTACCGGTAAATAAAAAAGATGGAGGTCTTAGGGTGTGTGCCGATTTTAAAGTAACCCTCAACCCGGTCTTGAGCGTTAATCGTTACCCACTTCCAAGGATCGAGGACCTTTTTTCCGATCTGGCAGGCTGTAGATTCTTTACAAAGATTGATCTGGCAAACGCGTACAATCAGATTTGCTAAACAGAGGACTCTAAAAGATACATGGTGATCAATACGCATAGGGGATTGTTTCGTTATAATTGACTGGTGTATGGACTATCCTCTAGTAGCGGAATTTTTCAGAGAATCATGTCTAACCTGCTAGCAGACATTCCAAACGTAAAAACATTTCTGGATGACGCCCTTATTGCTAATCAGGATTTAGATAGTCATTTAAAGACGTTAGAAAGGGTCTTAGATAGATTGCAATCATACGGATTAAAACTAAAACAGAGCAAATGTATTTTTTTAGCTAGCGAGGTAGCGTATCTGGGATATATCATAGATAAACGCGGTATTCGCCCAGATCCTAGTAAGGTAGTGGCTATAGCAAAAATGCCGGAGCCTAAAAACGTGGGAGAGCTAAGATCCTTTTTGGGGATGGTAAATTTTTATGCAAAATTCGTAAGAAAGATAAGTGATCATCTTAGCCCGTTATATTCCTTGTTAAAAAGGGGAGCGTCTTGGATGTGGTCAGGAGAATGTGAAATAGCATTCAAAAAAATTAAAGAATTACTGTTGAGCAGCGAAGCTTTAGCACATTATGATCCTAGTCGACCCTTAACTCTCACCTGTGATGCTAGCTCGACAGGAGTAGGCGGTTTACTCACCCAGCCTGACAGGGAGGGTACCGAACGCCCAGTGGCATATGTGTCGCGTAGGTTAACGAATGCGGAGCGTAATTACTCACAGATTCATCGGGAAGCTTTAGCTATTATTTATAGCGTGCGAAAGTTCCATCAATATATATACGGTCGACATTTTTTGTTGGTTACAGATCACAAACCATTAGTCAGCATATTTGGGCCTTTAACTGGGGTGCCAAACATGGCGGCCAGTCGTATGCAAAGGTGGGCATTAATACTATCCGCTTATGATTTTAAAATACGTTACGTCACCACGAACAACAATTGGGCAGATGGCTTATCTAGGCTACCAATAGGTGATCAAAAGGAATGTGAGATTCCAGAACAATCGTATTTACATTTCGCCTCTAACGCGTTATTGATAGATAACGGAGAGATAAAACGAATGACGTCGCGAGACTCGATCTTAGGGCGGGTAGCTAATTACGTGACAGACGGCTGGCCAGACACGGTATCAATCAAGCAATTAGAACCTTACTTGCATAGGAAAAACGAACTTTATTTAGAAGTCGGTTGTGTTATGTGAGGACACCGCGTTGTCATACCCGAGGCGGGACGTCACCAAGTATTACAGGAGTTGCACGAACCTCACATGGGTATCGTGAAGACGAAGGCCATGGCACGGAGTTATGTATGGTGGCCAGGGCTTGATGAAGCTATCGAGGCGCAATGTAAAGCATGTGAAACATGTGCGGCGGTCGCGGCCGCTCCTCTACAGAGCACGCCCGTGCCGTGGCGCTGGCCTTCACGCCTTTACGAGCGGGTGCATATAGATTTTTTGGGACCTATCGTGGGTAAAACGTTTTTGATACTAATAGACGCTCGTTCCAAATGGATTGAATTTTATAATATGTCTAGTACAACAGCGGATAAAGCAATAACCAAGCTGCAAGAATCGTGGTCGCGTTGGGGATTACCGAAACAGATAGTCAGTGACAATGGGCAACCTTTCGCGAGTAAACAGTTCAATGACTTCTTGCTTTCAAATGGGGTTCGGCATATGTACGCGGCCCCCCATCATCCACAATCAAATGGATGCGGGGAGGGGGCAGTCAAGTTAATAAAAAATGTTATTAAAAGGCTATCGTACAAAAACGTAACATTGAAGAGGCCATTTTCCAGTTTTATTGTATTATCATAATACGCCACATAGCACTACCGGGGAGTCGCCGGCGCAAATGCTACAAGGTCGCAGGTTGCGTACACGTTTAGACCTTTTAAAACCAGACGTTTCCGCTAAAGTTGAACAGGAACAGGAAAAGCAAATAAGGGCATCGACGCACGTATCCAGGGAAGTAGATTTAGGTGAATCAGTTTGTTTTAGAAGTTATGGACCAAACCGTAAATGGTCTGATGGGGTTATTACTAAACGAATGGGCAAATCTGATTACCAGATAACGACGGATATGGGGGATTTTGTTCATAGACACATTGATCAAATCAAAAGAAAGTCTTGTGTATACCCTTCGACCTCCTCAAACCAGGAAAATAATTTGAATACGGAGGAGGCGACCAGTCCGAATCATAAGCCAGCACTCGATGTTTTCCCTCCCAGCGAAAGTCGTGATGCGGAGGGCGGAGGTCAGGGTGCGGGGAGGGGCGCGGTCGGCGAGTCAGAGCCAGCGGCGGCGGCGTGGTCACCGCGGCAGATAGAGTCAACCTCATCAGCCGAGGTGATCGCGAGCCAGGCTTCTCAGTCGGAGGGGAAAAGGGTTGAGGCTGCACCGCCGGTGGTGTTTCAGCGACGAACGGGAAAAAGGGAAAGAAAGCAAGTTAAGCGTTACGGTTTCGAATTTGATTAAATAGGTTAAGGTGTTGACGCGCGCACGCATTTCTGTTTCGCTCCGGAATCAATAAATCAAAAACTATGGTTAAAATGACAATTACCACATAAATAGTGCTTACCAATCTTGCCTAATGAATATCCAAGTGAATTAATAACTAAACCCATAAGAAACTTTTCTTATCTTGGGAATATCAGTTAAAATCAGTGCAAGTGACCTCGGAAATTCGACCAACGCATAAAGGTCAATCACCCCCGCCGAGCGAGCTCACTCGACCAAGCCAAACCTAAATTTTTGCTACGGTCAGTACAAACAGACTTCATTAAATTCCTAGAAAAAGCTACTAGAGAGCATTAGAAAAAGTTTTTTCTAAAATATTACAACAATGAATAACTGTTGTTGCGAATGTAACGAAGTAACGACTGGTAGAAAATGCTTTATGCATTAAGTCCTCCTTTTTGTACTTATTTTTTGTGCAATAAAGTATTTATGATGATGATGATGAAGTAATTAGCTCAGGGCAAATAATTAAATGTCAAGCATGTAAAAATAAATATCATTACTCATGCTTAAATATAACAACGGCTTATTACTTGGGAAATAAAACCAAATTAGATAACACTTGGAACTGTGTATTGTGTACAAACGTTACGAAAAGAAACAAAGCCAGTAACGTAGAAAACGGACGTACCAATATAGACCAGGAGGTTCAGACAAAAGAATGCACTGTAGCCCAGGAGACCGAAAAAATGCCTGTCACCCTGATAAATGAGGAATCTATATCCTATGATAAATTCAGCCAGCTTATCGACCAAAAACTAGAGAATATAAGAACATCTATTCTTCAGGATATTAGAGATACCATCCAAATAGAAATGAATAATGCAATATCCAACTTAACAGTAGAATTCTTGCATAATAAAGAAGAGGTAAATAAAGAACAAAACAAAATAAAAACTAATTTAATCTTTGTTGAGAAAAAAATTAAATCGTTAGAAGCTGAAAACATAAAACTGAGGCAACAACTACAACAAATAGAATCGATTACAAAAAACAGTGCTACTATCTCCAAGAAAATCGTACTTTTTGGACGAAATGAATATGATTATGAAACTGAAGAAGACCTCATAAAGGCAGTAAATGATATATTTGCAGATATCTTGAATATAGATATCAACGGATATATAGATGAAGTAAAACGCATAGGAAAGAGAGGAAACCGTAGACCCTTGGAAATAGAGCTGGTCAATAAAAGAATGACCAAACATATTTTAGAAAATTCGAGATATTTTAAAAATACAGGATTGTCTATCTCAGCTTTTTATGACAGAGTCACACTGCAAGAACGCAACAAATTAAAAGACCAACTAATACAAGCACGCAAAAACGGAAGACACGCGATAATAAGATACAATAAACTATTTATTGATGGAAAAGAAATCCGTGCTATGGAAAATAGCACTTTAAATGCTGAAAATAACCAAATTGAAAACACCAAACCTGTTGAAAATGAAGAAATAGACAATTTATCACAACTACCCTCAGAAACCCAAAAAATAACTTCACATAAATCTTCAGTAAATACATTTCGTTAAGGGATTTCAGGCAATGTTTCAAAATATTCAAAGCATTGGGAATAAGACACTCTTAATTGAATCTTTTTCATCAGACTCTCAATACCATATTTTATCACTATCAGAACTGTGGCGCAGTCAAGAATATATAGATCTTATTAGCTTACCAGAGTATAAGATTGCATCCTCATTTTGTCGGAAAAATCATGAAGGGGGAGGGGTTTGCATTATAATAAAAGACCATATTGAATACATAGAAAGAAGAGATATAAAAGAAATGTCAATAGAATTTAAGGTAGAATTATGTGCAATAGAAATACCCAAGCTTGAATTAATTTTGATAAATTTATACAGACCAGATCGTCACATAGAAATATTTTATGAACAAATTAGTAAAGTTTTAAACAAAATCACAAGAAAAGAGAAAAATAAATATTTAATAATTGGGGGTGATTACCTAGTTGGTTCTTAAATACTGTCACTGGCCATTTATTTTAAAAATAGAACACCCAGAAAAAAAAATGAAATGGTGTTCGATTTTCACATATTTTTTGATTAATAATCTGTCAAATCACAATTACATTCGTTAATTTTTTACGATGGAGTGGACTCGCAAAGAGGACCGAGTAGCAGTAATTGCATTGCATCGTTGCGGCCATCCACCGAAGACGATATTCAACTTGCTTCAAAAATTAAAAATCACGAAGAGGTTCGTGTACCGTACCATCAAGAGGTACAATGAAACCTCTAGTGTCGATGACGAGAAAAGAACTGGCAGACCTCGTTCCGTTAGGACTCCAGGGGTCATCAAAGCAATCAAGGCGCGTATTGCAAGAAATCCCGTCCGCAAGCAGAAACTGATGGTTTTGGGGATGGGATTAACCAGAAGTACCGTAAAAAAAGTACTCAATGAAGACCTGGGACTACGAGCTTACCGAAAAAAGAGTGGACATCTTCTGAACGCGCGTCTGATAGCTATGAGAGCCAAAAAATGCAAAGTTTTGCTAAAGCGGTACGCAAGAAACAGACACCGCGATATCCTGTTTACAGACGAGAAAATTTTTAATATCGAAGAGAAGTACAACAAACAAAATGACAGGGTGTACGCTACCAGCTCTGCGGCCGCTGGAAATGCCATTCCTAGAGTGCAGCACGGCCATCATCCATCATCAGTCATGATTTGGTTGGGAGTGTCCTACTATGGCCCTACTGAAGTGCATTTTTGTGAAAAAGGTGTCAAAACCAGTGCAAAAGTGTACCAAGACACGGTTTTAGATGGAATAGTAAAAGATCTGCCCCAGACACTCTTTGGAGGACGGCCATTTGTGTTTCAACAGGACTCCGCACCTGCTCATAAGGCCAAAACAACTCAGGAGTGGTTCGAGCGCCAGAATATCGAGCTAATAAGGCATCAAGATTGGCCCTATACTAGCCCTGACCTCAATCCACTGGATTACAAAATTTGGCAGGAATTGGAGGAGAAGGTCTGTTCTAAACCTCACAAAAATTTGAGCAGCCTAAAGTCATCATTGATTAAAGCAGTGGCGGATATCGACATGAATATGGTCCGTGCTGCTTTTGATGATTGGCCTCGAAGATTGAAGGCTTGTGTGAAAAATGGTGGCAATCATTTTGAATAAATTTTGTGTTTAATGTAAGCTAATTAAACTACCTTTTTTTTAAAAAAAACTTTTTTTTAATATCGTGACTAGTTTTCATTTTATGGCCAATTTTTTTTGTGACAGAATTTAAGCACCGACTAGGTATAACATCGATGTTTTACAAAATAATAAAGAAACACGAGATTTAGTCAACTTCATGAAGACATATAATCTAACACAAACAATAAAAAAACCTACAAGAGTCACAAAAACAACATCCACATGCATAGATCTAATATTTACAAATTTCCTTAAGAGCAAATCAGACGTACATGATTTAGGATTCTCTGACCATAGAGCAACAACAATAAAAATAAATGCTAACCAACTACCTAGTCTGTCACAGCGACAATACACGATACAAAAAAGAGTTTACTCTGAAAAGAACATGTCTTTATTTAAAAACGAAATGAAACAAACAAATTGGAGTGATATAATAGTAGAGAATAGAGATGTAAATCAAAATTATGAAGCCTTTCATTCTGTAGTACAAACAGCTTTAGATAAACATATACCGATACAAATAATAAAAATTAAAAATAAACAAAAAAAGTCCTGGCTAACAAACGGCTTAAGGAAATCATGTCTCCATAAAAGACTACTAAAAACAATGCTAAATGAAACAAATAACCCTGTCATAAAAAACTTCTATAACATATACAGTAAAATATTTAAAAAAGCCGTAAGAAAATCCAAAAGGTCGGACTACATAAGAGGTATGGCTAATACAGACAATAAAACAAAAACAATGTGGAAAATTATTAATGAAAAAACTAAAAAAATAAAACAGAGAATATTAAAAAGTACAAAATTAAATTTTGGAGACCAAGTCATCGAAAACCCAGAAAATGTTGCAAATATATTTAATGACTACTTTCTGAACGTAGGCAAATGTACAGAACCAACTGAACAAAGCGGACGGCCTGTTATGCAACCAACCGCGACTTCGATGTATCTTAGACCTGTAGATGAAAGCGAAGTATGTAAAATTATAAAAAATCTCAAAAATAAACACAGTTCAGGAATAGATGAAATACCTCCAATATTATTAAAAAAGTGCTTAGATGAATTTGCTGTCCCACTTACCATCCTAATTAATAAAAGTTTTGAAGAAGGAATATTTCCCGACCGACTGAAAATAGCCATTGTAAAACCAGTTCACAAGAAAGGCGACCTACCCTCTACTCCCGAGCACTACCGACCAATAGCCATATTACCTTCATTTTCAAAGGTTTTTGAGAAAGCGATGTCAAACCAAATCTATAAATTCTTCGAAAAATATAAAGTTTTTGATGAAAGCCAAAACGGTTTTAGGAAAGCAAGATCCACTACAATAGCTGTCTATAAATATATCCAAGCTGCACTTAAGTATATAAATGATAAAAAATACGCTCTGGGAATACTTATTGATTTAACAAAAGCCTACGATAAAGTTTCATACAAAATATTATTGAGCAAATTATATGGCTCAGGCATTCGTGGACCAGCCTACTACTGGTTTAAGTCATATCTTGAAAAAAGAACGCAGTTAGTCCAAATTGAAAACTATAATGCAAAAACGCACGAATTAAAATCAATCAATTCTGAATTAAAACCACAATCCTGCTCGATACCACAGGGAAGCGTACTGGGTTGTGTCCTATTCTTAATTTATATAAACGACCTACCAAAAATTTTGAATACGGAAATTACAAGTGTACTTTTTGCTGATGATATCTCATTACTAATAAAATGTGAAAATAGTAAATCTGCTACCAACATTCTAAAAGACACTTTAACAACAGTAAAGACATGGCTAAATGAACATAATTTAAATATTAACTTGAAAAAAACCAAAATGATGCATTTCAGGCCTTATCAAAAGCCCCCGCTACAACTTAATCTAGAATTTGATAACAATAAAATAGAGACTGTAAACACCTTCAACCTATTAGGAATAAATCTTGATACCCACTTAAACTTTAAGAGTCATATTGAGAAAATAAAATCAAAACTATCGAAGTTTACTTTTGCACTGAGTGAAATAGAACATAGTACAAACACGCAAACTGCACTATCAGCATACTATGCCTATGCCTATTCGTGGCTCCGTTATGGCATAATGCTGTGGGGTAATAGTGTAGATGCGAAAGAATTGTTTATAAAACAAAAACGTTGTGTGCGTATACTCGCTCACATAAAAGAAACCGAGAGCTGCAAAACATTTTTCAAAAAATTTCAATTATTAACATTACCTTGTATATATATTTTTGATATAAGTATATTTATTTTTAAAAACAAGAACCTATTTTCACAAATTAAAGATACGCATTCAATTAATACCCGGCACAAAGATAAATTATATTTGCCCCCGTCGCGAATAAAAATGTTAAATTGTAGTCCCTATTATGTGGCAGTTAAAATATTTAATAAATTACCAACTACTATAAAGACCACACTAAATGAATCCGCGTTTATAAAAACATTGAAACAATATTTAGTAGAAGGGTGCTTCTACACAGTAGAAAGTTTCCTGTCTGATGAAAAATAATGTGATATGGCTTTCTGATCTCTTACCTTTTAAGTACTGTTTAAGTTAGTTAAGTTTACTGTTTATGCAAACATTTTGTAAAAGATTATTAGATATTAAGACACTGTGAAATATTATAGCAGTGAAAAAGAATTGTGTAATAATATATAGTATAAGTAGTGTTGCTGTACCTGATAAGGGTAGCTAAGTTATTAAGTTCTTATAAAATTGTAACATCTGTGTACACTTAGTTGCAATAAATATTTTGAGTTTGAGTTTGAGATTGAGTACCTAGTAATCCGTGTCAACTGTGTGTAAGCATGTATTCTAGTATATAAGATAATTTAGTTAAAACGATGTTGTAAAGCGTGTTGTGTAGTTGGTTACTAACCTGGAACGTATTTTGTTTATGATTCATTTCTGATTGTTAGTTATTAAATTGAGCAAGTTTAAATAGTTATTATTTATTTATTTATTTATTTATATTTAAGGAAAACTTACAGCACAGTATAACTAAGTTAAAAAACAGACAAAACAAATTACGGCCAATTACAAGTTTTCACTACTAGTAACATACTAACTTAATAACACTTACGTAAAATATTAGTAATAAAAATTACTGACGGTATGAAATTTAGCTTTACACATAATCAATATAAAAAAAACAAGTTATTTTTAAACCGAGAAAAAGAAAACAGCATTAAATTAAATTAAATTAAATTCTCAAACACAACACAAAAAAATGCTAGGATACAATGATACCACAGGTAAGTATTAAATTAATACATCAAATATTAAAAAACTTAGCGCTTAGCACCATTCTTGCTCTAGCCACAGAGAGGAAGAAAATATCGAGATCATGTAATGTGTTTACATAATTTTGTACTCGCCATAGGTAACTATTTTGTCTGTAGTTTGTTCCAACAATAGGAAGAGAAAAAATGGGTATTTGACGCCGCGATCTGCTGGGGAAATAAAAGTTCAGATTGGATAGTAAATAAGGGCAGTCTACTTGACCTGAAACAACTCTTATTAAGAAGAGAATGTCAGCTATCGAGCGACGCTCTTGTAAAGGAAGTATGTGATATTCTCGACAAGATTCAAAATAATCTGTTGAATAGATTTTATTACGATAATTCATGAAACGGAAGAACCTTTGCTGTACACGCTCTAACCTATTAATGTACACATTGTAATATGGGTTCCATACTTGTGAACAATATTCCAAGCTACTGCGTACATACGTGCAATATAAGATTTTTAGTGTTTTGTTGTTTTTAAAATTTTTTGACATACGCATAATAAAACCTAAGGCTTTAGTTCCTTTTTTAACAATATTATCAATGTGCAGGTCAAAAACAAGCTTAGAATCCTGTACAACACCGAGGTCACGCACTTCAGACACTCGTTGCAAAGCATGGCCTCTCAAAGTATAGTTAAACATGATTTGTTGAAATTTCCGAGAAAAAGAGATGTAAGAACATTTCAATGGATTAAGGTCAAGTTTATTAAGTGAGCAGTAGTTGTCAAGACGGAAAAGGTCATCTTGGAGGGCAAGCGCATCATCAATACTCGCTACCGACCGAAAGATCTTCATATCATCCGCAAAAATAAGAATATTAGAATTTCTAAAACATAAGTCTATATCTGAAATAAAAATGAGAAAAAGAAGAGGTCCCAGCAAGGAACCTTGTGGGACTCCACTGGGCACAGATACCCAATCAGACGTATAGTTATGCGTCACAACAGCTTGTGTTCTGTTACTAATGTAAGCAGAGAACCATCGATAGAGATCCCCACGAATTCCCGCCCTCATAAGATTTTTTAGCAGTAAAATATGGTCAATCCTATCAAATGCTTTACTATAGTCAGTGTAAATAACATCAACTTGACCACCCCTATCCATCTTCACAGTCACAAAGTCATTAAATACAATGAGATTCGATCCAGTAGATCTCCCTTTCAAAAACCCGTGTTGAGTGGGATTGAAAAAGTTTTTCAAGGACTGCACAATTTGTTCTTGAACAATGCCTTCAAAAACCTTGGCAATTACGCACAATTTGGAAATCGGCCGGTAATGTGTGACATCTGTTTTAGACCCTTTTTTATGGACTGGGGTGATAAAAGCAGATTTCCAAATCGATGGAACCACTCCCTCACAAAGAGACCTCTTAAAGAGTAAAAGCAGAGGCAATGATAATGATTCAGCACAATTTACCAATAGAATAGGGGGAATGTGGTCCGGACCTGCAGATTTACAAATATCCAGTTTTTTTAGTCTGTTTCCAATATCAGTCAGCCGAAACTCTATTGAGCACAAATCAGCATCATTAATGGGTTCAGCTGTAGGAAACAAGATAGAGGTACCAGAGTGAGAAACGGGGTCAGGTTCTAAAAAGTTTGAATAGAAATAATTAGAAAAAAAAATGCATATACCAGCACCTGTGCCTGCAGTGTCCCCATTAAAAGTCATCACACTAGGTAAAGCATTAGTGTTTCGCCTACTCTTCACAAATGACCAGAAATTCTTAGGATTCAGCTTAATAGAATCTTCAATCGTTGCAATATAATTATTATAACACTGACCTTCAAGAAATTTAGCTCTATTGCGCAATATGCGAAACGATAGATCATCGCACTTATTACCATAAGTTTTAAATTTGCGGAGATACTTAGCCTTCTCCTTCAACATTTTCTTCAATGCCGGGGTGAACCAAGGAGGGTGAAAAGAACGCTTGATAAGCTTTTGAGGTACATGTTCATCTCTAAGTGAATATAATAAGTCGTAGAAGAAGCTAACAGCATCATCAAGTGACCTAGAAGAGAATTCAGTTTCCCAGTTTACCTCCCTTAACTTTCGGTTTAAAATGCAATAGTCAGCTTTGTAATAGTTAAATTTTAATCTAGGAGCCTCAACAAGCAATGAAAAGAAAGCAAAGTTAATATTAATCGTTATCGCTTTATGGTGACTTTCAGTGGTAGGTACAAGGGGATCTACTACTTCATCAACTGCTAAGCAAGCATCATTACAGAAAACGAGGTCTAAAAATCTACCATTATCATTTGGAACCGAATTAAACTGATTAAGATCGTAGGAGCTCATCTGGTCAACCAATTCCATTTCATCATCAGTATTAATGTTCGAAGGAGATAAATAAGTATTACCTGGGCTAGGAGACCAAAAAATATTGCCAAGATTAAAATCCCCAACAACCAAAATCTTATCATGCGGATGCTCTGATACTATTTTACTCACATTATGAAGAAAATTTGACAACTGTTCCGAGAAACTGAACCTACGACCCACGATTTTATCACTTTCCTCGACCAAATACAATACACCTATATGCAAATTTTGTGACCCGCGAGATGCGTCCGTATTTAAATTAATAGTGATCCAGAGATCCTCTGCGGTGGAGCTCCAAGTTGGCTGCGGAACCACGGGCAGATCCCTTCGCGTAGCCAACATAACCCCGCCTCCGTAAATTTGCCTAGTGCGGTCATAGTCACGGTCGCGTCTCCACACTGTATACCTATTATCAAAAATCTCGCTATCACTTACACTTTCCAATAACCATGTCTCTGTAATCGCCACAATATCATACGAGTTTATTAGTATATTACGTAGAAAAACATTTGTTTTAGTACGTAGGCCCCTTACGTTATGATAGTACATATTCAACTTAAATGAACTCATAATATTTTATTATTAACGCAAAAAGAAAGCAGAGGGCTATGCCATCTCTGCCCAAATAAACTCATTATTAAATAAAACACAACGCGTGGGGCAATATAGTCATAATATTATAACATATTATTATTATTATTTATATCATATTATTATAACCTCTCTTTAAACTTAATTTTTTGGCACGGCCGAGATCAACTTTAAAAAATATATATTAATCAGTCTCATCAGCGGATTCTTCTGTTCTGCATCCTACGCACTAAACCTTCGAGTGTTGCTGACAAATAAACTTACGACACTTGAAGCATTTTGTTGGCACTTTTTTGTCGTCCTTTCTAGGACATGATGAACAGCGTCCACGCTTAGCTGTCGATTGCTGGACTGTCTCGTCCACATCATGAACTTCACGGAGTCGTTTCTTTGTTGTTGTTGGTACAGCACGTAGTTGTATGCGACGTTTTTGGAGATTTTCCACAAGTGCTGCTGCTAATTTCTTCAAAAAAATCCGTCTTGTATGTGTGATACTCTTATCAGTATTCGCTTTGTGTATGACAAATGCGTCGATGCCAGATATGTTTAGAAGATGAAAAAATACAGCCAGTGGCCATCTTTTTGTTCTTCTTCCAACATTATAATTACTGCAAAGTTGATCGTTACAATCAACACCACCTTTGGTACTATTGTAATAAGTAATTATTTCTGGTTTCTGAGCTGTGGCTGTTGTTTCGTCAATGGCGTTATCATCGTGCATGGTGGAAAGTAAAACTACAGCTTTCTTTGGCTTAGGGACATATGAGACTATAGTCATTTGTCTATGAAATCCGAAAACTGAACTAAATGCTGGTCTATTTTTGTCAGGCAAAAATTCGGTTGGGATGTCATGCTTCCTTTTATTCAATGTACCAACAAGAGTCAATTTATATTCAGGTGCTAGCAACTCCTTAGCCAGTTTTGTACTTGTGTACCAATTGTCAGTTGTTATGTTTCGACCGCTGCGTTTTATTGGTTGGACTAGACGTTTTACAATCTCATCTGGAGAATTAGATATTTGATATTCTCCATCTGGTTGTTTTCCAGTATAAACTTCAAACTTGCACGAGTAATATGTTTTCGAGTCCACCATGGCTTGAACTTTTATTTCGTCCTTGTTTGGTTTATTAGGCATGTAAACCTTCCCTTTAAAGCGACCACGAAATCCAATCAACTGTTCATCGATAGTGACATTCTCGCTGGGGCAATAAGCAGCTAAAAACTTACTCTCTATAATTTGACACAAATATCTTATCGCTGCCATATTATCAAGTTTGAGTCTTTCGTCTCGATCTGACGTATTGTCAAACCGCAGACATCTCAACAAAAATAGAAAACGTTTATAAGACATTGTTAGCCGAAACATTTCTACGCCTGATCCATCTTGTGCCCATAAATCAATAAAATTCAAGTGCTACCCTTTTAGGACTCCAGCCATAATCAGTAAGCCCAAAAATGCTTCCATTTCCGTACCATCAGTAGGGAGTGCATCACGATCTCTTCCGAACTTTTCCTTTATTTTATCAATATATAAATTGGTATTTGTGACCAAAAGTTCAATAACATCACTGTCAAAGAACAATTGGAAGCATTCAAGAGGACATTTGGCATTTCTTGCATACTCTTTGACTCCCGGTAAATGAAGAATAATATTTTGTGCTCGGGTCCTTACTGCGTTCGATGGTGGTACTTTAGACCATTTCACTTTCGGGCCATTTCTCTGAGTATGTCGAGATAAAAAATAATTACCTTCGGATGGTTCGGGGATGTCTTGGATATCTTCGGACTCTTCAATTTCGCTTTCTGAATCATGAGCACTATCAATAGCGGTATCAATTACCGTTTCGTCTTCCGAATCCGAACCAGAAACATCTTGCTCTTCATCGGACACGTCCTCCAGCCATTGCAATATCTGTCCTTCGTTGGACATTTCAAATCAGTAAAAAACTGAAGAAAAAAAGAAAAAGGATTAAAATAAACTCAGAAATACATAAATAAATTACGCAGTGTAAAAATACACACATACAAATAAAAATAGTAAACAATTTACTGATATAAACTAAAAGAAAGCACAAACTTAAAAACTTACCTCCGCCAAAAAATGTAACGTAACTGGTCGCATGGGGTCAGCGCTCTAGAGAGAAGCGACACGAGTTGAGGTTCTGGACGCGACTAATTTGCGTACCCCGCGGGGAGTGAGGAAGCTACTAAGAGCGTGAGCGCGCTCTAAACACTGTAAAACTTTTATTTTTCTATTTCAAGTTGCTCTGACCCCATGCGCCTAATTAAGGGTTAATGTTGAACTGCTCTTTCACAATGGTGAATAGACGTTTATACGCATTTTGACTTTTGTTAGGAAGTAGTACGTAAATAATTGGTACAAACATAACTACTTCCGAGTTGTGAGACAGGTCAACATGAATTGTGTATACCTGGTAAAATGGTTTTGGCGTTATTCTAAAGGTCCCGTCACCGTAGAACACATCATTTGTCAAAATTATCTCTTTTGCGCTTGAAATTCCAAATATTATAATTTTGTCATCATGCCCATCGTCGTATAAAAAGAAATCTTCAACAATGTGATTTGGTAACATAATATCTGCTGTTGTTTTGAAGGTACTGCTTCGAACTTTCAAAAATTCTCTACGGGCTCTATAAAGCGTTTCTTTTTTACTATCAAGGGTTGGCATTTCATGTTCTTTTCATAAATTTTTGGTACCGACTCGAAATTAGAACATACCTCAGCTTTACACTTATCCATGGTTTCGTCGATTAAATTTTTCACATCATTACGATCACAGCCATGGCGAGGTTCTTTAATGATCTTATTTTCTGTACTTAACGTTATTGATGTGTTGCAAAACTTTTTGTGATAGCAACGCCAATTAGTAGTTCCGGATTTATTCTCTACAACAAAATTATATCGATATCCATCGCAGAGTACTACAGGTTTTCCTTTGCCGCTTTTTATAAACTGTAACTCCGTTTTAGTAACCATTTTTATTTAAATTATTATTTGCAGAATTTTCTAGACTTCATTTCAGTGAAAATGACATTTGTCTAAAATGAAAGTTCATTGCAACTCCTATCAAACGCATTTGTGGCCAGTACAGTTTATATTTAGACTACGACCTTTTTGTTCTGCGATCTGATTCTACCGTAGGATTCTACCTATCAAAGCCATGTTAGAATAATATTGATGCAATCTCTTTGCATTGGTGGATCCATAATAAAATAAACATGGTACGATGATAGCTAATGCTATGTATGACGCTAGTTTGAACCGCTCCGGAACATAATTATTATACCAGACATAGGATATCTACTTTTATCCCCAAACCCAAACAATTATCCATACGTGACTGTACTTCTGGTGTTTTGCGAATCTGTTGTTTTACTTATCTGGTATTTTGCGAATCTGGTATTATGCTTTTGAAGGTTGAAATAGTTGGGCAGTGTGGTCAGATAAAGCTAGTTCTTTGATCACACTTTTACTCCGCCTCATATCGTTAATAGGACTTGGGTGCTCTATTTTTCCTAAAACGTTTTCCTTCATATACCAAATTTGGTCGCGTGGTATAGGCCGAATTCCGGTTGTCGAATTTAGTAAAGTGAAATATTGCTGCGAGTGAATACGTGCTACAGGGAGGTCCCAGCAAACCATCCCATGCGATAGAAGAGTATACAGCATTGCAGCTGTGTGTAAATCGTCCATTGAAAGAAAGAAAGTGCGCATGATAATTGTCCTTGAAAGTGAAAAGGATAGCGATAGACTCGTACATGTACATCATAATTTTTTGTCGTCCTTTCTAGGACATGATGAACAGCGTCCACGCTTAGCTGTCGATTGCTGGACTGTCTCGTCCACATCATGAACTTCACGGAGTCGTTTCTTTGTTGTTGTTGGTACAGCACGTAGTTGTATGCGACGTTTTTGGAGATTTTCCACAAGTGCTGCTGCTAATTTCTTCAAAAAAATCCGTCTTGTATGTGTGATACTCTTATCAGTATTCGCTTTGTGTATGACAAATGCGTTGAGGCCAGATATGTTTAGAAGATGAAAAAATACAGCCAGTGGCCATCTTTTTGTTCATCTTCCAACATTATAATTACTGCAAAGTTGATCGTTACAATCAACACCACCTTTGGTACTATTGTAATAAGTAATTATTTCTGGTTTCTGAGCTGTGGCTGTTGTTTCGTCAATGGCGTTATCATCGTGCATGGTGGAAAGTAAAACTACAGCTTTCTTTGGCTTAGGGACATATGAGACTATAGTCATTTGTCTATGAAATCCGAAAACTGAACTAAATGCTGGTCTATTTTTGTCAGGCAAAAATTCGGTTGGGATGTCATGCTTCCTTTTATTCAATGTACCAACATGAGTCAATTTATATTCAGGTCTGGCTCATTTGCCTATGAAATATATTACTTCCGGCTATAGATATATAATGCAAAAATCGCCAAAAACTGAGAGGGTAGCACGGTTTAATAAATATTTCAACCGATTCTGGTTAAATGAAACTAAATTCATTAAAAAATGGTGTTGCCAAGGAGAATAATTAAGAAATACAAATCACCTTGAAGGTTGGCACTCGCGATGAAACCGTTTTATTGGGCAAAATAGACCCTCAATAGCTAAAGTATTGGACATTTTAGTGAAAGAAATGAAAATGAGGGACACAAGGACGACAAGAAAAAATGAAAACTATTTATTAATTGATAGTGAAATTAATGAAGCTGTGGAAAGCTTAAAGGCAAAAGAAATAAGTGTTGGCCACTGTGTAGAAATAATTTCCCCGTTTATGTTTTAAGTTGATGCAGATGTAAGTTTATGTTTTAGTTGGAGAAGTAACCGTTTAATTTCCTTATAAAATGACAATATAATAATAAATTATTATAGTTCATTTATATATTCATGTTGTTTTTGTGTCGGCATTATATCATGTGGAAGTACCAGGAGACCAAACATGGCTAAGAGGTTTCAGTTATGAAAATGGACAAAAACTCCACATTCGTAACTGGCTCGTAGCTGGTTACGAATCAATGATAAAAAGTCCACATTCGTAACCGGTTACGAAAATTTGGTTACGAATGTGGCTGAAGGGATCTTATCGCTGCCATATTATCAAGTTTGAGTCTTTCGTCTCGATCTGACGTATTGTCAAACCGCAGACATCTCAACAAAAATAGCAAACGTTTATAAGACATTTGGTTACGCGCTTTCGTTGTTCACATGAAATGTGTGTTGACGCCATCTAGGGTGAAATGTGTGAACCTTTTAGCTCGCCAAAATGGCGCACGCAGCGTCGTAGATGCTCCGACAATCCCCGAAGACTTCCGAATGCACACGATCGTTCGGATTGTAACGGACGAAAAAACAGACGCTTCCCAAACGCCTACAAGCCTACAACCGCCTTATATTTTCCAAATAATTATATTTCTTGGGGGCCCTCACGCGCTAGCTGCTATCAGCTTCTGTTCTTGAACTATTCTCGTGCTGTGCTGTGCTATGCTGTGCTATATGTGCAACAACAATATTTATTACCAAGGAGGTTTGCTGCTGCGCTTGCACCAGAAGAAGGATCCATGCCAGTTATCGGTGAGTGCATTTTTACCCTTGGCTAGTCTACATTCTTTTGTGTGAACACGGTTGTCCAATTTATAGGATATCTCATCATCACCCTGATTAAATTTATATTAACAGCTCCGCTACCGCATCACCATAATTTTGGTTCATTCGAACCGGATAAAACCAGCGCTCGCTGCTATCATACATCCATCCCTTGTTTGTTAGCATCTTTCATAATATTAATTTATATTATATTTGTGTTTACAACTGTGCATTTAATGTTAAATTGTTATAATAGGCAATTCACATTGAATTTATAGATATATAACCGTCACCTTGGTAATCGCTTGATCTACAGTTTGTACGTAGATATACTTGTTCAAGAACACCTAATCGTACTTTTCGCAATTAATTTTTGCTTTGTCATTCTTGGCAATTGTTGTTTGTTACCTATTTGTATTGTAACGGTCTCCGTGCTTCCAACCCAAAGCTTGCATCTGTAAGCGTACAAAATGGCGCTCGATAAGTCTGCAACAAAATTAAAACTTGTCATTGCTAAAAAGGAGGCAATATTTTCGATAGTCAATACTTTATATAATACTGCAAAGAAAATAGTACCGACTGAAATAGATACTAGAAGAAAACAAGAATTTTTGGCCGCTTCTTCGAATATCGAAAAATTATATAATAACTTTAACGATTTATGTGATGAACACAACGCATTATTATTAGAAAAAGACCCTGAGTGTACGCTTAATTTCAATAATTGGAACGCATTCGAAACATTGTTTACCTTCATACAACACACACGCTCGGGTTTATTAGAATCTCGCCGTTTGATACAAAGTAAGCCGCACTCTAATAACTATGCTGGCGGGCTCGAACCTCTCGAATTGGTTAGGTTTTCCGGTCATCCAGAATCATGGCCGCTTTTTTACCAAAGCTTTAAAACAAATGTTCATGAGAACAAACAGTTACCTGACGCTCAACGCGTACAGTATTTGGTAGGGAAGTTAAGTGGAAGTGCTCTTAACGTGTTCGCAGGAATTGTACCTAACGAAGCTAATTATACGACCATTTGGGATTCTCTAGTAACTAAATACCAAGATAAGAGGTCCCTTGGGTCTATGTACCTTAACAATTTACTCGATGTAAAACCCGTTTCCGATTCACCCGATCAGTTAAATAATTTTGTTGAACGAATTCATTCTTCGTGGGCCGCATTAAAACAGTTAGAAATTAATGATCTACCTGATTTCATCTTCACGCATCTTGCTCTTAAAAAACTAGATTCTCAGTTACTAGACAAGTTCGAGTCATCTGTGCGCGAGAGAGAAATACCTTCAAGTTCAGAGCTAGTGAGTTTTGTGCGACATCGCATCAAAACCCTAGAACGATCTACCACGGCTTCGCGCCAGACAATTAGTCGCCAAACTCAAGAGTCCAATTCTCAGATTCGATCTCGCAATTACACGCCGAAAGTATCGCATACTTTTGCTATTACAGAAACTGAGGTTAACAAACCTGCTTGTGCTTTCTGTAAAAACTCGCATCACACTCATTTATACGAGTGCGCGGAATTTAAAAAACTATCAGTGGAAGCACGCTTTAATTATATTAAAGATAAAAAAATGTGTGTCAATTGTTTTAGTACAAAACATACCACCTTTAATTGTGGTTCTAATAACACTTGTAAACAGTGTCATAGAAAACACCATTCGCTATTACATTTTAATAATCACACGCAACAATCTAAGAATGTAGTGGGATCTGAGAATAGACACCGCCCCCACACAACGCCATCATCATCGTCTATGTCATCGTCGTCGGACCGCGAACCGGTGTGCATGCATATAAGCACACACACACCTACACTCGTAGCGACATCTTCTAAGAGTGAGTGTCATACCGCTACCGTGAGCGGAACCGATGCTTCGCTTACCCTACATTCACAAAACAAAACTGTCGATAATAATTTAGACAAAATAATTATTTTGCCTACCGCTCAAGTATACGTTCCTAATAATGAGAAACCTGTTATTATTAGATGTCTGGCTGACAGTGCGTCACAAAATAATATAATTTCACTCGCATGTTGCAGTAAATTAAAACTTGAAATTCACCCGCTTATTAATACGTCGTTGAAAACAGTAGGCTCTATTTCGGCTCCTATTAAAGGTTACGTAAAGCTTACAATTCAATCGCGCTTTTCAGACGCTCAATATAATTTGACACTGCTAGTAGTGGATCATATCACTGATCAGTTGCCAACGCGTATGGTCCATGCACCAGTTATGGATCATTTTAAAAATTTACCGCTCGCCGATGAGTGCTGGAGCTCGCCCGGAGACATTGACGCGATTCTTGGCGCTCAGATGTTTGCGTTTATCTTGCTAGGAGGTAAAGTGATACCGCCGTCTCCTGCACAATCCGCTGACCTTTTGGATACGCCTAACTCTTCTCCGTACGCTCTCGAAACAACGCTTGGCTATATTATCATGGGAGAAATACCCCAAATTAACTCGAAAAATATAGTCTGGTCCTTCGGTCCCTTGATAGATAAATTAAATAAAAATATGGAAAAATTCTGGGAGCTCGAAGAAGTGTCCGCATTAAATATTATAAGTCCGGAAGATAATGACTGTGAACAGTTGTACGCATCGACAGTCACGAGAGACTCTTGTGGTCGCTATATTGTTTCACTGCCCTTTAGTGGAAGTCCTAAGTCTTTAGGTCATTCATATACATAAAATATCATTCATATGCATCAAATGCAAACTTAGCATATGACTCCTTCATTGAACTTTTTAAAGTTATATATGACTTGTGTTTTCCAACAAAACTTGTTAAAATGACTGTGAGAAAAAAGCCAAAATGGATAACCTCGGGACTTAAAAAATGCAGCCAAAAACAACGTGAACTTCTTTGGGCATTCAGATAATATTATTAACAAAATTAAACTTAAAAGGTATACACAAAGATTAAGAAGGATAATAAAACTCACACAAAAGGCACAAAATAATTATTTTATCACTACATCGGAAAACAAATCCAAAGCAACTTAGCAGGTTATAAGTAGTTCAAAAAATTCATTTCCAAAAGAACCAATAACAAGAATAAAAAAGACGACACAATTTTCACAGATCCCCAAGATATTGCAAATGAATTCAATAACTATTTTATAGATGAAATTGTAAATCTTTCTTCTAATAAAACATATGAAAACCAAAAACTTAAAACTACTTTAAAATCAATTTTTATAGCACCAACCATACCTGATGATATTATTAAAATTGTAAAATCACTAACAAATAAAAAAACTGTAGGATATGATGGAATATCGACGGTTGTTATTAAATTTGTCATCCACGAAATAGCACCACATCTGAGCCATATATTAAATTTATGTTTAAGTGAAGGTATATTTCCTGAAAAACTAAAGACAAATGTCATAAAGCCACTCTTCAAGCACACTGACAAGCAAGATATGAAATATTATAGACCTATAGCAAAAACACCTATAATATCTAAAATATTTCAGAAGGTTATATATCAGGCACTCTATATATATTTTAATAAAAATGACATCTTATCGATAGAGCAAAAGGGATTTAGAAAAAATTATTCCATAAATATGGCTATTTTTGATCTACTCAAAGCTATAATGCCTAACGTTGACAAAAGAAACCCAGTGTGTACATTATTTATGGATCTTACAAAAGCATTTGACTTTGTAAAGTCGTTTGCAATAGAATCCAACAATCATGTAAACAAACCAAATTGTCACGATTACTCCGTAATCACATACATTTGACGATCAATTATGAACATAGTCTGATTTCAACGAACGCACCATTGTTTTCACATTATCTTCAACACGATTTAACTTTTATTTATAAGTTAAATTTGTTAAAACATTTGCAACGTAAAAATTTCGAAGTATTTGACAAGCTGTCATCTTAGTTTTTTACTCATCGAACTCTATAAGTCATTGAAAAGTTAGTGTTGTTCGTAATCTGAAGTTATCTTTTATTTTTAATTTAATAAATTATTTTAATTTAATATTATTTGAATACAATAAAAAATTTTTTTCAAGAGCTTAATATAATTAACCAAAACGGATTGTATCCTAAGCCATAAAAATAATGGTTAGTTTTTAAAAATTGACAGGTGGCCATTTTGTTAGAATTGTCATTCACAGTCATTCACTGTTCTGTGGGTTCGCTGTGCATTAGTGTTTTCTGTTTCCGTTTTCTGTTTCCGATTTCTACGACTTTGCATTCTCATTTTGGACTTTTGTTTTGCTTTAAGATTTGGCTGGACATATTTTTCTTGGAACGATGACCTTTGCACGGCATCACGGACTTTGATATAGCATACGATTGGTATTTTTTCTCAAGGAGTAATCAGGAGGTAAGAATGATTTAGATCTATTACCTACAACGGAAATCTATTAGACGCACTTTAATATTGTATTGCCCTCGTAACTAATTATTTGAATAGATCACAATTACTGAAATGTATGTGTGTAAAATTATATTTGTTTTTAAGGTTATAATGAGCGAGCCGCAGCCAGGTTCGTCGGGGACTGCTCCGCCGCCGCCGGTCAAAAAACCAAAATTGGCTGTTAAAAAACAGTTATCGCAAAGGGAGAAAAAAATTTTGGTGAATATTTATAATCACTTGGAGAAAACCTCTCACTATGACATCACTATGGGCATAAACAATACGCTGTCAATGTCAGTCCGCCATATTTGTTTACATGATTGTTGGATTCTATTGCAAACGACTTTAGATCATGGAATCTTACTTAAAAATTATCATCATATGGCGTCAGAGGTACTGCTTTAGATTTAATAAAATCATACTTAGAAGGTAGGAAACAGTATACTGAAGTTACTGAAATTAATACCATCACTAAAGTGGAAACAACTTATCAATCCCACGAAAGATCAGTTGTATGTGGTGTTCCACAAGGGAGCGTACTTGGACCATTATTATTTTTAATTTATATTAATGACATGCCCAATTGTACACAGCAACCAATGGTCCTATTTGCAGACGACAGCACTGCTATAATTAAATGTAGTAATATAAATTTATATGAAAATGACATAAACAATACACTAAATAACATAATTACCTGGTTGAATAATAATAAATTAATAGTTAATGTAGGTAAGACAAACATAATGCAATTTTATCAAAGATCATGTATAATTGACAATTTAAATATTAATTACAATGGATATACAATCGACGAAGTGAATGTGACCAAATTTTTAGGATTAACTATTGACAATAAACTGACATTTAAACAGCATTCTGACGGTCTATGTGTTAAGCTAAGTAAACTTGCTTACGCTCTTTATAAATTGACGCAAATTGTTGAACGTAAAGCAGTTCTAACTGCCTATCATGGATATGTCGTCTCAATTTTACGTTTTGGCATCATCTTCTGGGGGAACTGTACAGAAAAAGGTACATTGTTTAAAGCACAGAAAAGGTGTATTAGGGCTATATGTGGACTCAAAACATTTGAAAGTTGCAAGCCACATTTTAAGTCACATAAGCTCCTCACATTACCTTGTCTTTATATTTTCGAGACATGTATTTTTGTTAAATTAAATAATAATCTTTTCCTCTAGGTATCTGATACTAACAAGAGAAACTTTTGGAACAAGGACAGATTATACATAAATAAATACAATACAAGACTTTTACACAGAAGTATATTTGTCATGGGCCCTAAATTATTCAATAAAATTCCAAAAAAATGGAAAGATGTCAGTATTAATGTATTTAAAAATAAATTATTCAATCTTCTAATAGAAAAATGTTATTATACAGTGCAAGATTTTATTAATGATGAATCAATCTAATTTAATGTTGTAACATAGATATTTGTTATTTTTATATTTGACATATTTTATTAATTTAATCAAGGTATTTTATTTCCTTTGTATCGAGCCTGGGACTGATACCTGAGAAATTTGCATGTATATTATGTAAATAAAATTTCCTGTTCTATCTACTAATATAGGCATAATTATGTAATTGCATGCTGTCGTAAATGTGGAATGCACAGTAATTTTATATCCATACGCCTCTCGGCAGAGTGTAGAGCACATAAATTATCATAAGATCAAATGTAATACTACCTACATTCATGAATAAACGCATCTTATCTTATCTTATCTTATCTTATCTTATCGAAATAATGGTAGAATAACTGTACAACTGTCGGTAGGTTCAAAATAGGCTACGAGGGCCAAGTATAATTTATGTAAATGAAAACCGGCGGAGATATAAGAGGTCAAAATTATGCTTTTAATATGAAATATATTTGAGCAGCGGACTGACTATAGGGGTCGAAACGGGTCGAAAGTTGTTTTTGTAGATAAACGGCACGAGTTCAAGGTCAGGGCTGAGAAATTTCTTGAGAAATGAGAAAATATAAATCGGTTTGGAAACCAAAGACTGTTCCACAACTGGGTGGGCGGATTGTTGCGTGCCAGTTGCGTCTAACAGAGGCCCGAGCGATGTGTCGCCGGCCGCTGAATCACCACCTCTTGGAACAATGATGGTTACGAAGCAGATGATGAGGGGACTAGATATAAAAGATGTAATATCTAAATAATACCTGCGGAACTTGTATAAAAGGTAAATTTTCATCCTTACCATGACCGATTGTCAACTGAAATTTTAGAAATTATACACAGTGACGTCTGTGGACTGTTCGAAACGGAATCGATTGCTGGATCCAGATACTATGTATCCTTCATCGATGACTTCACCAGGTACTGCTGTATCTACTTCATTAAAAACAAAAGTGAAGTAATCGAAAAGTTCAAAGAGTACAAAAATGGAGTGGAGCTGTTCACAAAGAAGAAAATTAAGCACTTGCAATCGGATAATGGTGGCGAGCACAGAAACCAAGAATTTGATGACCTACTGGCAAAATGCGGCATCAAAAGGAGACTGACAGCACCATACACTCCGCAACAAAACGGCATAAGTGAACAAAAAAACCGATCACTGCTGGACAAGGCCAGATGTTTAATGATGGAAGCAAATTTACCCTCATGCTTATGAGCTGAAGCAATAAACACAGCCAATAATTTATAAACCGGAGTCCAGCAAAAGCTTTAAATGGAAGTACTCCATACGAAAACTGGGTTGGCAAAAATCCAGCCGGAAACCATTTACACATTTTTGGCAGCAAAGCATTTATCTTAAACAAAAGACGAAAAGGCAAATTCTCCCCTAAAGCCATCTAAGGAATATTTATGGGATACGCCAAAAATGATAAAGGATTCAGACTCTATTTACCCGATCAAAACGATGTTATAATCAGTCGAGATGTCAAATTCGTCGAAAAGATGTACTACGATGACACTCATACCAAACCAGTCCTTGGCGATAGCATACAGAGACCTGAAAAAGAAAAAGAAATGGTGATACAACTTAACAACAAGAAAAATCATCAAAATTCTAATTTACGGATTCAGGACCCTCTTTTCTTGACAGATATGTCCTCCTCAGATGCCAACAACTCTGTAACAAATACAAATGAAAATCTGTTGCCATCCGAGGATGAGGGGGCTGAAACTGCTGATCAAGACCAAACTTCATTTGATGAAGATGAAGGGGCTGAGAGTGGTGGATACCAAACTCCACACGAAATAAATGAGAGAACATCACAAAGACTCACAAGAAATAGAAAGAAACCTGCATGGTTAAAGGACTACCACTTACAAGATGATATGGAAGAAGAAAGCTTGCTCGCGTCAGATATGTTATACTTGTCTGAACAAAATGGAACAGAAGATGACTGGCACGACGCAATCAAAGCTGAAATACGAGCACATATAAAGAATTAGACGTGGAAAATCACAAAGAAAACCACTGGCATGAAGCTCATCGACTACAAACTTGTTCTTAAAACAAAAACTGGACTGGATAATACGGAAACAAAGAAGGCAAGACTTGTTGCTCGGGGATTCACCCAAAGACCTGGAATAGACTATAATGAGACTTTCGCGCCTGTGGCCAAGTTAAGCTCCATCAGAACCATCGTTGGAATGTCTGTCGAAGAAGGCATGAAATTGAAGCAGATGGATGTCACGACAGCGTATCTGAACGGCGACATAGAGGAACACATCACTATGAAGGTACCTGAAAACCTGGAAAAGTATGTGACAGAAATAATTATAGATGAGAGCGAAAATAATGACCTGACTATATACAATAAAGCTAAAGACATGTTAAAATGTATTAGAGACATTAAAGGAGAAAAAGTCTGCAAACTACAACGATCCTTATATGGTCTACCAGGGATGCACAGACTTATTAAGACTAGGGGCCACTCGGGCAAATTATGAACTGATGGCGGGCCGCCAGAAGTATAGGTAATTAAAGACAATAAAGATGTATTAAAATTGAAAAAGAATTTATTAATTGGAAGCGTGGCACTGCATAGTGCTTACAATCTTTTTTATATTTGGCTCAAATTTACTTGTAGCAACACGTAAAACTACTTCCAAACTTTCGTTTGCAAGGCGGTTTCGATTTTTTGTTTTATTATTATTTAGTATTGAAAAGGTTTGTTCACATATATAGGTAGAACCAAATAAGCTGGCACATTTCAGAGCATTTATGCGCAACTCTTAGTACGTATTTTTATCAATGCAGCGGTAAAAGTTCAGCAAGTCTCCTTCGTTGAATTTGTTGCGTAAATCTTGATCGTTTTGAATGTCGATAATTTCTAACTGCATTGACTCTGGCGCATTTTCAACAGAAATCGTGAAAGGATTGCTGAATATGTCCAACAGAGGTTTCACTTTTTTAAACTCCGAAAATCTGACTTGAAAAGATTGAATCAAAATATCCAGCTTTTCTACATAACCGAAATTAATCGCAGTTTTGTTGAATTTTTCAGCCATTTTCTTATAATTTGGAAAATGATTGTTATTTCCAGAATGAGAGGTTTTTTTTGAGTATTAAAAAAAAAACGTAGTTTCCAAGAACTCTGTAGATGGCATTGAACTAACTACGTCACTAGGTGCCAAAGCCAAAACGCTTTAAAAAAAACTAAATGACTGACACACACACTCGTTTGCTTCCAAATGTAACCTAACCTCTACTCGCGCTTTGTTAAAATTCAGTTTTGTTTGTTTGTTGTTTTCGTAAAGTTTTGGTTTCGTTGTTTTATCTTTGTTATTATTGTTACTGTTAAAACCTGTCTGCGGTTTTTCGTCATGAGCAAAGACTATGGTTCTTGGTCCGTAGCGGACCTAAAATCCGAGCTTCGGAAGAGAAACGCGAAATTAACAGGAAAGAAAGCTGTTCTCGTACCAAGGTATGTACTTTAATGGTGCTGCATATAATCCTTTTATATTTATGTTATAAATTTCAATAACCGTGATATTTAAGCAACACTCGTGTAGAGGAATGTAAACAAATGTAAACACCTATTATGGTCGTTAATAACGTTGATGTTTTACTCCTAACTTCTTTATTGTTGCAGACTTGAGGATTACGATAAACTGTTCGGGCCCCTCATCACCGACCCGGAAACAGTGTATAAAATTGCACTTCCACCACCTCAACATTTTCAAGATGTCACCAGTAGCTCACCAATGCCATCTTTAAACAGTGAGGAAATGGAAATGTTCTGCCGTCTCACAGATAGAGAAAATATTACTACTTCACATAATATGCATGATGAATACTTCTTAATGTCATGCCGATTAGCTGAAGAACATGGTGATTACTATGTGACTGGTATGGTTTTATCGGAAATGAGAAAAACCATTGTGTACAATGTAGTTGTGAAATTGAAAAACCACCTCGTACTAGAAGCACAATGTGAATGTGCGGCTGGAATGGGGCCATATGCTCAATGTAAGCACATTTTAGTTGTTATCTGTGGTATAATTAACATGCATCAAAATAAAAGCATCAAACTAAAAGGAAGTGTGACTTCCAGCCTGCAGACATTTCATCAGCCAAGAAAGCTGCACACTGGAGAGCCCATAAAGGCCGACTTGTACTAAAGGTCAAACAAACAAAATACAAAGAAATGATATCTTTTGACCCAAGACCCATTGTTGAGACTCCAGAAGATTTTACCAAAACTTTTAAAAATGCAGTAGCCAACTTCTGTGGCCAGAGTAATCAATGTAACGTCATGCCAATAGCACAGATCATCAAACCAGCTAATAAGCAAAGCATATATGCAGACCATGATTATCTTCAACTGACACAAGAACAAGAATTTTTAGAGCAAAGAAATTTAAATGAGGAGGAAAGACATGCCTTTGAATAAACCGCAAATTATGGAAAAAGGAGCGACTAACGCGGATCCATAGCTCCAATTTTGGCAACATTTGCAAAAAAACCAGTGGTGAAAAAAAAATTGCAGCTTCTCTAGTTAAAGCTTCAAATTTGTTTACCCCATCCATCAAACATGGGGTAAAATATGAAGATGAGGCTGTGCGTGAATTTGAAGCAAACATGCACATGTTGAACGAGAGTTGTGTAATTGTTGTACATAGTGAATTTCAATTCTTGGCTAGCACACCAGACCGACTAGTAGGCTCAGACAGTGTACTTGAGGTCAAATGCCCATATACTGCAAAAGAAATGAACATATCCCCAGAAACAGTGCCATATTTGTACCTCTGTGAAAAAGAAGGGTGTTTGAAACTCCATGAAGAACACAATTATTACTATCAAGTACAAGGCCAGCTGCTATGTACTGGAAGACAAACAGCTTACTTCTGTGTGTACACAATTACAGATTTTAAAATGATAATTATTAAAAAAGATGATAGTTTTATAACAGCAATGTTGCAAAAACTGATAAACTTTTATAATTTACATTTTAAAAATGTTCTTTTAAATAGATATTTGTACAATAAAAAATAATAAACTTAGCAGATTTTTAATTTCTGACATTACCACCCAAACTTTTAACTATTCAATCTACAGGGTGAAATCAACACCATTTGACAAACTTTCAGGGCTGAATGGACTTTTTCCATAAGACAAATTTTCCTGCTTAAAATCAGATGTGCCACACAAAAGCTGAATCAATAACTTCTTGACCAAAATGAATGGTAGAGCATGGATTTCTTTTTCCATTAGGTAATTAGTCCTGGAGAAAAGTTGTTCTTAGTCATGAGCAGATTCATTGCTGATAGTTTGTAGAATGTCTTCAATTTCAACCTGTAGGTAGTTTACAAGTATCTGAATAACGAAATAGGTGTACGAGTATGATCATATTTATAGCTTGCGTGGTATGGAAGAAATGGAACCATGGTTCTATTGTTTTCAATGCTACATTAAGGGGCACAGGGTGGTTTGTGCAGAGTTTCATTCATGCCATGCTCTATTAGGGCTTTATTATTATGATTTATAAAATGAAAACACATTTCTACAGGCTTATGCATTTTTATTAACAATACTTGAGCGGAAATTAACTAACATAGCACAAATGAATACAATGTCACTGGACAACATTGTTTCAGTCTGATTTAAGGGTTGAGACAGTATTTTATATGTTTTCAATAAGCCAATTATCCTTTCCACATGAACTCTTTTGCTGGCTACTTTCCGGTTTGATAAAAGTGTTTGTGGACCAATTTGATTACCTTTCTTGAAGAATGATGGCATATTAACCTTAACTCCATATGGCATGAAAATATCTTGAACATTTAGGCCTTTATCTACCATTATTTCATCGTTGTAATCAAATTTGCTTAGTATAGAACTTCTTTCTATGATTTGCCTGTCGGTGGCCGATCCACCATAACATGGGGACACATAATTTATCATGCCACTGGGAGTAATCCCAATAAGAAATTTGATGGTATTTCTATTTTTGTACATAGAATATGTAACTTGTTGCGCAAAGGGGAGTTTTGGTTTTTTTATTGGGCATTCTGTTGCGTCTATAACAACCCGTGTTGATGGAAACTTATCATAAAAGTCTAAAGGCATGTACGCTCTGACACTATCTTTATCAAGCCAGATATCTACGTTTTTCCACTGAAGTGACATAAATCTAATCCAAGTTATGAAGATATTATGCACCTGGTCTATTGTGATAGCAAACATCATTGCTATTTCCTCAAAGGGTTTATGTCTGCGCAGGATTAAAACAGTTATAAAAAACTGTTCTAAAGCATCAACTTTCTTTGGAGGCTTTTTATAAAAATAATTTAATTTATTTACACATTGCCCTAAGGTTTGGAAAACAAACAACAGTTTTTTGAAATTCTCGAGGCCTGTGTAAAAATGAATCGCTTTGTCATTGTTCTTGTAATAATGAATGCTCTGCGTGCCTTTATCTTCTGTTTGAGTGTAACTATCATGTTTTTTAGTAATAATGCTAACATTCTGGGTCTGAACATATTTCTCATGGCATTCCCTGTTATCCAATGAACTTTCTTGACATGTTATTTCTTCAATTTGAGCAATCTCTAAGTTTTCTGCAGTATTCAACTCTCCCATTTCGAGATCAATATTGCTAACATATTCTGAATGTAGTTGCCTGTCAGACTGGGCTTCTTCAATATCACATTTTAATGGACCCTCACTTGACTCACAAGGCATGGTATTGCAATAAATTTGCTCTTCTACAAATGATATTGGAGGAGCTGTAAAAAAGAAGAAACGTTAGGTACCTACATATTATTATTGTTATGACTTTTTTTCATAATTTGATACAGTAAGTACCTAAATGTAAAAAAATGCTTACTGCGTGCATATGTCTTTTGAATTTGAGCAAAGTTGAGAGCCAGCGACTCTTGATGTTCATCAGGTTCTGGAGCAGTGCATGATGATGAATCTTGATCTTTGGATGTTATGGGAGGTTGAGATGCATTTTTCCTTGGAAATATGGACGGAATGGCTGTTTTCTTCAATAGTTTTGATGCCACATCTAAAAATAGGTAAACTATTATTAGAATATAATCTGAGATAGAATAAATGTAATCTCTGTTGAATTTTGAACAAATGAAAGTACATACAATACTAAACATTGATGAACTTACTTGGTTGTAACACCGACAATGGTGTTCTCACAAAATCATTTGGTTTAAAGTGTGCTGAGCATATGTGCGAATGCTTTTTTAAGGTCCGTCCAGGTTTAAAATGTACGATGGCTTGTACCCATTGCGCTTTACGACTTTCATCTTTAGGAAAAAGATGTATGCCTTCATTTTCACACAAATCCACGAGGCAAAGACTTCTCTTCTTTTTCTCTTGGGACATTCTGGCGTGGTAAACCAATAAAAGGACTGGTAAATATTTTCTCTGTCTCCTTGCTGTTATTATTTATTTTCAAAATGTCAGATCAGATAGACAGATGTGATGTGATCATGTGACAGACATCAATTACTTTTTTATATACGTTTCGTTTTACGATCTAAAAATTACATCCAGGTGAAATAATCAAAAAATGATGTGACGTTACTGGCGTTCCGTTCCTTGCAGTAACTTACCAAGTTCAGAGCCATCTATCCAGCGAGAAGGGAAGAGTTAAAAAAAAAAGAAAAAAAAATCCCTCATTCAATTGCGATCTGACAAGTGTCAGTTTGCATTGAAAGGATGATACATGAGCGTAGAGCTGGGATATCAGTTGATTTTTGCCTTGAAGCCGTGTGTTCAAAACATTCAAATGATTTGTAATGTCAACTAAAAAAGCCAAATCACACAACCAATCAGGATTTTTAAGTTCCGGGACATCCTTTTCCTTTTCCGCCAGAAATATTCCAATTTCTTCTATTAAATTTGGAAATCGTTCCAGTGTCAATCCACGACTTAGCCACCTTACTTCTGTATAATACAGTAAATCTCCATATTCGCTTTCGATGTCATCAAGGAATTGTTTGAATTGCCTGTGATTGAGTCCTCGTGATTTTATGAAATTTACAGTCGAAACTACCACTTTCATGACATTTTGAAATTCAATTTTTTTAGAACAGAGGGCTTCTTGGTGTATAATGCAGTGAAACTGCATGAGATCTTCAGCGTTTATGTTTTTTTCTTGCAGATGCTTTTTCAGCAAAGTAACTAGCCCAGAATTGACACCAATCATCGAAGGAGCACCGTCAGTCGCAACTCCCGATAATTTTGATAAGTCCAAATCAGTTTTTGAACACTCATCCAAAAGTAGATTGAGTATATCAACTCCTCTGGTTTGACCTTTCAATGAACACATTCCTAATAACTCTTCTAAGACTTCAAAATCTTGAGTAACACCTCGTATGAATATGAAAAGTTGAGCTAATATCAGTGGATTCATCGAGTGCTAATGAAAAAAATTCAATGATCTTGGTTTTTTCATTTAATTGTTCCGCAATTTTACCTGACAAAGACGTGATTCGTCTTTGGATAGTCATACGATTCAGTTGAATTTTCTCAAACTTTTTTGCTGCTTCTGGACACATTTTCTTAGCGGCATCTATGCATTCTTTTACAAAATCCCCATCATTGAAGGGGTGACTTCACTTTGCTATCATTCGACAAATGTCATAACTAACTTCTGTAGCTGTTTCTGAATCTTGAATGGGTTTTGTAAATATAGCTTGCTGACCAATAAGCTCCTGTTTTAAAGACAACATTTTTTGCTTTCTTAATTCGCCTGTAAACTTGGTAAAAGTAGGATGCTGCGTTTCATAGTGCCTTTTAACATTATATTCCTTTGCAATCGCAACAGAATTCTTGCAAATTAAACAAACGACTTTGTTATGCGACCATACAAAGAAGTATTTCTCAGTCCAAATTTCTTGAAACTGCCGATTTTCATCTTTAACCTTACGTTTTCTTCTAGGCCCTGGCTTATCCATGTTGCGTTCTAATCCTGGCTAGGATTAAGACAGCACCTAAAAACAATTACAGTACTTTAATTACCCATCCTATTTTAAATTAACAAAAATAATTGATTAAATATGTAGGGAAACAATTATTACTAACAGAGTTTTACTTACGATTTCACAACACAATTATACACGGCACTTGACGGGAAATCTACGTTGAATGTGGATCAAAATATATGACACCGGCTAGTCGAGTTAAAATCTACACTAGAACTATTGACACTTCACTCAAATTAAAACCGAACTCTCGGTCGCTGTGGTTAGCGTGGCTTTTATACCGCGCGTATAGAGTCGAAAACTGTCTGAAGAAATCTCGAAACCGACTCTGGAAGCTTCGTGTATCTACCTACGCGAGCAATCGGGAATTCAGGACTATTGCTATCTCGCTCGCTCTAACAATATAACCAGTGGATAAGCCGCCACCGCGCTGCCATCGTGCCATGCACGGCGCACCGATAAGCGCACTTAAGAGCGCGCGCGCGAGATTCAAATTACTTTTCGAACATATTTTTTTTGGTAATTGCTGTCGGCGCGGCGGGCCACCAGTATTCGACCGGCGGGCCGCATACGGTCTGTGCATCCATGTCTAAAACAATCCGGGAGGCAGTGGTACATTCGTTTGGACATGGAATTACGCAATATTGGTTTTGTCCCATCACAAGCAGATCCTTTTGTATATATACTACAGAAAGGAGGAGCTAAAGTAGTCACAGCCATCTGGGTAGACGATTTACTAATAGCTTATAACTGTCCCAAGAAGATGCAAGAAATCCAAGCTATGCTCGCACAAAAACTTGAAATAAAAGATTTGGGAATACCACGGAGAATGCTCGGAATTGATTTTAAATACACTAAAGGTACAGTGAAACTTTGCCAAGAAAAGTATATCAAGAATTCTTTAATTAAATTTAAAATGGAAGAATGTAAAGCAACGAATACGCCTATAGAACCAGGCCTATCACTTAAAGCTGACAAAAGTCCGAAAGATAAAGAATTGCCATATAAAAACCTTATTGGAACACTTATGTATCTAGCAGTAGCTACGAGACCCGATATTATGTTCGCAGTCAGTTATCTCTCGCAATTCAATGATAGTTACAACGCTGAACACTTCAAGAGTGCCAAACGTGTGTTAAGATACCTCAAGGGCACATCTAATATCGGTTTAACTTTTAAAAGAACCGAACAGGAATTGTACGGCATGGCAGACGCAGACTGGGGCGCCTGCAAATTAGACCGTAAGTCTTTCTCCGGGTACTGTTTCATGTATGCAGGAGGCTGTATCAGCTGGTCATCGAGAAAACAAAAGAGTGTAGCTCTTTCAACAGCTGAGGCTGAGTATTGTGCGTGTACTGAGGCAGCAAAAGAAGCCATACACCTGAAATGCTATATAAAGATTTGGGGATTCATCTAGATTGCGTCCAGATCTTAAATGATAATCAAGCCGCATTAAAGCTCAGCCAAAACCCTATAGTTTCATCAAAATCCAAGCACATTGATTTGAAGATGCACTATATAAGGAACTGCGTTCAGAATAAACAAATACGCTTAGAATATTTGGAGACAAAGAAGATGGCGGCTGATTTATTGACGAAGGGCCTACCAGGGCCAAGGCTCAAGGAGCTGATGATTCATTTCGGGCTAGCATAGAGTCGCGAGGAGGAGTATTGGTATAGCGCAGCCTCTATGGTTGTAGCAGCTCTATGACAATCTTTTTGTCAAGCCTATCCTGTCACGAGTTTTATTGAAGAAAAATATGTTGTTATAATTTCTGTAATGTTTTAAATAAAAGGCATTGTTTATCAAATGATATATTTATATTTCACACCCAACAGATTTGATATTAAACTATGTAGGAGCTGATTTTTGAATGAGTTTTTATATGAGCAGTGAACTGGAACATAAGGGCTGGAATAGAAATGAGTTGAAAAGAATTGTTTTTTGGGCTGAGGGCAGACCAAAGGTCGCCGGTTCAACGGCTTTCGAAGGACCAAATATGACACCGCTTGGGTGTCAGACATGAAGGGCAGAATTTTGGGCAGGAATTTAGGATGAGGTAGAAGACAATGAGGAACGTGGGCTTACCTGGTTGCTGCTTTCCTTTGTCCAAGATGGCCACACAAAGGACGCGGCGTGCCCGTTTATTGTAGACGACACTACCAGCCGCACTACCAGTAGTGTCGTTGACAATGAACGACACTACCATTCTATTTTAAAAGAAATGGTACAATTCAGGACAAAAGCTGTATGTGTTGAGGATGAATTAGAATAATAACATAGATAACCAAACTATATTGTCTTTGAGAAAAATTTTTGATTGATATGGCTGACAAATGTACTCTACAATTTAATTAATAAAAACTAGTTTATCTCTAAAAACCTGCGTATTTCTGTACAGGTTATGGGCCTCATGCCCCTTATACTTCTGTAGCCTATTTCAGGCAATAAAATAAGAGTTCCGTGGTGTTCGGCATAAAAACGAGTTTTTCCACAACAACGAAGGAAATTGTTGGTTGCATAAAAAATAGCTGCGTCGGACGAAGTAAGGAACATTGAAATGCTGCGTGATGTGGAATCTTACCAATTGTGGAAGTTCCAAACTAAAATATTTTTTCAAGCCAAAAATTTGTGGGATATTGTAGACGGGATAGAAACAAAGAAAGAAAATAAAGAAGGAAAAAAAGATGACGGAACGACTTCGTTCATAAAAAGAGATGCACAGGCACAATCTATTATTGTGCAGACTGTTCATAAAACATTATTAGTTCAGCTTTTTAACTGCACTAGTTCACAGGAAATGTACACAAAATTATGTGAACTGTTTGATGGATCGGAAAATAGACGAAACTAATGAATCTTCATCATTTTGTTGGAGGAAATAACTTTCTGGATTTTGCAATTAATTCAGAGTCGTAGCTGCAACATTGAGACGCCGTTTTGTGTATCGTTTTTTTAACATCATGAACATTTTTTCGGCTACAAAGTTATTTTCGATATTCGCAACTTTTTTTAATGCAAATTTGATAGCAACATCTGCTGTCAATAATGTAGAATCGCGACGACATAAATCTTCTAATACGGTTTTGATTATGTCAAGAACTTCGTGTAACTTCCCAATTAGTTTCCAATCTGCTTCTGAGAATTTTACTGTGGATTTTAAATCAATTAATGCTTTCACAATGCAAGTTCGCAGCTTCAAGAATCGTTCAAGTGTAAAAGCGAGGCTACTCCAACGTGTTACTGGATCACAGGTTAGTGAATATTCTTTATGAAAATCAGCGATGACGTACTTTTGCAGAACGTCATCGTTTTTAGTTGGAGATTTGCGGAAAAGTTTAACTAGTTTTTTGACTTTTAAGAGTAAATCTCTGTGTTTAAATTGACGTTCTGAAACTGGTGACGTATTTTGAGACAAGAACTCGGCGCCATCGGCTTTGCTGTCCGAGTCCGAATCCGAATCCATATCTAAAGATTCCATGTTCACTTGAAGTCTCTGCCTACTTAGTGCTGCCAAAGGAATATCGTCATCGTCGTCTTCTATTGCGAACTGAGTTTCTTCTTCGGCTTCTTCTGTCTCATTCGTAATTTTTTATTAAAAAACATCTGAAATTGCAAGTTGGAGTGCATGGGCAATACAAAGTTGGTGATAGGATGACGAAAATTTGCCGACTTTCTTCATCATACTGCATCCGTCTGTTGTCTCAGCGATAATGTCATTTTCCAGTGACACTCCGAACTCATTTAATTTGCTGCATATTTCTTCGACGCATTTTTTCGCTGGTAAGGAGCCGTAAATTCTGACGAGTCTCAAATTTTTAAAGTTTTTGCCTCCAGAAAAATGACGTGAGTGTAAATTCAAGCTCAGATATCTACGGTTTCTAACCGATGTCCACTCGTCAAATGACAAAGAAAATTTATGGCCCGCTTTAAGTAGTGCTTTAATCTCGTTTGTCAGTTAGATTTTCTTCTGAATGGCCACTCTAACAACAATACTTTGGATTGTATCGACAGATTTCGGCAATGTGTGACCTGATTTTTTAAAAAGCCTTTTTAAATCCTCACATTCTACAAATTGGCGAAAAGGGTATCCTCTTAAAGCAGTCATGCGGGAAATCATTACCTCCATACTAGGATTTGAATCACATTCATAATAATCTGTTAATTTGCTCTTTTTTTGGGCACATCTTCTGTACTTGTAGAAGGAATCGCAGTCGTTGTGTTTCCACCGTTACTAGTTTGGTTAGCGAGGATTTCCATTTCAGCTGACAAGCTGGTATGATGAACATTTTTTAAATGTTTTTGGAGTCCACTTGTACTGCCCCCAGCACATTTTAAGATTTTCTGACATTTCTTACATTTAGCTGATATCTTATCCTGAGCCCGAAGGAAGTAATGCCATACAGACGACTTATCGTCAGCCTTGGTAGAAAGTTCTTCAAAATTCATCGCCTATAACAAAACAAAATGCATAAATGCGAAACAGTTCCATTTAGATTTAAGATACATAATATGAAATGTAAACACTTTAAGACTATAGCTCTAACCATTTGGCTGTAAAACCTGTCTGACAGACGGATAGACAGACAGACGGACACTAGAGTGACTACAATAGGGCTCCGTTTGGATCCTTCGGGTACGAAACCCCGAAAAGTACTACAAATAATCAAAGCAATAATTAAGTAGGTAGGTAAGGTAGGTTACCTATGTAAATAAAACTAAGCTTTGCGTAACACGCTTATTATTTCATCAAAATTACTATAAAGCTATTGAATAAGTTTTTCTTATTTGTATGCCAACGAACGACGAAAGAAATCGCGGGCATGAGCTAGTATCAAATAAACAAAGCATTATATATTATACTTACTGGATGTAAGTATAATCCAAACAAAACACAATGTGAATGATAACTTTAGCCGCACAAATTTTACTAAAAGCGCAAACATTAACTAAAATTATAATCTTTACGTAATAATACTTACAAAAATACATACCTCATAAATATTTCACCTCGTTTTGTCAGAAATTAACAACAAAATCTACTAAATGCAATCCGAAAACTGAGTGAGTGAACGAGAAATCGCGGCGCGCGAGCGGGGCATGCGCGGCAGGCGCGGGGAAGCTCGACATCGCGTCGCAGTCGCGTTCCTACTTACTACTTTTCTTCCTAGCAACAGCGAGCGAGTGTAGGTAGTTATTGGTAATATCGAGCGCACCATTAACTTCGCGCGTTATTTCTTTTAACGCTGAATTATTCACGTTAGTTTTGAATGTTTGAATAGTAGAAAGTGTGGAAAAGTAAAGTAAGAGTAAATAAGTAAACAGTAGTGTGAATCGCTTAATAAAAATAAAATTCCCGTAAGTACCGAAAGAACCGGGAATCAAATTTGATTTCCCGGTTCCATTTTACTGACAAAAGAACCGGGAATTCCCGGTATTTTCGAGACCGGGATTTCCCGGTTCTGAACCCTAATCTTTAGGTCACGCACTTGATAAGCTTAGATAATAATCTATGTAGGTATTCATGGTCGATTTAATAATAATTGTATTTTTTTGCAGACTAAACCTAAGTACTTATATGTTTTGCTTTATTTATTTTGTTTGGAACTGTACAGAAAAACATTAGAATGGTGCCGTGGTAGTGTCGTTCATTGTCAACGACACTACTGGTAGTGCGGCTGGTAGTGTCGTCTACAATAAACGGGCGTGCCGACAAACTAGAGTGTCTACTTCCTGCTGGGCTGATACACTTGCACACGAAATAGTTCTGAGCTGGTAAATGTTTATGAGCTGGAAGTTAGAGTGGACGCGGCACTGGGCATAAAACAGAAGAGCTGGGCGGGTTCTCACAGCTGTGCGTCTGTATCGGTGTCACCGACGCAACACTACTAAGGTCACTGCGGTCGCCCGTCGAACAGCGCGGGCGCTGACCGTGTTTGACATTCCGTGGCGCCCTCTAGTGGATAAACGTCGCGTTAGCGCGAACAAATATCTCTATTAATTTGTTCTGTATGAAAAGCAATATTAGTGGATCGCTCAACTTCAGTACCTCTACTATCATCCCTAAAACTTTCCGATACCACACCATCATTGGCCTGCAACCAATCCCCATCATTCACTCTGTCAACATCCTCTACTAACCCCACACTATCCATATTTGATTGAACCAATTCCTCGATTACCGAATTTTCTTGAGATAATGGCGGTGGAACTATTTCCCATTGTGGATGAAGGCAAATTATTTATTTATTTATTTATTTATTTAACTACATTACACTATCTTTACAGCTAGGCCAATTCAATAGTGCAGTAAAATCAACAATATATAAGTTACCACACAACGTGACACAAAAGAAACACAAGTATTTACATTCTCACAAAATTACCAACACATAACATGACACAAGCAACAAATTTAAACATAACAAATAAGATATAATGCTACTCTTGTGAAATCACCCAGAGAGCAGAGAAAAAGGTCTGTGTGATCGTGGATCTTGTTGAGCAGTTGTAGCGCCCGTGTCAGGGGAGCCTTCTGGTGAAGGTTTGTCTTACTACTTTCTATAACGAATAGTCGGCCATTTCGCACCCTTAGGAAATCCTTGGGCACCCTCAGCTTACATTCCCTTAGTAAAACCGGATTCGTTTCCATTCCGCGACATATCTTAAACAGATACGAGGCCAGAGTAAGCTCCCGCCGAACCTCCAACTTGTTGTATCCAACCATACCCAGCACGAATAATGTCGGATACATTAGTGGATATTTAGGATAGACCCCATGAAGTTTCATGTAGAGATATCTTGTAAATTTGTTTTGAATTTTCTCCAACATGAGTTTATACTTAGCTTCATGGGGTGCCCAGACAACTGCGTTAAACTCTAACTTACTTCGAACTAAGGCGTTGTACAAATTCTTCATAGCTGTGATGCTAGTAAAGCCATTAGCCGTTCTGAGAACAAACCCTAGCATTCTAAATGCCTTTTTACAAACATCAACAATATGCTCACGAAATGTGAGGTCTGAAGTCATCATCATACTACCGTCACGCGTCCCATCTTACTGCCCTCCATTGAGTACTGGTGAAGGCTTGGGGAGTGGCTCCGGCTGAACGATATGACGTTACACTTGGACACGTTAAACCGGAGCTTGTTCTCATGACTCCACGCCACAACATTATCTATATCGCGCTGTAAGTGATTATGATCCTCCTCGCAGGTGATTTTAGCATAAAGCTTCAAGTCATCCGCGAAAAGTAAACACCCAGCATATTCCACTACTCTGGGCAGGTCATTGATCATGATGATGAACTCCAGCGGTCCAAGATTGCTACCCTGGCTGACTCCAGAGTATGTACAGTAGACTTCCGATACGCTGTTGCCGTACTGAACATATTGTTTCCTGTCCTTCAAGTAGCTCGCGAAGAATCTCAAAGTCTTATTGGTACAACCTGCTCTAGCTAACTTCTCAAGGAGCACGTCATTGTCCACGGTATCAAATGCTTTCCTGAAATCCAAGTACGCAGCATCCACTTGTATACCCTGGTCAACATGTGGTATTACGGATGACATGAAATTTAAAAGGTTACTGGTGGTGCTGCGACCCGATCTGAACCCATGTTGTGCATCCGACAATTGCGTCTTGACGTCATTGTAAACAACATTGTACAACACCGATTCAAATACTTTAGCGTACGTACACAATACTGCCACCGGCCTATAATCCCCCACATCGGACCCCCCCGCTCCCTTAGGAACAGGGATGACTCGTGTAGTTTTCCATTTCTCCGGGAATGTCGCACTCTCAATACACAGGTTGTACACATGTGTGAGAGGCTCAGTTAGCACCGTCCCACAATCCCGTGCCAGGAATGGTGGTATACCATCTGGCCCCATGGAGCGCTTGGGCGGGAGGGCAGCGAGTGCACGGCGGACCTGGGCTGGCTTGAGCACCGCGAGGTGCACGCGCGCCGCGCCCCCTGCCTCGCACCCGCCACCCGCGCTCGCCGCTGCCGCCTCCGCAATTATGAGTATTAGAATGAGGCTGCAAGTCAGGTGTCGGCTGTGAGCTCAAAAATTCGTTCCCTACTTCATCAGTTCCAACGATGACATCACCCTTAAACTTTAACATTTGATCTAGATGACGTCTACATGAAGTGTCATAGTTAATAAAATAAACCCTAAACATTATTTACCAATCTTTTTTTACCCTTTGCCCAAATTCCTTTCCTAGCTATGAACCACTTGGCCCACACGGTCTCGCCTTCATGAAAACATCTACTAGATTTTAAGTTCTCCCCGTCTCGCAAATCATCCAGTTTAACACTAGGGGAAACTAAATCTAGTCTCGATTTTAAGTTTCGTCCAAACATTAACTGCGCAGGTGACGAACCAGTTGTACAATGAATTGCATTACGATATTCGAATTCAAAGTGACTCACTCGTTCTTGAAGATCGAGTGACTATGCGTAGTCATTAATCATAAATCAATTACTGTTCAATTGATACATAATATACAATATGACGAGCCGTTCGTGATATCGGTCGGTTACGCAAAAACAATAAACATTATAAAATAACAAATTAACTTTCCTTCATACTTTTTCCAGGCTTAGGACTGGCTGCATTATTATCTTAGCACGTAGGTAAATCATTTAAAAATATAAGTTAACAGAAAAATTAAGTTTATGTATGTTACATTATAATTATAATATGTAATTTTAAAAGATTGCCACATAATTGGAAATAATACAGGCGTATTTAGAAGTTCATCTGATTTCTATGTACATTATGTTATGTACAGAAGTGCTCAGTCAAATGTTTTTGGGTCCAGATTGACATTTAAAAATGTAAGCTGTCTTACTATGGACGACATAAGCCGCGTACGCCGATCATTTATAATAAGTCCTGTTTTGCTGAAGATACGTTCACACGGCACGGATGTGGCCATGATGTTCCCGAATCTTCTAAAGAGTTGTGACAAATTTGGGTACGTGTATGTATGGTTTCGCCACCACTCAAGAGGGCAGTTCCATGAATCCTTTGAGTCCCTTGAGAAAACAGGGAGGCCGTCGTCATTAAGGTAGGTGTCGATTTCTTTGATAAGGGAGTACCCACACTCCGTCTGTGGCCAACTATTTCACTTTTATTATAGAGAACCTTAAGTCTATAGAAGCAGCTGCGAACTAATTCATTGACATGGGCTTCAAAGCGGAGTTGTTCATCCATTTGAATACCTAAATTTCTAGCTATATGAACCCTTTCTATTGGTACCCCATCTATTAAAATTTGGGGGCATCCATTCGCGATCCTTTGAATTTGGTTTTTAGAACCAAGAATCATATATTTGGACTTCAAAATCAAAATATTTATTTTTGCAAAATAGATACTTATTATTTATTAGACCATGCTTCATTATCGTCCAAATAATCATTGATTTTATAATAAGCTTTCTTAAGTAGTCCCTGCTTAATATATAGTTTAAACTTATTTTCAGGCAAACTAAGGACCTCCTCTGGAAGCTTATTGTAAAATCTTATACCATGTCCTACAAAAGTGGTACCTACTTTGGCAAGTCTTAATTTTGGAAAAGCTAGTTTATGTTTGTTTCTGGTTTCAACAGAGTGGTGCACACCAAGCCTCGGGAAATTATCTATATATTTCTGACATATCTAATAACTTGATAAATAAATTCACATGCGACCGTAAATATATTAATTTCTTTAAACTTTTCTCTTAATGAATCTCGGTACTTCATGTTATAAATAGACCGAATTGCTCTCTTTTGCAAGACAAAGACTGCTTCTATATCCGCGGCTCTACCCCACAACATTATGCCATATGACATATACTGATCTAACAGTATCTTCATCAGTAATCTGCCTTATGCGTCTAACAGCGTATGCGGCTGAACTAAGTCTACCACAGAGAGCTTCTATGTGGGGACCCCACTGAAGACGAGAGTCTATAGTAATACCCAAAAACTTAGTTTCGTTAACTAACTCCAGCTTAGACCCTTGCAAAAATAAACTGACATCTACTTGAATTACATTTGGTAAAGTAAACTTTATACATTTCGTCTTTTTTGCATTTAGAACTAAATTATTTGCAGTGAACTAATCAAGAATCAGAGAGAGAGTTGAATTCGCGTCATCAAGAATATCGTTATGTCGATTCACATTAAAAATAAGTGACGTGTCATCTGCGAATAGAACTATCTCAGATAAGTCTCTAAGTAAGGAAGGTCATTTATGTATATTAAAAACAATAGGGGCCCCAATATGGAGCCCTGCAGAACACCCATTTTAACTAATGCTCCAGATGACTTTACTCCATTAATGTCTCATTAATGTTCTAACCTTTTGAATCTTTCATTGGATTCAAGACAAGCCCACTCCTAGATGCCCATTGAAAGATTTTATTAATGTCATCATTAATATGCTTAACCGATTGATCAAAATTATTGTGGTCAACAGATAAATATATTTGCAGATCATCCGCATAAATATGATACTTACAATTAGTTGTACATTTCACAATGTCAGCGCAATATATTATGAATAATAAAGGGCCCAGAATAGATCCCTGGGGCACACCTCTGTTCACCAGGACATTTTCTGATTGAATTGACCGTCCGTCAGGTCTGCGCATCCTAACTTGTTGGGATCTATCCTTAAGATAGCTATCAAACCAACGTACTGTATCCATGTTAAATCCGTAGTATGAAAGCTTAGAAATTAAGAGAGAAGTACTTATACAGTCAAATGCCCTAGAAAAATCTAACAGTATAAGAATAGTGCCGAAACCTGCATCTTGTGACGTCAGTATATTGTTGACGACGTCAAGTAGGGCTGTTGTAGTACTATGCCCTTGTCTGAAACCTGACTGGTAAGGAGGTAAAATGTGATTAGCTTCACAGTAAGTGACTACCTGATTGTAGACCACTTTCTCCAGAATTTTGGAAGAGCATGGCAGTAAATCCACAGGCCTGAGTTGGTCGATGTCGACTGGATCATTACATTTCGGGATGGGGTTAATAATAGCGTGCTTCCAAGTATGTGGAAATGTACAGGACGTAATTGACTTGTTTACTATTTCCGTAATTGTAGACAAAGTATGTGGTAATGTCAAAATCAGCATGTCAAGGTCAATTTCATCAAATCCCTGAGCGTTCGTTTTAATAGACATGCTAATTTTCGTCACCGCTTCTTCGTTAACAGACGAGGAGCTACAATGTCGGTTTAGCTCATATTGAGTCAAATCAGATAAAGTAATGACATCTGTTCCTGGGACACGCTGAAAATGCTTGGCTATTTTATTTGTATCATCAAAATGAGACGATAGGAAAGAGGTGTTTTGAAAACTACCCAAGTAACAAAGTTCTCCTGTAGTGCACAGTTTACAGGCTCACAGCACTAGTACCTCTCTCTTAGTGATTCCAGGTTTTACTACCAAGCTTATAACAGGTTACACGGAGTTCGTTTGGGTTTAAAGTACATCTGTTCTTATAAGTTGACTTAAAGTCGTGTATAAAACGAAATTATAGGCGCAGTAAAGGCTAAGATGGCCTATAAAAGTGTTGCATAGGTGTAAATACACTTGAGAAAACTTGCTCCAGTAAGTTACACTTGTAATCGCCTACAAGAAGTAATTATAAATCCGCTATAAGTGTCATACTCCAGTAATAATAATTTATAGCAGTAAATACACTTAGAACCATTTGCATTAGTTACTTGACCTTACAGGGGTGTATAAGTCAACTTTATGTGCCAATTATAAGTGAATTAGTTCTAAAGTGATTTCTTCTAAGAGTAAGTGTACTTGGTATTATTGTGGACTCTCGAATGCTGTTATAGTCTTTATTTCTATGTAAAGGTTTCTTGTAAAACTATTAGTGTCCAAAGATATCTTCGTGAAGTCCATTTAAGAAGACAATTGCTTTTAATATTTATCGCATCTTCACGGCCATTTTGATTTCTTTTGAGTCATCGGGTTTTTATGAAACTATCACAAAAATGGACATAAAGAAATGGAAGCGGTTAAAAAAAAGCGGTTCATATAAGAGGAAACTGCAGAAAACATACCAACAAATGATAAGTGTGCCGAGTACTAGATTTACATCGAGTCAAGAACGTTCTGTAGAAGATGGGGAGGGTTCCGGACGAAATAATAATTTTCAAGATATTAATCCAGGAGCTAGCAGTGGTGTTTCTGTACAAAACAAGGTTTTACCCACAACACGTGATTTAGACTCGGACGATGACGAGGAATATATTTGTGACAACTCTGATTCTATGAATGATGAAAGTGATTGCTATTCAACATAAGAGGAAAATAATAAATTACGTAGTACCCTTAGTAAATGGGCAGTAGAACACAATATTCCACATGTGGCGTTAAATTCATTATTAAAAATTTTAAATAAAAAGTTGAAAAATATTCTCCCTAATGACGCACGGACTCTGCTACAAACAAATAAAGCAAATGTGGATATTATTTGTTCAGCTCCAGGGGAATATTGGCATAATGGCCTGAAAAAATGTTTAAAAAATATTTTTGAAGAGCTCTCCGTCCCACCTGATGAAATTTCTTTAAAAATAAACATTGACGGCCTTCCAGTGTTTAAAAGTTCTAAGTACCAGTTTTGGCCCATTTTATGTTCAGTATCTGAAATTGCACTACCGCCTTTTGTCGTAGGTAAGTACCTGTTGCGTCAGCTTCGTAGACAAAATGATGAAAATCTTAGATGACAATTTTTGCATTTTTCATAGGTATCTACGCTGGTGATGGAAAGCCTAAAGATCTTGACACTTTTTTGGGACCTTTTGTAACAGAAATGCAGCAACTTCAAGAGGGACTTAAAATAACAGACAAATCACAAAGAGAAAAAATAATACGTGCCAAATTACGAGCATTCATTTGCGATTCACCTGCAAGAGCTATGATAAAAGGTTTTTATTTCACTAATAGGTCTAGAAATATTAAGAACAGTCAGCTAATTAACTAATACAGCTAATTAAAAACAAGATAATTGTTTCAGGTGTATCGAACTTTAATGGTAAACACGGATGCCTTAAATGCACGGTGGTCGGGGAATACTCTCACAAATCAAATACTGTGACATTTCCCCAATTTAATTGCCCCAAAAGAAATGACCAAGACTTTCGTGAAAAGAAATACGGGCAACACCACAAGTTAGACTCACCGTTACTCAAACTCAACATAGATATGATTGAAGATTTTCCGGTGTCAGATTCGCTGCATCTCATTGATCTGGGGCTTATGAAAAGATTACTAATAGGATGGCGTGATGGCAATTTTGGTATTTATCTAACTAAATGGAGTGCTAGCGATATAGATAAGGTTGACAACTTCTTAAATGATTGTAAAATGCCTACGGAAATACATCGGTGAGTTAGATTCCTGGACGTTTTCAAACACTGGAAAGGTTCAGAGTTTCGTAGTTTTCTTTACTACCTGAGCTTAGTGATTCTTAAGGAGGTCTTAAAAGAAGAAGCTTATAAACATTTTATGCATTTCTTTTGTGCTATCACAATCTGTTCGAATGAAAAACATTTTAAATTCCTTCGGATTGCTGAAGAAATGTTGGCACATTTTACAGAACAGTTCAGAAGAATATACGGTAAAGACTATGTCACAAGTAATATTCACAATCTCTCACATTTAGTTGACGAGGTTAAAAAATTCGGGACTCTACAAAATTTTAATGCCTACGAATTTGAAAATAAACTGCAACATTTGAAGCATATGGTAAGACATGGAAAAAAGCCATTACGTCAAATTGCAAGGAGAATCATTGAAAGGGATTTAGTTGAGTTAAAAAGTCTAACAACACAGAACAACAAAAGCCCAATAATAAAGAAAAGTAAACGCGGTAACAATGTTTTATGTTTAAGTGCATTTATATTATCAAAAAAGAAACAAGATAAATGGTTTCTCACTAATGATAATCACGTGGTTGAAATCGTATCGGTTTATGTAAAAAAAAATTGTCAGACTCAGGAGCAAGATATAGAAATACGTGGTTATGTTGTGCAACAAACTCAAGATGCATTTGAAAAGCCACTAAAATCTTCTTTTTTAAACATTTATCAGTGTGACAATGATGAATTCTACCGCAATAGAGAGGCTGATATGTTCAAAATTTCAATTATTAAGTGTAAAATGGTGAGTATTTCGTATGGTAGGAAAATGTTTTTTATACCTTTGTTACATACTCTGTAAGTAAGAGAACATAATTAAAGTCTGGAATAAAGAAAATGAAAGTTTTATTATTTTAATAACAATTTTTTTCTTACCATAATCTTAATATATAATCAGTCTTAAAAGGTTTAATCAATGAGGTAATCACGTTCCTTTCCTTTAGCATATTGGCGAGAAACAGTATTTTTTTCTTACCATAATCTTAAAGCGAGACCCAAAATCAGTCTTCAAATGTTTAATCAATGAGGTAATCACGTTCCTTTCCTTTAGCATATTGGCGAGAAACAGAATTAATCATACACGATTACAAGTCCTTCAGTATCTTATGTATCAAATATGTTTTGCTAAACATACACCAATTTCTTTATTTATGCTCACATAGAGATAAAAATATATATTTTTAACTAACCAAACGCGACTTTTAAATTAATAGCCAAAATTCGTCAGATTACTAAAAATAATCTGTATAGGTAATTAAAAGGTTAAACAAAAAAACATTAAAAGTTCAACACCAAAAATTCTGTGCTTAAGGAATTAATCAACAGAGCTCACAATTCAAATAAATTAAAAATATTAACTATGGTAAAACAGCATTTGGCACTAAAGTCGTTTGCAATAGAATCCAACAATCATGTAAACAAATATGGCGGACTGACATTGACAGCGTATTGTTTATGCCCATAGTGATGTCATAGTGTTCTAATTTAATTTTAATTAAATTTATTTTTCTAATTATTTTAATTTTAAGTCATAGACTATGGCCCATAGTAGGATAGGTACTAAAATAAAACTGACTAAATAGATTAAATATATAAGCCATAGACTATAAAATAAAACTGATTATATATAAAAAAAGTGTTTATTAAAACAAATTTAAATCTTCGTCTTCGTCATCATCACTATCAGAAGTGTCGCCGGTGACCGTAATTATAAATGGAACCACCGTGTCATCGCTTGCCGTGTCTAAAATGCCGTCGAGCTTTTTCATTTCTTCCTCTTCCTTTAGGACGTGACTTACGCATTTCGACCATTGTTCGGCTCCGATTCTCGCCAACCCTTCGTTCAATAAAGTTTTTATTTCCGCCATTTTAAAAGATTTGTTATTTCTCCCAACATACGACTTAACCTGTGCCCAAATGAGCTCAATTGGGTTGAGTTCGCAGTGGTAGGGAGGAAGGCGAAGCACAGTTATTCCTTTCGATGCGGCGAGCTCGTCAACGTATTTTGTAACATAATTTTTTTTATCAAATTTTGTGAGTAACTGTGCTTTTATTTCACTTGTTTCAAAAGCTATATTTTTGCTACGTAACCATTCTTGTATAGCATCCTTCCTCCAGCTCATGTTGGGCACTCGTTCGAGTTGGCGAGAATGGTATGGAGCATTATCCATTACAATTACAGATCCCGGCAGAATTTTGTCTAAAACCATCTTAAACCTGAAAATCCCCGACGAACCTGGCTGCGGCTCGCTCATTATAACCTTAAAAACAAATATAATTTTACACACATACATTTCAGTAATTGTGATCTATTCAAATAATTAGTTACGAGGGCAATACAATATTAAAGTGCGTCTAATAGATTTCCGTTGTAGGTAATAGATCTAAATCATTCTTACCTCCTGATTACTCCTTGAGAAAAAATACCAATCGTATGCTATATCAAAGTCCGTGATGCCGTGCAAAGGTCGTCGTTCCAAGAAAAATATGTCCAGCCAAATCGTAAAGCAAAACAAAAGTCCAAAATGAGAATGCAAAGTCGTAGAAATCGGAAACAGAAAACGGAAACAGAAAACACTAATGCACAGCGAACCCACAGAACAGTGAATGACTGTGAATGACAATTCTAACAAAATGGCCACCTGTCAATTTTTAAAAACTAACCATTATTTTTATGGCTTAGGATACAATCCGTTTTGGTTAATTATATTAAGCTCTTGAAAAAAAATTTTTATTGTATTCAAATAATATTAAATTAAAATAATTTATTAAATTAAAAATAAAAGATAACTTCAGATTACGAACAACACTAACTTTTCAATGACTTATAGAGTTCGATGAGTAAAAAACTAAGATGACAGCTTGTCAAATACTTCGAAATTTTTACGTTGCAAATGTTTTAACAAATTTAACTTATAAATACAAGTTAAATCGTGTTGAAGATAATGTGAAAACAATGGTGCGTTCGTTGAAATCAGACTATGTTCATAATTGATCGTCAAATGTATGTGATTACGGAGTAATCGTGACAATTTGGTTTGTTTACATGATTGTTGGATTCTATTGCAAACGACTTTACCTAGATCGGGCCCGTCCTACCTACAACTTTTTTGTGAAAAGTCGCAGCCATTGATAGAACTTACATAAATCGATAGTTCGCTTCAATACAAATCGAAACTGAAGATTGACAAAATCTCCTGAAGTGACACATTTCCAAGATAAAGGCTGTCAAAAGTTTGAAAACTCCAATATTAGAAAGTTTGATGGCCTGTATCTCAGAAATGTGACACTTACAGAAATTTTATCATTCTTCAGTTTCGATTTGTATTGAAGCGAACTATCGATTTGGAAGTTACATCAATGGTTGCGACTTTTCAAAAAAAACGTTGGGACGCAACCTCTCTGGCTCTACACAAAAATCTTTCAACCCTTTTCGAAGGTTTTGTTCCCACAAGCAGATGATAACATTCATCAATACAAACAGCTTTTACTATTGGTACTAGTATTTTGTACATTGCTTGTTTGCTTTTTAATTTTAGGTATACTACAATACAAAATTTTGTTGTACAGGTACATCAAAACCCACTTTTTTCACGTTTAGTTAAATAGGTGATATTTTCAAGTCTTAGCTACCAAAACAACTTTAAAATAAACTTAGAAAATAAAAAAAAGATTATTAAAAACTTAACTAATTGTTAAGTAATATCACCATCAATAATTATTCCCACCTCATCTAGGATTATTGAAAAATCAGTACCAAAAAATGAATCGAGGTACCAAATGTAGGTATGTTCTAAAGGTTCAGCGTATATGAAAACATTAACTACGTACTCAACTACTCCACCATCCCTTCGTCGTTTTGATCAGGCCTCTCCTCATTATTTTGATAGAGAATCTCAACATTGTTTTGGTCAGATCTCTCTTCATTATTTAGATCGGGCGTCTCGACGCTGTTTTGACCGGAGCCCTCTCCGTTAATATTCTCAATCGGCATTGGCATTTGAAGAGTATTTACTGTCGCTTTTTTATTTATTACTCTAACTTTTGGAGCCGACATCCTCTGATTGCTTTCGCTGCGTTTATGAGCATTTTTCAAAATGGTTTTAAAAAATTTATCGCAGTCCACTTTTGTAAAACTTTCATCTGTTGCGTGGATTATATAAAAAAAAAGAGAAATCGTTCTCGTAAACGCTTTAAAACATATTTTTACTGTTTCTTTTTTGGAAAAGCCAGTCCACGTACATTGCTTTAGAAATTTTCTTTCAAACAAAGAATCGACCAAGTGGTAGGCATTTACGCCACCTTTGCCCAAACCTTTAGAACACACACCGACAAATTTCATCAACATATTTTCTTTAAATGTTCTATTTGATAGTTTTTTTTCAAATTCCTCAAGGTCTTTGATATTTTTTATTAGAGTTGGCTCTCCGTCAATTTTTTTTTGTGATTCGCTCATTTTCATGAATGATCTTAGCTCTGTTTGTATTTCTGATATCTTTAGACACATATTAGTTTGGATTTCATATAAGGAATTTTGGTTGTCTATAATAGTTGCTATGCTCTCCTTAATAGCTTTAATTTCGTTAGCTGGTATTGTAATTTCCGGTTCTGTATGTGTATAAAGGAGGATACTCTGTTCCGTGACAGGGAAATTGCCCTCAACTGTACCAACAATCTGGTCTGGGGGCACAAAACAGCAATTTGTGTCTTCTTGGGATTTTTGGGCTACTTGAGTGACTGGTGTCGTGGTACTTTGCCCTTGATCATGATTCTGAAAAAAAAAATGATGATAACATTTTTATGATTAAGTCTGTAAGTGGGATACGAGGGCACTGCTGTATAATGGGTGAAATGCTGACCACCATTATATTTTATGTATAACTTGTTCTTTCTTAAATTACTTAATAACCCTCGCAATATATGTCAAACGTGGCATTTAGTGGTTCTAGAACTGGTATAGGTGTTGGTAGCTTACATCTGTCAAAGTGTTCGCCAATTCGTTGAAAGATTTCTCTGGCAAGGGATAATTTTCCTTGCGCAATGATCGACGGTTTGTATCTCCTTCTTGGGATTTTTGGGCTACTTGAGTGACTGTTGACGTGGTACTTTGCTCTTGATCACGATTCTGAATAAAAAATTATGATTATAAATTTTTTATGATTAAGTCTGTAAGTGGGATACGAAGGTTCTGCTGTACAATGGGCGAAATGCTGACCACCTCTCACCATTATTTATATAACTTGTTCTATCTTATAATACCTAATGACCCTCGCAATATGTGGCAAACGTGGTATCTAGTGGTTCTAGAGCTGGTATAGGTATAGGTAACTTACATCTGTTAAAGTCTTCGCCAATTCGTTGAAAGATTTCTCTGGCAAGAGATATTTTTCCTTGCGGAATGATCGACGGTTCGTATCTCCTTCGTCAGTTTCAGTGTCTGATTTGTCACTCATTGTATCAATTTCATCCTGTGCCTCTTGAAACGTTTTAAGGTTTTTTCTTTTTACATCACATGACATGATTTGCCAAGAAGCATCAGGTGAACTATTTTCCTGCCTCCTTAATTTATCTCCTGACTTCTTTGGCCAAAAAAGTAATTTATTGTGCACCCACAGATCTGGTACGGCCGTTAATCTTAATTCGCCTCTTTCAATTGTTTGCACTACTGAGAAAGGCATGGCAGGAATCTGTAAAAAAAATACACGTAACTATAAACACATTTAACATCCGACCAAAGAAACAAACCGAACTTACGGAGACAGATGCAATAGTTTACATAAAGCTCCTGTTATAATGGCAGCATTGCGAATTGTTCAAAAAGAATCCGTATCTCCATGCAATAAGGACGTCCTTATGCCCATTCTTTAATGCACGTCCTTATTGCATGGGCATATGGATTCTTTTTTAAACAGTTTTGCAATGCTGCCAACATTACAAAAAGAGAGCTCAGTTGTGAAACGCACTTAAGTTACTTTGCACCTAATACGATTTTACTTAAACGATATAGGTACAATATTAGGGACGAACGTAAGCACTAAGAAAAGCTCCCGTTCAGGGATAGGTACGCGAGGCGTCATGAGTCAATATACAAGAACAATTGAAATTTTAGGCCCTAGGGCCCACCTGCACCAATACTTATCCCAAAATATGTTCCTATGATATGACGTTGTCAAAGCTCGGTTAACCGGTGCCGGCGGTTTACCTTTGGTGCTAGTGGGTGTCAGATGTACAGATTAAGTAAGTAGTGCATAACATCAACCTTTCTAAGTAAACAAAAAATTATTGCTCAATACTATTCACGCACGTCCGCCGTCGTCACATTAGCACAGCTAAGAGCTTACTGAACAAGAACGTACGCGGCGCACGAGCGAGCGCCGCGCCAGCTTCCCCGCGCGCGTGGCTAACTTCAGTTCAAACATTACCTACATAACACGGGGATACCCCGCACTTATACCACAGGTTATACCCTAAAAATACCTATCTAGTATATTTACGGATGATTTCCACCAAGCAGCATTTACAATCTTTACAAAATATTTATGAAATGAAGTAATTAAATTAATTACCTAGTTCACATTCGTCACTGATGAAATGGTCATAAACAGCGAAGACGTTGCAATTTTCACACCAAAATTTGTTTTCTTCTAACAATAATTTTATGTGTTCTTCCTTCAAAACAATGTGAACTGGCCTTTCTCCAGAATATGTTGAAACTCTATGGCCACAACCATGGCAATTGCGAGATAACAAGAAATGAGTTTCAATCCAAGGCCATCTCGCAGTTTTTAAGGCTCGAATATCATTTTTAGTCAAAAAACGGTCAACGTCCAGAAATATGACCATAATAGTTCGATAAAAGTCACAACTAAAACATAAAAATAAAAAACTCTTAGTTATTAAAATTAAGCATTATTAATATTAAATTAAGACATTTGTATGCGGAACCCTAATTCGTCACAATATGGCGCGACAATTCTGTTAGGACTAATGTTATTTTTAAACACAACTTAGTAAATACGCCGTGGTTAAAAGGCGAACAAAAATTGAGATGTAAACCACAATATACTTCATCGAAAATACTTACTCGTTTGCCGTGCAAACATGTGTGCACGTATAATACTACGTGCGAAATACTTGTTCATACATTTTATATAAAATAGATGATCTTACCTTTTATTTCTTTATTTTTCTCCACAACCGCACAACACAACAAAACAACAATTCACAAATGTTTGAAGTAGCTAGTAATAGAAGCGCGGAGTACGTTACACGCTTGCCTGGTTCTATTAAATGCTCATAGTGAGCTTCGCGGGAGCAGATGGTTCTCCGGAGTCTAACTATGAGTGCATTATGGGCTTAAGTCGTGGTGTCTGGTTCTATTAGATGCTCATAGCTGGCTTCGCGGGAGCAGATAGTTCTGCGTAGTCCAACTATAAGTGTATTATTGGTCTAAGTAGTGCTCGCCAAGTCTACTATGAGTGTTTTATTAGCAAAAGTACGCGTATAAAATGGGCCCTTTTCCTTGGTTATAAGCTTTTACTAGCCTGTTATAAGCCTGGCTCCGGAACCACTACAAGACCACATTTTGTTACTTGGGTAGGCAGTATAGATTTTTTTAGTGTACCCCATAGTAGCTTTGATTCGTTGCAGTGATTTACCTGTTGTTCGAAAAACGCTTTCTTCTCGTGGTGCATTGCCACGTTAACTAAATGTTTCAAGGACTTGTATTGTAATTTATTATTGTCCATTTTACAACGTTGATAGCAAATATGTGCCTCATCTCTAAGTTTCATCATGTATCGCACATTACTGGTGAGCCATGGTTTTTGTTTATCTCGAACATTGATGGTTTTGTAAGGTGCATGCTTGTCAAATAGACTTATTAAGTAATTATTAAATGTCAAAACCATTTCATCCACAGAGTTCAACGTAGCTATTAAATTCCAATTAATTGAATAAAGATCCTGATTAAAATTGTCAATACAAATACTCTTCATGGATCGGAAAGTAATTTGACTACACAGCAACTTTTTTCTCTTAATATTTAATGTTGATGACACTATCGCATGTGCTCCAAGAGTGGGGATATAGTCTACTCTAACTTCTATGGCCTGGGCATCAGTACAAAAAAGGTCTATCAATGTTTCACTCTGTTTAAAATGTGTCGGTTCCGTAACAACATTTTCAAGTGAAAAACAACTCAGAAATTGGTAAATAAACGTACTGTCGTGAAATTATTATTGTTAAGTAAATTTATAATGAAATCACCCACAAGTATAGTCCTGTCATGCCCCGAGAAAGTGGCCAGCGATTCTGTCAAAGAGTCAAAAAAGTCATCCACTGCCTGCCATGGCGGACGGTAAGCGGTGCCAATTAAAAGGCGCGTATTGTTTACGTTCACCGACAACCACATTTGCTCGACGCTCTTCGCCCCGGTTGGATGTGGGCACGTGCGTGCGACGATACCACGCCGCACGTAGTAGCCCACTCAACCACCGCGATCTCGCGTACCGGCGCACATACGGCAAAATAGCCACTTTAGGAGGCCAAAAATAGCTGCACTTCGATATTTTTTTCAAAACGTAATTCTTGGTTATTCCATACAAATGTTTACTAATGTACACACAAAATTTCTTTTATCTTACTGGCAGAGTATACGCCTATTCCGGCAGATAGGTAGTTATCGTTAATCTTAAAAGTCAGTAAAATACTTTTCGATATTTTACAACTAGCGTATTGGTTGCTTTTTTTGTTATGTGGTCCACCTGCTTTCCCCACAGTAGTTTCTCATCAAGCCAAATCCCAAGGTATTTCACCTCCTTACTGAGAGTTAGCTGTGTGCCAAATAATGTGGGAAGTTTTAGTTGACTTAACTTTTTCTTTTTGGTGAATAAGATAAGTTCAGTTTTCTGTGGGTTTACGGATAGATTATGCTTACCACACCAGGTCTCGACTTTTCGCAACGCTGATTGCATCTTGCTGCACAGCGTTCCCTCAAAGAGACCCGATATCATAAAAATCAAAATCAAAAATCAAAATATTTATTTTTGCAAAATAGATACATTAAGTGTACTTTCTACAAGTCAAAGTTAATTTACACAATATAATATGTCTTTAGAATATAAAAAAAAAATATAATAATACGGGAAATAAAATATACACCTGCATTAATAAATGATAGTCGTAAGTTTTTAAATAAATAAATAAATAAAAAATAAATAAAATAGGGGAATCTAGGAATAAAAATATTATATATACATAATACAATGAAGAAATAATAAAAACGGGAAATACATACAAAAAATATTAAGGGTGGGCTACTAAAATGTAATAAAGTTATACACTTGCATAAAATATAGACAATAATATACTTGGTCGTATATAATTGTAATATATTCATTGACCAAGTCATCTGCATAGCCTACCGTACAAAAACCATCCTTGTTTAGCTCTATGAGAAGGTCATTGATAACCGCTACCCAGAGCAGTGGTGACAGCACTCCTCCTTGAGGGCACCCCCTTGTCACCTGGCAGCGTGTACGCTCTGATGTTTCGATGTATGCGGCGCGTTTGCTAAGCATATTGGTGACCCATTTTATCACTAGCTCGTGTACACCGTGCTCCTCGAGCCCGTGAACTATGCTAGGGAATGTGGTTTTATCAAACGCACCCTCGATGTCGATGAAGGTTGCAAGGCAGGACTGCTTCGCCTCTATAGCTGTTTCTGCTTTGTGTACTACCTGATGCAAGGCAGTTTCTGTGGATTTGCCTGGTAGATAGGCATGCTGGTTCTGATGAGGTGGCCGCTCTTTTAGTGGTCCTTCTCGTACGTACCTGTCGCAGAGTCTTTCAAGAGTTTTGAGTAAAAACGGTGAGAGACTGATCGGTCTGTACGCCTTAGGTTGTGTATAGTCGTCCTTACCAGGCTTGGGGAGAAAGACTACTTTAACTTCCCTCCAGGAGGTGGGGATGCATTTCCAGGCAAGACTGCTCCTGAATATTTCCACAAGGTGTTTCATAATATATTCCAAGGACCATTGCATAAGAGCAGGGAAGATGCCGTCGGTAAGGCCGGTATTATACCATTTGTACTTTTTGATATAATACCGTAATTTACAATACCCAACGGTATTTTTGGTATTATTTCACACTTATCTGTTCCTTGGTCTAACCATTTTATACGAAATACGCGATGAAACGCAACAGATTTCTTAATTGAATCAGATCAGGTGGCATACTGAACTAACTAACTTATTGCATCATTGCCAATACGCAAGTAGAAGTGATCCGCGAAAACGCGCTCCATCTCTCTCTGGCACTAATAAAATATCCGAAAATGTGCTACGTTCGAGAGAGAGGTCGCTTATTTACCTGAATGGTTCGAAATATGCGGGCGCGGTAAGGGAACCACTAAAAGCCCCGCCGGGGATTTCCCATAGTTGAATTTATTGAAGTTGGTAATAGTTAGGTATCATCTTTATGTGACATGCATGCATAATAGGTATAAATGCCTCACTTTTTACATTTTATTAAATAAGATCAATCTCATGAATTGTTTAAATAATATAAAAATGATAAATTATAAGTAATACAACCATAAAAATACAAGTTTTTATTAAAAACATTAATAGCGGGGTTATTAGCCAATGGATGGCTATTAATTGATGCAAACGGATTAAAATCGATTTTTATCCAAACCACCCGGCTATTTACCCATCTCTCATTATTATCAAGGGGATGTTCCAAGGATGCAGAAATCAACATGTCAGTAACCACTTTTGTGTATGGTTTTCCCTTTTTTTTCTGTCTGTGAGATACAATGACTGGATCTGAAGCCACCAGCATCCAGTGCACAATATCAGTATTCGTGTCAATTCGAGACGTTTTTCTCGCATGGCCTAGTCGCAAATTCTTGTAATCTTTTTGGTTTGCTTCCAAAACGTCCTCGGAGAATTGTCCTACTGGTAAAGGTAATGACTGGATAATATCAGCCCCATGTATCAAGAGCTTATGGACTGAGGCACTCATCTTATACCAGTCATATAAGCGAACACACAATTGTGCTGTCTCAAAACAATATTCTTTAAATTTTGGTACATTGACCCCTTCAGCCACATTCGTAACCAAATTTTCGTAACCGGTTACGAATGTGGACTTTTTATCATTGATTCGTAACCAGCTACGAGCCAGTTACGAATGTGGAGTTTTTGTCCATTTTCATAACTGAAACCTCTTAGCCATGTTTGGTCTCCTGGTACTTCCACATGATATAATGCCGACACAAAAACAACATGAATATATAAATGAACTATAATAATTTATTATTATATTGTCATTTTATAAGGAAATTAAACGGTTACTTCTCCAACTTAAACATAAACTTACATCTGCATCAACTTAAAACATAAACGGGGAAATTATTTCTACACAGTGGCCAACACTTATTTCTTTTGCCTTTAAGCTTTCCACAGCTTCATTAATTTCACTATCAATTAATAAATAGTTTTCATTTTTTCTTGTCGTCCTTGTGTCCCTCATTTTCATTTCTTTCACTAAAATGTCCAATACTTTAGCTATTGAGGGTCTATTTTGCCCAATAAAACGGTTTCATCGCGAGTGCCAACCTTCAAGGTGATTTGTATTTCTTAATTCTTCTCCTTGGCAACGCCATTTTTTAATGAATTTAGTTTCATTTAACCAGAATCGGTTGAAATATTTATTAAACCGTGCTACCCTCTCAGTTTTTGGCGATTTTTGCATTATATATCTATAGCCGGAAGTAATATATTTCATAGGCAAACGAGCCAGACCAGCACATCGCGCAACATGTCTCCTCTCTACTCTCAATTTAATTCCTAAGAGTTTGGATTTTCTAAAAAGACTGCGACAAAAATGGTAGAAACAACCCTTGACTGTCATGCCTGGAAATATCTTATGAACAGCATTCATAGCTGCTTTCTCATAATCCATCAGCATCTTCGACGGAGTCCAATTTGGAAATCTTGATTTAATTAAATTAAACAATATTTCGTAGGTTTTTGTACTTTTATCCGGGAGAAAGGCAAAAAATAACGGAACCACTTTTTTTGTTTCTGCATTGTATTCGTGGATATTGTACAACTGTTTGAAAGGTAGTGGGCTTGCTTTGAAGGTACCATCGCTTAAATAAACATCAAAGTATTCTAAAATACTTTCGGTATCAGGCGAACAGAAGATGAGAATTCTGATCGCATCATTATAGTCAGCCATTAAGTATTTTTCGAACTTTTCAGGCAGTATTACCTCTTTTGGCAGTTTATATTGAAGCTTGGGAACGTTTAATGCTTTGTTTCGGGCATTGTATAAACCACTTTTTAAATTTTATATTTAGGCAATTCCTCAATCATATCCAAACCCTCGTCCTTCAGTTCACACATTGCCTCTTCGAATTGCTTTTGAATAGGATCATAATTCTTGCAAATACTATCCTTTAGTTGAACAAGCCTGTGAATAATTCCATATTTTGCCGAATTTGGTTCGCAGTTTGGGTTGTGAGTAGAGTTGCGAGGAAAATTACTACCAGTAAAATACAAGTGAAAATTACATGAAATTTTCATTTATTTCAGTCACAATCGATAAATTTCAGTCACAATTGTAATTAACCTCAGGTCGAAAGTTTTGATCGGAACTGTCAGAACTAGGGTTACCAGGCGTCCCGGTTTGCGCGGGACATCCCGATTTTTGGTGGTCTGGGGACCCGTCCCGATTTACCTCTGACCAGGACACCTAATGTCCCTTTTTTTCACTGGCTGATGTAAACTTATATTAAAAGTTTGAAACTTTGCTCGTATTTCGATTTCAACGGTGGAAGTGATGTGACACACACACACTAAAAGATTCCATAAAGGCTATCTATGATTTGAGCTATCACTAATCAAATTAGTACTGACTTTTTATTGATTGGGTTTTTTGAAAATAATGTATTATTTTGATATCAAAACTTTTACTCCGGGCCGCGTTCAGTTTGATCGCCCGCTCATTACTGACAGCGGGATAGCATTCAATGCGTGCAAAAGAGATATCATGATCGCCGGGCGTCGGCGCGCAATCAAACTGAACTCAGCCCTGGGATGAACTCTATCATAATTCATAATAGTTGATGACATATATAAATTTTGGTGCCAGAAAATAAACCTAGTTCCCATTCTTCAATCAATCAATAAATATAAAAAGAGATAAAGTTAATTTTATTTGCTTCAAATATGGTACATACAAAGCTAAAAGATATTAAATTTAAAAATGTTCAACATATTTCACCTATTATTTACAAATGTCATGGTAAAATGGTAGAAGTTTAATTTAATATTTTAATTATTAAAAGCTGGAGACTATTTTATTCTTTGATACTTTGTTTTTATGTCCCGAGGACACTCCTTGCCCTTACTAAGATACCAAGTATAATGTAATGCCATTCTAGTACCATTTAAGCGGTATTCTGCCTTGCAAAATATGCACACAGCATGTTTTTTATGCCTGGAAACATGTAATATTTGGAAATAGTTCCAAACTGCAGTGCTGCAGCCAAAGGACGCGGCATATTTGTTCAAAGACCAATCAGATTGTAATAAAAAACTCGAAATAGCTAATATTTTTGGTTTTTGATCTAACATTTTTGCTTGACATCTTTATTTATGTCATTCTTTGACATGAATCCTGAAAAGTGGCCAGCTAATCATCAAAGAGTTCGAGTATCGTTTATCGGTGCATAAATCGTGAATCATGTGGAAGTTTATGTTTTAAGTTGATGCAGATGTAAGTTTATGTTTAAGTTGGAGAAGTAACCGTTTAATTTCCTTATAAAATGATTGGACATCTCAAGGGGAACAAAAGTGCACAATAATATATTGGAGTCCGCATATTGCGAGTTGTTGGCGAAGTTTTGTTTATAAATGCTATGTCCTCCACTGCCATCAAGACCCCATTTGTATGTGACTTCAATTTTATGCTCCATGTTATGATACAGTAATACCTCCTGTTGGACATGGGCTTACTTGGTGATTGTCAGATCCAGAATATCTTGAAGAGGCACCCGAACTTCGGTCTCCGTAATAGCCATATTTGGAGGGTAGCAAAGTTTTTTAGCATCAGCAATTACGTTGTATGGAGGATAAATATTGGCTCCTCTTGCCTTTGCCCCTGTTTGTATTTGTATGTAGTTATCTTTGCCCATGCCTGTGTCAACAATAAGTGCTAGCGCTTCTTCAGGAGAATAGGGTTTCATCATTGAGGAAGTTGGTGAATCGTGAATACGTTTCATTCTCTTAAATCTTCGGGGTGTCGTTGTTAGCGCAAGCTTGACCATTTGTGCGGCTGTTCTTTTTCCGGTTTTTACCAAACTTGTTCTAGTAGCAGAACATAATTCCTCGGGACTTATTTTCGACACAGTCAATCGTACATTTCTTCGTTTCGTTCTTTGGGCACATTCTGAGAAAAGCTTTTTTGGACTACCTTTCGGTTTTTCAGTTTCCAGACTGGTGCTAGGTACAGCAGCAAGTTTAGCACCCGGGAAGGGTTCTGGTAAATTTAAATCACTTTCCAGCCAAGCAGAGTTCTTCTTACAAAACCTGTGCTCATTTTGTTTCGCATTCTTCCACTTGTCCAACAGTTTTGATACAAACACTTTTATCACATCTTTAATTTTCATTTCAATGTCTTTTGAATAATTAAACTTATCTAATGCATAACTAATTAATCGTTCATTGCACTTTGAAGATGCCAATTTATAAAAGTTCTCACTACGTAACACTACAAACAGTTCTTTCTTCGTAACGGTAAGTCCCGTCATTGTTGGCTCCTTAGCACTACCTGTGAATAAAGGGGTATCAATTAGAGATGGATTAATTTGGGGTGCTATATTTGGCAATGTTAATAGTAATTAAACTAATAAATATTTAACAAATGAAATTATCGAGGTACTAGGTGGAACTTTTTATGTACCTCTCGTACAAGGGAAAAATAAATAGAAAAATGGACGTTGTTATAAACGCACATATATCTTTTATAAACGTATAATAAAAGAAAATGTAAATCAAATATTCAAGTACATACTTGTCTCTACACAATCCATATCCTACCTAGTAATCCACAACCTAGTAATAAATAGTACCTGGGGAAGGAATTCATGCAAAGTAACATGGCAATCAGGTAACAAAAGATCACAAATAGACCACATAATGACATGTAAGCATAAAACAGTTAGATTTAAATCAATTAAACGTGAGTGGTCGAAAAATAAAATTTCAGACCATAAAATAATACACGGGTAAAGACCTCAACTCCAAATTTTGTGTTAACCCCAAAATCTATAGAGGTTTCCGTCAACAAACCCCTAACCAACAGATCCACACACCATTTGACTACAGAAATTACCGTTACGTAGGAATTCTTATTTTTGTCACATTCAACGGCGACCACAACCCCACTTGCTTCACGCAGCCTACAACTATGCAGAATCACGAAGGAAAACTGGACGACCAATATACACCTGGCTTAATTCCCTGTTCCAAGATGTAAAATTTTCACGACAAAACAGAAGCTTCCGGAAAAGAATTTCTGGAGACAGGTTCCTGGTAAAAAAGACAGCAGAAGAAATCTACAACCTACCCGAAACAGATCCAGAATAGGAACGCGAATGACAATCAGGGCCTAGACTACAGATGAATAACTAAATTATAGTGGATTACTCTGCATTTATCACCGAGCAAATCCACATATCAAAGCGCAGCGTATCCATTTATAACACACAAATTATCATATATATTTAATCCTTACATGCTCACTATACGATGCTTAGGCCCAAGGATGGAATTATTTTGTTTGCTTATGATTGAGTAAACTTTATTGTATGTAGGTAACTGTGCTTATAATTTTCTATCGATATAGTCAGAAGTCCAGGGAACAATCCTTAATGCCATGGAACCATGGGTAAGTAATTAAAATGACCCGTGGACCCGGTAATGGGTCCACCCATCGGGACCACGGGTAAACACTCACGTCAACTTCCTTCGTGGGAATGTATGAAATGACAAATGGTAGAATGTGCAAAAAAAACGTAAAAACTTTTTCAGTATGTACTGCGAAATTATAATGTGGAGAAAATGTTACATTTAACCAAAATAATATTTCATGGAATTAAAATAAAATGATATCCTTAAAAATATATCAGCTTGCCATTGTCATTTGTTTTGATGATGATCAATCACTCATGGGTTCATCAACTTCATCATCAGTGCCGAATAGTGACAGATTTGTCAAATAAAATTCCAAGATTTCATTTATAAAACAGTTGAAAATAGATTCAGCTAACAGTTCAGACAACAAAATCAGCGATCATTCCATATTTTGGAGAAGCAATACTATTGATCAATAAACTTATAAACATCAGTAAGTAGGTACCACATGAAACGCAAAAATTTGTTTAATATTTTACTTGAAGGGCTTAAGTCCCTTAGTAATCAATTCATTTGTACTACTATGCAAATGGTACCATAACGGTACCTACTTTTGAATCCCAATCCAATTGTGGAACAATAATACATTCAGAGTACCTATACATATTGCACCTAAGGCAAATAATTTCTTTTATTTCTTCAGAAGGGTTTACACACTATAATGTATCCATGTTGCACTTAAAGGATGTAGAATGCACCTGGCTGGCTGCATGATTGCCACTTTTCTGTTGACTTCTAAAATAATATAAAATTTTGTGTAGTTTACAAAAGGCGGCAGAAAAAAAATCTCAATGTAAAAGCCCAGTTTGCTGGCTTGCACCAAATTTTTCTCCACCGTTATCTACACAACTCAACAATTCCCAACTTAAAGTTAAAACTTGGAAATTAAAGTAGGTAAGTAACTAGTAAGAAACTTATGTGATTTTGAAAATAATTAATGTTATACGTGGACGCACTATAAGTTTCCGGAATGAATATGAAAAAATACTATTAAAGGTACAAAATTAATTTATTGTTCTTCAAAATAATCTCCCTTGGCGTCTATGCACTTTTTCATTCGATCAAACCAGTTTTGAAAACTTTTGTGCCACTCCCCTGTGGTGACCTCTGAAACGTGTTTTTCATACTCCTCGACAGCCTCTTCTGGTGATGAAAATCGTTGACCGCGTAATTGGTTCTTAATTTTTGGGAACAGAAAAAGTCACAAGGTGCCAGGTCGGGACTGTATGCAGGATGACTCATGAGTTCTACATTTTTCGTCTTCAAAAAGTCGTTTGTCTGTCTGGCCGTGTGAGAACTAGCATTGTCGTGGTGCAGGATGATACGGCGTTTACGGTTATTTTTACGGAGTTCGTCAATAACTTCCGGCAAACAAATGGTCGTGTACCAGTCACTATTCACGGTACGACGATTCTCTAAATCAACAGTAGCCACGTGTCCAGTTTTATTAAAAAAAGAAGCAATCATCCGCTTAGATGCACTTTTCACGCGCGCCACTTTGGTTGGTTTCGGCTCATCTTGAAAGACCCATACGCTCGATTGCTGCTTTGTTTTGGGATCGTAGCAATAAATCCATGTTTCGTCACCTGTTACTATGTCCCACACCAAATTTGACGCACCTTCGTTGAATCTGGTAAGCATGGCACTGCACCAAGTGACGCGGTCCGTTTTTTGAGCCTCGGTCAAGTTGTGTGGGATCCACCGCGAGCACAGCTTTCTCACACCCAAATGTTTGTGTAGGATTGTTTGTATTTGACTCATGCCTATTTCTAAGGATGCGCGAATTTCATGGTAGGTCACATGCCTGTCTGTTTCAATCATACGGCGCACAGCATCGATGTTTTTGTTGGTCACAGCGGTGGACGGCCGACCATCGCGAGATTCGTCACTGAGATTGATACGACCACGCTTGAATTCTGCAAACCAGCTATAAACAGTCGTCTTGCATGGTGCTTCATTGCCAAAAGCTGTTTCAAGCCGAGCGATGCTCTGTTGAGCTGTCAAATTACACTTAAAATCGTAGAAAATCATACTACGAAAATTTTCCCGAGTTAAATCCATGTTGATGCAGACACACAATTTTTTAAATGGCGCCACAAGGTAAAGACAAAAGACAGTCAGATGAAACAAACTGCATTCTACAGCCAAAGAGTTCTATTTTCAAATGTTGCAATAAATTTTTAAATATTGTTTATGTAAGTGGCCAGTTCCGGAAACTTTTAGTGTTACCTATGTAATTGTATGAAATTTAACCACTCAGCTAGAATTTGCAAAAATAATCAGGTTTGCTCTATTTGTGCAGATGGACACTCCTACAAAAGCTGCGACAATACTGATGAAATTAAATGCAGCAATTGTGGGGGGGGGGGCACGTGGCAATATCAAAGTTATGCCCCATAAAGGCGGCAAAAATAAATAAAAATAAAAGTACCACATATGCTAGTGCCGCAGCTAACATTATTATTCCAAAGAGTTTTCCAGCTCTTCCACCGACATCAAAAACAAAGAATACAATAGTAAAACAAGCACCAACCATAACACTGAATAAGACTAATGCTAGGACATCGAAAAATAATGATAATGTAAGTATTATATATAATGACAAGGTGATAAACGCAATTGTTAAAACTTTAGTTACACTGGGGAATGATAACACACCTATGACCACATTAAAAATCAGAGAAGTTCTTTTGAAAAATCTGTCAACCTAATGGATAAATTTCTGAGAATAGTACAGCATAATATTCAGAGCATTAATAGTAAAAAACCCCTTCTTATATCATATTTAAATGAAAACAATATTGATATCTATTTATTAAATGAAACATGGTTAAAAAGAACTAACAGTAATATTCATTTTCCTGGTTATAATTTTTTATTTAAGAACGCTAAGAATGAACATGGTGGTGTAGGTATATTAGTCAAAGATACCATTAAATACAAAATCCTAAATACAGCTTTCTATCAAGATATACAGTCCTATTGCGATTTCTGTGATGACGGAAACAGGACCTCTTTCAATACTAACTGTTTATTGCCCACCTAGAAACAAAAATAATGGCATTAGTAGAATCAGAATCAGTAAACTAAGAAATATTATTAGTAATTTACCTAAACCTTGCTTAGTATCTGGAGATTTTAATGCACACCATATTGCGTTTGGGTGCTGCACTACTCAGTCTAGAGGAAAGGAATTGTATGATTTGTTTGATGAGGCTGACTTATGCATTTTAAATACTGGTAGTCCTACAACAGTACAGGCTCCAAACAAGAACCCATCAGCAATAGATGTTACTTGTGTTAGCCCAGATGTTGCTCCTCTGTGTGAATGGAAAGTTTGTGAAGACCCACTAGGAAGCTATCACTACCCTACTTACACAGATATTAATATTTCCCCCTCGTTATACCAGGTTAATGATAATATAGAAAAATATTTATTTAATAAAGCTAATTGGTATAAATACTATTCAGATTCAGAAAAACTGTTAAAAGAATATGATTTTGATCAATCAAACCCATTAGGTTCCTATGACAAGTTTTGTGACATGTTAAACAAATTAAAAAGTGACTGTATTCCCCTATACAAAAAGACAGGCAAACATAAAAATAGAATTCCGGCTCCATGGTGGAATGATGAGTGTGATAGTGCACTTAAAAATCCAAGGAGGCATTATTGACTTACAGGGCATCTATGACTTTAGAATCTTTTATAGAATACAAGAGGTGCGATGCTAAAAAGAAGCTTATTATAAGAGAATGTAAGAGGAATAGCTGGAAGAGCCTTTGCGCATCCCTTAATTGATACACTCCTATATCAACTATTTGGAATTACATACGTAGATTTAAAAGAATTAATGTAAGAAATAGACCTAAGAATGATGAATGGATACCTGATTTTATAAAAAAACTTGTACATAAAAACCCATGTAATAGTAAAAACATTGACAACCTATTTTCTGTTAGTAATGACAATGAGCAGAATAAGTTTTTATTAAAACCATTTGAATGGAATGAGTTTTGTTCTGCTCTAGACACGAGAAAGGATAATACACCGGGCTTAGATAATTTTCCATATATTATGATTAAAAAACTGCATAGTTCTTGTAAAGAAACACTTTTGAACATTTTGAATTGCCTCTGGACTAACCAAATTATACCAGTGGCATGGAAAACTCAGTGTGTGATTCCAATTTTGAAACCAGACAAACCTGCAGATGACTACAATTCATATAGACCAATTTCATTAGCTTCATGTGTAGGTAAACTTATGGAACAGATGATTAAACTAAGATTAGATTATTATGTTGAAAGTCAAAACTTATTACCTGCAATTCAGTTTGGTTTCCGGAAAGGAAAAAGTGCATCTGAAAGTTTTGTTTCATTCATAGCTGACATGAAGACATGTTCACTGGCACGTTCAACAGCAGTTTGCGCCTTTATGGATGTCCAAGGGGCGTATGACAATGTATATTTAGTTCAGCTAATTCAGGTCTTGGCCAGTATTGGACTAGGTGGAAAGTTGTTAAAATGGATATTTAATTTTTCTAGTGATAGAACATTGTATGTTAAGTATAACAACATCCTACATGGACCAGAAATAGTATCCAAAGGTTTAATGCAGGGAGCAAGCCTTTCACCCATTTTGTATAATCTTTATACTTCTGAAATATTAAAATATGTTTCCTGTAACATCAAAATTTTGCAATTCGCTGATGATATTCTACTATATTCTGAGGACAAAAGTATTACTGAGGCTCAAAGCAAGCTTAATAGAGCCTTAGAACAGTTGCACTATTATTACACACAAATTTTGAAATTAAATATTAATTGTAGTAAGAGCTCTATTTTGGTCTTTGGTAGTAATAATTCTGTAAATGTTAAATATGGAGGTAAAAATATTACACAAGAAAGGGAGAAAAAGTTTTTGGGTATAATAATAGATGATAAGTTAAAATTTGACAGCCATATAAATTATATAAGTAAACAGGCAATAAGAAGGATTAATGTTATGCGATGTCTGGCTGGAGTATTTTGGGGTTCTGCATGCCTAACATGGTTGCCAATTAAACACCATTTTAAACACCCTTTGACAGTAAATTCCATCATGGCGGCCGTTTAACACCTCATTTCCTTGAGGCTAACATGGCACCTCAATATTTTAATGCTTTGACAGGAGTTAAGGAAATACAGGTGTTATTTTTTTTTTCTTTTTATCCATAGCTGGTAACATGGGTGACCATTTTAAACACCTTTTGACGTTTGTATACGATTATTTTGTATAGTAATTTCCATCATGGCGGCCGTTTAACACCTCATTTCCAAGGCTAACAGGGCACCTCAATATTTTGTTGCTTTGACAGGAGTTAGGGAAATACATGCGTGATCTTTTTTTTTTTAATTTTTCCCCCATTTTAAACACGTTATGACACTTGATTAAAAATATTTTGGTCTTCGATCTATTGAGGTGGTGATAAAGGTAGTTTCGTGAGTTTTGATTGTATTTGTAGGTTATTTGGGATACAAATGATCGTTTTCTGACTTTTTACATAAAAAAGGTAGTTTGATAACTAGCCTATTTACTAAGTATGCACATTAATTAAAAAAAAAAGAACATCATAGGGTAAAACAAAGCTTTTATTTATTCATAAAATTCTTACATGGTTGATCAAGCTTCCATTGGGTTGCAACCTTCTTCTTCGAGTGAAAGCGTTGAATTTAAATAACATTTTTCCAATAGTTTGCCCCTCCAAAAACGCAATTGCATGCAGTCATGGGTTCCCTCTTGGTGCATTGAGGAGCACTTGGACATGTGGTCAGAAGATCAGGGGGTTGAGCTTCACATCCACATATTGTGGTAGAATTCTCTCCTAATATCCCGGGGTCCTGTACCCGATAGAACGTTTAGTTTTTTGATTGGTGTTGGCTAAGAGCAACTGGTGACCAGGCAACAAGTCTCGTTGAGTACAGTGTCTACTTGACCTGTATGTGCTGAGTTATTCCACAGTGCAAGCATATTCAGCAACTGAGTAACTTAAGCACCCTAAGAACTACCAATCATTCTTCGGATTAAGTTGTTCACAATCCAACCAATATTTGTGTCAAAGTTGCTAATCTATCTGCAATATTTGTGTCAATATTGCTAATCTGTCTGTTTTTGATATTTCATGAATTGTGATAATTTGAATATTTACCCTACAGTATTTCATGAATTGATAACTTGTAAACTACAATTTCAATCATTATGTACATAATACTATGTATCTTACGGCAAGCACTATGGTGGTACCGTTCGGACAAAAAATACTCACCATGCGCTCAGGGGTACCATGGGTCCTACACAAAAAAATCCCACCGTACCCCCAGTGGTATGGGGCAGTGGTACCGTGGGTTCGACACACTTATACTCGTATTACAAAGACAACTTTTTGCCGTCTATCTCATTATACTTCATAATTAGGTTGCACTGTCCCTTCGAGTGTACTTTTTCAAATCGCACCATGTAGTCATCTACTGTTCTCCATCTATTACATGGCCCATGTTTAACCAAAAGACCCGCCAGCTTTCGCCACATTTCTTTAGGATCCTTTGCTCCAAGGGTTTCATCAGCTTATTAGCCTTATTTGGAAGTTCTTCTTTTTACACTTTATCTAGAAACGTAATAAAAATACAATAAGGTCTTTGACTGTATAAAATACCGTGGAATTTTTCAGAAAATTAATGTTTAGAACACCTTTGCTTACTTTTTTAGAGATTTCATTAAGGTTAGATTAGGTTAATTTGCTAGCAAAGAATACCCTTCTACCGTTCGCTAGATGGACACAAATTTTAACAAATAGTCTTCTCTGAATGGCTTCAAACAATTAATCACAGCACAGATCAATAAATCATCATTTATACTAACAATACTAAGATATAATTATTTGTGTCATTTGTGTGTGAAACAAAATCGGTGCTATCTTATCATATCCAAAAGTCATCCAAAGTAGGACGAAAACGAAAGTAAAGGTGATATTTCATTTTGTTGAGTAATACTACAAATCTACATATTTCTGTTGATACTATAAGAGAGTAATTTACTTACATTGAACTAGTTTTCAAGTTGGTAGGATAATAATGTATTTAAAAAAAAACACATCAAATCGATTCAATTGTCCGATTCATTGCCAAATACTCTGTGACGGACTTGAGCGTTTTATCGCGGTGTTTATTTTGTCTACCCTAGCCACCATGTTACCAGGGTTAAGTTTGGAGTGCATGTTCCGAATGGCGCTAACAGCACTGAAATTACCATCAAATCACTTACGCCGCACGGCCATCATTGACTCGGAATGACGATAATAGACGCGATAAATCGATTATGTCGTGACTCGGAACGCACTATTATACTTACGTTTTGTTTTTTCACAATATGACGGACATGGTTTTATTTAACAAAAACAAAATACATGAAACTTTAATAAACTAAATTATCTTACGAAATAAACTAAACCAAACTAACATACATTGTATAGAGAACAAGACTGTGCACTACGATACGAAGAACGAGCCGAGTGAGATGGGCGTTGGCAGTCGTTGGACCTTTTTTAACACGTTAGAAACTCAACAACACTATATAAGTTTATTGTATATATTATATACACTGGCACCTTGCCACGACTAGCGACAGCTATCTCGCTCGGCTCGTTTTTCGCTTGAAAATCGTATCACAATAATTACAACCTTATTTTTAAGGAAATAAAATCTAGTTTAGTTGAGCAAAAATTGGATAGTGCACAGTCTTGTTATTATACAATGTCTTTGCATACTATCCAGCAAGAATATAAAATATTGATAAATCGATAAATCATATTAGGTTTGGAAGCGTTTCAAAAAGTGCGATCACAGTGCGAAATTTCACTCGTTTATAAGAAAGAGACAGATCTATATAGGAGAAAGAGAAAAAAAAAACTAAAATTAAATTAAGTACATTAGTTTAGTTAAGGTCTTAGGAAATTTTTAGCAAATTTGTGTTTTGATTGTATAATACCTTATTTTACTTGCTTTTTGGAGGTTCCATTTTGAAAGAACTCTTTCCTCACGTCACAACTACGACTTACAAATTGTGAACTTTAACTTTAAAATTTTCAAAACGTTATTCTATTTTATCTTGCAATATTAAAAAGTCCCATATTAAGTTATTCCCCAGGCAAGAAGGTGATTTTTCAATATGTTGATTAATAAATAAAGCCAACACATGTAAATTTATACTTTATGACAGTAAAACACGATCATTAAAAACGTTTTTTAAATTGGTTGGTTATAAAAAAAAATTATCGATTTAATTGTCCGATTAATCGAATGAATTTTCCTCAGTTTATATTTATCTGAGGAATTTTCAACTACTCTGTGACGGAGTTAAGCGTTTTATCGCGGTGTTAATTTTGTCTAACCCTGGCAACCATGTTACCAATAAGGAATAATATTGGGTTGAGTTTGGTGTTGGGACTTTCGGTGTTGGGAGTTCCGATTTTTGGCCATCTTAGGCATGCTGACCCTAAAATATTAACCATGATATATAAAAGTATAGTTCGTAGCCAGTTTGACTACAGCAGTCTGGCATACATAAACAGTAGGCCCACAATATTGAAAAAACTAGATAAAATACAAAATATGGCTATTCGGATTATTAGTGGTGGTATGAAAACTACCCCTATTAATGCAATGGAAGCAGAGACTGGTATTGTTCCATTGTCTATAAGACAACTTCAATTGGCAGAATTTTTTTGCCTTAAGAGTTTAGCCAGTAAAAATTCTATTATCCTAGATAGATTGACATTACCTGAGACAATAAGTAATTCCATAACCCAGTCTTATGTTGGCCCGAAGAATATCTCACATGGCCGGCTACCTGAAATGTGTTCCATAATGACACAAATTAAAAATATCACTGTAAATATGTACAAAAGTGACATATGGCCTTTGTATAAATGTAAATATGATGGTTTGGTCAACTTAAAATGTAACATAGATTGTTCAAAGTTTGATGACAAACATGCTTATTTGGAAAGTATGGCTCAAAAAGTTAACTATTATAAATTTTTCACAGATGGATCCAAATCTGTAAATGGTGTAAACTCTGCTTATTACGATCCACAAAAAGGAATAACTAAGAGTTATAAAATTGATGATAAATGCAGTATTTTTAGTGCAGAGGCTTATGCTATTTACAGAGCATTGGTGTACATAAGAGAATATGATCATTTTGATAAGATTTTGATAGTGACAGATTCTTTGTCCGTTCTGGCAGCTTTGAGGAGTGGTTCTTTGTCATTTAAAGTAAATTACATTGTGTTTGATATCAAGATAATGTTACATATGTTGGATAATGAAGGCAAAATAGTAGAATTTAGATGGGTACCTTCGCACCGTGGCATTGAAGGAAACGAGGTGGTTGATCGTGCTGCGGCTTCAGGATATGACGAGGATCATAGTGATGTAATGCTGGTGCCGTATACTGACTACCATGTCGTGTTGAAGGAGTCCTATAAACAGATATGGAAAGAGTACTGGAGAGAGGTGTCTAAAGAAAAAGGCAGCTGGTATGCTTCCTTACAAAAAGTATTACCGATTTCACCATGGTACAAGAAGCATAGGGCTTGTAATGAGCGAAAATTTATAACAATAATTAACAGGATGAGATTCGGACATTGCTTGACTCCAGCTCACCTTAAACGAATGAATTTAGTGTCTAGCAACAAATGTCCTCACTGTGATTCCGAAAAAGCTGACTTGAAACATTTTATAGAAGAATGTACCACTTTTTCAATACAAAGACTCATTCTGGTATCTGACATTATGAAAGAATTTGAAATGTCAACGGAAACAGACAACATAGATATACCCCGCCGCACAGAAGAAATATTGGCATATCCAAAATGTTTTATGTCCGTGTATAAATACATTTTAAATACAGTGAAAGAACTATGAAAAATGATCAAAATTAAAAGTGACAGTGAAAAAAATAAAAACATAAAATAAGACTGGCTGAAAGGACTCGTATCCAAGGCCGTAAAAATAATTAAAAAAAAAATTATCTGCATGGAAAATAGCCTCAGCCTATTTATCCTGCCTGTGGCCTGTTTAGTATTTGACGATATTTGATTTTTAAAGCTTCGACTTCGATTTTTGTGGTTTTCGCAAACGAAATGACTCATGTAGACTTTGGGATGTACTGAAATATATCCTTAAAATGTCTAAAAACATTGTTTTTGAGGGTTGGTTGACAAAATCACCTCCAACAAAGCGGATCTGGCGAGCCGTAAGTATTCCCAAATAAAATGGATAATTGACAATAAATCTGAAGAGAAACAGAAAATATTTTTTTATATGTAGATAATAACTCTGACAAGGTTTGGTGGCCCGTTGATGGTTTACTAACGCAAAATATTGCCGATACCCTTCCAGAAATGGCGTAGACGGTGGTTTGCCTTGCGGCAGTCTGGGGAGTTGCCTGGCCAGTACTTTCTTGATTACTATGCAGACCGGAATTGCCGTCGATTGAAGGGCACAATCAATTTGGATCTATGTGAACAGGTATGGTGATTGACCTTCTAATATTAACTGTCTACATGTCACACACTGTAAACCTGACTCAAGGTTATGCACTCAATCACTCCAGCTACCTATGTGCAGTATTGGGTTTGTTGACACCTACTGAGTTCTGGAATTGGAGAACATTTAATGCTGGTTAATAACACGGGTTGCCTCAATACTACAACTTAGCATTTTCGGATAGGAGGTATTTCATGTTTATGGGGCATTCATTATTAACAGAGATCGGGATTAGGTAGTGTGATTTTTGAAATTGGAACAAAATTTTGATATCAACAAGAATTATTGTACTTAAAACTATTTATGTACAATTTTGACAGTTTGTTTTAGATTGGATGCCATTTGTACTACACAGAATTAAAATAATTCTTTAGTTATTTATTTCTCTTATAAATCAATACAACATAAAAGCACAGACATTTAATTATTACTTAGTAGCTAACCAAACATAAGGATTGAATAGTGTGGCAACTTTCCATACAAAAAATAAGCTACATTTAGGCTTCATGGTACGAAGAAACATAAAAATGGGTTGTTTGTGCTAGAACAGATTTGTTATTTCCTAAACTAATGTCTAGCATATATTTTGTTTGGAAATAAGCAATATTTATATTTAAAAGAGTCCAAAGTTCACTGAGCTAAATTGCCACGCGTCATCTCAACTTGACTCTATGCGTTTATTATTAATGTTAGGTCTGTTAGGAGCTGTAATAGTTTTCCTTTTAAATTCATTATATATATTACTTCTCTGAATTTTTACCACATTTCTATAAACAACCGTTTAGCCGGCAGGAGGGGGGGACGCTCCACACTAACTAAAATTTTCATTTTAAAGCTTAATACTAAAACTAAAAACAGCTGCAGGAATAACATGGAGTAGGAATGCCATGGACAAACAGCTTTGGAAAATGCTAGGGGAGGCCTTTGCCAAAGGGCAATCAGATTAATAAGAAGAGAGAAAAAATAAAAATGTTATTACAATGTAGATTCTGAATAATTATTATTATTATGTAGGTACACTTTTCAGTCTCGGGCCCATAGGGGCCCGGTCATTTGAAAGGCATTCATGGGCCCGAAGCCAACATTGAAGAGGCCTTAGTATCATATAATGTAAATGTGAGATGGCCGCATCCATGGAGGCCTCTCCCTCAATTAGCCAGGGTGTTGAGAGGTGTGGCCTCGGTTTCCGAATCACGGATAAAATCCGGTCAGCCGTTCCCCGCTATTACCCCATTAGACACTTCCACCCTCGAGCTGAGAAACTCTAACGCTCCACTCCGGACAGCCAATGAAGGCAAGCCAGAGTCTGGGACGAAATGCTATCGTCCCCAGGAGTACTCGGGTCCTTGGTCTCGTTACTTGCCAAAGCTGCCTTGCGGTGACTGTTGCACTGTACGTACCAGAGGGCGAAGGGGTCGTCACATCTCGATGCCATCTAGACGCACCAGTGGGCGGTGGGGTCGTCACATCCCTACGCCGGCATTATTATTATAAAGCTTAATATTTCGACACACCCACAATGTTTTTGAACAGCCTATCCAACAATACCCCACAATATGGGATAGACGAGAAAAAAAAAGTTCATCCCCAGTTTACATGTATGAGAGGTACCACTAAAAAAATCATTTTCAAGATTTTATTTTACCATTTTGTCGGAGTGAGTACTATTTATATCCATGCCAAATTACAGCTTTCTAGTACTAATAGTCTCTGCACTAAGCCGCGGACAGACGGACATGGCGAAACTATAAGGGTTCCTTGTCAGACTCCGGAACCCTAAAAAGGGATAATTTTAATAATTTAGTTTTTTTTAAATTAATATCTTTTGTTTGCATTCTGTCATAGCATGTTGTCAAAAATGGAAATAAATTGCGCACAGTTGTTAGTAGTATCTGGTTTGAACATTTTCATAACAAAATTAGTTAATCAAGACTCACAGGGAGCAAATGCTCCACTGTATTCTACAGTTGCACATTGGTGTGCTGAATTTAAATGTGGAAGAACATCCACCAAAGATGACCCTAGCCCGGGTTGCCCCACAATGGTAGTGAAGTGACCGAAGATTGCTTATTCCAAGGATCCCCTGCGCAGGGGATTTCTGGGCTTTTTGTCCAAATATCCCCTGCGGATTTCCTTGAACGCCGGATGGGCATTTCTGGACAAAAAGTCCAGAAATCCTCTGCACAGCGGATCCTCTCAGGGGATTTGTGGAATAAGCCTCAAGAAAGTCCTAAAAGAAGATATGAAATAATGTTCTACCTTCTTGATTGTATATTTAGGATGACTTGCACCAATATTGAAATCATAATTCAACACATAGAGTTTAATTTGACAGAAATGTATCATCAAACCATAGAAGCATAATTTCAAAATCTAAAGTACCATTTTGAAAACAATAAATGCATGATTCTAATTAAAACAATAATATCCAAGGTGTAAATAGACAGGCAACTTTAATTGGAACAAGAAACTCTACTGATAGTGTTAAACTGTTTTCCCAAGGTAATTGTCATTTACAAAATTAATCAATATTAATATTTGTCCCCATAAAATTCACAGTAGGAGGTATTTGAAATTGGGAAAAGTAGAGATACATTTTCATTGCATGGGAATATTACTACAGGAAAGTTATCAGGGTGTCCACATTCTGGAAAGTCAGGGAAGCTCACAGTGGTCAGGGAAAGGCAGTGAAATCGAGGGGTCGGTTCAACTGGAAAGTCAGGAAAAATATTAGATTTTACACTGTTTGCATTCCAAAATTTTGCAGTGATTGTAAAATGAGGGTTTTAACTAGTTCATGCTCTATAGTCTTAGTACATTATGACATCAGTTTTAGTCAACGTGAATGTTATCAATATTGGAAGGACAACGGTGCTGAAAGTGCAGTGAAGTGCCAAACAATGTTCATTTAATAAAGTACTGCTAAATCTCAGATTCAGTTCTGAATTTTCTAAATGGTTAAATGATGTCGCGCATAATGCAGAATTAGCATACTTTAAAGTGTGCTGCTAGTCATTCTTATTCAGAAACCCAGAATTTATCTTGTTTTTTTATTATGTTAAAACTTCCCTAACTTTTTTTTTACAATTTATAATTTTAGATTACATTTGGTCTCAAAATTGCAAAAATATACTGTATATTTAAAGCATATCTTTCAAAAATATACTGGGTGTTAAGATGATAACCTTTTTCCTTAAAACGGGGTGTTCTACCCATGAATATGAACAACTTTTACAATGGGGCCAATCCTGAAATCGCGAAAACAAAATCCGCTATTCCATAGAAAAGTTAAATACCTATTCGAACTAAATTTATGTACAACAGCATTTTATTTTCGCGATTTCCGGGTTGGCCCTATAGTAAAATTTGTTGGTATTGATGGGTAAAACACGCCGTTTTAAGGAAAAAAGTTATCATCTCAACATCCTGTATATTATGCTATATCGTTCTTTAAAATAAAAACGGTAGGTCAGGGAAATTTAAAAAAATGGTTATGTAAAGTCAGGGATTTTTTTTGACATTAGCAGTGGACACCCTGGTTATCCATAAGCGACAAAATATGAGCATTTGGGCAAAAAAAATATTCCTTAAAAATTATGTTTTATGGCTTATTTTAAAATATATCACTTGGGTCACTGGAAAAAGTGATGTATAGGATAATGCATCATTTTGTCACATATTCTTCCGCAGACACCTCTTCCTCGTTATCACTCGAAAATGTGCAACCACTTCACTATACACCCACTTCACTATACACCCACCTTCTCTCCTGCCTGGCCTAAACGGTTACAACACAAGTTATGCCCAATATGCAATGCAAAACTGTAGTTGTTGCAAATTCCTAGGTTCAAGAGCCAGATCATTTACACAATAAAAATACATGTATCATGATCCATATGCATTTAAATAAAGAAGAGTTCTCTTTCTTTAGGTGGATGCAGGGCTACATATGGAGCGAGGCAATGGAAGTCTTGATCCCAAACTGCGTGGTTCGGTTTTCACTGTCCGCACCCAGTCTCGTACTTATCATCTTGAAGCAGAGTGTGAGGCTGATATGGAGAAATGGGTTGAAGCAATCTGCAGAGTCTGTGGACTCCGGGCTACAGATGATAATGCTGAAGGAACCGGTATGTATTATCAAATTGTCGCAGCAAATTACAAATTTTGTTAGATTTTCCGTAACGTGGGTTTTGGTAGGTTGTAATCTTTATTGAACACTTTGTTTTGTTGAACGGTCATTTTAGATAGTAATAGAAACGTTTCTTGAAGAGGGCCCCGATTGTTGAATGAGATATTTAGGTAATTTAGTAGTTAAAAATGAGTTAACGCTAAATAGTGATGTAAATTATTTTGACAAACAAAAGGTTATCCATAGCACTTAAAAAAAACATGTTTTTAGTTTATTATTTATTTAACACTAGAGTACACGCGTGGCCTACTATAGTAGACCATGGTAACATAATATTTGATTGCCACTTTTTTATTTCGCGCGCTAACACGTTGCTCCTCTAGCTATTATGAGTAAGGTAAGTAACCCGTGTGACACCGTCGCGTACTAAGTTTTAGAAAGAAATTCCTCACGAGCGCCATATTTTTGTTAATTTTCTTAAGTTTTTGATTTGTTAATTATTTCTTAGTTTAAAAGCCAATTAATGCTGAAACTATGTTCCTTTCATAAGACAAATAAATAAAGAACTGATACCAAATACTATTTTATTAATATAAGTAAACAAAAAAATAATATATTTTTCTATGCTAGTGCTCGTAAAGTTCTGTTTTATATGCATCTAATCCTTTGTCAAAATCAACTTTACAGCACCAGTGTTTAAAGTTTTCATTTTTTTATATTTTTTTACTTAGCTCATACACCCATGTCCGAGGTATGTTTTATTTTTTTAATTTATCTAAAACAGTTGCCAGTCTTATCTTGTGTACCATAGATAGACTGACAAATTCAGTTTTATGCGTTCATAGGCTGCGTTCAGTTTGATTGATGAAATGAAATGAAAACTGTTTAGACGACATTTTGAGTAGGTAGTAACTTTACAAATTGAAAATTCTGATGAAACTTAACCAACCAATCTTTTGGTATAATATATAAAGGCGGGTTGGTGAGCGCGGTGCCGAAACCCTTGCACCAGTGACGTTCTTTAATTACGCTTAATTTATTTAATCACACTATGCATTGAAAAACGTAGTTTGATACACGTGCGTAAGGGCAATAACTTATTCGTAACGTTTAAAACACTCGCTTATCGCTCGTGTTTCAAATTGTTCCTCGTACAAGCTATTGCCTCCTTTACGCACTCGTAGCATAAACTACTATTAAAAAGGCCTACTAATAGTGGGCCACGCGAGCACTCCTGTGACAAAACAAGCGCGTGTACTGTGGTATTAAACTAGTTTACATCATATTTTTGCAAAATGATTGAAAATGGGACTAATAAACATAAAACGAAAAAAAAAAAAACGTAATATCGCTCAAGTTCTCAAAGTTCCTCTGCCCACTTTTCACTCTTTTTCAATCTCACTGCTATAGTAATAAAGGTGAAGGTAAGTCTTGCTATTTTCCCTTATGGTAAATACTATTTATTACTCAAGGCGAATTCTTTCAGCAAAAGTATTGATGATATGCAACAATGATTTGATGCAAACGAATTTGTTTTAATTTTAATATTAGTCATATGCTGTGCTGAAATAGATTATTTGTATCTTGGTTCAACAAAAAGATTTTTGGTGTTTTACTGCTTATCAGATTTTTAAGCAGAATATACTGAAACTTAGCTATCAAAACAACAACATATATGTTTGATCAATATGTATTACAGTGCTACGTACGTGTCCCCACCATAGCAAAAATTAATAGGAAGCCAAAACCAAGCATTCAAGCAAGAAACAATGTATACCTGTATAATGTTACCCTGAATTTATCCAACATAGATATATGACATGGACGAAAATAATAGAGAAGTTTTGTCTCTCGAAAAACCGTTTGACCAATGGAAACGCAGGTAAGCTTTATCACGTGATCATCGCCTCGATAAAACGATTCGTCCTGCGTGTTTGTTGGTCAAACGTTTCTTCGAGAGACAAAATTTCTCTATTCGTGTCATCTATGCTAGCTATACAGAACATCCTGCTTTAGTGTTTACATGTTTTAATAGCCAAGAAGTCACGTTTTTTTAAATAATGTTGCAAAATTCATCTACGTTGTCTACGTTTCCAATTGGTGCAAATTAGAAAACTCGAATATTGTCTGTAAAAGCTGCTTTTATCCTTAAAGGCTAAGAAACTAAAAGCAAAGGAGTTTCAATACTCAATACTCTTATCCCTTTCGGAAAACTCTGAAATATAGTTTTTTGCTTTTTATAACCCTGACAGTATTATCATTGGCTTAAAAAATCGAGCTTGACACAGCCTCGCTTATAACTCTTAACAAAACTTATTCATTCAATTTTATACTATTTTTTATTTTTTTTATTTATTGTTTTTCTTCCTTCCTGGTTAATGCTTCTCGACATTTAAATGTTTTCTCACAGTTTATCTTTGCCGTTTCTATGTAGTTTGTGCTATATCAATAAATCCATCGTAAGCAGGTTTTTCCCGCGCAAAGGTAAAATATGATTTAATGAGCTGACTTGTGACCCAAAAATAGATTTACAGCTCTATATTGGATAATAGACCGCGAGCGAGCCCATCTGAGGCTCTCACGTTGTTTTGCAGCCTATGGTTAAAAGAGCCATTCAGAGGCATTTTCGTAAACTCTGAATATTGGGTTCCTTGGTCATATAAAAACTACACTTAGAAGTCTTTGAATATTTACATGTGAACTATCCATAGTCTGAATAAATAGGCACAACAAGTCGCAATTCCGGACTTTGTCGCTGCACAGGTTACGCCTAGTTCAAAAGCGTGGCTGGCGCGGGATTTCTGATTAATCTATAGTACATCACGAACCGTTGTTGGGAGGTCAAACATTATCAAAAAAAAAATGGTTTTCGGTATATCTTAATGAGGTAACTTCCGCAAACAGTAATTATACTAATAGGGGGTTACATTTCATCAGTGATAAATTTTCATGGCGAAAATATTATTTCCCCTATTATTATAATCAGTGTTGTAAACAAATATCACACTTAACTTTATTCCCATCATTGCAAAATCAACTAACATGTGAAGTGTGATATACGCACGCAGTAATGTAATTTAAAAGTTACGGTTTTGTCCAGCTTGCGAATATTTCATGGTGCAGCTTTAGGTGGCGGTCGCGTGTAAGCCGAGTAAGCAAAAGTTTTTGGATGTGTGAGTATGATTTGCGGTGCGTGTTGAGTGAATGCTACATGTTCATAAATTGATTGTACTCAACGCACTGCTCTCCTTAATTTCAGTTATTGTGTGTGAGACTGCGTGTATTTTTATTTGCTCTTAGTGTAATTATGTAAAGAAGCGGCGACATTGCTTACGGAAGGAATTGCGATGGATACATTTCTAGTGCCTATTTATTTACAATAGGTTGGGGAAAAACTCTTTTCGCAAATAGTATTGTGAACTTATAATAAAATCACTTCGGCTTTACCATTTGTATCTGGCTGGTTTTGGTATTATTAAAAAGTTTAAATTTTAAAAAAGATAATTCCACATTCAAATTAGGTAAAATGTGTGATGTTCATTTGTTTTTCTTACTGTTAAGATGAGTGAATCTAATGAAGAAATTCGATACATTTTGAAATTTTACTACAAAACAGGAAAAAATGCAACGCAAGCCGCGAAAAAAATTTGTGATGTTTATGGACCTAGTGCAGTGTCTGTGAGAGTAGCATAAATTTGGTTTATGCGTTTTCAATCCGGAAATTTTGATGTCAAAGATGCGCCTCGCTCTGGGCGTCCTGTTACGGATAAAATGGATGCCATTTTTGAAAAAGTGGAGCAAGATCGGCATGTCAGTAGTTACGATGTAGCTGAAGAACTGGGGATGATTGACCACAAAACAGTTTTGGCGCATTTGAAAAAAGCTGGGTATACAAAAAAGCTCGATATTTGGGTGCCTCATGAGCTCACTGAAAGAAACTTAATGAACCGTGTACTCATTTGTGATTCTTTATTACGACGTAATGAAACCGAACCATTTTTGAAAAACCTGATAACTGGTGATGAAAAGTGGATCACGTACGACAAGAACGTACGAAAAAGGTCGTGGTCAAAGGCTGGTCAGGCTTCACAGACTCTGGCGAAACCCGGGCTATCTCGCAACAAGGTAATGCTGTGTGTATGATGGGATTGGAACGGCATTATTCATTATGAGCTGTTACCGCCAGGCAGGACCATCGATTCTGAACTCTACTGCGAACAACTGATGAGATTAAAGCAAGAAGTTGAGAGAAAGCGGCCGGAATTAGTCAACAGAAGGGGTGTTGTTTTTCATCATGATAACGCTAGACCTCACACATATTTAGCCACTCAGCAAAAATTAAGAGAGTTTGGCTGGGACGTATTAATGCATCCGCCGTATAGTTCTGACCTTGCACCTTCAGATTTCCACTTGTTTCGGTCCCTTCAGAATTCTTTAGGCAGTGTCAGGTTAACATCACGAGAGGACTGCCAAAACCACTTGTCGCGGTTTTTTGATCAGAAGCCCCAAAATTCCTATAGCAATGGAAGTTATAAAATTAAGGAAACATGTCATGCTTAAAAAAGTAAAAATTTAACAATATGTCATCAAGCTTGCATGAAAATGTCAGTTGTCAAAAATAATTAAATCTATTAACTCTTCACCTTTTCACTTACATGTTCATTTTAAATGTTCACTATAGTTCATCCCTTTGTTGGGCAAAGGCCTCCCCCATCTTCTTCCATGCGAGCTTATCGGCAGTGCACTGTGTCCAGCGCACTCCGAGGTCACGAAACTGCTCCAGCTCGTCTCTCCAGCGCACGCGCGGCCGGCCAGGCGCCCGCGATGCATGTCGGGGGCACCACTCCGTCACCTCACGTGTCCACCTACCATCTGAGAGCCGCATCACGTGGCCGGACCATTTCCATTTTAGCTGCTTCGGGTGGCGCACGGCATCCGTTAATCTTGATTTTTGTCTAAGAGCTTTGTTTGTCGTCTTGTCCAATAATTTTAAATTTAGAAAACTTCTTTCTATTTTCCTTTGTGTAACTTTTATTTTCTTTGTATCTTCCTTTGTAAGTGCCCATGTCTGGGAGCCATATGTCAATATTGGAAGTAGGCATGTGTTGAAGACTTTACTCTTCAATGATATTGAAATATTATTGTTTTTGAAAATATGTTTGAGTTGCCAGTACCGCCTTCAGGTATTAGCAATACGTCTATCGATCTCAATCTTATGACTGTCTTTAAAAGATAAGTTTCTTCCTAGGTAGATAAAGTTGCAAACCGCTTCTAAGATTTCATCTTCTAGTTGGATGTTTAGTTTTTTATCAGTATTTGTCATAACCTTAGTTTTCTTCTTGTTTATGTAAAGACCAATTTCATTACACTTCTGATTGATATCTAATAGCATTTCTTGTAATTGATCTTCTATTTGGCCGAAAATGGCTATATCTTCTACAAATCTGATGTTTGATAGATATTTGCCATTTATTACGATACCCTTGTCTTCCCAAGCTAACTGCTTAAATATGTGTTCCAAAACTGCATTAAAAAATTTTGGGGATAGACAGTCACCTTGCTTCATGCCTTTGCCAATTTTGAAGGCTGGTCCAGTTTGATCTAGTTTAATGCGGGCCGTACTATTTTCGTATATAGATTTTATAGTGTCGATGTACTCTTGAGGGACGCTATCTTTTTGCAAGGCCCGCCATAGGTAACAATGTTCCACAGAATCGAAGGCCTTCGAGAAGTCGATAAATGCAATGAAGACCTGCTGTTTGTACTCAGAAACTTTCTCAATCAGCTGTTGCATTAGATGAAGATGGTCACAGGTACTGAATCCTCGTCGAAACCCCGCTTGCTCGCTACTTTGCTGGGAATCTAAAATAGGGGCTAGTCGGCCTAGAAGTGATTTGGCAAAGCACTTGTAAACATTACTGGTAAGTGTTATTGGCCTATAGTCGTCGATATTATATATGCTACCTTTTTTAAAGAGGAGTATAATTATAGATGACAGCCACTCCTCTGGTACTTTCTTGTTGTCTATAATTTCATTAAAAAATTGTGTCAGTGGGCCTATTAGGTGTTCTTTCGCAATTTTAATTAATTCGCTTCTGATTCCATCTGGTCCAGCTGCTTTGTTATTCTGTAGGCTATCGATTGCTTTTTCTATTTCTCTTTCTAACAAGTTAGGTACATGAGACTTTTCACTAGATTTTGTTTCCATAAGTTTTTGCGGTTCAGTTGATATATTGCTTGAGTAAAGGTTAGCATAGAACTTTCTTGCTTCTGATACGACCTGTTTCCTCTCAGTAATCTTTTTATATATATGTTTATTATCTTTCAAATATGGAATCCATTTTTTTTCAGCCTTCAGGTGTCGTTCTAGTTTGACTACGGAGGTATTTTTCTCCAGGAATCGCAAAATAGCATTATGTTGGTATACCCTCATGTCTCTTCTTATCATTTTCTTAGTAGATTTATTAAGTTTTTGAAGGTATGTGTTCTGTTCATCTGTTCTGTTTGGAGTCGATGCTAGTATACTTCTCTCTCTTATTTTTGATTTGGTTTCCTCAGAAAGCTGAGCCTCTTTTTTTGTATTGTATCGTAGATGTGTTTTTGCTGCCGATGTGATTTTTTTCTGTAATGATCTTGTATTTGTGTTGAATGCATGTAGCTTCCATTAGGCTTTGGTTGATTTTTGATATTTCATTATTGTACAGTCTATTTTTGTGTTCATTTGAAAAATCAAACTTCATGGTTGTTGAGTGAATGTTGAGATTTTTAGAACGTTCTTTATGTAGTTTCATTTTGCATCTTAAAATTCTATGATCCGAATAAAATAAAATAAAAATAATAATAATAAGCCTTTTTATTTCCCAAAAAGAACTTAAATAACATCGAATGATTTCGTAACATGCATTAAAAAAATAATGTATATTTCGTTTTATTTAGACATAGTATAAATCTAGAGTTTCTATCATATACAAAATTAAACTATTTAAAAAATATATGCGATAAATTGAATTGAATTGAATTGAATGTCAAACAAAAAATATTAATTTATACTAATTTAAAAATTTTAAAAATTCCAAAAATCTGAACTGAAATTAAATTCCATTTACATTAGATTCCAGTTAATAAAATAAACATTACTAGTATAATAATTAAATGTCTTGTTTTAATAAAATCGAATATGAAAATAAATTATAATTCTAAGTAAGCATGCAAATTAATTTTCGTTCAAAATGGGCACCCAATTTTGAATGAAGGCCTCCTCCATCGAGTGCCAGAGATGTCTGTCTGCGGCTAGTCTGGACCAGGTCGGGCCGGCCACCTTCTTGATATCGTCATACCAGCGCTGCCGCGGTCGCCCTGGTTGGCGCTTTGCTTCACGAGGATACCAATGAAGGACACGCTCTGTCCAGCGGCCGTCCGTCATCCGTGCTACATGACCGGCCCATCTCCATTTCAGTTTGCAGGCTAATACAGCAGCATCTATCAGTTGAGTTTTCTTTCTGATGTCTGTATTTCTTACTTTATCTTTGAACTTAATGTTTAATATACTTCTTTCAGTAGCCCTTTGAAATACTTGTATCTTCTCTATGACTTTTTTGGTCAGGGCCCAATTTTGACAGCCGTAAAGTAGAGTAGGAAGAACTGCTGTATCCATTGCCTTTTTTTTAGAATTATTGGTAGTTTGGACTTAAAAATGTGTTTAAGTGACCAATATCTACGCCAGGCTATTTTGACTCTTCTCTCGACTTCTCTCTGTGTTTGATTTTGAAAGGATATATTCTGTCCTAAGTATGTATATTCGTCGACATATCTAGCATTTTGGCCTTGCAGCTGAAGTTTTCTTACTGTTTGTTAGAAGACATGTTTTTTCGGGGTTCATTTGTAACCCGCATTTTCGACTCTCTATGTCCAAAGTTTGTACCATATGCGTTAGGTCTTGATGGCTTTCACTAACGATAAAAATATCGTCAGCAAAGCGAAGGTGATTAAGGTATTCACCGTTGATATTAATTCCTTTTCTTTTCCAATTATTTTTCTTAGATTTCTGAAAATATGTTCTAAAAGCGCAGTAAAAAGGTTCGGTGAAATTGGGTCTCCTTGTTTAACGCCATTGTTAACATTGAATGTCTTTCCTCTTTGGTCCATTTTTACAGTAGCTTTGCTTCGCCTATAAATTTCTTTCAACAAGTTTATTGTTTTTATTGGTACTCCTTGTGATACTAAGGCTTGCCATAGTGAGTTGTGGTTAATAGAGTCGAATGCTTTTGAATAGTCGATGAAAGCAATGTAGAGTTTTTTGTTATATTCCACATATTTTTCTATTACCTGTGTAAGAGTAAATATGTAATCCGTTGTTGAATAGTTAAAAATACTTTAGTTAAATGTAAATTTACTTAATTAAAAATGTTTTGAATTTTCATATAAAACGCGAAGAAACTTTTTCCCCAACCTAATATATAAAATTCAAAGTCCTGACTGACTGACTGACTGATATATCAAGCCACACACTAAACCAGTGGTCCTAAGACATGAAATTTGGAGGGTGTGTACTCTGTGAAGTGTAAGTATCCACTAAGAAAGGGTTTTTCGAAATTCTACCCCTAAGATATAAAATTCAAAGTCCTGACTGACTGACTGATATATCAAGCCACAGACTAAACCGGTGGTCCTAGAGACATGAAATTTGAAGGGTGTGTTCTTTGTGAAGTGTAGGTATCCACTAAGAAAGGGTTTTTTGAAATTCTACCCCTAAGAGGGTCAAATGGGGGGTTGAAATTTTTGTGAAACTTTTTATTCTCTGGGTCAATTGACTCGAATATTGGTACACATACTCTTCAATTGAAATTAATAGGGCTTTGAAAATTCTAGACGCCATGTTAGATGGGCGGATGGCGCGCAGAATGGCACAGGGCGTGCGGGGGAGCACGCCAATCGCGCCCGGCGCGGGTCGTGTGTATATATATACCTACTAGCCTTTGCCCGCGGCTCCGCCCGCGTGTTATTCGGTTTAACGACGTGCTTTTTTCCGGGATAAAAAGTAACCTATGTGTTAAGTTGGAGTATAAGCTATATCCATTATAAATTTCATCCAAATCCGTCCAGCCATTTTAGCGTGAAAGAGTAACAAACAAACACACACACAAACTTTCGCATTTATAATATTAGTGTGAAGTAGGATGGGATAACATAGCATTGTCTTATTTCACCACAAACAATTATGGACCGCGGTAATTAGACACCTGATTTTTGAATGATATAGATATATCCTACAGGAACCATGCATTTTTCCGGGATAAAAAGTAGCCTATGTGTTAAGTTAGGGTATAAGCTATATGCATTCTAAATTTCATTCAAATCCGTTCAGCCGTTTCAGCGTGAAAGAGTAACAAACATACACACACACACACACACACGCCTGTATGGGGGCCTGGTATGCATTATGTCTGTTCGTACGGATGTTCCGTTTTAACTCGAGAGCCATTGGATGCATTTAGATGTAGTTTTCTTTATTATCACCTTTGTAACTCTGGTCAATACATCGGCTATAAGGGGTGTTGATAAAACAACGTCCAAGCTGTAAAACGGGGCCGATATTAAATAAACTCTGGCGGAGACGTGGGCAAAGGCTAGTACATAAAAAAATACTTGACATACATAATCTTTAGAAATAGGAAGAGTTAATTTTGGAAAATAGAAATTACGACTGTGAATAAAACTTTAATGGGTTATTTGTGAATTATTAATATTTATTTAAAATGCATAATTCATGATTTTACAAATTCCTTATTTTAGTAAAATTTGTAAATATGTTAATGCATATTTAAAACCTTTTGATTTGAATGAAGTCCTTATTATTATAACTTATTTCAATGCTTGATTACTCAGATAAAACTGAATTCATTCAAGTCTAAAGCGGGCTTAATGCTCTAGCGATAACTTGATGTCACCATACATACATATTCAAAGTGAAAATAATAATTCGTAAAGTGTCTTGTCAAAGTAAGGAAAATTATGTATTTATTTAAAACTCCACTGAACACAGTCATTTTGTGTGCGTAGATGTCCAATAATAGATGGCATCGTAATCGACTAATTTCCTTATGTTGAATATTTTACGTGCAAATTATTCAACAATAAATTAATTAACTATAGGAATTTATAAACGATATGCTGATTCAAAAATAGTTTCGAGCTTATTCCTTTCTTGAAAAAAAAAAGATTAAGGATATTTCTTGAATAAAAAAAGATTAAGAATATTTCTTGAATATTTAGTCTCGACATTATGACGTCAGTTAGGCTAAACGGTATTTAACTCCATAAAACTAAAAACTTTCAGATTAAGAACTCCAAAAGAGCTATACATTTTAAAATATATTTAATCATGTACTTATCTAATACAGGCACACGTGCTTGATTTGTTTAATTAAATAGACAACATTACAAATTAATAATTGGTGCAAAACTAAAAACCATTTCGAGATATAGGCCTTCTGTGCATCATTTTTTTCAGAATTAAATCGTGATTAAATGAAGAGATATTTTCAAAAAACTAAAAATATGGTAAACACAGGATTTTAAAAACAATTTCCTTTGTTTTAAGATCATTATGTTGAAAAAAATCAACTGTCAAATCAAATCAAAATATTTATTTTGTAAAATAGATTTTATGTATACTTTCTACAAGTCAAAGTTAATCTTTACAATAAATATCATTAGAATAAAAAAAATGTAAAAAAATAATATGTATATACTATGGGAAATACATACAAAAAATATTTAGGTTGGGCTACAAAATTTTTATTATACACCTACATAAAATAGAGAAATCTAGGAATAAAAATATTATATATAAATGATGCAACGAACAAACAAGTTGATAAATAGATACGGGAAATACATCCAAAAAATATTAAGGTTGGGCTACTAAAATGTAATAAAGTTATAAACCTGCATAAAATAAAGAAATATAGGAATAAAATATTATATATACATAATGTCTAACCATCCGCACCATTCGATTAGTATTGCTAAGAAGAAGGGCAAGAAACATGAATTTTTTCATTTGTAACATAAACTTAATTTATACAATTTTCTTATACCTACTTAAGTAAAGGCAAATATAAAACCATAGGAATTATGTCCAAGAGAAAAAAAAAAATTGATCTTAGTCAATCCGTCTTACATTGTCTATTACCTTTTACAGCAAAGTCAGTTTACATATTAATTAACTATAAAGGGCTTAAGATTAGCCTTTAGAGGAATCAAACATTTCGTATTAAAATTTGGTAATTATGACTTACAATTTTGATAAAGATTATTATTATTTATTACACCATGCTTCATTATCGTCCAGATAATCATTGATTTTATAATAAGCTTTTTTAGTAGTCCCTGCTTAATGTATAGTTTAAACTTATTTTCAGGCAAACTAAGGACCTCCTTTGGAAGTTTATTGTAAAATCTTATATCATGTCCTACAAAAAAGGTACCTACCTTGTCATATAATGTGACAGTGAACATAAACATGTTAAGCTTTTTTTTTAATAATCGATTGGCAATGAACATCCACTTTTGAAATCCTCAAACGTGACTTACGTCCTTCTAGAATGAGTGAATAAGAAAACATTAAATTATGCAGGAAAAACGTAAAACAAAACAAAATAAAAAAATACATAAGCTTCTTTTTTACGCAGCCTTTCAATAAAGATATTAAAAACAAAGGGTTAACTAAAATGAAATGTTGTCGTTTATAAATATTAAAGTTAACAACCGAAATCGTTTCGGGTTTTAACTGTGACATAAATAAAGAATATGTTGCTTTAGTTAGATCTATCATACAGAGAGTAAGACAATGAGAAGAAGGTTTTCCTTGCAATTTTTAGCAAAGTTGTCATGACGAAAATGTAGTCACCACAAAAATTATGTTACCAAAAAAGGAAAACAGAAAGTACTTTTTATTATTTGTTGTTTTACTTTAAGATTATATACTCTACAATCTGATAAAATTTGAATGTTGTATGTGTGCCCTTTTTACATAGAACTGAAACGATTAACGTCAAAAAAATATATTTTTTTTCGTAATAGAGACCAGTAACATGTGTTGTGTGAAAATTACAATCTGCTACAGGAAACCATAAAAATAAGTTACATCGGTATTCTTCGTCGACGCAGAAGAGTGGCAACGAATGCCGATTAAAACCGAAACGCACCAATTCAATAAAGACCTTGTTACACTACGTATACGGATAAAAATCTAACGGCAGGTGAACTCATGCTGTCTCGCCTATGAAATATGTACAATGTGTGGCAATGAAAAAGACTCACCATATTGATTACAAGGCATTAAATCATCACAAATTAAATAAAATGCTGCTCTATAGTAATAACAAAGTAGTAAAAAGGTCGTATCTGTACATTGAGTATTTTCCCGAAATTTTAAATGAAATGGGTTATTAGTATTGTACAGAGGCCAAAACCACGATTTTTTGAATTTTTGTCTGTCTGTATGTATGTTTCGTTTTTTTATTATCATCGTAGTAACATAGAGTAAATATGAGATGTTCATAAAATAACGCCCAAGCTGAAAATGGGGCAAAGATTTAATAAACGCGGGCGTAGCCGCGGGCTAACCCTAAATTCTATAAAAAATATACTATTACTACAATTGAAGACATAGACATAAGACATAAAAAGTTTATTCAAAGAAAAAAAGACATACAAAATGTAATTATAGTTATAAGATTATTTATTAAGATATTAATTAAAAGAAATATGTTTGTGTGACTAGGGTGTGTGTGTTTGTGTGACTAGGGTGTGTGTGTTTGTGTGAGAGGGTTGTGTTTTTGATCAAGGGGAAATATTCCTTAATTTTGCATAAATTGACGCACATATATGTATACAGTTCGCCTAGATTGACCTTTTAAAGGCCGTCCTGTTTCAAGCATACGTATATCTCAGCGTTTGTATGAATGACAACAGATGTTCTGCTAAGCAATGGCGGACGTCAAAATGGCGCAAATAAATTCGACCAATGATCGATAAACTATTTACCCGTGCAAACGTACTGCCTTTTAATTGGTCTATAAAAATTCGCGCCTTTCAAAAATGTGCGTACTGCGCAGGTACATTGATGTAACTTATTTTTGTAGTACTACTGTACCTATCACGGCTGAAGATGACCCCTGTGACAGACAGACAGCAGCAGCGGTGGCTTAGTAATAGCAGGGCAGGTGCACTGAGCGTTTTAGGTATAAACATCGCGTGCCCGACTGCTCGGTGGGTCGCCGCGCGCTGCTCGGAGCGCACGTAGTTACCTACTACTCACGCACGCGCCTCGATCGTTGATAAAATGAAGGCGAAAGCTTATTGCATCGCATTTGGCTGCCTGAATAAAAACATAAATCGAAAATTAACCTTTTTTCACTTCCAAATGATATCCAAAGGTGGGAAAATGTACGCCCAACAATAGGTATCAAATCTTAGATAAAAACAAAATGATAGTTCAGCGTATCAAACGTTGACTTTTATTAAGTATATCATTATCTTATTTAAATATAACCACTTTATTACTATACCAGGCCCCTCAGAAAGTATTGCGAAAAAAAGTTTTTATATATGAGAGACTGGCCAGTTATAATGTTTATCAAAAATATGATTATTTATAAGTAAAAATAGGTATGTTCCAATTTCAAAATTTCCCTCTACATTTTTTGCGAGCTAATTCAATCTGCGCCGGGAACATTTTAGAGCTATGATTTTTTATGATTTCAAGTGTCGCCTGAAACCGGATGAATCGTACGATAGACTTCAAATGGCATTCATGGATGAAGGCCCTCCCAAGGCAACCGTGTATCGTTGGTATAACCAACTTTGGGGGATGAAGAAAGAAGCGGTCGCCCTTTGACGGCTATTACCGAAGAAAACGTGCTAGCAGGGAAAAATTTAATCCAAGATAATAGGCGAATTACATATCAGGAGATTCAAAACATATTGAAGATTGGATCGGGAAGCGTTCACGAGATTCTACACAGCCATCTTCGCGTGAGGAGGATAGTATCACGCTGGGTGCCGCACAACCTCACCGATGCTCAGAAGCAGGCCCGGGTGGAATGGTGCCGTGATATGCTAAACAAATTGGAAGCAGGCTCGTCTCGGCGTGTTTACGACATCGTTACAGGTGATGAGTCCTGGATTTATCAATACGACCCAGAAACCAAGAGCCAGTCGACTGTTTGGGTGTTTCAAAATGAACCAACGCCTACCAAAGTGAAGCGATCTAGAAGCGGGGGGAAGATTTTGATCGCTAGCTTTTTAAATCTGACTGGCCACTTGGTATCAATTCCCTTACGGGATCAAAGAAGCATCAATGCCGCATGGTATGCTACCAAATGTTTGCCAGAAATTTTCTCTGTTGTTAGCAACAAGCGACCAAACACAGGGCTCCGCGGGCTACTGCTCCACCACGGCAATGCACTTGCGCACACCGCACTCAAAACGAGGGACTTCCTGGACAGGACGCCAGTCAATCTCCTGGGTCACCCTCCTTACAGCCCTGATCTAGCACCGTGTGAGTTCTTTTTATTTCCAAAAATAAAAAATCTGCTCAAAGGAATACAATTTTCGTCGCCGGGAGATGCGCTGGCTGCGTTCGAGCAGGCTGTAAACGAGGTGTTTGCGGTGTAAACTTTGTATAGAGGTTGGTGGAGAGTACTTAGAAAAGATTTAAAAACATAAAATGTACCTATAGAACAATTTTTTAAAATTTCGCAAAACTTTCTGAGTGTCCCACGTATTATCAAGGTAACAAAAACGAACATTTTTGTTGTTGTACGAATTATTTTTTTGTTTTCTTAGAGTAATATGTGTGCTGAATCTGAATCTAAACTCACATTTTCTATATCAACTCGTAATATTTATCTAAGACAGGTTCAATTTTGAAAAATCGTGTGTTTTTACTAATTTTCGTAGGTGTTCACGATTGGAACAATTAGTTTTCTGGCTTTAAATTTTAATAATAATTCTTCTTAATGGTTCTTTTAATAGAAAGAAAAAAATATTCATGAAACCAAGCGTAGTTTTTAATTTAAGAGCACAAAACAATCACACATGATTTTTCATAGAAAAAACTTAGATGAAATGTATGGACAGAGTAAGCTCCTACGGAATTATTGTTTATTTGGAAAAATAAGGATCAATCACAAATTCTGTTATTTTCGCCATGACATAATATTGATAAAGAGCTTGTAATTATGAAAAATAAATCTGTAAAATAAATGGTAATAAGTGCAAAACAGAAATCTTAGAAAAACTTACTATTTCCACATTTAAAGTAGATTTAACCAACATTGAGAGCTGATAGAAAAAATGTGAGTTCAGGTTCGGATTCAGGACTCAATTTCGTATAGGAATTACAAAAAAATATTCAAACAACAAAAACCATGTTGCCCTGTTTATCTTATTATGTGGTATTACAAATTCTGTTTAAAATTGGGACGATATTATGGGTCAGGCTTTGCTTTGTTATTTTAAATGTGTATATAAGTCGATATTTTGTCTTTGGTAAGTAGCTATTATGATTTTTAGGGTTCCGTAGTCCGACGAGAAACCCTTATTAGTTTCGCCATGTCCGTCCGTCCGCGGCTTAGCTCAGATACTGTTAGTACCAGAAAGCTGTAAAGCTTGAGAGGCCAGCGTTATAATGTCGGTAGCTACTGATAAATACCTTAACCAAAATTTGATTCCCAATCGCAAGTGGCAGGTAACCCTATGATCGAACATCGTAACATATACTCACATAAATTAAAACAATGTATGTATAATGCAATAACTACACTGATATTATAAAGCGGTTTTGTTTGTTTGTATGTAGCTGGAATTACTAAACCGATTCTGAAAAGTTCTCTGTTCTTTTGGTCAGAATTTTCACTTGGACTTAAGCTATAGTCTGTTTCCTGGAGATGGGCAGTTCGCTAGGGACATATATATAGTCATTAATTACTTTCGTGGGGTAATCTCTGAAACAACTGAATGAGTTTTGAAAATTCATTTACTGTTGTTGTAGGTAAAGTTTTGACCTGGACATAGACTACGAGTATAGTTTGGTCCCTGGGACATTGTCATTAATAACATTGGGAAAACCGCGGGGAAAAGGCTGGTATACAATAAATTTAATATAAATATATATACATATATAAGTACATGAAGTACAATTTGGTTAGTCTTGCTGAGAAGGGCAAGAAACTTAAAAAGATATTTATTTTCTTTAATTTTGTTTTCAACTTAAACAAATTTATTTTTCAGAAACATATCAAAATAGTCTGACACCCGTGTCGGTGGTGAATGACCAATACGACTTGACATCCGGTGATCTGTACATCCCGATTTCTGAATGTACCACAGGCACCCGCGTACAGGTAAGCGCAACTTTATTTGAACGCATTGGCCGGTTTTGGCTTTTACATATCAGGTAATTTAAAGAATTTGGTTCTCCTTTCAATGAGTGTTTTACTCATAGAAAAATCATCTTTTCAAGGTGCGAAAAGTCCTGTATATTTATTGCCCGAATTTTTGTTTTACAAGTTTTTGTGAATTCTATTCATACGATTGGCATAAATGGTTTCTAACTTTACTGACTGTTTAGTAGCTGTTTAAAAACATAATAATGAAGTTGTGTCTCAGACGTCGACACCGACTCTAAAACCGGCAGAAAATTTAGGTGCTGGCACTACGGACAGTGAATTAATGAAACAGGTGCAGGATTATATCACTCATTCTGTTAAAACTACTACCGCTGCGCTTCACTCAGCTCCCTTAATTTATTTACATATAAACCGTCGTCGCATCCCTTTTCGATATTTTGTTTAAATTTACTTGATGATGCTTTAAAACACATTCATTGCATACTTTTTATTCAAAAGTAAGGAAAACAATATTATGATGTGCATTTTGCACCGAGGTAAAAAGTTACCCCCTTAACAGGATTGTTTGCATAGGATTAAATGTGCGGGTCTGAATTTTTAGAAAAAAAGCAGGTATTGACTTGGTTCCGATACTCATATTTTGCTCCAAAATTGTGCGTTCTGGGTACAAAACTTCATCTTATAATATTTTACCGTTTTAATGTTACGCCGAAAAATATGTGGGTCCGCTAGAAGGATGTCCGTTCAGCGGCCACAGCTGAAACTCCATAACCAGCATAGTTGGGTCCAAAGTGAGTATACCATACTATGTACCATCTAAAAATATTTGGCACCAAAAAAACCATAACATTTTTTTTTAATTTACAAGTTATAAGCCTTGAATGATTTACGGTTTCCTTCTAGCGGGTGATTCTGGATCTCCAAAAGTACTGTACCTACGGTCTTGATTTTTATACGAATACTTGGCTCCAAATTTGCCAAATGTCCAAATACTTAAGGTTTTTTATATGGCAGCTAGTGCGTATCCAATACTTAATTATTCAGTTTTATCTTAGGACATGCAGCGGGCCTTTACTTTCGATACCAACAAAATCGTGACCAGCAACCGGACCTTCGAGCGGGTCGCCAATAACAGGTCAACAATGTACACTAGCCAGCCGGCCATTCGGCTGACCAACGCCGACTTCTCGGAGAATGAGTCCAATGTCAGTGATGAAGACTGCAGATCTCTGAACGCTAGTCATCCTCATATCGGTGGTAAGTAGACATCCGCATCCGCACTAAAGAATCATATGCTGCTTAGTGGACCCCGTGGATGTTTGACCGATCAGATCTTATCCTTATAATATATATCAAATAGTTCACGTGTAATACGTGATATGCGTTTAATCTAGCTGCACTGGGCCGCAAAGAAAGGGTCGACAAAAACCTCAACAACTTCCAAAGTATTGAACAAAGACTGTATTATAGCCAATTTTATACTGCTTAAATAAACGTCAAAGAAGGAAGTTCATTTTAAATAAAAGTAGGTTAAGTAAAAACATTAAAAAATAAAATTTATCGAAAAATGTGCTACGGTATCAAATATGCAATTTTCACACATTTTAGTATTTCGTATTGCCACCACGAGCTATTACGAGCTGTTAATACAGCTGTTATACGGTTTGGCATGCTTTCCACTAGATTTCTGAGCCGATGCTGAGGAATATTCTCCCATTCCTCTCTCAGTGTTTCTTTTAATTCACGAAGTGTGATTGGAGGGATATTTCGCTGGCGTACACGTCGTCCCAGTTCGTCCCAGGCATGCTCGATGGGGTTCAAGTCTGGGCTGCGTGCTGGCCACTCCATGCGTGTAATAGCGATATCTTCAAGGTAGTCAAACACTATCCGAGCTGTATGGAAACGAGCGTTATCTTGCATAAAGATGGCGTCGTCGCCCATTTTTACTAAAAATGGGCCAACGTACTCATTTAAGATTTCATTCACGTATCTTTCTGCAGTTAAAGTTCCATTTTCTATCACCACTAGGTCGGTGCGGCTTTCGGAAGAAATTTCGGCCCACACGTGTATGGAGCCTCCGCCGTATGGAACTTTCTCTTCAATGCAAGCTTGGTTATAGCGCTCTCCTGGTCTTCTGTAGACTCTTTGCCTTCCATCGTGCGTGTATAGCATGAACCTCGACTCGTCCGAAAACATTACTCTTGACCAATCATCCAGAGTCCAATTCATGTATTCCCTTGCGTAACTCAGCCTTGAATGTCGATGCTGCCTTTCGAGTTTTGGACCATTTGCGGGTCTAAATGGCTTCAAATTTGCTTCAGCAAGACGCCGATGCACTGTACACGTGCTAGGATTGCTTCCTCCAGCACGTAGAAGGTGATTTTTGACATCAGCAGCCGATTGAAATCGATTTCTCAACATTGTTGACACCATGTAGCGATCCTCCCGCGCTGTTGTTTACCTTGTTCGGCCAGTTCTTGGTCTACGAATATTGGATCCAGTCTCTTCAAATCGCTGGAGCACTCTTTGAACGGTTGATAGCGACACACCTACAGTTCTCGCTGTATAACGCTGACTGCGCCCGACTTTAAGCATTGTCGTAATTCTGGTACACTCTTCAGGGGTTAATGGCATGTTTTTAACTGAATTTAAACGGAGTATTGAATTTCTGCACAATAAATACCATATTTAAATGACAGAATAAAAACAAATGGTTTCAAAATTGATGTTCAAATTTTAAAAATCATCATTTTTTTATTTATGGTTTTTAATACAGTCACCAAAAAGAAATAAAAAGGTTTTACTTCTTCCTACATGCGTATAATACGCAATAATTGCTGAAGCCATTTAGACCCGCAAAAAGTCGAAAGGCAGCATCGACATTCAAGGCTGAATTATGCAAGGGAATACATGAATTGGACTCTGGATGACTGGTCAAGAGTAATGTTTTCGGACGAGTCAAGGTTCGTGCTAACACGCACGATGGGAGGCAAAGAGTTTACAGATAAATAAATAAATAGGGCGGTGGCTCCATACATGTATGGGCTGGAATTTCTTCCGAAAGGCACCGACTTAGTGGTGATAGAAAATGAAACTTTAACTGCATGAGATACGTGAATGAAATTTTAAATGAGTATGTTGACCTCATTTTTAGTAAACATAGGCATGAAAGCCATATTTGTCCAAGATAACGATCATCCCTATACAGCTTGGATAGTGTTTGACTACATTGAAGATGTCGCTGGAACGCATGGAGTGGCAAATACGCATCCCACTGGTACGACGTGTACGCCAGCGAAATTTCCCTCCAATCACGCTTCGTAAACAAACTGAAAACAGTGAATAAAAAGGCCTTTTAATCACTATTTTGGTGTTTGAATTTAGAACACACCAATATATTAGACCTTCATCTCAATGCTTAAACAACCTCCTTGCACAAAGAATACTCGACATACAAACTCTTTGTGCAAATACCTTCTCGAGATTTGATTTTGCGACAAGGAGTTTAGTATGAGAATAAAAATTGTTTTGTTTTGGCAGCAGCCATTACAGAAAAAAAATATATACTAGTAAATTGGCGCCATTTTGAATACTGTAATTTGTACGAACACAAAGTTTAGTGTTACAGTCTGTCAAAAAATTGTTGAAATTAATATTGAAGAAACTATTGTTCTTTCGCCTGGTCACACCAAACAAACAAGTACAAAATCTGTTAAATAACCGCGTTGTTATTTCATAAATATATTACCTAAATTATACTACTTGAACGTTTAAAGTCCAATAAAGTTCATTAAAGTTTCATTTTCATTTCAACACTTTTTTGACCGACTATACTTTATAATAAATCGATTGAATATGCGTTCAAGAGATGAAGAAGATGTGTTAACACCTGAGTTTATGAAAGAGAGGGCGGCCGATATACCTAGTCGGTCCTTAAATTCTGTCACAAACAAAATTGGCTATAAAATGAAAACTAATCATGATATTCAAAAAAAGTTTTTTTTAAAAAAAAGGTAATTTAATTAGCTTACATTAAACACAAAATTTATTCAAAATGATTGCCACCATTTTTCACACAAGCCTTCAATCTTCGAGGCCAATCATCAATAGCAGCACGGACCATATTCATGTCGATATCCGCCACTGCTTTAATCAATGATGACTTTAGGCTGCTCAAATTTTTGTGAGGTTTAGAACAGACCTTCTCCTCCAATTCCTGCCAAATTTTGTAATCCAGTGGATTGAGGTCAGGGCTAGTATAGGGCCAATCTTGATGCCTTATTAGCTCAATATTCTGGCGCTCGAACCACTCCTGAGTTGTTTTGGCCTTATGAGCAGGTGCGGAGTCCTGTTGAAACACAAATGGCCGTCCTCCAAAGAGTGTCTGGGGCAGATCTTTTACTATTCCATCTAAAACCGTGTCTTGGTACACTTTTGCACTGGTTTTGACACCTTTTTCACAAAAATGCACTTCAGTAGGGCCATAGTAGGACACTCCCAACCAAATCATGACTGATGATGGATGATGGCCGTGCTGCACTCTAGGAATGGCATTTCCAGCGGCCGCAGAGCTGGTAGCGTACACCCTGTCATTTTGTTTGTTGTACTTCTCTTGGATATTAAAAATTTTCTCGTCTGTTAACAGGATATCGCGGTGTCTGTTTCTTGCGTACCGCTTTAGCAAAACTTTGCATTTTTTGGCACTCATAGCTATCAGACGCGCGTTCAGAAGATGTCTACTCTTTTTTCGGTAAGCTCGTAGTCCCAGGTCTTCATTGAGTACTTTTTTACGGTACTTCTGGTTAATCCCATCTCCAAAACCATCAGTTTCTGCTTGCGGACGGGATTTCTTGCAATACGCGCCTTGATTGCTTTGATGACCCCTGGAGTCCTAACGGAACGAGGTCTGCCAGTTCTTTTCTCGTCATTGACACTAGAGGTTTCATTGTACCTCTTGATGGTACGGTACACGAACCTCTTCGTGATTTTTAATTTTTGAAGCAAGTTGAATATCGTCTTCGGTGGATGGCCGCAACGATGCAATGCAATTACTGCTACTCGGTCCTCTTTGCGAGTCCACTCCATCGTAAAAAATTAACGAATGTAATTGTGATTTGACAGATTATTAATCAAAAAATATGTGAAAATCGAACACCATTTCATTTTTTTTTCTGGGTGTTCTATTTTTAAAATAAATGGCCAGTGACAGTATTTAAGAACCGACTAGGTAGTAAAAAACTTGCTACCCAACAAATCACGGCTCGTTTACATCAAAGCCTACGATGAGTTTTGCACATGGGAAAATGAAAATCAAGCTTCGGGCACATTTTCAGATTCTGTTTTTTAATTAATTTAACTTTCCCTTTTTCTTAACTAAATGTCTATTTTCGCTTACATTATTTCTTTTTCTCGTAGTCATGGTATAAAGTATAGTACCTATGCAACTCTTGAATAAAGTACGGATTTATATTGAGGGCCATGAATCACTCGCGTCGCTCAGGATTCTAACACTTGAATCATGATTCACTCCCTACGGTCGTGATTCAGTCGTAAGAATCCTTTACTTTCTCGTGACTCATCTATGGCCCTCGCTTTAAATCCGTCCTTTATTCACTAATTGCATAATATACTATTATCGATATCGATTCGCTTACATTATTACTAGTCTCGACCATACAAAGTACAAATTGTAATTGTGGAGGCATCTTTGTAAATCCTCTTTTATTTCTAGAAATTCTTGCTGAAGTACATACAGTTCTAAATTGTTTGCACACTGTACATAGTAAACTTCAGTTACACTTAAGGCAGATTGAAGTGTAAAATAATAGATTATCTAAAACATTTTTTCATTTATTTACAGGAGAAAAGGAGGTGCCTATACCAATGAAGTCTTTTACTAAACTGGCAGTCACCCAACCAAATGGTCGGCCGTCGGAGGAAGGTAATATATCACTCAATATAGATTATGTCTGTTAGTTAAGACGTGTAAGCTTGTACACGTTTCATTTACAAACATTATTGGTAATGTATTTTTTATTAAGAAATTTTCCAAGCCTTTTCATAATTTTTCTTAGTGTCGCACCCACCCGATATAATAATACTCCAGTTCTATTTTAGATTTATGTTGTGAAGACGAACGTAACATATTATTTCACGAAAACAAAAACGTAAATAAAAGCGACAAAAAGAGAATGCATGTTATTTATCAGTTTCAGGTCCCCCAGTCCCGCCGCGTCCCCCAAAGCTGTTCCAAGGACCTAAGATGCAAGAGCCTGTCTCTTCGGGCGAGGTTGCGTCTGTGAGTAGCTTGTGTATATTTTGTACTGTTGACTATTTACTGTGTGGCAATATAATAATATATATATGTTTTTAATTTATTAATTTTTTATGCCTCTAACTAATGAGTCCCCACTGCTGGGCAAAGACCTCCCATTGCTGAAACCACACATCGCGGTCCTGTGCTTCCAAATAATAGTAATGAATAAAGATAATTTATTTGCTGTCATTCTAAAACTATAAAAACATGCATAATATAACAAACAAAAAAAACGGCCAAGTACGTGTCGGGCTACGTGCAGTGTAGGGTTCCGTAGTTGCCCGGTACATTTTATAAGTTGGTCTTTTAATACAGATCGCGCCAAACTCCTAGAAGAACGGCCCGTACATTGTCGTGTTTAGAAGGGGCTAAAAATTTGGCGCGACCTGTACTCGTAAACCTGTAAAGCCTACTTAGCTGTGATAGCTTTCTTTTAAATTCATTATATACGTGGGACACTCAGAAAGTTCTGCGAAACTAAAAAAAAATGTTCTATAGGTATATTTTTTATCTTTTCAAAGTACTCTCCACCAGCCTCTATACAAAGTTTCATGCGTCTAAACCAGTTTTCAAAACACTATTTCCAGTCCGCCGCAGACACCTCGTTTACAGCCTGCTCGAACGCAGCCAGCGCATCTTCCGGTGACGAAAATTGTATTCCTTTGAGCAGATTTTTTATTTTTGGAAATAAAAAGAACTCACACGGTGCTAGATCAGGGCTGTAAGGAGGGTGACCCAGGAGTTTGACTGGCGTGCTGTCCAGGAAGTCCCTCGTTTTGAGTGCGGTGAGCGCAGGTGCATTGCCGTGGTGGAGCAGTAGCCCGCGGAGCCCTGTGTTTGGTCGCTTGTTGCTAACAACAGAGAAAATTTCTAGCTAACATTTGGTAGCATACAATTCGGCATTGATGCTTCTTTGATCCCGTAAGGGAATTGATACCAAGTGGCCAGTCAAATTAAAAAAGCTAGCGGTCAAAATCATCTCCCCGCTTCTAGACCGCTTCACTTTGGTAGGCGTTGGTTCATTTTGAAACACCCAAACAGTCGACTGGCGCTTGGTTTCTGGGTCGTATTGATAAATCCAGGACTCATCACCTGTAACGATGTCGTAAACACGCCGAGACGAGCCGGCTTCAAATTTTTTTTCGCAATACTTTCTGAGGGGCCTGGTATATATTAGCCGGGGGGGCGGGGAGGGGGGGGGTGTTTACTCTAACAAAAATTAGCACTTCCAAGCTTAATATATCACCAACGGATCCCTAAACCGAAAAATGTTTTTCACATACCCATAATGTTTTTGAACGACCTATCCAACGATACCCAAACTTTGGGATGATGATGATGATGATGATGATGGTGATGATGATGATGATGATGATGATGATGATGATGATGATGATGATGATGATGATGATGATGATGATGATGATGATGATGATGATGATGATGATGATGAGGTGGGTGGGACGCCTGCTGGGCTCAGGCGGATGGTCGGCTCTGTAATTGGAGCTATTCCATCCAATTCCCATTGCTTGGAGCTTCGGTAATCTAATGTCCCAGAGGCATTCCCTCCTCAAATCTTCCGCTTCTTTTAATAAATCTAAGCATGTCTGAGTACATAAGGTACTTTAAATCTTCTTCCTTAATGTCGTCATCAATCATGAAATTAACAGGATGGTGAACATCCAATCTCCAGGAAACAGCTTTCCCAAAGATGATTTCCTAAAGATGATGTGCCCACCGGGTCGGCCCTCCTCCTTTTCCGGGCTTGGGACCGGCACCATACCGGCCCTTACAGGCTCGCTTCTGGCTCTAGTAGCAAAAGTGAAAAAGAAAAGGCGTGCAAAAGAAAACAAAAGCAGCAGTGCAAAGTTTGAAAAGGCAAGCATCGAGGCGGAGTTAGAAACTATAGGATAGACGAGAAAAAAAAACATCCCAAATTTTCTCCATAATTTTTTTTACCGTTTTGTTGGCGTAATTGTTATGTATAGTAATTACAGCTTTCTAGTATTAGTAGTCTCTGAGCTAAGCCGCGGACAGACGGGCATGGCAAAACTATAAAGGTTCCTTGTCGGACTACGGAACCCTAAAAAACGAGAAAGCAAAAAGGTCTGTGCTCGACTCATAGCTGTCATGTAGGCAACTGTCGTTTTTCAGCACAGCCTTACATTTTTACACGTAGGATAATAGGCCTGGATGTGGCCAAGGCTAAACGGCAGTACTTATCGATTTGGATGCGTAATGTTATGCTGACATTTGGCATACAGATAGTTGTAATGACGTAGGCATCCGCTGAGAAAGTATTTTTGAAAATTCGCCTCCTAAAGGGGTGAACCGAACTCCACGCGGACGAAGTCGCGGGCAAAACCTAGTCCTATTAATAAATTAAATGAAATGAAAATATATTTATTAAACATATGAATTCACAAATATACACATAGAACAATGATCCTCATACTAAGCCAAACTTGTTCTTCAGGGTCGTGATACAGATTACCAGAAGATTATTTCGTTTACTAACATGCTCCATCCATCCATCAGCCCGTGTTCGTCCACTGCTGGACATAGGCCTTTCCTAAATTTCGGCACTCATGTCGGTCCTCCGTTCTCCTCATCCAGCCGCCCCCCGCAACGTCTTTCAGGTCATGCTATTTTTAAAAAATACGAAATTCGATTACCTTCGCTTACCCACGTCTTGTCTGTGTAATATATCTTTCTGTTTTCTTTTCTATAGTCTTTTATTTTCATGAGATAATCTCTTTTCCAAACCATCAAATCTGGTCTGTCTGTCTTTCTTGAACGTTTCATGTATTTGATATTCAGTTTTTTCATAACTTTATACATCGTTGTACGAGAAAACGATGGTAGATCCTCGTCATCATTAACGACTGTCAGCACTTTGTGGGCAACTCATTGCTAAAATAAAATTGATTGACTTTTCTCCTTATCGCAGTTAGTTTTAAGTCGTCTAAACATTCTACCTTCACATATTTTGGCTTAGAACGATCTGGCGATGACACTTTTCCGGTAGTTTTATATTCCTTTAGGATTCGTTGAACTGTCCTTACAGAAACACCCATTATTTCTGCTGTCGTCTTCACGATCTCTGTTTTAACAGGAAATGAGACTGTAGTTTTTTCTACATATTTATAAATGTTGATGGCAACCATTTTTTCATTAGGTGTCATATCTACACGTTTTAGCCGTTTCTTCGTAGGTGAGCTAAAAAATTAAACGTGGTCTGGAATTCTCTTCCGTTTTGCCGGAGTGGATGGCCCAGGAGTTGGCTCAGGGCTACTCCATATCTATTTCTGGAAAAAAAACCTACAAGATAATTAAAATAAGCCATTAAAATTTTAATCTAAGAAGTACTTTATAATTCAGCATTAACAATAAATAGATCCAAGCCCTATTCTATAGAATACATAAAATGACTAAGAATATATATATATATTATACAAATAATACTCAAAACAAAATAAGGGCCACTTGTTATTTTTACATTTCAGGATATTTTAATGAACATAACTAATTGATAAGTATCAAAACGTCGACGTTACGAACTCTTTAGTATCTAACCTCTTTGATGTTGTGCCTTAGACCAAATGCTGGCCATTAGCAAAATAAAAAAATCAATTTGAAATTTTCTTCTACATTTTTTTCGATTATTATTTTTAACGTTATTTGACGCGCATTGTACTTGGTCTGACAGCGATATGTCCCGTTCTAGGTCACCCCTGGGCAAACGCCCTGGCTGCGCATCCCACAGCGTTCCTCCCACGGCTCATCTCCAACATCCCCGGGACGTCTGTGGAACATGCCTTCGAGCTCCTCTCGGTATACCGATGACGAAGAGGACAGTACGAACATTCCTTCTGGACATCCTGTAAGTTCACTTATACACTCGGCGTCAAAAAAATCGCACCTTTTGAAAAATTTACTTCAAACCATTTTAATTCCTATTTGAAACCAAATATGAGAGAACTATTTGGTATCAATTGAAAGGGAATTAAACGACCTTGAAATAAACAATCGTTTTATTTTATAAACGATAAAAATCTCTCGAATATCGTGGTATTAAGAAAAGTATTGCTCAAATACGCGTTCAAACGGTCGCTAGTTGCGCTACATAAAAGGGGTATAAAAAGGTAATTACACGTCAAATGTAGGTCATTCACTATCCAAACTTTGAAGGTGACACACGTTAAGCGCACAAGTAAAAAATACTACCCTCAACATGGATACTACTCCTGAAGAAGCTGCACAAGTTCTTGCACTGCTGCGCCGAAGGGTGCGGAGACATGGATCTGGGAGACGACGCTGCACATCTGAAAGGGATGACCGCTTCATAGTGTCGACGAGCTTGAGAAATCGGTTCTCCAATGCTGTTGAGATAAGACAGGAACTCCAAGCAGTTCGCGGGACAACTGCAAGTGACTCTACGATTAGAAGAAGATTAACAGAGAAGAAAATAGCCACCCATAGAGCTGCTACAGGCCCAAGATTGACTGTAGAGCATCGTAGATCCCGCTTGCAGTTTGCCCGCGATCACGCCGATTGGACGCTAGACCAATGGCGAACAGTTCTCTTCTCAGATGAGACGAGGGTGTGCCTTTTCTGTAATGACAGGCGAAAAAGAGTGTACAGGAGGCAGGGGGAGCGATTCGCACAAGCCTGTATTCAAGAAACTGTGGAATACGGGGGTGGCTCCTGCATGTTTTGGGGCGGCATATCTTGCGACGGCAAAACTGACCTTGTATGCGTTTCCCGGACTGGAGGTGCTCGCGGGCAAGGGTCGCTGACTGCTCACCGGTACATCACAGAAGTCCTGGAAGAGAATGTGGTCCCATATGCTGGTTTCGTCGGCCATGGGTTTACTTTGATGCACGACAACGCTCGCTCCCACACCGCGTTTATTGTACGTGACTACCTTCAAGAGGTTGGGATCCCTATCATGCAGTGGCCGGCGAGAAGTCCAGACCTGAACCCGATAGAGCACCTTTGGGATGAACTGAAACGGCAAGTTGGGTCACGAGATCCTGCTCATACCACCCTCCAGGACCTGCAAGAGGCCGTAATTTCGGAATGGGACAGCATGCCACAAGATCAAGTCCTGAAATTGGTTAGGTCTATGAGAGATCGAATGGAAGCTGTTATCAGGGCAAGAGGAGGTAACACTAGGTTTTAGATTACTTTTAAGAATGATTTTGTGATTTTTTCTGAATAATTAATTCTTTTGTTGTAGAGCGTAAATAAAGATGATTTTTCTTTCCCAATCAACCTGTATTTTTTTTATGCCCTTGTAATGAAAAAACACTTTTTTTTTCAATATTTAAATAGTCTGTTTTATTACCTTTCAATTGATACCTAAAAAATCCCGCGAAATTGGTTTCAAATAAGAATAAAATTTGTTTGAAGCACATTTTTTAAAAGGTGCGATTTTTTTGACGCTGAGTGTATTTGCGCGAAGATGATAAATTCATGAATAAATAAGGTTTTAACAATATAATATTATAATAACGAAAGGCATCGCCAACTCATTAACTAACTATCACGATGCTACTTCTAACCCATTCTTCTTAATGCGCAGAGACACGCCACCGTTTTAGTACAAAATTGGATAACCCGTTTCTTCGTTGTTTTTCATTATAGACTAAAGTTTAAGACCTTTAAAGTTTAATACAGGCAATGAAAAGTCTTACTTGTGCTAGTTACACAGTGTTTATTTCTCCTCTGACAATTGTCATTCTTGTTGCAACTGATGTAAACACATCAAATAAATGTTTTCTTAATTTGCCTGAAGATGTTTTTAAACGAAACCGGTCGCTAGCAGAGGATGAATAAAGACTGTGGAACTAGTACAAGTAAGACTTTTCATTGCTGTAATGGAGTTCCATCGAGAACCATCAATCAAATCTATTAATTATTTAATACAGGCATTTACAAAGTCACTATCTGGCTGAAATATAAAATTTTAGTATAGGTACAATTAAAGGCAAGAATACAACTTCGTATGTTAATCTGTCCAGCTTCATATCTTTAAAACAAATCTCACATCACAATTAAATTCACTTGTACTTATTTCACTGCTTTTAATTTTAAGGTTTACACGTTAATCCCGACCGGTTTCGGTTAATACACCATTCTCAAGGGTATAAAATCATTGTGTACATTTTTAACGGCTCGTCGTAATGTTTGTTTAATTTCCTGAATTTCTGTATCCCTTGAGAATGGTGTATTAACCGAAACCGGTCGGGATTAACGTGTTAACCTTAAAATTAAAAGCAGTGAAATAAGTACAAGTGAATTTAATTGTGATGTTTTCTAAGTTTCACCAAGTGCCGACAATCGCAAGTATAAATTAATTTAAAACAAAATCAATATTCAAAATTTTGGCAAAATGGTGCCTTTATAATATCAGTACCAAATGATATGGTATTATACTTTGCTCTATAACAAAAAAAAAAACAGAGAAACGGTTTAACAAATTTTGTACTAAGACGGTGGCGTGCCTATGCGCACTAAGTGAAAAATGGGTTAGAAGTAGCATCGTGATAGTAAATGAGTTGGTGATGCCTTTCGTTATTATAATATTTATTTATTGAAAAATTAAAAGTACAACTTGACAGGCATTTAAATCTAATACCTGCTAAAATAAATTACACTTTACACATACCATATTTACATAATAAGCTTAAATAAAAAACACAATTATTAAACTATACTACTCTTTTTTGCATCCCTCTCAGATAACCTCAGACATTCACGAAACACATACTTCAAACTATCAGCAAACAGATCACACGTTGGGTTTGCTGTCAGTAGTGTGTTTAGGCCCTCTATAGCGCGCGGAAGCGGAGAGCAGCGTCGCGCCTGTGTTCTGGCAACGGGTTGGTGCAGCAGCTTGTGACTGCGCAAGCGATTGTAATTGTTGGGTGCGAAAAGAGAGGTTACGGTATTCACAAGTTTGGGGCAGTCAGAGTCACCTCGCAGAATACGACACACTTGGAACAACAAATCCGTATTACGCCTAACGTCCAGTGAGTTAAAATCTAGTGTACCTAGGAGAAAAGGGGTGGGATACATAAAGGGGTAGTAACTGAACCTTCTTTTATATAGGTATCGCAGGAAAGCCTTTTGCACCTTTTCTACCATAAGAGTGTATGTGCTCTCGTAAGGGTTCCATATAATAGCGCTCGCCTCAAGTTTGCTCCTAACAAGCGACGTGAAGAGCAACTGAATAGTCTTCATGTCTTTCAAATCTCTGCAGTTTCGCATAACGAAACCTAACCGTCTATAACAATTTGCTGCTAGGTTCACTGCGTGCTCGTGAAAATTTAGCCGAGTATCGAATGTGATACCAAGATCTTTAATCGAGCAAGATGCGTGTGATAGTCGCATTGTACTTGTAATAATTATAATATTATATTTGCAAACCTATGTATCTAGTGGAATTGGGTTGATGAATGTGGAGGAGACTCAAGAAGTATGGCAGAATCCTTGTAGATTAAAATAGTGTTCTCTCTTCAGCTACTCCTCTGAGAGATATGTAGAGTCCCTTTCAATAGAATCCGGCAATAATGTAAACAAACCAATTTAAATACGATTACTCCGTAATTACTTACATTTGAATATCAATTCTGATCATATTCACATTTCAAGGAACCATACATTGTTCCTAGAATCATTTCGACACCAAATAACTTCTTTATGATAGTTATTTTGATGAAAAATACTCGGACGACGAAAATTTCAATAGTTTTGTCAAATTTCATATTAGTTTTTTAATCATCAAAGTCCTATTTGTCTTTGGAAAGTTTGTGTTTTTCATCGTTTTGAATTGATTTTAAAAAGATTTAAACATTTGAATCAAAGATAGGTACAACAGTATGATCATAGACAACTGTCAAATAATTGGTTTGTTTACATTATTGCCGGATTCTATTGAAAGGGACTTTATTTACGTATTTGTGGACAAATAATGGTGATTATTTACACCATGCAATAATGATAAGGTAATGGGAATTGAATCCTTAACCTTTAAATTGATCTACGAATCTCGTCAATATAACAAAAGACGTTTTGATCAGCGACAAAAATTCTACAGTAGTTGAAGTATAAACTAGTTTCCGCGACAAAATAATAAAGTAAAACAACCAAACTTATCATCACAAAACATAAAGCGAAAATAACTTAATATTTCAGTCGCTGCAGTATACCAACATTTCCAACTTAGCTTCGCTTTCACCGCCACCGCCGGCCGTTGATCGGGCGCTCAAACCTCGCGCGCCCCGGCCGTGCAGTCATAGCGTTGGATACATTCACAGTTATGGCCAGGTATTTATCATTTTGTTGATAACTTATATCATCGTGATGTTTAGTTACGGACTTAGAAGAGGCGACAACAGGAGCAAATACCAGTGGATGAAAGGCATCGTACCTGACTAATAAAAATCTGCGTCTACAATCTGCCTGCTATGCGTAGGGGTTACGGCAATACCCCTCATTTTGTGACCCGAATTGTCCATCCGGCAGTGTACTGTTAGTATTGATTGAAATACTTTAAATATGTATATGTTTACCACATCAAGATAAGTGATACCGTAACTAGAATAGTGGGATACCACATTAGGTGCAAGCCATGTAGAAACGGTGCGGGTGCGCCCTCAGCGCACCTCTTCTATCTGTTTTACACCACGTCCCTCTCCTACATTTTGTATGAAAGAACATTGGACAGGCGTCGAGACGGCACGCCACGGTTGCGCCGTGGGCGCGCCGCGGGTGCACCGCAAGCGCACCGCCCACACCTTCGTCGTCAGAGGAAGACATCTTGTCAGATCAAAATCAAACACTTGAATACCACCGATACACACCGGTTTGATCTGACAAAATGTCTTCCTCTGACGACGAAGGTGTGGGCGGTGCGCTTGCGGTGCACCCGCGGCGCGCCCACGGCGCAACCGTGGCGTGCCGTCTCGACGCCTGCCTAATGTTCTTTCATACAAAATGTAGGAGAGGGACGTGGTGTAAAACAGATAGAAGAGGTGCGCTGAGGGCGCGCCCGCACCCGCGCCGTTTCTGTGTGGCTTGCACCTTAGGGTTGTATGTTTTAAGGTTAACAAATTTACACAATGCTTTGATTTCACATTTAGTTTTTTTGCGGAGCCAATAGGTCCCTAATTTACAATTTAGTTTGCTGCAATCGAGACCTTATCCAATTTCACATTTAGTTTTTTGGGAATCTAGTAGGCCCCTCATTTACAATTTAGGTGCAATCGAGACTATTGACTAACTCCAAATGCCAATTATTTGACATAAATTAAAATCGGTATCATAATACCGAAACAACTAATAATTATTTATATTTGAAAGCTGTCGGAAAAGGTCAAATGAAAGATTTCACAAATGGGCTTCCTCTTTAAATTTTGATGATTTTGATATTTATGTCATATTTTATTAATTTTACCAAAATTATTCTATTTTATATTTTGTGAGAATTTTTTGTACTGTGTTGTGTACCATACTGGTTTAATGCAAATAAATGTTCTGATTCTGATTCTGAATTTTAAAGACATACGATCTGAAAGCGATGAAAGTCGCGATGACAATCATAAGCACGATACATTGCAAAGGTATCGCGATAGATGTTTAATTTAATAAAATCTTGAGAAATAAATATAACGCCTAAAACAACTAAACAATGTATAAATAGTTTACTACTCGTATATGCCAAAAGATATTTCTATTGTATAAGGTGACTTTAATTTATGCAGCCAAACTTATACTGAAGGCTTTGTAAGTGACCAGTAACACGGATCAATAACAATTTTTGCTGATTTCGCAAAATAAAATCTTGACGTCCCATAGTAATTGACTCGGGGCTGGGCTTGCGTTTGTAAGGAACACGAAAAGAATAATTTTCGAATTTCACAAAAAGGGTCATCGAACCTTGTTACTGAGCACCTACCGAGTCTTGAGTAAAAATTTGGTTGCATACATTAAAGTCACCTTATATATTATATGTAAATTAATGAAAAAGTTACTCACGCATATGGATAATTCAATTATTTTAAAGCTTCACTTCTATAATAGTACAATTTAAAATATTTTATATATAATTTATAATGTTGGGTGTTATGATTATTTCTTAGGGTTTTATGACTTATCATAAAAACGCCACAAAAGTGAAAAATAAAAAATTAATTGAAATATTGTTTTACAGCAATATAACGTTCCCGCGTACCCACCAGAAGAAAGAAACGATGCACTTCAGTATCTAGACTTGGATCTACAACCTTCTAAGGTACCTTTTAAGGTGAATATTTTACGTAGATACATAATATATGTATATATAATATACGTATTATCTGACAGGTGGGACTCGCCCCTTCTTAAAAAGTGGATAGAGCTCCACAAGTCAATTTAATTCTAATACAACTTTTACTCGCCTGATCTCTTACTAACACTAGTTTATAAGTTATATTGTATTACTAACACTTTATGGATCCTGTCCGAAATAAATGATTTTATTATTATTATTATTATAACTAAACTAATATAATGAAAAGGTATTTTTTTTTGTTTGTTTGTGGGGTTTAATCTCAGAAACTCAAGCACCGATTAAAAAGCTTTCTCTGTTTATTTGACTCCTTGCTTGGTCATAGGCTACAGTTTGTTCCCTGGGGACGGGCAGTTCATGACTTAGTCATTAATTACATTCGCGAGGTAGAAACCGCGGGCAAAAAAAACTAGTATTGATTGGTCTAAGTAGCATTGAGTAAAAAACCGGACAAGTGCGAGTCGGACTCGCCCACCGAGGGTTCCGTACAAATTAGTAAAAGTTTAAAAAAAATCTATTATGACCGCGCATACCGTTGCTTAACCTCGATGATTTTTTAAATGATTTGATTACAAATGTATAATTTCAATATTTTTCCCTATACTTGTAGTATTAGACGGTATTACTTGCCAAATATCATAGTTCTAGGTCAGCGGGAAACCCTATAAATTTTGATTCCCTTGAGAGTGTCGAAATATGCGATTTTTGCGACATAAACAGCCGTATCTTTTTTTTACGTTAACTTGGAAGTTTGATTTTTTTACAGCTTCAAGGGACTGTAGACTTGAGTTTATGGTTTTAATTTCAACTCGATACCTCCACGCGTTCCCGAGAGAATGGGTCTTATTCTTATTCTTTATTGTACAAACAGAGAATAAACATTTACAAAACATATAAACACATTAACATGTGCAAGGGTAGATTAATCTCTAAGAAGAGATTTCTTCCAGTCTACTTTTGGGGATAAAAGATAACGATTTATATAAAAGTAGACATACGTACATACGTTTTACGTGTAACAAATAAATAATAATTTATAAGTATAACAGACTACTATTAATGTAAAAACTTACCTACCTTATAATAAACATAAATATTAATTCATCATAAATATATTATACGCAAAAAAATATAAAAATTACATTATACGTGGGACGCACTATAAGTTTCCGGAATGAATATGAAAAAATACTATTAAAGGTACAAAATTAATTTATTGTTTTTCAAAATAATCTCCCTTGGCGTCTATGCACTTTTTCATTCGATCAAACCAGTTTTGAAAACTTTTGTGCCACTCCCCTGTGGTGAGCTCTGAAACGTGTTTTTCATACTCCTCGACAGCCTCTTCTGGTGATGAAAATCGTTGACCGCGTAATTGATTCTTAATTTTTGGGAACAGAAAAAAGTCACAAGGTGCCAGGTCGGGACTGTATGCAGGATGACTCATGAGTTCTACATTTTTCGTCTTCAAAAAGTCGTTTGTCTGTCTGGCCGTGTGAGAACTAGCATTGTCGTGGTGCAGGGTGATACGGCGTTTACGGTTATTTTTACGGAGTTCGTCAATAACTTCCGGCAAACAAATGGTCGTGTACCAGTCACTATTCACGGTACGACGATTCTCTAAAGCAACAGTAGCCACGTGTCCAGTTTTATTAAAAAAAGAAGCAATCATCCGCTTAGATGCACTTTTCACGCGCGCCACTTTGGTTGGTTTCGGCTCATCTTGAAAGACCCATACGCTCGATTGCTGCTTTGTTTTGGGATCGTAGCAATAAATCCATGTTTCGTCACCTGTTACTATGTCTCACACCAAATTTGACGCACCTTCGTTGAATCTGGTAAGCATGGCACTGCACCAAGTGACGCGGTCCGTTTTTTGAGCCTCGGTCAAGTTGTGTGGGATCCACCGCGAGCACAGCTTTCTCACACCCAAATGTTTGTGTAGGATTGATTGTATTTGACTCATGCCTATTTCTAAGGATGCGCGAATTTCATGGTAGGTCACATGCCTGTCTGTTTCAATCATACGGCGCACAGCATCGATGTTTTTGTTGGTCACAGCGGTGGACGGCCGACCATCGCGAGATTCGTCACTGAGATTGATACGACCACGCTTGAATTCTGCAAACCAGCTATAAACAGTCGTCTTGCATGGTGCTTCATTGCCAAAAGCTGTTTCAAGCCGAGCGATGCTCTGTTGAGCTGCAAATTACACTTAAAATCGTAGAAAATCATACTACGAAAATTTTTCCGAGTTAAATTCATGTTGATGCAGACACACAATTTTTTAAATGGCGCCACAAGGTAAAAACAAAAGACAGTCAGATGAAACAAACTGCATTCTACAGCCAAAGAGTTCTATTTTCAAATGTTGCAATAAATTTTTAAATATTGTTTATGTAAGTGGCCAGTTCCGGAAACTTTTAGTGTTACCTATGTATATAGACCATATAATAAAATAATACATACTTACTATATAATTAAATACCCAGGAAATAAAATACACAAAATTTACATAAAAGTAAAACAAAATAATTTACAAAAGATACTCATGAGAGTTCATGAAGGGTTCCGTTTTTTCCTTTTGTGGTACGGAACCCTAAAAAACACATTATGTCATAAAAATATTGTGCTTTTCCGTTATCTCAATCTAGTTTCAGTTACTTATGTACGTCTAGCGTGGGTCAAGGCTTAAGTTTATAAAACGTAGAACATAATATATGTATAAGGTGGCTTTTATTTATACAGCCAAACTCATACTGGAGGTTTGGTAAGTGATCAGTAACACGGATCGATTACACTTTGCTAATTATGCAAAATAAAATCATGACGTCCCATAGTAATTGACTCGGGGCTGGACTTGCGTTTGTAAGCAACACGAAAAGAATAATTTACGAATTTCACACAAAGGGTCATCGAACCTGGTTACTGAGCACTTATCGAGCCTTCAGTAAGAATTTGGTTGCATACACAAAAGTCACTTTATATTATAAATAAAACATTCCATAGACACGTCACTATTTTGTGTTTCGTTTGTTTGGAGGTTTGCGCACTATACTGTCCATAGCGCTCACCCTCTTCGTTGTATTCTAATCGTATCTGCATCCAAGTAATCCCGAGAAGCGAGCTTTAAATTAGTATATTATTAATCCATAAACTGCACATTCATGTCATGTTGAGTAAATATTTACCTTTCGTGGAGTTGATGCTTGTGATTGTTGGCACTTGGTGGAACTTTTGAGACATTTTTGATTGAAAAACACTTGTACTTGTCCACTGATTTATATTATTTCCCTTACCGGTTTCGCTGTTATAGCATTATAATATAAATAAGTGGACAAGTACAAGTGTTTCTCAATCAAAAATGTATTTACCTTTCTTCTTTCATTTGGCAGTGTTTTAAGGTTCTGTATACAAATGGGTAAAAAAGGAACCATTTCCGTCCGTCTACATGTATGTCACATCTTCATAACGTTTGATCCATTTCTTTATTGCTTTTTTTACAAAACTTTCTCCATAATGCTATTGAAACGGCTACGCACGATTTTTATATAGTCAGTGTCAAACGGGGAACCGCCGCGTAACCATGTTTGCCTCCTGTAATGTTGGACGCGAGGTGACAACAGAAACAACCGAATGTCGAGTAAATACTGTTTTTATTGGGTTAAATAAATCTTATATACTAATAGAACAATAATAGAATGGAGGGCTTACACGTGTACAGGTAGGTATGATTCATAGCTACTTGGGTGGTTGATGTTTACAGTTGGATCATGTTGTATGGAGTCTTGTTACAACCTAGACTTCCAAATATGGAAAGATCTCCTGTTACATTCTTGTTATTGTTTCGCTTCTTCCTACAATGTTTATATTCAATTAGTTTCATATTACAATAACATCTCAAATTAATAGGTTTCCAATTATATCTCATATTTCACTGTTTATACTTAACTATACCTACTTACCACACTACATCCGAAGAAAACGAATACAGTGAAACAGGTCAGGAGAAATATGACTATATAAAAATCGTGCGTAGCCGTTTCAATAGCATTATGAATCTAAACTACGAATCTTTTAGTAGTAAAACTTTCTCCATTTTGGCCCATAGATAAATTTTGAGGCGTCCACAGAACCCATTTAACGTAAATTAATACAATCAATGATTTTCAATCATGAATACTTATATAATAACAGCATAAAACACTTCACCTTTTATTTCAGCACCACGATCGCAAGCAACTGGAAATAGTCCACGGCAAGTCTCTCTCGTCTAACGACTCTGATTCAGCTTACAAAACCGTAGATTTCCTCAAGACAGAAGCCTTCAATATCACACGTCAGGATGCCGAGGCTTTGCGGCAAGTGCAGCACTAGCTTTCACCTTTACAAAGTGACCTACGAACAGTCACACCTTCTGACGTAATGGATGTCGTTAGTGGGTTGACACCGCCTGAGCCTAACAGGGACGGACGGATCTCAATACCAGGAGACCTAGAACGTGGCACAAATGAGTATCTAAGAAATCAAATTTAACAGCTGAAGACTCATTCAGAAGACACTCTTTCTATGCCTCGTTCTAGACCCTCAGTTAATTTAAACTAAAATGACTTGGATTTGGTACAGAGATATGACTGGTAAAGAGGATGCAATGAGTTATACCGTTTACGTGGACGTCACAAGAACTATTCGTGCGATTTATTTGTGTATTTAAACGGATTCCATTTACAAGGAAGATTAATTTATGAATGCAGTATACAGGCACATAGTGATATCGTACGTGCCCTGCATTTAGGCATTTACTTATATAAATATATGCAATGGCATAGTACGTAAAAGCGAAGTTGTTTTAATACAATAAATGAGTTTGCCTTGTGAGCAATGTGCCTTTTATAGATAGATACGGTAAAGAAACATGGTGCAGATTGTATCACATTTAACTAATTGTAAATGTGTATATTTCACAATGTGAATGATAAATAGCTATAGTTATAATAAACGAAGTCGAAAAGGCTTTAATTGTGGTAACATGTATACGTGTTAAAGTGTGCGTCAGAGCTAAAGCGGGTACGATTAGCATACAAAATAAATAGAAATGTTTGTAAATATATTTATTGACCATAATATATGTAAATGTATTATGGTCAATAATAGTAGTTTATGAAACTGGTACATAAAAAGGTTATTAAAAACACGAGTGTAGATAAATTTCGACAAGTAGCACCATCAATTCGTATTAAGCGTGGTATAATTAATCCCCTTGGTTCATTAATTAAGATTATAACAGGAAATCTTGATAATGAAGATGCCATTAGATATGACAAAATTATTAACGAAGTAAAGATAAATCAAATCCATAGATAATAATCAGCAGCTAGTATTCATAACATAGGTAATGATTCCTGACATTCGAAAGAGTATTCGAAGGAGATTCGAAGCGATGCTCTTTGGCAGTAGGTATAGTAAAATTGTCAGATTATACTCTACTTAGTCGGTTCACTACTAAATGTTTTTTTAATATCAGCAATAAAATCAAGGACCCTCAAGAACGACCATCTGTCTACTTTTCCAAACGGTCTACTTTCCTCATTAGTCGATTGGTCCAAAGGGTTTGTTTTCACGTTTGGTCGCAATCGGAAAACGTGCGGCAATGTGTGTGCGGCTAATAGACATTCGGGGAATTGGACGTACGGCGACTGGACATTCAGGGAAGTAGACGTCATGGACCAAACCGGTTTCAAATACATTCGGGGAATAGACGTACGGGGACTAGACATTCGGGGAATGGACGTATGGTGACTTGACATTCGGGGAATTGGACGTACGGGGACTAGACATTCGGGGAATGGACGTATGGTGACTTGACATTCGGGGAATTGGACGTACGGCGACTAGACATTCAGGGAAGTAGACGTCATGGACCAAACCGGTTTCAAATACATTCGGGGAATAGACGTACGGGGACTAGACATTCGGGGAATGGACGTATGGTGACTTGACATTCGGGGAATTGGACGTACGGGGACTAGACATTCGGGGAATGGACGTATGGTGACTTGACATTCGGGGAATTGGACGTACGGCGACTAGACATTCAGGGAAGTAGACGTCATGGACCAAACCGGTTTCAAATACATTCGGGGAATAGACGTACGGGGACTAGACATTCGGGGAATGGACGTATGGTGACTTGACATTCGGGGAATTGGACGTACGGGGACTAGACATTCGGGGAATGGACGTATGGTGACTTGACATTCGGGGAAGAGACATAGGGCGACTAGACATTCGGGGAAGTAGACGTCATGGACCAAACCGGTTTCAAATACATTCGGGGAATAGACGTACGGGGACTAGACATTCGGGGAATGGACGTATGGTGACTTGACATTCGGGGAATTGGACGTACGGGGACTAGACATTCGGGGAATGGACGTATTGTGACTTGACATTCGGGGAATTGGACGTACGGCGACTAGACATTCAGGGAAGTAGACGTCATGGACCAAACCGGTTCCAAATACATTCGGGGAATAGACGTACAGCGGATAGACATTCGGGGAATGGACGTATGGTGACTTGACATTCGGGGAATTGGACGTACGGCGACTAGACATTCGGGGAAGTAGACGTCATGGACCAAACCGGTTTCAAATACATTCGGGAAATAGACGTACGGGGACTAGACATTCGGGGAATGGACGTATGGTGACTTGACATTCGGGGAATTGGACGTACGGCGACTAGACATTTGGGGAAGTAGACGTCATGGACCAAACCGGTTTCAAATACATTCGGGGAATAGACGTACGGCGACTAGACATTCGGGGAATGGACGTATGGTGACTTGACATTCGGGGAAGAGACATAGGGCGACTAGACATTCGGGGAAGTAGACGTCATGGACCAAACCGGTTTCAAATACATTCGGGGAATAGACGTACAGCGACTAGACATTCGGGGAATGGACGTATGGTGACTAGACATTCGGGGAATTGGACGTACGGCGACTAGACATTCGGGGAAGTAGACGTCATGGACCAAACCGGTTTCAGATACATTCGGGGAATAGACGTACAGCGACTAGACATTCGGGGAATGGACGTATGGTGACTAGACATTCGGGGAATTGGACGTACGGCGACTAGACATTCGGGGAAGTAGACGTCATGGACCAAACCGATTTCAAATACATTCGGGGAATAGACGTACGGGGACTAGACATTCGGGGAATGGACGTATGGTGACTTGACATTCGGGGAAGAGACATAGGGCGACTAGACATTCGGGGAAGTAGACGTCATGGAGCAAACCCGGTACCACTGCAGTAAGTTTATGTGTGTGAACACGAGCCGAGATCGCGAAAATGTCTTGACGAAGAGACGTAACCTCCCGCCTTGACAGCTCGTCGATGACTGAATCAAAGAGTACTATGAATGGACTAAATGCGGGAGCCTTGCGAACGCGATCTTATAGGAATAAAATTTGAGCGGCCCGGGCCCATAGGAATTTGTATGAAAGAATCGTGCGGAAAAATGTGGTATATTTGGTAACGTATTGCGCAAAAACTATTAATCGAATCGGAAAAATGTTTCTAAATGTTGTTTATTGATGTGTTGTTATGAATCTGAAATATGTTTTGTCGTTTTTTTGTTCTTAATTTAATCCCAATGCCCGTAACGCCGCAATGCTATTCGAGAGATTCTCTTGAAATTCCAGTTTTTTTTTCTGAAGTTGCTATACATTACAGCGGTGATTTTTTTAGGGTAGCAAGTGGTATTTATTTTGTTTAGAAATTTGAATTTTTACTATCTTTAAAAGCCGTAACGCTGAACCCTGTTTTGCCCAATCTCGGGACCTGACCCTCTGACCCTTAAGAAAATGAAAGTTTGGCGACAATGGCTCGTCCCTAAAAACCATAAAAAATAATGTAATATATCGAAAACAGACTATTAATGGTCTAAATGTATTTTTTATTTTATTTCAGCACACTTTAAAACAAAATAATGATACTTCACCTCGCTATGAATAAATTTGCTATTTCCCCGGAGATCTGACATGCTGACGGTAGTCGTGGCAGTTCGCGGCGCGGAAACAATAAGTACTTGAAGTGACTTGAGCGACGAAGACGCGCGACAGCAGCTCGCACGCACACTACCGCAATGTGCACATGTTCAACCACGAGTAAAGCCTGCTCGACTACGTGAATTAATCCATCACAGCTTTTATGTTTTGTAATTATAATATAAATATGCAGTCCCGTTGTATAAAGTTTCAAACAAAACTATGGCTTCTATACACGTCAACGTAGCAACCTATTGACATTTTTTGTGTCTTCCTTATATTAGCTCTTTTGTGACCGCTGCTGGGTATATTTATGTGAAAACTATTTTCTAGAGACCTAAGTAATCCATAAGTAAATATAAGTTGGCTCATCATCACATACAACATATTGCTATCAATATAATTGATGAGAAATAAAAAAACATAATGTCCCGAAGAATTTTCGTACAGTTTAGCAAAAGGCAAAAAATTATGTAAATATGTACCGTTTGAATGAATTGAAAATGTAAGCAATACATCTTTGTTAATTTTGCAATAGTCCTGGTTTTGAAATGTTTATGCTAGGTTTATACGGGCTTAGTTACCATAAGCTCATTTATATAGTCATTGCCCTCGCCTCCGCCCGCGTTTTATAATCGCCCCGTTTTCGGCTTGGGCGTTATTTTATGAACACTTCTTATAGCATTTATGTTAATCAAGGCCACTACGATGATAATAAAAAAAAACCGCATCCAAATCCGTTAAGTAGTTCTTGAGTTAAAACGTAACATACATACAGACAAAAATTCCAAATACATTGAAAATTTTTGCGAAATTTTAAATGAAATATACTATAAGTATGTGGCCGAAACTACATTTTTGAATTTTCGTGTATTCGGTTCTAACTCGAGAATCACTCATCGGATTTGGATACGATTTTCTTTATCATCTTTGTGACCCTGGTCAACATACGGCCTTTAAGGGTTTTGATAAAATAACCGCTCAACTTCCTAGGGAGTTAGTGTAATATACCGCTATTTAGGTAGATAATGAGGAAATAGACAAGTATCAGTGCTCGCCAGCTCGTTGAAACCTTCACCAAGCGTTTGGTATCTATATAATTGATAAGTACTAATGGTTCAGAGCATTTTTTTTTTCAGCTAAGCCCATATTTTGTACAAAATGGGTATCAGTTGCCTGTAGAATAAGGAAAATGTTGAGCAAAAGATTCCTTTCGCACGCTTATTTAACTGTTGCCCTATATTCGTAGTACATCAAGGGCATATCAAAGGGACGGGTTGGGGTAGGCCCGGCCCACTTAAGTATAAAAGAGAAACACTTATTAAAAATGAAATTTATATTTATTATTGTTAATACATAAAAGTAAGTGATATGTTAATTCGATTTACTTTTATTAATCAATAAATAACTAATTGATAATTGATACTTCGGTATTTTTGTCATACTAAACACCGAACATGGAGCTTGAATACAGAATAGTTTGATAAAATACCGAACACATGGCAGTACTAATCACAATACAGTATGTACCACGGTACATCATGTTGATTCATAAGTTTGGTAGAGCTGATGCCGGGCTAGACTGTGGAGGTACCGCCGTCCTACTCGCAGTATCACTTTGTTTGACTGTTTCCGTTAACAATCCTTTATAGAGCATTCATTCGCAAACTTTGATGAAAATTCCACAGATTGTTATGGGTTAGTCAAGTATGCCATAGTAGGGAAAATGGTCGCAATATTAAGCCATCAAAACAGCAGAAGACATCCCTCAATGCTGCCATCAAAAGCGGATGTGGCTTACAGACTGAATCATTGTTTGGCAACTGGGGCTTTGCTTTTAGCTTTCTGCTATATCGGAGGCAACTTTACACTGCAGAAACCTTGATCGTGAGGCTCAACGATACTAGTTGTAGAACTTTGATCCTTTGTCCAAAGCATTTGTCAAACTTTCAACCGTTTCAGTAAAAGCTGCCTTCGAAATGACGTCAGTGTCTGGTTTACACTGATCTCTTTGCAGATGGAAACTCAAAATTACTCAGCCTGGTCACAGCACAGGCCGCATACTTATGTTCCTGCTATGTGATTATGGCCTTGTTGGAAGTGTACTCCAAGCTCTCCAGGCCTGGGATGACATTAAATAAACTCCCGGTATATTTTTCAGGCAGCTGCGGTGTGAGTTATAGTCACACTTATTCTTTTGTAAAAAAGTTCCCTTTGATCAATCATTGGGGAGTTCACGATTCCACCTGTCATAACTACTTAATAAATCGTTTTTGGCTACTGTAAGGACTGCTTTGTTTGTATTTTCCGTCACACTATTCATTGAAGAGTCTGACATAAACTACGAACAAACAGACCAGTCTTTGAAATATCCGGAGAATTATTATTAAATAATAATGGTAAGGTTGAATAACTTTCAATTTACATCTGGCAAAGTAGTCAGTATCGATTCGGTGTAACACGACTTACTTGACAGGACTAACCTTATTTTAAGCGTCCCGTCCTTGTCTTTTCGATACAGAAAGAAAAAGACAATGCTTAAATTAAGTTTAGTCCTGTCAAATAAGTCAAGTCGTGTTACGCCGAATCTACACCGTGAAACCAATCACTGACATCATTTCGAAAGCGACTTTGACTGTAATGGTTCAAAGTTTGAAAAATGCTGTGGACAAAGGACATAGCTCTTCTTAATTATAAAATAAAATAAAAAGATGTTTATTTGTCTTCAATTAACAGTATACATAAAAAAACTTTACAAAATAGTGACAAGATTAAAATTAAATTAGAAAAAATAGACATACGCAGAAGCGGGCATCCCTCAATGCTGCCATCATGCGATCAAACATCGATCTCTACTGAATGTCCTTATTGATGGGCGCACGATCATGCGATGCGACCAAATTGTCCTATTTTCGTCGCACGACCATCGACGCATCGTTAGATCGGACGGCCATGCGATCAAACATACTGATCGTTGCTGAATGTCCCGTTTGACGCTCGCGCGATCACTTCACGACGCGACCACATCGAGCGGTGCCGTACCTAGGAATCCGCAATTCGATACCTAGTATTTTTGTACTCGATACTTTGGTTCCGATACTTTTCTCTCTTCCGGGCGGCGATTCCGGCATTATTTCTATAAATTAGAGTGACTAAAACACATTAAATAGAAGCTATGGGATTTAAAGAATGATCATTATAATTTTTCAATCAAAAAACTCAACACATATCTGTACAAAATCCCCTTTAAAATCACCGCTATCTGCCTTCGCAAAAATTGCGCACGTGCTTGAATTGAGGGCCAGGGTGGCTATTCCGGCATTATTGCGTATTCGCAATATCAGTCATTCGATGTTTGTTTAAAGTTTCATAAATGCCATGCGATGGAAATTAGAGTGACTAAACCCCCTTAAATATATGCTATAGGATATAAGGAATGCTTATTATAAGTTTTCAATCCATAAAATCTATATATATCCGTACAAAATCCCTTTTAAGATCACCCGCAATCTGCCTTCTCAATTTTATTACACTTGCTAGAATTGAGGGCCAGGACGGCGATTCTCGCAAAAATGTTCACACGCTTTGCTTTTCCTACGCCTCTGTTTATCGCGTCATAAATGCCGGGTGATGATAATTCTATTAACTATAATTCCTTAAAAGACACATAAAGCATGTTATGAATACGGACAACAGGTTTATATTTTAAAAGTTTGATATACTTTGAGACTGACCATGCATGCGACGCGACGCGACCGCTTTAGGTGCAAGCCACACAGAAACTGCGCGGCGCGCATCGAGCGCGCGGGCGTCATTCAAATTTCGTACAAAACGCATGGAAATAAAGTCGCAATTTGAGGTACGGTACGGACGCCCGTTCCACGCCCGACACCGCCTGAAACATACCATTCGGTGTGTTCAAATTGCGACTTTATTTCCATGTGTTTTGTTAGAAATTTGAATGACGTCCGCGCGCTCGATGCGCGCCGCGCCGCTTCTGCGTGGCTTTAACCTTAGGTTAGGACACAAGTTTTGATTTGATGAAATCGCATCGCATGATCGTGCGAGCGATGGCCAATTAGGACGACGCCTTACACTGCAGAAACTATTTACTTTTTGATTAAAGTTCATTTATCAGTTGGTTATTAATTGATAATAAAAGTAAATCGACTTAACATATCACTTAAGTTAATTATAATTTATTAAAAATAAAATACATTTGAAACAATCTAAAAATAATCAGACTTGAAAATATTTGAATTTATAATTATGATGGTAGATACTGATACAAGTACATAGATAAATACTTATTTAAATTAAAACTGTTAATTACACCGAATTTTAACTACGTTACATATTTATGTACATACATTAAAAAAACTGAAGTTTGGTCTTCGTACTTCCATCATAATATGTCTTTGGTCAGTCGGCAGCAGCGGTGGTTAAAAACGTAGCCTACGCCCTACCCCCACAGCTAAAAATCTCGTTGCTACGCCCTTAGGTATATAACAAGGTGTAAACAGGCTAAACGTATTAGAGGCTAGTTGATATATTTGTATGATTCGTATGCACTATTTTCATGTTTGATATATTTTAAATATTGTCGCGAACTATACATGACAAAGTATTATCTACAAATCAAATCATTATGTGCGATCTTTCTCCACACAGATGTCATCGTTAAATTAACATATCAGCGTTGGCTTGTTGATATTAGAAAATAAATTCTTTTTTTGTATTTTACCTGCTTATCATTATTTTTAAGTATGGTTAATTCATAAAATATGATGAAAATAATACTCATAACGGGACAGAAGCAGAAGTATTTACTGCATTAGAATTTTTGGGCTATTTTGAAATTAAATTAAGTAAAATTTATTGAACGGTATAAAAATCATCAAATCTCTTAGCAATGACAATACAATAAACTTTACAAGTCTTACATAATATTTACGGGTAGTTATCTAAAGGCACGGCAGTGCCCCCGCTAAGTCGAGCTAAAAAGCGGCACGCCGCCGTACCATCCTTTTCTCGAAGCAGTTCAGGCCATTTTCAACCCCCTATAATTTCGTTGTGGATAAAACTAGAAGCCTGAATTTTCGGTAACCAAGCAGGTGTGGTATAAACACGGTATATTTCAAATTTTATCAAATTTGAACCAGTAGTTAAAGAATTATAACTAGGTAGTCAAAGTTTCTAAATTTTGTCACTCACTCACTCACTGACTGACTGACTGACTGACCGATCATCAAAACTCTGAGGCACTTCTAGCAGACATAGAAGCTTCAAATTTGGAATACAATTAGTGCTAGGAAAAACAAGGAATTCAAGGAAAAACCAAAATATTTTGCAATTTCGGTCCAGTGCTCTAGACTAGATACATTAACTGCATAAATAACTTTGTAATCCTAATAGGATTACAAAGTTACATTTTAAGTTAAAGTTGAAGGTACCGGAAAGGAAAAAAAGTAGGACTATCTACAAAAAGAAATGAGATGCCATCAAAAACAAAACTTGTTAAAAAAAAAAACAAGTCTCGCAACTTAGTTCTTCTACAGTAATAAGTTGTGAAATCCATGTAAATCCAAGTTGGTTAATTTATTCAGTCCCTACTTAAGGGACCTTTTGTCCTAAGTTATTACATAATTAGCTAACCTAACAACATCTTATAGTAACCATATCAATATTAAAAATCTTTTATGTTTTAAATAAATAGATTGACTTGGCAATCGCACTAAATAATCTAATTTAATAGGAAGTGACTAAAGGGCCACAAGGGGCCCTTTGATTTTTAAAATTATTGAACCGTAAGTCATTATTTAGCTGTTAGAATATTTTCCTTAGTGTAAACTATTAAAGTTCAATTTGCAATGTATTGTACTAGCAGTGTCTATTGTAAGCAACTTGATGATACGATACCACAACAAAAACATAACCTCTGTTTGTTTGGTGTTTAGTGTTTATTTGTGAGTTAAAATGAGTGAGAATTATCCAGAATTCTCTTCGTTGGAACTTATGAACCAATTTTTAAGAGACTATGATATCAAACATTGTGTTCAGTTGTGGAAACACGATAGCCGATTGATTGAAAAAATGATACATGTGTGTCCCGTAAAATTAAAAACCTAGAATTCATACATACGAGAGGTCTATGAATCCATTGTTAAAATTCTACACCATTCCCTGTGCATGTAAACAAGGTGGAAGGCAGTTTGAACCCCGAAGTAATGTAATTAATATTACGTCCCAACGTGACTGGTGGTGAGCCACATCACCGTACTATGGGCTCAAATACACACTTTTCAGGGCATGCAGGTTTCCTCACGATGTTTCCCACCTTTCAGCAAGTGATAAAGTATTAGCAAATACTAAACCTGAAGGCTTTAACTTTAGTGTTGTCAAAATATTGCAAAAAAGTTCTTAAGTACCACTAAAACTAAAATGAAAGCCTGCAGAATTGGCTTTACTATGCACATAAATTCCGAAAAACTCATTGGTGTATTGCCCTACTGGAGATCGAGCCTAGGCCTCATATGTCAAAGTCTTTATTATCTTTGGAATATGAACCAAAATGATAAGTTTAATACATCGGACTGCAGTTGTAGTGTTGACTCTATATCAGCGAAGCAAGTCACGTGACTTACGGTCGAATAAAATTAAAAATATGGAGGCCGCTAATGGTTCTGTAATTTCCTTTACTATAGGGCCACTAGTGGTCAAACAAAATAAAAACTAAGGTAACCACTTTCGGCCCTTTAGTCACTTCCGCTTTAATATAGGAAGTAAAGCCGCTTTTGAAGGTTTTAATTTTAAGATAAGAAACTTACTAAAAAACTTAATTTTAAGTGACAGCACTATATTTTGCTATTCTGAAGGGCACACCAACTAAAATTAACAGGTGTCTCTTGACACTCTTAAATTGAATTCACAGACAAAATTATATTAATAGACCACAGATTCGAATGCAACATTACCGGTAATTTCATTCGGTCAGTATGGAAAACTTTTATATTTCTACTTCATGGTAGAATTATAAGTTTGCTGTTTATTATTGCATTTTAATGACTTAGCCTGTCTGCGTGGTTTCACACACTGGAACAATGTTTTTGGAAAACTTCGTGGTATAATTCTTACAAAAAGATTACCAAAATGGATTAATATCAAAATTAAATATAAGGTCCTACAATAATCCATCTACCCATCAGCCTGTTTCGTCCACTGCTGGACATAGGCCTTTCCAGGATTTCGCCACTCTTGGCGATCCTCCTGGAAGAAATGCCCATACACACGCTGGGCAGGTGGGTTGCTAAGCGCGATGCCGAAACCCTTGCACCAGTGACGCCGCTGCCCGTCACCAGTGTATAAGGCCCGACAAGTGGGGGTGGATATACCGCCATCCATCGGTCCCAGGCAATGGTTGGGCCGCCTGGTTTTGCCGGAGAGCTGTTCTCTTACTCTCCCCCGAATAACTTTGGGAGGATTTGCGAGTAAGATGGTGGTACCTCCACAGTCGAGCCCGGCATCAGCTCTACTACCTATGATACCTACAATAATAAGTGAAAATAATTCTAGGGTAGATCATGTATCGATAACTGATCACAGTCAAGAAAATAAAACTTTTTTTGATCAAATATTTTTTTCACCCTCAGTACAAAGTGGTATCAGCTGACTAAATTTCTATGGAATTGAAATTTTTTTTCGGTGGAAATTTATCTGTTAATTTTTTTTCACTTTGAATTGTAGGACCTTATACAAATTTTTCTGTCAATTCATAGTTGTAGGTTATTTTAAAGGTTTTCATGCTGGCAGCACTAACAATTTTGACAGACGAATGTTGTTTTTTGGGAAATCGATTCTGTGTACAGAACCTTTACGTATGTTATTTGTTTCTAGTTTTCAATAACAGTAGTAGAAAAAGGTCTACCAAGAAATAGACGGAGCCAATTTAGGAGAGTCTTAATGCCCATATGATTTTGTTGTATGGTAAGTTTTGATTCCGATGAAATCAAACTACATTAAACACAAAATAATAAAACAATAGATCAATCTAGATTGTGGCTCAGACCTAGGTATCTGACTCATGGTTTCTATAGTCTTCTGCCATGTTTAGGCATACCAGCCTTGTATCGACTAGGAGTCAGTTGTCATTCATGATCTCTACTGATAAATAACAGCAGCAGTTCACCAGTGGCTGCAGATCTAAGGGAGCACTGGCGTTTGGTGGTGTCTGAGACTCGTCCATCTCATCGAAGCTCAGATTTAAAGCTACATTTTCATAGCTGACATGCTACCTATAAATTTTGGTTTACCAGGAAACAACCATTCAGCTGAGGTGTGCCGAGCTGAATAGATTGACTCTTGTGTTGATCATAGAAACTTTAACAAGGTGAATTTATTAATAAAATTTAGGCAAATAAAAAAATATATCTAACAAAATAGATTTAATTATTATCACTTAAATACAAAATCATAAAACAATAGATCAGTCTAGGTTGTGGCTCAAATCTATCTATCTGACTCATGATTTCTATAGTATTCTGCCATGTTCGGGGACACCAGCCTTGTATCAACCAGGACTCAGTTGTCACTCATGATCTCTACTCATAAGAAACAGCAGCAGTTCACCAGTGGCTGCAGATACATGCGTTGGACTGAAAATAAATACATCAAGTTTAATTTATAAGAAAACTATTTTTGAGCCAACTACACAGAGTGCATTCTGCATTTCAAACAATGAGGATGCATATTCTCCTTAACTTCTGCAGTCTGTGTGTAATCCAACCCATTGCATAGAATACCACTAATACAGAACACTGCTCTGGACATTCTGCCCATTAGGAACCAAATCTGATTTCTGCAATCAGTCTAGAAGGATGTATACCAACCAAATAGGCAACATACTCAAGAACGGCAAAGTAAAAAGACCCAGAATAGAAGACCTTGTATTACTAGATGAATGGATGGTAGGTAGCAAAAGAGGTGTGTTAGAATCAGAAATCTGTAGTCTCTGCCTTCTCCTCTGGGGGACAGGCGTAAGTATATGTATACCTAGTCGGTGCTTAAATTCTGTCACAAACAAAATTGGCTATAAAATGAAAACTAGCCATGATATACAAAAAAAGATTTTTTTTATAAAAAGGTAATTTAATTAGCTTACATTAAACACAAAATTTATTCAAAATTATTGCCACCATTTTTCACACAAGCCTTCAATCTTCGCGGCCAATCATCAATAGCAGCACGGACCATATTCATGTCGATATTGGCCACTGCTTTAATCAATGATGACTTTAGGCTGCTCAAATTTTTGTGAGGTTTAGAACAGACCTTCTCCTCCAATTCCTGCCAAATTTTGTAATCCAGTGGATTGAGGTCAGGGTTAGATGAGGGCCAATCTTGATGCCTTATTAGCTCGATATTCTGGCGCTCGAACCACTCCTCAGTTGTTTTGGCCTTATGAGCAGGTGCGGAGTCCTGTTGAAACACAAATGGCCGTCCTCTAAAGAGTGTCTGGGGCAGATATTTTGCTATGCGATCTAAAACCGTGTCTTGGTACACTTTTGCACTGGTTTTGACACCTTTTTCACAAAAATGCACTTCAGTAGGGCCATAGTAGGGCACTCCCAACCAAATCATGACTGATGATGGATGATGGCCGTGCTGCACTCTAGGAATGGCATTTCCAGCGGTCGCAGAGCTGGTAGCGTACACCCTGTCATTTTGTTTGTTGTACTTCTCTTCAATATTAAAAATTTTCTCGTCTGTAAACAGGATATCGCGGTGTCTGTTTTTTGCATACCGCTTTAGCAAAACTTTGCATTTTTTGTCTCTCATAGCTATTAGACGCGCGTTCAGAAGATGTCCACTCTTTTTTCGGTAAGCTCGGAGTCCCAGGCCTTCATTGAGTACCTTTTTATGGTACTTCTGGTTAATCCCATCTCCAATGCCATCAGTTTCTGCTTGCAGACGGGATTTCTTGCAATGATTGATTGCTTTGATGACCCCTGGAGTCCTAACGGAACGAAGTCTGCCAGTTCTTTTCTTGTCATCAACACTAGAGGTTTCATTGTACCTCTTGATGGTATGGTACACGAACCTTTGTGATTTTTAATTTTTGAAGCAAGTTGAATATTGTCTCCGGTGGATGGCCGCAACGATGCAATTTAATTACTGCTACTCGGTCCTCTTTGCGAGTCCACTCCATCGTAAAAAATGAATTAATGTAATTGTGATTTGGCAGATTATTAATCAAAAAATATTTTAAATTCGAACACCATTTCATTGTTTTTTCTAGGTGTCCTATTTTTAAAATAAATGGCCATTGACAGTATTTAAGAACCGACTAGGTATAGATATAAAATTAAATTTCACAGCAGCTCCTGACCTGAGTGATCGGGACAGTGTTCAAAATTCAAATAGCATATAGGAGTTAAGGACAAAGCACATTTTAACCTTCCAACTAGTTGGAAGAAATTTTCGTCAGAGGGAGGTATTCAAACATAGCCGTCAAAATACTTTAAAAATCTTGCTGCCACCAGGTATGCTCGGCTTGTATGGCTATAGTGTTAAGTGACGTCTGTTACTTTAGACTTTGACAGACAAAAAACAAGTACCTGGGTACTTGTTTTTTTAAAGTAAGGCCTACTGGTCTGTGCTACCACCCCAATGCTTTTAAAGACGAGGTCCACATCTCACAGTTTCAGGATTTGCCCCCTTTCCTAGTGAAGCAGATATTTTAGAAGAGGTTAGCATCCCGTCCATTGGAGGTTGGCACAACGCATACCTAGCATTTTACAGGGAATTGTATCCAAACTTTCCTTATGAAGAAAACGCTGGGCTTAAGGTTGTTTCCAGGTAAATGAAATTCATATGTCTTGTGAATAATGAATGTGATGCAAAGTACAGTAGACCAAAGAAATTGTTGCTAGATTAAATATCATATTTTCAGAACTGAGCTTTAGTGAAGAGACATTTTGAATCGACACTATATTCTATCGATTTTCGATTATTATTACAAACAGATTAGAATCTAATCAAAATATCTAATATTGGAAACTATTGAGATATGGAGTTTAAAGATCTTATCACGCTAACAGTGACTCGGAAAGAACACAGCTTAATCGTATGTCTTAAAAATTACATAATTATATGGTGTGTGGCAACGTCATCTAAAAAGAATATTCTCACTCTAAGGCTGAGATTCAGAGTGCATTTCGCGTCGGAACTCAATCTTACAAACTTTAAAAAAGCGACGTGATCTCATACTAGAGTGATGTTTGTAAGATTGAGTTCCTCTTGAGTTCGGACTCAAAATGCACTCATAGGCTGAGATTCAGAGTGTATTTTGAGTCCGAACTCAATCTTACAAACGTCAAAAAGTGACGTGATCTCATACTAGAGTGACGTTTGTAAGATTGAGTTCCTCTTGAGTTCGGACTCAAAATGCACTCTGAATCTCAGCCTGAATGTCAGCCTTAGGCTGAGATTCAGAGTACATTTTGAGTCCGAACTCAATCTTACAAACGTCAAAAAGCGACGTGATCTCATACTAGAGTGACGTTTGTAAGATTGAGTTCCCCCTGAGTTCGGACTCAAAATGCACTCTGAATCTCAGCCTAAATCTTCTCATTGATGTCATAAAAGGCGATAAGTTTTCTTGGATTTAAAGCAAGACAAATAATCAACCTTTACCACTGGGAACTTTTGTTTAAGAGTGTAGAGTGTCATCTGTCCATATTTCACCAATAGTGTGGTTCGCGTTTAGCCAGGTCTCATCTAAATATATGACATTACCCCAATTATTGATAGACTTTGCTGCGCGTAGGAAATTGCATCTAGCAAGTGCTATGTCTCCTCGTTCCATCAAAATCTTTCTTTTATGACTTTTTTGTAATTAAAACCAATTTTTCTTAATACTCTCCGTAAGGAAGTCGTGCTTCTCGTAAAGTATGCATTAATTTAGGGAGAATTGGAAGTTGGTTCCTGCTGTAGTAACCATAAATATGGTTTTTAATGGCATCAGCATCTAAACTGTCCACTTGTGTAACAATTGGCCTTTAACCCTCTTCTTTGGCGGCGATTTTAATATGTTCTCCTCAGTAGTTTCTTTTCCAAATTTTTCCTTGCTAATACGGCAGACTCCCGGCTTGAGACCTTGAAAAGTGTACCGGCTTTTTCGGCTGAGACCAAGAGCAGCAGATACTCGTTCACACACTTGAGATAGTGGCAACAACGGTCCGTTATTTAGCGATTCCCATTCAAATTAGTCTCGTAGACGCACAACAAACTCACGCGCTTGTCTATGCAGCAAACCCTTTTTAGTGGTATTTACCATTTTAATAACAAAATAAATACAAGAAATAACGATTTCACTCAAATAATTTCAAAATACAAGTCAGGCTCCCAGCTTTCGACCTATTTCAAAATTGAAGACTATAATGATTAAAAGTTCTTAACCATGAAGAACTTCTTCTTCTTTTTACAGAAGCGTTCTTTTGTGAAAAGAAATACTCTGTTATGTTGCAGGTTTAACGAGTCAGGTGTCAACATGATAATTATACCATAAATAATTGGTTGCGGAAAAAGTTTCTTCGCATTTTATTTGAAAATTCTGAACATTTTTAATAGAGTTTATTTACATTTAACTAAAGTATGTAGGTGCCATTTTGTTCGATAACTTTCTGCCATCTTGTAGGTAGGGACATGATCCCATTGCTATAGAAATTCTGGGGCTTCTGATCAAAAAACTGCGACAAGTGGTTTTGGCAGTCCTCTCGTGATGCTAACCTGACACTGCCTAAAGCATTCTAAAGAGACCGAAACAAGTGGAAACCTGAAGGTGCAAGGTCAGGACTATACGGCGGATGCATTAATACGTCCCAGCCAAACGCTCTTAATTTTTTCTAATTCGCTCAAGATGTGTGAGGTTCAGCGTTATCACGATGAAAAACCACACCCTTTCTGTCGACTAATTCCGGCCGCTTTCTCTCAACTTCTTGCTTTAATCTCATCAGTTGTTCGCAGTAGAGTTCAAAATCGATGGTCTTGCCTAGCGGTAACAGCTCATAATGAATAATGCCTGACAATGACATCAAAATTTCCGGATTGGAAATGCTTAAACCAAATTTGTGCTACTCTCACAGACACTGCACTGGGTCTATAAACATCACAATTTTTTTTCGCAGCTTGTGTTGCATTTTTACCTGTTTTGTAGTAAAATTTTAAAATGTATCGAATTTCTTCATTAGATTCACTCATCTTAACAGTAAGAAAAACAAATGAAAACCACACATTTTACATATTTTGAATTTGGAATTACCTTTTTTAAAATTTAAACTTTTTAATAATACCAAAACCAGCCAAATACAAATGGTATAGCCGAAGAGATTTTATTATAAGTTCATACATACTTTTTGCGAAAAGAGTTTTTCCCCAACCTATTATTTTCATGAAACAAACAATGCAGGCCGTCTATCTCAATATATACTAAAAACTGGGTAAATGTGCTAATTTTAGTGATAGACGGAAGGATAAAGAAAGTCATCGTCGGCTTAGTAAAAGGGTATCATCGGCTCCGTTTGGGTACGGAACCCTATAAATGAAATGGCTGAAATGAGTCTCGTTACTTATGCGTCGTTTTGTCATAAACGTTTACCCGCCATATCGATTGATCGGCCGCTTACCGATTAATTGAACGATTCTTCGTCTCGTCACTATGAAAAAACAGGCCTAGTGCATAACGGTGAAATAAAATGATGTATTGAACGTTATTTAAAAACCTAAGGATTAGTGAACGCAATAAATTGATTGTAATTTTATTGTAACAATAAAACAATTTTGAAATGTTGTGTATTGGATTAAGACTTTAAAAGTATTATTTGGAACTGAAAAACCATACTCGTAGTTTTATAATGCATGAACATACACCCTTACTTTCTTTAGATGTGTCAGCCGGGACTTCTTAGCTGAAAGATACTATAGTTTTGTTTTTAATTTCCCACCCTGGCCTATAAATCCAAATGTTGTAGTGATAAGGGTTAAATTTTCATACAAAGGTTTTTTATATGGGAGTTTCTAGCCACTGTAACCTACTGAGCAAATAAAACATAACTTAGGGATATTCCGATACAAGTAAATACGAGTAAGTACTCGATACTTATGTTTCGATACCAAGTACTTTTGGTATCGAATCCCTTCTTTCGATACTTACTTGGTATCGGAAAATAAGTATTTGTATCGAATCGAATCGCGCAAGTGACACTAAATTCTGAATGATCCTTACTGCTCCCTAATAATTACCGAACGAATCGTTTTGAAACGAAACCTAGAGGTTTACGGATAAGTGTCGCAAGACGGGTTCTTATTACATCTCTGTCACATGCGTGGAAAATTGTATAGGCTATCCTGGTGCCTGTGTTATAATTATAACGTATCTTAGCTATGGGCCGGCGCCATAAATGATAAATCTAGCGTCAATTCGATCGAATGCACCATCCCATCCACCATCGCAAAAAACTGCGCCTTTTGAGCTCGTATCGTGTGTGCTTTTTAGGTGATAAATAAGTTACCTATCTCGTAAATATCAGTAATTACTCTTTTTTTTTGGAAACTTTCTTTAGGATGATTTATTTTTTTAACCTGTAGATGAACCGTGCCGCGTAAGTACCGCGCAGTCCTTAAAACTGTTAAGATTGTAATGATGATAACTATATAAATTATCACATTTATGTGTTTTATTTGAATATTTGCATAAAATAAATAATTTATTTAAGTTTACCTCATTCCTATAAAAAGTTGAAAAAATGTATCGATATGAGTAAGTTCAGATACTCAAATGAGTAGTATCGTAATACGATTTGAGTACTACTCAGTTTAGTAGGTATCGGTACTTAAGTGTAATCGGATCATCCCTAACATAACCTACTGAGTAAATAAAACAATAAAACCTACTGACTGGCTCTCTTCTAACTACCTTCATTACCTTGTCCTAAAATTGGGTTATGTGTCCCTGGATAGGGCCGGAAATATTTTTTACTTTTATTTTTTATGGTACCAAATTTTTTTAAATATTATGAAGAAAACTACATTAAAGACGAAAAAGTCAAACAATCTTAGATAGCTAATAATTCATTCAATTTCTTCGTGGAATTTATCATGGCGGAACGCGCGTTCGTTGTCTTTCCGAGAATAAAACGCGCGCTCACATTGACCGCCGCGTTCCAAATTGCCCTCTGTGTGCGCGCGCTATGCAATCCATAGATAATAGAGAACTCGGAACGCGGAACTCCTGAACGCTCTCTGTCTGCGCGGATTCTAGACTACAATTTTCTACAATAAACACCCACGATTCGATCACCACGACCCTCAGCAAATGTCAAAAATCGTTGGGAAAAATTGGCTGTCAAACGTGTTGTGCGGCTAACTTCAGGCCATATGGCACAACGACCATGCTAAGGTAAGGACCTCAGATGGACTATGGGGGTCGGTTGAATGTGTTTATTTGGTTTATTTTCGTAACCGACATTACAGCGATAGCTGAACGTGATTATTCTCTTGAAAGTCATAACCGCACCCATGGTCTACTCACAGACATACCGACCAAACATTAATTATAAACGCATAGAGTCGACTTGAAGCAATTTTAGCTCAGTGAGTAACGAGCTCTTATAAATTTAAATATTGCTTGTTTCCAAACAAAATATATACGAGAGATTAGTTAAGGTATTAACAAATATGATGCAAGCATAAGCCAGCCAAAACAACCTATTTTTATACGGTTCTTCGTACCATGTAGCTTAAATGTCGCTTGGTTTTTGTATGGAAACTTTCCAACGCTATTTAATCCATATGTTTAATCTGTATGACTATGGGTCTACTATGCTAGGTATCCTAAACGCTCTCTATCTACTCGGGTTCTATCACATTATTGTACGGTCGAGATGTCAACTCCGGTTTGTCCGTAGAGAGAGAATTTGAAAAAGCTATTTTAAGAGTGCGGTTATGAGTTCCCAATGAACTACAATTTTCTACAATAAACACCAACGATTCGGTCACGCACGCGCGTCATCAAATGTCAAAAATCGTTTGGAAAGATGAACTGAAAAACGTGTTTTGCGGCTAACTTCAGGCCACAACGAATGACCATGCTGAGTACTATGGGTGTCGGTTGAATGTGTTTATTTTTGTAACCGACATTACAAATTTACAACGATAGCTGAAGGTGATTATTCTGCTGAAAGTCATAACGGCACCCTCTGTCTATGAGTTTGTCGGTCTCTGTCTCAAAGATTGTAAGGCTGAGATTCAGAGTGCATTTTGAGTCCGAACTCAAGAGGAACTCAATCTTACAGGCTGAGATTCAGAGTGCATTTTGAGTCCAAACTCAATCTTACAAACGTCAAAAAGCAACGTGATCCCATACTAGAGTGACGTTTGTAAGATTGAGTTCCTCTTGAGTTCGGACTCCAAATGCACTCTGAATCTTAGCCTAAGAGAACAAGACTGTGCACTACGATACGAAAAACGAGCCGAGCGAGATGGGTGTTGGCACTTATTGGTCCCTTTCTAACACGTTTGAAACTCAGCAACACTGTATATTGTATATATAATATATACACTGACAACTTGCTAGACAAGGATACACGAGTAATAACAGCTATCTCGCTCGGCTCGTTTTTCGTTTGAAAATGGTATAATAATAATTAGAACCTTATTTCAAAGAAAATAAAATCTAGTTTCGTTGAACAAAAATTGGACAGTGCACAGTCTTGTTCACAATGTCTTTACTCGGGGCTATAATGTAACTCAGTTTCGGTTGCTAGCTATAGTTGCTATTCACCAAAAACAGATAAAAAATGAACTTCCAAAATAACCTTTTTTTAAAAGGAGTAATTTGCGAACGTATTTGGTGAAAGGTGCAATGCCTCCTATATTTTTGAAAAATCATATGAAGTGAGTTCATTAGACTATTATAATATGGATGTCTCAATAAACATTAGCCTGAAAACAATACGAAAAATATTTCTTGTGTCTCTATACTTGTTCAAGAACAAACACATGTGTATTTCAAAGATAGGGTTATTGACCTTTAGTCCTGACTACTCATCGACATTTATTCCGAATGGGGACAGCAGTGCTAAAACTATTCACGGCCATTAAGTCATTCCGAATGGGAAATGGCGTCCATCACTGCTTATACTTATGATCCATTTGGAACTCTTTTGTACACGACGCGGATGATTGCACTTGTCAGTGATAGAAAAATTAACCTTTAACACAATTTTAAGAAATTTGATAACGTTACGTGATTACCGACAAAGGGTATACTTTAACTACGTGTTGCGTCAGCAAGAGTTATTTGCCCCTCATTGAGAGCAATCATTACGTGTTGGTTTGTTCTTTCATCAAAAACCCTTTTTTCTGGGCTCGTAATTATTTATTACTGTAAACTTAGGTCCACGAAGTGAACTTAAAACTCTGATTCATCGTTTAGTATTAAACTCTTATACTAAAAATAACCCATTTTTGAAATTGCCGCCGGCCGGCTGTCACTTTTGATAGATCACTCAAAGGGCTTACGCTCAGAAGCATGGGCGATGATAACACAACATGGCGGCCCTAATTATGTCATTCATGACGTCATAACAACCATTTTAGGGGTATCGTTATTGGGCTAACGTTAACTCGGAATGACGATAGATGGGATGTAATCGATTATGTTTTGAATCGGAACGCGCTGTTAGTGTACCTATAGAAGAAGAGAAATAAAAACCTACTTTAATTATGGCATCAAAAATCCGTTTTTACGACGCTCTTCTACCCCTAGTCTAGTGTTGTCACGGTAGGTCGAAAAGTGACATCCCTAAGTTTGGCCCATCCTGATGTATTTGTGTAAGAAGTCTTTTTCTGTGTGTTTTTGCCACGCGAACCATAGAGCTATGTTTAGTCTGCTACTTTTATAAGTATTGGATGTTTGTGGGTTTTGACCTAAGCCTGAGGTTTTGACTGAGTTTTGACTCTCTTTTGGTTCAGACCTTAGACGTTGGGACCCTTTTGAGATCAGATCCGATTGTCCATTTGTTAGTACGTCAATGATGCACAGATATTTTGACATATTCTGTGGTTGAATGTCATGAGGGACGGTAATGAATCCACAATACACTACAATTATCCACCAACGCCAAAATCATAGGTAAAAACCATAGATTAATCCCAAAACTGGATCAGGCACTGAAGGATATAACAAAGATAAATATAAGTACCTACCTACGTACTCTATTTACCGCTATTAAAGTTATTTTGTCATGTCATAACATGACCAACTACAGTCCATCTTTTCATGCCTATACATGAACTAAGTAGTTAACAACAATGGCGTATCAAAAGCATAAAAGTAATGAGGCTGTGACATACGGACGGACGGACGGACAACGGAGTCTCACCATAAAGGTTCCTTTTGTACCTTTTAGGTACTACGGAACCCTAATAATGGAACCTATAGATGGGCACAAAAAGCATCTATATTTTTCCTTTCTATCACCTTCAAATTTTTATAAGATAGTAAGATAGAAAGAGACATACATAATAATCTGTTGGGGCGAAATTGAGTGAATGTCTCCGTTTAGTCTACGGCCGGCTGCTGCGTGTCGGGCCGGGTTCCGATTGGCGCTGACAGTACTAAAAGTACCATCAAACTACTCACGCCGCACGGCTATCTTGATTCGGAATGACCACGAAGTAGAAACGAAGAGGAGTTGGTGTATGAATGGTGGTGTGTTACGATCGAGGGTAGCACGTCACTACTGGCTAAACTTTCGTGACGGACAGAGCTGCGCTTTATTCGAAGAATTTATTCACAAACACGGACTAACGCGAGTTATCATCTTAGCATGAAGTTTTGTATCCCTAACTGTGTCAAGTGTTCGGATAGTCTGAGAAAATATCTTTTTACCGGTAAGTACGACTTTTTCTAATATTTCTAGTGATTTCTATTAAACTTTGTTGTTGCAGTTTTCGCTATTTTGTTACTAAATGGTTGGTGAGCAGGTTCGCCTACTGTGCGCTAGATTTCACTTACCACCATGACAGAAGAAACTAGGGCCGGAGTTAGCTTAATGGGGTAAATAATCTAACGCACAATGCTAAAGTAAAAATGGCAGCGTGTATTTAGATCTTTTCCCTAAGGGACACAACGTATAGATGAAGTAAAAGAAGTTCTTTTTTCAATATATGATTAATATAACCATAATATAATGATTGCAGCGTATTAAGTATGATAACTATTTTCTTTTTTTTTCAGATTTCCTTCCGATGAATGCCTGAGGGAAAGTTGGAGAAAATCTATAAACAGAGACCCAGGATGGAATCCTACAAAAAATACCCGGATTTGTTCTCTTTATTTTGAAGTAAATGTTTTTTTAGAATAATCCCAAAGGATATAAAAAAAGGACTTAAAAGATATTTTCAATATAGTATCGACCTTTAGTGGTGGGTAGACAATTTGTGATATATCCACATCCAAGATACGATCTTGCTTATGTTGTTGGCCACTAGGTGGATTTTCCAAATTCCGTTCCTTATTAGCTCCGTTTGCTATGCTTGACCTCTAGTGGCGTGTAGACGAAACGTGATTATATCGAAGATTTATCTTAGTTATGTTATTTATCGCTAGGTGGATTTCTAAAGTGGGTAGGGCCAAGTTCACTGTGCATTCCCCTTACCTCTGCCTTCCACTCCGCGCAGTGTCACACAATATTTCTTGGATAAATGAACTATCGGCAGCTCCTCTTCGTTTCTACTTCGTGAGAATGACGATAGACGCGATGTAATCGATTAAGTCTTGTTTGACTCGGAACGCATTATGTAGCGGTCGGCCGCCCGCAAAGCGAATCCTATGGCCGGGTTCCGAATGGCGCTGACAGCACTAAAAGTACCATCAAACTACTCACGCAGTACGGCGATCATTGATTCAGATTGACGATAGACGCGATGTAATCGATTATTCACTATTCACTTTATATCTATGGGTTGGCTGGCCGGCCCTCCCTCACTCATCTCATTTTCACTCAGATAAATTAATAAATTTAATCACAATATATACTTAGGTACGTATGTTTATCTTTTCACTTCATATTTACCGTTATCCTTAAATAGCACTATCTAACTATACCTACCTATATATTATTTAATTTCTCCTTTAGTCCTTCTGCGTAACCTTTTTTTTAATCATTTGACGCTGGCAAAACTGGTTTTTTTTAAAATAAAGTAGTAGCAATAAAAAAAAAAAAAAACAATTGAGCATTTTCCTCGTTCCCTTCCGCCATTTTTTCTGGCTCTTGGCAAAAGAAAGATGTCGAAGTGTTTATTTAAAATGAGCAAATTTTATATTTTCATTGGTCTTATCTCTACGGCAAGAGTATAATATTTTTTGCTGTAGAGATTGTTTGATATAGTGCGTACTAATTGCCTTGAAATTAAAGTAGTGTATTTACATAGGTACCTACCTAGTTATGGAGGTAAAAGTGTGCTCGCGGCGTACCAATCCAAGGCATAGATTTAGTTAATATTATTCTGTAGATCAATGATGCATGGACAGTACTTATGTATCACCAAGATTGCTGTGTTCTACGTTTCCCATGCATTCATCGCAGATGAAAGCTGGGTGAAGTTGCCTTAAAAAGCAGCAAAGAATTACTTCTCAATTTGAGGGATACACTAAGCTGCCTTAAATCTGCGTTGTATCCCTAAAATTGGTGCTTGAACCAGCAGACAAAGAAATCTATTAGATAAAACATGCAAAAAATATCTGAACGCCTTGACGGTGATCAAGGCAGCGTTTGGTGGTAACAGCAGATTGGTCCTCTCATTGACTTAACTTCAATATCCATCCATTGCTATAGCCTTCAAAAGCGTCGTAATTGGCCGAAAGTGATGTTATTTCTAGTCAAATGGCACATTTAAAGGTGATTGCGGATGAAAGGATGTCGGAGTCAGACATTAAGGCGCCTGAATGAAGGCACCAACTCACTGAAACTTACCTACTATGAGATGTATGATGTCTTATATTTAGCAGTCCTTTGCAGCATTAAAGAATTCAGGCCATCCTATCCACCATCGGGACGTCTCCTAACAGGAAATTAGCCCTCTTATTGTCTAACTTCATTATCTATCGCTATAGCCTTCAAAAGTGTTGTGATTGGCTAAAAATGATGACATGTGTGATGGAATTTCTAGTCAGACACAGTGTGTTTGAAGGCGATTGAGATGGATGTCGAAGTTGGACAATAAGGCGCCTAAATGGAGGCACTACTTCACTGAAACTTACATTTTGCCCTATTTGTGAATCTCTTCAATGCTTTTATATATAGGGATCTGTCTTGTTTTGTAATCGCTTACCAAGTACTCCCGCTGCACAGTGAAAAATTTTGGCTCGTTTTGAATCAAAAATCAATTTTTATTGTTTTATTTAATAGATTGTTCAATTTTCTTACACATAGTAAGTAGTATATCATCTTCATTGGTGTCATCTTCATAGTGAAGTTTGGAGGTCATAGGCTAATTGTTTGCGATCTGTTGTTATAACTTTCAAGTCTCTGAAGCTCTTTAGTCCAGCCCACTCTTCAATGTGATGTTGATGTCCTGGTGCTACTTCCGGGAATTTTACCCTCGAGAATCATCCTTGAAAATTTGTAGAGGGAGGCTCCTAGGTATTGATTATCAAATATTCAACCCAAATACTTTTGAAGGAGGGTGATAATTGAAAAAGGGAGTATAATACAGTGGATATAATATAATTAAAATACTTGAATGTTGTCTTCTTTATTGTCGAGCAAAGTGGCGGTGCCGTTGAGCAGTGCTGTGGCGGTAACTTAAAGCCCTTGATCTTCCAATAGATCCCAACTGATCCCGCAGCTAGTTTAATAAATATGACCACATAAATAAGCATGTAGTGGCTTATCGTGGACTGATAATTCCTGATTAGATTGTTCCTTAAGGTAGTCTATTTTTAACTTTTACTGCTCCCAAATCGTCGCCTTGCTGGTGATCAGATCTGAGCAACCACATCATTGTTTTGAGAAGAATGAGTTTCTAGTTTAGTAGTTAGCCAAAAAATAATCTTGCCGCTGTAGTAAGTAGTTAGACTTTTTCTTCTAGAGAGATGGTATTTTCAGAAAATATGTACATCCCTATACACTACAACATTTGGTAGGAAACGCTAGAAAAAAGTTCATTTTAGAAGAGTTATTAGGTATTTTCCACTCTGGTCTCTTCAAACATACATTAGGTACTGGAAAACTAAAAATTTTGGATGTGAAAAGAACTATGCAGTTTGAAGTTCTTTCAAATGAACAAAAGGTCTAGAACCATGTGGTTCAGTTTTCATAATGCTCTGGGAATTTCATAAAAACTAAATAATTATGAGCAATAAAGCAAAAAATGTGTGTTTATCAACTTTTTTCTGTTGTCTTTGCTTGCAAATAATTCACATCACTGTTGCCAGAACCGGCTCGTCAAAAGTAACGCAAGGAAAGCCAAAAAGTAACAATTTTGACCCAAAAGTAACAATATCTTACCATCTTTTTGTGTATGGAGCAACGACCTAAGATGTATTGGGATTATTTTTTGGAAGCAATCCAAAAAAACATGAATCCTTGGTTGGTTTTTGAGTGAAAACTGAAAAAAAAAATATATATATTAGGGTGTCCCAGGCTAGAAGGGCGAATTTTTTTTTCGTATTTTGAAACGCATACCCTCTGTTTTTTTTTCTATTTGACCCTAATAACTGGAATATCAAACATTGCGATCGGATAACGATAACCCGTGCCGACTTGATGTCAAACTTTGAACATTAAGATTAGTATGGGGAAGCCATATTGAGATTTTAGAACTTAATTTTTATGCGGTAAATAAAACACTAATGGTAACTTTTATGTTATATTTATTAGGTATTCATTAAAAAGGCTTTATTTAGCTAATTTTCTTTTCAAAGTTTGCTTTTTGCAGTCAGGGTACACTTGCCTGTGCTCTGTACGCAGCGTAATAAAAATTGCTTCTGTTCCTCTTGAACAGTGATTAAGCCATGAAAATCTTGCATTAACTTCACTGCTCTTCCAGCGGCATCGTTTACTCCTCTGAGTGTGAGCACCTTTTTTTTAGCGTGCTGAAATGCGGCATTATTGGGCCATGATGAAGGTGACTCTTGGAGAAAACTATCATCCAGTTTGAAGCGATAAAACAGAGACTTGCTTTTGATTGACACAAAGTTATCTAGGCTTTTCTCGTAAAGGGGGCCACAAAGTTCTTCTTTTGATGGGATGTAGCGCTTATTATGAGCTGATTGATTTTCATTGGCTAAGTTAGCAACCATTTTTGATTTGGTCTCTTGATCTACATCATCACATCATCAAATAGAGACAAGATAGACACTTCATCTATCAAGTACCATAAATGTTGGCAGAACTTCTGTATAGCCACTTTTGAGATACTTTTGTCTATTGTTTCGTAGTTCTTCATGGCTTTCAGAAAGCACAGGTCTTGGTAAGGTGCTTTTACTGCTAAAACGCATTGCAGCCAGGGCTTGACATAGGATGTCACGATGAACAGGCAAACGTCTAACAGAGCTTCCTTTACTTTCGTTGAAATTCTGAACTGGGAACTAAGAAGTGATATTTTTAGTGAATAAATTGCTCTCGCCATCCATTGAGCTTGGTGCATAGCGCCTGGAGGCCGAATCTTAAATTTCTTCTCTATATTTCCGCCAAGAAATATTATTGAAAGTTCTATTAATTCTCGATAGTCGTCTCTAGCAATGTCTTTAGTTAATTCAGAACGGTAAAATTCTAGCAGTTTATGAATTTTTGAAACACTCAGGCATGAAAGCCTTTTTGGATAGCTCTGTATTCTCTCCGGCTCGATGTTGTTCCAATTTTCCCGGAACTTTTTGAACAATGGAATGTCAGGGCCTGTAGTGACTTGGCTGATTTTTGCTTCAAATACGCCTTTTAACACCAACTCGTAAACATGTTGGCGACATGCAAAAATAAGCATTTCTCTATTCAGTTTCTGTTCAAGAAGCACACAGGCGCATTAATGAATACGATGTATTTGAAGCAGTAGTGTCACAACAGAGAATCTGCGTTTTATCTTCAAGATTCCAGTCAACAATAGCGTTCCAAACTGCCTCGGCTTGTTCGCGTCCTGAAGAGTTGTCCAATTTTGGCACAGCAAGAAGTTGTTCTTTATTATCGTAAGAAATTAGTATCGGTAGTCGTTCTTCTTTAGATTTGCGTGCATCTAAAGCAGGCAACAGTTTTCCATCCCAGTGGACAGTAACAGTATCCGGAACCTCGTTTTGGAGGTCAACTTTTATTGCTTGGGCGCGCTCAGTTCGCTTTTCCGTGCGAATTCTTTGAATGGAGGACTTGCTGATGGGAAATTCGTCAGTGTTATGTCCCAGTGCCTCAATAGTTGCTTCAATAATAAACACAGAATTTCTCATACTTATCTGACATCGATCTAGCGCTGCTATCAATTTTGGAGTAATGAAACTTTTTCTCATAGAAGTTTTATTAGAATCAGGCCGTGTGCTCTCAGTTAGGGGTGCAAATTTTCTTGTAACTCCATTTGTTCAGAATTAGATGACAAATTTTCTTGTACGGGTTCATAAGATGATGTCGAAGGCGTCAGAGATGAAAAATATTTAGCACGCCGCTTTTGCTCCTCAATGCTTCTAAGTCGCGCCTTTTCCTCTTTTTCGGTCAGTTTTTTGTCTACACCAGCTAAGTGACCGGGGTGACCTGGCTCTCTCTGTCGCTGTAGAAATATCCTATCTTCGTTTATCTTTATTAACTGAAGCGCATCGGCATGTGCAATATCAAACAAATTGTCTAAGTTTGCAACAAACTATTGACGACGCTGCTTTTTTTTTGCTTTTTTTTGCAAATATCTCCAAACTTGGTATAAAGTAACTAGTTTCTTCACACAGTTAGGTAAAGATTTTGTCGGTATACGTGCCTTGTCCCAATAGATAATTCACTCACGAATAGTAAGATTTGCGCTTTCATTGACACTTAAATTCACTTCACGAATATTATAGAACAGAACTGCCAGCACTTGTCCATTAGAGGGAAGTTTTGAACCTGTAATTTGGTGTTTTACGTCTCCTAATAAGAATATATCCTTTTTTGAACTGCGTAACTCCACTGACATCTTGATTCAACAAAAACAATGCGATTACTAATAAAACAAACAAGCAATAACTTGTACATTGATATGTTAGCTGCCGTGCGCCTAGTACGCAAGTACTGACATGTTTCGAAAAATAACTCTCATTTTTTTGGGACACCCTAATATATACCTATTTATAATGTCCAAGTAGACATACCTTCGTAATTTATGCCTTTTCATTTATTCATTTGAAAATATAATAGTGTAGTTGTGGTTTATAAAATCGTAAAATATTATCAAAAAAATGAAAAATAACTCATACCAATGTGATAGGTACCTCCTGGAAAATGATTAAAGCGCTGATTTTTTATATTGCAATTATCATCAATATTTTTTATGGCAAAAATTTGCAAAAAATTGAATAATTTAAATTTAGATGATTACAAAAATCACTGTTATCATAGTAAAATGTGAAAAATTTTGGCTCGTTTGGAATCAAAAATCAGTTTTTTATTGTTTTATTTGATAGATTGTTCAATTTTCTTACACATAGTAAGTTACTACTTATCATCTTCATTGGTGTCATCTTCATAGTGAAGTATGGAGGTCATAAGCTATCATCTTCATAGTGAAGTTTGGAGGTCATAGGCTAATTGTTTGAGATCTGTTGTTATATCTTTCAAAGTCTCTGAAGCTCTTTAGTCCAGCCCACTCTTCAATGTGACGTTGATGTCGTGGTGCTACTTCCGGGAATTTTACCATCGAGAATCATGCTTGAAAATTTGTAGAGGGAGGCTCGTAGGTATTTATTATCAAATATTCAACCCAAATACTTTGGAAAGAGGGTGATAATTGAAAAGGGGAGTATAATACAGAGGATATAATATAATTAAAATACTTGAATGTTTAATGTTGTCTTCTTTATTGTCGAACAAAGTGGCGGTGCCATTGAGCGGTGCTGTGGCGGTGACTTAAAGCCCTTCTTGATCTTCCAATAGATCCCAACTGATCCCGCAGCTAGTTTGATAAATATGACCACATAAATAAGCATGTAGTGGCTTATCGTGGACTGATAATTCCTGATTAGATGGTTCCTATTATTATTCCTAAGGTAGTCTATTTTTAACTTTAACTGCTCCCAAAGCGTCGCCTTGGTGGTGATCAGATCTGACCCACCACATCATTGTTTTGAGAAGAATGAGTTTTTGGTTTAGCAGTTAGCCAAAAAATAATCTTGCGACTTTTTCTTCTAGAGAGATGATATTTTCAGAAAATATGTACATCCCTATACACTACAACATTTGGTAGGAAACGCTAGAAAAAACTGTAAATAATTATGGCCGCCTTAACGGTACCGGCCGACTCATGCGATTGCTTTATAGAAGCAGGTATGTAACGCGCCCGTGTATAGCACGCCGCGCCGTCCCTTTTAGGAGAACCATTCTTTTAAGTATGTGTGACAGGAGTGTAGGGCGTGGTGAAGAAAACTTAGAATTTGTATGAGATTTATAATAGCTCAGATAAGGCCACACAGTTGTGACAGTCGTATGATGAAAGTAAATGCAGTATGGTCACACATTTTACTCGTAGCGCGGCTAGGTATGAACTGAACTGAGGCAGGCAAGGCACCCTCCGACTAGAGCTCGGGGCGCGAGCCATCATAAAAAATGGCTGCTAGGTAATAAATTCCGTCCCGCGCTACGTTTAGAAGTGACAACTACAATAATACAGTTTTATGTCCTATTCTATAACACTCGGCCGTCCTGAAAAGTCGACGAGCCCTCGCGTCGGACGCATCGCATCGCTGCTCCGCTGCACTTGCACTGCACAGTGTGTCCTCATTGTGCGTCCAAGGCTGGCTTTCTCGGAAACTGTAACAAGTGTAAACAATTCGGCAGTGGGTTTTTTTTAAAGGGGTGCATTAGTCTATCCTATTTCTCTGTTAATTTAAGACACCCATTTCGTTTCTAAATTACCGCACCACTTTGTTATACCAAATGGTTTTGATTGCTGTTGGCATTCTTAAGTATCTCTGACTTGCAGGACAAATAAAGACCTTCTACGAATAGTAACCATAAGATGTTTTTGCTCCCTTAAAAAGGTCTCACGCGAACGTTGCCTACTTGTAGAGGGTTGATGATAATATCTTTAGTGGTAGATAGGGCTGCAAACTTTTTTTGATGAAATAATGTACAGTAAGGTGAGAGAAGGAAAATAAACAGTATTTTTTTGTTTGAATACAATTTTTTTGTGATTCTCGAGCGACTTATCAATCTTGCATCATGTTTGAAAGCATAGTAAGACTGAACACATTATAATAATGTTTTTAAACAGGTTTCATTTATTTTTGGATACCAGTGATGATGCTCATCACAGTATTTTGTGTACTTTGTTTTGATTGAACAGTAAACAGTATTATAGGGCGAAATAAAGTATAATACTGTTTTTAACAGTATGGTTGGTAACCCTAGGTACACATGTCGATAACAATATTCCAAGAAGGTGTTGCGATTTTCCCATTTCAGGCCTATCCACAAAGATGCACCACCCACACAGCCGGCCTGGAACTGTAATATTGTTGCATAAGAACTTATAGGTACTCTAACCGTACAGTGCGACATAAAAGAGTAGAAAATAAATGAGGGCGCCACTATCTTCTATATGACCACACAGCTAGTTAGATTAATTAATTTTGATACTTCAGTATTTTTTCATAATGTATAACTTGGAAAATTTAGGCATAGCATTTATAACAAGCAATGAAATAGGATCTTTGTTCAAGGTCAACTTTATTTAGAAAAAACACTATTCTAATAAACTAAAATCTAAATATTCAACACCCTCAAATTGAGATGTGCTTGCACTTGGTTCTGAACTGGATTCTTCACTGCTTTCTGTATCAAACTCGTCATCACTGCTATCTACACCAACCTGTATGACTAATTCGTCTACGTTATTGTACAATGTCCTCCCACGGTCACAGTAGGTACTCCTTTTAAATTTTTTTTTATACGTTCGCAGCAGTTCTTCCACTTTTGAGGCGTTATTGATTTAAATGCTTCTTCGGTCAGCTCCTTAATATTTTTTGTGCTAACATTCAGTAAAGCAACCTTGCGCTTTGCTAGAGCCCAAATTAATTCGATGGGATTCAGATCACAGTGATAAGGCGGTAGCCTTACCACTGTATGACCGTGTTGACCCAAAATCTCATCAATTTCATACACAGGATCTGGTTTGTTTTTCTTTACCAATGCCAGTAGTGCAGGCTTTCGTAGATTGGGGTCGAAAGACACATTGTTTTCGACTAACCAAAGTCTTAAATCATCAACTTTGTTGGCAGACGTTGGGGCTTTGTTCTTCACGACTCACTATGGCCGAAATAGCCTTAAAGCTGGTCATTAATATTTAATGTGTAAATTAATGTACTATTTTTAAATATATATATATATTGCTATTTATATAATGTAAATATGATTGTCATGCCTCAGAAATTTTAAATTACCTACGGTACCTGAATAAAATAGACTCGACTCGTAAGTAACTATAAAAACTTAACCAAAAATTGCAGCGATTGAATAATATAATCAACACTTCAGGAAAAAGTAAAGGCGATAAAACACCACCTTGTGGGATACCGGCGAGAACTGGACACCAGTCCGAACAACCAGTTTCAATGCAAACACACTACTCACGACCTTAAGGGTATGACTCGAACCAAAAAGTTCCTGCCGGAAATACGTTTAGCGAGCGTAGTATACATAGCAAGAAGTCAAAACCAACAGTATTGAAGGCTTTACTAAAATCCAACTACGTTACGACAGTGATTATTATGATAGTTCATGTTTTTCCTAAAGCTGTCAGTCATCTTGATGTAAGCAAACAAGAATACATAAAAACATTATTTATTCGTCTCCAATTACTGGCATTTTAAGTAATTTAATTGCATCAGCCGCAAGCGGTTTATTGGATTTTCTGGGGGTTTTTCGCAAACTTGTTATGTATGGATCTGATGATATAAGAAGCCTGTAAAATAAATCTTCCATAGTTTTCGAACGGGATATTTTTCTCGTGAAATTCCTGCGGTATAATTTGATATCCTTATTCCTGGATTCTTGGGCTTCCTCAGAGAGAAGTCCTATTGGCACTATCGCGTGCTCAATAATTTGATATCCATGTATGAGAATTCTGTGTACTGTTGTGGGCATTGGGTACCAAGGGTACAGTTTTAAATACAGAACAGCGGTTTTCCAACAGAAGAATTTGAATTTTTCTGTGTCGATTGAAAAACCACTGTTGATGGTAACAAGTATAATCCATAGTCGGTAAATAAGGGCTTTGTTTATTTTCGTGATTTGAGATAAAATTTCGTATTGGCTGAAAAATCGACGCGCAATGTTTCCATCATTGCTACTACCGAAATTTTGCCTGGGTTTGTCTACAACCATGCCTGTTTGAGCCTTAAAACTATCCAGAATCCTTTTCTTTTCTATTTTTATTTTGAATTTGTCTTCGTTTCCTCTAGCTTGCCATTTACATAGTTTTAGCTTATAAGATAAATGTAACAACCATTCAAAAAATCGGATCCAGCAATGAAGAGGTGACAATCCAAAATGCAAATTACTTAGAGCAATAGGTTCAGATCGACACAAATTAAAGTTATTAAAGTTTTTGGAAGTTAGTCCGCATAGATTACATCTTTGAGCAGATATGTATTCGTTATCGCATTTATCACTTTTCCATCAACCATGGTGAGAACTAATCTGTAATCGACTGATAGGGTTATGTTGCCAGAGAGGTGTACTATGGTAGGTCTTAAATCAGTTATTTGATTGGATATATATTCATATTCTTCTTTTAGAACCTTGGTCGTTTCCTGAATGTGCTGCAACCTTATTGGTCTGCAAAACCTAGGCGATGAACATCGCGAGTTTTGCCATAGAGTTTCATATTTTCCATCAGGGTCTCCAGAAATTAATTTGAACCAAGGATGTAAAGAAGATGCTTGCAGCCTGCGCTGACGGATCTTGAAACCCTTGGTTGTATTCGGAATGTCCCGAAGAACCATCAAAACCCCATTTGCATATTAAAATGAGATTTGATGCGCGCATATCAGTGAAGAAAATTTCATCTAAGAGTCTCTTTGTGGTATGGTCAAGAATATCTTGCAAAGGCACTTCAGCTTTTGTTTCCGTCATTAAAATATTTTCAGGATAGCACCGTCCTTTTGCTTTTGTAACAGCATCATAAATGGGGTAGACATTATGACCTTCTTCTAATGCAGCATCTCTTATTTTATTGTATTGAAATTTAGACAAATTTGCACTGATAAGCAGTGATAACGCCTTGTCGTCTTTCATTTTAGTTTTGTTAGCGTTGGAACTGGCTACAGTTTTGTTTTCTCGACCGGTATTTGTAAGATCTTTTAAGATTTTAGAATTATTGATGAGTCCTTCTGCTCTACATTTCATTTGTGCTGCAAACAATAATGCGTTTGTCTCATTTTCATCTCGTAATTTCTCTGTTTTCCTTCTTTTGGACCTTTCGCTGCTGTCTCCAAATTGCTTTTTAGGGGCTCCATGGCTAGTTCGCGTTCGCTTCCTTGGCACCAAAAAACCAATAGAACTGTCTAACCAATTCTTGTACTGGGTCAAAATTTTTCTGGGTCCTCTTAACAGCTTCCCATTTGGTTTTGTAATCAAAAATGAACTTGCACAATTTTTGTTTTTGAGAATTTATTTCATCACTTTCTAATATTTCACCAACTTTCTCGACTAAATCTTCTAATTTAATAGCAGATGTTATATTTTTATAAATTTCTATCATATCTCGCCGTCTTCTGTGTTTTATTTCTCTTGATATACTTCCTGTGAAAAAAAAGATAATTACCTACCAAGGGATTTGGTACAAATCTACCTTTATTATAACCTATTCGGCAAACTTCGGCAGGAAAATCAATGATTAACAGTTGGGTAACATTATGAAGTTTAAGTTGGCGTAATTTTTTTATTGGAACACGACGGAATAATATACTTTTTTTAAAATTTCTCCGATATAACCTGGAAAGTTACCATCTTATACTTCTAATGGTGTTATTGCTAAAATCCTGTCTTAAAACAATATGTTGATGAAACGTATTATCTGTACATACCCCCAGGAACAGATTCCATACTCTTAAAAAATCGTTTTCTGTGCAACGATTACACGGCAATAAAAAACTTGAGCCGTATAATTTTACAGAAAAATTATGTATAGCTTTTCCAACGGGTTTCGAAGTCAGAACCACTCCATTCAAATGTATGACAGCTGTCAGACGATGCGTCATCTATCGTAGGATTAAGATAACAATTGAATACTGGTTTAGTGACTTCTTTCTAAAAACTAATTATGGCCAGCAATTTGGGTTATTTGGCCTTTGTGCGACTGAGTGATACGGCGCATTAACCATCACAATAATCTTCAGGCCCGTGTTGTGACATTGTCACTTGTGTTTATGTCAGGCATCAGAAGGCAGTACTAAATCTTATTCCTCCTTCTGGATGCAATTAAATAGTCTTATTTTTTACCTTTAGGGACCTTAGTCTGATTGTCTGCATCTTTAACATGGTATTCAAAGTGTGCACCCACACCTTTAGAAGACCCTGGAGCCCCTTTATCTACTGTCGGTGGGACAATAATACTCTGGATGGATGCAAGTGCAGCCACCCTTGCATTTACCTCCTGAACCTGGATGTTCGAGAAGGTTTGGATGAGTGTATCTGCATCCAGTCCAGGAGGCACACCACCTAGAGCATGTTTGGCATATACTGCAAATGCCTTAGAGTCATATGTCTTCCCTTTAGCAGTGTATTGCTTTATTGTTTTGGTGATCATTGATTGTCTGACATCCTTGTTTGTCACCCTCTTAGTAGCATTGATTACTGCCACCACAGCACATGCCATATCTGAATTAGCAAGGTACTGCCCCCCAGTTGTAGTGCTTTCGTTTATGATTTTAATAACCATAACCTCCTCTACATTAAGTGCAGCTGCAATTAGAGGGACTGATTCCCTTGAAAAAGTGGCACCACACAATGGGGTCATTAACACTCCTTGCGATGCAGAATATACTAATGCAATGGCCTTACTAAATGTCACCATTGCAAGCATAGCAGCTTGCTTGAATGTGATGATCATTTTCCCATCCTCAACCATATCCTTGTATATAGCTTCTTTAAATGTTGATACTATTACAACCTTGACAGAAATCACATTCTCAGCTTTGGTGTATGGGAATTTGAATCTTATAGCCTTGTCCCCTTTACCCTTCTTTTCAGTACGGATGTATGGTCCATACTCATATTTTGTAAACAGTCACAGGCATTGGGTACCAATTATATACTTAGTGTAACATATAAGTTTGCCGTTTCATCACAATATATTTTAAATGCATCGGCATTAATTTCGTAACCACTTGTTAAGGTACGTAGGATTACACAAAACCTTTCAATAAGTCTTTGGTCTACTCCTGTTATATTTGATGTAACAACGGCATTCTTAAAAAATCGTCTTGCACTGTTACCATCATTGGTGTTACCTCCTCCCTGCTTAGGGGTGTCAAGGAGTAGACCAGTCTCCTTCCGGAAGCGATCTATTATATGTTTTTCCTATCTGCAACCCTTTTTTTTTCTTCTGGTGTTCGACTTTGCCATTTCCTATTTTCTTCTTTTTCGTCTAACCTATAACCAATATGTAAGACGCATTCCATCATTCTTATTTGAGCGTGTAATGTAGATAGGCCCCATGAAAATGTTTGTTTATCGCAATGACGTTGCCTAATCTCATCCAGGTTATTCATTAATTTCGACGTAGCGAGACAAATGTAGCATTTTTGAGTTGCCTTGTTTTTTGCTAAAATATTGCAAATTTTGCCATCCACCATGGTTTCCTCAAATTTGTGGTAAATTTGTAGACTCTGTTCATTAATTTGAATGATAGTTGGTGTCAGTTCATTAATTTGGGTCCGCACATTTTTAAACTCTTCTAAAACTGTACTGTCGCTTTCTTTGGTGAATATAAATCTTATGGGTCTACAATATGACGTAGAAGATGGCCGTGGATTTTGCCAAATTACAACTTTTTGTCCGCGTTCGTCGAGTGCAAACAGTTGTAAGGGTACCATAGACGTCATTAAAACATTTGAGTCTTCAAATTTCTCCTTGTTGGCTTTTTGTTTGTATCGACTTTGCCCACCACTTCCATCACAACCCCACTTAAAGATGATAGTAATATCATGAACATTGATTTGCCCATTATCGAAAAAGGACTGCAGCACTTCATTCTGTACAATGCATAACCGCTTGACAGTTAGATCCACGATGGCTTTCAACTTGATTTCAGCTAATTCCTCGTCAATTTTGCATTCGCTCTTGGGTGGATAACAAAGCTGTTTACTTTTCTTTATTTCTTCATATGAAGGATAAATCTTTAAACCCTTTCTGAGTGCCGATGTACGGAGGGCTTTATATTTTCTCAAGCTCAACTTCGTCGCATTAATTAAAGCTTCATCAGCAGAATACCTCGGCATCTCTCTATTACGCGTAAAAGCTTTTTTGATATTTGTAGCTCTTGTAGGTGTTGAGAACAACTCATTCAACATAATAGCAGCATCTCTTTTTCCAGATTTTCTTAACTTCGCGCTGGTGGCATGGGTTAACTCACTAAGTGAGTTTTTCTCAACGAAGGAACTTAATTTACGAGTTTTTGTCTTTAAGTTGCTTGTATTAAAATCTTTTTTTCCAGCTTTCTGTGTGCTCTGCTCCTCACTGGTACTTGGTAAATCTTGGTTGCTGATTAACAATCGAACTGTTCAGCCATTGATCGTGTTTATTCAAAAATGTTTTCTTGATGCGGTGACACTGTTTCCATCTTTGATTAAAACCAATTAAAAATTTCAGGCTTTCTAGCCCGATCAGGAGTGTTAAATGAATCTTGCAACTTTTCGAAAAGCTCTTTTCTTGACATTGTTAGTTGTCTCCCTGTAAAACAAAGATATTTTGCTCCCTTAAAAAGGTCTCACGCGAACGTTGCCTACTTGTAGAGGGTTGATGATAATATCTTTAGTGGTAGATAGGGCTGCAAACTTTTTTTGATGAAATAATGTACAGTAAGGTGAGAGAAGGAAAATAAACAGTATTTTTTTGTTTGAATACAATTTTTTTGTGATTCTCGAGCGACTTATCAATCTTGCATCATGTTTGAAAGCATAGTAAGACTGAACACATTATAATAATGTTTTTAAACAGGTTTCATTTATTTTTGGATACCAGTGATGATGCTCATCACAGTATTTTGTGTACTTTGTTTTGATTGAACAGTAAACAGTATTATAGGGCGAAATAAAGTATAATACTGTTTTTAACAGTATGGTTGGTAACCCTAGGTACACATGTCGATAACAATATTCCAAGAAGGTGTTGCGATTTTCCCATTTCAGGCCTATCCACAAAGATGCACCACCCACACAGCCGGCCTGGAACTGTAATATTGTTGCATAAGAACTTATAGGTACTCTAACCGTACAGTGCGACATAAAAGAGTAGAAAATAAATGAGGGCGCCACTATCTTCTATATGACCACACAGCTAGTTAGATTAATTAATTTTGATACTTCAGTATTTTTTCATAATGTATAACTTGGAAAATTTAGGCATAGCATTTATAACAAGCAATGAAATAGGATCTTTGTTCAAGGTCAACTTTATTTAGAAAAAACACTATTCTAATAAACTAAAATCTAAATATTCAACACCCTCAAATTGAGATGTGCTTGCACTTGGTTCTGAACTGGATTCTTCACTGCTTTCTGTATCAAACTCGTCATCACTGCTATCTACACCAACCTGTATGACTAATTCGTCTACGTTATTGTACAATGTCCTCCCACGGTCACAGTAGGTACTCCTTTTAAATTTTTTTTTATACGTTCGCAGCAGTTCTTCCACTTTTGAGGCGTTATTGATTTAAATGCTTCTTCGGTCAGCTCCTTAATATTTTTTGTGCTAACATTCAGTAAAGCAACCTTGCGCTTTGCTAGAGCCCAAATTAATTCGATGGGATTCAGATCACAGTGATAAGGCGGTAGCCTTACCACTGTATGACCGTGTTGACCCAAAATCTCATCAATTTCATACACAGGATCTGGTTTGTTTTTCTTTACCAATGCCAGTAGTGCAGGCTTTCGTAGATTGGGGTCGAAAGACACATTGTTTTCGACTAACCAAAGTCTTAAATCATCAACTTTGTTGGCAGACGTTGGGGCTTTGTTCTTCACGACTCACTATGGCCGAAATAGCCTTAAAGCTGGTCATTAATATTTAATGTGTAAATTAATGTACTATTTTTAAATATATATATATATTGCTATTTATATAATGTAAATATGATTGTCATGCCTCAGAAATTTTAAATTACCTACGGTACCTGAATAAAATAGACTCGACTCGTAAGTAACTATAAAAACTTAACCAAAAATTGCAGCGATTGAATAATATAATCAACACTTCAGGAAAAAGTAAAGGCGATAAAACACCACCTTGTGGGATACCGGCGAGAACTGGACACCAGTCCGAACAACCAGTTTCAATGCAAACACACTACTCACGACCTTAAGGGTATGACTCGAACCAAAAAGTTCCTGCCGGAAATACGTTTAGCGAGCGTAGTATACATAGCAAGAAGTCAAAACCAACAGTATTGAAGGCTTTACTAAAATCCAACTACGTTACGACAGTGATTATTATGATAGTTCATGTTTTTCCTAAAGCTGTCAGTCATCTTGATGTAAGCAAACAAGAATACATAAAAACATTATTTATTCGTCTCCAATTACTGGCATTTTAAGTAATTTAATTGCATCAGCCGCAAGCGGTTTATTGGATTTTCTGGGGGTTTTTCGCAAACTTGTTATGTATGGATCTGATGATATAAGAAGCCTGTAAAATAAATCTTCCATAGTTTTCGAACGGGATATTTTTCTCGTGAAATTCCTGCGGTATAATTTGATATCCTTATTCCTGGATTCTTGGGCTTCCTCAGAGAGAAGTCCTATTGGCACTATCGCGTGCTCAATAATTTGATATCCATGTATGAGAATTCTGTGTACTGTTGTGGGCATTGGGTACCAAGGGTACAGTTTTAAATACAGAACAGCGGTTTTCCAACAGAAGAATTTGAATTTTTCTGTGTCGATTGAAAAACCACTGTTGATGGTAACAAGTATAATCCATAGTCGGTAAATAAGGGCTTTGTTTATTTTCGTGATTTGAGATAAAATTTCGTATTGGCTGAAAAATCGACGCGCAATGTTTCCATCATTGCTACTACCGAAATTTTGCCTGGGTTTGTCTACAACCATGCCTGTTTGAGCCTTAAAACTATCCAGAATCCTTTTCTTTTCTATTTTTATTTTGAATTTGTCTTCGTTTCCTCTAGCTTGCCATTTACATAGTTTTAGCTTATAAGATAAATGTAACAACCATTCAAAAAATCGGATCCAGCAATGAAGAGGTGACAATCCAAAATGCAAATTACTTAGAGCAATAGGTTCAGATCGACACAAATTAAAGTTATTAAAGTTTTTGGAAGTTAGTCCGCATAGATTACATCTTTGAGCAGATATGTATTCGTTATCGCATTTATCACTTTTCCATCAACCATGGTGAGAACTAATCTGTAATCGACTGATAGGGTTATGTTGCCAGAGAGGTGTACTATGGTAGGTCTTAAATCAGTTATTTGATTGGATATATATTCATATTCTTCTTTTAGAACCTTGGTCGTTTCCTGAATGTGCTGCAACCTTATTGGTCTGCAAAACCTAGGCGATGAACATCGCGAGTTTTGCCATAGAGTTTCATATTTTCCATCAGGGTCTCCAGAAATTAATTTGAACCAAGGATGTAAAGAAGATGCTTGCAGCCTGCGCTGACGGATCTTGAAACCCTTGGTTGTATTCGGAATGTCCCGAAGAACCATCAAAACCCCATTTGCATATTAAAATGAGATTTGATGCGCGCATATCAGTGAAGAAAATTTCATCTAAGAGTCTCTTTGTGGTATGGTCAAGAATATCTTGCAAAGGCACTTCAGCTTTTGTTTCCGTCATTAAAATATTTTCAGGATAGCACCGTCCTTTTGCTTTTGTAACAGCATCATAAATGGGGTAGACATTATGACCTTCTTCTAATGCAGCATCTCTTATTTTATTGTATTGAAATTTAGACAAATTTGCACTGATAAGCAGTGATAACGCCTTGTCGTCTTTCATTTTAGTTTTGTTAGCGTTGGAACTGGCTACAGTTTTGTTTTCTCGACCGGTATTTGTAAGATCTTTTAAGATTTTAGAATTATTGATGAGTCCTTCTGCTCTACATTTCATTTGTGCTGCAAACAATAATGCGTTTGTCTCATTTTCATCTCGTAATTTCTCTGTTTTCCTTCTTTTGGACCTTTCGCTGCTGTCTCCAAATTGCTTTTTAGGGGCTCCATGGCTAGTTCGCGTTCGCTTCCTTGGCACCAAAAAACCAATAGAACTGTCTAACCAATTCTTGTACTGGGTCAAAATTTTTCTGGGTCCTCTTAACAGCTTCCCATTTGGTTTTGTAATCAAAAATGAACTTGCACAATTTTTGTTTTTGAGAATTTATTTCATCACTTTCTAATATTTCACCAACTTTCTCGACTAAATCTTCTAATTTAATAGCAGATGTTATATTTTTATAAATTTCTATCATATCTCGCCGTCTTCTGTGTTTTATTTCTCTTGATATACTTCCTGTGAAAAAAAAGATAATTACCTACCAAGGGATTTGGTACAAATCTACCTTTATTATAACCTATTCGGCAAACTTCGGCAGGAAAATCAATGATTAACAGTTGGGTAACATTATGAAGTTTAAGTTGGCGTAATTTTTTTATTGGAACACGACGGAATAATATACTTTTTTTAAAATTTCTCCGATATAACCTGGAAAGTTACCATCTTATACTTCTAATGGTGTTATTGCTAAAATCCTGTCTTAAAACAATATGTTGATGAAACGTATTATCTGTACATACCCCCAGGAACAGATTCCATACTCTTAAAAAATCGTTTTCTGTGCAACGATTACACGGCAATAAAAAACTTGAGCCGTATAATTTTACAGAAAAATTATGTATAGCTTTTCCAACGGGTTTCGAAGTCAGAACCACTCCATTCAAATGTATGACAGCTGTCAGACGATGCGTCATCTATCGTAGGATTAAGATAACAATTGAATACTGGTTTAGTGACTTCTTTCTAAAAACTAATTATGGCCAGCAATTTGGGTTATTTGGCCTTTGTGCGACTGAGTGATACGGCGCATTAACCATCACAATAATCTTCAGGCCCGTGTTGTGACATTGTCACTTGTGTTTATGTCAGGCATCAGAAGGCAGTACTAAATCTTATTCCTCCTTCTGGATGCAATTAAATAGTCTTATTTTTTACCTTTAGGGACCTTAGTCTGATTGTCTGCATCTTTAACATGGTATTCAAAGTGTGCACCCACACCTTTAGAAGACCCTGGAGCCCCTTTATCTACTGTCGGTGGGACAATAATACTCTGGATGGATGCAAGTGCAGCCACCCTTGCATTTACCTCCTGAACCTGGATGTTCGAGAAGGTTTGGATGAGTGTATCTGCATCCAGTCCAGGAGGCACACCACCTAGAGCATGTTTGGCATATACTGCAAATGCCTTAGAGTCATATGTCTTCCCTTTAGCAGTGTATTGCTTTATTGTTTTGGTGATCATTGATTGTCTGACATCCTTGTTTGTCACCCTCTTAGTAGCATTGATTACTGCCACCACAGCACATGCCATATCTGAATTAGCAAGGTACTGCCCCCCAGTTGTAGTGCTTTCGTTTATGATTTTAATAACCATAACCTCCTCTACATTAAGTGCAGCTGCAATTAGAGGGACTGATTCCCTTGAAAAAGTGGCACCACACAATGGGGTCATTAACACTCCTTGCGATGCAGAATATACTAATGCAATGGCCTTACTAAATGTCACCATTGCAAGCATAGCAGCTTGCTTGAATGTGATGATCATTTTCCCATCCTCAACCATATCCTTGTATATAGCTTCTTTAAATGTTGATACTATTACAACCTTGACAGAAATCACATTCTCAGCTTTGGTGTATGGGAATTTGAATCTTATAGCCTTGTCCCCTTTACCCTTCTTTTCAGTACGGATGTATGGTCCATACTCATATTTTGTAAACAGTCACAGGCATTGGGTACCAATTATATACTTAGTGTAACATATAAGTTTGCCGTTTCATCACAATATATTTTAAATGCATCGGCATTAATTTCGTAACCACTTGTTAAGGTACGTAGGATTACACAAAACCTTTCAATAAGTCTTTGGTCTACTCCTGTTATATTTGATGTAACAACGGCATTCTTAAAAAATCGTCTTGCACTGTTACCATCATTGGTGTTACCTCCTCCCTGCTTAGGGGTGTCAAGGAGTAGACCAGTCTCCTTCCGGAAGCGATCTATTATATGTTTTTCCTATCTGCAACCCTTTTTTTTTCTTCTGGTGTTCGACTTTGCCATTTCCTATTTTCTTCTTTTTCGTCTAACCTATAACCAATATGTAAGACGCATTCCATCATTCTTATTTGAGCGTGTAATGTAGATAGGCCCCATGAAAATGTTTGTTTATCGCAATGACGTTGCCTAATCTCATCCAGGTTATTCATTAATTTCGACGTAGCGAGACAAATGTAGCATTTTTGAGTTGCCTTGTTTTTTGCTAAAATATTGCAAATTTTGCCATCCACCATGGTTTCCTCAAATTTGTGGTAAATTTGTAGACTCTGTTCATTAATTTGAATGATAGTTGGTGTCAGTTCATTAATTTGGGTCCGCACATTTTTAAACTCTTCTAAAACTGTACTGTCGCTTTCTTTGGTGAATATAAATCTTATGGGTCTACAATATGACGTAGAAGATGGCCGTGGATTTTGCCAAATTACAACTTTTTGTCCGCGTTCGTCGAGTGCAAACAGTTGTAAGGGTACCATAGACGTCATTAAAACATTTGAGTCTTCAAATTTCTCCTTGTTGGCTTTTTGTTTGTATCGACTTTGCCCACCACTTCCATCACAACCCCACTTAAAGATGATAGTAATATCATGAACATTGATTTGCCCATTATCGAAAAAGGACTGCAGCACTTCATTCTGTACAATGCATAACCGCTTGACAGTTAGATCCACGATGGCTTTCAACTTGATTTCAGCTAATTCCTCGTCAATTTTGCATTCGCTCTTGGGTGGATAACAAAGCTGTTTACTTTTCTTTATTTCTTCATATGAAGGATAAATCTTTAAACCCTTTCTGAGTGCCGATGTACGGAGGGCTTTATATTTTCTCAAGCTCAACTTCGTCGCATTAATTAAAGCTTCATCAGCAGAATACCTCGGCATCTCTCTATTACGCGTAAAAGCTTTTTTGATATTTGTAGCTCTTGTAGGTGTTGAGAACAACTCATTCAACATAATAGCAGCATCTCTTTTTCCAGATTTTCTTAACTTCGCGCTGGTGGCATGGGTTAACTCACTAAGTGAGTTTTTCTCAACGAAGGAACTTAATTTACGAGTTTTTGTCTTTAAGTTGCTTGTATTAAAATCTTTTTTTCCAGCTTTCTGTGTGCTCTGCTCCTCACTGGTACTTGGTAAATCTTGGTTGCTGATTAACAATCGAACTGTTCAGCCATTGATCGTGTTTATTCAAAAATGTTTTCTTGATGCGGTGACACTGTTTCCATCTTTGATTAAAACCAATTAAAAATTTCAGGCTTTCTAGCCCGATCAGGAGTGTTAAATGAATCTTGCAACTTTTCGAAAAGCTCTTTTCTTGACATTGTTAGTTGTCTCCCTGTAAAACAAAGATATTTTGCTCCCTTAAAAAGGTCTCACGCGAACGTTGCCTACTTGTAGAGGGTTGATGATAATATCTTTAGTGGTAGATAGGGCTGCAAACTTTTTTTGATGAAATAATGTACAGTAAGGTGAGAGAAGGAAAATAAACAGTATTTTTTTGTTTGAATACAATTTTTTTGTGATTCTCGAGCGACTTATCAATCTTGCATCATGTTTGAAAGCATAGTAAGACTGAACACATTATAATAATGTTTTTAAACAGGTTTCATTTATTTTTGGATACCAGTGATGATGCTCATCACAGTATTTTGTGTACTTTGTTTTGATTGAACAGTAAACAGTATTATAGGGCGAAATAAAGTATAATACTGTTTTTAACAGTATGGTTGGTAACCCTAGGTACACATGTCGATAACAATATTCCAAGAAGGTGTTGCGATTTTCCCATTTCAGGCCTATCCACAAAGATGCACCACCCACACAGCCGGCCTGGAACTGTAATATTGTTGCATAAGAACTTATAGGTACTCTAACCGTACAGTGCGACATAAAAGAGTAGAAAATAAATGAGGGCGCCACTATCTTCTATATGACCACACAGCTAGTTAGATTAATTAATTTTGATACTTCAGTATTTTTTCATAATGTATAACTTGGAAAATTTAGGCATAGCATTTATAACAAGCAATGAAATAGGATCTTTGTTCAAGGTCAACTTTATTTAGAAAAAACACTATTCTAATAAACTAAAATCTAAATATTCAACACCCTCAAATTGAGATGTGCTTGCACTTGGTTCTGAACTGGATTCTTCACTGCTTTCTGTATCAAACTCGTCATCACTGCTATCTACACCAACCTGTATGACTAATTCGTCTACGTTATTGTACAATGTCCTCCCACGGTCACAGTAGGTACTCCTTTTAAATTTTTTTTTATACGTTCGCAGCAGTTCTTCCACTTTTGAGGCGTTATTGATTTAAATGCTTCTTCGGTCAGCTCCTTAATATTTTTTGTGCTAACATTCAGTAAAGCAACCTTGCGCTTTGCTAGAGCCCAAATTAATTCGATGGGATTCAGATCACAGTGATAAGGCGGTAGCCTTACCACTGTATGACCGTGTTGACCCAAAATCTCATCAATTTCATACACAGGATCTGGTTTGTTTTTCTTTACCAATGCCAGTAGTGCAGGCTTTCGTAGATTGGGGTCGAAAGACACATTGTTTTCGACTAACCAAAGTCTTAAATCATCAACTTTGTTGGCAGACGTTGGGGCTTTGTTCTTCACGACTCACTATGGCCGAAATAGCCTTAAAGCTGGTCATTAATATTTAATGTGTAAATTAATGTACTATTTTTAAATATATATATATATTGCTATTTATATAATGTAAATATGATTGTCATGCCTCAGAAATTTTAAATTACCTACGGTACCTGAATAAAATAGACTCGACTCGTAAGTAACTATAAAAACTTAACCAAAAATTGCAGCGATTGAATAATATAATCAACACTTCAGGAAAAAGTAAAGGCGATAAAACACCACCTTGTGGGATACCGGCGAGAACTGGACACCAGTCCGAACAACCAGTTTCAATGCAAACACACTACTCACGACCTTAAGGGTATGACTCGAACCAAAAAGTTCCTGCCGGAAATACGTTTAGCGAGCGTAGTATACATAGCAAGAAGTCAAAACCAACAGTATTGAAGGCTTTACTAAAATCCAACTACGTTACGACAGTGATTATTATGATAGTTCATGTTTTTCCTAAAGCTGTCAGTCATCTTGATGTAAGCAAACAAGAATACATAAAAACATTATTTATTCGTCTCCAATTACTGGCATTTTAAGTAATTTAATTGCATCAGCCGCAAGCGGTTTATTGGATTTTCTGGGGGTTTTTCGCAAACTTGTTATGTATGGATCTGATGATATAAGAAGCCTGTAAAATAAATCTTCCATAGTTTTCGAACGGGATATTTTTCTCGTGAAATTCCTGCGGTATAATTTGATATCCTTATTCCTGGATTCTTGGGCTTCCTCAGAGAGAAGTCCTATTGGCACTATCGCGTGCTCAATAATTTGATATCCATGTATGAGAATTCTGTGTACTGTTGTGGGCATTGGGTACCAAGGGTACAGTTTTAAATACAGAACAGCGGTTTTCCAACAGAAGAATTTGAATTTTTCTGTGTCGATTGAAAAACCACTGTTGATGGTAACAAGTATAATCCATAGTCGGTAAATAAGGGCTTTGTTTATTTTCGTGATTTGAGATAAAATTTCGTATTGGCTGAAAAATCGACGCGCAATGTTTCCATCATTGCTACTACCGAAATTTTGCCTGGGTTTGTCTACAACCATGCCTGTTTGAGCCTTAAAACTATCCAGAATCCTTTTCTTTTCTATTTTTATTTTGAATTTGTCTTCGTTTCCTCTAGCTTGCCATTTACATAGTTTTAGCTTATAAGATAAATGTAACAACCATTCAAAAAATCGGATCCAGCAATGAAGAGGTGACAATCCAAAATGCAAATTACTTAGAGCAATAGGTTCAGATCGACACAAATTAAAGTTATTAAAGTTTTTGGAAGTTAGTCCGCATAGATTACATCTTTGAGCAGATAATGTATTCGTTATCGCATTTATCGCTTTTCCATCAACCATGGTGAGAACTAATCTGTAATCGACTGATAGGGTTATGTTGCCAGAGAGGTGTACTATGGTAGGTCTTAAATCAGTTATTTGATTGGATATATATTCATATTCTTCTTTTAGAACCTTGGTCGTTTCCTGAATGTGCTGCAACCTTATTGGTCTGCAAAACCTAGGCGATGAACATCGCGAGTTTTGCCATAGAGTTTCATATTTTCCATCAGGGTCTCCAGAAATTAATTTGAACCAAGGATGTAAAGAAGATGCTTGCAGCCTGCGCTGACGGATCTTGAAACCCTTGGTTGTATTCGGAATGTCCCGAAGAACCATCAAAACCCCATTTGCATATTAAAATGAGATTTGATGCGCGCATATCAGTGAAGAAAATTTCATCTAAGAGTCTCTTTGTGGTATGGTCAAGAATATCTTGCAAAGGCACTTCAGCTTTTGTTTCCGTCATTAAAATATTTTCAGGATAGCACCGTCCTTTTGCTTTTGTAACAGCATCATAAATGGGGTAGATATTATGACCTTCTTCTAATGCAGCATCTCTTATTTTATTGTATTGAAATTTAGACAAATTTGCACTGATAAGCAGTGATAACGCCTTGTCGTCTTTCATTTTAGTTTTGTTAGCGTTGGAACTGGCTACAGTTTTGTTTTCTCGACCGGTATTTGTAAGATCTTTTAAGATTTTAGAATTATTGATGAGTCCTTCTGCTCTACATTTCATTTGTGCTGCAAACAATAATGCGTTTGTCTCATTTTCATCTCGTAATTTCTCTGTTTTCCTTCTTTTGGACCTTTCGCTGCTGTCTCCAAATTGCTTTTTAGGGGCTCCATGGCTAGTTCGCGTTCGCTTCCTTGGCACCAAAAAACCAATAGAACTGTCTAACCAATTCTTGTACTGGGTCAAAATTTTTCTGGGTCCTCTTAACAGCTTCCCATTTGGTTTTGTAATCAAAAATGAACTTGCACAATTTTTGTTTTTGAGAATTTATTTCATCACTTTCTAATATTTCACCAACTTTCTCGACTAAATCTTCTAATTTAATAGCAGATGTTATATTTTTATAAATTTCTATCATATCTCGCCGTCTTCTGTGTTTTATTTCTCTTGATATACTTCCTGTGAAAAAAAAGATAATTACCTACCAAGGGATTTGGTACAAATCTACCTTTATTATAACCTATTCGGCAAACTTCGGCAGGAAAATCAATGATTAACAGTTGGGTAACATTATGAAGTTTAAGTTGGCGTAATTTTTTTATTGGAACACGACGGAATAATATACTTTTTTTAAAATTTCTCCGATATAACCTGGAAAGTTACCATCTTATACTTCTAATGGTGTTATTGCTAAAATCCTGTCTTAAAACAATATGTTGATGAAACGTATTATCTGTACATACCCCCAGGAACAGATTCCATACTCTTAAAAAATCGTTTTCTGTGCAACGATTACACGGCAATAAAAAACTTGAGCCGTATAATTTTACAGAAAAATTATGTATAGCTTTTCCAACGGGTTTCGAAGTCAGAACCACTCCATTCAAATGTATGACAGCTGTCAGACGATGCGTCATCTATCGTAGGATTAAGATAACAATTGAATACTGGTTTAGTGACTTCTTTCTAAAAACTAATTATGGCCAGCAATTTGGGTTATTTGGCCTTTGTGCGACTGAGTGATACGGCGCATTAACCATCACAATAATCTTCAGGCCCGTGTTGTGACATTGTCACTTGTGTTTATGTCAGGCATCAGAAGGCAGTACTAAATCTTATTCCTCCTTCTGGATGCAATTAAATAGTCTTATTTTTTACCTTTAGGGACCTTAGTCTGATTGTCTGCATCTTTAACATGGTATTCAAAGTGTGCACCCACACCTTTAGAAGACCCTGGAGCCCCTTTATCTACTGTCGGTGGGACAATAATACTCTGGATGGATGCAAGTGCAGCCACCCTTGCATTTACCTCCTGAACCTGGATGTTCGAGAAGGTTTGGATGAGTGTATCTGCATCCAGTCCAGGAGGCACACCACCTAGAGCATGTTTGGCATATACTGCAAATGCCTTAGAGTCATATGTCTTCCCTTTAGCAGTGTATTGCTTTATTGTTTTGGTGATCATTGATTGTCTGACATCCTTGTTTGTCACCCTCTTAGTAGCATTGATTACTGCCACCACAGCACATGCCATATCTGAATTAGCAAGGTACTGCCCCCCAGTTGTAGTGCTTTCGTTTATGATTTTAATAACCATAACCTCCTCTACATTAAGTGCAGCTGCAATTAGAGGGACTGATTCCCTTGAAAAAGTGGCACCACACAATGGGGTCATTAACACTCCTTGCGATGCAGAATATACTAATGCAATGGCCTTACTAAATGTCACCATTGCAAGCATAGCAGCTTGCTTGAATGTGATGATCATTTTCCCATCCTCAACCATATCCTTGTATATAGCTTCTTTAAATGTTGATACTATTACAACCTTGACAGAAATCACATTCTCAGCTTTGGTGTATGGGAATTTGAATCTTATAGCCTTGTCCCCTTTACCCTTCTTTTCAGTACGGATATATGGTCCATACTCATATTTTGTAAACAGTCACAGGCATTGGGTACCAATTATATACTTAGTGTAACATATAAGTTTGCCGTTTCATCACAATATATTTTAAATGCATCGGCATTAATTTCGTAACCACTTGTTAAGGTACGTAGGATTACACAAAACCTTTCAATAAGTCTTTGGTCTACTCCTGTTATATTTGATGTAACAACGGCATTCTTAAAAAATCGTCTTGCACTGTTACCATCATTGGTGTTACCTCCTCCCTGCTTAGGGGTGTCAAGGAGTAGACCAGTCTCCTTCCGGAAGCGATCTATTATATGTTTTTCCTATCTGCAACCCTTTTTTTTTCTTCTGGTGTTCGACTTTGCCATTTCCTATTTTCTTCTTTTTCGTCTAACCTATAACCAATATGTAAGACGCATTCCATCATTCTTATTTGAGCGTGTAATGTAGATAGGCCCCATGAAAATGTTTGTTTATCGCAATGACGTTGCCTAATCTCATCCAGGTTATTCATTAATTTCGACGTAGCGAGACAAATGTAGCATTTTTGAGTTGCCTTGTTTTTTGCTAAAATATTGCAAATTTTGCCATCCACCATGGTTTCCTCAAATTTGTGGTAAATTTGTAGACTCTGTTCATTAATTTGAATGATAGTTGGTGTCAGTTCATTAATTTGGGTCCGCACATTTTTAAACTCTTCTAAAACTGTACTGTCGCTTTCTTTGGTGAATATAAATCTTATGGGTCTACAATATGTCGTAGAAGATGGCCGTGGATTTTGCCAAATTACAACTTTTTGTCCGCGTTCGTCGAGTGCAAACAGTTGTAAGGGTACCATAGACGTCATTAAAACATTTGAGTCTTCAAATTTCTCCTTGTTGGCTTTTTGTTTGTATCGACTTTGCCCACCACTTCCATCACAACCCCACTTAAAGATGATAGTAATATCATGAACATTGATTTGCCCATTATCGAAAAAGGACTGCAGCACTTCATTCTGTACAATGCATAACCGCTTGACAGTTAGATCCACGATGGCTTTCAACTTGATTTCAGCTAATTCCTCGTCAATTTTGCATTCGCTCTTGGGTGGATAACAAAGCTGTTTACTTTTCTTTATTTCTTCATATGAAGGATAAATCTTTAAACCCTTTCTGAGTGCCGATGTACGGAGGGCTTTATATTTTCTCAAGCTCAACTTCGTCGCATTAATTAAAGCTTCATCAGCAGAATACCTCGGCATCTCTCTATTACGCGTAAAAGCTTTTTTGATATTTGTAGCTCTTGTAGGTGTTGAGAACAACTCATTCAACATAATAGCAGCATCTCTTTTTCCAGATTTTCTTAACTTCGCGCTGGTGGCATGGGTTAACTCACTAAGTGAGTTTTTCTCAACGAAGGAACTTAATTTACGAGTTTTTGTCTTTAAGTTGCTTGTATTAAAATCTTTTTTTCCAGCTTTCTGTGTGCTCTGCTCCTCACTGGTACTTGGTAAATCTTGGTTGCTGATTAACAATCGAACTGTTCAGCCATTGATCGTGTTTATTCAAAAATGTTTTCTTGATGCGGTGACACTGTTTCCATCTTTGATTAAAACCAATTAAAAATTTCAGGCTTTCTAGCCCGATCAGGAGTGTTAAATGAATCTTGCAACTTTTCGAAAAGCTCTTTTCTTGACATTGTTAGTTGTCTCCCTGTAAAACAAAGATATTTTGCTCCCTTAAAAAGGTCTCACGCGAACGTTGCCTACTTGTAGAGGGTTGATGATAATATCTTTAGTGGTAGATAGGGCTGCAAACTTTTTTTGATGAAATAATGTACAGTAAGGTGAGAGAAGGAAAATAAACAGTATTTTTTTGTTTGAATACAATTTTTTTGTGATTCTCGAGCGACTTATCAATCTTGCATCATGTTTGAAAGCATAGTAAGACTGAACACATTATAATAATGTTTTTAAACAGGTTTCATTTATTTTTGGATACCAGTGATGATGCTCATCACAGTATTTTGTGTACTTTGTTTTGATTGAACAGTAAACAGTATTATAGGGCGAAATAAAGTATAATACTGTTTTTAACAGTATGGTTGGTAACCCTAGGTACACATGTCGATAACAATATTCCAAGAAGGTGTTGCGATTTTCCCATTTCAGGCCTATCCACAAAGATGCACCACCCACACAGCCGGCCTGGAACTGTAATATTGTTGCATAAGAACTTATAGGTACTCTAACCGTACAGTGCGACATAAAAGAGTAGAAAATAAATGAGGGCGCCACTATCTTCTATATGACCACACAGCTAGTTAGATTAATTAATTTTGATACTTCAGTATTTTTTCATAATGTATAACTTGGAAAATTTAGGCATAGCATTTATAACAAGCAATGAAATAGGATCTTTGTTCAAGGTCAACTTTATTTAGAAAAAACACTATTCTAATAAACTAAAATCTAAATATTCAACACCCTCAAATTGAGATGTGCTTGCACTTGGTTCTGAACTGGATTCTTCACTGCTTTCTGTATCAAACTCGTCATCACTGCTATCTACACCAACCTGTATGACTAATTCGTCTACGTTATTGTACAATGTCCTCCCACGGTCACAGTAGGTACTCCTTTTAAATTTTTTTTTATACGTTCGCAGCAGTTCTTCCACTTTTGAGGCGTTATTGATTTAAATGCTTCTTCGGTCAGCTCCTTAATATTTTTTGTGCTAACATTCAGTAAAGCAACCTTGCGCTTTGCTAGAGCCCAAATTAATTCGATGGGATTCAGATCACAGTGATAAGGCGGTAGCCTTACCACTGTATGACCGTGTTGACCCAAAATCTCATCAATTTCATACACAGGATCTGGTTTGTTTTTCTTTACCAATGCCAGTAGTGCAGGCTTTCGTAGATTGGGGTCGAAAGACACATTGTTTTCGACTAACCAAAGTCTTAAATCATCAACTTTGTTGGCAGACGTTGGGGCTTTGTTCTTCACGACTCACTATGGCCGAAATAGCCTTAAAGCTGGTCATTAATATTTAATGTGTAAATTAATGTACTATTTTTAAATATATATATATATTGCTATTTATATAATGTAAATATGATTGTCATGCCTCAGAAATTTTAAATTACCTACGGTACCTGAATAAAATAGACTCGACTCGTAAGTAACTATAAAAACTTAACCAAAAATTGCAGCGATTGAATAATATAATCAACACTTCAGGAAAAAGTAAAGGCGATAAAACACCACCTTGTGGGATACCGGCGAGAACTGGACACCAGTCCGAACAACCAGTTTCAATGCAAACACACTACTCACGACCTTAAGGGTATGACTCGAACCAAAAAGTTCCTGCCGGAAATACGTTTAGCGAGCGTAGTATACATAGCAAGAAGTCAAAACCAACAGTATTGAAGGCTTTACTAAAATCCAACTACGTTACGACAGTGATTATTATGATAGTTCATGTTTTTCCTAAAGCTGTCAGTCATCTTGATGTAAGCAAACAAGAATACATAAAAACATTATTTATTCGTCTCCAATTACTGGCATTTTAAGTAATTTAATTGCATCAGCCGCAAGCGGTTTATTGGATTTTCTGGGGGTTTTTCGCAAACTTGTTATGTATGGATCTGATGATATAAGAAGCCTGTAAAATAAATCTTCCATAGTTTTCGAACGGGATATTTTTCTCGTGAAATTCCTGCGGTATAATTTGATATCCTTATTCCTGGATTCTTGGGCTTCCTCAGAGAGAAGTCCTATTGGCACTATCGCGTGCTCAATAATTTGATATCCATGTATGAGAATTCTGTGTACTGTTGTGGGCATTGGGTACCAAGGGTACAGTTTTAAATACAGAACAGCGGTTTTCCAACAGAAGAATTTGAATTTTTCTGTGTCGATTGAAAAACCACTGTTGATGGTAACAAGTATAATCCATAGTCGGTAAATAAGGGCTTTGTTTATTTTCGTGATTTGAGATAAAATTTCGTATTGGCTGAAAAATCGACGCGCAATGTTTCCATCATTGCTACTACCGAAATTTTGCCTGGGTTTGTCTACAACCATGCCTGTTTGAGCCTTAAAACTATCCAGAATCCTTTTCTTTTCTATTTTTATTTTGAATTTGTCTTCGTTTCCTCTAGCTTGCCATTTACATAGTTTTAGCTTATAAGATAAATGTAACAACCATTCAAAAAATCGGATCCAGCAATGAAGAGGTGTCAATCCAAAATGCAAATTACTTAGAGCAATAGGTTCAGATCGACACAAATTAAAGTTATTAAAGTTTTTGGAAGTTAGTCCGCATAGATTACATCTTTGAGCAGATAATGTATTCGTTATCGCATTTATCGCTTTTCCATCAACCATGGTGAGAACTAATCTGTAATCGACTGATAGGGTTATGTTGCCAGAGAGGTGTACTATGGTAGGTCTTAAATCAGTTATTTGATTGGATATATATTCATATTCTTCTTTTAGAACCTTGGTCGTTTCCTGAATGTGCTGCAACCTTATTGGTCTGCAAAACCTAGGCGATGAACATCGCGAGTTTTGCCATAGAGTTTCATATTTTCCATCAGGGTCTCCAGAAATTAATTTGAACCAAGGATGTAAAGAAGATGCTTGCAGCCTGCGCTGACGGATCTTGAAACCCTTGGTTGTATTCGGAATGTCCCGAAGAACCATCAAAACCCCATTTGCATATTAAAATGAGATTTGATGCGCGCATATCAGTGAAGAAAATTTCATCTAAGAGTCTCTTTGTGGTATGGTCAAGAATATCTTGCAAAGGCACTTCAGCTTTTGTTTCCGTCATTAAAATATTTTCAGGATAGCACCGTCCTTTTGCTTTTGTAACAGCATCATAAATGGGGTAGATATTATGACCTTCTTCTAATGCAGCATCTCTTATTTTATTGTATTGAAATTTAGACAAATTTGCACTGATAAGCAGTGATAACGCCTTGTCGTCTTTCATTTTAGTTTTGTTAGCGTTGGAACTGGCTACAGTTTTGTTTTCTCGACCGGTATTTGTAAGATCTTTTAAGATTTTAGAATTATTGATGAGTCCTTCTGCTCTACATTTCATTTGTGCTGCAAACAATAATGCGTTTGTCTCATTTTCATCTCGTAATTTCTCTGTTTTCCTTCTTTTGGACCTTTCGCTGCTGTCTCCAAATTGCTTTTTAGGGGCTCCATGGCTAGTTCGCGTTCGCTTCCTTGGCACCAAAAAACCAATAGAACTGTCTAACCAATTCTTGTACTGGGTCAAAATTTTTCTGGGTCCTCTTAACAGCTTCCCATTTGGTTTTGTAATCAAAAATGAACTTGCACAATTTTTGTTTTTGAGAATTTATTTCATCACTTTCTAATATTTCACCAACTTTCTCGACTAAATCTTCTAATTTAATAGCAGATGTTATATTTTTATAAATTTCTATCATATCTCGCCGTCTTCTGTGTTTTATTTCTCTTGATATACTTCCTGTGAAAAAAAAGATAATTACCTACCAAGGGATTTGGTACAAATCTACCTTTATTATAACCTATTCGGCAAACTTCGGCAGGAAAATCAATGATTAACAGTTGGGTAACATTATGAAGTTTAAGTTGGCGTAATTTTTTTATTGGAACACGACGGAATAATATACTTTTTTTAAAATTTCTCCGATATAACCTGGAAAGTTACCATCTTATACTTCTAATGGTGTTATTGCTAAAATCCTGTCTTAAAACAATATGTTGATGAAACGTATTATCTGTACATACCCCCAGGAACAGATTCCATACTCTTAAAAAATCGTTTTCTGTGCAACGATTACACGGCAATAAAAAACTTGAGCCGTATAATTTTACAGAAAAATTATGTATAGCTTTTCCAACGGGTTTCGAAGTCAGAACCACTCCATTCAAATGTATGACAGCTGTCAGACGATGCGTCATCTATCGTAGGATTAAGATAACAATTGAATACTGGTTTAGTGACTTCTTTCTAAAAACTAATTATGGCCAGCAATTTGGGTTATTTGGCCTTTGTGCGACTGAGTGATACGGCGCATTAACCATCACAATAATCTTCAGGCCCGTGTTGTGACATTGTCACTTGTGTTTATGTCAGGCATCAGAAGGCAGTACTAAATCTTATTCCTCCTTCTGGATGCAATTAAATAGTCTTATTTTTTACCTTTAGGGACCTTAGTCTGATTGTCTGCATCTTTAACATGGTATTCAAAGTGTGCACCCACACCTTTAGAAGACCCTGGAGCCCCTTTATCTACTGTCGGTGGGACAATAATACTCTGGATGGATGCAAGTGCAGCCACCCTTGCATTTACCTCCTGAACCTGGATGTTCGAGAAGGTTTGGATGAGTGTATCTGCATCCAGTCCAGGAGGCACACCACCTAGAGCATGTTTGGCATATACTGCAAATGCCTTAGAGTCATATGTCTTCCCTTTAGCAGTGTATTGCTTTATTGTTTTGGTGATCATTGATTGTCTGACATCCTTGTTTGTCACCCTCTTAGTAGCATTGATTACTGCCACCACAGCACATGCCATATCTGAATTAGCAAGGTACTGCCCCCCAGTTGTAGTGCTTTCGTTTATGATTTTAATAACCATAACCTCCTCTACATTAAGTGCAGCTGCAATTAGAGGGACTGATTCCCTTGAAAAAGTGGCACCACACAATGGGGTCATTAACACTCCTTGCGATGCAGAATATACTAATGCAATGGCCTTACTAAATGTCACCATTGCAAGCATAGCAGCTTGCTTGAATGTGATGATCATTTTCCCATCCTCAACCATATCCTTGTATATAGCTTCTTTAAATGTTGATACTATTACAACCTTGACAGAAATCACATTCTCAGCTTTGGTGTATGGGAATTTGAATCTTATAGCCTTGTCCCCTTTACCCTTCTTTTCAGTACGGATATATGGTCCATACTCATATTTTGTAAACAGTCACAGGCATTGGGTACCAATTATATACTTAGTGTAACATATAAGTTTGCCGTTTCATCACAATATATTTTAAATGCATCGGCATTAATTTCGTAACCACTTGTTAAGGTACGTAGGATTACACAAAACCTTTCAATAAGTCTTTGGTCTACTCCTGTTATATTTGATGTAACAACGGCATTCTTAAAAAATCGTCTTGCACTGTTACCATCATTGGTGTTACCTCCTCCCTGCTTAGGGGTGTCAAGGAGTAGACCAGTCTCCTTCCGGAAGCGATCTATTATATGTTTTTCCTATCTGCAACCCTTTTTTTTTCTTCTGGTGTTCGACTTTGCCATTTCCTATTTTCTTCTTTTTCGTCTAACCTATAACCAATATGTAAGACGCATTCCATCATTCTTATTTGAGCGTGTAATGTAGATAGGCCCCATGAAAATGTTTGTTTATCGCAATGACGTTGCCTAATCTCATCCAGGTTATTCATTAATTTCGACGTAGCGAGACAAATGTAGCATTTTTGAGTTGCCTTGTTTTTTGCTAAAATATTGCAAATTTTGCCATCCACCATGGTTTCCTCAAATTTGTGGTAAATTTGTAGACTCTGTTCATTAATTTGAATGATAGTTGGTGTCAGTTCATTAATTTGGGTCCGCACATTTTTAAACTCTTCTAAAACTGTACTGTCGCTTTCTTTGGTGAATATAAATCTTATGGGTCTACAATATGACGTAGAAGATGGCCGTGGATTTTGCCAAATTACAACTTTTTGTCCGCGTTCGTCGAGTGCAAACAGTTGTAAGGGTACCATAGACGTCATTAAAACATTTGAGTCTTCAAATTTCTCCTTGTTGGCTTTTTGTTTGTATCGACTTTGCCCACCACTTCCATCACAACCCCACTTAAAGATGATAGTAATATCATGAACATTGATTTGCCCATTATCGAAAAAGGACTGCAGCACTTCATTCTGTACAATGCATAACCGCTTGACAGTTAGATCCACGATGGCTTTCAACTTGATTTCAGCTAATTCCTCGTCAATTTTGCATTCGCTCTTGGGTGGATAACAAAGCTGTTTACTTTTCTTTATTTCTTCATATGAAGGATAAATCTTTAAACCCTTTCTGAGTGCCGATGTACGGAGGGCTTTATATTTTCTCAAGCTCAACTTCGTCGCATTAATTAAAGCTTCATCAGCAGAATACCTCGGCATCTCTCTATTACGCGTAAAAGCTTTTTTGATATTTGTAGCTCTTGTAGGTGTTGAGAACAACTCATTCAACATAATAGCAGCATCTCTTTTTCCAGATTTTCTTAACTTCGCGCTGGTGGCATGGGTTAACTCACTAAGTGAGTTTTTCTCAACGAAGGAACTTAATTTACGAGTTTTTGTCTTTAAGTTGCTTGTATTAAAATCTTTTTTTCCAGCTTTCTGTGTGCTCTGCTCCTCACTGGTACTTGGTAAATCTTGGTTGCTGATTAACAATCGAACTGTTCAGCCATTGATCGTGTTTATTCAAAAATGTTTTCTTGATGCGGTGACACTGTTTCCATCTTTGATTAAAACCAATTAAAAATTTCAGGCTTTCTAGCCCGATCAGGAGTGTTAAATGAATCTTGCAACTTTTCGAAAAGCTCTTTTCTTGACATTGTTAGTTGTCTCCCTGTAAAACAAAGATATTTTGCTCCCTTAAAAAGGTCTCACGCGAACGTTGCCTACTTGTAGAGGGTTGATGATAATATCTTTAGTGGTAGATAGGGCTGCAAACTTTTTTTGATGAAATAATGTACAGTAAGGTGAGAGAAGGAAAATAAACAGTATTTTTTTGTTTGAATACAATTTTTTTGTGATTCTCGAGCGACTTATCAATCTTGCATCATGTTTGAAAGCATAGTAAGACTGAACACATTATAATAATGTTTTTAAACAGGTTTCATTTATTTTTGGATACCAGTGATGATGCTCATCACAGTATTTTGTGTACTTTGTTTTGATTGAACAGTAAACAGTATTATAGGGCGAAATAAAGTATAATACTGTTTTTAACAGTATGGTTGGTAACCCTAGGTACACATGTCGATAACAATATTCCAAGAAGGTGTTGCGATTTTCCCATTTCAGGCCTATCCACAAAGATGCACCACCCACACAGCCGGCCTGGAACTGTAATATTGTTGCATAAGAACTTATAGGTACTCTAACCGTACAGTGCGACATAAAAGAGTAGAAAATAAATGAGGGCGCCACTATCTTCTATATGACCACACAGCTAGTTAGATTAATTAATTTTGATACTTCAGTATTTTTTCATAATGTATAACTTGGAAAATTTAGGCATAGCATTTATAACAAGCAATGAAATAGGATCTTTGTTCAAGGTCAACTTTATTTAGAAAAAACACTATTCTAATAAACTAAAATCTAAATATTCAACACCCTCAAATTGAGATGTGCTTGCACTTGGTTCTGAACTGGATTCTTCACTGCTTTCTGTATCAAACTCGTCATCACTGCTATCTACACCAACCTGTATGACTAATTCGTCTACGTTATTGTACAATGTCCTCCCACGGTCACAGTAGGTACTCCTTTTAAATTTTTTTTTATACGTTCGCAGCAGTTCTTCCACTTTTGAGGCGTTATTGATTTAAATGCTTCTTCGGTCAGCTCCTTAATATTTTTTGTGCTAACATTCAGTAAAGCAACCTTGCGCTTTGCTAGAGCCCAAATTAATTCGATGGGATTCAGATCACAGTGATAAGGCGGTAGCCTTACCACTGTATGACCGTGTTGACCCAAAATCTCATCAATTTCATACACAGGATCTGGTTTGTTTTTCTTTACCAATGCCAGTAGTGCAGGCTTTCGTAGATTGGGGTCGAAAGACACATTGTTTTCGACTAACCAAAGTCTTAAATCATCAACTTTGTTGGCAGACGTTGGGGCTTTGTTCTTCACGACTCACTATGGCCGAAATAGCCTTAAAGCTGGTCATTAATATTTAATGTGTAAATTAATGTACTATTTTTAAATATATATATATATTGCTATTTATATAATGTAAATATGATTGTCATGCCTCAGAAATTTTAAATTACCTACGGTACCTGAATAAAATAGACTCGACTCGTAAGTAACTATAAAAACTTAACCAAAAATTGCAGCGATTGAATAATATAATCAACACTTCAGGAAAAAGTAAAGGCGATAAAACACCACCTTGTGGGATACCGGCGAGAACTGGACACCAGTCCGAACAACCAGTTTCAATGCAAACACACTACTCACGACCTTAAGGGTATGACTCGAACCAAAAAGTTCCTGCCGGAAATACGTTTAGCGAGCGTAGTATACATAGCAAGAAGTCAAAACCAACAGTATTGAAGGCTTTACTAAAATCCAACTACGTTACGACAGTGATTATTATGATAGTTCATGTTTTTCCTAAAGCTGTCAGTCATCTTGATGTAAGCAAACAAGAATACATAAAAACATTATTTATTCGTCTCCAATTACTGGCATTTTAAGTAATTTAATTGCATCAGCCGCAAGCGGTTTATTGGATTTTCTGGGGGTTTTTCGCAAACTTGTTATGTATGGATCTGATGATATAAGAAGCCTGTAAAATAAATCTTCCATAGTTTTCGAACGGGATATTTTTCTCGTGAAATTCCTGCGGTATAATTTGATATCCTTATTCCTGGATTCTTGGGCTTCCTCAGAGAGAAGTCCTATTGGCACTATCGCGTGCTCAATAATTTGATATCCATGTATGAGAATTCTGTGTACTGTTGTGGGCATTGGGTACCAAGGGTACAGTTTTAAATACAGAACAGCGGTTTTCCAACAGAAGAATTTGAATTTTTCTGTGTCGATTGAAAAACCACTGTTGATGGTAACAAGTATAATCCATAGTCGGTAAATAAGGGCTTTGTTTATTTTCGTGATTTGAGATAAAATTTCGTATTGGCTGAAAAATCGACGCGCAATGTTTCCATCATTGCTACTACCGAAATTTTGCCTGGGTTTGTCTACAACCATGCCTGTTTGAGCCTTAAAACTATCCAGAATCCTTTTCTTTTCTATTTTTATTTTGAATTTGTCTTCGTTTCCTCTAGCTTGCCATTTACATAGTTTTAGCTTATAAGATAAATGTAACAACCATTCAAAAAATCGGATCCAGCAATGAAGAGGTGTCAATCCAAAATGCAAATTACTTAGAGCAATAGGTTCAGATCGACACAAATTAAAGTTATTAAAGTTTTTGGAAGTTAGTCCGCATAGATTACATCTTTGAGCAGATAATGTATTCGTTATCGCATTTATCGCTTTTCCATCAACCATGGTGAGAACTAATCTGTAATCGACTGATAGGGTTATGTTGCCAGAGAGGTGTACTATGGTAGGTCTTAAATCAGTTATTTGATTGGATATATATTCATATTCTTCTTTTAGAACCTTGGTCGTTTCCTGAATGTGCTGCAACCTTATTGGTCTGCAAAACCTAGGCGATGAACATCGCGAGTTTTGCCATAGAGTTTCATATTTTCCATCAGGGTCTCCAGAAATTAATTTGAACCAAGGATGTAAAGAAGATGCTTGCAGCCTGCGCTGACGGATCTTGAAACCCTTGGTTGTATTCGGAATGTCCCGAAGAACCATCAAAACCCCATTTGCATATTAAAATGAGATTTGATGCGCGCATATCAGTGAAGAAAATTTCATCTAAGAGTCTCTTTGTGGTATGGTCAAGAATATCTTGCAAAGGCACTTCAGCTTTTGTTTCCGTCATTAAAATATTTTCAGGATAGCACCGTCCTTTTGCTTTTGTAACAGCATCATAAATGGGGTAGATATTATGACCTTCTTCTAATGCAGCATCTCTTATTTTATTGTATTGAAATTTAGACAAATTTGCACTGATAAGCAGTGATAACGCCTTGTCGTCTTTCATTTTAGTTTTGTTAGCGTTGGAACTGGCTACAGTTTTGTTTTCTCGACCGGTATTTGTAAGATCTTTTAAGATTTTAGAATTATTGATGAGTCCTTCTGCTCTACATTTCATTTGTGCTGCAAACAATAATGCGTTTGTCTCATTTTCATCTCGTAATTTCTCTGTTTTCCTTCTTTTGGACCTTTCGCTGCTGTCTCCAAATTGCTTTTTAGGGGCTCCATGGCTAGTTCGCGTTCGCTTCCTTGGCACCAAAAAACCAATAGAACTGTCTAACCAATTCTTGTACTGGGTCAAAATTTTTCTGGGTCCTCTTAACAGCTTCCCATTTGGTTTTGTAATCAAAAATGAACTTGCACAATTTTTGTTTTTGAGAATTTATTTCATCACTTTCTAATATTTCACCAACTTTCTCGACTAAATCTTCTAATTTAATAGCAGATGTTATATTTTTATAAATTTCTATCATATCTCGCCGTCTTCTGTGTTTTATTTCTCTTGATATACTTCCTGTGAAAAAAAAGATAATTACCTACCAAGGGATTTGGTACAAATCTACCTTTATTATAACCTATTCGGCAAACTTCGGCAGGAAAATCAATGATTAACAGTTGGGTAACATTATGAAGTTTAAGTTGGCGTAATTTTTTTATTGGAACACGACGGAATAATATACTTTTTTTAAAATTTCTCCGATATAACCTGGAAAGTTACCATCTTATACTTCTAATGGTGTTATTGCTAAAATCCTGTCTTAAAACAATATGTTGATGAAACGTATTATCTGTACATACCCCCAGGAACAGATTCCATACTCTTAAAAAATCGTTTTCTGTGCAACGATTACACGGCAATAAAAAACTTGAGCCGTATAATTTTACAGAAAAATTATGTATAGCTTTTCCAACGGGTTTCGAAGTCAGAACCACTCCATTCAAATGTATGACAGCTGTCAGACGATGCGTCATCTATCGTAGGATTAAGATAACAATTGAATACTGGTTTAGTGACTTCTTTCTAAAAACTAATTATGGCCAGCAATTTGGGTTATTTGGCCTTTGTGCGACTGAGTGATACGGCGCATTAACCATCACAATAATCTTCAGGCCCGTGTTGTGACATTGTCACTTGTGTTTATGTCAGGCATCAGAAGGCAGTACTAAATCTTATTCCTCCTTCTGGATGCAATTAAATAGTCTTATTTTTTACCTTTAGGGACCTTAGTCTGATTGTCTGCATCTTTAACATGGTATTCAAAGTGTGCACCCACACCTTTAGAAGACCCTGGAGCCCCTTTATCTACTGTCGGTGGGACAATAATACTCTGGATGGATGCAAGTGCAGCCACCCTTGCATTTACCTCCTGAACCTGGATGTTCGAGAAGGTTTGGATGAGTGTATCTGCATCCAGTCCAGGAGGCACACCACCTAGAGCATGTTTGGCATATACTGCAAATGCCTTAGAGTCATATGTCTTCCCTTTAGCAGTGTATTGCTTTATTGTTTTGGTGATCATTGATTGTCTGACATCCTTGTTTGTCACCCTCTTAGTAGCATTGATTACTGCCACCACAGCACATGCCATATCTGAATTAGCAAGGTACTGCCCCCCAGTTGTAGTGCTTTCGTTTATGATTTTAATAACCATAACCTCCTCTACATTAAGTGCAGCTGCAATTAGAGGGACTGATTCCCTTGAAAAAGTGGCACCACACAATGGGGTCATTAACACTCCTTGCGATGCAGAATATACTAATGCAATGGCCTTACTAAATGTCACCATTGCAAGCATAGCAGCTTGCTTGAATGTGATGATCATTTTCCCATCCTCAACCATATCCTTGTATATAGCTTCTTTAAATGTTGATACTATTACAACCTTGACAGAAATCACATTCTCAGCTTTGGTGTATGGGAATTTGAATCTTATAGCCTTGTCCCCTTTACCCTTCTTTTCAGTACGGATATATGGTCCATACTCATATTTTGTAAACAGTCACAGGCATTGGGTACCAATTATATACTTAGTGTAACATATAAGTTTGCCGTTTCATCACAATATATTTTAAATGCATCGGCATTAATTTCGTAACCACTTGTTAAGGTACGTAGGATTACACAAAACCTTTCAATAAGTCTTTGGTCTACTCCTGTTATATTTGATGTAACAACGGCATTCTTAAAAAATCGTCTTGCACTGTTACCATCATTGGTGTTACCTCCTCCCTGCTTAGGGGTGTCAAGGAGTAGACCAGTCTCCTTCCGGAAGCGATCTATTATATGTTTTTCCTATCTGCAACCCTTTTTTTTTCTTCTGGTGTTCGACTTTGCCATTTCCTATTTTCTTCTTTTTCGTCTAACCTATAACCAATATGTAAGACGCATTCCATCATTCTTATTTGAGCGTGTAATGTAGATAGGCCCCATGAAAATGTTTGTTTATCGCAATGACGTTGCCTAATCTCATCCAGGTTATTCATTAATTTCGACGTAGCGAGACAAATGTAGCATTTTTGAGTTGCCTTGTTTTTTGCTAAAATATTGCAAATTTTGCCATCCACCATGGTTTCCTCAAATTTGTGGTAAATTTGTAGACTCTGTTCATTAATTTGAATGATAGTTGGTGTCAGTTCATTAATTTGGGTCCGCACATTTTTAAACTCTTCTAAAACTGTACTGTCGCTTTCTTTGGTGAATATAAATCTTATGGGTCTACAATATGTCGTAGAAGATGGCCGTGGATTTTGCCAAATTACAACTTTTTGTCCGCGTTCGTCGAGTGCAAACAGTTGTAAGGGTACCATAGACGTCATTAAAACATTTGAGTCTTCAAATTTCTCCTTGTTGGCTTTTTGTTTGTATCGACTTTGCCCACCACTTCCATCACAACCCCACTTAAAGATGATAGTAATATCATGAACATTGATTTGCCCATTATCGAAAAAGGACTGCAGCACTTCATTCTGTACAATGCATAACCGCTTGACAGTTAGATCCACGATGGCTTTCAACTTGATTTCAGCTAATTCCTCGTCAATTTTGCATTCGCTCTTGGGTGGATAACAAAGCTGTTTACTTTTCTTTATTTCTTCATATGAAGGATAAATCTTTAAACCCTTTCTGAGTGCCGATGTACGGAGGGCTTTATATTTTCTCAAGCTCAACTTCGTCGCATTAATTAAAGCTTCATCAGCAGAATACCTCGGCATCTCTCTATTACGCGTAAAAGCTTTTTTGATATTTGTAGCTCTTGTAGGTGTTGAGAACAACTCATTCAACATAATAGCAGCATCTCTTTTTCCAGATTTTCTTAACTTCGCGCTGGTGGCATGGGTTAACTCACTAAGTGAGTTTTTCTCAACGAAGGAACTTAATTTACGAGTTTTTGTCTTTAAGTTGCTTGTATTAAAATCTTTTTTTCCAGCTTTCTGTGTGCTCTGCTCCTCACTGGTACTTGGTAAATCTTGGTTGCTGATTAACAATCGAACTGTTCAGCCATTGATCGTGTTTATTCAAAAATGTTTTCTTGATGCGGTGACACTGTTTCCATCTTTGATTAAAACCAATTAAAAATTTCAGGCTTTCTAGCCCGATCAGGAGTGTTAAATGAATCTTGCAACTTTTCGAAAAGCTCTTTTCTTGACATTGTTAGTTGTCTCCCTGTAAAACAAAGATATTTTGCTCCCTTAAAAAGGTCTCACGCGAACGTTGCCTACTTGTAGAGGGTTGATGATAATATCTTTAGTGGTAGATAGGGCTGCAAACTTTTTTTGATGAAATAATGTACAGTAAGGTGAGAGAAGGAAAATAAACAGTATTTTTTTGTTTGAATACAATTTTTTTGTGATTCTCGAGCGACTTATCAATCTTGCATCATGTTTGAAAGCATAGTAAGACTGAACACATTATAATAATGTTTTTAAACAGGTTTCATTTATTTTTGGATACCAGTGATGATGCTCATCACAGTATTTTGTGTACTTTGTTTTGATTGAACAGTAAACAGTATTATAGGGCGAAATAAAGTATAATACTGTTTTTAACAGTATGGTTGGTAACCCTAGGTACACATGTCGATAACAATATTCCAAGAAGGTGTTGCGATTTTCCCATTTCAGGCCTATCCACAAAGATGCACCACCCACACAGCCGGCCTGGAACTGTAATATTGTTGCATAAGAACTTATAGGTACTCTAACCGTACAGTGCGACATAAAAGAGTAGAAAATAAATGAGGGCGCCACTATCTTCTATATGACCACACAGCTAGTTAGATTAATTAATTTTGATACTTCAGTATTTTTTCATAATGTATAACTTGGAAAATTTAGGCATAGCATTTATAACAAGCAATGAAATAGGATCTTTGTTCAAGGTCAACTTTATTTAGAAAAAACACTATTCTAATAAACTAAAATCTAAATATTCAACACCCTCAAATTGAGATGTGCTTGCACTTGGTTCTGAACTGGATTCTTCACTGCTTTCTGTATCAAACTCGTCATCACTGCTATCTACACCAACCTGTATGACTAATTCGTCTACGTTATTGTACAATGTCCTCCCACGGTCACAGTAGGTACTCCTTTTAAATTTTTTTTTATACGTTCGCAGCAGTTCTTCCACTTTTGAGGCGTTATTGATTTAAATGCTTCTTCGGTCAGCTCCTTAATATTTTTTGTGCTAACATTCAGTAAAGCAACCTTGCGCTTTGCTAGAGCCCAAATTAATTCGATGGGATTCAGATCACAGTGATAAGGCGGTAGCCTTACCACTGTATGACCGTGTTGACCCAAAATCTCATCAATTTCATACACAGGATCTGGTTTGTTTTTCTTTACCAATGCCAGTAGTGCAGGCTTTCGTAGATTGGGGTCGAAAGACACATTGTTTTCGACTAACCAAAGTCTTAAATCATCAACTTTGTTGGCAGACGTTGGGGCTTTGTTCTTCACGACTCACTATGGCCGAAATAGCCTTAAAGCTGGTCATTAATATTTAATGTGTAAATTAATGTACTATTTTTAAATATATATATATATTGCTATTTATATAATGTAAATATGATTGTCATGCCTCAGAAATTTTAAATTACCTACGGTACCTGAATAAAATAGACTCGACTCGTAAGTAACTATAAAAACTTAACCAAAAATTGCAGCGATTGAATAATATAATCAACACTTCAGGAAAAAGTAAAAGCGATAAAACACCACCTTGTGGGATACCGGCGAGAACTGGACACCAGTCCGAACAACCAGTTTCAATGCAAACACACTACTCACGACCTTAAGGGTATGACTCGAACCAAAAAGTTCCTGCCGGAAATACGTTTAGCGAGCGTAGTATACATAGCAAGAAGTCAAAACCAACAGTATTGAAGGCTTTACTAAAATCCAACTACGTTACGACAGTGATTATTATGATAGTTCATGTTTTTCCTAAAGCTGTCAGTCATCTTGATGTAAGCAAACAAGAATACATAAAAACATTATTTATTCGTCTCCAATTACTGGCATTTTAAGTAATTTAATTGCATCAGCCGCAAGCGGTTTATTGGATTTTCTGGGGGTTTTTCGCAAACTTGTTATGTATGGATCTGATGATATAAGAAGCCTGTAAAATAAATCTTCCATAGTTTTCGAACGGGATATTTTTCTCGTGAAATTCCTGCGGTATAATTTGATATCCTTATTCCTGGATTCTTGGGCTTCCTCAGAGAGAAGTCCTATTGGCACTATCGCGTGCTCAATAATTTGATATCCATGTATGAGAATTCTGTGTACTGTTGTGGGCATTGGGTACCAAGGGTACAGTTTTAAATACAGAACAGCGGTTTTCCAACAGAAGAATTTGAATTTTTCTGTGTCGATTGAAAAACCACTGTTGATGGTAACAAGTATAATCCATAGTCGGTAAATAAGGGCTTTGTTTATTTTCGTGATTTGAGATAAAATTTCGTATTGGCTGAAAAATCGACGCGCAATGTTTCCATCATTGCTACTACCGAAATTTTGCCTGGGTTTGTCTACAACCATGCCTGTTTGAGCCTTAAAACTATCCAGAATCCTTTTCTTTTCTATTTTTATTTTGAATTTGTCTTCGTTTCCTCTAGCTTGCCATTTACATAGTTTTAGCTTATAAGATAAATGTAACAACCATTCAAAAAATCGGATCCAGCAATGAAGAGGTGTCAATCCAAAATGCAAATTACTTAGAGCAATAGGTTCAGATCGACACAAATTAAAGTTATTAAAGTTTTTGGAAGTTAGTCCGCATAGATTACATCTTTGAGCAGATAATGTATTCGTTATCGCATTTATCGCTTTTCCATCAACCATGGTGAGAACTAATCTGTAATCGACTGATAGGGTTATGTTGCCAGAGAGGTGTACTATGGTAGGTCTTAAATCAGTTATTTGATTGGATATATATTCATATTCTTCTTTTAGAACCTTGGTCGTTTCCTGAATGTGCTGCAACCTTATTGGTCTGCAAAACCTAGGCGATGAACATCGCGAGTTTTGCCATAGAGTTTCATATTTTCCATCAGGGTCTCCAGAAATTAATTTGAACCAAGGATGTAAAGAAGATGCTTGCAGCCTGCGCTGACGGATCTTGAAACCCTTGGTTGTATTCGGAATGTCCCGAAGAACCATCAAAACCCCATTTGCATATTAAAATGAGATTTGATGCGCGCATATCAGTGAAGAAAATTTCATCTAAGAGTCTCTTTGTGGTATGGTCAAGAATATCTTGCAAAGGCACTTCAGCTTTTGTTTCCGTCATTAAAATATTTTCAGGATAGCACCGTCCTTTTGCTTTTGTAACAGCATCATAAATGGGGTAGATATTATGACCTTCTTCTAATGCAGCATCTCTTATTTTATTGTATTGAAATTTAGACAAATTTGCACTGATAAGCAGTGATAACGCCTTGTCGTCTTTCATTTTAGTTTTGTTAGCGTTGGAACTGGCTACAGTTTTGTTTTCTCGACCGGTATTTGTAAGATCTTTTAAGATTTTAGAATTATTGATGAGTCCTTCTGCTCTACATTTCATTTGTGCTGCAAACAATAATGCGTTTGTCTCATTTTCATCTCGTAATTTCTCTGTTTTCCTTCTTTTGGACCTTTCGCTGCTGTCTCCAAATTGCTTTTTAGGGGCTCCATGGCTAGTTCGCGTTCGCTTCCTTGGCACCAAAAAACCAATAGAACTGTCTAACCAATTCTTGTACTGGGTCAAAATTTTTCTGGGTCCTCTTAACAGCTTCCCATTTGGTTTTGTAATCAAAAATGAACTTGCACAATTTTTGTTTTTGAGAATTTATTTCATCACTTTCTAATATTTCACCAACTTTCTCGACTAAATCTTCTAATTTAATAGCAGATGTTATATTTTTATAAATTTCTATCATATCTCGCCGTCTTCTGTGTTTTATTTCTCTTGATATACTTCCTGTGAAAAAAAAGATAATTACCTACCAAGGGATTTGGTACAAATCTACCTTTATTATAACCTATTCGGCAAACTTCGGCAGGAAAATCAATGATTAACAGTTGGGTAACATTATGAAGTTTAAGTTGGCGTAATTTTTTTATTGGAACACGACGGAATAATATACTTTTTTTAAAATTTCTCCGATATAACCTGGAAAGTTACCATCTTATACTTCTAATGGTGTTATTGCTAAAATCCTGTCTTAAAACAATATGTTGATGAAACGTATTATCTGTACATACCCCCAGGAACAGATTCCATACTCTTAAAAAATCGTTTTCTGTGCAACGATTACACGGCAATAAAAAACTTGAGCCGTATAATTTTACAGAAAAATTATGTATAGCTTTTCCAACGGGTTTCGAAGTCAGAACCACTCCATTCAAATGTATGACAGCTGTCAGACGATGCGTCATCTATCGTAGGATTAAGATAACAATTGAATACTGGTTTAGTGACTTCTTTCTAAAAACTAATTATGGCCAGCAATTTGGGTTATTTGGCCTTTGTGCGACTGAGTGATACGGCGCATTAACCATCACAATAATCTTCAGGCCCGTGTTGTGACATTGTCACTTGTGTTTATGTCAGGCATCAGAAGGCAGTACTAAATCTTATTCCTCCTTCTGGATGCAATTAAATAGTCTTATTTTTTACCTTTAGGGACCTTAGTCTGATTGTCTGCATCTTTAACATGGTATTCAAAGTGTGCACCCACACCTTTAGAAGACCCTGGAGCCCCTTTATCTACTGTCGGTGGGACAATAATACTCTGGATGGATGCAAGTGCAGCCACCCTTGCATTTACCTCCTGAACCTGGATGTTCGAGAAGGTTTGGATGAGTGTATCTGCATCCAGTCCAGGAGGCACACCACCTAGAGCATGTTTGGCATATACTGCAAATGCCTTAGAGTCATATGTCTTCCCTTTAGCAGTGTATTGCTTTATTGTTTTGGTGATCATTGATTGTCTGACATCCTTGTTTGTCACCCTCTTAGTAGCATTGATTACTGCCACCACAGCACATGCCATATCTGAATTAGCAAGGTACTGCCCCCCAGTTGTAGTGCTTTCGTTTATGATTTTAATAACCATAACCTCCTCTACATTAAGTGCAGCTGCAATTAGAGGGACTGATTCCCTTGAAAAAGTGGCACCACACAATGGGGTCATTAACACTCCTTGCGATGCAGAATATACTAATGCAATGGCCTTACTAAATGTCACCATTGCAAGCATAGCAGCTTGCTTGAATGTGATGATCATTTTCCCATCCTCAACCATATCCTTGTATATAGCTTCTTTAAATGTTGATACTATTACAACCTTGACAGAAATCACATTCTCAGCTTTGGTGTATGGGAATTTGAATCTTATAGCCTTGTCCCCTTTACCCTTCTTTTCAGTACGGATGTATGGTCCATACTCATATTTTGTAAACAGTCACAGGCATTGGGTACCAATTATATACTTAGTGTAACATATAAGTTTGCCGTTTCATCACAATATATTTTAAATGCATCGGCATTAATTTCGTAACCACTTGTTAAGGTACGTAGGATTACACAAAACCTTTCAATAAGTCTTTGGTCTACTCCTGTTATATTTGATGTAACAACGGCATTCTTAAAAAATCGTCTTGCACTGTTACCATCATTGGTGTTACCTCCTCCCTGCTTAGGGGTGTCAAGGAGTAGACCAGTCTCCTTCCGGAAGCGATCTATTATATGTTTTTCCTATCTGCAACCCTTTTTTTTTCTTCTGGTGTTCGACTTTGCCATTTCCTATTTTCTTCTTTTTCGTCTAACCTATAACCAATATGTAAGACGCATTCCATCATTCTTATTTGAGCGTGTAATGTAGATAGGCCCCATGAAAATGTTTGTTTATCGCAATGACGTTGCCTAATCTCATCCAGGTTATTCATTAATTTCGACGTAGCGAGACAAATGTAGCATTTTTGAGTTGCCTTGTTTTTTGCTAAAATATTGCAAATTTTGCCATCCACCATGGTTTCCTCAAATTTGTGGTAAATTTGTAGACTCTGTTCATTAATTTGAATGATAGTTGGTGGCAGTTCATTAATTTGGGTCCGCACATTTTTAAACTCTTCTAAAACTGTACTGTCGCTTTCTTTGGTGAATATAAATCTTATGGGTCTACAATATGACGTAGAAGATGGCCGTGGATTTTGCCAAATTACAACTTTTTGTCCGCGTTCGTCGAGTGCAAACAGTTGTAAGGGTACCATAGACGTCATTAAAACATTTGAGTCTTCAAATTTCTCCTTGTTGGCTTTTTGTTTGTATCGACTTTGCCCACCACTTCCATCACAACCCCACTTAAAGATGATAGTAATATCATGAACATTGATTTGCTCATTATCGAAAAAGGACTGCAGCACTTCATTCTGTACAATGCATAACCGCTTGACAGTTAGATCCACGATGGCTTTCAACTTGATTTCAGCTAATTCCTCGTCAATTTTGCATTCGCTCTTGGGTGGATAACAAAGCTGTTTACTTTTCTTTATTTCTTCATATGAAGGATAAATCTTTAAACCCTTTCTGAGTGCCGATGTACGGAGGGCTTTATATTTTCTCAAGCTCAACTTCGTCGCATTAATTAAAGCTTCATCAGCAGAATACCTCGGCATCTCTCTATTACGCGTAAAAGCTTTTTTGATATTTGTAGCTCTTGTAGGTGTTGAGAACAACTCATTCAACATAATAGCAGCATCTCTTTTTCCAGATTTTCTTAACTTCGCGCTGGTGGCATGGGTTAACTCACTAAGTGAGTTTTTCTCAACGAAGGAACTTAATTTACGAGTTTTTGTCTTTAAGTTGCTTGTATTAAAATCTTTTTTTCCAGCTTTCTGTGTGCTCTGCTCCTCACTGGTACTTGGTAAATCTTGGTTGCTGATTAACAATCGAACTGTTCAGCCATTGATCGTGTTTATTCAAAAATGTTTTCTTGATGCGGTGACACTGTTTCCATCTTTGATTAAAACCAATTAAAAATTTCAGGCTTTCTAGCCCGATCAGGAGTGTTAAATGAATCTTGCAACTTTTCGAAAAGCTCTTTTCTTGACATTGTTAGTTGTCTCCCTGTAAAACAAAGATATTTTGCTCCCTTAAAAAGGTCTCACGCGAACGTTGCCTACTTGTAGAGGGTTGATGATAATATCTTTAGTGGTAGATAGGGCTGCAAACTTTTTTTGATGAAATAATGTACAGTAAGGTGAGAGAAGGAAAATAAACAGTATTTTTTTGTTTGAATACAATTTTTTTGTGATTCTCGAGCGACTTATCAATCTTGCATCATGTTTGAAAGCATAGTAAGACTGAACACATTATAATAATGTTTTTAAACAGGTTTCATTTATTTTTGGATACCAGTGATGATGCTCATCACAGTATTTTGTGTACTTTGTTTTGATTGAACAGTAAACAGTATTATAGGGCGAAATAAAGTATAATACTGTTTTTAACAGTATGGTTGGTAACCCTAGGTACACATGTCGATAACAATATTCCAAGAAGGTGTTGCGATTTTCCCATTTCAGGCCTATCCACAAAGATGCACCACCCACACAGCCGGCCTGGAACTGTAATATTGTTGCATAAGAACTTATAGGTACTCTAACCGTACAGTGCGACATAAAAGAGTAGAAAATAAATGAGGGCGCCACTATCTTCTATATGACCACACAGCTAGTTAGATTAATTAATTTTGATACTTCAGTATTTTTTCATAATGTATAACTTGGAAAATTTAGGCATAGCATTTATAACAAGCAATGAAATAGGATCTTTGTTCAAGGTCAACTTTATTTAGAAAAAACACTATTCTAATAAACTAAAATCTAAATATTCAACACCCTCAAATTGAGATGTGCTTGCACTTGGTTCTGAACTGGATTCTTCACTGCTTTCTGTATCAAACTCGTCATCACTGCTATCTACACCAACCTGTATGACTAATTCGTCTACGTTATTGTACAATGTCCTCCCACGGTCACAGTAGGTACTCCTTTTAAATTTTTTTTTATACGTTCGCAGCAGTTCTTCCACTTTTGAGGCGTTATTGATTTAAATGCTTCTTCGGTCAGCTCCTTAATATTTTTTGTGCTAACATTCAGTAAAGCAACCTTGCGCTTTGCTAGAGCCCAAATTAATTCGATGGGATTCAGATCACAGTGATAAGGCGGTAGCCTTACCACTGTATGACCGTGTTGACCCAAAATCTCATCAATTTCATACACAGGATCTGGTTTGTTTTTCTTTACCAATGCCAGTAGTGCAGGCTTTCGTAGATTGGGGTCGAAAGACACATTGTTTTCGACTAACCAAAGTCTTAAATCATCAACTTTGTTGGCAGACGTTGGGGCTTTGTTCTTCACGACTCACTATGGCCGAAATAGCCTTAAAGCTGGTCATTAATATTTAATGTGTAAATTAATGTACTATTTTTAAATATATATATATATTGCTATTTATATAATGTAAATATGATTGTCATGCCTCAGAAATTTTAAATTACCTACGGTACCTGAATAAAATAGACTCGACTCGTAAGTAACTATAAAAACTTAACCAAAAATTGCAGCGATTGAATAATATAATCAACACTTCAGGAAAAAGTAAAGGCGATAAAACACCACCTTGTGGGATACCGGCGAGAACTGGACACCAGTCCGAACAACCAGTTTCAATGCAAACACACTACTCACGACCTTAAGGGTATGACTCGAACCAAAAAGTTCCTGCCGGAAATACGTTTAGCGAGCGTAGTATACATAGCAAGAAGTCAAAACCAACAGTATTGAAGGCTTTACTAAAATCCAACTACGTTACGACAGTGATTATTATGATAGTTCATGTTTTTCCTAAAGCTGTCAGTCATCTTGATGTAAGCAAACAAGAATACATAAAAACATTATTTATTCGTCTCCAATTACTGGCATTTTAAGTAATTTAATTGCATCAGCCGCAAGCGGTTTATTGGATTTTCTGGGGGTTTTTCGCAAACTTGTTATGTATGGATCTGATGATATAAGAAGCCTGTAAAATAAATCTTCCATAGTTTTCGAACGGGATATTTTTCTCGTGAAATTCCTGCGGTATAATTTGATATCCTTATTCCTGGATTCTTGGGCTTCCTCAGAGAGAAGTCCTATTGGCACTATCGCGTGCTCAATAATTTGATATCCATGTATGAGAATTCTGTGTACTGTTGTGGGCATTGGGTACCAAGGGTACAGTTTTAAATACAGAACAGCGGTTTTCCAACAGAAGAATTTGAATTTTTCTGTGTCGATTGAAAAACCACTGTTGATGGTAACAAGTATAATCCATAGTCGGTAAATAAGGGCTTTGTTTATTTTCGTGATTTGAGATAAAATTTCGTATTGGCTGAAAAATCGACGCGCAATGTTTCCATCATTGCTACTACCGAAATTTTGCCTGGGTTTGTCTACAACCATGCCTGTTTGAGCCTTAAAACTATCCAGAATCCTTTTCTTTTCTATTTTTATTTTGAATTTGTCTTCGTTTCCTCTAGCTTGCCATTTACATAGTTTTAGCTTATAAGATAAATGTAACAACCATTCAAAAAATCGGATCCAGCAATGAAGAGGTGACAATCCAAAATGCAAATTACTTAGAGCAATAGGTTCAGATCGACACAAATTAAAGTTATTAAAGTTTTTGGAAGTTAGTCCGCATAGATTACATCTTTGAGCAGATATGTATTCGTTATCGCATTTATCACTTTTCCATCAACCATGGTGAGAACTAATCTGTAATCGACTGATAGGGTTATGTTGCCAGAGAGGTGTACTATGGTAGGTCTTAAATCAGTTATTTGATTGGATATATATTCATATTCTTCTTTTAGAACCTTGGTCGTTTCCTGAATGTGCTGCAACCTTATTGGTCTGCAAAACCTAGGCGATGAACATCGCGAGTTTTGCCATAGAGTTTCATATTTTCCATCAGGGTCTCCAGAAATTAATTTGAACCAAGGATGTAAAGAAGATGCTTGCAGCCTGCGCTGACGGATCTTGAAACCCTTGGTTGTATTCGGAATGTCCCGAAGAACCATCAAAACCCCATTTGCATATTAAAATGAGATTTGATGCGCGCATATCAGTGAAGAAAATTTCATCTAAGAGTCTCTTTGTGGTATGGTCAAGAATATCTTGCAAAGGCACTTCAGCTTTTGTTTCCGTCATTAAAATATTTTCAGGATAGCACCGTCCTTTTGCTTTTGTAACAGCATCATAAATGGGGTAGACATTATGACCTTCTTCTAATGCAGCATCTCTTATTTTATTGTATTGAAATTTAGACAAATTTGCACTGATAAGCAGTGATAACGCCTTGTCGTCTTTCATTTTAGTTTTGTTAGCGTTGGAACTGGCTACAGTTTTGTTTTCTCGACCGGTATTTGTAAGATCTTTTAAGATTTTAGAATTATTGATGAGTCCTTCTGCTCTACATTTCATTTGTGCTGCAAACAATAATGCGTTTGTCTCATTTTCATCTCGTAATTTCTCTGTTTTCCTTCTTTTGGACCTTTCGCTGCTGTCTCCAAATTGCTTTTTAGGGGCTCCATGGCTAGTTCGCGTTCGCTTCCTTGGCACCAAAAAACCAATAGAACTGTCTAACCAATTCTTGTACTGGGTCAAAATTTTTCTGGGTCCTCTTAACAGCTTCCCATTTGGTTTTGTAATCAAAAATGAACTTGCACAATTTTTGTTTTTGAGAATTTATTTCATCACTTTCTAATATTTCACCAACTTTCTCGACTAAATCTTCTAATTTAATAGCAGATGTTATATTTTTATAAATTTCTATCATATCTCGCCGTCTTCTGTGTTTTATTTCTCTTGATATACTTCCTGTGAAAAAAAAGATAATTACCTACCAAGGGATTTGGTACAAATCTACCTTTATTATAACCTATTCGGCAAACTTCGGCAGGAAAATCAATGATTAACAGTTGGGTAACATTATGAAGTTTAAGTTGGCGTAATTTTTTTATTGGAACACGACGGAATAATATACTTTTTTTAAAATTTCTCCGATATAACCTGGAAAGTTACCATCTTATACTTCTAATGGTGTTATTGCTAAAATCCTGTCTTAAAACAATATGTTGATGAAACGTATTATCTGTACATACCCCCAGGAACAGATTCCATACTCTTAAAAAATCGTTTTCTGTGCAACGATTACACGGCAATAAAAAACTTGAGCCGTATAATTTTACAGAAAAATTATGTATAGCTTTTCCAACGGGTTTCGAAGTCAGAACCACTCCATTCAAATGTATGACAGCTGTCAGACGATGCGTCATCTATCGTAGGATTAAGATAACAATTGAATACTGGTTTAGTGACTTCTTTCTAAAAACTAATTATGGCCAGCAATTTGGGTTATTTGGCCTTTGTGCGACTGAGTGATACGGCGCATTAACCATCACAATAATCTTCAGGCCCGTGTTGTGACATTGTCACTTGTGTTTATGTCAGGCATCAGAAGGCAGTACTAAATCTTATTCCTCCTTCTGGATGCAATTAAATAGTCTTATTTTTTACCTTTAGGGACCTTAGTCTGATTGTCTGCATCTTTAACATGGTATTCAAAGTGTGCACCCACACCTTTAGAAGACCCTGGAGCCCCTTTATCTACTGTCGGTGGGACAATAATACTCTGGATGGATGCAAGTGCAGCCACCCTTGCATTTACCTCCTGAACCTGGATGTTCGAGAAGGTTTGGATGAGTGTATCTGCATCCAGTCCAGGAGGCACACCACCTAGAGCATGTTTGGCATATACTGCAAATGCCTTAGAGTCATATGTCTTCCCTTTAGCAGTGTATTGCTTTATTGTTTTGGTGATCATTGATTGTCTGACATCCTTGTTTGTCACCCTCTTAGTAGCATTGATTACTGCCACCACAGCACATGCCATATCTGAATTAGCAAGGTACTGCCCCCCAGTTGTAGTGCTTTCGTTTATGATTTTAATAACCATAACCTCCTCTACATTAAGTGCAGCTGCAATTAGAGGGACTGATTCCCTTGAAAAAGTGGCACCACACAATGGGGTCATTAACACTCCTTGCGATGCAGAATATACTAATGCAATGGCCTTACTAAATGTCACCATTGCAAGCATAGCAGCTTGCTTGAATGTGATGATCATTTTCCCATCCTCAACCATATCCTTGTATATAGCTTCTTTAAATGTTGATACTATTACAACCTTGACAGAAATCACATTCTCAGCTTTGGTGTATGGGAATTTGAATCTTATAGCCTTGTCCCCTTTACCCTTCTTTTCAGTACGGATGTATGGTCCATACTCATATTTTGTAAACAGTCACAGGCATTGGGTACCAATTATATACTTAGTGTAACATATAAGTTTGCCGTTTCATCACAATATATTTTAAATGCATCGGCATTAATTTCGTAACCACTTGTTAAGGTACGTAGGATTACACAAAACCTTTCAATAAGTCTTTGGTCTACTCCTGTTATATTTGATGTAACAACGGCATTCTTAAAAAATCGTCTTGCACTGTTACCATCATTGGTGTTACCTCCTCCCTGCTTAGGGGTGTCAAGGAGTAGACCAGTCTCCTTCCGGAAGCGATCTATTATATGTTTTTCCTATCTGCAACCCTTTTTTTTTCTTCTGGTGTTCGACTTTGCCATTTCCTATTTTCTTCTTTTTCGTCTAACCTATAACCAATATGTAAGACGCATTCCATCATTCTTATTTGAGCGTGTAATGTAGATAGGCCCCATGAAAATGTTTGTTTATCGCAATGACGTTGCCTAATCTCATCCAGGTTATTCATTAATTTCGACGTAGCGAGACAAATGTAGCATTTTTGAGTTGCCTTGTTTTTTGCTAAAATATTGCAAATTTTGCCATCCACCATGGTTTCCTCAAATTTGTGGTAAATTTGTAGACTCTGTTCATTAATTTGAATGATAGTTGGTGTCAGTTCATTAATTTGGGTCCGCACATTTTTAAACTCTTCTAAAACTGTACTGTCGCTTTCTTTGGTGAATATAAATCTTATGGGTCTACAATATGACGTAGAAGATGGCCGTGGATTTTGCCAAATTACAACTTTTTGTCCGCGTTCGTCGAGTGCAAACAGTTGTAAGGGTACCATAGACGTCATTAAAACATTTGAGTCTTCAAATTTCTCCTTGTTGGCTTTTTGTTTGTATCGACTTTGCCCACCACTTCCATCACAACCCCACTTAAAGATGATAGTAATATCATGAACATTGATTTGCCCATTATCGAAAAAGGACTGCAGCACTTCATTCTGTACAATGCATAACCGCTTGACAGTTAGATCCACGATGGCTTTCAACTTGATTTCAGCTAATTCCTCGTCAATTTTGCATTCGCTCTTGGGTGGATAACAAAGCTGTTTACTTTTCTTTATTTCTTCATATGAAGGATAAATCTTTAAACCCTTTCTGAGTGCCGATGTACGGAGGGCTTTATATTTTCTCAAGCTCAACTTCGTCGCATTAATTAAAGCTTCATCAGCAGAATACCTCGGCATCTCTCTATTACGCGTAAAAGCTTTTTTGATATTTGTAGCTCTTGTAGGTGTTGAGAACAACTCATTCAACATAATAGCAGCATCTCTTTTTCCAGATTTTCTTAACTTCGCGCTGGTGGCATGGGTTAACTCACTAAGTGAGTTTTTCTCAACGAAGGAACTTAATTTACGAGTTTTTGTCTTTAAGTTGCTTGTATTAAAATCTTTTTTTCCAGCTTTCTGTGTGCTCTGCTCCTCACTGGTACTTGGTAAATCTTGGTTGCTGATTAACAATCGAACTGTTCAGCCATTGATCGTGTTTATTCAAAAATGTTTTCTTGATGCGGTGACACTGTTTCCATCTTTGATTAAAACCAATTAAAAATTTCAGGCTTTCTAGCCCGATCAGGAGTGTTAAATGAATCTTGCAACTTTTCGAAAAGCTCTTTTCTTGACATTGTTAGTTGTCTCCCTGTAAAACAAAGATATTTTGCTCCCTTAAAAAGGTCTCACGCGAACGTTGCCTACTTGTAGAGGGTTGATGATAATATCTTTAGTGGTAGATAGGGCTGCAAACTTTTTTTGATGAAATAATGTACAGTAAGGTGAGAGAAGGAAAATAAACAGTATTTTTTTGTTTGAATACAATTTTTTTGTGATTCTCGAGCGACTTATCAATCTTGCATCATGTTTGAAAGCATAGTAAGACTGAACACATTATAATAATGTTTTTAAACAGGTTTCATTTATTTTTGGATACCAGTGATGATGCTCATCACAGTATTTTGTGTACTTTGTTTTGATTGAACAGTAAACAGTATTATAGGGCGAAATAAAGTATAATACTGTTTTTAACAGTATGGTTGGTAACCCTAGGTACACATGTCGATAACAATATTCCAAGAAGGTGTTGCGATTTTCCCATTTCAGGCCTATCCACAAAGATGCACCACCCACACAGCCGGCCTGGAACTGTAATATTGTTGCATAAGAACTTATAGGTACTCTAACCGTACAGTGCGACATAAAAGAGTAGAAAATAAATGAGGGCGCCACTATCTTCTATATGACCACACAGCTAGTTAGATTAATTAATTTTGATACTTCAGTATTTTTTCATAATGTATAACTTGGAAAATTTAGGCATAGCATTTATAACAAGCAATGAAATAGGATCTTTGTTCAAGGTCAACTTTATTTAGAAAAAACACTATTCTAATAAACTAAAATCTAAATATTCAACACCCTCAAATTGAGATGTGCTTGCACTTGGTTCTGAACTGGATTCTTCACTGCTTTCTGTATCAAACTCGTCATCACTGCTATCTACACCAACCTGTATGACTAATTCGTCTACGTTATTGTACAATGTCCTCCCACGGTCACAGTAGGTACTCCTTTTAAATTTTTTTTTATACGTTCGCAGCAGTTCTTCCACTTTTGAGGCGTTATTGATTTAAATGCTTCTTCGGTCAGCTCCTTAATATTTTTTGTGCTAACATTCAGTAAAGCAACCTTGCGCTTTGCTAGAGCCCAAATTAATTCGATGGGATTCAGATCACAGTGATAAGGCGGTAGCCTTACCACTGTATGACCGTGTTGACCCAAAATCTCATCAATTTCATACACAGGATCTGGTTTGTTTTTCTTTACCAATGCCAGTAGTGCAGGCTTTCGTAGATTGGGGTCGAAAGACACATTGTTTTCGACTAACCAAAGTCTTAAATCATCAACTTTGTTGGCAGACGTTGGGGCTTTGTTCTTCACGACTCACTATGGCCGAAATAGCCTTAAAGCTGGTCATTAATATTTAATGTGTAAATTAATGTACTATTTTTAAATATATATATATATTGCTATTTATATAATGTAAATATGATTGTCATGCCTCAGAAATTTTAAATTACCTACGGTACCTGAATAAAATAGACTCGACTCGTAAGTAACTATAAAAACTTAACCAAAAATTGCAGCGATTGAATAATATAATCAACACTTCAGGAAAAAGTAAAGGCGATAAAACACCACCTTGTGGGATACCGGCGAGAACTGGACACCAGTCCGAACAACCAGTTTCAATGCAAACACACTACTCACGACCTTAAGGGTATGACTCGAACCAAAAAGTTCCTGCCGGAAATACGTTTAGCGAGCGTAGTATACATAGCAAGAAGTCAAAACCAACAGTATTGAAGGCTTTACTAAAATCCAACTACGTTACGACAGTGATTATTATGATAGTTCATGTTTTTCCTAAAGCTGTCAGTCATCTTGATGTAAGCAAACAAGAATACATAAAAACATTATTTATTCGTCTCCAATTACTGGCATTTTAAGTAATTTAATTGCATCAGCCGCAAGCGGTTTATTGGATTTTCTGGGGGTTTTTCGCAAACTTGTTATGTATGGATCTGATGATATAAGAAGCCTGTAAAATAAATCTTCCATAGTTTTCGAACGGGATATTTTTCTCGTGAAATTCCTGCGGTATAATTTGATATCCTTATTCCTGGATTCTTGGGCTTCCTCAGAGAGAAGTCCTATTGGCACTATCGCGTGCTCAATAATTTGATATCCATGTATGAGAATTCTGTGTACTGTTGTGGGCATTGGGTACCAAGGGTACAGTTTTAAATACAGAACAGCGGTTTTCCAACAGAAGAATTTGAATTTTTCTGTGTCGATTGAAAAACCACTGTTGATGGTAACAAGTATAATCCATAGTCGGTAAATAAGGGCTTTGTTTATTTTCGTGATTTGAGATAAAATTTCGTATTGGCTGAAAAATCGACGCGCAATGTTTCCATCATTGCTACTACCGAAATTTTGCCTGGGTTTGTCTACAACCATGCCTGTTTGAGCCTTAAAACTATCCAGAATCCTTTTCTTTTCTATTTTTATTTTGAATTTGTCTTCGTTTCCTCTAGCTTGCCATTTACATAGTTTTAGCTTATAAGATAAATGTAACAACCATTCAAAAAATCGGATCCAGCAATGAAGAGGTGTCAATCCAAAATGCAAATTACTTAGAGCAATAGGTTCAGATCGACACAAATTAAAGTTATTAAAGTTTTTGGAAGTTAGTCCGCATAGATTACATCTTTGAGCAGATAATGTATTCGTTATCGCATTTATCGCTTTTCCATCAACCATGGTGAGAACTAATCTGTAATCGACTGATAGGGTTATGTTGCCAGAGAGGTGTACTATGGTAGGTCTTAAATCAGTTATTTGATTGGATATATATTCATATTCTTCTTTTAGAACCTTGGTCGTTTCCTGAATGTGCTGCAACCTTATTGGTCTGCAAAACCTAGGCGATGAACATCGCGAGTTTTGCCATAGAGTTTCATATTTTCCATCAGGGTCTCCAGAAATTAATTTGAACCAAGGATGTAAAGAAGATGCTTGCAGCCTGCGCTGACGGATCTTGAAACCCTTGGTTGTATTCGGAATGTCCCGAAGAACCATCAAAACCCCATTTGCATATTAAAATGAGATTTGATGCGCGCATATCAGTGAAGAAAATTTCATCTAAGAGTCTCTTTGTGGTATGGTCAAGAATATCTTGCAAAGGCACTTCAGCTTTTGTTTCCGTCATTAAAATATTTTCAGGATAGCACCGTCCTTTTGCTTTTGTAACAGCATCATAAATGGGGTAGATATTATGACCTTCTTCTAATGCAGCATCTCTTATTTTATTGTATTGAAATTTAGACAAATTTGCACTGATAAGCAGTGATAACGCCTTGTCGTCTTTCATTTTAGTTTTGTTAGCGTTGGAACTGGCTACAGTTTTGTTTTCTCGACCGGTATTTGTAAGATCTTTTAAGATTTTAGAATTATTGATGAGTCCTTCTGCTCTACATTTCATTTGTGCTGCAAACAATAATGCGTTTGTCTCATTTTCATCTCGTAATTTCTCTGTTTTCCTTCTTTTGGACCTTTCGCTGCTGTCTCCAAATTGCTTTTTAGGGGCTCCATGGCTAGTTCGCGTTCGCTTCCTTGGCACCAAAAAACCAATAGAACTGTCTAACCAATTCTTGTACTGGGTCAAAATTTTTCTGGGTCCTCTTAACAGCTTCCCATTTGGTTTTGTAATCAAAAATGAACTTGCACAATTTTTGTTTTTGAGAATTTATTTCATCACTTTCTAATATTTCACCAACTTTCTCGACTAAATCTTCTAATTTAATAGCAGATGTTATATTTTTATAAATTTCTATCATATCTCGCCGTCTTCTGTGTTTTATTTCTCTTGATATACTTCCTGTGAAAAAAAAGATAATTACCTACCAAGGGATTTGGTACAAATCTACCTTTATTATAACCTATTCGGCAAACTTCGGCAGGAAAATCAATGATTAACAGTTGGGTAACATTATGAAGTTTAAGTTGGCGTAATTTTTTTATTGGAACACGACGGAATAATATACTTTTTTTAAAATTTCTCCGATATAACCTGGAAAGTTACCATCTTATACTTCTAATGGTGTTATTGCTAAAATCCTGTCTTAAAACAATATGTTGATGAAACGTATTATCTGTACATACCCCCAGGAACAGATTCCATACTCTTAAAAAATCGTTTTCTGTGCAACGATTACACGGCAATAAAAAACTTGAGCCGTATAATTTTACAGAAAAATTATGTATAGCTTTTCCAACGGGTTTCGAAGTCAGAACCACTCCATTCAAATGTATGACAGCTGTCAGACGATGCGTCATCTATCGTAGGATTAAGATAACAATTGAATACTGGTTTAGTGACTTCTTTCTAAAAACTAATTATGGCCAGCAATTTGGGTTATTTGGCCTTTGTGCGACTGAGTGATACGGCGCATTAACCATCACAATAATCTTCAGGCCCGTGTTGTGACATTGTCACTTGTGTTTATGTCAGGCATCAGAAGGCAGTACTAAATCTTATTCCTCCTTCTGGATGCAATTAAATAGTCTTATTTTTTACCTTTAGGGACCTTAGTCTGATTGTCTGCATCTTTAACATGGTATTCAAAGTGTGCACCCACACCTTTAGAAGACCCTGGAGCCCCTTTATCTACTGTCGGTGGGACAATAATACTCTGGATGGATGCAAGTGCAGCCACCCTTGCATTTACCTCCTGAACCTGGATGTTCGAGAAGGTTTGGATGAGTGTATCTGCATCCAGTCCAGGAGGCACACCACCTAGAGCATGTTTGGCATATACTGCAAATGCCTTAGAGTCATATGTCTTCCCTTTAGCAGTGTATTGCTTTATTGTTTTGGTGATCATTGATTGTCTGACATCCTTGTTTGTCACCCTCTTAGTAGCATTGATTACTGCCACCACAGCACATGCCATATCTGAATTAGCAAGGTACTGCCCCCCAGTTGTAGTGCTTTCGTTTATGATTTTAATAACCATAACCTCCTCTACATTAAGTGCAGCTGCAATTAGAGGGACTGATTCCCTTGAAAAAGTGGCACCACACAATGGGGTCATTAACACTCCTTGCGATGCAGAATATACTAATGCAATGGCCTTACTAAATGTCACCATTGCAAGCATAGCAGCTTGCTTGAATGTGATGATCATTTTCCCATCCTCAACCATATCCTTGTATATAGCTTCTTTAAATGTTGATACTATTACAACCTTGACAGAAATCACATTCTCAGCTTTGGTGTATGGGAATTTGAATCTTATAGCCTTGTCCCCTTTACCCTTCTTTTCAGTACGGATATATGGTCCATACTCATATTTTGTAAACAGTCACAGGCATTGGGTACCAATTATATACTTAGTGTAACATATAAGTTTGCCGTTTCATCACAATATATTTTAAATGCATCGGCATTAATTTCGTAACCACTTGTTAAGGTACGTAGGATTACACAAAACCTTTCAATAAGTCTTTGGTCTACTCCTGTTATATTTGATGTAACAACGGCATTCTTAAAAAATCGTCTTGCACTGTTACCATCATTGGTGTTACCTCCTCCCTGCTTAGGGGTGTCAAGGAGTAGACCAGTCTCCTTCCGGAAGCGATCTATTATATGTTTTTCCTATCTGCAACCCTTTTTTTTTCTTCTGGTGTTCGACTTTGCCATTTCCTATTTTCTTCTTTTTCGTCTAACCTATAACCAATATGTAAGACGCATTCCATCATTCTTATTTGAGCGTGTAATGTAGATAGGCCCCATGAAAATGTTTGTTTATCGCAATGACGTTGCCTAATCTCATCCAGGTTATTCATTAATTTCGACGTAGCGAGACAAATGTAGCATTTTTGAGTTGCCTTGTTTTTTGCTAAAATATTGCAAATTTTGCCATCCACCATGGTTTCCTCAAATTTGTGGTAAATTTGTAGACTCTGTTCATTAATTTGAATGATAGTTGGTGTCAGTTCATTAATTTGGGTCCGCACATTTTTAAACTCTTCTAAAACTGTACTGTCGCTTTCTTTGGTGAATATAAATCTTATGGGTCTACAATATGACGTAGAAGATGGCCGTGGATTTTGCCAAATTACAACTTTTTGTCCGCGTTCGTCGAGTGCAAACAGTTGTAAGGGTACCATAGACGTCATTAAAACATTTGAGTCTTCAAATTTCTCCTTGTTGGCTTTTTGTTTGTATCGACTTTGCCCACCACTTCCATCACAACCCCACTTAAAGATGATAGTAATATCATGAACATTGATTTGCCCATTATCGAAAAAGGACTGCAGCACTTCATTCTGTACAATGCATAACCGCTTGACGATGGCTTTCAACTTGATTTCAGCTAATTCCTCGTCAATTTTGCATTCGCTCTTGGGTGGATAACAAAGCTGTTTACTTTTCTTTATTTCTTCATATGAAGGATAAATCTTTAAACCCTTTCTGAGTGCCGATGTACGGAGGGCTTTATATTTTCTCAAGCTCAACTTCGTCGCATTAATTAAAGCTTCATCAGCAGAATACCTCGGCATCTCTCTATTACGCGTAAAAGCTTTTTTGATATTTGTAGCTCTTGTAGGTGTTGAGAACAACTCATTCAACATAATAGCAGCATCTCTTTTTCCAGATTTTCTTAACTTCGCGCTGGTGGCATGGGTTAACTCACTAAGTGAGTTTTTCTCAACGAAGGAACTTAATTTACGAGCTTTTGTCTTTAAGTTGCTTGTATTAAAATCTTTTTTTCCAGCTTTCTGTGTGCTCTGCTCCTCACTGGTACTTGGTAAATCTTGGTTGCTGATTAACAATCGAACTGTTCAGCCATTGATCGTGTTTATTCAAAAATGTTTTCTTGATGCGGTGACACTGTTTCCATCTTTGATTAAAACCAATTAAAAATTTCAGGCTTTCTAGCCCGATCAGGAGTGTTAAATGAATCTTGCAACTTTTCGAAAAGCTCTTTTCTTGACATTGTTAGTTGTCTCCCTGTAAAACAAAGATATTTTGCTCCCTTAAAAAGGTCTCACGCGAACGTTGCCTACTTGTAGAGGGTTGATGATAATATCTTTAGTGGTAGATAGGGCTGCAAACTTTTTTTGATGAAATAATGTACAGTAAGGTGAGAGAAGGAAAATAAACAGTATTTTTTTGTTTGAATACAATTTTTTTGTGATTCTCGAGCGACTTATCAATCTTGCATCATGTTTGAAAGCATAGTAAGACTGAACACATTATAATAATGTTTTTAAACAGGTTTCATTTATTTTTGGATACCAGTGATGATGCTCATCACAGTATTTTGTGTACTTTGTTTTGATTGAACAGTAAACAGTATTATAGGGCGAAATAAAGTATAATACTGTTTTTAACAGTATGGTTGGTAACCCTAGGTACACATGTCGATAACAATATTCCAAGAAGGTGTTGCGATTTTCCCATTTCAGGCCTATCCACAAAGATGCACCACCCACACAGCCGGCCTGGAACTGTAATATTGTTGCATAAGAACTTATAGGTACTCTAACCGTACAGTGCGACATAAAAGAGTAGAAAATAAATGAGGGCGCCACTATCTTCTATATGACCACACAGCTAGTTAGATTAATTAATTTTGATACTTCAGTATTTTTTCATAATGTATAACTTGGAAAATTTAGGCATAGCATTTATAACAAGCAATGAAATAGGATCTTTGTTCAAGGTCAACTTTATTTAGAAAAAACACTATTCTAATAAACTAAAATCTAAATATTCAACACCCTCAAATTGAGATGTGCTTGCACTTGGTTCTGAACTGGATTCTTCACTGCTTTCTGTATCAAACTCGTCATCACTGCTATCTACACCAACCTGTATGACTAATTCGTCTACGTTATTGTACAATGTCCTCCCACGGTCACAGTAGGTACTCCTTTTAAATTTTTTTTTATACGTTCGCAGCAGTTCTTCCACTTTTGAGGCGTTATTGATTTAAATGCTTCTTCGGTCAGCTCCTTAATATTTTTTGTGCTAACATTCAGTAAAGCAACCTTGCGCTTTGCTAGAGCCCAAATTAATTCGATGGGATTCAGATCACAGTGATAAGGCGGTAGCCTTACCACTGTATGACCGTGTTGACCCAAAATCTCATCAATTTCATACACAGGATCTGGTTTGTTTTTCTTTACCAATGCCAGTAGTGCAGGCTTTCGTAGATTGGGGTCGAAAGACACATTGTTTTCGACTAACCAAAGTCTTAAATCATCAACTTTGTTGGCAGACGTTGGGGCTTTGTTCTTCACGACTCACTATGGCCGAAATAGCCTTAAAGCTGGTCATTAATATTTAATGTGTAAATTAATGTACTATTTTTAAATATATATATATATTGCTATTTATATAATGTAAATATGATTGTCATGCCTCAGAAATTTTAAATTACCTACGGTACCTGAATAAAATAGACTCGACTCGTAAGTAACTATAAAAACTTAACCAAAAATTGCAGCGATTGAATAATATAATCAACACTTCAGGAAAAAGTAAAGGCGATAAAACACCACCTTGTGGGATACCGGCGAGAACTGGACACCAGTCCGAACAACCAGTTTCAATGCAAACACACTACTCACGACCTTAAGGGTATGACTCGAACCAAAAAGTTCCTGCCGGAAATACGTTTAGCGAGCGTAGTATACATAGCAAGAAGTCAAAACCAACAGTATTGAAGGCTTTACTAAAATCCAACTACGTTACGACAGTGATTATTATGATAGTTCATGTTTTTCCTAAAGCTGTCAGTCATCTTGATGTAAGCAAACAAGAATACATAAAAACATTATTTATTCGTCTCCAATTACTGGCATTTTAAGTAATTTAATTGCATCAGCCGCAAGCGGTTTATTGGATTTTCTGGGGGTTTTTCGCAAACTTGTTATGTATGGATCTGATGATATAAGAAGCCTGTAAAATAAATCTTCCATAGTTTTCGAACGGGATATTTTTCTCGTGAAATTCCTGCGGTATAATTTGATATCCTTATTCCTGGATTCTTGGGCTTCCTCAGAGAGAAGTCCTATTGGCACTATCGCGTGCTCAATAATTTGATATCCATGTATGAGAATTCTGTGTACTGTTGTGGGCATTGGGTACCAAGGGTACAGTTTTAAATACAGAACAGCGGTTTTCCAACAGAAGAATTTGAATTTTTCTGTGTCGATTGAAAAACCACTGTTGATGGTAACAAGTATAATCCATAGTCGGTAAATAAGGGCTTTGTTTATTTTCGTGATTTGAGATAAAATTTCGTATTGGCTGAAAAATCGACGCGCAATGTTTCCATCATTGCTACTACCGAAATTTTGCCTGGGTTTGTCTACAACCATGCCTGTTTGAGCCTTAAAACTATCCAGAATCCTTTTCTTTTCTATTTTTATTTTGAATTTGTCTTCGTTTCCTCTAGCTTGCCATTTACATAGTTTTAGCTTATAAGATAAATGTAACAACCATTCAAAAAATCGGATCCAGCAATGAAGAGGTGTCAATCCAAAATGCAAATTACTTAGAGCAATAGGTTCAGATCGACACAAATTAAAGTTATTAAAGTTTTTGGAAGTTAGTCCGCATAGATTACATCTTTGAGCAGATAATGTATTCGTTATCGCATTTATCGCTTTTCCATCAACCATGGTGAGAACTAATCTGTAATCGACTGATAGGGTTATGTTGCCAGAGAGGTGTACTATGGTAGGTCTTAAATCAGTTATTTGATTGGATATATATTCATATTCTTCTTTTAGAACCTTGGTCGTTTCCTGAATGTGCTGCAACCTTATTGGTCTGCAAAACCTAGGCGATGAACATCGCGAGTTTTGCCATAGAGTTTCATATTTTCCATCAGGGTCTCCAGAAATTAATTTGAACCAAGGATGTAAAGAAGATGCTTGCAGCCTGCGCTGACGGATCTTGAAACCCTTGGTTGTATTCGGAATGTCCCGAAGAACCATCAAAACCCCATTTGCATATTAAAATGAGATTTGATGCGCGCATATCAGTGAAGAAAATTTCATCTAAGAGTCTCTTTGTGGTATGGTCAAGAATATCTTGCAAAGGCACTTCAGCTTTTGTTTCCGTCATTAAAATATTTTCAGGATAGCACCGTCCTTTTGCTTTTGTAACAGCATCATAAATGGGGTAGATATTATGACCTTCTTCTAATGCAGCATCTCTTATTTTATTGTATTGAAATTTAGACAAATTTGCACTGATAAGCAGTGATAACGCCTTGTCGTCTTTCATTTTAGTTTTGTTAGCGTTGGAACTGGCTACAGTTTTGTTTTCTCGACCGGTATTTGTAAGATCTTTTAAGATTTTAGAATTATTGATGAGTCCTTCTGCTCTACATTTCATTTGTGCTGCAAACAATAATGCGTTTGTCTCATTTTCATCTCGTAATTTCTCTGTTTTCCTTCTTTTGGACCTTTCGCTGCTGTCTCCAAATTGCTTTTTAGGGGCTCCATGGCTAGTTCGCGTTCGCTTCCTTGGCACCAAAAAACCAATAGAACTGTCTAACCAATTCTTGTACTGGGTCAAAATTTTTCTGGGTCCTCTTAACAGCTTCCCATTTGGTTTTGTAATCAAAAATGAACTTGCACAATTTTTGTTTTTGAGAATTTATTTCATCACTTTCTAATATTTCACCAACTTTCTCGACTAAATCTTCTAATTTAATAGCAGATGTTATATTTTTATAAATTTCTATCATATCTCGCCGTCTTCTGTGTTTTATTTCTCTTGATATACTTCCTGTGAAAAAAAAGATAATTACCTACCAAGGGATTTGGTACAAATCTACCTTTATTATAACCTATTCGGCAAACTTCGGCAGGAAAATCAATGATTAACAGTTGGGTAACATTATGAAGTTTAAGTTGGCGTAATTTTTTTATTGGAACACGACGGAATAATATACTTTTTTTAAAATTTCTCCGATATAACCTGGAAAGTTACCATCTTATACTTCTAATGGTGTTATTGCTAAAATCCTGTCTTAAAACAATATGTTGATGAAACGTATTATCTGTACATACCCCCAGGAACAGATTCCATACTCTTAAAAAATCGTTTTCTGTGCAACGATTACACGGCAATAAAAAACTTGAGCCGTATAATTTTACAGAAAAATTATGTATAGCTTTTCCAACGGGTTTCGAAGTCAGAACCACTCCATTCAAATGTATGACAGCTGTCAGACGATGCGTCATCTATCGTAGGATTAAGATAACAATTGAATACTGGTTTAGTGACTTCTTTCTAAAAACTAATTATGGCCAGCAATTTGGGTTATTTGGCCTTTGTGCGACTGAGTGATACGGCGCATTAACCATCACAATAATCTTCAGGCCCGTGTTGTGACATTGTCACTTGTGTTTATGTCAGGCATCAGAAGGCAGTACTAAATCTTATTCCTCCTTCTGGATGCAATTAAATAGTCTTATTTTTTACCTTTAGGGACCTTAGTCTGATTGTCTGCATCTTTAACATGGTATTCAAAGTGTGCACCCACACCTTTAGAAGACCCTGGAGCCCCTTTATCTACTGTCGGTGGGACAATAATACTCTGGATGGATGCAAGTGCAGCCACCCTTGCATTTACCTCCTGAACCTGGATGTTCGAGAAGGTTTGGATGAGTGTATCTGCATCCAGTCCAGGAGGCACACCACCTAGAGCATGTTTGGCATATACTGCAAATGCCTTAGAGTCATATGTCTTCCCTTTAGCAGTGTATTGCTTTATTGTTTTGGTGATCATTGATTGTCTGACATCCTTGTTTGTCACCCTCTTAGTAGCATTGATTACTGCCACCACAGCACATGCCATATCTGAATTAGCAAGGTACTGCCCCCCAGTTGTAGTGCTTTCGTTTATGATTTTAATAACCATAACCTCCTCTACATTAAGTGCAGCTGCAATTAGAGGGACTGATTCCCTTGAAAAAGTGGCACCACACAATGGGGTCATTAACACTCCTTGCGATGCAGAATATACTAATGCAATGGCCTTACTAAATGTCACCATTGCAAGCATAGCAGCTTGCTTGAATGTGATGATCATTTTCCCATCCTCAACCATATCCTTGTATATAGCTTCTTTAAATGTTGATACTATTACAACCTTGACAGAAATCACATTCTCAGCTTTGGTGTATGGGAATTTGAATCTTATAGCCTTGTCCCCTTTACCCTTCTTTTCAGTACGGATATATGGTCCATACTCATATTTTGTAAACAGTCACAGGCATTGGGTACCAATTATATACTTAGTGTAACATATAAGTTTGCCGTTTCATCACAATATATTTTAAATGCATCGGCATTAATTTCGTAACCACTTGTTAAGGTACGTAGGATTACACAAAACCTTTCAATAAGTCTTTGGTCTACTCCTGTTATATTTGATGTAACAACGGCATTCTTAAAAAATCGTCTTGCACTGTTACCATCATTGGTGTTACCTCCTCCCTGCTTAGGGGTGTCAAGGAGTAGACCAGTCTCCTTCCGGAAGCGATCTATTATATGTTTTTCCTATCTGCAACCCTTTTTTTTTCTTCTGGTGTTCGACTTTGCCATTTCCTATTTTCTTCTTTTTCGTCTAACCTATAACCAATATGTAAGACGCATTCCATCATTCTTATTTGAGCGTGTAATGTAGATAGGCCCCATGAAAATGTTTGTTTATCGCAATGACGTTGCCTAATCTCATCCAGGTTATTCATTAATTTCGACGTAGCGAGACAAATGTAGCATTTTTGAGTTGCCTTGTTTTTTGCTAAAATATTGCAAATTTTGCCATCCACCATGGTTTCCTCAAATTTGTGGTAAATTTGTAGACTCTGTTCATTAATTTGAATGATAGTTGGTGTCAGTTCATTAATTTGGGTCCGCACATTTTTAAACTCTTCTAAAACTGTACTGTCGCTTTCTTTGGTGAATATAAATCTTATGGGTCTACAATATGACGTAGAAGATGGCCGTGGATTTTGCCAAATTACAACTTTTTGTCCGCGTTCGTCGAGTGCAAACAGTTGTAAGGGTACCATAGACGTCATTAAAACATTTGAGTCTTCAAATTTCTCCTTGTTGGCTTTTTGTTTGTATCGACTTTGCCCACCACTTCCATCACAACCCCACTTAAAGATGATAGTAATATCATGAACATTGATTTGCCCATTATCGAAAAAGGACTGCAGCACTTCATTCTGTACAATGCATAACCGCTTGACGATGGCTTTCAACTTGATTTCAGCTAATTCCTCGTCAATTTTGCATTCGCTCTTGGGTGGATAACAAAGCTGTTTACTTTTCTTTATTTCTTCATATGAAGGATAAATCTTTAAACCCTTTCTGAGTGCCGATGTACGGAGGGCTTTATATTTTCTCAAGCTCAACTTCGTCGCATTAATTAAAGCTTCATCAGCAGAATACCTCGGCATCTCTCTATTACGCGTAAAAGCTTTTTTGATATTTGTAGCTCTTGTAGGTGTTGAGAACAACTCATTCAACATAATAGCAGCATCTCTTTTTCCAGATTTTCTTAACTTCGCGCTGGTGGCATGGGTTAACTCACTAAGTGAGTTTTTCTCAACGAAGGAACTTAATTTACGAGTTTTTGTCTTTAAGTTGCTTGTATTAAAATCTTTTTTTCCAGCTTTCTGTGTGCTCTGCTCCTCACTGGTACTTGGTAAATCTTGGTTGCTGATTAACAATCGAACTGTTCAGCCATTGATCGTGTTTATTCAAAAATGTTTTCTTGATGCGGTGACACTGTTTCCATCTTTGATTAAAACCAATTAAAAATTTCAGGCTTTCTAGCCCGATCAGGGGTGTTAAATGAATCTTGCAACTTTTCGAAAAGCTCTTTTCTTGACATTGTTAGTTGTCTCCCTGTAAAACAAAGATATTTTTCAAAACTGCAAATTGCTGCAGCTAAATCTACTTTAATTAAATCTACTCAGCGTTTATTGACACAATAAAAAATATACTATGGCATACAAAGGCATACAAAAGTTTTGGCACTCTAAGGAATACAACGACTTAAAATGATTTTGTGAAATAATCACCATAATTCCACTGACAACCAACGACATATAATTTTAATCGTGGTAACGTAAAAAATATGTAGGTGTATCTACAAACCTGAAGACATTTGCTCCGTTCCAAAAACAAGTAATATATGCACGTACTTTCACAACACAACCCTCACAATGAAGCGGTAGGCTACAACTGCACATCGGCTCTGAGAGAATCAGGTAGAAACCCGTTTTCGAGGTAAAGATAATAAAAAACGCGCGTCCATTGTTCCTATACTTGAACGGTCGGATCGTTAGGCAAGTTAGCTTCCATTATGAAGTATCTATAAGTCCAACTTCCATTCTTGTTTTATACGTATTTTGCACCGCTAGATTTATTAAATAGTACAATGTGCGCCGCGTATGACCTTGTTCATTTTAACCTGCTGCTTTAGCCAAATTTTACACAAAAAATCATAAAACTGTGAAGTAAACAGACACTGCTAACTAGTTTTGACAGCTCGACTACTCACCTCTAGTGTTGCCAGGACGCGGAAACACTTTAGTTCCGAAATAATAAATTTCTACTCTTTTGTGTCGCACTGTATCACTCAGCCTAGTCATGTATATCACACAGCATCCCCAATAATTACCACTATACTCTGACCGTAACACACAGCATAGTCATGTATATCACACAGCATTCCCAATAATTATTACTATACTCTGACCGTAACACACAGCTTAGTCAGGTATATCACACAGCATCCCCAATAATTTATCACTATACTCTGATGGTAACACACAGCTTAGTCAGGTATATCATACAGCATTCCCAATAATTATTACTATACTCTGACCGTAACACACAGCTTAGTCAGGTATATCACACAGCATCCCCAATAAATTATCACTATACTCTGATGGTAACACACAGCTTAGTCAGGTATATCACACAGCATTCCCAATAATAATTATTACTATACTCTAACCGTAACACACAGCTTAGTCAGGTATATCACACAGCATTCCCAATAATTATTACTATACTCTGACCGTAACACACAGCTTAGTCAGGTATATCACACAGCATCCCCAATAATTTATCACTATACTCTGATGGTAACACACAGCTTAGTCAGGTATATCACACAGCATTCCCAATAATTATTACTATACTCTAACCGTAACACACAGCTTAGTCAGGTATATCACACAGCATCCCCAATAATTTATCACTATACTCTGATGGTAACACACAGCTTAGTCAGGTATATCACACAGCATCCCCAATAATTTATCACTATACTCTGACCGTAACACACAGCTTAGTCAGGTATATCACACAGCATTCCCAATAATTATTACTATACTCTGACCGTAACACACAGCTTAGTCAGGTATATCACACAGCTTAGTCAGGTATATCACACAGCTTAGTCAGGTATATCACACAGCAAGCCCAATAATTATTACTATACTCTGACCGTAACACACAGCTTAGTCAGGTATATCACACAGCATCCCCAATAATTTATCACTATACTCTGACGGTAACACACAGCTTAGTTAGGTATATCACACAAACATATTGTGTCAATGCCTACGAGTAGTAGCTAATTTCAGTTTTGTAATCACGTAAGTGCTCGTCGTATCCATCGCGGAATAAGCGGGCAGCAAAACGTTGTCATGATTGAACATTAGTTGAAATTTGTTGAATCCAGTAACGGCATTGAGATGTATTGTTGATACCCCATTATCCCGTGTACTTTCGCTTTCCGTTATTGTGCTAAGACCATTCACTATTGACTCTCTCCTATTGACTCTCTCTACCTTCCCGTTGTTGGACCGTGGGCATGAAACGGTGTTAAGGACGTGTTTAAATTGTTTTTCAGCGGCAAAGCCTTTGAAGTAGCGATTTGTGAATGTTCCCATGGTCCATTATTACGCGCTGCGGGTTTCCGAACTGTTATTATTTCGTTTAGATTTTGGATTGTTTCTATAGAATTTTCTCTTTCTAAAATTTTGGATTAAGTTTTTTTTATTTCTGAATAAGTATTAGGACATGTTAAGCTTCAAGAAAATCAATGATGACATACTGTTACCTTTGGGCAACTCAATATATTGAATATATGGCGGCTAAAAGTAACTTTGATTTGAAAATAATTTTGTTTGGTGTCAAATTATATGTTTTTTAGGATGCTGAGCTCAGAAACATAATTAAAAATAGTATTACGAGATTGGTGCACAAAAAAAAAACATTTCTCAAGCATAAGCAATGTAATTTGTGTAATATTACGAGTATAATAAGGTAATATTCTATTGACATAAAAAGAAAACAATTATTGATCAACACTAACAAAATGGTGTCTAGAAGAAGATCAACCCTTTTTTAATCTATGGAATCTCATTTAAATAGTTTCATCCGGGTTATCATCAATTATATCGTCTGCAATTGGTTCATCAACAGAGTCATCATCCCCTTCCATTTCTACTTTAGAAAACCTTGTCAAATCATTGAAACAGGAACTATTTGTGCATGAACAAAAGATTGTGCACGATAGGCTGGCACTCCTGCAACTACATCGGTTGCTGTTGCATGGCAATATACTTTCACAAGAGCACTTAACCAATTTTAGAATTTCCGTCGGTGCAACTGGGATATTCTCTGGCAAAGTTGTGGGTAGGAGGCATCTCGAGTTTTCATCCTTGTAGAAACCGTAAAGTAGTGGATCTAAATCTGGTGGGTCAGATTCCATTGTGTTTTTCCAAATGCAGGTTTGTAGGTGAGCTCGCTTAAGGTTCTGTTCAAACGCTGCATCTGTTGGTGGCAGTGAGCACAGTTTTTGTAATTGCGATGTTAGCCCACAGTTTGACACGAGCCTCTAAAGTTGTGTTACACTTACTTGCACCATAACATGCGAAAGCCTAGTATTGAATATATCGAGTTGCCCAAAGGTGACAGAATGTCATCATCAATTTTCTTGCAGCCCAGTACCTCCCGTTCCGTTCCGTTCCGGTGACTCATCCAGCCAGCAGTTCTGCTGCAAGGGTGCAAAGACCCGAGACACCGGAGAGCCACGTAGTATATAGGTGGGGTCTGTAGAGAGGCAGCTGCAGGATCGAGGAGTGACAGGAGATTGGAGGCCCACCCGAATTCAAGCATCGTATAGTGAGCATGTAAGGATTAAATAGATACAATAATTTGTGTGTTATAAATATGGATACGCTGCGCTTGGATATGTGGTTTGCTCGGTGATAAATGCAGAGTAATCCACTATAATTTAGTATTCATTTGTAGTCTCGGCCCTGATTGTCATTCGCGTTCCGATTCTGTATCTGTTTCGGGTAGGTTGTAGATTTCTTCTGCTGTCTTTTTTACCAGGAACCTGTCTCCAGAAATTCTTTTCCAGAAGCTTCTGTTTTGTCGTGAAAATGTTACATCTTGGAACAGGGAATTAAGCCAGGTGTATATTGGTCGTCCAGTTTTCCTTCGTGATTCTGCATAGTTGTAGGCTGCGTGAAGCAAGTGGGGTTGTGGTCGCCGTTGAATGTGACAAAAATAAGAAATCCTACGTAACGGTAATTTCTGTAGTCAAATGGTGTGTGGATCTGTTGGTTAGGGGTTTGTTGACGGAAACCTCTATAGATTTTGCGGTTAATACATAATTTGGAGTTGAGGTCAATTTCCCCGTGTGTGTGTTTTATGGTCTGAAATTTAATTTTTCGACCACACTTTTGATTGATTTAAATCTAACTGTTTATGCTTACATGTCATTATGTGGTCTATTTGTGATCTTTTGTTACCTGTTTGCCATGTTACTTTGCATGAATTCCTTCACCAGGTGCTATTTATTACTACGTTGTTTTGTTAGATAAAATCCAATAGGACAGTCCCATTGGAATTGGATTTCTCGCGTAATAATGTTTTACCTATGTATTTATTCTGAATTGATTTTATATCTTCTTTGCCGATGTGTGCATTAAAGTCACCTAGAAATATAGAGTATGAGTTTTTGGGAATCCTACCAAGGAAAGTTCCTATGCTCACAAAATTGTTTGCTGTATGGGATGGCAAGTGGGTATTTATAAAGAATAGTTCAACAGGGCAGTCTCTATGGGAAGTGAAAATTCTAATGTGAATAGCAACAAGATTTACGTTTTTTTTTTGTGAATGTTTAATTTCATGTTTAACCGATTTGCTAATAAGGATTGCTGTTCCCCGGTATTCTTTTGGTTTGGATCCCCCGCTTAGAATCCATGTGTAATTCTCAGATTCATATTCTCAGCTAGCTAAGTGTGTTTCTTGGAGGCCTGCTATTGTTATGTTCCTTTTAGAAAGTTCTTTGCCAATTCTTATTTTGTCTTTTCAGAGTAGCACAACCCCTGACGTTCCACGTGGCTACTAAAAGTGATTCACAGTGTTTACGTTGTAATATAGCCGTAGGAGATGGTTGAATTAGTCTTTGTCCTATAGCCGTAGGAGATGGTTGAATTAGTCTTTGTCCTGTTCCATCTACCAGGTAGTTTTCAATCAAATTTATTTTTGTTGTTCACGATAATGACTGCGGGGAACCTTCGGTAGACGCTGCTGTCGTGCCAGAAGTACACGTCATGTGTTGTGTCAGAGGGCTCTCAGGCTGCAGCTCATGTGTTGGGCATCGGCTAAGGTACTCACGTGATAGTATAAGTTTTGATTCGGGGTCCTGTTTAGTAGTCGTTGTTTATTTTAATTCTGGAAGTTTTGACTTTAAGCCTGCAGTGTTCAATTCCTTTTGTTTTCGATTTGTTGTTAATGTTTCCTTGGAGTTACTATTGATTGAGACGCTGTCATAGTGGTTTCTCTCGTAAAAAATGTGAACGTTTCCGTAACTGGATCGCCCGTTGGTTTGTAAACAATAGTTGTTCCGTTGATGCGATGTACATGTACGTTGACCAAGTAGAATTCAGCCGCTGCTATTACGATATCTTCACCTCCCCAGAACTTGTCATTGAATTGGGGATCAATATAGTTGGAGATTTGCTCTTCTGGGGTCAAGTTTGTGGGATTCGGACTATCAAACGTGTTATTCAGTAACGCTAAATTTATTCTGCTATTGTCCCGGTTTTCAGAGACGAAAGCAGCGAGATCTTGTCGTACCGCCCGGTGATCGAAAGTTAGTCCCATGACGGAATTTATTTGATGTGCAATAGCACGATGGATGCAGTTTCCATCAACCACCATGGATATATTGGTTATTGTATTTGCCATCTGTGTAGTTTGGAACTGCCGGCTCCCTAGAAAAAATAAATTTCTCCGAAAAGAGAGATCAGTATAGAGATTTATTTATCTCCGCTAAAGTTACGACAATATAAGTCACAAAATTTTTGGAATCTTTTGGCTTCGCATGTGTTTGGGTCGACTTATTTTTTGTTTGCTATGTTGTTACTGGATGCTTCTTTTGTAAGCTACCCTTTTAAATTGTTTTACTATGCTTGGCTTTTGTAATGTTTTACTGCCCGTGATTTGCCAGAAATGTTCGGGATGTTTTAAGGAATAAGACACGGTTTAACGAATGATTTACTTACGTTTTAGCCAGACATGTTAAGATTTAAATCTGTACGAATGGATATTTGTAACTAGTTTTGTATGATTGAATATGTACATTCATTAGGTAGTTGATTCGTGATGGATGACTTTAAAGTAAATTTCCTGTGAGAACACTGGTAATTTTAAATTACATAAATACATACAATCTATTTCATATATACATAAACACGTGGTTTAGATGCGCCTAGTTTTACTGCTGACTTGGTTTTCCTGGAACAAGTTTTATATGGATAGTATTAAATGTAAGATTAAGCATTGGGGTATACGGGTTGTGTATGTTTGCTTGTCCAACACCAATAGCTTGATCTCGACCTGGGTTGACAAAATGTTCTACCAAACACCACCGTATACTTTGCCTACAACTTGAAAAGATCTCACCAAATTTGAACTGCTCGCCACTAATCACTCTTTCAGCGACCGGCGCCTCGGTGTAGTATACACTGATCAACGTTCAACCGGCACCCAATTAACTTAACACAGCACTATAATCCAGTTTTATATTTAGAAAGTACTATTTGCCGACTTCAAATCGAACTGGTCAAAACAAAAATCTATTGTTCTTCACTTTGGCCTCAATTGAACAAAGGCACAGTAGAGCTGGCTCTGAGCAGGGCTTTGCGCCACGTGTACTGTACACGACTTCTTTTCTTGCAGCCCAGTACCTCCTTGTATTTATTCAGAAGTAAAAAAAACTTAATCCAAACTTTTTGGGTTTCTACAAAATATATTGTTTGGCAACCGGACTATAGCGAACGCGAATTTTGTAAACGAGTCTACGGTAACTAAGATAGTGATGCTCTTCCCTGCTCGTAATGACACAGGTGAAGTACGCTACCGGATGCGAAAATCCTACCGAAGCGAAGTTTGCTCGAATATGGGTGTAGCTCTGCTTTCGCGGACGCGTCGTAAACTCGTAAATAACAAGCACAGGATTTTTTTGTGTCTCGAATGCTTCGAGCATTTGTCCCCATTCCCATGTGGCACCTTTTTTTGTAAGATCGGTCAGTGGTCGTGCGATTTCAGCGAAGCCCCTAATAAACTTTCGAAAATAAGACGTCAAGTTAAGCCTAAGTTCAGTTAATTATCGTATCTTAGTTCATTGTGTACATTTTTAACGGCTCGTCGTAATGTTTGTTTAATTTCCTGAATTTCTGTATCCCTTGAGAATGGTGTATTAACCGAAACCGGTCGGGATTAACGTGTAAACCTTAAAATTAAAAGCAGTGAAACAAGTACAAGTGAATTTAATTGTGATGTGACTATCTTAGTTAATTTTAATTAAGTTAATTATAGTATTTTATGCATATTCTTGGGTTATTTTTCTTTGTACTCGAAATCGCAATTTATTTTTGTCGAATTGGTTTTCGATCTCCCGTGTGTTTAGAAGTTTAACAGAGTCGACTGTCGTAACGAGGCTTACCCCTGGGTGATTTATCAATGGCAGCCCTAAAATCATATCTATCCCATCGAGTTTTATATCTACGACCTACGCACTGCTTTCGAGAGACAGGTTGTCGATATATATTTTAAAATCAACTTTCCCTAGCGATTGCAAATTTACTACCGTGCAGGGTATTATTTTAAAAAATAGTACCTGTACCAAGTCTAAGGTTTATATTTCATTATTATGCCCAAAAAGGTTTATCAATGGCAGCCCTAAAATCATATCTATCCCATCGAGTTTTATATCTACGACCTACGCACTGCTTTCGAGAGACAGGTTGTCGATATATATTTTAAAATCAACTTTCCCTAGCGATTGCAAATTTACTACCGTGCAGGGTATTATTTTAAAAAATAGTACCTGTACCAAGTCTAAGGTTTATATTTCATTATTATGCCCAAAAAGGTTTATAGTCTGGCATGTATTTAGTTAATAGAGCTGAAAATCTCTGTGTTAAATAGAAAAAGAACTAAGGCATCCATTTCACATTTACATCTCATTTATTTCTTACTGTGAGACACGTATCTCTTCACACACTGGTACCAATTTGGCTCATTTTGCTTGACGCACTGTGAAAGCAGTGGGTAGAAGCCAAAATACTTGCCGCAGTTACTCCCCAACTAATATACTATTCAGATCACACTATTTCAAAAAAGTGATCTGGGCTTTGTAATTGGTCATCCTACCGCTCTCCCGTGTGTTACAGGTTCACTTGACAAGATAACTCGGGGTCGAATATGCAAAGTCTAAATTAAGGAGATGAAAATAAAGTTGAGCACTACCCTATATGACTTGAGGGTTGCCAGAGAACTCAATAACCAGCTCTGTTATAAGAGAAAGACGGTAATAAAAAATATTTTGGTATTTCCATTGCCACTTTATTATCATTAGGATAAAAACTAATAATCACCTCTATCAAAAGTCAATAGAGTCTGCAATTGCCCTTGTTCATGTACATTAAATTCGAATTGTGGATACTAATTTAAATGAGACTTGGTGATTTGGTATTTTTAGTCTTCCTAAAATTAACTTGGTTTGGTTTTGACGCCACGACTTTTGGTTCGGTACGAGAAAAAAAGATGTAGGTACCTTGAATTTTCACCAAAAGCTCGCATCATTTTTCTAATTGCACCCTGCAACCTGCACCCCTCATCCGAGTGGCCAGCGACCAGAGAGGGTGTCCTTTTTTTTTTTTTTTCAATTCTTTATTAATCCCAAATACACAAAACTACAAACTTAATTATGTAGCCACTAACGAAAACCAGAAGGTTTATCTGTAGTGGCGGCGCTCGTATATGCTTATTTATGTTTAATACATACAATTTCTATGATAATTATATAATTTTATGTAGTTGAACCTTTAATAAGGAAGTTTTTCATCTTATTAATATACTTAGAACTATTGATATACAGATTCTGAAGGTCCTTTGGAAACTCATTGACCGTCATTGGCAAGACGTACATCCAGGTTCTAGTACCATATACATTGTTATATCCAGGTAGTACAAATGAGGGCGTATAACTCAGTTTACGCAATCTACAATGACGTTTATTATTTTGCAAAAACACTTTGTTACCGTCTTCTTCGATGAGTGTAGTTAATTTAATCTTGTCATAAACGTCTAAAATTCTGCAGTACTGGAATAAATAACTTTTGTTTTCCTTATATTCTAATACAATTTTATTAGGAACAATTACTTTTATAATACTCCTTTGTAGTTTGTAAATGTTTTCGAGGTAGGTTTTATAAGTCTTGCCGTAGCTACTTAGGCCATATCCTATTACCGAATCAGCCATGGCCATATAAATTAATCTTAATATACTAACTGGTACTTTATATTTTAGTATGGCAAATTTACTGAGCAGTGCTCTCAACTTATTGCACACATGTTGAATATGTGGTCCCCAGTTAAAACGTTCATCTATGATAAGCCCTAAGTACTTGTGTTGCTTGACCACCTCTAACGATGTGCAATTACAGTTATTATTTTTTGCATGGAAACAATGATGCTCGTGCGCGACGATGTGAGGTTTAGTATCCGCATTATTATGAGATGAATGTATGTGTACTAACTTAGTTTTGTTTGAGTTGATGACCAGGCCCGCGTCGTGTGCCCATTTGCTAATCAAGTCATAATTATTTTGTATGATCTTTTCTGCTATTTTAATATCACTATGAGCGACAACCAGGCACGTGTCGTCTGCAAATTGGTAAACATTACCGTTGGTAATAATATTACACATGTCATTGACATAAAACAAATATTCCAGGGGGGCTAAAATTGACCCCTGTGCAGATCCTACCTCAGTAGGTATCATATCACTAAGCTCTTCTTGTATTTTTACTGCTGTGAAGCGATTTTTGTGATAATTTTTTATGCATTTCAATAGTGCCCCCTGAATACCATCCTGCTCTAATTTTTTGTATAACGTTTCATACCTAATGGTTTCAAACGCCTTACTAAAATCGATAAAAATCGTTAGGACATGTTTTTTGTTGTTAAGGTGCTGATTGACTTCGTTAGTGAATTTGGATAGTAATTAGGATGTACTTTTCTTGTTTTGAAAGCCATACTGGTTGTTATTGATGATTCCGTTTTTTTGTATATATTTATTTATTTGTGTCCCGAAGTACCTTTCCACAATTTTATCAATGCTTGATAAAATTGTAATAGGCCTGTAATTGTTTATGTCGTTTTTAGTGCCTTTTTTGAATATAGGTCTTATTGATACCTACCTTTAGTTTGTCGGGGTATAGTGTCGTTTCAATACACTGATTTATCAAGTGCGTAATGATTGGAATAAACTCTTTACTTATGTTTTTTATATCAGATACTCTAATGCCATCTATACCGGGACTTTTTTTTGTATTCATATGTTTTATGATTTTCTCCGTGATTTCATTACTAGCCTTATATATTTTTATACATCTATCTGTTATATTTAAATGATTGTTGTTTTCAAGGAGCGGTATTTTACAATTTATACAGATTTTTTTGACATTATGACTAAATTCCTTAGCAAACTGATTGGTTATGATATTTACATCCGTTTTAAAAGCCTTAATTATTATTTCATCGATTGATTTCGTAATTTTACCACATAGACGATTTATTATTTGCCAAACCTTTTTTGTATTTTTAAAGTTACTACTGATTTCCTGTTTTGTATAATTATTTTTTATTAAATTAGTATAAGCTCTCGTTTTGTTTCTGTAATTATTATATATGAATCTATTTTTAGCATTGCTTTGATCTTTTTTCCATATTTTGTACAGTTCATCTCTTTTTTTACACATAGTTATAAGTTTTTTATCTACCCACTTACATATTTTTCTTTTTCCTGTGCAATTTACTGTTGTTTTGTATTTACACTTATTATAAGCCAAGGTAAATTGATCTAAAATAAAGTTAAGTATATCGTTTGGGTTTTTCATTTCCAAAGCCATGCTCCAGTCTATGTTTTGTAGTTCAATATTTAGTCTCTGGTTAGCAAGATTAGTAATGGTTTTATTTACTTGTGGTGCGGAAGGCACAAACGTGTTATCTTTTATCAGACAACCGGTTATACAGTGATCGGCCGGGGTTTCCAAATTCAAGACCTATTTCGCTTAGTTTATTTAAATACTGGTTCCTACAGTCATCATACTTTTTAATATCGATATTCATATCACCCAAAATTATGTAATCATTTTTTAGCGAGTATTTTTTATTTATTTTCGATAGTTCTTCCACGAATAGCGTTTTCGTCGTCGTCGTCGTCGTCGTCGTCGTCGTCGTCGTCGTCGTCGTCGTCGTCGTCGTCGTCGTCGTCGTCGTCGTCGTCGTCGTCGTCGTCGTCGTCGTCGTCGTCGTCGTCGTCGTCGTCGTCGTCGTCGTCGTCGTCGTCGTCGTCGTCGTCGTCGTCGTCGTCGTCGTCGTCGTCGTCGTCGTCGTCGTCGTCGTCGTCGTCGTCGTCGTCGTCGTCGTCGTCGTCGTCGTCGTCGTCGTCGTCGTCGTCGTCGTCGTCGTCGTCGTCGTCGTCGTCGTCGTCGTCGTCGTCGTCGTCGTCGTCGTCGTCGTCGTCGTCGTCGTCGTCGTCGTCGTCGTCGTCGTCGTCGTCGTCGTCGTCGTCGTCGTCGTCGTCGTCGTCGTCGTCGTCGTCGTCGTCGTCGTCGTCGTCGTCGTCGTCGTCGTCGTCGTCGTCGTCGTCGTCGTCGTCGTCGTCGTCGTCGTCGTCGTCGTCGTCGTCGTCGTCGTCGTCGTCGTCGTCGTCGTCGTCGTCGTCGTCGTCGTCGTCGTCGTCGTCGTCGTCGTCGTCGTCGTCGTCGTCGTCGTCGTCGTCGTCGTCGTCGTCGTCGTCGTCGTCGTCGTCGTCGTCGTCGTCGTCGTCGTCGTCGTCGTCGTCGTCGTCGTCGTCGTCGTCGTCGTCGTCGTCGTCGTCGTCGTCGTCGTCGTCGTCGTCGTCGTCGTCGTCGTCGTCGTCGTCGTCGTCGTCGTCGTCGTCGTCGTCGTCGTCGTCGTCGTCGTCGTCGTCGTCGTCGTCGTCGTCGTCGTCGTCGTCGTCGTCGTCGTCGTCGTCGTCGTCGTCGTCGTCGTCGTCGTCGTCGTCGTCGTCGTCGTCGTCGTCGTCGTCGTCGTCGTCGTCGTCGTCGTCGTCGTCGTCGTCGTCGTCGTCGTCGTCGTCGTCGTCGTCGTCGTCGTCGTCGTCGTCGTCGTCGTCGTCGTCGTCGTCGTCGTCGTCGTCGTCGTCGTCGTCGTCGTCGTCGTCGTCGTCGTCGTCGTCGTCGTCGTCGTCGTCGTCGTCGTCGTCGTCGTCGTCGTCGTCGTCGTCGTCGTCGTCGTCGTCGTCGTCGTCGTCGTCGTCGTCGTCGTCGTCGTCGTCGTCGTCGTCGTCGTCGTCGTCGTCGTCGTCGTCGTCGTCGTCGTCGTCGTCGTCGTCGTCGTCGTCGTCGTCGTCGTCGTCGTCGTCGTCGTCGTCGTCGTCGTCGTCGTCGTCGTCGTCGTCGTCGTCGTCGTCGTCGTCGTCGTCGTCGTCGTCGTCGTCGTCGTCGTCGTCGTCGTCGTCGTCGTCGTCGTCGTCGTCGTCGTCGTCGTCGTCGTCGTCGTCGTCGTCGTCGTCGTCGTCGTCGTCGTCGTCGTCGTCGTCGTCGTCGTCGTCGTCGTCGTCGTCGTCGTCGTCGTCGTCGTCGTCGTCGTCGTCGTCGTCGTCGTCGTCGTCGTCGTCGTCGTCGTCGTCGTCGTCGTCGTCGTCGTCGTCGTCGTCGTCGTCGTCGTCGTCGTCGTCGTCGTCGTCGTCGTCGTCGTCGTCGTCGTCGTCGTCGTCGTCGTCGTCGTCGTCGTCGTCGTCGTCGTCGTCGTCGTCGTCGTCGTCGTCGTCGTCGTCGTCGTCGTCGTCGTCGTCGTCGTCGTCGTCGTCGTCGTCGTCGTCGTCGTCGTCGTCGTCGTCGTCGTCGTCGTCGTCGTCGTCGTCGTCGTCGTCGTCGTCGTCGTCGTCGTCGTCGTCGTCGTCGTCGTCGTCGTCGTCGTCGTCGTCGTCGTCGTCGTCGTCGTCGTCGTCGTCGTCGTCGTCGTCGTCGTCGTCGTCGTCGTCGTCGTCGTCGTCGTCGTCGTCGTCGTCGTCGTCGTCGTCGTCGTCGTCGTCGTCGTCGTCGTCGTCGTCGTCGTCGTCGTCGTCGTCGTCGTCGTCGTCGTCGTCGTCGTCGTCGTCGTCGTCGTCGTCGTCGTCGTCGTCGTCGTCGTCGTCGTCGTCGTCGTCGTCGTCGTCGTCGTCGTCGTCGTCGTCGTCGTCGTCGTCGTCGTCGTCGTCGTCGTCGTCGTCGTCGTCGTCGTCGTCGTCGTCGTCGTCGTCGTCGTCGTCGTCGTCGTCGTCGTCGTCGTCGTCGTCGTCGTCGTCGTCGTCGTCGTCGTCGTCGTCGTCGTCGTCGTCGTCGTCGTCGTCGTCGTCGTCGTCGTCGTCGTCGTCGTCGTCGTCGTCGTCGTCGTCGTCGTCGTCGTCGTCGTCGTCGTCGTCGTCGTCGTCGTCGTCGTCGTCGTCGTCGTCGTCGTCGTCGTCGTCGTCGTCGTCGTCGTCGTCGTCGTCGTCGTCGTCGTCGTCGTCGTCGTCGTCGTCGTCGTCGTCGTCGTCGTCGTCGTCGTCGTCGTCGTCGTCGTCGTCGTCGTCGTCGTCGTCGTCGTCGTCGTCGTCGTCGTCGTCGTCGTCGTCGTCGTCGTCGTCGTCGTCGTCGTCGTCGTCGTCGTCGTCGTCGTCGTCGTCGTCGTCGTCGTCGTCGTCGTCGTCGTCGTCGTCGTCGTCGTCGTCGTCGTCGTCGTCGTCGTCGTCGTCGTCGTCGTCGTCGTCGTCGTCGTCGTCGTCGTCGTCGTCGTCGTCGTCGTCGTCGTCGTCGTCGTCGTCGTCGTCGTCGTCGTCGTCGTCGTCGTCGTCGTCGTCGTCGTCGTCGTCGTCGTCGTCGTCGTCGTCGTCGTCGTCGTCGTCGTCGTCGTCGTCGTCGTCGTCGTCGTCGTCGTCGTCGTCGTCGTCGTCGGCGTCGTCGTCGGCGCGGCAGCGGCGGCGGCGGCGGCGGCGTCTGTGAATTTTACAAAGCGACTGACTGTTGTCGATATAAGTACGTTAACGTACAGGAAAATTTGGTTTCCCAAAGAAAAGTATCTTCATCAGTTAGCCCCATGCATCTATGAAGATGAATGCAAACAAGAGAATCTAATATAGAACTATATTACTGGGTACACATACTGCTCTGAAGGGGTGTCTTATATTTATTCTTTAAAATCCTCAGCTTTAGCCCGGCGAAGGTTTTACAGGTTAGCGGTATTTGGGAAACCAATTTTTCCTGTACGTTAACGTACTTATATCGACAACAGTCAGTCGCTTTGTAAAATTCAAAGTACTTCTATATCTTTCGGTTCCTTGAGCATGAAAAACTTCAAGACATAGACATAGACATAGACATATATTTATTAGTAATATTCATTACAGGTCATTCATAAGATGCGTTTGTCACACATACAATAGTAGGAGGTTACACGATATTGTGTAGCCGTACTAAATATTATACTATTAACACGTAATATGTAAATAAATAAAACTACAAATAATTAAATTACATTGTTACAAGAATAACAAAATTCAATGTCACTTAAAATAGTAGATGTCAATAGATTTAAACTAACAATAGTTTAAAAATTCGTTATATGAGTAGAACGCCTTCTCGACTAGCCAGTTCTTTAGTTTTTTTGTAAATATAAATAGACTAGGTGCGGCTTTTATATCTTCAGGTAGATTGTTATAAACAGTTGGTCCCATTACTTCAATAGATTTCCCCGTTTTTGCTAACCTACGCTTCACATTCGCTAGTTTGTTGCCGTGTCTCGTGTCGTATTTGTGACAGTCTCCGAGTTTCGGGTATTTATCCAAGCTTTCTCTGGCGTACAGAGCTACTTGCAGAATAAGTAGGGATGGCATGGTGAGGATATGAAGCGCTATAAAGTGGGGCTTGGCGTGATCGTCCCACGGCACACGTACGATTGCTCGCACAGCTCGTTTTTGAAGACGGAACACACGCTCCCAGTTTGCAGCGCGTCCCCACAAGTCGATGCCGTACTGTAGCAGAGACTGTACAGAGGCGAAATAACATGCGCGAACAGATTCGCGCGGCAAACATGATGAAAGGCGACTGAGCGCAAAACATGCTCCCGCCAGTCTACCGCAGAGTCTGTCGATATGAGAGTTCCAAGTTAATGCATTGTCAATGTGAAATCCTAGAAATGGTGCAGAATCTACCTGAGATATAAGAGTATTGTTAACGGTAACTATTAGCTTGTCTTTCTTACGACCTGATAGGTCGAATGATACGAAATTCGTTTTCGTCAAGTTCAGAGCTAGACCATTAACACGGAACCAGTCACAGAGTTGGTTGGTTACGTTGTTTAGGCGATGCTCTAATTCTTTATATGTAGGAGCTGTTATTACCACTGCTACATCGTCAGCGAACATGTACACCTCAGAGTCAATTATGGCGTTTGGTAGGTTTCAAGCATTTGGCCACTGCTTTACAGGGTAGAACTACTGTTGAAGTCATTTAAAATTAACTTCTCCAAATTTCATTAGCTCATTGGGGTGCAAATGTTTATAACTTAAGAACTTATTAAAAATTATGTAACTAAAATTATGCTTAATTTCTTATTTTTCTCGATCTTGTTGTGAGTGGTCGTTGCCAACCCTTCAGAGCAGTATGTGTTCTCAAATCTATAGTACTTTTTTAGATTTTTTTGTGTGCATTTATCTTCATAAACGCATAGGGCTAACTGATGAAGATACTTTTTAGCCAAGGCATGAAGAGCCTCTATAAGCGCACCATAAAACTGTGCCAGCTTATCCTTACGTTTATCCTTCAAAATCCTCAGTTTTAGCCCGGCGAAGGTTTCTTCAGTGTAGCAGTTTTTAGGGAACTAATTTTTCATGTACGTTAACGTACTTTAAGCGACAACAGTCAGTTGCTTTGTAAAAGTCACAGAACTTGTATATCTTTTGGTTCCTTGGGCATGAAAAATTTCTAGCCAGTCGGCCACTGCTTTACAGGGTAGAGCTACCGTTGAAGTCATTTAAAATTAACTTTACCAAATTTCATTAGCTCACTGGGGTTGGGGTTACCAGGCCTAAAAAATAAAAATCCTGCCTGGCAAGTCCAAAAACCCTGATTTAAAAAAAAAATCCGGCCATATGTATAAAATAAAAATACTATTATTTAATAACGTTTTTATTTATTCTTTTATTTTTGGTTGCTAGCAACCGCTTTCAAAAAGTTGGATTTGCCTACTATTTCACTGTGAAATTGTTCGCACGTCACGTGTTTGTAGTTGTATTGCGTAAGCAATATTGCTCTCACGGACTCCACTGAAAGTCTATTTCTTTCCTTAGTCCACTGAGCAGTCATTAGAGAAAAGACTCGCTCTACATTTGCGTTGTGTGGCAAAATACTAAAGAAATACTGGCAGATCTTCAAAAACTCTGAAACTCTGGAGCTGTCGTTAATTGTATTAAAAAAAATACACCATTGCTTCTCAGCAAGCTCTTCATAAAAATCGTTCTGTTGAGTGTTCAGAAAATTCTTGAGCAGACAGAACTCTTCAAATAGTTTCGCGTCATCTATAGGAATTCCTTTGTCCCTTAAAAACACTAGAGCGTCTGTAATTTTTTCAAATTGTAGATCCTTCTTTAAACTTATCCATTCAAAGCATTTGAAGGACTGTAATGGTGTTATCCAAAGGGATATGTAGTTGATGCATTCTTCGTACATTCGCTTTATTTCGCTATTTATTCTCATTTGGTCAGCTTCGGCAATGTTGCGTTTCTCAAAAAGCTCTCGTACTTTTAAAGGGATAAAATTTTGCTCGATTCTTTGATTGAGTGACTCTGTCGTACTATTCAATGCACAGAGCACTTCGGCGATTGAGTTTTTCTCTTTTTCGAGAGAAGCAATCCTTGCATGAAATATAGCCATTAAAGAATGCAGATAGAACAAGTATATTTCACTAGTTTCATTTTCGAAAAACTTTTTAATCAGAACAGGTACTTTTTCTGTCGTTGTGAAAAACTTTTTCAATGGCTCGTATAGTTTAAGAATCCATTCTATAGCTGGAAATAGACTAAGCCATCTTGTCTTGCTGTGGTAAAGAAGTTTTTCATAGTTTATGTCGATGTAGCTGCACAATTCTTTGAGCTTTTCTGTTCGGATAGTGTATACCGAAAAATGATTAAAGATTTTCATCACTAATGATTCTGCGTCAATCTCTAACAAATCGGTTGCGTGGCGTATAGCATTATGTAAGATATGAGCAGGACATCCAACACCTACTATTTCTTGCTCTAGGTGCCGGTTCAAATGGGTGATAACGTTGTTTCCCTCATTTCGTGTAACACCTCCAAAGTTGACATTAGCATTATCACCCGTAAAAGAAACACATTTGCCTTTCAAATTGTATTTTTCAAGAGTCGCAAGAAGATAATTTGCAATAGTCAAAGAAGTCTCATTTTCCAAAGATGTTAACTCTAGCATCTTGCTTTCCATGCCAGTATTCCAGTCAAAATATTGAATGATTATCGGAAATATTTTATCAGCATTGTGGTTACTGGCATCGGTTGAAAACCCGAAAAATACTATGTCTTCAAGTTTTTCAAGAAGGATTTCGATAGTATACGGCGCGATGACATTATTAATAATAGCCTCTGTTTTGGTCCTCGCGCAGGCAAGATATTTTGCCAAATCTGAATCTTGAAACAGTTTTTTTAATAACTGCGAAGTACAGTCCATACTTTTGTATGATTGGTGGTGTTTAACCTCATGAAAAGCGAGCGTGGCATCAACAGCACTACTTCTATTACCTTTTTGGGTTACAAAAGAATCAATCTTACTTGTACTGGCACACAATCGGTTCTTCTTGAGGTGCTTTTCCGTTTTCAAGTGTTTTTCTATGTCAGCTCCACCTTTGTATCCAATCGATACAAAACAATCACAAATAGTGCACTTCACTTCTTGCTCATTCCTGCCATCAGTAAAAGAAGGATATTTAGATTTTAGCACATCCGTGAATTTGCACCGTTTTTTATTTGCGGAAGCTATTGTTGTGAAGCACGCGACGACGCAAACACAACGAAATAATGCAACCAATCATTCAATTAAATTAAGTTACGAGAGTGACAAAGACGCAGTTATTAGTGTTTGTTTACAATAATTATTTGCGGTGCGTGCGAGTGCGAGGGTAGCATGGTAGCGGGGCGCGGCCACCCCCCGCCCGCCCGCTCTTGGCCCTACATCGCGCGTAGGCGGCGCGCGCGCTGTTTTGTCCAGCCAGTGCCGCTCCCATCGCTCAAGCTGGAGGACGTGTATGTTAAAAATCCGGTCTGACGTAAAATCCGGGCGGAGTCCGGTCTAACACCTAAAAATCCGGTCAAGACCGGCTTTATCCGGTCAGATGGTAACCCTAATTGGGGTGCAAATGTTTATAACTTAAGAACTTATTATCAAGATATGTTACAAAAATTATGCTTTATTCCTTATTTTTCCCGTTCTTGTTGTGAATGGTCATTGACACCCCTTCAGAGCAGTATGTGTACCCAGTAATATAGTTCTCTATTAGATTCTCTTGTTTGCATTCATCTTCATAAATGCATAGGGCTAACTGATGAAGATACTTTTCAGACAAGGCATCAAAAGCCTCTATAAGTGCTATACCATGAAACTGTGCCAGCTCATCCTTATATTTATTCTTTAAAATCCTCAGCTTTAGCCCGGCGAAGGTTTTACAGGGTAGCGGTATTTGAGAAACCAATTTTTCCTGTACGTTAACGTACCTATATCGACTACAGTCAGTCGCTTTGTAAACTTCACAGATCTTCTATATCTTTCGGTTCCTTGAGCATGAAAAACTTCAAGCATTTGGCCACTGCTTTACAGGGTAGAACTACTGTTGAAGGTCATTTAAAATTAACTTCTCCAAATTTCATTATCTCATTGGGGTGCAAATGTTTATAACTTAAGAACTTATTAAAAATTATGTAACTAAAATTATGCTTAATTTCTTATTTTTCTCGTTCTTGTTGTGAGTGGTCGTTGCCAACCCTTCAGAGCAGTATGTGTTCTCAAATCTATAGTACTTTTTTAGATTTTTTTGTGTGCATTTGTCTTCATAAACGCATAGGGCTAACTGATGAAGATACTTTTTAGCCAAGGCATGAAGAGCCTCTATAAGCGCACCATAAAACTGTGCCAGCTTATCCTTACGTTTATCCTTCAAAATCCTCAGTTTTAGCCCGGCGAAGGTTTCTTCAGTGTAGCAGTTTTTGGGGAACAAATTTTTCATGTACGTCAACGTACTTTAAGCGACAACAGTCAGTTGCTTTGTAAAAGTCACAGAACTTGTATATCTTTTGGTTCCTTGGGCATGAAAAATTTCAAGCCAGTCGGCCACTGCTTTACAGGGTAGAGCTACCGTTGAAGTCATTTAAAATTAACTTCACCAAATTTCATTAGCTCATTGGGTGGCAAATGTTTATAACTTAAGAACTTATTATCAAAATATGTTACAAAAATTATGCTTTATTCCTTATTTTTCCCGTTATTGTTGTGAATTGTCATTGACACCCCTTCAGAGCAGTATGTGTACCCAGTAAAAAAGAAGAAAAAAAGAAAATGGAATTTATTGCCAAACAAAACACATGAAACAAAATTTAAAATCCTCAGCTTTAGCCCGGCGAAGGTTTTACAGGGTAGCGGTATTTGGGAAACCAATTTTTCCTGTACGTTTACGTACCTATATCGACTACAGTCAGTCGCTTTGTAAAATTCACAGACCTTCTATATCTTTCGGTTCCTTGAGCATGAAAAACTTCAAGCATTTGGCCACTGCTTTACAGGGTAGAACTACTGTTGAAGTCATTTAAAATTAACTTCTCCAAATTTCATTAGCTCATTGGGGTGCAAATGTTTATAACTTAAGAACTTATTGAAAAATTATGTAACTAAAATTATGCTTAATTTCTTATTTTTCTCGTTCTTGTTGTGAGTGGTCGTTGCCAACCCTTCAGAGCAGTATGTGTTTTCAAATATATAGTACTTTTTTAGATTTTTTTGTGTGCATTTATCTTCATAAACGCATAGGGCTAACTGATGAAGATACTTTTTAGCCAAGGCATGAAGAGCCTCTATAAGCGCACAATAAAACTGTGCCAGCTTATCCTTACGTTTATCCTTCAAAATCCTCAGCTTTAGCCCGGCGAAGGTTTTACAGGGTAGTGGTATTTGGGAAACCAATTTCTTCTGTACGTTTACGTACCTATATCGACTACAGTCAGTCGCTTTGTAAAATTCACAGACCTTCTATATCTTTCGGTTCCTTGAGCATGAAAAACTTCAAGCATTTGGCCACTGCTTTACAGGGTAGAACTACTGTTGAAGTCATTTAAAATTAACTTCTCCAAATTTCATTAGCTCATTGGGGTGCAAATGTTTATAACTTAAGAACTTATTGAAAAATTATGTAACTAAAATTATGCTTAATTTCTTATTTTTCTCGTTCTTGTTGTGAGTGGTCGTTGCCAACCCTTCAGAGCAGTATGTGTTTTCAAATATATAGTACTTTTTTAGAATTTTTTGTGTGCATTTATCTTCATAAACGCATAGGGCTAACTGATGAAGATACTTTTTAGCCAAGGCACGAAGAGCCTCTATAAGCGCACCATAAAACTGTGCCAGCTTATCCTTACGTTTATCCTTCAAACTCCTCAGTTTTAGCCCGGCGAAGGTTTCTTCAGTGTAGCCGTTTTTGGGGAACAAATTTTTCATGTACGTTAACGTACTTTAAGCGACGACAGTCAGTTGCTTTGTAAAAGTCACAGAACTTGTATATCTTTTGGTTCCTTGGGCATGAAAAATTTCAAGCCAGTCGGCCACTGCTTTACAGGGTAGAGCTACCGTTAAAGTCATTTAAAATTAACTTCACCAAATTTCATTAGCTCATTGGGGTGCAAATGTTTATAACTTAAGAACTTATTATCAAAATATGTTACAAAAATTATGCTTTATTCCTTATTTTTTCCGTTCTTGTTGTGAATGGTCATTGACACCCCTTCAGAGCAGTATGTGTACCCAGTAATATAGTTCTCTATTAGATTCTCTTGTTTGCATTCATCTTCATAAATGCATAGGGCTAACTGATGAAGATACTTTTCAGACAAGGCATCAAAAGCCTCTATAAGTGCTATACCATGAAACTGTGCCAGCTCATCCTTATATTTATTCTTTAAAATCCTCAGCTTTAGCCCGGCGAAGGTTTTACAGGGTAGCGGTATTTGGGAAACCAATTTTTCCTGTACGTTTACGTACCTATATCGACTACAGTCAGTCGCTTTGTAAAATTCACAGACCTTCTATATCTTTCGGTTCCTTGAGCATGAAAAACTTCAAGCATTTGGCCACTGCTTTACAGGGTAGAACTACTGTTGAAGTCATTTAAAATTAACTTCTCCAAATTTCATTATCTCATTGGGGTGCAAATGTTTATAACTTAAGAACTTATTAAAAATTATGTAACTAAAATTATGCTTAATTTCTTATTTTTCTCGTTCTTGTTGTGAGTGGTCGTTGCCAACCCTTCAGAGCAGTATGTGTTCTCAAATCTATAGTACTTTTTTAGATTTTTTTGTGTGCATTTGTCTTCATAAACGCATAGGGCTAACTGATGAAGATACTTTTTAGCCAAGGCATGAAGAGCCTCTATAAGCGCACCATAAAACTGTGCCAGCTTATCCTTACGTTTATCCTTCAAAATCCTCAGTTTTAGCCCGGCGAAGGTTTCTTCAGTGTAGCAGTTTTTGGGAAACAAATTTTTCATGTACGTCAACGTTCTTTAAGCGACAACAGTCAGTTGCTTTGTAAAAGTCACAGAACTTGTATATCTTTTGGTTCCTTGGGCATGAAAAATTTCAAGCCAGTCGGCCACTGCTTTACAGGGTAGAGCTACCGTTGAAGTCATTTAAAATTAACTTCACCAAATTTCATTAGCTCATTGGGGTGCAAATGTTTATAACTTAAGAACTTATTATCAAAATATGTTACAAAAATTATGCTTTATTCCTTATTTTTCCCGTTCTTGTTGTGAATTGTCATTGACACCCCTTCAGAGCAGTATGTGTACCCAGTAAAAAAGAAGAAAAAAAGAAAATGGAATTTATTGCCAAACAAAACACATGAAACAAAATTTAAAATCCTCAGCTTTAGCCCGGCGAAGGTTTTACAGGGTAGCGGTATTTGGGAAACCAATTTTTCCTGTACGTTTACGTACCTATATCGACTACAGTCAGTCGCTTTGTAAAATTCACAGACCTTCTATATCTTTCGGTTCCTTGAGCATGAAAAACTTCAAGCATTTGGCCACTGCTTTACAGGGTAGAACTACTGTTGAAGTCATTTAAAATTAACTTCTCCAAATTTCATTATCTCATTGGGGTGCAAATGTTTATAACTTAAGAACTTGTTAAAAATTATGTAACTAAAATTATGCTTAATTTCTTATTTTTCTCGTTCTTGTTGTGAGTGGTCGTTGCCAACCCTTCAGAGCAGTATGTGTTCTCAAATCTATAGTACTTTTTTAGATTTTTTTGTGTGCATTTGTCTTCATAAACGCATAGGGCTAACTGATGAAGATACTTTTTAGCCAAGGCATGAAGAGCCTCTATAAGCGCACCATAAAACTGTGCCAGCTTATCCTTACGTTTATCCTTCAAAATCCTCAGTTTTAGCCCGGCGAAGGTTTCTTCAGTGTAGCAGTTTTTGGGGAACAAATTTTTCATGTACGTCAACGTACTTTAAGCGACAACAGTCAGTTGCTTTGTAAAAGTCACAGAACTTGTATATCTTTTGGTTCCTTGGGCATGAAAAATTTCAAGCCAGTCGGCCACTGCTTTACAGGGTAGAGCTACCGTTGAAGTCATTTAAAATTAACTTCACCAAATTTCATTAGCTCATTGGGGTGCAAATGTTTATAACTTAAGAACTTATTATCAAAATATGTTACAAAAATTATGCTTTATTCCTTATTTTTCCCGTTCTTGTTGTGAATTGTCATTGACACCCCTTCAGAGCAGTATGTGTACCCAGCAAAAAAGAAGAAAAAAAGAAAATGGAATTTATTGCCAAACAAAACACATGAAACAAAATTTAAAATCCTCAGCTTTAGCCCGGCGAAGGTTTTACAGGGTAGCGGTATTTGGGAAACCAATTTTTCCTGTACGTTTACGTACCTATATCGACTACAGTCAGTCGCTTTGTAAAATTCACAGACCTTCTATATCTTTCGGTTCCTTGAGCATGAAAAACTTCAAGCATTTGGCCACTGCTTTACAGGGTAGAACTACTGTTGAAGTCATTTAAAATTAACTTCTCCAAATTTCATTAGCTCATTGGGGTGCAAATGTTTATAACTTAAGAACTTATTAAAAAATTATGTAACTAAAATTATGCTTAATTTCTTATTTTTCTCGTTCTTGTTGTGAGTGGTCGTTGCCAACCCTTCAGAGCAGTATGTGTTTTCAAATATATAGTACTTTTTTAGATTTTTTTGTGTGCATTTATCTTCATAAACGCATAGGGCTAACTGATGAAGATACTTTTTAGCCAAGGCATGAAGAGCCTCTATAAGCGCACAATAAAACTGTGCCAGCTTATCCTTACGTTTATCCTTCAAAATCCTCAGCTTTAGCCCGGCGAAGGTTTTACAGGGTAGTGGTATTAGGGAAACCAATTTCTTCTGTACGTTTACGTACCTATATCGACTACAGTCAGTCGCTTTGTAAAATTCACAGACCTTCTATATCTTTCGGTTCCTTGAGCATGAAAAACTTCAAGCATTTGGCCACTGCTTTACAGAGTAGAACTACTGTTGAAGTCATTTAAAATTAACTTCTCCAAATTTCATTAGCTCATTGGGGTGCAAATGTTTATAACTTAAGAACTTATTGAAAAATTATGTAACTAAAATTATGCTTAATTTCTTATTTTTCTCGTTCTTGTTGTGAGTGGTCGTTGCCAACCCTTCAGTGCAGTATGTGTTTTCAAATATATAGTACTTTTTTAGAATTTTTTGTGTGCATTTATCTTCATAAACGCATAGGGCTAACTGATGAAGATGCTTTTTAGCCAAGGCACGAAGAGCCTCTATAAGCGCACCATAAAACTGTGCCAGCTTATCCTTACGTTTATCCTTCAAAATCCTCAGTTTTAGCCCGGCGAAGGTTTCTTCAGTGTAGCCGTTTTTGGGGAACAAATTTTTCATGTACGTTAACGTACTTTAAGCGACGACAGTCAGTTGCTTTGTAAAAGTCACAGAACTTGTATATCTTTTGGTTCCTTGGGCATGAAAAATTTCAAGCCAGTCGGCCACTGCTTTACAGGGTAGAGCTACCGTTAAAGTCATTTAAAATTAACTTCACCAAATTTCATTAGCTCATTGGGGTGCAAATGTTTATAACTTAAGAACTTATTATCAAAATATGTTACAAAAATTATGCTTTATTCCTTATTTTTTCCGTTCTTGTTGTGAATGGTCATTGACACCCCTTCAGAGCAGTATGTGTACCCAGTAATATAGTTCTCTATTAGATTCTCTTGTTTGCATTCATCTTCATAAATGCATAGGGCTAACTGATGAAGATACTTTTCAGACAAGGCATCAAAAGCCTCTATAAGTGCTATACCATGAAACTGTGCCAGCTCATCCTTATATTTATTCTTTAAAATCCTCAGCTTTAGCCCGGCGAAGGTTTTACAGGGTAGCGGTATTTGGGAAACCAATTTTTCCTGTACGTTTACGTACCTATATCGACTACAGTCAGTCGCTTTGTAAAATTCACAGACCTTCTATATCTTTCGGTTCCTTGAGCATGAAAAACTTCAAGCATTTGGCCACTGCTTTACAGGGTAGAACTACTGTTGAAGTCATTTAAAATTAACTTCTCCAAATTTCATTAGCTCATTGGGGTGCAAATGTTTATAACTTAAGAACTTATTATCAAAATATGTTACAAAAATTATGCTTTATTCCTTATTTTTCCCGTTCTTGTTGTGAATTGTCATTGACACCCCTTCAGAGCAGTATGTGTACCCAGTAATATAGTTCTCTATTAGATTCTCTTGTTTGCATTCATCTTCATAAATGCATAGGGCTAACTGATGAAGATACTTTTCAGACAAGGCATCAAAAGCCTCTATAAGTGCTATACCATGAAACTGTGCCAGCTCATCCTTATATTTATTCTTTAAAATCCTCAGCTTTAGCCCGGCGAAGGTTTTACAGGGTAGCGGTATTTGGGAAACCAATTTTTCCTGTACGTTTACGTACCTATATCGACTACAGTCAGTCGCTTTGTAAAATTCACAGACCTTCTATATCTTTCGGTTCCTTGAGCATGAAAAACTTCAAGCATTTGGCCACTGCTTTACAGGGTAGAACTACTGTTGAAGTCATTTAAAATTAACTTCTCCAAATTTCATTAGCTCATTGGGGTGCAAATGTTTATAACTTAAGAACTTATTAAATAATTATGTAACTAAAATTATGCTTAATTTCTTATTTTTCTCGTTCTTGTTGTGAGTGGTCGTTGCCAACCCTTCAGAGCAGTATGTGTTTTCAAATCTATAGTACTTTTTTAGATTTTTTGTGTGCATTTATCTTCATAAACGCATAGGGCTAACTGATGAAGATACTTTTTAGCCAAGGCATGAAGAGCCTCTACAAGCGCACCATAAAACTGTGCCAGCTTATCCTTACGTTTATCCTTCAAAATCCTCAGCTTTAGCCCGGCGAAGGTTTTACAGGGTAGCGGTATTTGGGAAACCAATTTTTCCTGTACGTTTACGTACCTATATCGACTACAGTCAGTCGCTTTGTAAAATTCACAGACCTTCTATATCTTTCGGTTCCTTGAGCATGAAAAACTTCAAGCATTTGGCCACTGCTTTACAGGGTAGAACTACTGTTGAAGTCATTTAAAATTAATTTCTCCAAATTTCATTAGCTCATTGGGGTGCAAATGTTTATAACTTAAGAACTTATTAAAAATTATGTAACTAAAATTATGCTTAATTTCTTATTTTTCTCGTTCTTGTTGTGAGTGGTCGTTGCCAACCCTTCACAGTATGTGTTTTCAAATCTATAGTACTTTTTAGATTTTTTTGTGTGCATTTATCTTCATAAACGCATAGGGCTAACTGATGAAGATACTTTTTAGCCAAGGCATGAAGAGCCTCTATAAGCGCACCATAAAACTGTGCCAGCTTATCCTTACGTTAATCCTTCAAAATCCTCAGTTTTAGCCCGGCGAAGGTTTCTTCAGTGTAGCAGTTTTTGGGGAACAAATTTTTCATGTACGTTAACGTACTTTAAGCGACAACAGTCAGTTGCTTTGTAAAAGTCACAGAACTTGTATATCTTTTGGTTCCTTGGGCATGAAAAATTTCAAGCCAGTCGGCCACTGCTTTACAGGGTATAGCTACCGTTGAAGTCATTTAAAATTAACTTCACCAAATTTCATTAGCTCATTGGGGTGCAAATGTTTATAACTTAAGAACTTATTATCAAAATATGTTACAAAAATTATGCTTTATTCCTTATTTTTCCCGTTCTTGTTGTGAATTGTCATTGACACCCCTTCAGAGCAGTATGTGTACCCAGTAATATAGTTCTCTATTAGATTCTCTTGTTTGCATTCATCTTCATAAATGCATAGGGCTAACTGATGAAGATACTTTTCAGACAAGGCATCAAAAGCCTCTATAAGTGCTATACCATGAAACTGTGCCAGCTCATCCTTATATTTATTCTTTAAAATCCTCAGCTTTAGCCCGGCGAAGGTTTTACAGGGTAGCGGTATTTGGGAAACCAATTTTTCCTGTACGTTTACGTACCTATATCGACTACAGTCAGTCGCTTTGTAAAATTCACAGACCTTCTATATCTTTCGGTTCCTTGAGCATGAAAAACTTCAAGCATTTGGCCACTGCTTTACAGGGTAGAACTACTGTTGAAGTCATTTAAAATTAACTTCTCCAAATTTCATTAGCTCATTGGGGTGCAAATGTTTATAACTTAAGAACTTATTAAAAAATTATGTAACTAAAATTATGCTTAATTTCTTATTTTTCTCGTTCTTGTTGTGAGTGGTCGTTGCCAACCCTTCAGAGCAGTATGTGTTTTCAAATATATAGTACTTTTTTAGATTTTTTTGTGTGCATTTATCTTCATAAACGCATAGGGCTAACTGATGAAGATACTTTTTAGCCAAGGCATGAAGAGCCTCTACAAGCGCACAATAAAACTGTGCCAGCTTATCCTTACGTTTATCCTTCAAAATCCTCAGCTTCAGCCCGGCGAAGGTTTTACAGGGTAGCGGTATTTGGGAAACCAATTTTTCCTGTACGTTTACGTACCTATATCGACTACAGTCAGTCGCTTTGTAAAATTCACAGACCTTCTATATCTTTCGGTTCCTTGAGCATGAAAAACTTCAAGCATTTGGCCACTGCTTTACAGGGTAGAACTACTGTTGAAGTCATTTAAAATTAACTTCTCCAAATTTCATTAGCTCATTGGGGTGCAAATGTTTATAACTTAAGAACTTATTAAAAAATTATGTAACTAAAATTATGCTTAATTTCTTATTTTTCTCGTTCTTGTTGTGAGTGGTCGTTGCCAACCCTTAACAGTATGTGTTTTCAAATCTATAGTACTTTTTAGATTTTTTTGTGTGCATTTATCTTCATAAACGCATAGGGCTAACTGATGAAGATACTTTTTAGCCAAGGCATGAAGAGCCTCTATAAGCGCACCATAAAACTGTGCCAGCTTATCCTTACGTTTATCCTTCAAAATCCTCAGTTTTAGCCCGGCGAAGGTTTCTTCAGTGTAGCAGTTTTTGGGGAACAAATTGTTCATGTACGTTAACGTACTTTAAGCGACAACAGTCAGTTGCTTTGTAAAAGTCACAGAACTTGTATATCTTTTGGTTCCTTGGGCATGAAAAATTTCAAGCCAGTCGGCCACTGCTTTACAGGGTAGAGCTACCGTTGAAGTCATTTAAAATTAACTTCACCAAATTTCATTAGCTCATTGGGGTGCAAATGTTTATAACTTACGAACTTATTATCAAAATATGTTACAAAAATTATGCTTTATTCCTTATTTTTCCCGTTCTTGTTGTGAATGGTCATTGACACCCCTTCAGAGCAGTATGTGTACCCAGTAATATAGTTCTCTATTAGATTCTCTTGTTTGCATTCATCTTCATAAATGCATAGGGCTAACTGATGAAGATACTTTTCAGACAAGGCATCAAAAGCCTCTATAAGTGCTATACCATGAAACTGTGCCAGCTCATCCTTATATTTATTCTTTAAAATCCTCAGCTTTAGCCCGGCGAAGGTTTTACAGGGTAGCGGTATTTGGGAAACCAATTTTTCCTGTACGTTTACGTACCTATATCGACTACAGTCAGTCGCTTTGTAAAATTCACAGACCTTCTATATCTTTCGGTTCCTTGAGCATGAAAAACTTCAAGCATTTGGCCACTGCTTTACAGGGTAGAACTACTGTTGAAGTCATTTAAAATTAACTTCTCCAAATTTCATTAGCTCATTGGGGTGCAAATGTTTATAACTTAAGAACTTATTAAAAAATTATGTAACTAAAATTATGCTTAATTTCTTATTTTTCTCGTTCTTGTTGTGAGTGGTCGTTGCCAACCCTTCACAGTATGTGTTTTCAAATCTATAGTACTTTTTTAGATTTTTTTGTGTGCATTTATCTTCATAAACGCATAGGGCTAACTGATGAAGATACTTTTTAGCCAAGGCATGAAGAGCCTCTATAAGCGCACCATAAAACTGTGCCAGCTTATCCTTACGTTTATCCTTCAAAATCCTCAGTTTTAGCCCGGCGAAGGTTTCTTCAGTGTAGCAGTTTTTGGGGAATTAATTTTTCATGTACGTTAACGTACTTTAAGCGACAACAGTCAGTTGCTTTGTAAAAGTCACAGAACTTGTATATCTTTTGGTTCCTTTGGCATGAAAAATTTCAAGCCAGTCGGCCACTGCTTTACAGGGTAGAGCTACCGTTGAAGTCATTTAAAATTAACTTCACCAAATTTCATTAGCTCATTGGGGTGCAAATGTTTATAACTTAAGAACTTATTATCAAAATATGTTACAAAAATTATGCTTTATTCCTTATTTTTCCCGTTCTTGTTGTGAATTGTCATTGACACCCCTTCAGAGCAGTATGTGTACCCAGTAATATAGTTCTCTATTAGATTCTCTTGTTTGCATTCATCTTCATAAATGCATAGGGCTAACTGATGAAGATACTTTTCAGACAAGGCATCAAAAGCCTCTATAAGTGCTATACCATGAAACTGTGCCAGCTCATCCTTATATTTATTCTTTAAAATCCTCAGCTTTAGCCCGGCGAAGGTTTTACAGGGTAGCGGTATTTGGGAAACCAATTTTTCCTGTACGTTTACGTACCTATATCGACTACAGTCAGTCGCTTTGTAAAATTCACAGACCTTCTATATCTTTCGGTTCCTTGAGCATGAAAAACTTCAAGCATTTGGCCACTGCTTTACAGGGTAGAACTACTGTTGAAGTCATTTAAAATTAACTTCTCCAAATTTCATTAGCTCATTGGGGTGCAAATGTTTATAACTTAAGAACTTATTAAATAATTATGTAACTAAAATTATGCTTAATTTCTTATTTTTCTCGTTCTTGTTGTGAGTGGTCGTTGCCAACCCTTCAGAGCAGTATGTGTTTTCAAATCTATAGTACTTTTTTAGATTTTTTGTGTGCATTTATCTTCATAAACGCATAGGGCTAACTGATGAAGATACTTTTTAGCCAAGGCATGAAGAGCCTCTATAAGCGCACCATAAAACTGTGCCAGCTTATCCTTACGTTTATCCTTCAAAATCCTCAGTTTTAGCCCGGCGAAGGTTTCTTCAGTGTAGCAGCTTTTGGGGAACAAATTTTTCATGTACGTTAACGTACTTTAAGCGACAACAGTCAGTTGCTTTGTAAAAGTCACAGAACTTGTATATCTTTTGGTTCCTTGGGCATGAAAAATTTCAAGCCAGTCGGCCACTGCTTTACAGGGTAGAGCTACCGTTGAAGTCATTTAAAATTAACTTCACCAAATTTCATTAGCTCATTGGGGTGCAAATGTTTATAACTTACGAACTTATTATCAAAATATGTTACAAAAATTATGCTTTATTCCTTATTTTTCCCGTTCTTGTTGTGAATTGTCATTGACACCCCTTCAGAGCAGTATGTGTACCCAGTAATATAGTTCTCTATTAGATTCTCTTGTTTGCATTCATGTTCATAGGGCTAACTGATGAAGATACTTTTCAGACAAGGCATCAAAAGCCTCTATAAGTGCTATACCATGAAACTGTGCCAGCTCATCCTTATATTTATTCTTTAAAATCCTCAGCTTTAGCCCGGCGAAGGTTTTACAGGGTAGCGGTATTTGGGAAACCAATTTTTCCTGTACGTTTACGTACCTATATCGACTACAGTCAGTCGCTTTGTAAAATTCACAGACCTTCTATATCTTTCGGTTCCTTGAGCATGAAAAACTTCAAGCATTTGGCCACTGCTTTACAGGGTAGAACTACTGTTGAAGTCATTTAAAATTAACTTCTCCAAATTTCATTAGCTCATTGGGGTGCAAATGTTTATAACTTAAGAACTTATTAAATAATTATGTAACTAAAATTATGCTTAATTTCTTATTTTTCTCGTTCTTGTTGTGAGTGGTCGTTGCCAACCCTTCAGAGCAGTATGTGTTTTCAAATCTATAGTACTTTTTTAGATTTTTTGTGTGCATTTATCTTCATAAACGCATAGGGCTAACTGATGAAGATACTTTTTAGCCAAGGCATGAAGAGCCTCTACAAGCGCACCATAAAACTGTGCCAGCTTATCCTTACGTTTATCCTTCAAAATCCTCAGTTTTAGCCCGGCGAAGGTTTCTTCAGTGTAGCAGCTTTTGGGGAACAAATTTTTCATGTACGTTAACGTACTTTAAGCGACAACAGTCAGTTGCTTTGTAAAAGTCACAGAACTTGTATATCTTTTGGTTCCTTGGGCATGAAAAATTTCAAGCCAGTCGGCCACTGCTTTACAGGGTAGAGCTACCGTTGAAGTCATTTAAAATTAACTTCACCAAATTTCATTAGCTCATTGGGGTGCAAATGTTTATAACTTACGAACTTATTATCAAAATATGTTACAAAAATTATGCTTTATTCCTTATTTTTCCCGTTCTTGTTGTGAATTGTCATTGACACCCCTTCAGAGCAGTATGTGTACCCAGTAATATAGTTCTCTATTAGATTCTCTTGTTTGCATTCATGTTCATAGGGCTAACTGATGAAGATACTTTTCAGACAAGGCATCAAAAGCCTCTATAAGTGCTATACCATGAAACTGTGCCAGCTCATCCTTATATTTATTCTTTAAAATCCTCAGCTTTAGCCCGGCGAAGGTTTTACAGGGTAGCGGTATTTGGGAAACCAATTTTTCCTGTACGTTTACGTACCTATATCGACTACAGTCAGTCGCTTTGTAAAATTCACAGACCTTCTATATCTTTCGGTTCCTTGAGCATGAAAAACTTCAAGCATTTGGCCACTGCTTTACAGGGTAGAACTACTGTTGAAGTCATTTAAAATTAACTTCTCCAAATTTCATTAGCTCATTGGGGTGCAAATGTTTATAACTTAAGAACTTATTAAAAAATTATGTAACTAAAATTATGCTTAATTTCTTATTTTTCTCGTTCTTGTTGTGAGTGGTCGTTGCCAACCCTTCAGAACAGTATGTGTTTTCAAATATATAGTACTTTTTTAGATTTTTTTGGGTGCATTTATCTTCATAAACGCATAGGGCTAACTGATGAAGATACTTTTTAGCCAAGGCATGAAGAGCCTCTATAAGCGCACAATAAAACTGTGCCAGCTTATCCTTACGTTTATCCTTCAAAATCCTCAGCTTTAGCCCGGCGAAGGTTTTACAGGGTAGCGGTATTTGGGAAACCAATTTTTTCTGTACGTTTACGTACCTATATCGACTACAGTCAGTCGCTTTGTAAAATTCACAGACCTTCTATATCTTTCGGTTCCTTGAGCATGAAAAACTTCAAGCATTTGGCCACTGCTTTACAGGGTAAAACTACTGTTGAAGTCATTTAAAATTAACTTCTCCAAATTTCATTAGCTCATTGGGGTGCAAATGTTTATAACTTAGAACTTATTAAAAAATTATGTAACTAAAATTATGCTTAATTTCTTATTTTTCTCGTTCTTGTTGTGAGTGGTCGTTGCCAACCCTTCAGAGCAGTATGTGTTTTCAAATCTATAGTACTTTTTTAGATTTTTTGTGTGCATTTATCTTCATAAACGCATATGGCTAACTGATGAAGATACTTTTTAGCCAAGGCATGAAGAGCCTCTATAAGCGCACCATAAAACTGTGCCAGCTTATCCTTACGTTTATCCTTCAAAATCCTCAGTTTTAGCCCGGCGAAGGTTTCTTCAGTGTAGCAGTTTTTGGGGAACAAATTTTTCATGTACGTTAACGTACTTTAAGCGACAACAGTCAGTTGCTTTGTAAAAGTCACAGAACTTGTATATCTTTTGGTTCCTTGGGCATGAAAAATTTCAAGCCAGTCGGCCACTGCTTTACAGGGTAGAGCTACCGTTGAAGTCATTTAAAATTAACTTCACCAAATTTCATTAGCTCATTGGGGTGCAAATGTTTATAACTTACGAACTTATTATCAAAATATGTTACAAAAATTATGCTTTATTCCTTATTTTTCCCGTTCTTGTTGTGAATTGTCATTGACACCCCTTCAGAGCAGTATGTGTACCCAGTAATATAGTTCTCTATTAGATTCTCTTGTTTGCATTCATGTTCATAAATGCATAGGGCTAACTGATGAAGATACTTTTCAGACAAGGCATCAAAAGCCTCTATAAGTGCTATACCATGAAACTGTGCCAGCTCATCCTTATATTTATTCTTTAAAATCCTCAGCTTTAGCCCGGCGAAGGTTTTACAGGGTAGCGGTATTTGGGAAACCAATTTTTCCTGTACGTTTACGTACCTATATCGACTACAGTCAGTCGCTTTGTAAAATTCACAGACCTTCTATATCTTTCGGTTCCTTGAGCATGAAAAACTTCAAGCATTTGGCCACTGCTTTACAGGGTAGAACTACTGTTGAAGTCATTTAAAATTAACTTCTCCAAATTTCATTAGCTCATTGGGGTGCAAATGTGTATAACTTAAGAACTTATTAAAAAATTATGTAACTAAAATTATGCTTAATTTCTTATTTTTCTCGTTCTTGTTGTGAGTGGTCGTTGCCAACCCTTCACAGTATGTGTTTTCAAATCTATAGTACTTTTTTAGATTTTTTTGTGTGCATTTATCTTCATAAACGCATAGGGCTAACTGATGAAGATACTTTTTAGCCAAGGAATGAAGAGCCTCTATAAGCGCACAATAAAACTGTGCCAGCTTATCCTTACGTTTATCCTTCAAAATCCTCAGTTTTAGCCCGGCGAAGGTTTCTTCAGTGTAGCAGTTTTTGGGGAACAAATTTTTCATGTACGTTAACGTACTTTAAGCGACAACAGTCAGTTGCTTTGTAAAAGTCACATAACTTGTATATCTTTTGGTTCCTTGGGCATGAAAAATTTCAAGCCAGTCGGCCACTGCTTTACAGGGTAGAGCTACCGTTGAAGTCATTTAAAATTAACTTCACCAAATTTCATTAGCTCATTGGGGTGCAAATGTTTATAACTTACGAACTTATTATCAAAATATGTTACAAAAATTATGCTTTATTCCTTATTTTTCCCGTTCTTATATCGACTACAGTCAGTCGCTTGTAAAATTCACAGACCTTCTATATCTTTCGGTTCCTTGAGCATGAAAAACTTCAAGCATTTGGCCACTGCTTTACAGGGTAGAACTACTGTTGAAGTCATTTAAAATTAACTTCTCCAAATTTCATTAGCTCATTGGGGTGCAAATGTTTATAACTTAAGAACTTATTAAATAATTATGTAACTAAAATTATGCTTAATTTCTTATTTTTCTCGTTCTTGTTGTGAGTGGTCGTTGCCAACCCTTCAGAGCAGTATGTGTTTTCAAATCTATAGTACTTTTTTAGATTTTTTGTGTGCATTTATCTTCATAAACGCATAGGGCTAACTGATGAAGATACTTTTTAGCCAAGGCACGAAGAGCCTCTATAAGCGCACCATAAAACTGTGCCAGCTTATCCTTACGTTTATCCTTCAAAATCCTCAGTTTTAGCCCGGCGAAGGTTTCTTCAGTGTAGCCGTTTTTGGGGAACAAATTTTTCATGTACGTTAACGTACTTTAAGCGACGACAGTCAGTTGCTTTGTAAAAGTCACAGAACTTGTATATCTTTTGGTTCCTTGGGCATGAAAAATTTCAAGCCAGTCGGCCACTGCTTTACAGGGTAGAGCTACCGTTGAAGTCATTTAAAATTAACTTCACCAAATTTCATTAGCTCATTGGGGTGCAAATGTTTATAACTTAAGAACTTATTATCAAAATATGTTACAAAAATTATGCTTTATTCCTTATTTTTTCCGTTCTTGTTGTGAATGGTCATTGACACCCCTTCAGAGCAGTATGTGTACCTAGTAATATAGTTCTCTATTAGATTCTCTTGTTTGCATTCATCTTCATAAATGCATAGGGCTAACTGATGAAGATACTTTTCAGACAAGGCATCAAAATCCTCTATAAGTGCTATACCATGAAACTGTGCCAGCTCATCCTTATATTTATTCTTTAAAATCCTCAGTTTTAGCCCGGCGAAGGTTTTACAGGGTAGCGGTATTTGGGAAACCAATTTTTCCTGTACGTTTACGTACCTATATCGACTACAGTCAGTCGCTTGTAAAATTCACAGACCTTCTATATCTTTCGGTTCCTTGAGCATGAAAAACTTCAAGCATTTGGCCACTGCTTTACAGGGTAGAACTACTGTTGAAGTCATTTAAAATTAACTTCTCCAAATTTCATTAGCTCATTGGGGTGCAAATGTTTATAACTTAAGAACTTATTAAAAAATTATGTAACTAAAATTATGCTTAATTTCTTATTTTTCTCGTTCTTGTTGTGAGTGGTCGTTGCCAACCCTTCAGAGCAGTATGTGTTTTCAAATATATAGTACTTTTTTAGATTTTTTTGTGTGCATTTATCTTCATAAACGCATAGGGCTAACTGATGAAGATACTATTTAGCCAAGGCATGAAGAGCCTCTATAAGCGCACAATAAAACTGTGCCAGCTTATCCTTACGTTTATCCTTCAAAATCGTCAGTTTTAGCCCGGCGAAGGTTTCTTCAGTGTAGCAGTTTTTGGGGAACTAATTTTTCATGTACGTTAACGTACTCCAAGCGACAACAGTCAGTTGCTTTGTAAAAGTCACAGAACTTGTATATCTTTTGGTTCCTTGGGCATGAAAAATTTCAAGCCAGTCGGCCACTGCTTTACAGGGTAGAGCTACCGTTGAAGTCATTTAAAATTAACTATTTTAAATTAAAATTAAAAAGCCTCTTAAAGCAGCGTTTGAAATGACTCCACCACCACTTGCTTGCAAATTCAGATTGTTTATTGAAGTAATTTTGCCTTCCACTTGCTTCAGCTAATTGAAAAGCAATTTTTCTGACCTGTTCTACAGTTAAACCGAATCCTAGCTCTTGCATTTCAATTATGTAATTGTAGAGCTTCATTTTTATATCAACGGTCAAAGCAAAAGGTCTCCCTAACTTAGCTTGAGTTATGTCACTCAAGTCATCTTCATTATCAATTTTCTTCATGTAGTCTTTCAAAGTTGTCATGGTATGTCACACATTTTTGATGCCTTATGACAAGACATATTTTCATTTTTTACCAGTTTTACAGTCTCTGTTAACTGATACTTCGTGTATTTACGGTACTTTGTCCTCTTGTTTTCTTTAGTGTAATCGACGTCCCCACTTGCTTTCTTCTTAGGAGCCATAACTGCCAATTTCGTGATGGAGCAGGTAATTTCGTGATACCTAAAATCAAATAATGCAATATAACATTTACAAGTCCATTTATTGAACAACAATAATTGCTTACAACACAGTTCAAATATGTGCACTAAAAAATTAAAATAAATGATCTTTACAGATCGCAAATTCTGACCTCTAAAATGACATTATTAACGTAAGAAATTACCTGTTCAAGCTAAGCTCTCTTTCTGAATTGTAGGCTCCATCAATTAAAAGTGCATAATATTTATCATCCTAGTACTATCCGCTTGGGTTTGTAGAAGTAAGGACACCGTACAAACCGTAGTAATTAAATTTCAACTAAAAATCTTGAAAAACACAAAATTCTAGCGGCTTGCTGCCAAATTTCGCAATGACAGTTTTATTTTTCTCTTTCTAAGTCAAGTTGGCCAACATGCAGAAAATTTACCGACTTTAATCGAAACAAGACTATCAACGCCATCTCTGGGTATTACTTGACAACGCATAGAGCATCAGGTTTGTTCGTGGGAGGTTTTCAAAGAATGTGTCACGAAATTACCTTGTCACGAAATAACCTTACCTCACCCTATGTAAAATAAATTTCAAAATGTTGAAAAATGCTGTAAGTATTTACAGTCAATGACACGGTAGCGTACGGTCTATAACTTCAAAATTAAACATCTAGGTAAGGCAAGGGTACTATTTTCGTACCCAGTGATGAAGATTCTATAATGCATAGGGGTCAGATGCATTTCCGAAAATTTTGACTTTTTTTGTATGTGCCGCCTCTAAAGTGATATGAGTATGGGTCAAAGCAGCAGGTAACATGAATTGCTGGGGCCGCAGCATCAGCATCCAAGCTGGGGCTGAATTGCCAGAAACCTACAGCTCACGTTCTCACGGAACGATACCTAGAACGCCTAGAATAAACATACTTCTTGTAGAATTATCTGCTTTGTTGCCATGCAGCGGTCACCCGCATCTCATAGGCCATGCACCGCTTTGCCACTTTTGCATAATGTAAGTATGACGCTGGACTTGCAGCGCAGCATTCATAGCGGGCACTCACAAGATCCACTAGTGCTATAATTGTAGTTCTTTTTCAAACAGCTAGGAGTACTAAAGTGGGATGATACCTAAGTGCGACGTGTATCTAAATATCGGCTGACGTGGTCTCAGCATTGCTTTTACACGAGTTAAATACCTTATCACTAAGTCGCCCGATAACCTAACAGTTTCTCGTTTTGGAGAAACCCAGTCTATTTTGTTTATATCTTCTGTGTTATCAGTATTCGGTCAAGAGTCACATACTAGTTGTTTCACCCTACTAAAACTGCATCCGATCTGCATCATTGTCGTTGTTAAGACACGCTCTTATCGCGCACACAATGCCGTATGTGCTTAATAGGTATGTTTTACCTGTATACTAAAGGTACAAACTTTCGAACTGGTTTTCCCTGTGAATGCCCGGCATTTATATTATGGTGTTGCGAGCTAAGACAATGCATCGAGTACAGCAATTAAACGTTGTTATCGATGTCCCAAATTGGTAGCGTAATTTTTATCGTAGGTATGAGATACGATCTATAGTGACTATGTGAACACGTAAGTGACTCCCGGGGCCCCAGTATGGGAGCGCAGGATGAATTGTAAATCGTCTATTTTCATAAGGATGAAAGTTTGACTGACGTGGTCCAAGAATATTTTAATATTCACTCGTTTATTTTAGGAATGATCCAATTACCGCGCCGAACGATAACCCGCACGCGAGGTTGTGGGAATTCCAAATCGATGTTATCCCTATATTGTTTTCTTTTTTCGGTACGATAAACAACTGGAGTGGTATAAATTGCTATGCGGGCAGTCAGTCGCTAGACACTACACGGTCAACATTACCGCAAGAACATCATATAGACTTAGGAGTCCCGTGACATCCATCCAGAACTCAAGATGCAGTCCCAAGACAGAATACTCAGTTTCCCGGTGGACACCTTCACGAGGCGCGGGCCTTCTATACCCGAGGAGGCCCCTTTCAGCCCCGGCGAAATTCTGCAATTCAACAAAGCATACAAACAGTTTCTTCAGGCGGAACGACAGCTGGACGACCTGACTTTCCTTAACGGGAAGCCATGCCCCGTCCGCTACAACTTTGATCCGACGAGGCCAGAAGAAGATCGTCTGATGGTGAACTGGGACTGGCTCATGCCCTTATTTTGGGGGCCGCCGCCAGGTGAGAGGGATCTCGTGAGGGTGCCCACTATACTGGAGTTTGTTGAAAAGAAGATTCGCTTTTCGAAGTGCAAGGCGGTCGCCGGGGACACCTGTTCCTGCGGCAAGAGGCCTAATGTAGTGGTACCACCGGGACGTGAGTGCAGGATCCCACAGCACTTTCATCATTTCTGCACGGCGCACGTCTCTGCGTGGATAACCAAGTACATGGTCCCGGCGATTATGCTGAAAGAATCCCAAGAAATCTTTAGAGAGGTCATCCAGAAAGTGCATGAAGGTGATCCGCAAATCCTCGAATACTATTCGACGGGTGACCGGACGGACACAGAAATGTTGCTGCACTCGGCTCGCAACATCAGTGATAATAGTGCTAAATAGTGCAGCAATGCTGCTGCAATGTGACGTTCGCTTATTAAAATAAATATTTGTGTTTATAATATGTTTACTTTTTTTTTCTTGTACCCCTATGAGTGTAGGATGATGGAGAGTTGTGCAGGTAAGGTACTGAGATCATTCCCTCTGACGTTGCTTCAAGTTGAAATTTAGTTTCTCTCGTGACCACTCTATGTTAGATACAATCAAGTCAAGCTTGGACTGCACCAGATGTAACGTCTAGGTAACGTGCTACTAGCCGCTGCATAGCACGTCACATCACTAACGCAGATAAGTTGCAAGGCGTGATGATTAGCGTTATGTGCACATGGGATGCAAAGCTCCGTTATCACAAACTATGCTTGGCATATGCTTATCATATGTCTTGAGCAAGGCCTGAGTGTGCATTCGCCTCTGACTACGTGTATCTGCGACGTTTAGGTATGGAGCTGACCATACAGGAATATGAGACGTCTAAATAAGGTTTTTCTTAACTTTATATCTATGAATAACTGCATGTAAGCCGCAAACAGTATTATGACAAAGACCGGCGGCAATTGGCGTTACATCTGTAACTCCTTATGGACCGATAATACGTATGACCACATGGCACGCTATCGTTTAAATATGGAACAAACTATGTGTCACTACTCAAAAGATAGGTAAATATGATCAGACGACGGGACCTTCATCGAAATATTATTACAGGCTGCCGGCCGAACGTAAGTAGCTCCAGCGTATTACGGCAACCCACGTTTAGTTGGCACTGTCTTGAAATATTCGGGAAAACCCGTGCTATATTCATTTTATGATCTGTATCCGACTGGCGGCGTGTATTTCAAAACGAAATCAAAACTGATGAGTGACCATAGAAAATTACCGGGACATACACGTGTGCTTCATACACGTATACACCTCACTTATACTTAAGATTTGTCATTGTATAGGTGTTACAGGTTTGGTTAGACTATAATTCTAAATATGTATACTTTTCATGATTCCTGTAATGTTAGGACTATGGTATGACAGATACCTTACCTAAACACTGCACCGTACCTACCTATCGCTGCATAGCATGTCGCGGTGCCCCTCTATCGTGTTACAAAGTGTAGTGACCACGGTTATCTATGCATGGATGTAGATTGTACAACATCTTAGTGGATAGAACTAGTACAATATATTATTATCATTATTAAACTAACTACCTAAATATCTAGTATCAAGAAGGAAACTGGTATGTCGTGACATTTGTAAGTCGGCATGCATTTTGAAATGAAATAACTATGTATCGGGAACAAGTTTTTTTTTTATTTTCAAAAACAAACACTCACATGCACAATATACTCAATACTGATGTACACAAATACCTAATACTTATTATATAAACAAATGATCATATCTATGATTAGCACTACTTCGGCCGGTTGAGAGTTCCACGCCACGATGCCTGCTGACGCAAAGCTTCTGCATACTGCATCAAGTGCCTGTCCAGTCACCGCTGCTCTGCCTTCTGACGTTTTCACTCCTCACGCTCCAAGTCTTGTCTGCGCTTTTCTGCTTCTTCTTCCGCCCGCTCTTGCTCCTTCCGAGATTTTTCCCCGTTGTCTCGATGAACGGCTTCTCCAGAGTTTCCGCTCATGGTGGATGATGATTTTGTGAATGATGACATGGTGATTTTGTTAAGACTGATCGATTGTACACAGCCTTGTGATTATGGCGAGTGTATATGTGCAAATGATTGATTGTATATGTACTTTCCTCCATTTATACTAACCCGAAAACTACCTAACAAGGACTCGTTGTTCCATAATTATCGCGAATTTTTTCCCACTTGAATAAGCTCGTTATAATGAGGGATAATTCAAATACCGTGACATCATGGTGTACCGCAGTAACGACAGAATTGATAAGCAAATTAGGTAGAGAAACGTATTTTGTGGTAAAATGGCGCAATATCGATGATGTCAACGGGTAATACATGCATATATCGGCAATACCCAGTTATTTTCAGCTGAAAAGGAAAAAATTGATAAGGATAATGCATACAGTTTTACATTTTATTACGGGAGTCATATCATACACTGTGTTAACTTCTGTTAGCTAGCACAATCATGCTCCGTATGGAAAAAAGTATAGGTAAGTTTCAGTATGTGCTCGTTACGGTACAAATGCAACCAACGATTGTTTCAACTCTAACTGCAAGCACCCTGGCATGCTGAGTATGCACGCAGTCTTGCTACGTGACCTGCAGTCTTACTCGACTATGTTGTATGTTCTTCGGATGTTCGGCTCCGACAAGCTATCCCACTACAGCGTTGCAGCGTGCACTCATGTCCGCAAAGCAGTTTACCAAGCGAACCCGAGAGACTTGGGTTTTTGTTGAATCGTCCATGCACACCATCGTTAGGTGATGAACACTTAATTACCTCGGCAGGTGTACCTGTACACCTTACCGTAGGTATGCCTTACCATAGGTATGCCTTACCGTAGGTATGACGTCAAACCTTATCGAACAATGGTGTATTGTTTCATTTTTCCGAACTATTAATATTTCAATAAACCCCACGGACAGGATGAGATCGGTTAATTAAGCCCGATAACATATTTAATTGAATGAGAGGAAATTAATATAAATACCATTTAAGTTCAGCGATAAGAGCGTTATCGCCGTCGCGGGTGGCCGTTCTAATGCTGTAACAATTTACTGATATGGATGTTGCTACCTACAACCAATGCTACAACAAGGTGCACTTACAGGTTAACAGTAAAGAGTTTTTGCGCTCATATTCAGAGAGACCTAAGGTTAGGCTTGAGACTAGGTCTCACTTTTACATAGCAAAACCTAGATAGAACTCAACAATCATATTTTTCCCGAGACCATGCACTGTGCATCAGAGTCGTTGCTCCGCTGTATACATTAGTAGCATCCCCCCTTTCCCCTGGTCCACCATTTTTTATTTTCACCCCGTACGCTCTTGTTTCACTGACTGTAAGTATGTAGTTACTTTACGTTTCTTTATCGTTTTAATGGTTATGTTGTTAAACCCAGTAACCTTTCTTATTTTATATATCAAGCATACATAGCTTAAAATCTTCAAATATCAAGGATAAGCATACATAGCCTGCAAGCAATCATAAATAGCTCATATGAATTTTAAACTGGGGTAAATGTATTAAAATAGCTTGCTCAGATTACTTTTAAAATACAACAAACCAGCTTGAAACGTTTTTATTTTTATTTATAACACTTTTTGCACATACAATAAAATCAATACAAAATATCAAAACAATCAAACATGGTGTACAAAGGCGGCACTTATTGCTAACAGCAATATCTTCCAGGCAACCTTTGCAAGCAAACAGAAAGATAGTTGACAGAATAAAAAGGAAGGAGTAAATGCTAATCAGTGAGGAAAGATCAAGCTAAAAATATATATCTAAATAGACTTATCTAAGACATAAACTAACATATACAATACATGAACATACTAATACATACCTACATACATATAATAAATAAACATACAAATATTATAATACTGCATATTTGAGTTCTACTTTGATGAGTATTCGGCGGAGAAAAATTCCTTCACTTTAATTTTAAATAATTTTATATTTTTCAATGTCTGTATTGACAAAGGCAATCGGTTCCACAGTCTTGCAGCGTCTACCGTAAATGAGTCACTGTAAAAACCTGTTTTGCTTACGAGAATGGCTAGTCTTCCACTATTGAACGTGCGCATTTCACGCCCACGTTCAGTAATAAAGGTGAAACGTTCACAGAGGTACCTAGGAGCGGAGGGATTGTTTATGACACTATGGAGAAGAGAAAGGATGTGAGCATTTCTGCGAAGACGAATAGGGAGCCAATTTAACTGAGAACGGAACACTGAGACATGATCGTACTTACGAAGAGAAAAAATGAAGCGAATACATAAATTTTGAAGCCGTTCGAGTTTATTGAGAAGTTCCTCAGTGAGGTCTAAATAACAAGAGTCTGCGTAATCTAGGATTGGGAGAAGAAAAGACTGTGCTAGCATAATTTTGGTTTTGATTGGCAGAAAACTCTGCATGCGTTTCAATGCGTGAAAGGTACCGTACATCTTTTTACTTAAAGATTCCACATGTGGAGCCCAAGATAGCGTTCTATCAAACGTTACTCCTAAGTTTTTCACTGTATCTGTGTAAGGAATTACAGAATTATCAAATACAATCCTTGGCATTTGGTCAATGTCAATCTTAGACAACATACGTGAACTACCTATAATGATAGCCTGTGACTTACTGGGGTTTACCAGTAAGCCAAAAGCCTTAGCCCATATCGATAACGTACTTAAATCTTTATTCAAAGAGCAGATTGCTTCGTTAATGCTCTCTGCAGGTGCATCAACATAGAGCTGTAGGTCATCAGCATAGAAGTGGTAGTGAGAAGATAATTGTTTGGCTAGGATGTTTATAAATATTGAGAAAAGTAATGGAGACAAGACGCCACCTTGCGGTACACCTGTTGTTAATGGACACCAGTCCGAACAACATTCAGTAGCTTTGATGCACTGTTGGCGACCGCGAAGATATTATTCAAACCAAGAGATAACGGCTGAAGAAATGTTAAGTGCGCGTAACGCCCCAAGCAGAAGATCAAAGTCAACTGAGTTGAAGGCATTGCTGAAATCAAGCAAAGTGAGAACTGTGAGGTGCTGCTTCTCCATATTAAAGCGGATATCATCAGTGACTTTGACAAGGGCAGTTACAGTGCTGTGACCGGGACGAAAACCTGACTGTAGCGGATTAACCAAGTTGTTACAGGACAGATATTCACTCAACTGAGTGTGGACAATTTTCTCAAGGACTTTGGATAGAAAAGGAAGTATAGAAATTGGGCGATAATTGCTAAAGGAGGTAGGATTAGTGGTTTTCGGTAGTGGGATAACAAATGCTTGTTTCCATGAGGAAGGAAATGTGTTGGTGGCCATGGAATCATTAAAGAGTTGTGTGAGAGGAGCCAGCAATACATCGAGGATAGGAATGAGCATATCCAAGCCTATGCTATCGCTACCAACCGCTTTTGAGGAAATAGAAAGGATGCACTTCTTTACATTCTCAACCGTGACTTCACTGAAACTAAAAGGTTTATGCTCGAGAGTAGGCAAATTGTTAAGATAATTAATGGAATCACATTTGATTGACTGGTCAACGACCGTCGGAGGAGTTGTAAAGAAATTGTTAAGACCATTTAGGTCTATGTTTGCTGGTGAAGACGAGGAAGTTTTGCCTACACCAAGAGTCTTAAGAAATTGCCAAATATTCGTCCTATTACATTTATCTATAGTGGAGTGAATGTGGCGTCTTTGTGCATCTCTACACACTCTATTGCATCTGTTCCTATACTCTTTGAATAAGTTAAAGTTGTCGTCTGTAGGATTAACCTGATATTGTGAACTGGCATGGTCACGTAAAGCTTGCAGCCTTTTAATTTTCAGTGTAAGCCAAGGGGCTGGGGGATGTTTTACTGTGACTGGTCTGAGTGGAGCGTGTTTGTCATAAAGTTCTGTGATAAGTTTGTTAAAAACTATAACCTTTTGACTCACATCAACAGTATCATCAAATGCAGACCAATCGATGTTATTGGCATCCACAAGCAGCGCATATCTGTCAATCGCACCAAAATTACGCAGCAGAAGGGAACGTTTTAAATGTTTAGGGGGGCGAATTTTGTACGAAAGATAAATAAGGTGATGATGGGAGAACCCAGCTGCAGGAAACTGACCATGTGTTGCCACACGGTCGGTAGAAGACGTAATTATTAAATCCAGGAGGGAGGGAACACAGTTGGGAAAGAAATGAGTGGCCTTAAGTGGCAAGATGTTTAAATTGAGAGAACCGAGAAGGGACTGAAGCTTTGTCGAACGAGTGTCTTGTTTCAGAAATAAAATTGATTTCATGAAAATATTAGTATTTTTACTTTATAGGTACCGTCAGAAACAATTATTATTTCAACTAAAACTGCTAATGATCGTATAGTCGGAGAGTTGTCCCGACCATTTGCCTCAAGGGAATCCAGCCACTTACGACGTATTCGCGTAACATTTGTATTTGGAATCTTGATTCAACAAAGAACTACAAAAAACATAGTTGGGTTTAAAATGGAGAATAAAGCAGAAATTACGACTAGCAATCATATAATATTATGGAGTCGAGGATTTACCCAAACATAGGGATGCCGGTTTAAAATCGATTTAATCGAAGATCGATTAATCGGGCCTAAGAAAAGCGATTTTAGATCGATTTTTTCGAAGCGATTCGAACTTTGAATCGATCCATACAAATAAAAAGAGTACTTATACTTACTTAAACTCAGGAAAAATCAACGCTTATGAATTTCTACCTAGATTACTAACATACATAAAAATTAATTATTTAATAATTAATTAGTTAATTGTGTGAATTTTTGTTCCAATTTTGAAATATTTGTAAATCGATCTTTTCTTTTTTAGAAAGAATCGACATCCCTAACCGAACATTCACTTCAATTATAGGGCTACAAACTTATCTGACCCGGTGACGAGGACTGTCGTTTCTTGAATATAGAGGTCATTTTAGTTTGGCTTACAGGGTCAGAAAAGCTCGTTGGACTTTATGTGCGCCGACATCTTATTTTAACAACTATGAATGACAGTATCGTAACCACATGAACCTAGTCGCAAGGTGAGTTTACATGGACACTCAAAACTGCTAAACATTCTCTGTCAATTTATGTCATAAACACAAAGAAAAATAGGATTGTTCATGAGGAAAAATAATTAAATACGGAGTGAAACAGTCGAACCAAAAAACTCCTCTTGATTTAAAGACTATAGCAATATCAGAACGTAGTTAAATTACTAAAACAAGAAGAATTGGTTAAAACATAATGTACGCAAGACACGTGTTTGTGTAGTTGCTTTTTTATGAAACCTCGTGCTTTTGCCACGCCCTTCTACTATTTCATCCACTATAATACCGCTCTTTCATCGATAAAACATTGAAAAAAATATATATTTTAGCTGGTTATGGAAAAACAACTTTATCAAATTTATCAAGGTGTTTTTTGAATCATTACCAGATTGACAGTATCACCGAATGCGTAACCAACCGTGAATCCAAATATATATCTGCTTAAAATTAACAACAGATAATACCAGCAGTAAACGTTGCATGAAAATATGCAAATAATAATAATAATATAAAATATATTGGTGAGTAATATTTTAGTTTTGAAATGTAATAAATACAAACAAGGGCAGAGCTGTTATTTGATACTTTTTCCAATAATATAAAAATAGCTTTTCATACCATTTTCGGCGTGAAGACGTTGCCACTTCTGAATTATGATGAACATGAACAACTGCAGGTACTTTCAATAACTTTATTTTACAGACTCTTAAAGATAGGTACAATTTTAAGCACACTGTATTCTAGTTACTGTCTACTTCAAAATCTCCAACAAGAATGAATATCCAACCGACTGATTTGATGCCTCCTCCCCAGGTTTTCCGCCAAAACTCTCTCATTGGTTTATCGTGTTCAACTCTGATTGGTGGAACAAGCGGTAGTCCATCCATCCATCCATCAGCCTGTTTCGTCCACTGCTGGACATAATAGGCCTTTCCAGGATTTCATGACTCTTGGCGGTCCTCCTGGAAGAAATGCCCATACTCAGGCGGATTGGTGAGCGCGGTACCGAAACCCTTGCACCAGTGACGCCGCTGCCCGTCACCAGTCTGTTGTATATAAGCCCCGGCAATTGGGGATGGATATACCGCCATCCATCGGTCCCAGGCAATGGTGAGCCGCCTGGTTTTGCCTAAGAGCTGTTCTCTTACTCTCCCCCGAATAACTTTTGATTTGGGAGGATTTGTGAGTAAGATGGTGGTACCTCCACAGTCGAGCCCGGCATCAGCTCTACCACCTCACAAGCGGTAGTGTTGCCATTTTAAAATAATACCGAAATACTAAACAAAATGTTGACGATCTTTGCAAAATCGATTGAAAATCATGACAATTTTTTGTTCAAAATCTTATTAGAAAAATAAATAAAAAATATCTTGTGGACACTCAACACTTATCATTAAAATTATGCCTATACATTTTTTGTAGTAAACTAGTAATCATTATGTCGTGGTGGATAAATCATAGAATTGTGCAAATTGGAAAGTATGATTTCAAAATTCTTTCACCAAATAGTAAAAGTTTTTTTTTTATTATCGCGATCTACGACGACGGGTGGAGAGATGCAACCCTTCTATTTTTTACAGAAATATGATATGCCTAATTCTACTATTTGCCGACGACATATATGTATATAATATCAATAGAGTATCAAACGATATCAAAAAAGCTCTTTGCATATTATAGGTATTATAATGTAGGAAAATACTTACGTCCGTCCTTACTTCGTTCATATGTTTTGCTAAGTTTTTACGATGCTGGGCTTCCTTTCTCTTGGTAACAAACTTTTATCTTTTATTTTCCTGTCGTGAATAAATCTTTCGTTTATTTGGGCGCGCGTTTGCAAATTTGACACAGATCTTACCTTATCGACGCACAGAGCGGTACTGAGGATTTGTGGAATCTTACCGAGCGTTGCCAATATAAGTCGAGGTGCAGCGTCGTAAAAGCGATAATCGTTTGCGCATTTTGAACGTGTTTTGGCTTAGAACTATAGTACGTAAGTCTCAAAACGAATATAATTAATTACAGTAATAATATTGGATTAAAGTCATTCATATACACAGAATTGGCAATAAACGAGATTTTCTTATTGATTGTAAAATATGAGACACAAAGGTCAAATGGATTAAACACAAAACCAAAAAATCACTCAAAAAGAGACCACTTTCAAAAATAAAATCTATCGAGCGAAAGTTTTCCAATTAGGTAACGCAAAATACAACCGAAAGATAAAGGTGTGAAAAAACATATATATAAGTTTCATATTGATTGGGTAAGTGATAGATTCGGTACGATCATTCAAAAACTATTGGAAAAAGGAAGGCCTCCTCTTAAGGGGCTTTCCCAACTCATCACTTTTTATTGTAAATATCGATTTACAATTAACTATATTTCTGTTTAAGGGTTTTTGTACAAGTGTCCAGGTTTCATTCTCAGTAAGTGATTTTATTTCTTCGTTGCATTTTTCCATAAAAGCCTATCACTTCAGATAACTGGATTTAATTTTACTATTTGATGTAAGTACTTGGCATACTTTAGTAAAGCTGTTGCATATTATAAATAATTCATAGAAATATCATCTTTATTTTCATCATATGATACAGTTGGCATATTTTTAAACCTATCACTCCTTCTTAGATCAGTGAAGTTAGTTCATTTCGAGACAATGTCGATCCATCTTAAAATTAAATGCAATCTGTGTGCCCATCTGTTTTACATTTACATGGTTAGCCCTTAATTTGATATTGTCCGGCACAACGGACACTGACTTTACAAAAATCTACACGTTTCATGGTCATTGCTTTACGTGATATTTGATCTCTCAACGTTGGTGCTACATATAAATAGTTGGAATAAAATGGTTTTTGGCATGTAGCAACACTTCAACTGTCATTGGTAAAGCAAAATGTCGGCAAGTCGCAAGTCACCTGTTCTTTCCAAGGTATTTAATTTTGTTATATATATTTTTAAGCTTAGTTTTTACAGTGTTTTGAGTTTTTTTTACAAAACAAATCTTAAAAAACTTAAATAAATACAGCTTGCACGCATTCATGCGAAAAATCCACATTTTTTTTTTGTAAAGATTGTTTGTCCGCCACCACGGACATTGCCAATGTAATAGTAAAGTAGTTTATAATTTACTTGTCCGTCGTGGTGGACATTGCCAAAGAAATAGTGTTTTTGTGCTTTAAGGCTAATACTATTTTTTTTTGTTTTTTTTCCTAACCGACAGCAGAAAATACGAAGTCGTGCTGGTAAAATATTGGCGCTTATCCCAAAGGAGCATGCTCCATCAGAGACGAGTGAAAAGTCTGATTGCGAATCAGAAGATGAGTTGCTTTCTGCTAGTTCTAGCTGTTCTTCGATACCTCCTTCTTATACTTCTTCGGTACAAAGACTAATATTAGGAGACAGTTCTGATGAAGATATTTCCCACGCACCTGACCCAGCTGACCCTGTTCCGCTGACACCAATTTTCCGGGAAATCTGCCCAACACCATCAAGAGAACCTAATTATGATAGCATCCCATCTTTATCATCTTTACTATCAATAACTACTCCTCAAATAGAGACTCCACCTACAGCACCAACTCTTTCATCTTCAAGGAAAACAAGGTCGAAGAAGCAACTTGCTCCTACCGCAAAGAGACCAAAAAAGATGAAAAAATTTGTCCTGACTTACAATTGGCAGAAAGCTGTCTTTCGTCACAATGCAACACTCGAAGAAGAAGACGAAGAGTACATTGATATTCCAGATGATGATTCCCCTGTAAAATATTTCCATAATTTTTTCTCACCTGACATACTGACGGATATCGTAGAACAGACAAATTTTTACTCGGTTGAAAAAACAGGGAAATCTATTCAATTAACACAGGATAAACTTCGTGACTTCTTGGCTATTCATATATTGATGGGAATAGTTGAGATGCCATCGTATTTGGATTACTGGAGTCAAAGGTTTAGATACGATAAAGTGGCTGACATCATGCCTCTGAAAAGGTACCAGCAGATAAGGCGATATTTGCATTTTGTTGATAATAATTTGGCAGATACAGACAGATACTGCAAAGTGCGCCCAATAGTAGAAAAAATTAAAAACAACTGTCGCAAGTACGAGAATGAAACCAAATTTAGTATAGACGAAATGATGATTCCATACAAAGGGAGAAAAGCTGGAAAACGAAAGCAATTTATGCGAGATAAGCCAAGTAAATGGGGAATTAAAAATTTTGTGCGTGCTGGTGTGACGGGCATGATATATGACTTTATCTTGTACGGTGGTGAGGACACGTTTCGATTTCACAAATTTTCAGATAATGAGGCGTCTTTGGGATTTGGTGCCCAAATTGTCATTGCTCTATGTCAGAGCATAAAAAAGAAACCTGCAATTGTATATTGTGACAACTTTTTTTCGTCACCTGAGCTCTTCTACATATTGCGGGAAAACTATGGCATATTTGGTCTTGGCACCATCCGAAACAACAGATTAAGAGGGGCTGAAAAATGTTTGCCTACAGAGAAGGCAATGAAAAAGAAGCCAAGAGAGAGTTATGCCCAAACAGTATGCAACAAGACCAAGCTGGCGGTTGTACGCTGGAATGATAATAAGGCTGTAACCCTGATCAGCTCCTATGTGGGAGCTAGACCAGTTCAGAAAATAAAACGTTATTCCAAAGATTTAAAACAAAAAGTGGATGTCGAATGTCCACAAATTGTAAAAGAGTACAATAAACACATGGGGGGCGTGGATTTGTCTGATATGCTGATAGCCCTTTACAAAACGCCATTTAAATCCCATAGATGGTATCTTTGCATATTTGCACAACTTATTGATATTTGTATCAACAATGCCTGGATTTTATACAGGAGACATAAAAAACAAGATAAAAAAGCAAAGCCTTTGAAAGTGTTCCGATACGAAATTTACGAAGCTTTGATCAAAGAAGGCCGATCGGCAAAACGCCAACAGATGGAAGAAACTAAAATTAAGAAACTCCATAAGCCCAGACCCACAAGCCCTGTTAGATTTGATGAAAGTGGACATTTTATGTCAATCAAAGAAGAAGGGCGATGCAGATACTGTAACAAAAAAACAACTGTGTACTGTATTAAATGCGATGTACGACTATGTTTTGTAACGGGGAAGAACCCGCGAAACTGCCAATTAAGTTTTCATACTAAATAATTAATTCGTTATTGTACTCAATTGACCTTAAAAATACATAAATAAAATAAATAAATCTTTTCTTGAATTACATATTTTACTCCCTAGTTTTGGTAATGTCCGCTACCGTGGACATATCAATTCTTAAGATATTTTCTATGTTATTGGCAATGTCCGCTGTAGCGGACACTCATTTTCCGGAAAACATGAAAACACAGATTTTATTTTTCATTTTATTCAGTCTCTTTAAGGGCTAAATAAAGAAGAAAAATAAAAAAAAAACGAAATTTCAACATTTGACACAGCTGCCAAATTAAGGGTTAGTCCTAGTTCGGGTGTTACCGCAACGTTTGTAAGCTCGTTTAGAATAGGTCCCTCCCCTGAACTGACTGTACGGCGTCCAAACACAATTTCTGTGCTTCAGATGTAAAACTACTACCACGATCAGTGATAATGATGTTCGGGCTACGAATAATATCAAATATATCTTGAAGGATTTTGAAAGTCGTTTTAGTTTTTAGGTCCTTTACAGGTCTTACAAAGATGAATTTGCTAAAACCATCAATAATGCCAAGAATGTAGGAATTTCCCTTCTTACTGCGAACAAAAGGAACAAAATAGAAAAAAAATATTGGTATTTCACAGGCGCAACAGCACATGTAACAGGATAGAATATAAACAGAGAACAATGCTTAAGAACATGTATGTATATGGCGTTAGTTGAGTTCATCATATCCTTTGGTCTCACTACGTATGGACGAACATTTAAGACGTATTTAGATAAAATATACAATCTCCAACTAAGATTCATAATAATGCTAGTCCCACCAAAAATAAGAGAACAATTTCGAGGAAAATACGAACTTCTTTTTGACTAAATACTGTAGTATCTTGCCAGTACACGATAAGGTAAATCATATTCTGTTAGTTGATCAATACTTTAACCCAGATCATCATAGGCTAACCATCCATAAAACTGAAACAAGAAAAGTTACATACAAGTAAAAAGTTATTAACATCAAGAGCAAACAACGTAGACGGAAAACGAACCAGCTAATATATCGTACCTAGATTGATTAATAATATCCCTGAAATACTTAAAAATAAAATCAATACGCGAAATCTTAAACCGATACTCAAAAATCATTTTATGTCACTACACGTTTGATTTATGTAAAACGTTGCTTGAAATAAAATTTCATTATGGTGTGTAATTTTAAATCAAACGTGTAGTGATGTGATGGTCTGCTATCTGACGTAAATCAGCTAACCCCTCTCTACACAGATATAAATATACATATATGCATCGGCGCCAATACATACATATACATGCATACCCATGATATATCTAACCATGAAAGTCTGGACTAGGACTTGATTACTGAATTATTTTTCCAATTATGATCGTAGCAAATCATATCATCAATGTATCATAATTGCTAAATACGTTTAGTATTTATTAGATGTGGGATAGGATAAACTATAAAAGGGAGGAAAGAGAAAAAGACATACACAGACGGATAGTTTAGTGACTCTAATTTATTACTTTACTTTATCATTTTTTCTCATTGTTTCCAATGGCCCAAATCAATTTTATAAAGGGGAAGAACAATGAATGAACAAGAAACCCCTTTGGCCTTATTATCTTTTACTTATCTAGTACATAAAGATTATGAATGACAGATACAATTCTTTTCTATGATTAATTGCACGGTTCAGGTTTGAACTGAACCCTGACCCCTCTTATAGAAACCTCTTGCTCTTACGGGTCTGACTTGTTTATTTTAACGCCATCTCTATCTTGACTTCTTAACAAAGGCGTAATCATTGAAATTGCGCTTAACAACACAATATCTTCCACCCCTCTCTTATAAAATGTATTATATAGCCGGGATATAATCTGTGTCTTGCTTTATTGATAGTAGTAAATATTGCCAAATTGAACGGCAATTTATAGACACAGCTTCCCAAGTTACTGACAGTGACACATTCATATTATCAATATTATTTTAAGCAGTTGGTGATTTAGCCCTCACATAGAGATGTAAATTAACGTTATCTCATTATAGTATAACTTCACTGAGGACAGCGAGGTATACCTAGGTGTAAAACGCTCGTCACCGGGATTCGAACCTGGGACCTCCCTTTCTCTGAGCGTTTGCTTAATCACTCCTTATCATTTGAAGTATTTATAAGATACACCGAAACATTAACATTTGGCAAATCAAAGATTGCCCAGTTTTATCAGCTTAAAGTTCCTCGTAATGGGGCACAGATTTCAAAGAAATTTGTATAATTAAAAGTATACATAGACAACATATGGCCACGGAAAGTGTCTATTGCGAGATCATGCTTTTATCAACATTTACTTTGTCTGTAACTGTCTCGATTGTGATTATAAACTTTGGCAAAGGAAATCTTATCCAATCAACTTAAATCGTGATCTCGCTCCATAAACTCTTTATCCGCAAAGGTTTTAAACACTTAGCTTTATCTGTTGTTCCCACGTACAGCTCACTGACTGATACTGACACTTTGTAATTTATACTGAGATTTCAGTTCAAGGTTTTATCAACATTTAAGTTTTATCTAAGAGACTAGGTCGTCTCTTGGCGCTCCACCAAGACCAACTGCCTGTCTTCCCGCTTGGCTTCTGCTTTTCGGAAAAGCCCCCAACCATCCCTCGTTAACAATAACTTTTTAGGTAGATAATAATTTATAATAAATCTTACTCTAAATTAACATCTATGCTATACATATTTAGCGTCCAATTTTCACTGCACTATCACACTAATAGCACCCGTGCACACACACTAACGCGCCGCGTCGAATCGATCGGCGGCCGTCGGCGCATAAGCAGTATAGGCACCCCCTGACGTCATTGGCCCTCGGTTAGACAGCCTATCCGCGCCTGTGCTTCACACGCACTCCAAACTCCGCTATCTAGTCAAACTCAAGACTTAGATCTTGTTTTGCTAGACCAATCCTCCACAAAGTAACTCTCAGCTACTCAAATCAGGTCGTTTCCTGAAAGTATAAAGATAGACTCCAGCACAATATCATTTGTTAATAATCATTGTTCGTCGATATTTTTAAGTCATTAAGGTGCACATTTCTATGGCAAATGTGATTCGATAGCTTAGTTGCCAATTCGAATATACATAGGTACACGTGCGCTTTTGTCTTTTCCAAGAACATTAGACCTTTCGTTGTTGAAGTGTGTGTGTATCCATTAATTTTTAATGTTTTTGTAATTATAGAATTTAAGATCCTGGAAAGCAATTTATGACCATTATTTATTGCTTTACTTTCGAGAAGGACGTTTTGTTTTTGAGATGTTAGCATATTGAATTTCACTTTGCGTTAATTGTTTGTATCCTGCTGCGTTAGATGTTAACTTGCTTTTTCCTTTTTTCTAAATAGATTTAAATAATTATTTTGTCATGGCAAGTTAGCCTCCAAAACGATGCCATCACACCCCCCCACCATAGTGGAGACGGTTTGAGACTTAGACTAGGCTCTAAACCTTCTTCATTATTAACTCTACGAATATCCAATAAGTATATTAAATCTGTTCAAATTTAAATCCCTTGCATAACTGCACAGGAAGAACGAAAAAAATATTATCTCGAAATGCCATTTGTTTTCCGACCGTTTTGTACTTTTGTATTATAGCACATCCTAAACGTCCCTTTTTCACTTGTTAACTAAACTCCTGTGTCGGCTGTTTTAAATGGCTAAATGGCTTCTCTTTATTATGGCCCAATGCAAAGATCTTTCTATTTTATATATTTCTTCTTTCGTTTTACAACCCTATTTGCGCTTTAGTCTTATTTCAATGGAGATTACGATACTCTATACTCTGTTCCGTCATTTGTTCTGGTTAATTGCTTTATTTTCTTATTCCTTTCCCACGCTTAAATATCACATGGACTTCTACGTAATATTCAACCTCTAATATTTTAGAAAGTCAAATACTAATTTTAGCGATCTAGGTAGCTACCGTGTCTTTCTCTGCCTTCTATACAATACTATGTTTATTAAATCAATCTTACAATTCCTCTGGTTTCATAATCTAATCCATATCCATAGTCGTGAAAGTCTAATACCCGAGTGTCAATTTGAGAGTCTAGTCTAGTCAAGTCTAGATTCATGATTAGACAATACATGTATGAATATAAGTACAAATATCTGTATGAAAACTATGAGTACTAAATATCTCTGATTTGGTTCTGTTCTAGGTTTCAGGGATTTCCTGATTGTCCTAGGTCTCTTATTTGAGATCTATTGGTTGTTACCACTTTATTCAAGGCTAGACCAAGTAAACCCAGTATCCCGAGCAAGCTCAAGGGAGTGCTATGCGCTAAACAAGGTTCTAGAGTCCTTTTTATTTTTTTTACCTTTGTATCGAAATCAATTTAGCACTGAAATTCGATTAGCTGATCCTTTATTGTCGGTACACAGATTAGCTCATGTGTCCGACTTGTTTTTTTTTTTTTTGAGCGGCCGCTCTGGGATTCAGCTATTCGTAGAATAGGTTTTGAAGGTACCCACCGAAGCTTGTAGCAGCACGCTAGCTTAGAATTATTCTTATATTCTTCCTTTGTAGTAATGACCTGAGTTCTTTTAATTTCATTCTCCACTCTTGCAAACACTCGGTCAGCAGGCAAAAAGCTATGACCTCTCACTGGGTAAACCAACAAAATCTCTTTGATATTCTGTGGTGCTTTATTCATTAGCCAGTAAATGAGAATATGAAGAATGTGGCTATTTTTGTTTTGGCCACCACAGCCATCGTGGCTATTTTTGTTTTGGCCACCACAGCCATCACAGAAAAGTCTCAGTTGGAAAGTGTACTCCATTGAGAAAATCATACAACGCTGACCCCACTTCCACTGAACCTCTGCCAGAATCACATTTAAGCCATGTATAAAATGTTGGCCGTCTTCCATCTAGTCCTACCACGCAGGCATTGTAGAAACTCACCTGTCTAGAATAGTAGGCATCTTGGATTGGTGTTTTAGGCAATGGCTGGACTTTCTGCATGTCAAAGCAGAATGACATACTGTTTGGTACCTCTGCTTTCATGTGAGCATAGAATGCATTGGCTCTGAGTTTGTGCACTCGTTTTTCAGTAATAAATGTTTGTTTTGCATTATTATCTTTTTCAGAATTTATTTTATTATCCCACAAAACACAAACATTGCAGGCATCAGATGCAGGTTGTTTGAAGTCTATATTAAATTCCTTTGTGAAAATTTCATGGAACATTGTGCGTGACACTCTCAATTCCAGAGGAGATTCAACGTTATAAAAACTTCTCAGTTTCTTGCAATTAAGCTCTGAACTCAAATAAATCCTCTTTGACTTATTTCTTGAGTAGTGACTTTCAGATGCTGGAAGTCCTTTTAGGAACTTTCTCAGATTATCCTTTTTCTCCTGAGTTTTCAAAGACTTTCTGTCCCCACCTCTTTTTTCTTTTGGTATTTCTTCTGCTGCTATTGTTTTATTTATGTTCTTAATTCTCTTTTGCTCTATGGAGAAGGCACTAAGAAAGAATCTCATGCATACTTGCACCATCTTCTTTCCACGCTTAAGGAAATATTTGCAGCTAATTTGACGATTTCTTCTCGTTGGTCTTGGTGTTGATTGTCCCTTTTTCAAAGGCTCATGAGGGCTTTAAATCTCGTCAGAAATTTGTCCTGGTCAACTTTTTCATTGAATTTGTATAGTTGTTTTCTGTTCTCAATAACATCGCCTATATTGATAGATTGGCACTTAAATTTGCTCTTCTCCTGGTGAGAACAGGGCTTTCTAAAGTTGCAACAGAGTGAATCTGAATCCTTGTAGGTCCTGAAATCAAAAAGAAAAGCGTTTCAAGAAAAAAATCGTTATGAAATTGTTAACCTCAAAATACAAAATCCAAGATCTTTTGGGTGAATTTCACAATTTTTGACCCTATTTTTATGTTACTTTTGCGTAACGGTTACGTAAAAGTAACATAAAAGAACCCTAAAGATGTAGCCATAATTGAGCAAAATTTAAATAAAAAACACATGACCATTTTTTATGTAACCCTATATAATCACATCACAACCTTGACAAAAATTATCCTCGCACATTAATTTCACTACCCTTTCACTCCAACATCCTCACCTTGTAGGTAATACCTACACCTACACAATAGGGTAAAAAAGAACCGTGTCCAAATCCATTGAGTGGTTATCGGGTTAAAACGGTACCAAGATTCAAGATTAAAAATGTTTATTTGTAAAATATATATATATATTATATATACTATATATAGTATAATAAATTATACATATGCATAAAATAAAGTCTTATAGGAATAAGAATATTATTATACATAATGCAATTAATAAATAAGTTGATAAATAAACTGAATAGACCATAAATAAATATAATGCCTAACCAAATATATACTAACATAAGTAAAAAATTAAAACATTGTAAGTATATACCTACATAACGCAATGAATAAATACATAAGTTAAGTTAAAGACAGACCGACAAAAATAAAAAAATAGTACAGTAATAAATACTAACAAACAACCCACTTTATTTTAAATTTTGAAAAATCATAATATTTATAAAAGATGCAAACATCAATACGTCTAGGTCGCGCTATTCGCAACATCGTCGCATCGTGCTCGAGGGTCATGAGAGGTCACGCAGCGTATTTACCGAAACTTCGATAGTGTCATTTTGTGGACTGGCTCTTAATCACTGTCAGATGATCGGTATTCATATGGATCAACAGCAGCTGTTCCAGTTTCTACATATTTCTTAAGACCTTTAAGTTCTCTGAAATCAGTCTTCAAATCATAACTGGAAATATTGTAATCTTTTGGCGTTTTCACAAGCAATTTCTTTAAATATTTTGGTTTCAAATCAACTTTGACGTTAGCTAGAATGGTTACTTTAGATTTAGAGCTAGAAGGGCCTTTGTCATTCCCCTTCCCATTATTTTTAGTTAGGCGACACGCATTTTTGCTATCATCGACATCAGATTCGGAGGAAGAATACTGAATCCTTCTTTTTCGTTTGGTAAGGCGACACGCACCGTTGCAATCGTCAACATCAGACTCTGAGGAATAATACAGATTTCTTCTTTTTTTAGGCGAACGGTTGTTATTTTTTACCAAACAATGCGTTTTCACCGAGTAACATGAACAGAAACCTCTTTGGTCTGCATTTTTACAGAAACAGCTTAAAATTCTATGACCCACGTTCGCTTCTTCATCCCTTGAAATTATTTGATGAATTTTCAGAGTACCGGGAACAGCCATGAAATCGCGGTTCTTGGTTTTCTTCTCCATGTCGTTAATGTGTTCTCCAGTTATGAGATATAATTTCACATTGGTTTCATTTTGCAATAATTTTAGCGCAATTTCGGCATTTGTCACATCTTCACCATAAGCAACCATTTGATCAAGTGTCCTTTTGATAATCCCGTCTATACCGTCTGCCGCTCCTTTTCCGTGTGCAGCCTCGAAAAAGTTCCATGTCCCTTTTTGAAATCCATGTTCTTTTATCATTTGATTAAAAAGATAGAAATTTTTCTTTTGCCTATATTGGCTAGACGGTCCATCCGAGTAAAAATGCACTGTATCGACTTGTGGCTATTCGTATTTTATATGCGAAAGCATTGGTTTTAGGTGCGCCCAAATTGATTCAGGTGTATGTTTGTTGCAATCTGACAAGGTACAATACGATTCAGGGCTATTATTTAAACTGTATATCATACTTGTGTGCAGTGTGATTTGAGAATGGGATGCTCCGAAGTGTACTGCTTGTATTTCACTGTGTAACTTGCATGTGTAGTTTTCAGAAAAGTCACAATGTAATATTATTTCGTTTATCTGTAAGTTTTGTTTTAAATTTTTGTATGATTTGTATTGATGGAATATATTGTAAATATGGATTTTAAAATCTTTGAGTTCTTTTTCAAACTCCGTCACTAAAGAGTCTACTGTCCCTGTTTTGATTTCTCTAACCATCTTCTTTGCTATTTTCTTTATGTTATTTTTTTCATATTCTATGTTTTTGAGTGTCCACTCCAACCACGTCACATCGTTTATCGTTTTATCGCTAAAGTCATAACTGACTTGTTTGTTCTTACATGTGTTGCATAATGCAAACATACATTTTTGTGACTTGACGTCGCAAACAGTAGACTCCAAAACTTTATCCAAGGTTTCCTTTTGGTCAAAAACTTTTAATCGTTTCAGAGCTGTGAACTTGAACTCAATATTATCGTGCTTCTTGCAAACGCATGTATTTCGATGTGATAAATTTGGGCTTAAAACATAAAATGGTTTTAGCCGCGTGAATGTTGGGTAAGATATAGGTATACCAGTATTTTGTACAAATTTGTATCGTAATTTTGTCATCGAATTTAGCAAGTACCGTCTCTGCATTTTAATTTTGTTTTTAGTTTTTGTCTCTTTTTTTCCTGCAGTAGCTCTGCTGACATTATCTTGGTTAAAGAATTCCTCTACTTTAGATGCTAGCTCTGCCTGTTTGTGATAAATTCTTTTTAATGAAGTTCTTACCCTGCCTTTCAAACCAAGGGCAGAACGCAGCTTTGTAGTCATTTTGTATTTCCTAACGACGTCATTATCAACTATTTGTTTTAGTATAGCTCTCTCACTATTATTAGATGCTCTTGCATACTGTATTTTCATGGATTCTAATAGCACATTTTTCGGAAATAATTCTCTTTTGACTTTATCTTTCTCTGGATTAGGTATGTCCAAACTTTTGACAAAAAAATTCGTTTTACTTTTTGGGGTAGACAACGTGTATATTTGGGAACCCGTATGATCTTCGTTTTCCTTGTCATCTTCTTGTCTTATATTTTGTAAAATTTTGTACCTGTAAATTCTTTTCTTTATACGTTTGTTTTCCTTGATAATTTTTTCTATATTTTTCTTTAACTTGGCATTTTCTTTAATTAATTTTCTGTGTTTTCTTATATACTTTCTTTTGTACTCTTTACGAGAGTCTTTTACTGTTGTCGTACTGTATCGCAGTTTCAAATTCCTCCAGTGCTTCCGTCGGGCAGCTTTTTCTTCTTCAGGAATTTCCGAAATTTTCGTGTAATGTTTTTTAGCTCTCAATAAATTTTTTCTTTGTATTTCCTTCTACTTTTCAGGGTTATCTTGTTTCAGTCGTTCCCGATATCTTTTTTGTCGCTCGGCAGCAGAAAGAGGCATTATTTCTGGAATAATAAGAATGGCATAAACATATGCAAGTACTGTTACATAATTTACATTAACTGAAATCCCAAGTTTTTAACTATGTACACAAAGCTGAGTCCTTGGGTAAGGTCAAAAACTGTATGAACGCCCCCTTAGCAAATTTTATGTAACGTTACATAAAATATAACATAAATATAACATAAAAGAAACGAAAATCGATGTCTACATAACCTAAAAACAACCAAGAAGGCATCCAAATAATTTCACAGATGTAAGGCATTAGGTAGTTTGTTAACACTGTAAAGAGCTTTTCATACATGATGATAACAAGGAGTAAGAATACTTACATTCTTTAGAACTCTTTTACACAAAAAATAACACAATGTCTACATTTGCAGCCGCACCGTAGTTGAGCTCTGTTTCTGATGAAAAACAAAATGGTCGCCGCGTCATGATTGGTTCACGTGACTGCGACTTTTTCTTTGGTGTTGCCAGTAATAATTTAAGTGGAATTTACCAATGCGGATACAAAATCCATGCGTTACGTAATAGAATAACATAAAAGATAGAAATTCTGGACATTTTGTAAGGAACAATTATTTCAACTTTTTTTTTTACATTATTAGTATATATTTATTTCAAGAAGTCATTTTGCCTTGTTATAAAGTTTTTTGGAAATCAAGGGGTATCTTAAAATAAATTCATTAGAAAAATCACGGTGCAACTCCTACTGTTTTTCTTTAATATCAAAATCAATACTTGAGATTTGTGATGCGAATAGACATGGAAAGGGTCAAAAATTGTGAAATTCACCCTTTTAGGACTTACTTTTTACGGTATACTGATCTGTTTTTCCTCCCTTTTTTCTTGACACCTGAATTCAAGGCTTCAACATCCATCTTTTTCCAGAAAATTTGTATTTCGGTAATCTCTCGTCAAGAAAAACAGTGCACGATATGAACGTTAGATTCTGATGGACACAGACACACCCTGTGTTCCGATTCACGACATGATCGATTATATCGCGTCTATCGTCATTCCGAATCGAAACGCGGCAACAGATTACAAAATTTGACAGCTGACTTTTTTGGGTTCGTTCAAAAACTGAAATAAATCACATATCTGTTTTTAACCATCTAAATATAAAAATAAACATTTGAATTACGTCTTTTAGTCCGATATGACCAAGAAATTTACCATCCGTATTGAATTAGTATACTTTTTAGTCCCTTTTGTTGCAAATTCTTTTAAATCCTTTGTAAAGACAAAATCTAGTCCTTTTTGAACAGACTGGCCATCTTTGACCCAAAAATACGTGCAGTTACAGGCCATTTTGCTCGTTCATCTTTAGAGGCAACCTGTAATTCAACCTAATAAGCATGATTCCGGAAAAAAGTGTTTTTTTGGGGAAATGGCGGATAGGCCCTTTTGAACAGACACTCCTCATACTAAATTAAAATATTTATATTATTAGCTATTTTAAGCTTTTTATTTCTTTATTTTGAGAAAATAATAAAAAAATATTGTTTTTTCGAAATATATTTCGGCCTACTTTGGGGCCGGCATCAGTCAAATAAATTACAAATCTAATGACCTTTTTTAACGCAATAAAAATATATACAATTTTATGACTACTTAACCTACTTTCTTACATAAACAGAACAAAAAAAAAATTTTTAAAACCTAAACAATTTTGGTTCAATCTTGCTATTTTCGGCCGTAACATCCCGATATTTATTTGTTTAGGATACCAGGGATAAGACGTACCGAAAATCGCAAGATGGCGCTGCTTTTTATGGCACCTTGGTCTTAAGTCTGGTCTGAGTCTGGTGTCAGTAAGTAGTTTTAGTCTGTCAATGTTGTTTATTGAGTCCTGGTCCGTAGTGCGCACCAATTGACCATATGTAGGAGCATTCCCATGTTCTCAATTTTATGTCTGTCAAATTCGACCACCAGGTTATCCCACCAGGGTTAAATGATTTTATGACTCTGACGGTGAAGCAGTTATTAAAACTTTGGTTATGGGAACGGACATGGATGGGGATGGGGAGATTGTTATTGTGGATGGTTGATGTGTGCCTGTGTTGGTTAATGCGGATGTGTAATTCATTTCGAGTTTCACCTACGTAGAATGCCGAACAGTGTCTGCATTCTAGTAGGTAAATGCAGTTCTGTCTCTTGCAGTCGGTGTTGGGTTGATTATTAAAAAAGGTCATTACTCCTCATACTAGTGAGTCAACGTTAAAATTGTTTGCATTCATCTTCATAAATGCATAGGGCTAACTGATGAACATACTTTTCAGACAAGGCAACAAAAGCCTCTATAAGCGCTCAACCAAGAAACTGTGTCAGCTCATCCTTACATTTATTCTTCAGAATCCACAGTTTTAGCCCAGCGAAAGTTTCAACAGTGTTGCAGTTTTCGGGGAACCAATTTGTCATGTACGTTAACGTACTTATAGCGACTACAGTCAGTCGCTTTGTAAAAGTCACAGACCTTCTATAAGTTTCGGTTCCTTGAGCATGAAAAACTTCAAGCCAGTCGGCCACTGCTTTATAGGGTAAACTTTGTAAATGTCACAGAACTTGTATATAACCGAAAGCGCTTTTCGGAGAAATAAAGTAGGCCATACACGCTACGGTCCACCGGAGAGGTCTACCTGTGCAATTAAACATGGGCAGGTAATCCGGAGGGTGTCTTGGAATGGTCGCCAGGTGACCGGCGCAAGATCGAGAATCAATTCTTTTGAGATACACAGTAAGGTGAACCTTTGCGTGTGTGCGTGTCCTCCGGTCGCTTGTGCAGGTCGCGTCACTTGTTGTCTTAAATACGACCGGCGCGTATTAAAAAGATGGCGCCACCAAAAGAAGTTACTAATTGCAATAATTTTAGGTATGTTTTCTCGTCCGTTCCGAGATAGTTTTTATAATCTGCGGGTTTTGATTTTAATTCGTTCATTGGTTTCACGTGACTGTTAGTTTTCCAATTTTATATCCAATTTTTACAGTACTTTTTCATTGTTTTTGTATTTTTTTCCATTTTCACAAGGCCTATCAATGCCAGTGCGTCGTCGTCTTCAATCGGTGCCATAGCAAAACGACCTGAAGACCACTCCGGTACACCGGATCGTCCCATACGCGCGATGACCTTAACGGTATACCGGCCGACTCATGCGATTGCTTTATAGAAGCAGGTATGTAACGCGCCCGTGTATACCACGCCGCGCTGTCCCTTTTCGGAGAACTATTCTTTTAAGTATGTTTTTATTGAAGCTGGTAGAGAGTTATACATTTTTGCGGACATGAAATGGGGGCCAGAGTTGACTAATTCTAATAGTGATTTTACTGTTGCTAGTCTGTTTTTAGGTCTTAATTTTTCGTGTGAAAAATTAAATGTGTAGGATTCTGGAATATTTTATGATGTTAAAGTTAACATTTTATATTTGTTAAAGTAGGTTGTACAGTTGGTCATGGAGTCTATTGGCAAGTATTGTGATACATTTTTTTGGAGGACAGATCAATTTGTCATCATGTTCGTTCCAATTTAAATTTGAATCAATGTTTATGCCTAAGAGATTGTTAATGGAATTGGGTATTATCAAATATGCGTAACCTGCTCTATTTTTTTTAAATTTTCTTTTTATGTCTCGATATGTTTTTTTGTAACTTTTAAATTCGTCTTCATATATTCGTCTACATAAGAAATATCTGTAATTTATTCACTTGATAGAATGACTTGTTGAAATGATAGTGGGAGAGCACACGTGTTGGCCTTGTTTCTAACACTTACGAACTGACTGCTTACGCAGTAAATTGTACGACTTGCCTCGTACATGCTCCCAACACCGGAAATCTGATTCAAGATGATAAACAATAGTTTCTTGAAATTTATAGTTGTAAGTAAATGAATGAATGACGAATAATAAAGTACCTAAATCTATATTGAATTATATCGGCCCTTCCTATCACCGACTATATAAACCGTACGAAACACGGGTGACGTGGAACCATTCTTGGGTTTTGGAAGCCAATAAAATGCAGAGTAACGATTTAAATAACAATATTCAACATATAGTGGCCATTATTGCAGCATATTATGGACATAATGCAGTATATTAAACACGCGTTCTTTTTATTATCACACTAGTGTTTTTACATTACAGTTTTTTTAAATCTTAGCAAAGAGTTTTGATGTTTAAAATGTTTGCTTTTCCGTGGCATTGAAGAGTTGTGTGATGAAGATGTTTCTGCTGTGGTCACGCAGACGATAAACCAGAAACTGAAATTGCCCGAGTTCACTGCTGCCTCCATCAGATCCTGTTACCGCCTTGGTAGGCCTCTTCAAAACAAAAGTGGCAGGCGTCCTGTCCTTGTCAGATTTTCTAGCATTGATATCAGGTCATCAGTCTGGATAAAGAAGAAGGAGCTGAAGGGCTGCCAAATCTCCGTAGCTGAGTTTCTGACGGGGCGTCGCTGGAAAATATTTGCTGAAGCACGCAAACTATATTTTGTCTCTCAATGCTGGACACAAGATGGGAATCTATTCTTGAAGCTCTCTGATGGCGAAAAGTTGTGACTCAATACAATGGAGCAACTGCAGGAGTTCTCAGCCAAATATCCGCCCTCTTCAGATGCTCAAAATTCTACAGGCTGGTCTAAGCGGGTTACTCCTGACAAAAAATGATAGCCGTTAGAGGTTATTGTAAAGTAACTTTCATAACGGTCAGGTACTATTTTCGTGTAAAACACTTACTTACTTTTGTGATGAATATGAACAACTGCAGGTACCTTCAATAACTTTATTTTAAAGACTCTTAAAGATAGGTACAATTTTAAGCACACTGTATTCTAGTTACTGTCTACTTCAAAATCTCCAATAAGAGTGACCATCCAACCGACTGATTTGATGCCTCCTTCCCCAGGTTTTCCGCCAAAACACCAAAACACTTTGTGAGACGGGTACCCCATATTTGCCCGTGTTTTGAGACAGTTCATTAAATGATTTTTATTTATTTATTTATTTTTATTTATTACACTTTATGTACATTTACACGAAAAACATGAAGAAGGATAATAAAAATATTTCATAGAGTACAAAGGCGGCACTTATTGCTAACAGCAATATCTTCCAGGCAACCTTTGGGTGAAATAGTAGATAAGGAATAAAACATAAAAAGGGAGCGTGCAAACGAAAAAAGAGAGAATGATAATAAAGTAAAATACGTTAGTAGATAACATAAGTGATTCCTACCGCTATAATAAACTGATACATAAACATACACAAAAGAAATTATATAGAATAAACTTACTTATATAAATACATAAATATACGCAGACATAATAAATCAATGATAGTTTTGGATAAGATATAACATGAATGAGTCAGGGGTGTAGTTCATTATAGTAGTGATCTTTTAGTTTAATTTTGAATGTGTTTGAAGTACGACAGTTTTTGACGGATTCAGGTAGACGATTCCATAGTCGAGCAGCATGCACAGAAAAGGAGTTGGAGTAAAAACCAGTTCTATGTGTGGGTATAGATAAATTTTTTTGGTTGACAGGACGTTGCAACCGGCCTCCATCAGAAAAGAAACTAAAACGTTCCCGTAGATAAAAGGGTGGAGAAGCACTGTTAAGAACAGTGAAGAGAAGAGAAAGGACATGAATATTTCTACGAAAACGAATAGGGAGCCATTTTAGCTGTGTGCGAAATTGAGAGACATGGTCATATTTACGAAGGCCGAAGATGAAACGTATGCACAAGTTCTGAAGGCGCTCAAGCTTGTTAACAAGCTCTTCAGTGAGATCTAGGAAGCAAGAGTCAGCATAATCAAGAATTGGAAGAAGGAAAGATTGTGCTAACATAATTTTGGTTTGTATGGGCAGGAAGTTTTGCAAGCGTCTGAGTGAGTGAAATGTTCCAAACATCTTCCTACTAAGAGATTCGATATGAGGTGCCCATGACAGAGTTTTATCAAATAAAATACCCAAATTCTTAACTGTGTCAGTGAATGGAATGACAGTATTATCAAATATTATGTTGTTTGTGATACTAATATTGACTTTAGCAAGCATTCTTGAACTTCCGATTATTATAGCCTGAGATTTACTAGGATTAACAAGGAGTCCAAAAGCCTTCGCCCACTTGGATATTACTAGTAGATCCCTGTTCATTGCGCAAATGGCTTCATTTAAAGATTCTACAGGCGTGCCAGTATACATTTGCAAATCATCAGCGTAGAAGTGGTAGAGAGAAGATAATTGTTTGGAGAGAATGTTAATAAAAATTGAAAATAACAAAGGAGATAAGACGCCACCTTGCGGAACGCCAGCTGTTAGAAGGCACCAGCTAGAACAGGTATCACTAACCCTTATACACTGTTGGCGACCGCGAAGATAAGATTCAAACCAGGAAATAACAGCTGTAGAAATGTTTAAAGTGCGTAATGCCCCAAGAAGAAGATCAAAGTCAACTGAGTTGAAAGCATTACTAAAGTCAAGCAATGTAAGAACTGTGAGATTTTGATTGTCCATATTGAAACGGATATCATCAGTGACTTTGACTAGGGCAGTTACTGTACTATGACCTGGACGAAATCCAGACTGAAGTGGATTTAAAAGATTGTTGCGAGAAAGAAACTCAGATAACTGAAGATGGACAATTTTTTCAAGGACTTTGGATAGGAGAGGGAGTATAGAAATAGGTCTGAAGTTTTTGAAGTCCGTTGGGTTACTGGTTTTGGGAAGAGGGATAACATAAGCTTGTTTCCAAATAGAAGGGAAAGTGCTGCTCACCAAGGAGTCATTTATTAGTTGTGTGAGAGATGGTAGCAACACATCCAGGATAGGAATTAGCATTTCCAGACCTATGCCATCGCAACCAACTGACTTCGAGGAAATGGAAAGGATGCACTTTTTTACATTCTCAGCTGTGACTTTGTGAAAGGAGAAGGGCTCGTGCTCAAGGGTAGGCAAGTTTTTGAGATAAGTGAGAGAAGTAGCTTTGGTGATCAAGTTTACCGAAGTAGGCGGAGTTGTAAAGTAGCTGTTAAGACCATCAAGATCAAGCGAATTAGGAGAAGTGTCAGAGGACTTGCCTACACCAAGAGTCTTAAGAAATTTCCAAACATTTGTGTTGTTACATTTATCGATAGTAGAGTGAATGTGGCGCTTTTGAGCATCTCTACACACCCTGTTGCATCTATTTCTGTACTCTTTAAAGAGTCGGAAATTTTCATCAGATGGGTTTTTTTGGTAATGCATGCTAGCGTGATCTCGCAATGTCTGGAGCCTTTTAATTTTTGGATTAAGCCATGGAGCGGGTGGGTGTTTTACCGTAACAGGTCTAAGCGGAGCATGTGTATCAAATAGTCCAACTACTATTTTATTAAAAGCCTCCAATTTTTCATCAAGGTCACAGATATCGTTCAATGAAGCCCAGTTGATGCTATTTGCATCTCTTAACAAAGACTCCCTGTCCATCGCACCGTAATTACGAAGCAGAAGAGAGCGCTTTACATGTTTAGGGGGCCGGATCTTATAAGAAAGATATACTAAATGGTGATAGGAGAAGCCAGCTGCAGTAAACTGACCATGTGATGCCACACGATCAGTAGACGACGTTATAATTAAATCAAGGAGAGATGGTGTGCAGTGGGGTTGAAAATGAGTAGCACTGAGTGGCAAAATATTTAAATTTAAGGAATTGATAAGAGACTGCAGCTTACGTGCACGAATATCTTGCTTTATGAGACAAGTGTTAAAATCACCCAATAGGATGGTGTGCTCATATAAAGGGAAAAGCCCTTCTAGGAGTGTTTCTAACGATGAGAAGTAATCAATACGAAGAGAAGGGCTGTAAAACACGCCTAAAAGGATTTTTCTATGATTGAGATTGACTTCAATAAAAAGATGTTCAGCTGACTCTGAATAATCTGATGGGCTTTTTGTAATGATGTTGTGCGGTATATGGCTCCGTAGATAAATAGCTACTCCGCTACCCCCAGCACCCGTGCGACCATTACGAATGAGAATAAAGCCAGGAAGAGAAACAAGGGTAGAAGGAAGAGAGGGTTTGAGAAGAGATTCAGATACTAGGACCGCGTGAATGTTTGGGTTATTCTCAAACGAAGACAGAAGATCAGAGTAATGAGCATGGAGACTTTGTGCATTAATATGGACAACATTGAAGTTTTTTGCCAACGGCGAAAGAGTAGAAAAAAGTTGATCATGGAGAGACGTAGCTACCGTATTATCCGTGTCACTGAAGAACTCATCTAAACTACCCGAACAAGAAAAAAAGTCATCGTCAAAACTATTCATTAAATAAAATAAATATATAAATAATTAGTAATCTAAATACGATTAATATATAGGTATATAAGTACTTAAGATAAAAACTATTATTTTACCCGCCAGTTGCACAGAGACAGTACAAAAGTAGGTATAATTATTAAACATTAAACAATAGTAGACAAAACACAACATTACATAGCCGTCCAAAACATTTACGTACACCACATTTCAGATACTAGGTATACGTACGTACACACTAACAGCAAAGAAGAACAGATTGTTAAACAAAAAAAAAAAATAATAATAATGAACTCTTACCGTAAACATGGTATCGTCAAAGCATGCAACTTTAATTGGTGTTGAAACTTCATATCAACATTGATGAACACAAAATCACCATTTATTATGATATTTCTATGATAATTAAGCAAACTGGTAACTATTCAAAAATAAAAAGAAAATGGGTGTAGAAAGTTCTCATATAAATGTATAAAGTTGCAAAGTGCGACTAACGCAAGTACGTTGTACTATTTATGAGACGGATGGAACACATCCTAAATTGACGTTTGGTTTGACAATACTAAATACAATACCTTTGACATTTAGAAAATTTCAGACAAAGCAAAATTTAAAATTTTTGCCTACCTACTGAGTTGAAAACAAATCACAAAACAAAGAAACAGTATGTACTCGTGAAACAAATGACTGCAGGAATAACTCATTTCTTCGTTGAAGAATGATGTTCCACGTTATCCGGTAGTGCTTTGGACACTCCTCCACCCATTTTATTTAAGGGCACTTTTTGCCCCTTTATTCGGTGAAAAATCACAGCAGTGGGTATTCCATAGTAGTCACTGGCTTGTTTATATGTCTTATTTTTATTGGTAACATCTTCAACTGCTCGTGCGATGTCTTCCAAAGAATACCGTGGCGGTTCCTTCTTCTTTTCATAATTTCTCGGCATTTCAGCTAAAATCAAAATATTTACAATTAGCCACCTCACCCACCTATTTAATTATGAAGCCCTAGATATATTGTTTCCAATTCCCTCATGCATTCACATTTACCTCAAACTTGCGTTTACATTTAACCCACAATGAAATAAATGGAGGCAAATGTAAACACACGCTTAAAAATGGCGGACGGCGGCGGGATAATATAAACGCAAGTTAAACTTACAAAACAATCCATATGCATCATATTATGTATAAATGTTTACCATTTTACCTTAAAGACTTCCTTCTGCGAAACAAATGACGAACCTCTTGCACTTTGTATTTTATTAAAATTTATGAAAAAAATCACTGTTGTTTGACACTACGAGTAATTACTCTGAGTAGATTACATGAAGACATTGTATTGAGCTGGATGAGTTGAAAAGAACCATGGTTCATTATGAGATGGCACTCAAAAAAATCAGTACCTTGAACAACAAATAGCAGATGTTCATAACAGCTTACATCAAGAACAAATTGATGAAAAGAAGCGAGAATCTGAGATTACCATGGCACTCTTCCAAGCGGGTCAACTACAACTATTTATTTATTACTTAATACCGTTAAATGTGATGATGACAAAAGAAACATCAAGCAAGTTGCAAAATAAAATAATCACCTTGGTTTATTTTCAATTTAGGTTGGTAATAGATTAAAATGAGGTTGTATCTGAACGAAATACAGCTATTTAAAGAATTAAACGAAGTTAGAATAAAATAAAGTGCAAAAGTAAAGATCTCGATGAATACCGCATGGTAATGAATGAAATGCTTAAAATAAGTCTGATTATGGATAAATTAATCGTGGACAACTATATAGGATTGGAAGCATTGACACAGATAGACCTTCCTGTGGAGATATTGGACCCATTGATCGTTGTAAATATAGTACCAAATTAACCCACGCCCATACTGGAGCAACTAAGTGATCTTTGTAAAATTCTGGATCAAATTACTATTAAAACGGTGAAATACTGGAGTCAATCACAAAGCTGTGGTAGTCTTTCACCACAGGATTGGGATTAGGTAGACAAAGTATCAAGAACCCCGGCTAGTACAAAACTTTACGCAAAGACGAAACCTTTTATACAGCACCTGTCTTCACTTTAACTAAGGATAATCTATGTGTATCCACGTATTTTAACGTTACTTAGCTTTACTTTTCGTTTCCAACATTCACCCACGTGTCATAATATCCCTATATTTTCAATAATAATAATAACAATACAAAATATTTAAATTAGAAGTAACGACAATAAAAAAAAACTACATGAATTCAAAATAGTACATCAAAACCTACAGGTAGGCTTTCTCGGCAAAATTGTGTCAACAGAGATATTTTTAGAACTTGGAAATCCTGACATACTATGTCATACAGAAAATCACTTATAAAATTCTAAGATGTCATTCAATATAAAAACTATTGAGTTGTTAGTACGTACAGTAGGGAGAATTTCAAAAAAATATTTTTTTACTAGAAATAAGGAGTTGATAAGGCTTAGTTCACATTGCTCTGCAAGCTGTGATTACTTTAACAATTTTGGTTTCAGTTTTCTGGTTCCGTCATGAACCTGTAGTGGTTCTAAGGGGTAATCTATTTCCTCTGACGAATACATTACAATACCCCACTGACGTGCCTAATGCAATCTCCACTCATGTATGGGTTTTAATTTCCAATGTTTCAATAAGATCTCTAATTAAACCTATTGTCTCATGAAGGTGAATACCACGGGACACAACCAAATAAAAGTCAAATTACTTAGATATTTTAAAATCAATCTTTTTGATCAAAAGGTTTAAATCCGGAAATCTAAATTCATAATAAAAAATATTTTGGTATTTCCATTGCCACTTTATTATCATTAGGATAAAAACTAATAATCACCTGTATCAAAAGGCAATAAAGTCTGCAATTGCCCTTGTTCATGTACAGTAAATTCGAATTGTGGATACTAATTTAAATGAGACTTGGTGATTTGGTATTTTTAATCTCCCTAAAATTAACTTGGTTTTGACGCCACGACTTTTGGTTCGGTACGAGATGCCATATACAGGGTATAAATGCAAAGTCAAGAATCCTTTAAGGGGATACACGATTCTGATGTCATTACGAGAAAAAAAGATGTAGGTACCTTGAATTTTCACCAAAAGCTCGCATCATTTTTCTAAGCTATGGCTACGCAGCTCACCGGCCTGCCCACACACCTAATTGCACCCTGCAACCTACACCCCTCATCCGAGTGGCCAGCGACCAGTGAGGGTGTCCACGCGATTGGTGTATTTTGAGTAAAGAAAATCGTCTTATTATGAGGTACTGATACTTTATTTAGAGATCCCAGTATTTAAATTATTATCTTTACCTATCATACTAACACACCCTTAAAGGATTTACGCCTTTGATTTTACACCCGGTATTACGCCGCATTCTCCTTTTATAATAAATCCTTTTTTATATTCTCCAAGGGGGGGGGGGGGGGGCGAAATATATTTCACTTTCAATTTTTATATTATTTTATTAATCAGTATATCTATATATAAACGTTATATTCTCCAAGTGTTTCTAATGGGATACATTAAAAAAGCAAAGTTATTTTTTGTAATTTTATTCATTTAAACAAAGTTACTATCATTTTATACTCAGTCTGACAATAAGTCCAATCCTGTTCTCAAAAAAATATATTTAGGAGTTGATTGTGCATCGTGATTTTAACGTTGACTCACTAGTACATGTATTTCTTGAGCCAATCAGAATCAACGCTATATTTTGGACTTATCTTGATGCTTTCTCGCCTGCTGTAAAACCCGCAGCTGTTCGTAGCTCAGGTGCTGGATTCGGTCACGCAGGCAGAATCTCTGCTGCAGCCCACGTTGATGTCGGGGTCTTCTTTATGGATTTTAAGATGGCGCCTTCCTGCAGACGGTGATGAAAACCATGCGCTTGTTTACTTCCACACACTTCACCGTTGGCAGCTTTCTCGTCTGACCCCATTTCTTCGGAAATAATTTATTTATTTATTTATTGGGAAACAAACAGTTTTCTTATCACACAATACAATCAGGAATAGCTAAAATATAAAACCAAAAAAGTTTCCACATAAATCTCAACAACAAAATTAATTAGTGCACGGACATTTACAACAACACAAGTTACCAATAAAAAAAAAACACATACAGCGATTTACTAAAATCAACGGAAAACAAGATACAAAAAATTACTATTAAAAAACAACATAATACAAGAAAAAGCGTCTACAATTTTAAAATTACTTATTTTTCACAAACGTTTTAAATAATCTTCCTCTAAATTGTCCCAGCGAAAGATGCAATATGTCAAGATCAATAAAGTCTTTATTATAAAGATCACAAGCCCTAACCAAAAATCTATTTTTTGCGTAGTTTGTACCTGCGGGTGGTACACTGAACAAACACTTATTCCGAGTAGTGAAAGCTCGACATTTAAATCCGATGTTACTTAAAAGGTAGGGAGAATCTAACATATTGTGGATAATTTTATATAAAAATAAAATATCACGACAGGCACGTCTATCCTCCAGAGAAGCAATCGTATCACGCTGAAAATTAAAGTCCGAACAATTCCTTTGTCTATAATTAAGATATTTAAAAAATTTGTTTTGAATTTTTTCCAAAGAATTTATATGCGTTACATATAAAGGATTCCAGACTACAGAGGCATACTCAAGATGAGATCTTGTCAATGCGTTATAAATACTAATAAGTGTGCTTGCACTTTTAAATTCCTTGCTCTGCCTCAGCACGAACCCCAGCATCCCGTAAGACTTCGCCACAATCTTTTCCATATGAATTCTAAATGAAAGTTCACTATCTAAAAGAACCCCAAGATCCCTCACCTCGGTCACTCTCTTAAGTGTTCTGTCAAATAAGGTGTAGTTATAATTTAATTCAAGTATCTTTCTTGAGAAACTAATCACGCAACACTTATCTATGTTTAAATGTAGTCTATTGGCGTTACAGAATCTACTTAAATTATCTAAATCTCTTTGCAGTAGCATGCAGTCTAGTTCAGTTTTAATAATAGAAAATATTTTTTTATCATCAGCATATAACAACACATTTGAATTATGAAGAGACAGGATGACGTCATTGATGAAAATGTTGAACATAAAGGGACCCAGATGAGAGCCCTGAGGCACACCCGAGGTAATCGGAACAAATGAAGATGTATAGCCCTTAATGGTTACAGCCTGCGTACGGTGTTTTAAATAGGATTCTAACCACCGCAGAAGGTATGTATACCATGTATACCAAAATTCTCCAATTTACAAATAAGAATTGAGTGACAAATTTTGTCAAAGGCTTTGGAGTAGTCGGTATATACGGCATCCACTTGAAAACCTTGGTCCATAGCTGAGAGCACCCGGTCTGTAAGCTCACAAAGATTAGTCTCTGTGGAACGCCCACTTATAAAGCCGTGTTGGTATTCTGTTAGATAACGTCTAATGCAAGGAAAGATATTGTCATATATAAATTTTCAAACATTTTAGCAATTACGGATAATTTTGAGATGCCGCGATATTCTGCAACGTTACGTTTATTACCATTTTTAAAAATAGGCACAATAAAAGACCGCTTCCAGCATTCTGGAAAAATACCGGTATGAAGAGACCTACGAAAGAGTATTGTCAGTGGAACGGCAAGTTGACCAGCACACCGACACAAAAATACGGGGGGAATTCCGTCCGGTCCTACTCCCTTAGATAAATTTAGGTTTTTTAGATATTTTTCCACAATATCGACAGTAATTTTTACAGAATTAATACTAACAATTTGATTTTGATTAGATACAAGAGATTTAGGAGATGGATGATCAGGTTCAAATACAGCCGCAAAAAAGTCGCTGAACAATTCAGCCATTGCCTTTCCATCATCAGCTACGCGGTCTAAAAGGTGAACAGAGTCAGGAAAATCTGTTGAATTGTTTTTCTTGGCCTTAATATATGCCCAAAAATGCTTTGAATCGGCTCGTATGTTCTCTTCAGCCCGTGAAATAAACAAATCATAACATGCAGTTTGAGCATCTTTTTGTTGTTTACGAAGCTCTGAAAAGATCTCATAATCGCATTTTCTCCCATAAACTTTCCAACGACGGTGCACTCTGATTTTCTGTTTTATTAACTTGATCAAGCCTAATGAAAGAATAGTCACTTAATATTGTTCACATATTATTTACCTGTTAAACGTATACTTTATGTATCTATTTTACAAAATGAACTATATGAATTTGAATTTTGAGAATTTATGTGTGAACTAAATACTAAGAATCGTAGTTTGTAACAAAAATGCTCATTTAAGTATTAAGACCCGCACTTAAGGCGAGGCATCGGTAAACTTTTAATTTCAAATCGGCGCCTTAGGGGAGTGGAGTGCGGGGAACTTACTCCATACAAATATGCGCTCACGAACTAGCTTATGCCGTAAGGTCGTATGCGACAAAACAGTATTTTTGATTTAAAATGACAACTATAAGCAATTTAATAAATCCAATCGGCCATATTAAAGTGTATTTGTAGACTAATTTAAATAAAAAACTTAGAGGCTTCATTCGCTCCCGTTTGTCAGTAAAATAGAAATCTCTGTTATAAAAGAGGTTTTCTAAATTTGTTTTTCTCTGCTATGAAAATTAATCAATCAACTAAATCCTCGGGCAAAATCCATCCATCCATCCATCAGCCCGTGTTCGTCCACTGCTGGACATAGGCCTTTCCCAAATTTCGCCACTCATGTCGGTCTTCCGTCCTCCTCATCCAGCCGCCCCCCGCAACGTCCTTCAGGTCAAAAATCGGTCTTCTGGCAAAATGATGTCCATGAAGTGCTTAATCTAGCTGTTTTTATTGTTGAGAAAAATGGAGATCCTTGTCGACAAAATTTCCAATGTGTCGCATTACAATTCCTTTACCCTTGTATTACCAATTTCTTGTTCAGAGTGCGATAGGTGATGGCGGTAATAAGTAATAACCCTTTTTCAGATGATAGTTGACATAAACTTTTCATAGAAGATAGTTGACATGAACCTTTCTCAGCTGTAGTCTGCATAAACCTTTCCCAGATGATAGTCGGCATAAACCTTTCTCAGATGGTAGTCGGCATAAACCTTTCCCAGATGATAGTCGGTCGGAACGTACACAGTTCCGTATGGCATACATAGCCTCTTTTTATGGAGCGTACATAGCTCCTCTATGACCTAGCTAGCTTAGAACAGTACAAACGAAACATACATAGCTTCGTTGGGCATACATAGCCTCTTGAGGAGCGCACATAACTCTTTTATTACTAAGCTACTTTCGGTGCTACAGACGGAACGCACATAATTCCGTTATGCATATATAGAATCTCGTGTATACTTAGCTTTAGTATTCTATACGGAACATAGTCCGGTTGCCAAACAATATATTTTGTAGAAACCCAAAAAGTTTGGATTAAGTTTTTTTTACTTCTGAATAAATACAAGGGGGTCCTGGGCTGCAAGAAAATTGATGATGACATTCTGTCATCTTTGGGCAACTCGATATATTCAATACTAGGCTTTCACCCGGGGCTGCGCCCGCGTTCATTAAACTTTTGGCCCGTTTATGTATTGTTGGTTACTTTATCAACACCGCTTCTAGTTTATATATTGATAAGTGTCACTACGATGATATTAAAAAAACCGCATCCAAATCCGTGGAGTGGTTCTCGAGTTATGGAAGGCACATTTGGAGGCGTAAAAAAAATGTTGATAGGAAAAAAATTTCCGCAAAATATCCGAGCGTTGAGAATGGTCGCTGAAGAGGTATTGAGAGGTGTTTTTGATGCTACCGCAATAAAAACCTTTGAAGATCTTCTCTCAAAGCTTGACGTATTAGCTGGAGAAAGCAAAACAGCTAAGCTGTGGGTTGATGTGTTGATAAAGCCAGTCTTCTTAATGATGAAATATGTGAGGGCAGAGAGGGAGGGAGACTGGCTATTGCACATAGAAACAGTGAAACAAATGATGCCCTACTTCTTCGCTGCCGCACATACCAATTATGCACGGTATGGGCTTTTCTACCTCACATCTTTAGATAAACTACCTACTTTGAAGCATTTCCTTGATGTCATGCGTCATAATCCTGGCTTATGGAATGCTATATGGAGCGATATGTAGATAGAGACCACATTCATGAGATTTGGTCACAGTCAAGGTGGAATAATAGGCATTACTCTAAGCCCAGAAACCTTGAGAAACTTGGGCTTTAAGTTTACACATATGTTCACAACTAGAACTGGATATAGAGAAATTAAGTGAAGAGAAGAAGGATGTGGTACAAGAGAAGCATAAAGAAGAAATGCAGTCTAGAATCGATTCTGATGGAAAAGACAGAGAAGGAATAAGAAACAAACTAAGACTCTTTATTGACCCATTGGCGCCTAGTACTCACTCACAAAATAAAGTTAACATAGCTACTGGATTGGTACTACCAAATACTGTTAATGTACATGATGTTGTCGACATTGGAACTCAACAAATGAAACAATTTCAAGAAGGTTGGCCTTCAAGTTTTCATTTGACTATTCCGAGATTAGTTGTAACCGGGTCTACAGCAAAGAAAAACGTAAGCGTCGGTAATGTTAACGTTTTCGATACAGGTATTATTTACTCCCGAGTTATAGGACTTCAGGCAAGCTCAAGAGAAGTAGATGTCACTCGAGTTCTGTCCCATGAACTCTCACCTATACCAACGTCAATGTTTACAGACTCTGGAGATATGAGGATCTGCAAAACTAAATCCAGCTTTAAGAAACTTCTCCAGGTTTCTTGCTCAACAAGAAAGAAAGTTGTTGATAACACAACTATCGTAATTGATGGATCTGCTCTTTTATGGTGTTTACAGTGGCCAGAAAAAGGGACTGTAGAGGATTTCATAAAGGCACTGAAAACATATTTAAGCAAACATTTGCAGTTTGGGGATGTGAACCTTGTTTTTGATAGGTACAAGCAGTATAGTATCAAAGACCACACAAGATCAGATAGATATTCAGGAGTAACTAGAGTTCGCGTTCTTACATATGCAACACCTCTGACATCACGGAGTGATATTTTGAGCTCAAATGAAAACAAAAAGCAGTTGATTGAACTGATTTACAGTAGCATTGTTGGTGACAAATCGTTTAACAAAGACCATACTACTAAACACAAGCTAATTTTAACAGGTCCACAAGAAGAACCTTTTGAGATTTATCGTAAAGAAGTAAAACGAAGAAACGATCTAAGAAATACGCATGAAGAAGCAGATACGATTCTTGTACAGCAAGATATACTGGCTGCTGATGATGTTGACAAGCAGGTTGTTGTCATATCAGATGACACAGATGTTTTTCTTCTCCTTTTGTACTTCTAAAACATTAAAAAGATATCTGCAGCTATTCTGATGGAATCACCTGTCCAGGGTCGTACACGAATAGATATTAAGGCATCTGCTATTCAACATGAGAAAATAATCCCTGATGTACTAGCAGCCCATGCTATCACTGGATGTGATACCACTGCCATGTGTTACGGAATTGGGAAGAATAAGGCCATTAAGGTTTTAAAAAGTGGACACTCCTTGTCGTTGGTTGGAGATCTACATGCTGATATTTCTGACATGAAATCGCAAGCGTCGAAGTTTATGACTGCATGTTATGGTGCAAGTAAGTGTAACACAACGTCAGAGGCTCGTGTCAAACTGTGGGCTGACAGAGTTGGACGTGCTACATCGCAATTACCGAAACTGTGCTCACTGCCACCAACAGATGCAGCGTTTGAACAGAACCTTAAGCGAGCTCACCTACAAACCTGCATTTGGAAAAACACAATGGAATCTGACCCACCAGATTTAGATCCACTACTTTACGGTTTCTACAAGGATGAAAACTCGAGATGCCTCCTACCCACAACTTTGCCAGAGAATATCCCAGTTGCACCGACGGAAATTCTAAAATTGGTTAAGTGCTCTTGTGAAAGTATATTGTCATGCAACAGCAACCGATGTAGTTGCAGGAGTGCCAGCCTATCGTGCACAATCTTTTGTTCATGCACAAATAGTTCCTGTTTAAATGATTTGACAAGGTTTTCTAAAGTAGAAATGGAAGGGGATGATGACTCTGTTGATGAACGAATTGCAGACGATATAATTGATGATAACCCGGATGAAACCATTTAAATGAGATTCCATAGATTAAAAAAGAGTTGATCTCCTTCTAGACACCATTTTGATAGTGTTGATTAATAATTGTTTTCTTTTTATGTCAATAGAATATTACCTTATTATTCTTGTAATATTACACAAATTACTTGAGAAATGTTTTTTTTTTGTGCACCAATCTCGTAATACTATTTTTAATTATGTTTCTGAGCTCAGCATCCTAAAAAACATATAATTTGATACTAAACAAAATTATTTTCAAATCAAAGTTACTTTTAGCCGCCATATTAGCCGCCATATTGAATATATTGAGTTGCCCAAAGGTGACAGTATGTCATCATTGATTTTCTTGAAGCTTAACATGTCCTAATACTTATTCAGAAATAAAAAAAACTTAATCCAAAATTTTAGGGTTTTAGTTTTGGCAACCGGACTAACATAAATAAGAACTAAGAATCTTATTTGGTTACAAAAATTTTCATGTAAATGGTCTTACATCTTGCAAAACATAGGTTGACAGTCGGAACGTAAATGGTCCCGTTTGGCACACATAGCCTCTTTTTATGGGGCGTACATAGCTCCTCTATGACCTAGTTAGCCTTATTACTTATACAGACGAAACATACATAGTTCCGTTGGCATACATAGCCTCTTTTGAGGAGCACACATTACTCCGGTGTGGCCAAGCTAGTTTTGGTGCTACAAATGGAACATACATAGTACCGTTAGGCATACATAGTCTGAAGCAACTATGTTTAACCATTACGTTAAAAAATGTCACAGAAAACATTCAAGAATAAATTTTAATTACTTTTTATAAATATCCAAATGAATTCCCCATTCTGAGTATCCCAAAACCTAACTGTTTTTTAAGCTTAATTGTTTGATTAAAAGGAATTTGTAACTTTAATCGTTTTTATATAAATATTTTTTTGTCATATTATATTATCTTTCTTTAATAACGCGTAGTACCTTATTATCAGTTCACGTGAGAAAAGGGTCTTGTTGAAAACCAGTGCAGCGATGTGCTGTGAATCCTGTATATTTATTGTATTAATAAATTAGTTATATATTTATATGCAAGTTAACAGAATGATATGTAAAATAAATTTCAAAATGTTGAAAAATGCTATAAGTATTTAAGTATGTAGTTACTTTACTTTTCTTTATCGTTTTAATGGTTATGTTGTTGGCCACAATAAACCCAGTAACCTTTTTTATTTCTTATATCAAGCATACATAGCTTAAAATCTTCAAATATCAAGGACAAGCATAAATAGCTCATATGAATTTTAAACTGAGGTAAATTTATTAAAATAGCTTGCTCAGATTACTAATAAAATACAACAACCAGCTTGAAACGACTTTCAGAATTAAAATTGATTTCATGAAAATATTAGTATTTTTACTTTATAGGTACCGTCAGATACAAATATTATTTCAACTAAAACTGCTAATGATCGTATAGTCGGAGAGTTGTCCCGACCCGCCTCAAGGGAATCCAGCCACTTATGACGTATTCGCGTAACATTTTTATTTGGAATCTTGATTCAACAAAGAACTACAAAAAACATAATGGGGTTTAAAATGGAGAATAAAGCAGAAATTACGACTAGCAATCATATAATATTATGGAGACGAGGATTTATCCAAACATAGGGATGCCGGTTTAAAATCGATTTAATCGAAGATCGATTAATCGGGCCTAAGAAAAGCGATTTTAGATCAATTTTTTCGAAGCGATTCGAACTTTGAATCGATCCATACAAATAAAAAGAGTACTTATATACTTACTTAAACTCAGGAAAAATCAACGCTTATGAATTTCTACCTAGATTACTAACATACATAAAAATTAATTATTAAATAATTAATTAGTTAATTGTGTGAATTTTTGTTCCAATTTTCAAATATTTGTAAATCGATCTTTTCTTTTTTAGAAAGAATCGACATCCCTAACCGAACATTTCACTTCAATTATGTGCGCCGACGGCGCCGACATCTTATTTTAACAACTATGAATGACAGTATCGTAACCACATGAACCTACCTAGTCGCAAGGTGAGTTTAAATGGACACTCAAAACTGCTAAACATTCTATGTCAATTTATGTCATAAACACAAAGAAAAATAGGATTGTTCATGAGAAAAAATAATTAAATACGGAGTGAAACAGTCGAACCAAAAAACTCCTCTTGATTTAAAGACTATAGCAATATCAGAACGTAGTTAAATTACTAAAACAAGAAGAATTGGTTAAAACATAATGTACGCACGACACGTGTTTGTGTAGTTGCTTTTTTATGAAACCTCGTGCTTTTGCCACGCCCTTCTACTATTTCATCCACTATAATACCGCTCTTTCATCGATAAAACATTGAAAAAAATATATATTTTAGCTGGTTATGGAAAAACAACTTTATCAAATTTATCAAGGTGTTTTTTGAATCATTACCAGATTGACAGTATCACCGAATGCGTAACCAACCGTGAATCCAAATATATATCTGCTTAAAATTAACAACAGATAATACCAGCAGTAAACGTTGCATGAAAATATGCAAATAATAATAATAATATAAAATATATTGGTGAGTAATATTTTAGTTTTGAAATGTAATAAATACAAACAAGGGCAGAGCTGTTATTTGATACTTTTTCCAATAATATAAAAATAGCTTTTCATACCATTTTCGGCGTGAAGACGTTGCCACTTCTGAATTATGATGAACATGAACAACTGCAGGTACTTTCAATAACTTTATTTTACAGACTCTTAAAGATAGGTACAATTTTAAGCACACTGTATTCTAGTTACTGTCTACTTCAAAATCTCCAACAAGAATGAATATCCAACCGACTGATTTGATGCCTCCTCCCCAGGTTTTCCGCCAAAACTCTCTCATTGGTTTATCGTGTTCAACTCTGATTGGTGGAACAAGCGGTAGTCCATCCATCCATCCATCAGCCTGTTTCGTCCACTGCTGGACATAATAGGCCTTTCCAGGATTTCATGACTCTTGGCGGTCCTCCTGGAAGAAATGCCCATACTCAGGCGGATTGGTGAGCGCGGTACCGAAACCCTTGCACCAGTGACGCCGCTGCCCGTCACCAGTCTGTTGTATATAAGCCCCGGCAATTGGGGATGGATATACCGCCATCCATCGGTCCCAGGCAATGGTGAGCCGCCTGGTTTTGCCTAAGAGCTGTTCTCTTACTCTCCCCCGAATAACTTTTGATTTGGGAGGATTTGTGAGTAAGATGGTGGTACCTCCACAGTCGAGCCCGGCATCAGCTCTACCACCTCACAAGCGGTAGTGTTGCCATTTTAAAATAATACCGAAATACTAAACAAAATGTTGACGATCTTTGCAAAATCGATTGAAAATCATGACAATTTTTTGTTCAAAATCTTATTAGAAAAATAAATAAAAAATATCTTGTGGACACTCAACACTTATCATTAAAATTATGCCTATACATTTTTTGTAGTAAACTAGTAATCATTATGTCGTGGTGGATAAATCATAGAAATGTGCAAATTGGAAAGTATGATTTCAAAATTCTTTCACCAAATAGTAAAAGTTTTTTTTTATTAGCGCGATCTACGACGACGGGTGGAGAGATGCAACCCTTCTATTTTTTACAGAAATATGATATGCCTAATTCTACTATTTGCCGACGACATATATGTATATTATGTACGACATATATCTAAATTTTCTGTGTGAAATGTCAAAATGATGGATAAAATAAAATGTCAAATAATTTATTAAATAAAGTTATTTAACAGTGGGGATCGGTTTAAGGGTTTAAGTCCAGTTATTCATTTAAAGGATTTTTAACGTTCTAATGAGTCAGTTTATTTATTTCTAAAGCTTCTAGCGCGTTCATTTTCTTGCCTTTATCACAAATATGAAGTGGTTTGAAGTTTGTGATTCGGTCAAATTTATGGTTTTCCGCTATTAAATGGTTAGCAAAATTTGAAACTTTCTTTTGAAGGCGCCAGCATCTACAATGTTCTTTAATACGTGTTTCAAACGATCTCCCAGTTTGACCTATATAAGCACTATTGCAATTCTGACAAGTTAGTTCATATATACCGCTATTTTGGTTATTATTTTCCGTCTTTATTGTTACAAAGCAAACTTTTCAACGAGTTGGTAGTATAAAAGGCTGGCGTTTTAGTTTTCAGTGTTCTGGCACATTTATACGTAATATCTCCTAAGAACGGAACGAAGTTTATATGGGTACCTCAGTGCTTGATTAATTAAATATTTCATTATTAAGACCAAAAAGGTTTATAGTCTGGCATGTTTTTAGTTAATAGAGCTGAAAATCACTGTGTTAAATAGAAAAAGAACTAAGGCATCCATTTCACATTTACATCTCATTTATTTCTTACTGTGAGACACGTATCTCTTCACACACTGGTACCAATTTGGCTCATTTTGCTTGACGCACTGTGAAAGCAGTGAGTGGAAGCCAAAATACTTGCCGCAGTTACTCACCAACTAATATACTATTCAGATCACACTATTTCAAAAAAGTGATCTGGGCTTTGTAATTGGTCATCCTACCGTTCTCCCCGTGTGTTACAGGTTCACTTGACAAGATAACTCGGGGTCGAATATGCAAAGTCTAAATTTAGGAGATGAAAATAAAGTTGAGCACTACCCTATATGACTTGAGGGTTGCCAGAGAACTCAATAACCAGCTCTGTTATAAGAGAAAGACGGCAGTGAAGTGAAGATGACGAACAGTAATGACAGATACTACAGTAATGAAAGAGCTACGAGTAATTACTCTGAGTAGATTACATGAAGACATTGTATTGAGCGGGATGAGTTGAAAAGAACCATGGTTCATTATGAGATGGTACTCCAAAAAAATTCAGTTAGTTTGGTAAAACCTGGTGACCAGGGTCTGCTGATGAGACTGGATCTGGGTACGGGATCTCCTCAACGAACAACAGCAGACCCTTCAAGTTTGGGCTTATTTGATTGGTCTGTATTAGCACTTTGGTAAAATATGGTAACCAGGGTCTGGTAATGGGACTGGAAGATGGGTACGGGATCTCCTCAACGGACAACAGCAGACCCTTCGAGTTTAGGCTTATTTGATTGGTATTTATTAGCACTTTGGTAAAACATGTTTACCAAGGTCTGCTGATGAGATTGGATCTGGGTACGGGATCTCCTCGACGGACAACAGCAGATCCTTCAAGTTTGGGCTTATTTGATTGGTCTTTATTAGCACTTTGGTAAAAAATGGTAACCGGGGTCTGATGATGGGACTGGAAGATGGGTACGGGATCTCCTCAACGGACAACAGCAGACCCTTCGAGTTTGGGCTTATTTGATTGGTCTTAATTAGCACTTTGGTAAAACATGGTGACCAGGGCCTGATGATGGGACTGGAAGATGGTACGGTATCCACTCAAAGGACAACAGCAGACTCTCCGAGTTTGGGCTTATTTGATTAGTCTTTATTAGCAATTTGGTAAAACACGGTAACCAGGGTCTGATGATGGAACTGGAAGGTGGATACAGGATCTCCTCAACGGAAAACAGCAGACCCTTCGAGTTTGGGCTTATTTGATTGGTATTTATTAGCACTTTGGTAAAATATGGTGACCAGTGTCTGTTGATGGGGCTGGAAAGTGGGTACGGGATTTCATCAACGGACAATAGCAGACCCTTCGAGTTTGGGCTTTTTTGATTGGTATTTATTAGTGCTTTGGTTAAACATGGTGTCCGTTGCATATAGTCGTTCAAGAAATCATATTCTTTTGTTTTCCTTATTTCCACGAAAATCTCTTCGACACGGGCGGAGCCGCGGGCAAAAGCTAGTTTAATTATAAAGTGTCCTGGCCCTTCATGGTGACACTACGTACTTATTTAATTATAAAGTGCATATAATTATAAAATACCGTTTCAATTTTGTTTGGAATTTTGTAAGTGATTTAATTTCCTCGGGTAAGCTGTTGTACACTTTTAGGGCAATGAATTTGGTTGAATTTCGATATGCATCGGTTCTGGATGATGGAATTTCCAAGTCGTATTTGTATTTTTCATTAAGCCTATTACTTACTCCTTTTTAGATGGAAACATTTCAGCATATCTTTTAACCAAATTACATAGCTCAATAACATAGAGCGCTGTGATGGTGCGAATTTTTAAGTCCACAAATTTTTTTCTACAGGTTTCTATGTTTGATTTGAGACCGGCAAGTATTCTAATGCATCTTTTTTGTAATACAAATATTCTGTGTATATCTTAGATGGCTACCCTATACAGTACTCTGGATTGGAAGAATGCATAGTATTCTTGCATTGCAGCTTTTATTGTTGATATATTACGCAAGTATCGTAAGCGTAACAATTACTGCTTATTTTACTTGATGGATATTCGATATGACTTTTCCAATTTTAATTTTCATCGACATTGACACCGAGAAATTTTGCATTTGATACAAATTCAATGACTTGGTTGTCAATATTGACATTAAGGTCTAAGTTCCGAGTAATATAATTTTTTAAATGTTTAATTTTCGTTTTGGTGACGTTAGCATTTAGGTTGAGGGACTTGAACCAATTTATGACCGTACTAATAGAATTTGTTATTGCATGTACTAGATAGATCAATATTATGTTTTCTTTCGAATTTAAATAAATCTGAAACGTCACCCTTTAAATATAATTTGACGTAGATTTAATTTTTGTAATGACTTCATTGGCATCATGACAGTTTGCTGTCTTTATTTGAGATATGATTTGAGGCAGTTACTTATTTTCCCTCTAATGCCATAAGTATTTCTAACATTATCGTGTGATCTAGGTTATCAAAGGCTTTGGATAAATCTAGTAGGACTGTAATTTTCATTGTCCTTTCCATTTAATGCATCTGTGACAAAATTTGTTAAATCAAAAATAGCATCAATTGTAGTGTAGAAGTCCCTCTCTGAAAACCAAATTGTTCCTTAGATAGAATTTTATGATATGCAAGAGATGATCGCAATTTGCTTTCCATCACCTTTTCAAACACTTTTGATAAAGTGGGTAATAGGGAAATAGGCCTATTGTTATTACAGTCAAACTTATCGCTTTTTTTGTGTACGGGTTTTACGTTGGCTTTTTTGATTCTGATGGGAACACACAAGGATTTGTTAATAAGAAAAATAACAGGTTCGGCAATAGGTTTAATTATTTGTTTTAGTACAATTCTAGCGTAACTAGTAGTTTTTTTTACTTTTAGTAAATTAACTATTTTGAACAGGTCACTTTTGTTAATTTCGCTTGAAAACATAGAATTTGAATGAAATGGAGGTAGCATATTATTAAGTTGATAATTTGAAGAACCTGAATTAGTATTTGGGATTTTTTTTAATATTAAAAAGATTTGCTGCGTCTTTGTTGGTTTTTGCCTTTTTTGATCCATCTATTGATCCAGTGAAACTATTTAAATCAAATGATTTTGTCACTTTAATGTGGCTATTTATTAGTTTCCAGGTGGACTTCACTTTGTCATGAGAATTGTTTATAATATTCTCATTGTGGATTATTTTCCATAGGACATAAGACAGAACAAAACGACTTGTGACTTACTAGATGAGTATTTTCTTTTGATTGCTTTATTTGTATGAAAAGATTCCTTTTAGTTTCACAAGACTTTTTAGTGCCTGGAGTAATCCAACCAGCCTCATGCTGTCCCATGCCACCTTTAATTCTTTTTAAGGGGCAGAATGAGTCAATAGCCTTAGTTAAAATGGCGTGAAATTTATTGAAACTATCTTTGGATTTATAGAATTCATTCTAACATACCTGTTCCAAATAATTTATAAGTTTTCCTATGTTTAAATAGTTTACGTCTCCGACAACGGTAAAGTTTTTCAAACGTAACCTAATAGGGACGCTCAGCATTGCATATTGCAGAGTATGATCTGAAAGACCGATCTCTATTACACGAGCATTACTTAGATCGGAGTTCGATAAAATTTTGTCAAGACAAGTACTGTGGTTCGTAATTCTAGATGGCTCGAAGATAAATTTTTCAATGCCAGATGTTGGCAATAACGTATTGAAATCTTTTGATTCGGAGTCATCTACCAACATGTCAATGTTAAAGTCACCACATATTATTAATTTGCTTTCTTTATGTTGTAAAACAAAGTTTAAAACCCGACCCATATTTTTTTTAAATTTGTCTTTTGCTATGTTATTATTATCTATACACACACAAAACGTATGTACCATTCAAGTTAATCCCGCAAACTTCGAATAAGTATTGAATAAAAAATTTCTTGACCTTTAATTGTTCAGTATAAGCAGTGCCTTCACGAACAAAAATGCACGAGCTTCCTTTGTTTTTCCTGTTTTTACGACAGAAACTGCTAGCCAGTTTAAAACCGGAAATTTTCTTGATATTTATTTTTCTTGTGTTCTATTGTGTTCTGTTCTACACAGTACTACCACGCTCATCCTTCTAAGCCTGAAAGCCATACTTCTCATTTTTTCATTATTTGGACTACCACCTCCGCTATTAACGAAAAAACTTTTTGTTAGTATATTCTTTCTGATCAAGAGGGAATGTTGGCAGAACGTTATTTTGTAAATTTTCGATTTCCTTATTGTCTTGAGTGATGGGCTTTTTGTCATCTCTTATGTTAGCTTTTTTACATGTTTTATGGAGATTTTTATTAATTCGTTTATTATCGTAATAAGGAATCTTACCCCTTTTCAAATATTTAAGCTGCTTTTTATTTTGTGAACTAGATGTAAAAATAAGGTATTGATTTTTATATTCAACACTGTCTATTTCTACATTTAGTGCTAAGCATACGTCATTTTGTCCAAAAGCCTCAAGCCTTTACATTTTATAGGGTTTACATAAAAATTTAATTTGATTATTCAAATTGTAATTGTCACTACAATTTAAGTATTTATTAAGGTCATCATAACTACTTAGGATATCTTTTCTCAATGCAAATGGCTTAGTCATCGCCGTTACGCTATATTTGTCATTCCATTTGCCTGTCCTACTTTGTATGAGTTTACCTGCGAATTCCACAGCTTGTTGATCTCCCGGAACAAAGATTTTTGGGGCAATTTGCTCCCCATTACTTGTTATTTCTAGGTTTGACGTTTGTTTATTATCAATGTTCATAGTGCGTGTCTCATTTATTGGACGACGGGTGATCGGTCATTATAGCTGTGTTCTTTAGCTCTTGAGAAGATGTATGGGAAACAAGGGCAGGTCATTACCTGACACGCTTGAGCATGGCCCTTGGCAGCAGCGTCGCGTCATCCGAAAACAACGATGTGGGGGCAGTCTGGATCGGGCCTGGTTCGGTGGCGCACGTAGCCAAGGAACTTGCTTGTTTTATCATACATCATCGTGTGAATAGTAAAAAGACAATAAAATAAATGTATATAAACTTTAACAGCTTATCCTTTTATTTTTGTTTTTTATTAAATTATATTAAATACACAAAAGAACTAAAAAAATATTTCAATATATATTTAGGGCCCTACTGGGCCCGGAATCAGTTGATATAATAATGACATATTTACAATAAAATGATGGCACATAAAATGATATGGTGAGAATGAGTACATGTTAAAAAGACATTGAAAAAAGGGAAATCTACCTACCTACTTTAGTAAAATATAAACTTTTTCGAGATGAGTATGTGAGTGGGGTAGGGAAAGAGGGTGTTTGTGAGTGTGTGTGTGCTTAAGAGGGGATGTAAGAATGTTTGTATGAGTGTTAATATCAGAAAAATTTCGATGAGGTTGGTCTGTCTGTAAGTTAGTGCTGTTTTCCAGGTCCGTAATGGGCATCAAGCGACCAGATGTAAGACGACTCCCATGTCCTGAGCTCAATATCAGTTAATGGTGGGTGGAATGATTTTATAATGCGGACGGTGAAGCAGTCGTCGAATGATTCGTTGTGTAGGTGGGCATGGGTTGGGGTAGGTAGTGTATTGGTTTGTGTTTTTGTTGTGAATCTATGATGATTGATGCGGATTTGAAGTGGGGTTTTTGTTTCACCTACTTAGAATGTCGGGCAGAGTCGACATTCTAGTAGGTAAATATTTTTTTTTGTTGTGCATGATGTGTTTAGGTGAGTTTTCTGTTGGTGTGTTGTGTGGTGTGTATTGATTTGTGTGGATGTGTTGATGAATGCGCATATTTTGCACCGTGGCCGTCGGCATGGAGCTGTGCCCGGAGATGTGATGGTATGAATATTTGTGTTTTCTGTTTTTGTTATGGTGAGTGTGGATTTTAAGTTTTTGTTTTGTCAATAACAGATGTTATACACCACTAGTTAAATTTGCCAAATAGATAGAGCGAGAGATAGCGTAACAAGTGCTCGCGTAAGAAAGAGATGATAGTGGAAAGCCCCGTTGGATACCTACACGTTGACCAGTATAAGATGAACTCTTTTGGATTAAATCGGTTGGTAAATCAAATTAGATTATGTGATTATTAACTTTCCGATGAAATGTTAAGCCATCTTTCTTAAAACCTGAAATTTGATTATTTTTGCTACACCATCGTACTGTGCAAGTGGCCATCATAAAGTTTAATTTCACATTTTTTAATGCTATACGTGGGTGTGTTTACGGAAGTGATCGAAATGTTCGAGTGGCGGTCTATATGAGATGTATTTGCCGAATGTGTTGACAGTAATCGGTCGCCGGTTATTAGGCGTCTGTTAGGCTTTGTCTATGCCGCTATCTTAATAAAACGTAACCATTGTTTCACAGCTACGCGGCCTCCTTGCCAATGCCATCAACGCGCCAAAAGATGACTAAATTACTTATGTACAGATATGATGAAATGATAAGGTTTCCGTCACCCTAAAAACTTTGAAAGTTCAGAAAATAGCTATTACAGACATTGCTCATAAAATTTTTACAAACTCTACAATACGAGTACCTTCGTCTTCATACTCCAAAGTTTTTATAATGCATCTCAGGTATCTCATATACATATATATCTTACTCGGTAAATGGAGCAGAAACCAGGTTCAGTAACAGTATGGGAGCAAAAAGCCTTTGTTGAACTCTATGCTCACAAAAGGTTTACCAACATAACGTCCGTATGTACCATAACAGAGGTGCAATTGTGGAAGACAATCGTCATCAAATTCGATTGTCAAATGGCTATTCGGCTAAGCAAATAAGCCCGTTTGACAATTGAAATCGTACGTTGTTGGTTGCCAATAACAAAACATTTGACAGCCAAAAATGTACTATGTCAATTGTCAACCCAATAGCCATATAACAATCATTTTGAATACTATTAGCTTACACAATTGCACCTCAGATTTCCAACAAAAAATGTTAGTGGCATCTATGAACTAGGAGAAATAGCACTGGTATGTGTCAGCTTACAGTACGATGTCTGCATGTCGTGAGAACACCATATTCTCCATCCCTTTCAGCACATTATCATCAACCCTCGAATTTAAACTACTTCCGCTACATCTACTACCCACCCATGTATACAATTTTCAGCACTTTGTACAAATTGCAACGTTTTGTTAAATATGTCTTCCCATTGCAAAGTCATACAATCCTCTGTAAATTGTGGGCTTATATCGTTACCGCTCCCTAAGTTTCTTTACAAAAAAAAAACCTTTTCAAGCAGCTCCTCTTACGTTTAGATATTACGAGGTTCTTTACAAAACTTTAGTCTCACTAGGAAACTATTTGCATATTTACAAAAATGCACTAGTGGTGAGTGAGCGAGTTGCTTGTACCACTCATAGACTTCTCATTCTACGACTTTTGCGCTCATTTTACTCAACTCTGTTGTGGGTCATAAGCACGCCACATTTAGGCATGTTTCGCTAAGAGCTTGAGATATTTCGCTAAAATACATTATCGCGTGTAATATGCGCGGGCGGTCAGATAGCCGCGCAACATCCGCGATGCGACGGGGCGTGGTACGCATGTGCAGCGTCCCTTTATGTAACCGCGGCCGATCCGAACCGCTGCGATCCATGGCCTAACGTCCGTTTAGGAAACTTTGCTCATTCATCTTTTCCCTTAACGGAGGGGGTGCGGGGTGCTGCGCTACGGGGCGCGTGTTACGTAACATTGGTGGTGCGACGTAGAGTGACTCTCACCCGCGCCGCCCTAGCGATCGGTCTTGTGCCGCCCTCGGTAGGTTCGTGTCGCTCGTACGTCGCTCGCGCGCGCTTTGTTAAACCGCGTTTTTCTCAATCAAAACAACCTACATATTCCAACAGAGCTAAAAATAAATAATAAAATACAACTTTAATCGGTTTCCAGTGTTCATCTCGGCAAAGGAGGTAAGTGCCTATAAATAATTTGGTCAATGGTTTTGCTAAAACTTTTCTTCTATTATGTAACATCTTTGCTCTTTTTATTATCGTGTGTTATCAAGAATTATTATGGCAGTGCGATGGTATTTTGTAGTTTTGCATTAGCTTGTAAGTTACGGTTAATAAAATATATACTTTTATCTTTAAAGGTACATATTTTTATTTGTATTTTAAGAAGGTTTTCATAGTTTTAGTTTTTACTTAAAATATTATCGTGCGAGTAAAAGCTAGTTACGGATAAAGAACATAAAACAGTTTAAATGCAAAACAACATGAAAATAATGTGCGTAGAAAAATAAACATTTAACTTCTAGGACTTGGACTAAATGACATTTTGTTACACATGTGTTTATAACAACCTTTTCTCTCTTACTTTATAAAACAGTATGGTTGAAATTTGTTATCGCTATTGGATTTTATTTTATTTATTTATTTAAAAACTGTCAGTAGTGCCGCATAAAAAATATTGTTATCGTTCGGTACTTTTCTTTTATTGTTTATTGGATTTTAACTCTTGACCCCATTTGAAGCCATTTGCTCGTTACTCGAGTATTTTTAAATAACAGTCTAAACAGTCCGAAAAATTAAATTGTGCTTCATGAAACGTTTTCTCGTATTTTACGGGGTTTAATGTTCTTCTTTAATTTAGCTATATCGTGTTAAGGCACCAGTGCAAATAAAATTTTTGGTTTTGAAAATGTTATTTTTTTCTTACACTTAAGGTGACGCCACGAAATTTTGGCGACATGGATCTCCATATTTCTTAGGAATAAAAAAACATATGTAATTACCAATTTATATACTAGACTAGATTAAGCATTTCATTGACATCATTTTGCCCGAAGATTTAGTTGATTGATTAATTTTCATAGCAGAGAAAAAAATATTTAGAAAACCTCTTTTAAAACAGAGATTTCTATTTTACTGACAAACGGGAGCGAATGAAGCCTCTAAGTTTTTTATTTAAATTAGTCTACACAATATGACTGATTGGATTTATTAAATTACTTATAGTTGTAAAATACTGTTTTGCCGCATATGACCTTACGGCATAAGCTAGTTCGTGAGCGCATATTTGTATGGAGTAAGTCCCCCTCACTCCACTCCCATAAGGCACCGATTTGAAATTATAAGTTTATCAATGCCTCGCCTTAAGGCATCGATAAATTACACTTTAGCCTAGGAAAATTGATTTTTATTTACTCTTCGTCTATTTTATTTAAAGTACAAAATACTTATGAAAAATACTTTCGAAATAACTTAGTGGAAACACGATGCTTCTTCTAATTAAAACTGGAAACAATAATGAAACATATATCTTGATGTTTACAGTGTGAGGGCAATGGCTAGCAAATTCTATCAGATGCAACTTGTGTTATGATTTATCTGCTTTGTTATGAATAAATGCAAGTCATTGCTAGCATTTGTTTCGTTCAGAAAAATGTGATAATTACAACTACTCTTTGTGTATAAAACCCCACTGCACATTATTAGTCGGTATTTTATTTGATGACGTTTCTATGCAAACTGGAAATCAGTTTTCGACCACACTGAGTAGTTCTTTAATTGCGAAGCGGAGCAGACTTCGTTGAAACTGGCCAAAAATTAAGCCATTATTATTATAAAGATAAACTCTTATTTTAGCTACATTTAACGAAAAAACGCAATGAATATAAACGATATCTCAAAACTAAAAAGTTGAACTTGAAATTTTTGGGACTTTGAAGTTGTAGAACAATTTATAAAAAAACTGCAATAAAGAAATATTTTATATCTTCTTTGACGATATATTCTATTTTCATTCTGGTACGCCACCCTCCCAAAAACGTTATTTAGAGCGTTGTTTGCTCTGTGAAATGATACTTACTGCGGTTGGAATACCAAACGGACAAATAAATGAGGCGCCTTGTGAGTAGCAATACACATGACAGAAGATGAAAGATCATAATCCTGACAATGTTTTATAGATTGCGTTACATACGAGATATTTCCATATTTTCTATTTTCTGAGCCTTCATTTAAACATAGGAGTATTTTACAATTAAACCCAAGTGTAAATCAAACCAATTAATCAACAATTAGGAGCCTAGCTTTTGTTACTGTAGCTGCCGGGGCGTAGCAATTGATAATTTTATCGTATATCGTATGGTAAAAGTGATAATTTTACGATCTGTTTAAATATCATTAAATCTGTAAAAACTAAAGGGGTCGCCTGGCTCCCAAATTTATGATCACAAGAAACTCACACGCTCCTCCTCGCTTCGCTCATCGTCGCAGCTACTGTTGACTTTTTGTTGGAAGTCTATCGGAAATTTCTTATTTCATACTTTGCGATATTGTCAATCTGGACGGCTATTCCGGCATTATTTCGCATTTGCAATATCAGTCATTAGATAGTTGTTTAAATTTTTATAAATGCCATGCGATGAACACTGCACAAAATCCCGTTTAAAATCACCTGCTATCTGCCTTCGCTCTTGCGCGCGTGCCAGAATTGACGGCCAGGACGGTGATTCTCGTACATGCGACAATTTGCGAAGGCCGAAAGCGGGTGATTCTTACAAACTCTTTATGAAGATACGTATCAATTTTTTAAAATATAAACCTGTTGTACGTATACATAACATGCTTAACGTGTCTTTTAAGGAGTTATAGTTAATAGAATTTTCATCACACGGCATTTATGACGCGATAAACAGAGGCGTATGAAAAGCAAAGCGTGTGTTTTTTTTTGCGAGAATAGCCGCCCTGAATTGCAATTGTGTAAGACAATCTTATTCATTTGACCGCCGAAAACGTACGGCTTTAGTTGTCAAACGGCCTGACTTGCTTAGCCGAGTAACCGTTTGAAAATTTACAAATTTATTTTTCTCAAATGTTAGTAGGTACAAACAAAAAAAACTAGCCTATGGTTAACTTTAAAAAAAAATCTTATGTGATGTTAACTTAAAATACACATTAAGTAAATGAAATATTATCCATATTTAAAATTTTGTACAAACTAAATTGATACACGTCACTGAATAGAATATGCGTGCTCCCATACCAGAATTCTCCGTTTCATGGGATGCACAAAAGTGTTTTTTGCCAGAAGGCGCCCACCCGTGCTAACTTAAATAAATTAAACTTTAAATCTTATATTTTAAGCAGTCAAATGAATAAGTTTGCACCTCTGATTATGAAATGAGCAAATCTGCGACACGGCCACCACACAGCCATTTCATTTTTTGTCTATTAATTTTTCGCACATGCGGATAATAGACACAATGACTCAATTTCTTTTGCACTCCTGCGACGATGTTTTTTATTTTTACTTTATCTGAGGCATAACTTTTTCTTGCATCTTTTCTTGCCCGGAGTGGGCAAGAAAAGATGCAAGAAACTTTTCTTTACCTTTATTTTACGCTCCATGAACTTACTCGTATTGATACAATTTTCAATTAATTGTTTTTGATGATGTAACCGATAAACCAACCGAAGTGTTAAGGTGAACAAAAATATTCCGAGTTTATTGTTAAGTTGTGTAAAGAAACAGACAGTTTGCCTTATGGTTGCTTTTAAATTAAAATAGGGTTATTAGTAGGACTTGGAATAGTTGTGTCCTTCTTGAAATGAATAATAATAATAAATATTTTAGCTTTATAAAAGCTTTTTCATTGTTTTTTATTAATATAGATATAACTGTTAGATATCTTAAATAATTAACATTATATTTCTAGGCATTTTACTATAATCAGTGTGTGCTCACTTATTTTAGTATTAAGCTTGTACATTTAAAAGTAAAGTTGTGATGGTTCCGACGCCCACGTGCTATCCGCTTGACAGCGTTAAAAGTCGGGTGATATAAAAAGCGGTTAGCACGGGCGCGCCGGCACTATCGGTAGAACTGTCAAAGCGATAACGTATTGTCAAAATGTTTGTAAAACAATAAACGTTGAAAATATACCAACCTGCGTTGTGATTTCTGGACATAGTTAAAAGTTCAGAAGCCGGGATATTATTGGGTGGCATCAACACTTAATAAAAGGACCTGAAGCGCCTACACAACATGGGTCGCAATTCGTGCAAGAGAAAACGAGACGAGACCAGCAGTTCAGAGGCAGCAACACCGCCGCCACGTAATTGCAAGAAATCGTATCGAAAGAAAAAGAAGACCCGGCGGCGCACGCCTTCACGCAGCAGCTCACGGAGCGCGCACCGCCGGTCGCGAAGTGGTTCCGAGCACGCGCCACACCGATCGCGGAGCGTCACACGGCGCACTAGACGCCCTACACGCCGCTGCTCACGCAGCGCGCATCGCCGGGCGCGAAGTGGTTTCGAGCACGTGCCACGCCGATCACGGAGCGTCACACGGCGCACTAGACGCCGTACACGCAGCAGTTCACGGAGCGCGCATCGACGGTCGCGAAGTGGTTCTGAGCACGCACCACGCCGATCGCGGAGCGTCACACGGCGCACTAGACACCCTACACGCAGCTGCTTACGGCCCTTGCAACGCCGGTCACACATCGAGTCGCAGCGCTTGAGCCACCAGTCACAGCGTGGTTCTGGCAACGCGCCAAGTCATGCATGGAATGATTCGGAGCGTCAGCAGCGCCCGTCTCATAGCGGCATTCAACACGAGCAGCCTCAGTCGTCTAATCAAGATGTCAATGGTGATAGCGGCATTCAACACGAGCAGCCTCAGTCGTCTAATCAAGGTGTCAATGGAGATTCAGGTACGAGATCTTTATTATTAGCATTTAGAGAACTCATGAACAACATGAAAACAGATTCCGGAAATGAACGATTCCCAAATTTAAATGTTATACCAGAATTCGATCCGTCTAAACGTAATCAGACTGTTCACGTGTGGATTTCTAAAGTAAACGAATGTGCTCAAATTTATGGCTGGTCAGAACGACAAACGATCCATTATGCTCTGCCAAAATTAGTGGGACTAGCTCAACGATGGTACCAGGGTTTGCCCAGCCTTTTGTTTTCATGGTCCGAATGGCAACAAAAGCTAAGATTAGCGTTCCCTAGTGACGAGAATTACGCTCAATTGCTGACGGAAATGCTTGCATGCAAGGCGCGATTTGGTGATTCATTGGAAGAATATTTCTACGAAAAAATTGTCTTGATAAACAGATGCAAAATAACCGGTAAAAGCGCAATTGATTGCATTTTATTTGGAATAGAGGATAGGACAGTGAGGACGAGTGCTGAAGCCGTTCAGTTCACTGAGCCTGACCAATTACTAGTTTATTTACGAAATACTAAGGTTACTAAGCGATCCGATAAAATTAATACGCAGCCTCAATCAAGCACTTCCGACAGTAAACAGCACAATAAACTGGCCAAACCAAACCACAGCACTAGAGAAAATAAATCTCAGGTAAAATGTTACAACTGTGGTGATGAAGGACACCCATTTTACAGATGTAAACAACCGATTAAAAGATGCGATAAGTGTCACAAAGTAGGCCACAGGGTTGAACAATGTCCAATAACAGCAACAGACACAGGAAATATTAAGAATATTAGCTGACTAGATAGCACTCAAAAAACAAACAATGACACTAAGTATTACAAGATAGCTAAGGTGAACGGCCAAAATATTGAGTGTTTCATTGATTTTGGAAGTCAGTGTACTCTTATTAGGGCATCAGTAGCTAGGAATCTAGCATCGACATGGAATTTGACGGATTTACCAGTTTTAAGGGGATTTGGGGATTCAAAAGTAACGTGTCTAGGAAAATGTAACATTGACATCACAATAGACAGCGCAAATGCATGTATAGAAGCTCTGGTTGTTCCTGATGACTTGCTTCAAGTCCCTTTATTGATTGGCCAGACTCTCACGGAACTGGAACATATTGTAGTCTACAAAACGGGTAACATATTAAAAATAACAACTAAATCTTCGAATTCAGATAAACCTATTATGCTATATGCTGATGAGACGGTAGAAGTAATTGGGTACCGTGAGATAAGAGTACATTCTGACGTTCAGTACACAGGAGATTTATTTATCGAACCTAGTTTATGTCAATTTTCACAGCGAGAATATGAAGTCATACAAAGTGTCATAAAATTGATTGATGGCTGTGGGCAAATTTTGGTGAAAGGAATATATCACTCAGGATGCATATTAGAACAAAATACACCAATAATTCGTGCACACCCTTTGATCAGCGCACAGTTATTACATGTGAATAGAATCGAGAATTCAGCTTTAAGCCCTGACTCGATGATCGAAAAATCTATGATTAAAACCAATGAAAACATAGCAGAAAACTATGCAAGCAAACTAACACATCTTTTGAATGAATACCGGAACTGCTTTGCTTTTTCGACCAACGAGTTAGGTTGCATTTCCTCAACCGAAATGAACATCAAACTTAGTGATACAACCCCTGTAGTATATCGACCTTACCGTCTTCCTTATACAGAACGCGAAGTCGTTAGAGGCATGGTAAAAGAACTTGAAGATTCTGGTATTATTAGGAACTCTACGTCGGAATATGCATCACCAATAATTTTAGTCCGAAAAAAAACTGGCGACTACCGTCTATGTATAGATTTCAGAGGGCTTAACAAGAAAACTTGCAAAGAACATTACCCCTTGCCTCGCATAGATGATCAATTAGATAGTTTGTCGGGGTACAAATACTATACTTCATTGGATCTGGCATCCGGCTATTATCAGATACCCATGGCTGAATCGTCTAAACATCTCACTGCCTTTGTCACACCCGATGGGCATTATGAATTTAACCGGATGCCATTCGGTCTAGTCAATGCGCCATCAACCTTCCAGAAAGCAATTAACACGATACTAGGTAATGCTCGATTCAAAGATGCCTTTGCATACATGGACGACATTATAATTCCATCAAAATCATTGGACGAAGGGCTACAAAAATTACGCGACGTGTTAGAATTATTCCGGGCATCTGGAATAACACTGAATCTAACAAAGTGCAATTTTCTAATGGAGTCCATAGAGTATTTAGGATTTGAGGTGAATAAAGGAGGCATAAGGCCTGGCAGAAAAAAGACAGATGCTGTAGAAAATTTTCCTACTCCTACTGATCAGCACAAGGTTAGACAATTTTTGGGTTTAGCCAGTTTCTTTAGAAGATTTGTTAGAGGATTTTCTGTTATTGCTAAGCCTCTGACGAATCTGCTGAAGAAAGATTGCACTTGGATGTGGGGTACCGAAGAAAAGAGTGCTTTTGAAACGTTAAAGAAGGAATTAATAAAACGCCCCACTTTGGCATTCTATAATCCGCACTATGAGACTCAATTGCATACAGATGCTTCAAAATTAGGAATCGCTGGTATACTTTTACAAAGACCTAACAAAGATGCCCCATTTAATGCTGTAGCGTATTATAGTAGGCAAACGTCACCCGAAGAGTCTCGATTCACGTCGTATGACTTGGAAACCTTAGCAGTAGTAACATCTTTGCAACGTTTCAGAGTATATTTACTAGGAATACCATTTACCATTGTTACCGATTGCAATTCTCTTCGTGCGACATTTGAAAAAAGAGATATGTTACATAGAGTAGCCCGTTGGTGGAATATAATGCAAGAATACGATTTCAATATAATTTACAAGCCCGGTACAGCTATGTCTCACGTTGATGCACTGAGCCGCAACCCAGTTTTTGTCAGTCCACATGATTTTGTTATTAGAAATATTGACGTGGATTGGTTGGCTACGGTGCAGCAGGGTGATACAGAGTTACAAATAATTTTAGATATACTTAAAGATAAAAATAGTGACAACGTAGTAGAAATCAAGAAAAACTTTTTAGTAAAGCGTGGTTTATTATACAGAAAAACTGATGATGGTGATCGTTGGGTAGTACCAAAGGGGGTCAGATGGCAAGTTGTGAAGGCTAATCATGACGACATTGGACACTTTAGTTTGGAAAAGACACTTTACAAAATTAAAAGTACATATTGGTTTGCTAAAATGAGAAAATTTGTAACGAAATATGTCCAATCATGCTTAGAGTGTGCACACGCCAAAGTACCAGCCGGTAAAAGGGCTGGTGTATTGCACCCAATCCCAAAGGTAGATTGTCCGTTCCATACCATTCACATCGATCACTTGGGCCCTTTTGTACGCAGCAAAAAGAAAAACTCATATTTGCTCATAATTATAGACGCGTTTACTAAATTTATTATACTCGTCCCGGTAAAAAGCACTAAAACAGTACATTCAATTAGAGCGTTAAAAAATTATTTTCATACTTTCGGTACACCCAAAAGGTTAATTTCAGATAGGGGAACATCTTTTACGTCAAAGAAGTTTGAAGAGTATACGAATTCATTGGGCATAAAACACGTTTTAAATGCAGTAGCTACACCTAGGGCAAATGGCCAAGTAGAACGATATAACAGAACAGTCCTGGCTAGTCTTACCGCCATTAATTATGGAAAAACTGAAAACACATGGGACGAAAGGGTTTCGGAAGTGCAATGGGGATTGAATAATACACTTAACAAGGGAACGGGAAAATCTCCAGCTGAAACACTCTTTGGTCTCAAGTTGATAGGCACAAACGATTCATTGATTAATCTAAATATTACTAATGACACAAGCGATTATGCTGATAATTTGAAAAAAACCAGAGCTGAAGTTTCAGAGTATATAGGGAAGTCTCAGTCAAAACAAAAAGAACAATATGACAAACATAGAAAGCGTGCAAATTTCCAAGTTGGGGATCTGGTGAGAATAGAAAGGGATATTCCTTCCATCGGAAAAAGCCGAAAGTTAGTACCCAAATTGAGAGGGCCCTATCGTATTGTAGAAGTATTAGACAATGATAGATACGTAGTAGAGGATACCCCGTTGTCACGAAAAGGTAACAGACCATTCAAAGGAGTTTTTTCCGTTGATAAAATACACCCATGGCTTGTATTTCAGAGAAATTATTCGGATTCTGATGATAAAAGTGACGAGTAATTACAGATATTTTGATAGGATTGTATTAAAATATAGTAAAATTTTTATATACAATTTAAAGTTTGTGTAATGTAAAATAAAATTATGATAAAATTTATGAGAGCATCTTATAAACTTAAGATACTTTCATCTAAAACAGAATATGTCAGGTATTATTGATATTAATGAATTAATGAAAAGTTGATTATGATAATGGAATAAATAAAAACAAAATGTGTCGTACATGTATATATGCACTGTAAATAAATTGGTCAATCTGGCATAAAGGTTTCATTAAGAATAAGAATGGGGTCTTGATGGAGCTGCTCTATCAGTCACGACATGAGCATTAGATGGAAAAACTTTATCAAGAACGTGTATGGGGTCTTGATAAAGGTAACCAATAAAACGCTGACAAGAACGTGAATGGGGTCTTGTTAGAGTTTAAAAGTAAGAACCGTTCCAAGAACATGCATGGGGTCTTGGTCGGTTATTATAGGTATTGTACGTACAATGTGCGAGTTGAAATATTTTTTATTTTTTATTTGTAAATTTAAAGTAGAATTATAATCTGTATTGAAGACGTGAATGGGGCTTCAGTACAGCGTGTAACTTAGGACTGTTTTGAATTATAATCTGTATTGAAGACGTGAATGGGGCTTCAGTACAGCGTGTAAGTTAGGACTATTTTGAATTGTAATCTGTATTGAAGACGTGAATGGGGCTTCAGTACAGCGTGTAAGTTAAGACTATTTTGAATTGTAATCTGTATTGAAGACGTGAATGGGGCTTCAGTACAGCGTGTAAGTTAAGACTATTTTGAATTGTAATCTGTATTGAAGACGTGAATGGGGCTTCAGTACAGCGTGTAAGTTAAGACTATTTTGAATTGTAATCTGTATTGAAGACGTGAATGGGGCTTCAGTACAATATGAGATAATTGTTTTGATTTGTTAAAAGTAATTACGCAGCTTAATAGGCATTATTTCGTAATGTAAATGTTTAATGTTTTAGGATTATTATTTCACTGTTATTTCAATTAAATGTGATTGCAATTATGTACTAACTTAATTATTATGATTACTTCTTCACGGGACGTGAATTTTGTCAGAAAAGGCCGACTGTTAGATATCTTAAATAATTAACATTATATTTCTAGGCATTTTACTATAATCAGTGTGTGCTCACTTATTTTAGTATTAAGCTTGTACATTTAAAAGTAAAGTTGTGATGGTTCCGACGCCCACGTGCTATCCGCTTGACAGCGTTAAAAGTCGGGTGATATAAAAAGCGGTTAGCACGGGCGCGCCGGCACTATCGGTAGAACTGTCAAAGCGATAACGTATTGTCAAAATGTTTGTAAAACAATAAACGTTGAAAATATACCAACCTGCGTTGTGATTTCTGGACATAGTTAAAATATATATGTACACTTTTATATATAGGCAAAAAAAAGAAATAATAACTTCGAAATATATTTCGATCCACTCGGGGTCGTCGTCAGTCTTGTAATGAATGTGGTTTGTAAAATATCGTATAGACATGTAATAAATATATCTTGCTTTCGTCTTCTTAGTCATAATCATATAACCAAAATCTATCTTCACATCACACTAATATTATAAATGCGAAAGTTAGTGTGTGTGTGTTTGTTACTCTTTCACGCTGAAACGGCTGGACGGATTTGAATGAAATTAAGAACGAATATAGCTTATACACTAACTTAACACATACGCTACTTTTTATCCCGGAAAAAAGCATGTGGTACCGAAAACGAATAACACATGGGTGGAGCCGCGGGCAAAAGCTAGTGTACAAATAAATCCAAAAATGTTGGTACCACCGATGTGATATTTTTATAAATACTTGCTTTTATACTATCACACCATCCCCTATCATCTTTATGATGTCTTTATGAGAAATCTCTAACCGCTGCTGTTCGCCTTTTTGTGTATCCTTACCACAATGAAACCTCTGTTCAATAAATATCTATGATACAAGTCGTAACGGTTATTTTCCACACATCAACGAGATCGAGATCCTTAGTAAGTCCTCCGTTTAACCCCTTGGGGATTAATTTTGGAATGCACCATTCTTTACGGAACATATTATGTTCCAAATTTCATGTTTATATTTTCAGTGGTTTATTAGGCTGTGTATTGTCGGTCAGTCAGTCACGGATATTTTATAATAAATATATACTCGTAGATCATTATCACTTTATCCACACCTTTTTAGGGTTCCGTAGTCCGACAAGGAACCCTTATAGTTTCGCCATATCCGTCTGTCCGTGGCTTAGCTCAGAGACTATTAGTACTATAAAGCTGTAATTTGGTATGGGTATAAAGAATCTAGTTTTTTTAAGTGTATCTCCCATACACGTAAATTGGGGATGAATTTTTTTTCTCGTCTATCCCATAGTGTGGGGTATCGTTGGATAGGTCGTTCAAAAACATTATGGGTGTGTGAGAATATGAAAACCATTTTTTGATTTAGGGATCCGTTGGCGAAATATTACGCTTTAAAGTGTTTTAATAAAGTTAATATTCTGTACACGTTGGGTTTGCTTTAAGACTTTCTGCAATATTCTTGTGTAGTTTTGATACCTTATTTTATTAATTGTATTTGATTTCAATCAATATTTCCATAGTAACTTTCTCTTTAATTTACTACTTCGTTTTATACCTGGAGTTATCCATTTTGTTCTCTTGTTAGCTTTAATTGACTTAACATATAGGAAAACATAATTCATAAAATAATTTAAAGTTATCAATAAAGTGATAATTATTAATTATTTATTATTCCCCATTAAAGGAACATAATTTTTGAATCTCGTTACCGGAAAAAGCACTCTTCTTTTTATGTGCTACTTGTAATTTTCTAGCTTTTAACTTTGCTATCGAGCTTCCAACGTAATGCTGATCGAAGTGCGCAGTATAACGGTGAGGCCAAGGTGCTACAAGGTTTGATTCATTATCCATCAGATCAAGGGTTGATAACCAACCTGTAATATATGCTGCCTGCTATAGCTTATCTAACAGTAATTTATAGGGTCAATCGTACGGTTGTAGTTGGATTTGAACTTGAAACATGGGTTATCCGTTTGAAAATCTGTTTATAAATAGAAGTTGGAGATTGGGGTAAGATTAAATATGAGTTTCATTAAACTTCAATTTTGGCAGCGGTTTTACTAAATGAATTATTAGTTTTAGTGATCTGTACATATTTTAATATTGATAAAATAGAATATTAATTCGCTATATTTCCACCCCTCAGTCGGGCGTCACGTCATCAGGCGAATAGAAAATATGACATACTAGGGGGGATCAAAAAGTAGTGAGAACGACATATGTACTCCTTGGTAAAAAAAAAAAAAAATACTGGCTGGCATAGCTCAGATGTTTGTAATATTAATAAAGAAAAAAAATCTTCGATTCTCTTTTGTTTTTTTCTGAATGTATTCACTTGTTTGCTTCGTGTTGGAACGTGTTCTCGAAAATATAGAAAAACGAAGTGCGAGCCGTTATCAAATACCTCTATTTAAAAAAGTTAACGACGCAAGAGATTCACTGCGATTTGGAGGCAACATTAGGAAAGTCTGCTCCGCGGTGTTCCACTGCCGCAAGGTGGGCTTCTCAATTTCGAGTAGGGAGAACGAGCACGGAAGACGAACATCGTTGCGGCCGTCCATCGACGTCACTCACCCAAGAAAATGTTGTGAAAGTCGAGAAAATTGTATTGAGCGATCGAAGAGTTACCATCCGTTACTTAGTTCAAGAAACGGGCATTTCATATGGAAGTATTCAATCCATATTGAAACAATCTTTGAATATGAGAAAAGTCTCCGCAAGATGGGTGCCGAAAATGTCAACTGACAGTTAGAAACAAAATTGACTTGACATTTCAAAGACATTGTTGGACAAGTTTCAAGAAGATTCTGAAAACTTTTTGTCTTGTTTCCTAACAATGGACGAAACATGGGTCCATCATTTTGATCCCGAGACAAAACAGCAATCTTCGCAATGGAAACGGCCATCATCACCGACCCCGAAGAAGTTTCGTGCCGTGGCATCGGCTGGCAAGGTCATGGCCTCAATATTTTGGGACTCAGAAGGGATATTGTTGATTGATTACCTGAAGCGTGGAACCACTATTACTGGCCAATATTATGCAGCTTTAATTCCCAAGTTATGGAATGCCATCAAAGAGAAAAGGAGGGAAACTTCGAAGGGGCGTGCTGTTTCATCACGACAACGCCCCCGCGCACAGCTCGGCGGTTGCTATAGCTGGTATTCAGCAAGCTGGCTTCGAATTGGTTGACCACCCCCCTTATTCACCAGATCTGGCGCCTAGCGATTTTCATCTGTTCCCCAAATTGAAAATACTTGAGGGGAAACAGGTACGAAGACAATAACGAGGTGATGGATGGATACCGTGGAGAGCTTTTTGTAGGACTAAGACAAAACTTTTTTTTGGAAGGTATTAAAGCCTTGGAAAATCGCTGGAATCGGTGTGTACAGAGACTCCGAGACTATGTAGAAAAATAAATTATTAAGTTATCAATAGTTGTTTTATTCTATCTCATTCTTACTACTTTTTGATCCCTCTTCGAATGACGTAAAAAACACTGTCAACTGTCAAAACTTGTCAACACAAGATGAACCAGACACTTATCGCAAACTTTTCATACGATGCTCTTGTGTTTTTGATGCAAAATAGGCAACTTTTCATAGCGACGTTTTTGTGTTTAAATTAAGCCAAACTTTGGCATGTAGGCGTAGAAATTCAATGGTTAACAGTTTTTAAATGAAACTTATTTTTAGCATCCATGTCGACGGAACCCGTAAATGTTTTTTTTAATGTTTCTTGAAATGCTTTTTACAATTCATTAAAGACATCCATATTTTTTTTCTGTGTTGACCAGCGGGAATACGAATTGAATTGGAACAAAAATAATACGCGATCATTACAAACCATTTTCTGATATAAAATCAAATTTGTTTACCGCTTATTGTAACTTCAAAAGACGGTAAAGGGTGCGGTAAATAATAAAAAAACGCATTTTTCACATTAGGCCTCCTACAGTCGACTTCATTAAAATTTTGTGCCTGGTGTCACAAAGACGTGGATAGAAACGCGTAAAAGGCTATTGTCTGCGAGTTGCCTAAAGCTTATGGTCTTTTTGAAGTTCCATACCTTAAAATGATAACAACGGAACCCTTCTAGAATCACTTTCTTGTCCGTCGTCAAGAGCCTGTTTCCCGGACCCTGTTAGAGATAGTTGAAACTAATACCTCTTACAGAAGTCTATGGCCCCAAAGTGTTGCTAAGATATCAGAAGCTTCTACTTAACACGAAAAAAAGTAATTGCCCTTTACGTATCAATTTTATACAAATTGGCTCACCATGAAAACCTATAGGGTACTTCCAGTTGCAAAGAAACTTTAAATTTCGGTCACAATTAGGTTTTCTAGGAAAAGAACGAAGCTTTAACAAAGTACCAAGTTGGCTTGGTTAAAAATTACTAGGTTACATGCAACCAAGATGTTATGGTCAGGATCAGTGGACTGTATGTAAAACAACTTCTTCAAATTTATTATTTATTGAAGTACTACTGTGAAGTGAATGAATATACAAACAAAATGCCTTATTTATATCCTTAAATCTATGATGTTAGCTAGTGCCTATATGCGCAACGTCAACAGAGCGCAGGGGAGGTGAGGCACGAGGAAGGCATGCTGAGGTAGGCCAGCTTCGACGCGAGTTAGCATTCGCTTTCTTGCTGTTTCTTGATGAGTCATCCTGTGGTCCGCTGGCTAGCGGATTTTGGCTGTTTCAAGCCTTTTCTGATCTAGGTCTTTGCTCGGCGTCCGCAACAGTCTCCCCCCGGCGTAGCTTGCGCAGCCTCTTCCTTTAGCAGGATGACGAGCTTGCTGGTAGGGCGTTTAAAAATGCCCGTCTTCGTCCGTACATCTGCGACTCGTACACCTCCATCTGGTCCCGGGTATACGCGTTCGACGATTCCTCTTGGCCAGACATTCCGAGGCAGCAAGCTGTCAGCCACGATGACAATATCACCGACTTGTAGCCCTTCCTGATTGCACGTTGGTTCGCCGCGGGCTACTAGCGTTGGCAGGTACTCCTTCATCCAGCGTCGCCAGAAGTGATCGGCGAGTGCCTGGCTAGCTCGCCAGGTCCGTCGGTCGGCTGCGTCACAGGGGCCCGTGGTAGGAAGGCCCGTTGATGTCCCCAGCAGAAAGTGGTTCAGTGTGAGTGCCTCGGGGTCATCAGGGTTCACACTCACATGGGTCAGCGGTCGAGCATTTACGGAGAACTCAGCTTCCGTCAATAGAGTTCTCAGTACCTCTTCGTTTGGTACCTTTTCCTTCAGTGTCACCGTCAGTGCGGTCTAGATAGAGCGCACCATTTGCTCCCAGGCTCCACCTTTGTTTGGTGCTCCAGGCGGTATGTACCGCCACTCCATTCGATGCAACAGCGCCTCGTCACGTAGGGCGGGCGCCCACTCAGCGTAGGCGACTCGCAGCTCCTGGTCAGCTCCTCGGAAGTTGGTCGCGTTGTCCGAGTACATTATTTTCGGCCATCCTCTGCGAACAGCCATTCTTCTGAGTGCCATTATCGCCGAGTCCGTTGAAAGAGACGCTGCAAGCTCTATATGTACAGCGCGAGAGGTCAGGCACGTGAAAAGAGCACCCCATCTCTTTTCGTGGCGACGTCCCACCTTCACCACCATTGGGCCAAAAAAGTCCACACCACAATTGGAAAATGGACGATGGAAGGGGTCTAGGCGGGCCCGCGGCAGATCTCCCGTGGCTGGTGGTTGCGGTTTTGCACGGCGTACTCGGCAGAGGGCGCAGCTTTGTTCTATTGCTCGTACTGTCGGCCGCAGGTGTATGATCCAGTAGCTTTGTCGCAGATCATTTGTCACACGCTCTCTGTTTGCGTGACCAGCTGCGCAGTGTTCGCGAAGTACAATGAGCTTCGTCAGATAGCTTCGGCCGTCCAGGATGATTGGCCGTTTTGTCTCGATGGGTGCGGTTGCTGCTTCTATGCGACCTCGTACTTTCAGGATGCCATCTTCCATTACTGGATCCAGCTTATACAGTCGGCTCGTCTTAGTGACGGGGCGAGCTGACTTGATCTTTTCTATCTCGATCCCGAAGCTTTCTTGCTGTGCACGTCGTATGAGCGCTCGTTCGGCCCTATTGATGTGTCTTTGTTCCATGCGCACAGCTTTGCGCTGACATATCTCTATAAATGCCAGCACACGTGCAGTAGCTCGTATCAGTGTTTCGTATTTAGAGAAACGAGCAGGATCGGACAGCCAGTCATTCTCTTGCTCTTGTGCTCGCGTGTGTAGAATGACTTCCTCGTTTTCTTTACTGGCAGATGCTCGTTCTGTAGGCCATTGTTCTTCAGGTTCGTATAAGAAGCTGGGCCCTTGAAACCAACGGTCATCTTTGTTGATCGCCGTGCGTGAGAATCGTGTTGCGTCGTCAGCTGTGTTCTCCTCGGTTGGTAGCCATCGCCACTCGTCCTGGTGAGTGAGCTCCGCCAGTTCTCCGAGCCGGTGTGCTACGAAAGGTGTGTATCGCTTGGCGTCATGTCTTATCCAGTGTACCACCGTTGTTGAGTCTGTCCAGTAGATGGTTCTCGCAATTTCAATTCGATGTTCTCTTTTGATCGTGTCTGCCAGCCTTGCTCCAATGACGGCCGCTTGCAGTTCAAGTCGAGGTATTGTCTGTACTCGTCAGGGTGCCACCTTGGCTTTGGCGGCTACTAAGACAACGTCGAGGCTTCCGTCATGGTGTATGATGCGCCAGTAGGCCACTGCTGCGTAAGGTTGTTCACTTGCGTCACACAGCACGTGCAGTTCTATACGCTCGTATGGCTGGAGCGCATAGCATCGATCTAGGTGCAGGTAGGCAATACCAGTCAGCTGTTCCAACCAGGTGGCGAAGAGTTCTTCTTCTTCTGCAGGGATCGGCTCGTCACAGGTCATCTTCAGGCGCCACAGACTCTGCAGGATGATCTTCGCTCTTATAGTGTATTGGCTCAGCAGCCCCAACGGGTCGTAGATGGACATAACTGCGCTGAGGGCTTCTCTTTTTGTTGGTGCGTGAGTCTGGGCTCGTACTTCAGCTGGGACTCGATGCATGGATGTGTTGAATCCCAACTCATCCCGTTCTGCATTCCAGAAAAGCCCAAGTATCTTATTTCCCAGGTCTTCTCCTCCCAGTTGTGCCAGCGCGGTCGCATGTAGTTCATCTGGTATATCGCATAATGTGGTCTTGCAATTAGCGCTCCACCCACGCAGTGTGAATCCAGCGGCCGCGTGTACTGTTCTTACTTCTTTGATGGTGCGTCGAGCCTCTTCTTCATCCTCAAAGCTGGATACCAAGTCATCCATGTAATGGCTGTGAGTGATGACTTCCAGTGCGCGTGGATGTGTATGCGCATGTTCTTGTGCGTTATGATCGCGCACGGAGTGAGCCAAGAATGGTGAGTTCGCAGCGCCGAAGATCATACTCGTCATCTTGAAGTGACGAGGTGGGTTCGCTCTGCCATCGCCTCTCCAAAGAAACTGTTGCGCAGGCTGGTCTTCAGGACGGATCTTAATGCGTAGAAACATTTCCTGTATGTCTGCGGTGATAGCAACTGGTTTCTCTCTGAACCGGAACAGGATCCCCTGCAGTGATAAAAGCAGGTCCGGTCCCTCAAGCAATTCATCGTTGAGGCTCACACCGTGACTCCTCGCCGCCGCATCGAATACAAGTCTTTTCTTGCCAAGCTTCTTTGGGTTTTCCACGGCAAAGTGTGGCAGGTACCATCATACAGCGCTTGCCTTCTCTGAGCCATCGCACGGTACCGCGTACCCTTTCTTGAGCAAGTTTTCTATTTGTGCGGTGTATTCTCTGGCGAAGTCCGGCAAGGCGTCCATCTTGTTTTCTATTTGCCGAAGTCGACGTAACGCTGCGTTATAGCTCGGAGGCAGAGTTACTTCATCATGTCGCCATGGTAGCCCAATTTCATAGCCGCTGTCTATCTTCTTCATTGTTTGTTTGACAATGCTCGTGGCTCGTTGATCTGTGTCGTTCAAATGTGGTTTTCGAGCGACACCGAGCGCCTTTATTTTGAAGTGTGCTTCTACTAGTTCATGCAGGCGTTGATCATTCTGTTCTCTGTTCGTGCCTGTATGCTGGTCAGGTGTGTAGACATGCAGCACGCTCTCTTGGCTGTAGATGACGCTTCTTGGTACTGTTCCATGTATAACCCAGCCGAGTTGTGTTCTGGACGCGGCCGGTTGGTCACGGCCGCCGACTCGCAATTCGCGGGATACAATACAGTGGTCTGTCCCCACTAGAATGCCGGGACGTGCTAGTTCGTAGCATACGTCTTCTTTCAGTAGATCCTGTAAGTGTTCGTGCTTCAGCAGTGATTCTGGGATGGACTGCTGATGAAGCCTCAAGTTCTTGACGGTGCGTGCTTGTAACTTATGTAGCGCGTCCTCTCTCCTGCTTTTCAGTTGCACATTGACGATCTTGCTGTCTCCCTCTCTTGCAGTCATATTGACGCCGTGCAGATGTAAAGGTAGTGACGGCCCTTCTGCGCCAATGTTCCGCGCTATTTCTTCGTCAATGAGGGTGACAGTGGCTCCCTCATCCAGCAGTGCATGCGTGTTGACCCGTCCCCGTGGTCCGATGATGATGACTGGACATACTTTGAGCAGTACAGATCGTGGGCCGGTAGCGGTTTTGGTTGCTACCGACAAGACTGCTTCGTTGCTTACAGTCGGTGTCAGGGTGGTCGGTCTGCTTTCCTCTTCTTGATGCAGTGTCTGGTGATGGGGGCGGCGACATTGGTTTATGCAGCACAGCTTGGCTTTACAGTTGATTCGTCGATGCTTCTTCTGTATGCATTTGAAGCATAACTTCTTGTTTCGAACGAGATCCCAACGCTGATCAATGGTTAGTGCTTTGTAGTTCGGGCACTGGGGTAGCGTGTGCATTTGTTCGCAGCTCGGGCATTGATTGATCTGCTCTTCTGTAGTTTCGACGACGTTGTATATGGCGCTTGCTTTCTTCTTCTGAACTGCAGCTGGTCGATACTCTTTCTTTGCTGCGGAGACAGGAGCAGTGTTTGTGGTGGAGGCGTATGCGTACTTCAATCTCCAGTCTACTTCGCGCATGAGGAAGCGAGACAGAACGACGATCTCAGGATCTATGGTTCCTTCCTCTTCGTGAGCGTATTGACACCAACGTGATTGAAGGTGCGAACTGAGTTTGTTCAGCACCTCTCGCGCCATGGTGGGATTATAGAGGTACCCTCGTCGATCAATGCTCTTGAACACGCAGACAATATTCTGAAGTTTGGCGGCGAATTTGTTTAGTTCGATCGGTGAGTACCCTGGTCTTGGCAGCTTCTTTAGTTCGTCGAATGTTTGGTCGATAATGATTTCTGGTGGCCCGTAGCATTGTTCCAGAGTATGCATAATTATATCTGGACTGGTGGCCGTGTGTATGAGTGCGGCCACTGTGTCTCGCGCTTCTCCTTTGAGGCAGGTTCTCAGCCGCATTAGGTTCTCGGCTGGTGAGATGTTGTACATCTTTGTAGAATCGCGCATAGCTGCCTTGAATGGTAGCCACTCGTTCGGAGATCCGGAAAAAGATGGCAGCTCGGACTCTCGGGGCCATGGTCTGGCTATCCTCTCTAGTGTTTCAGCTAGTTGATCGAAGCTGTTTCTAGTTCTATCCGGAGTGCGCTCCACATTGGTTCTATGCGGAGTATGTTCGAACTGGATTCTTGTTGGATCTTCTTGGATTCTGAATGGTTCTTGTTTTCTTAGTGGTTCTTGAGTTCTTAGTGGTTCTTGAGCTCTGAGTGGTTCTTGGGTTCTTAGTGGTTCTTGTGTCTGCTGGTTAGCGCTGTTCTCCCCCCGTGTTGAGTGCGGGTTCGCACGCAGCCAGTCATCCACCTTCTTTTGAGGGTTTTCAGCTCGTAATGGTTCTTTGTGCTGGCTCCCTTGCTCCTCTTAAATTACGGACATGTCGACGGCTAGACGCTTCCTTATTAAGTCAGCTTCGATATCCAGTTGTTTTTTCTTCAGGGCTGCTAACTTCTCGGCGGCTTCCAGTTCAGCCATTCGCATCCGCACCGTGGCACTCGCAGTGGATCGGTGCGAGGACACGGAGCGTGCTGGTGGCCTGTATTGATCTCGGGTCTCTCCTAGCAGCAGCTCTGACGAAGCACCGGTGGTGGCTGTGATGCCGGTGGTGGTACCGTGGTCGACGGTGGCTGTATATACCACTGTAGGTGACGCCGGTGGTTCTATGCGCAGTCATCTCTATCGCTCTTCTTGTAGCCTCAGGTTTTCGTGGCGTAGTTCCTCTTCACGCAGTTCAGCCGTGCGTCTCTGTTCTTCCAGGTCTTCTGCATCACCCTGGCTCCTTGTGACGACCATGGTGATAGTTCGGCAGTAGCTCTGGATAGACGTCCGATGAGGGGTCTCTCTTCACTAGTTCAGGCTTCAGTAGGTGCGGAGGGGTTCCTGCTCCGAGATCTGGCTTCCGAAGGTCCAAATGTTATGGTCAGGATCAGTGGACTGTATGTAAAACAACTTCTTCAAATTTATTATTTATTGAAGTACTACTTTGAAGTGAATGAATATACAAACAAAATGCCTTATTTATATCCTTAAATCTATGATGTTAGCTAGTGCCTATATGCGCGACGTCAACAGAGCGCAGGGGAGGTGAGGCACGAGGAAGGCATGCTGAGGTAGGCCAGCTTCGACGTGAGTTAGCATTCGCTTTCTCGCTGTTTCTTGATGAGTCATCCTGTGGTCCGCTGGCCAGCGGGTTTTGGCTGTTTCAAGCCTTTTGATCTAGGTCTTTGCTCGGCGTCCGCAACACAAGACTTATTTAAAACATGCAATATAGCTTTGTTAGTATAAAACAAGCAATTTTTGCTAAATGTTCGTGGTTATTATTGACAAAGTACTTATTTATTTATACCCCTTACCAAATTCGTTTAAAAATAGACGAGCTTACAATGTTTTTTTTTCTTACAAGTATGTTATTTAGTTTAAGCACCAACTCGGCTAAAAAAAAGTCGCTATGATGCACACATAACCGTGTAACTTTTTAAAATACATGCAATTTGCTTATGTATCGGTAAATAAGCGCAGCTTGGCTATTAAGAACCGAGTGAGCTTTTACAATTCTTAGAAAGTAACTTATTTAAAATTTGATAAGAACTAATTCAATTCTTAACAATTTAATCACTGGTTTAATTTTAACATTGTTGCTTATTTAGATATTGCAAACAAACTAAAAATTGATATTTATTTACATATACGTGACAAAATTATACGGGCGCCTAACATTTGTGAACGGGGTCCAAATATAATGTTATATTTTTTTGCTTTGGCCCCGCAGGACAAAAGGTCATACCTTAAAATTAAAATGCAAAGGGATTCTCTAAAAGAAAATAAAAAGTTGTGGGCTTTCATATGGGCTTTTTGTTTTCTAAAGATGTACTTATATAGGTATATGTACAAAATTGCAATTTTTGATGTAAATTAATTATTACAATAAAAATTAAATAAAAACACAATTTTCAAAATATTTCGGCCTCTTCTTCATTCAACTGATGACGGCCTCATAGAAGAGGCCAAAATATTTTGAAAATTGTGTTTTTATTTAATTTTTATTGTAATAAGTAATATTTAAAGAAAATAAAAGGCTAAATATAGCAATTATATCTTTATATAAATTATATAAATGATGTAAATTAAAGGATTATTGTCCAAAATAAAAAGAAAACAGGTAAACAAAAAAATGATATTTTTTGTGTCATATCGAGGCAGTTTGTGTAGAAAAGGGAAAAAAGCTCGTGTTTCTTGACATTGGGACGTTAACGACACGGATTAACAAAACATATTTGTGTTTACACTCAGCAGTATAAAATCTGGGGGCACGGCAGTGCCCCCGACAAGTCGAGCTAAAAAGCGGCACGGCGGTACCCCATCCTTTTCTCGAAACAGTTCTGCCCATTTTCAACCCCCTGTAACTTCGTTGTGGATAAAACTAGAATTTAGAGCAACCAAGAAGGCATTATATAAACACGGTTTATTTCCAATTTCATTCTATTTGAACCAGTAGTCAATTTTGTCACTCACTCACTGACTGACTGACTGACTGACTGACTGACCGATCATCAGAACTCTAAGGCACTTCTAACAGACATAAAAGCTTTAAATTTGGAATACAATTAGTGTTTAGTGTATAAATTCTGTTAAAAAGGGGTCTGTATCGAAAACTTCCATTCTACTTAAAACACGTGTAATAAACTACCATTGCCACTGCGTAGTTCGGGCGGGGCGAGAGGTGCGGTGGGTATGCGGGCGCGGAGTGCGTTGTGGTGGGTGACTGACGCGCACCCCCTTCCACTCTTTTTATATGGGATTATAAAGTTATTTATGCAGTTGGTATATCTAGAAAACTGGACTGGAATTGCAAAATATTTTAGTTTTTCCTTGATGTGTACACTAAACACTAATTGTATTCCAAATTTGAAGCTTTTATGTCTGCTAGAAGTGCCAGCTTTTTACGGTAGAAGAACTAAGTTGTGAGACTCGTTTTTTTTTCTGTCAATCGATGAACTGTTTGTTGTGCTATAGTTTTCGTTTCGAGGAAATTTATCACTTATTGTGGGTCAAAAGAATTAATTTGCCCTAAAATTACTGACATCAGGGATGGCGATGATATTTGACTCCACTTGACATTTTGGAAATAGCGACGGAAATTACGTACACTTTTAGAACAATCTTTTACGATAAAAATCAAAAATGGCTAACGAAAATTTTTATCAACGTTATGAAAACAGGTTATAATGAGTTCAGATAAAGTAGTGTATGAAACTACATATACATAACTAGGTATTAAATCACTCATGTTTTTAATAACCTTTTTATGTACCAGTTTCATAAACTACTATTACATCGTATCTTGCAAACTAATTTAAAAATAATGGACACTTCAAACTAAGACACTTTTGTTTAAGTAATAATGCGAGAAAATACTTAGGCGATAATAAAAACTAACCGTTTCGCAAAATAGGTATTAATAACTGTTAACGCCGTCTGGTTTGCCTCACAAGAACAAAATATCAATGCCGTCACAAAGCCAGCTTTTAGCGTCCAAAACTGGAACTCTACGAATAAATTTTAAATAAATAAATAAATAACGCTTTTATTTACATTTTACTAGGGAATGCATTGTTTTTTTATGGAAAAGCTTCTTTTTTATAATATCAGGACAAGTCGTAAGTTTTTTTTTTAGGGTTTTTTTATATTGTTGGCCATTGAACCTTCGCTTTATCGTACAAAAATGACGAAAACGATCACCTACGGGAAAATTTTAATCAATATGAATCTTTTGGCCCCCATTACGGAAACCTTGACTCAAGACGTTAATGGTGTGTATCGAACAGAACTTGGCCCTAAGTTTTTTAATGTGCAATAGTAATTTAAGAAACTTTGTAAATAAATTATCCTATCTTATCTAAAGATAAAGCGGTTGAAGGTTTAAATTGTAATCAAACAAAAGGCTAGTATATTTTCGTATATGACATTTTGAAACTACGTATATCAACGTGGCGTGCATACTATTGATTTGTGAATGCATATCGTACTCAATTATTCATGAGACGCTATATTCTAGTTTCTCACACGTTCGTAGGTACATATGTTACTAAAAGTGTACAAACAATGACAATTTATTAAAAACTCTTTAAAGTCTACAAATATGATCACTTAAATGCAAAATTTTTAAACCGTGTAGAAATTTGATCTGTAAAAAGGAAAAAATTAGATAGGTGGTTCCGGAACAAAATATATGTAAAAAACCTTAGGTCGGTTATTTTACTCTTTTAACTCTTTATTGAAATAAAATAAATAGAGGAGTAGTTGAAGCTCTGACTTCTAAACTAGTTATTAGCTGCATGCAGGCTATAGTATCTTAGAACGTTGTCAATAGAATCAACAACAGCGTCATCTATTGAGCTGGCTCCGAAATAAGGAAAGAATTTCAATGTTTTACACAAAGGCACAATAGAGGGCGGTGTCGTCGCCTGTTATAAAGTCGTTGTCATTGTGGGAGGTGGCAACACTGGTCGTACACATCACAAAAACAAAATGTGTGCAGGCTGCGTGAGCGCTTGTATTCAAAGCTTGTTCCGTAGTTGTTTTAAGAAGATTTTTGTATATTTGTAGCATCTAGTGCAGTTATTTTAATAGAGTTGAGTTAGGACTACTCCTCTGCAAATCACAGCCAACAAACTTTATTCTTTCTTCTTCACGAATACCCACGATTTCCTTAAAAACTATAGTCCAGTGATTAGTGAGTAAGAAGCAACAAAAATTAAAATAATATATGAGAAAGGAACTTTGTTTTATTCTATTTTGAATATGTTTCTGGTTATTACAAATATACCTACAGCCAGCTAGCCCCAGACGGCATTTTTATCTTAATTTGTCTACCAACCAGGCTATATTTTGCACGTTGAGAAAAAATTACTTCGGTTTACTTATTATCATAAGGTTAGGGAAAAACTCTTTTCGCAAATAGTATGTATGAACTTATAATAAAATCTCTTTGGCTATACCATTTGTATCTGGCTGGTTTTGGTATTATTAATAAGTTTAAAAAAGAAATAAAATTTTAAATAAATAAAAATAAAAAAATTAAGTTTTAAAAAAGATAATTCCAAATTCAAGTTAGGTAAAATGTGTGATTTTCATTTGTTTTTCTTACTGTTAAGATGAGTGAATCTAATGAAGAAATTCGATACATTTTAAAATTTTACTACAAAAAGGGTAAAAATGCAAAGCAAGCCGCGAAAAAAATTTGTGATGTTTATGGCCCTAGTGCAGTGTCTGTGAGAGTAGCACAAATTTGGTTTAAGCGTTTTTAATCCGGAAATTTTGATTTCAAAGATGCACCTCGCTATGGGCGCCCCGTTACGGATAAAATGGATGCCATTTTTGAAAAAGTGGAGTTGGATCGGCATATCAGTAGTTACGAGGTAGCTGAGGAACTGGGGATTGACCACAAAACAGTTTTGGCGCATTTGAAAAAAGCTGGGTACACAAAAGCTCTATATTTGGGTGCTTCATGAGCTCACTGAAAGAAACTTAATGAACCGTGTACTCATTTGTGATTCTTTATTACGACGTAATGAAACCGAACCATTTTTCAAAAACCTGATAACTGGTGATGAAAAGTGGATCACGTACGATAAGAACGTGCGAAAAAGGTCGTGGTCAAAGGCTGGTCAGGCTTCACAGACTCTGGCGAAACCCGGGTTATCTCGCAACAAGGTAATGCTGTGTGTATGGTGGGATTGAAAGGCATTATTCATTATGAGCTGTTACCACCAGGTAGGACCATCGAGTCTGAACTCTACTGCGAACAACTGCTGAGATTAAAGCAAGTAGTTGGGAGAAAGCGGCCGGAATTAGTCAACAGAACGGGTGTGGTTTTTCATCATGATAACGCTAGACCTCACACATCTTTAGCCACTCAGCAAAAATTAAGAGAGTTTGGCTGGGACGTATTAATGCATCCGCCGCCGTATAGTCCTGACCTTGCACCTTCAGATTTCCACTTGTTTCGGTCTCTTCAGAATTCTTTAGGCAGTGTCAGGTTAATATCACGAGAGAACTGCCAAAACCACTTGCCGCGGTTTTTTGATCAGAAGCCCCAGAATTTCTATAGCAATGGGATCATGTCCCTACCTAAAAGATGGCAGAAATTTATCAAACAAAATGGCACCTACATACTTTAGTTAAATGTAAATGAACTTTATCAAAAAATGTTTTGAATTTTCATATAAAATGCGAAGAAACTTTTTCCCCAACCTAAATATACTATAATATTTACGTCTTTGGTAAAAATGTAAACCGAAGTGAATTTTTTTTCGTACAAAATTTAGCGTGGTTTGTAGACACATTGAGTTAAATGTTCTGTCTGGGGCTAGCTTCTAACGATGCTATAGCGGTGTTATACTCGTATATGCGTATGTTTACACCAGACATTAGTTGAGAGCTTAGCCGCTTGGCGGCAGCACTAGCATTGGCTGTGAAGTTAGCCAAGTTTCGTATCTTTTCCCGTTTTACATTCTTGATGGTGTCGCTCGTTCCGAAATGTCAAACGCGTTTCGTGTAGGCGCTTGTCAGGTTCTTGCGAAAAAACACGCGCTGCGCTTGCGCTGTCTTGGATGGGTAGCAGCAACAAAACGCACTAATGAGCAAGACAGAATTATGGATATTTTGACTAATTAATTACTTCCTCTAGACACTTAGATCACAAAATCCATAAGCTGATGGTTAATTATTAACACGAAACACGATTTACACACAATTTTCAAGCTAAAAATCACTTAAATCAATTTAAAAGCGCGAGCAGCACGCAAACGTGTCACACCGTTCAGAGGGTCGGGGGGAGTAAAACTTTCTTTTCCAAAACGGTGGGATTAATTGGTATAATTTTTATAACAGGGTCGCAAACGTTAAAATTGGTCCGATTTGGTTGAAAATCATACTCTAGGGATATACGAGTAAGATGTGGTTCATTACAATTTTAACAATACCTATAGTTTACAAGTCAGGTCTTTTTCTTCCGTATTTGCCTCGACTACTCAATACGCAGAAAACTTACGTTAGAGTTCCCGTAACCACTGTTGTTTTAAATCAGAGTGCAGCATAAAAAAATTGTTTTCAATTTTGCCTAAAGCCGGTTTCTGGATGATAATAGATAGCTGATTGATTATATTACAAATAAAAAAATGCCATGCAGGTCCTTTGTTTTTCCATCTTTCGTGCATTCCAGCCAACTGCCTAAAAACACTGTACAACGCAAGATGTGTTTCCGAAATACTCGTATCTCGACCCTGGATAGGTTCCAGAGAGTAATTTCACATTTTAAAGTTTCTTTTTAGGATTTCAAAAATTGCGGATAGAATTTAAAATTTGGCTTTAAATTAGTTTCTAAAAATATTAAGGGTCTCTGATTATAAATCAGAAATATTTTTCTATCTAAGTGTAGGTCCTAATTTTCCGGACATTCCTGTAAACTGCCAAAGTAAATGACAAAACTTATGTAAAAGTTTCCGGATTATAAAAAGTTTTCTCCAACCTTGGTGCGGGTCAAAAGTACAACTTTACTTAATTTGTTTTGTTTGGATTGAAGTATGATTTCAAAAGGGTCTTCGATTTGGCTCGAAATGGAGACAAGGTTTTGTTGAAAAGGGGAACTTACTGTTTAAACTTATAGACAGAAACATAATAGCTTCATAAGATGACGTAGTTAATCTCACTCATTTTAACTAACGTTTGCAAACTGTACTGGCTATGCCTATAAACATATGACTTCTTCAACGTAGTCAAACTATTTTGTCAAACTGATTTGACCACGTGGAAAATTCGTTCCTCTTGGTCAAATTAATGTAATGATCCTTCCTGTATAAGATTCTAAATGCCAAAAAGTACAGTCAGACCATAGTCAAACTATTTTGTCAAACTGATTTGACCACGTGGAATTATCTTTTTGCATAGTCAAACTAGTAAAATGATCCACACTATATATTCTTATTTATTATCAAATTGCTTAAAGTACCCAAATTATCTTAATTTATTTAAAAAATATCCGACATCTATTTCGCCGTGTAACAACTGCATTTGACATTGAATGATATAATCATCTCGATAGATATATTCATTCCTACGAGGAGCCGGTTCATGCTGACTATCGCTTTCTCTATCCAATAAGGTTTTCAGCAAGCGAGCAGTTATAGGATTATGTCTCTTCATTCGTTTATTAAGTTGCGCATTCCAGCTCTCTACAACATTATTGCTGCGGTGCTTTTGTCCATATACGGACCACTGCTTCCTTAGCGATTTATTTTTCAGCCAAGTTCAATATATGAGAAATTTTTAAATTTTAGGAGTTTTTTAGCAAAGCAAGTGCCGCACATAGCCCGACAACTCGAGTCTCATCCTTGCTTTTCACTTTAAGTGTTTTGGCTTTTTTCCATAGAGAATTAGTGAAGTGGTAATAACACTTTATGATTTCAGTTTCAGGAAATATCGATACTATTGCATTGCTTGCAGCAGTTTCGAAGTCACAGTGGAATTTTTTAGGTGACCATTCGGGTATTCTACCTATACACTGCAACATTGAGAATAATATATAATAAGACTCTTCGGTTTTATCCGTCATTAGGGCATAAGCAACAGGTGAGACATGCGTATTTGTTGCGGACGCACCTAAATCAGCATGATTGCTATATAATTGACTTAAAGGGCTTGGACAACTATAAAATGTACCATCCCCAAAAAATTATTCAAACTGAGACGTTTTGTCTCTATTATTCTGAGAACAGAATAACATTATGCGTCGTGTTACAGTAACTTAGTCTGCTAAAAGAAATGATTGAAAATGCTCAGCAATTGTTACTTCTGTGAAATTTTTGAAGCAAGTCTCGTTTCTTTTATTGTATAAATCCGAATTCACACTATTGAATGAAGGCAAAGGGACGGTAGTGGACTCCTGCTTGGTTTTATACGCAGTCCGAATTGGCACGTCTTGATTAGCAACTTCGTGTCTTAGTTCATCAATAACTGTGTCGATTTCATTTTTTCTGTAGTCAGTGTTACACGTGTGGTCGATTCTTTTTAATATAGTGTCACCCTGTTAAGCAAATTGTAGAGTTAAATTAAATAGGCATGTCAAACGAAACGATAATTTATACGTAGATAGTAGGTGGGTTACTTATACTTACCTTTAAAGTTACAGAACCACGACACTTTTCTTTTTTGAGTTTACTGCAGGCCCAGAAAACATTTTCATTTTTATACGTACGCCATCCATAGTACTGCCGGCCGTCATGCAGTAGAACCGTTCCACGTTTACGTTTAATGTATTTCAAATCCATATCAATGAATGCGGATAACACAAATCACATTCAGAGATATTATTATTTTAATATGTTCACGTTATGTTATTTATCTATAATTGACATTTGACCTGACAGTGATGTTTGTAATCTTCTATACAAATCTTACTGCACGAAGAAGGTATAGGTTTCATACATACATAAAGAAAGCAAAAATCTGATCCTAGTCAAAACAGTGACTGTACTTTGAAAAAATTTGATAATAAATAAAAATATATAGTGTGGATCTATTTGACTATGCGAAAAGATAATTTCATGTGGTTAAATCAGTTTGACAAAATAGTTTGACTATGGTCTGACTGTACTTTTTGGCATTAAGAATCTTATACAGGAAGGATCATTACATTAATTTGACCAGGAGGAATGAATTTTCCACGTGGTCAAATCAGTTTGACAAAATAGTTTGACTAGGTGGAAGAAGTCAAAAATATCCATCAAAAGATGAAGGTATAGATAAACAAAAAAATATAAAATAACATTTATACTATAATATAATACACATTCTTGATTTGACAAAATCACAACCTAGTTTGCTCTAATTTTGAACCCTTTGCAATTCATAGTAAAAAAAAATGAACGTCATTGACGATCGATGCAAATGAAGAAATATTAACGCGTGTATAGAAAGTAAGTTTCATCGGTTCATTGTATGACCTATGTGATGACAACATACACTCAGAAAAAAATCTAAATGCGGCGACAAAAATCCATTAACAAATGGGAGCCGTCTAAAGAACTTTAACTCTCGGTAAGAGCAAATTTAAACGAATGTAATCTGTACTTGTATAATGCATATTATCGCCTCGTCTTAAGTCCCCTTAAGAAGTTTTAAGATGATTTGTCCCTGTCACAAAGGTGCTTTCGGAATGTGATGCTCTTTAGTCCTCGCGTTTAAGGTAATATGACCCTACGTTAATTTGCATTGTCATTTCTGATGGCGCTGGAATATAGATCAAAATTAGATATTTAGAAATAATAATATTTAATCACAAACTGCGGTATGCACAAAACACTCAGGGTCGAGGAACTCTTCAAGTATTGTAATGAGTTTAAAAATTGACTAAATTAGAATTATCAACACAACAGGATATCTAAGCAGCTCGTATGTTTTAAAGAAGTTTGTGTATTTAGCAGCAAAATCTTGAATTAAACCCACCTGCTGACATTCTGATTCAATTCTATATCCTTTATCCACCATAACACCATCATGATATTCACATTTATCTAAGACCCCTGATTCATTGACAATGTGTTTGTCAGATGCACGACCGCCATATGGTGAGCTAATGTCAGTGATTAGACCAGATGGAGTTATCGCTACATTGAACTTTGTGGTTTGATTTTTTTTGTATTGTGAATATGTCAATATTCTGCATTTCAGACATTTACATGTTTCAATAGTGGTTTCAGCACAATCCAAGATAACTCTTGTGTTTTTATAGTTACTTAAAGACAAATTGGCAAATTACATCTGATCATGTCCCGGTCTGGCCATGGAATTACAACCTTGAGTACTCTGGCTAGCAAAGGGCACAATGTTCTTAAAGTAATTTGAGCATGTCTGTCTATTTATACCAAATAGTATCCCAATGGCTGTAAATGCCATGTTTTGTTTTATTTTTACCATAGTTAGAATGACTCTGTCTCTGACGGATTAATTTTTTTTGTTTGTTGTGGCTTTGAAATCTATTTCTGCGACACAACTCACCAACCCATCTAAAAAGTTATTCGAATGGATGTCTGTAAAGGCAAACAAATATTCATTGCTGATCAACAGATCAGACAGATTAAATATTTTGGGAATCGAGGTGGGCACATTTCCCTGCCATTCAGGTAGTAAATTTACTTTGGTAGATTTTTTCAATGGACCCTGTTCACTCAGAATATCTGCAAAACTACGACCTTGAGGATGAGTCTCCCTAAAGTCCACTAAATTTGCCTGGACAGACACAGTCATATGGTGCTGGCTAGAAGTTGGTTGAGCACTAACACCAAGAACTTCAGCACTTAGCAATTCTGGTTCTGCATTTATTACATTTTCTGAGTTTTGTATTTGTTTTGATCTAATTTCCTCAGCCCTTTTAGCCCGATCTAACCTCTGTTGTCTTCTAGGTGATATTTCTTCTCTCTCGTGGGTTCTTTTGGGAATATTTTGAGAAGGTACGGTATGAGGAAATAATTTTTGTTTTTCAGGATCTGTAACAAAGACGGTTATAAATTGGTTAACTTTGGAGCTGTAATGAAATAGGAAATACTGAATAAAACTTGAAAATTTACTGTAGGTATCTGAAGTAATCTGAAGCCAAGAAATGTCGAGAGCACACTCTCATCGCTGATGATACTGGCTTACCCATCCTCAGTATGGTCTCCCATTTAGTCTTCAGGGATGTGTGTTTAGGAAATAAATGGAGACTGATTCCAGGCTTTCCATAGGTAGCACATTGAGTCTCTTGTGGAGGCTTATTTGTTGCGTAGTTGTGATCAGTGTGTTTCATTTTGACGATTTGTTACCAAAAATAACATGACTGCCAAATAACCAACAAAGATAACCTCAAACAGCTGTCTTATTTAGACAGGTTCCATTTATCGCCGGTAGAGGCGCGCGCGTAATTTTTACGGTGCCAATTTATCTATAAATCGAAACAATAATCACAGTGTACATATTCTTTAAATTTAACAAAAAAGATTCAGAAAAGAATAATGTCTTTTTGCTACTTGATGCGTGGATCGGAACGTTAACCCATAGGGACTGACACTACATAATCGAAAATACATCGATGAATCGGTGCGGCCATCATATACGATCGCGTCAGTATGAGTGCATCTTGTATGCGGTTTGTGTTTTCGTTGCGGTTGCTTTTATGTGATATTTGTTTTGACGTTTGTTACAGTTTTTGTTGATTTTTGTTTTGTTATTGTTGTTTGTTTTTGGTAAAAAGCCAAGAAAAACAAAAAAATAATCTTTGAGCTCTCAAGCTCGGGAGTTTCTGGTTCGTTTAATTTAATTAATTTAGACACTTACAAAAAGTAGTTTGGATAATCAAAGAGCAATCAAATAAAAAATCGATTTGATAGCCCTTGTTAACGTTCTCGATACTTAAAAAAATCGATTCTATTTCGTTAAGGCACATAACTATAACGGCCAACTTTGAACTGCCACCCATATCATGATAAATCGAACATACTATAATAAGATGATAGCTCTTTGTCACTTGGTCAAATGATAGAAATGTCCTTTGTGTTCTCGTCTATTTAAATAGTATTCCAAATATCTTATGACAACGTTTAAAACTTATGCTATGCGACTTTTACAAAAGATTTCAATTACTTTGCTATTTCCCTTAGTGGGAAAAATCTTCCCTGTCACTTCGACTGTGTATCTGCGTCACCACTTTGTAAAGGAGGACTCGTCGAAATAACGGGATGTAAAACTCCTACAACATGTGAACAAAAAAAAAACCGGCCAAGTGCGAGTCGGATTCGCGCACATAGGATTCCGTACTTTAAAAACGGCAAAATAATCATGTCTGTTGTATGGGAGTGCGCAGATCCGACTCTAACTTGGGCGGTTTTAGTATTTGTTGTTATAGCGGCAACCGAAATACATCATCTGTGAAAATTTCAACTGTCTAACTACCATGGTTCATGCGAGATACGGCCTGGTGACAGACGGACGCACAGCGGAGTCTTAGTAATACGGTCCCGTTGGTTACCCTTTGGGAACGGAATCCTAAAAAAAAAAGACTTGACTCTATGTAAAAGCAACCGATGTCGTTGCGACAAAAAAACGTCCGTTAATATTTCTTGAGACGAGACGTTTAACTTTCTTGCAACGCATTGTTAAAAAGATGCGTCAGAAACACAAAAAAGTACAAAGTTTTTTTGCACCTTTGTCAGCCGTTTTTTCTTTGAGTAAATGGTGGCGGAGTAAACCAAGCCAACCCAAGATAATAAGATTTATTTAAAACTAGCTTACTAAATATTGATACAGTTGTGTTTCGTCATCATTTCCAAATTACGATGCAAATAACCTCGATACAGGTTGGCACGCTGAGATAATAATAATTCTTGCATTTATTTTGTAGGTTTCTGTTACTAAAGGGTAAAAAGCAACCATTATGGTGGGACTCCGTTGGAACTATTGAACTGTTTAAGATTGAAATTCGACACAAAAACTATATTAGTTTGCCCACATAAAGTCCTGTAATTAAAAGATTGAAAAATTCTCAGATTGTTGTAATTACAAGAAAAAAAATAACGCCTAAGAATCCAGTATGGAAATAACATTTTAGGCGTTAATTAAATTTAGACGTATTCTTAGGCGAATCTCTAACAAGAACAGATTGTAAAAATATATTTGTTCTATAATTACTTGTTCAGATTTAGAGAAATATTTCAAAAAACCACGAGTAAAATGTCACATGCTCATACGATACTACTTGAAACTGACATGAAAAAAAAAACACCACGAAAGAAGTCATTTTACGTCGTTTTTGTAATTAATTGTTCACATTTATTTCTTTGACTTCCTTTCACTTAGATAACAATGTTGGTAATTTTGTGAGAATGTAAATACTTGTGTTTCTTTTGTGTCACGTTGTGTGGTAACTTATATATTGTTGATTTTACTGCACTATTGAATTGGCCTAGCTGTAAAGATAGTGTAATATAGTTAAATAAATAAATAAATAAATAAAAACATTTCTACCTCGTACCGCAGGATTTTCTCGGTATTAATAACATGGCATTAGATAACAGTATTAGTAGTTGCACCAGCCACAACGCCATACAAAGATGGTGGTACCAAAGTTTCACACAAACTCTAGTTCTTTAGTCTTAGTATGTATTTTAAAATCAATAAAAATACTGGACTTATGTAGGTTCTAACGAAAATTTAAGACCACCTTGAAACTGAAATAGAAATATGATTTAGTAAATATAATCTTTAATGACTTCTAGAGCCTTTTATTTTAGCTAAACGGATTAGTTATAGTATACAGGCTGCCCGGAAATTCGACCTATTCCTTGAAAGGGGTTATACTAGAGGTTATTTCCAACAAATTAAGCCCTATCAACTAGGGGTCGAATATTAATGGTTTCCGAGTTACGGAGGTTTTTAGATTATCATTAAAATTCTCAGACTGGTCACCAAAAACAAATAATTTAAACATCAAAACATCTACTTCCCTTTTGGCACTTATTTGTTATTTTTCTGATGGATAATAAATGAGTGATTATTTATTTTAAAAAAAACGTGCCCTAAGTTTCTATAACTTCAGAAAGAAAAGGTCTTAAATGGAACGCAAACCATTTTTGTTTTGTAATTTTTGAAATTTAAACATTTATTACTACAAAAAAATGTATCACTTGTCATAAAAATCTCGGAAATAAATTTCCTATTTTATAACCTTTAAAAAAATTACAAATGTTATCAAAATGTCTACGGGTTTTATTTTTAAAAAATGCAGAAGTAATTAGAACATACATTTCGTTTATTTACACTATCATTTTCAATCATCAAAAACAGAGTAAAATTATTACAGACCTTGTTCGAATTGCCTGCCTTGATTTCTAATGCAAACACGCAGCTTCTGGCGTACTTCCGTAACTGTCACACGCGTCGAAATTGTGTTTTTGATGTCTTGTGCGGCTGTTAAAATTCTTGCTCTCAGCTCTTCACTGGCAATGGCGAAGAGTAAACCAAGTCTTTCATGTGACCCCAAATGTAGAAATCGCAAGGCGTTAGATCTAGACTCCTCGCCGGCCAGGGAGTGACCTATCTATCGCCGTGGAAAATTCACATCCATCCATTGTCGCACTTTGTCCGCTCGGAATTAATGCGCTGGGCAGCCATCATGCTGATAAATCAGTCTACTTCGTGTAGCCAGTGGTACATATTCCAGCAGCGGCGACACCTGATTTCTTAAAAAGTTTTCATAGGTGACCCTAGTTAAGTTATCCGGCAGAAAGAATGGGCCAATGATGTTGTTGTGGACGATACCCATCCACACATTTAAGGAAAATCTTCTTTGGTGGGCACCTTCCCTGGATTTTTGTGGATTTTGACTCTTAGGGGCCCAGAAGTGCGAATTGTCGTAATTTGTTATACCGTCCCGGTCGAATCTAGACTCATCTGTCCACAAAATACGTGTTAAGTAATCGGCTGGTTCAACGTCGCTGTTAATTAAAAATCGACAAAAATCCCTTCTTCTGGCTGGATCTCCTTCTTCAATGGCGTGCACTGGTTTGTAGTGGAAAGGGTAGAGATGTCCTGTATGCACAGTGAACCACATTTTCCAGTTAGAACAGTTAAGGCGTCTTGCCACCTGTTCTCGTTGAAACCGTACCATCTTTTTCGAATTGTCGCAAAATTTATTTTCGTCAGCAGGATCATACACTCGCGGTCTGCCGGCATCACCTTGGAATCGCTGAACCCGTCCCGTTTCTCGAATGCGCCGATATGTTGAACCAAACACACTCACGTCTGGTAAACGATGAAAACGGAAACGTCTTTGGTATTTCTCCCGTGAAACAGCTGCGTCACCGTTACAAAACCCGTAACAAAACGTAATATCTGCATATTCTATGTTTGTAAAAGCATCCATTTTAACAGTATTTAGTTAATTGATAACGAAACGTCCGTACTCAAGGGTAGTTACCACTAACTGAACTGATTGGATTACTGAAACTGAGTAAATAAGTCAGTCTTGGCCTTGTCTCCGAACTGCTCCGAAGATTCCCGAAGCCTTCCAAATAATGCTACACTCACCTAGTGCAAAAAAAAACTAGCTAGAAAACAATAGAGTGACGGCATGAGGCAGGGCATTTTTCTTGGAAATCTGCTACACCTGGTTGCATAATCACTTTTTTTTACAAATCCGTCCCAAAGTTAATTACATTTGTACTTTTTTGGAAAGGTTATGAAATAGGAAATTCGTTTCCGAGATTTGTATGCCAAATGTCATACATTTTTTTAAAGTAATATGGGTCTAAGTTTCAAAAAATAAAAAATAAAAATGGTTTTCTTTCCACTTAAGACCTTTTATTTCTAAAAGTATGGGAATTTAGGGCATGTTTTTTTATATAGTAAATGATCACTCATTTATCATCCGTCAGAAAAATAACAAATAAATGCCAAGAGGCAAGTAGCTATGTTGAAATTATTTATTTTTGGTGACCAGTCCGAAAATTTTAACGATAATCTAAAAACCTCCGTAACTCGAAAACCATTAATATTTGACCCCTAGTTGATAGTGCTTAATTTGTTGGAAATGATCTCTAGTATAACTCCTTTCAAGGAATAGGTCGAATTTCCGGGCAACCTGTATATCTGAATAAAGAATACTATGAAATATATTTCAACCAACTTGTTTTACATGCTACTCGTACAAATTGATATGAGCTTTTCTCGTGATTTTTTTTAATAATTGTGAAAACAACATAGAAATTCACTAATTTTTTAGTTTAAGCAAACTAGCGAATACACACTTTGTTGACTTTGTTTTTAATACTTAGAGATAGGCTAGAGTACATAGCACCTGTAGTGATCCCCTGTAGTAATCACAATAAAGCAGTAGCTGTGTGTTATATTAAGTAAAGTTTCCCGGCTAAGTATAATGAATATTTACTGCAATGAGTTTACTACGAGAAGTTCCTACGAGAGCGGTAAATTTTGACGGTGTGTGGTCCAGGACAGATATTGTTGGTATATTCAGAGATCCCTTCTTGTTTATTACGTAACTGTTTTTAAAGCTATGAAAATGTTTTTTTTTGTTTGATAAACACTTGTACTTGTCCACTTATTTATATTAATTTCCCTTACCGGTTTCGCTGTTAAAGCATTATCAAAGGTTTCGTTTGGTTGTTTACGTACAATATATGAATCGCTTGCTTAAATATGCTAAATAAAATCTTAAAGGACGATCCGCAGTGACCGCATCAAACAGATTTTAGTATTCTTTGTATGGTTTGCCATACAAGCGCGTCCATTTATCCGCAGCGCACGGAGCGGACGCATTGGACTGTCGGCAATGCCGGGGAGGATTCTCGATGAGGCAACTTTTCCGTTTAGTGCGGATGACGTCATTTGGATTGCTGATCAGTGGACGCACTCGCACGCCCGCTCCGTCCCGCTTATATTGTATGTTTTTCATTAGCGGGTTTTTCTTTGGGAGTGTTTCTCAGCCGATGGGTAGTATGGAGTGTCAATACAACCTACATTTTTCGTTATTTTTATTTGTAAATAAAACTCATACATAACCAATCATAGAAAACCAATTTATTGTCTATTACTCGTTGGTAAGTGAAGGTCTGATTTCAAAAACATCAGAGTCCACTTGCTATGAAAATCCCGATGTCAATGTTGAAAATTCGTCTGCAAACGGCAATTGCGTCGGCAATCCGGTTGCTGCGGTTACAGTGGACGCACCCCCCGGCATCACGATAAAAAATCCGTCTGATGCGATTTCTGCGGAGCGTCCGATGCCGGCATGTAGACGCGTGCCTTAAAAAGACGTTTCTGAGTTAACACAGCAACCAAATTAGTTTTATTTTATAAAACAATCACACTGGCCAGTAAGACGCGATTGCATAAAAAAAAAGAAAAAGTAACATGAAAATAAAATGGCGGCAGTAAAATTATCTTGTTGAAAACGTTGTTGTAAACATAATTTCATAATTGATTAACGACATATTTCATTGGTTGCACGTCGAATTAATTTTTATATCCTGCAAAAGTAATAAATAGTTATTTTATTATAGGTAGACCCTTGATAATAGTGTAAAACCGAAACCGGTTGGGATAAATATAATTACTGTGAAACAAGTACAGGTGCAGTTAATCATCATGTTATAATTTTGTAAGTTTTTTTTATTTCCTTGCATTAGTGACAAAAAGTAGAGTGTTACACACGGGTGTAAGTGATCAGTTGCACCCTCGCTTGCTTCGCTCGTTCGTGCGCCTAAATATTTCTGGTGCGATTGATCGTTTACCTCCCTTGCATAACAATCTACTATTATTAGATTATTTTACGTATTTTATTATATTACGTATTTTAAAATGATTTTTTGAAATTATAATAGTTTCCTTGGGCAGCTTCTTTTGGTGTGGAAACCACTGGAAAAATTTCATATACATTTTTGGATTTTGAATACTGCTCAATGTTCGGTATCAGTAATAAAAATATAATGAACACACAATATACTAGCTAGCCCATTTATAGATGTTCAAAATTGTTTTTTGATAGTTTATGTTGCGACTAGCCATACAAAAAGCAATTTTTAGTTCAGCGATACTGTAGAGTTCAGTTTTTACATTACATAACTACAGAAATGACTAGCCACATCACTTCACATCTATGAAAAGTGGAATGAAACATCCATGGAACAGTTTTGAATATTAGTGTAGTTTGAGTGTAAATAGTAGGGAATTTCATAGAGTACGAAAAATCATCAAAACTATAATATTTTTTCCTCGACTAAAACATTTTTTTAATTTGACGTCTGCAAAGAGAATACTATTTATATAAAACTATTACAAAAAATGTAGGTACACATAACGCCATTTAGTGGATAAAACTATATTATGTATAAATAGTGTATTATTTTATCAAGTTTTTACAGAAATTATTCTAAGTCACTGACTAATAATAACAAACTAACATAGGCGGAAAAGCTGATGCCGGGCTCGACTGTGGAGGTACCACCATCTTACTCGCAAATCCTTCCGAAGTTATTCGGGGGAGAGTAAGAGGACAACTCTCAGACAAAACCAGGCGGCCCACCATTGCCTGGGACCGATGGATGGCGGTATATCCATCCCCAATTGCCGGGCCTTGTATAAAACAGCACCAGTCAGCGGCGTCACTGGTGCGAAGGTTTCGGTACCGCGCTCACCAACCCGCCTGCCCTTACTAACTACACAACAGTGGAAGCCCCATCCAAATCTGTTGAGTAGTTTTACAAGCACTTGAATGTTTTTATAGGCACTGAAGATGGACCAGACTTAAAGTGGTTTTGTCTTTCAAACGCAGTTTCTCTCTGTGTGCAATATGAAATAGAGTGTGCGCTTTATTCCTGTTTGATCATGTTGTAGCGACATATAGTGCCAATTACGAGTAGCTGCAGCACCTACCTAACTTGCGCTGTCACCAATAAAGCGATTGTCAACGCGTGAAAGAGCAAGTAGTATCAAAAGAAGGTGTATCTAAAGCCCATACCAGGAGAGTTGGTAAACAAACAGCCAAACTCAGTGGATGAGGCACCAAACAACACTGTTCCCGCCAATAGACGAGACGTTGGCAAGCGTCCTGGTGTGGACCGACCCGGAGAATCGCGTGGCTGAGCTGAGTCGCCATGACCTCGCGTTTGACCGGGTTCAAATAATTTCTTTATTATGTGCCTTTCTAAAACCCACAGCAAATAATGAAGAAAACTATTTGTGAAGTGCGTTCTCTGTCATCAACTTACCAATATTCCTTTGGTTCTGTGTAAAGTTACCTTCATCACTCACCAGAATGCCCTACTTTTTTGAAGTAAAAGCTTGCTGACATCTGACATTCATAGCGTTTGTGAATTTTGCCGGTAAAACAGTTTTTTTTTTATTTCGTTGTTATTTTGATAAAATAACTGATAGAATACAGTGATTGTGTCATGATTTACAGCAGTATTGATGTGAGTGATGGAGTCTGACGACAAAGGAGACGATCAAGGTGAGTGTAGGCCAGATCTTTCTGCTCCGGAGGGAGAGAAGGTGCCGGCAATCTCTAGTGACTCTAGTTCATGTTCTTCGTCCTCTGAGGATGAAGAAGGGATAGCGTCGCCGCCACCTAACAAAAAGCGAAGACTTTCAAAAGAAGTTCAAGGGACGTCGTCGGATAGATCCGCTGATCCACCATGTCAGTAATATTTCCAATTATCTGGCCCAACTACCTGCATTATTGAAAACTAACAATAGTGTACCTAGCTCTGGCTCCACACTTTTTCTTATCAACCCACTTTTACAAGACTCTCCCAGATAGGTTTCATTGGGACAGTTAGGAATTAATTGTGACGAAAGAAGGATTGTAGAGGATATGTATCCCTCATTTAGTTTGTCTTTGGACTATGCTATCTATGTATAATGACAATGTCAAGTCTGTCACTCAATAAATGAAAAGCTTTACGCATACGACAAAATAATTATTTTAGCAGATATTTACCATTAGCGACGAGAAAACTAGGAAAAACGCATAAAAATGCCAATCGGGAAGATCAAGGAGTTCGATCCAAATAAGAGTAATTGGTATTCTTATATTGAACGGCTACAATGTTACTTCACAGTCAATTCGATAAAAATCGATATTCAGTTGTAAACGCTAATAGCAGTAGTTGGCGATGAATTTTGATTTTGATTTGATTTGAATGTTATTAGCTGATGACCAACTTGGCTAGCCCCAAAAAACCGACAGAATTAAGTATTCATAGCATAGTTGAGCTAGTAGGAAAACACTTGAATCCAAAACCATCGATATTGGCGGAGAGATATCGTTTCCGTCAAAGAATACAAATGGCCGAAAAAACAATTTCTCAGTACGTACAAGAACTCAAAAAGCTGTCGCGTTCTCGCGAATTCAAAGAGAATCTGTCTGAAAACTTAAGAGGTCAGTTCGTATGCGGATTAAGAACAGAAATTGTCAAGCAAAGGCTATTTTTAGAGGACAATTTACCATTTATCAAAGCTGTAGAAATATTTCAAGCGCTCTGGAAGCAGCAGAAAATAATGCTGCTGAAGTGAATGGAGGTCGCGGTTCTTGTATGAAAAACGTACACAATGTGGCAAACGTTAAAAAGACGCACGCAACGCGACAGATTAAGAAAGTTAATGATTCACACATAACAACTGCGAAAGCTAGATGCAGCGCTTGCGGAGCTTTGAGTCACATTATAGAATTGTTTTTTTCGGAAACAGAAATGTAGAAAATGTAATGAGGAGGGCCACATTAGTCGGGTGTGCCCGCAATGGTTGTCAGGGAGTAAACCATTAACTAACAAATTGGTAGCAAATAGAAGTCGACGTAAAAATGCCTATTTTGTAACCGAACAAGATGATAACGAAGAAGAAGAAAATCAAGTATATGAAGAATCCGATTCTGATACTGAAGCTATCCTCTGTAGAATGGCTTTGAGCCAATATAAAGCGGTGAGTTTGCCAATACTTGTTAATGGCCGAGAAATCATAATGGAATTTGACACTGGATCTGTAAGCTCAATCATAAGTAGGGAGACCTATAGTGGAATTTTTAGTGATGTGCTTTTAAAACCTACTAAGACCATTTTTAAATTCTATGATGGCACAAAGGTTAAACCACTTGGAGTAATCACACCCATCGCAGAATATAATAGTCATAAAAAGAATCTGGATTTATTCGAAATTAGAAAAAGGAGATACAAACCTATTGGGCAGACAGTGGTTGGCAGAGCTGGAGATCCAAATTCCTTTTATCAAACGGTTTAATGACGCGGATCTAAACCAAGTTGCATCCAATGATAATTGTGCAGGTGCCTTATCACGACTTTCTATAGGCAAGGAAAATGAATTTCAACCACTGGAGCAGTTTTATTTGAATTTTGCGTCAAATCCGTTAATAATTGATAGCAATGAGATTAAAGCAACGACATCAATCGATCCAATTTTAGGTAGAGTTATTAATTATATAAAAGATGGCTGGCCAGGGGAAGTAGAAATTAGAGAACTTCAACCATTCTTTCGAAGAAAGGAAGAACTTTACCTACAGTAAGGATTTGTTATGTGGGGTCACAGAGTAGTGATACCGCAACACTGTAGAGAAAATGTCCTTGCCGAGCTTCATGAATCCCACATAGGCATTGTAAAAACAAAGGCAATGGATCGAAGTTATGTTTGGTGGCCTGGTATGGAGGAAGCAGTAGAAGCATTATGTCATTCCTGCGAGGCTTGTGCAGGATTAACCCGTTCCAAATCCGTGTATTACCACGAGCAGCCCACTGAAAATCAATTCCAGCCCAGACCCTCGACAGGATCTGAGGGAGGAGGTGGTCCTTGTACTGTTCGCAAGCCTATTAGAATGAAAACCTGTGAAACGATACCCTAAATGATTATATCTAATTATGTATATTTTTTTATTTAATTTATAATGTTTATCTTAGAGATTATTTTTTGTTTTTGTACTATGATTTTAGTGTGAGGGTGGAGGATATGTAACCCTCATTTAGTTTGTCTTTGGACTATGCTATCTATGTATAATGACAATGTCCAGTCTGTCACTCAATAAATGAAAAGCTTTACGCATACAACTAAATAATTATTTTAGCAGATATTTACCAGATTGTTCCTCAAGCCAACAAGGAACGACTTGAGGAGCTGACTAAATTACAACAATTCAACTCTCAGGCTTGGAGAAGAATCAGATACAGGAAAGCTTTACAAAGCTATGCAGCTACCCCGGGGTTCACTGGGCTTATAATTAATGATGAACTTTGCCATTTTAACACAAGTACAGATGACTTGGCATCTACTAAACGACTCCTCGCAGGCCTCTCTAACACTGTTTAGAACAACGACAGTTACTGAGAACCGGGCTACAAAACTTGGTCGACTGGGCTGCAGAAAGTCTACAGAAACTAAATGCAAATTCGTTATTAGAAAAAGTTTTAAGCATCTTTGGCCCAGGTTCCGATACATATAAGAATTCAGAAGCCACAATGCAGATCATATGTGGCAAAAGAGCAGAAGTGATCGCATTCTTAAAGAGATTGGGAATCCTAGTATGAAAGCAACACTACAAAACATTCCACCGAGTTCTGAAAATCTGTTCAGCAGGGAGGCCTTACCGCTAATTATCCAGTCCTTAGGGGAAACTCAAGTATGGCAGAATAACCCCAATTATAAGATCTGTTCCCGTTGCAAAATCGCATGATAAAAGAGAACAGAATAATGGAAACCGCAGATCCTTTCGCAAATCCTTCAAGGCAAAGTCTGAAAAAGGACAGAAGTCTTACAATAAAAAGCCCTTTCATCCCAATACAGAGTCCGATACAAATTATAACAAAACCAAGTGACAATTAGATAGTGAGCTTCCGGGGGGGTTGTTTATGGGATCATGCAGAATTCTGGAATCAACTAGGTGCAAACCAGTTTATAATGAATACCATCTCAAATTGCCGAATATCTTTCAAGGAAAGACCCCCACTACAATTCCCATACAAGAATATAATATTAAACAAATTTGCAAACCCCACTTCTTTGGAGATGACAGAGATGGTAAGAGAATTAAAACGAAAACAGATTTTAGAGAGGCCTCCAATTCTGAATGCAGGCTTCCACTCGAAGATGTTTCTTGTAAAGATATCAGATGGGGGGGACACGCCCTATATTCGACCTCAAGGCCCTGAACTTGCATGTTTCTTCAAACCATTTTCACCTGATATCTCAAGTGGATGTACCAGACATCTTGCGGGACCAAGATTGGATGGTTAAAATCGATCTCCAACAAGCATACTTTCATTTGGCAATTTTGGAGAGCCACAGACGGTTCCTTCGCATCATATGTCAGCAAGAAGTATTGCAGTTAACATCCCTACCTTTCGGCCTTTCATCAGCGCCCAAGACCTTCACGGCAATATCGAACTGGGTTGCGGAAACCCTGCGAGTAAGAGGTATGCGAGTACTAATGTTTTTAGACGTTTACCTCTTAGCCAACCAGGACCCTTATTGTCTAACTTTAATTGCAATCGCCATACCTATGAATTTGACATCTGAAGGATATTGACGAACTTCACACCGCAATTATTCAACATGAGCTGTCATTTCTAGTCATGGTGATTGTGATCGCAATTTTGAGTGAACGATATCACTAGTTTGACATACAATTGGTATCGGGGCCGTATTGTCTAACTTTTAACAGCAATAGCCATACCCATGAATTTGACATTTGAAGGATGCTATTGACGAACTTCACACCGCAATTATTGGACATGAGCTGTCATTTCAAGTCATTGTGATTGTGATCGCAATTTTGAGTGAACTATATCACAAATTTTGACATATCGTGGTATCGCGTATCCAAATCACAAGTTTTAACATCTTTGAAAGCTATCGAAAATGTCAAATGAAGGATTTCACAAATAGGCTGCCTCTTTCAACAGTTTTTAGGCAAATTTGTAATAATTACTCATCTATTATGCACTTTTTGTACTTTTCATGTAACTAGAACATGCCCGCGACTTCGTCCATGAGGTTTTGGGTTTATAACAGCTCATTGTACCATGTTCGGAAGGCATGTTCGATACACAAGTTTACACCTAGTCCCACACCACTGAGGGGTGAATTTCGATAAATGCTTTCGTAGTGCACCTCTAGACATTAACCTATCAATGCTTCTAGCTAGGCCTAGATGTAATAATAGGTAGGTACCTACTTAATAATAAAAATTAACTTCAATAGCAAGGATCTTCAATTTTATGTTACTACCTATGTATTTTCACCTTCAGCGTTCTTGGCTGTACCTTGTCTCTCAGTCAGTCAGTCAGCGGTCATGGAGCTGTTATTTATTTATACAGATTGTTGGAGAGTTATAAGAAATACAGTACAAAGAGAATGTTGCAAAAAGATAGCCGTCCACTGTTGTTGCCGTAAAAACAAAGGATTGTATTGTATAGGATTGTGGTGCTTGTCCTGCAGGCATAGACGTGACTGGTTGATCAGAAATACAGTTAAAGAAATACAGTTTATTTTATGTATGAGTTAAATTTTAGTATGGCAAGGACAATTTTGATGGCGCTGGTGGAGGAGTAAAGGCTGACCCATAGATAGTGGCTAGAAAGGAGAATGTTGCAAAAAGAAAGCCATCCACTGTTGTTGTGGTGCTTGTCTTGCAGGCATAGACATGACTGGTAGATCAGAGGCGGTGTTTTCATTAATCAGTGAGAGTTGGATTCGCGCACTGGGCAAAGGAGACAGTAGCGAGGCCTGGGGGCTTGCCACCAGAGGCGCAGCAGCCTGCATGTTGTGCTTCACACGACTGACTCTACAAACAAAATAAAGATAAAAATATTCAATAAAAATTGGATAAGTAGCAATAACACAAAAAGAATGTATTTTTTAATAATCTTTATTAGAAAAAGGTTGTGTCGCACAGCGACGATGTCACCCTTATAAGGCTACACATTTAAGACTAAAGGTACTCAGTAATATAACAAAAAATAAACTCAACTTTCATTCCCAACTAAAGACTAGATGTATTAAAACTTATTAACCTGCACATCTAGGATGTTCGCTGGAATCTTTCAGAGAATAACTTGCAGGTTCCTGAAAAGTTATATACATCAAATTTTATATTTGCTTATAAATTTTATTTCCAACTTAATTAAAAAAAAAAGCATTTGACATACTTAATCTTAAATATGTATTTACATGTCAATAACAAGAAAAGATTTTCTGTAAAAGATTTCAAAAATTAAAAATTATTAGCTTTAATACCCAGCAAACATAATGCTAAATTCAGCACACCGTCAGCTAGGTGGGCCGATGACATTTAGACGCTAGCTGGTAGAATATGGATGATATTGGCCCAGGATAGGTATTGGTGGTGTAAAAAAAAGGAGGCATACCTTGCAAAGGGCAGAAATGTGCTATTGAAGAAACATAACACTTACTGGAAATGGAATGCACACCGATATCTCTCCAAATATGCTGTCTCTCCCCATAATATTCATAAAGCTCCACTCTTTAAAGGTTTCTGTGTATACAAATATACAACTCTTCATTCTCTAGGTGATTTTGTAGCGCCATTGCCTAAACAATTAAGCCTTTCAGCTAGTTGTTCCAACAGATTGTTAACATTTTGTTTAATTCTCTCTCTAACAATATTCTCTGTGCAGGCATTCTGTAAGCAAAATGATATAATATTTTGTTATTAAGAGAAATTAAATAGGTAATGGTGTTGATTCGGTGCAGCACGACTTAACTTTTTTGACAGGACTAACCTTATTTTAAGCGCCCTGTCCTTGTCTTTTCAACGCAGAAAGAGACAGAATGCTTAAATTAAGTTTAGTCCTGTAAAATAAGTCGTGTTACACCGAATCGACACCACTGTTTCATATACAACCGCCAAAATATTTAGGTGACTACAAGCGTAAGACAAGTACCTTAGGTAACTAATCAATTAATCATAAACATTTTTACATACCTCATGAATTTCAGTCCTAGTTTAAAAACATTTCCTTGTTTAGTTTTTACTTCTTGCAAAACAAAACTTTCTTGCGAAGAAAACAAACAGCTAGGGATGTCGATTTTAAATAGATTTATTTGAAGATCGATTAATTGGGGCCAAGAAAATCGATTTTGGATCACGATTTTTTCGAAGCGATTCGATCTTAGAATCGATCCATGCAACCGCAGAATCGTGGACACTTTTTTTGCGGTTTCACGGAAAATTTTGAGAACAAATAACATACAAAAAAGAGTACCCACCTTTAATTACGTTTCCGGTAAGTATTTGAATTCAAAAGTATTATTTATGAAGAGCCTTATTTTTGAAGATAGGAAGTTGGGGTAGGTAATTGAGACTTATAAATTGTACGAGCTAACGCACACTTGTACATTTTAGTGAATAAGGTTTTACCTAGGTAATTAATTACATTTTGGCTGCTTGCACTTTGTATTTAGCAATTATTTAGTGAAAACAATACCAATAAAGCAGTGTTCGATCATCACTTGTTGGGTTTGGTTCTTAGCTCTCTTCGGAGTCACCATCCCTTAACATACGTGGGACGCACTATAAGTTTCCGGAATGTATATGAAAAAATACTATTAAAGGTACAACATTAATTTATTGTTTTTCAAAATAATCTCCCTTGGCGTCTATGCACTTTTTCATTCGATCAAACCAGTTTTGAAAACTTTTGTGCCACTCCCCTGTGGTGACCTCTGAAACGTGTTTTTCATACTCCTCGACAGCCTCTTCTGGTGATGAAAATCGTTGACCGCGTAATTGGTTCTTAATTTTTGGGAACAGAAAAAAGTCACAGGGTGCCAAGTCGGGACTGTATGCAGGACGACTCATGAGTTCTACATTTTTCGTCTTCAAAAAGTCGTTTGCCTGTCTGGCCGTGTGAGAACTAGCATTGTCGTGGTGCAGGATGATACGGCGTTTACGGTTATTTTTACGGAGTTCTTCAATAACTTCCGGCAAACAAATGGTCGTGTACCAGTCACTATTCACGGTACGACGATTCTCTAAAGCAACAGTAGCCACGTGTCCAGTTTTATTAAAAAAAGAAGCAATCATCCGCTTAGATGCACTTTTCACGCGCGCCACTTTGGTTGGTTTCGGCTCATCTTGAAAGACCCATACGCTCGATTGCTGCTTTGTTTTGGGATCGTAGCAATAAATCCATGTTTCGTCACCTGTTACTATGTCCCACACCAAATTTGACGCACCTTCGTTGAATCTGGTAAGCATGGCACTGCACCAAGTGACGCGGTCCGTTTTTTGAGCCTCGGTCAAGTTGTGTGGGATCCACCGCGAGCACAGCTTTCTCACACCCAAATGTTTGTGTAGGATTGATTGTATTTGACTCATGCCTATTTCTAAGGATGCGCGAATTTCATGGTAGGTCACATGCCTGTCTGTTTCAATCATACGGCGCACAGCATCGATGTTTTTGTTGGTCACAGCGGTGGACGGCTGACCATCGCGAGATTCGTCACTGAGATTGATACGACCACGCTTGAATTCTGCAAACCAGCTATAAACAGTCGTCTTGCATGGTGCTTCATTGCCAAAAGCTGTTTCAAGCCGAGCGATGCTCTGTTGAGCTGTCAAATTACACTTAAAATCGTAGAAAATCATACTACGAAAATTTTCCCGAGTTAAATCCATGTTGATGCAGACACACAATTTTTTAAATGGCGCCACAAGGTAAAAACAAAAGACAGATGAAACAAACTGCATTCTACAGCCAAAGAGTTCTATTTTCAAATGTTGCAATAAATTTTTAAATATTGTTTATGTAAGTGGCCAGTTCCGGAAACTTTTAGTGTTACCTATGTATACAACTAGCTTTAGCACCCCAGCTTTACTAGTGTATGAAACTCATCATACAGAAATATTGTTACATGATATTAACAAAATAATAATTTATTTATTTATGTATTATACCTCGTGTGTTCATAAGTTTTGAGACAAACATTGTACATAAAAAATAAAATAAAATATTACTGGCTGCAATATATTTCTTTTTCCAATTTTGAATTTGGAATGTTAACTTTGAATTTCTTAGACTTTCAAATTAATTTGTTTAAATGAGAATGGGCGAATTTGTATGGCACTCGTCCTAACGGCGGCCATTAATAATTTATGTATTTTCTGTTAGACAATCATATGACTAATAAAAATATAAAATTTCATTTCTGTGGGATAATTGGATAAAAAGTTATAGACGTAGAAAAGTCATAAAAATCCAAGGTGATAATTAAAATTAAAAACGGAATTCATATGAATGCATGTGTAATGTAGCTTTATACAAAAAAAATATTCGATTCCTACATATTTATTTATAATTATTATTTATATTATTATTAATTTGTTTTTGGCATATGAGGCTCATAGCCACAAGATTGGAGGTCTTGAATGACATCTCGAAAGCCACGATCCAAAACAAACACATCTCCTTCTTCAAAAAATCAGTGAAAAGCCCCATCTTCGTCTTTAATCATTCTTTTCATGATCATAGCATCAGACTGTATGGCTGAATATGGTCCAAAAACATCTATTATATGTCCGTCGGGGCAGACCATTGGTTTAAAAAGATTTGTATATTTATTGGGACTATACGTTTTCTCTGGAAAAAGAAGTGCGAGGACTTCTGAATGTAAACGTACGTGGCCTCACATATATAATGACCGGTTTTTTTTCTTCTGGTTCTGCATCTGGGTTTCCAAATATTGCACTTGGCACAAGCAGATTGCGGTCAGCCACCTCCCTTCTGCTGATGTGGTCGTAACCGAGATGTCCTGGGACAAATTCGGTAAAAAGGCAGTCTCTAGCCCAGCTTAAGTGTCTCTCTAGTGTTCGGCGGCTCATATTAAAAATAGTCGCTAGTCTTTCGTCAGTTTCACCGCTTCGCAGCTTCATCAAATATATGGCTAAAGCAGTATTTGGGCGTGATGACGCGGCTACCAATGAAGGCGTCTGTTCTAGTAAATTCATGAACTGTTCACGGCTAATTCCCATTTGGATGTGTATTTCGCTGATGTCCATATCATCGATATTATCAAAATCTAAGACAGATCCTTTCAGCACAGCTGTTTTCATTAAACTCATAATATGCACAAAATGAGTACTGTTGAATTCATGGCGCAAGTCCGGACTATCCATTATCTCGTCCCAATTGTTTCATGTCAAATAATAATCACAAACCTTTGCGCTATTCGGAATATAGAAGTTGAAATGGATCAAGAAGGTGACTTTTATATTATCAGGGATCCGACGTAGGGAAATTCTTCTGCAATTATTAAACATGCAGTGCGCCGCTGTATTATAGGCACTCTTGAATATTCTTCTATTTGCAAAACACATTCGTGTTCTTGAGGAACATATTACGTTTACGCTACATAAAGAGGTTTCAGACTTAAGGTTCTGCTATTATCCATGTCTGATCTTATATATATTCTTAGAAACAAGAAAAACATTTGAAATCTTTTAGTGTACTGACCTGTTGAGGAGCAATAGCTTCAATGACATATTGAGCTACAGCTGGATTTTCTTCAAACCAAGCCCTCGTTATTTTGTAACTTCTTCTGTTTACCACTGATCGATTACACAGAACGCACTTTCGATAGTTCTCCGCCATATTCAAGAAAATTCAGTTCACAAAGAGAATCAGAGTCCAAAAACAAGCCAGGGTTATCACGTTATGAGTAAAACAAGTCCGAAAAGCATGGGGTCAAAAGGTTAGGACAAAAGTAATGATCGCACAGTACACAACGAAACAACTGTTAACGAAAGACTGCGCCCGCGCCGCCCGTCGCTGGTTCTGGTTTCTATTGTCCATGCTCAACGCTAATTGGTCCGCTGCGCATTGCAGCAGTGGCTAGCGCGCCTACGGATTGGCCAACGTGAAGATATGGCTTTAGGATCAGGTAGTTTGACCTAGTTACAGCGGTTCTGTTTCGTCGGTTTCTGTTTTATTTATTTAATAACAATTGATTTTAATTTTTTATTTCATTTTCTTTGTATTTAATAACTTAAAACAAAAACTTATTCTAAACTAAAATTACCTTACAATATAAATTACACACTTAAAAATAACTACAAAAAATATACCTCATCTAAAATTGACCCCTGCGGCATGGTGCCCAGAACGCTGGCCACATTTCCTCTTTGAATGGCCAAACTTATACGTTGGCCGAGGAATGCGCCAGCCCTCTGGTCACCCGATGTTTCCACTAAAAGAACTGATAGATTTTTTACTAGTTTTTTGGCGCTGGGACCCCACGGGCCGAAAGTTTCAACCCCAAACGGCTCAAACATATAAAAGCTTCCTAAGGACGCATATTTGCGCCGTTTGGAGTTTTCAGCAGTTTCGGCGGCCACCCCAGCGGCCCTGATGGATTGGGAGACGTGGGAGGGCGCCAGCGTATCGACGCAGGTCGCATCCCACACTAGCGGCCTCCCCTGTCTCCAAGGTATTAAAGTCATACCGTCGGGTCTCCTGCCATCGTCACGTGCAATGACTGTTGGTTCCAGAATAGCAGGCACGTTGACGGTAGCAAGAGCCCTTCGGATGATATCATTCAGGGCCGCATGGCGAGAGCGCCGACCCGCACTCAATCGACAAGACAGCCCGTAGTGTCCCAGGTTGTCAACATCGTGGCCGCAGGGGCAACGATGTGGGTGAGTTAAAGCCGAGCCAAGGCGCAGTGCAATGGACACCCTGAACGAGTTGTCGTCCAACAGGGTTCCGATGTTGGACGACGGCAGAGCCAGTAGCCCGACTCACGTGTTGTGACGGCAGTGAGACGAGCTCGGTCGATGTCAGAAGGACTAGAAGAAATTAGTTAAATTTGTGTTTTTTTACAAATGGGTTCGTCCCACTGCCTTTGGATGGCGGGTTTTTCCGGAGGATCTTCATTCGGGCAAGCCATCGACCAAGCAAGTTTGGCCTCCATACAGCAAGAGACCTCAATATCCCCTAATGAGGGGTGTAAAATTTTCTTATACAAGGCCTCAGTGCTGTGTATGGAAGACAAAAATGCCGGAAGCGCGACACTTGCGACCTTTCTGATCCCTAGGCCAACAAACCTTATAGGGAGCGTGGCCTGGACCCAACATCTGTCGGTAATAGAACAATTTAGAATTTTTGTTAAGGCTAAACGGATATTCGTATCAATCGTGACGGAGAGAAGCGATTCTAGCTTGAACATGGGACTGCAACGGAGTACATACGTAAATTTTGGGACAAATAGGCAGAATCTTATAATTTGAAAAGCCATGTGGGTTTTAATTTTTGAAAGATTTGGTAGGGTATCTAGAAACTTCGCCTTTTTTTCCTCTAGAAAATCAGGTATGGAATCTGGAAGAATTGGCGCCCCCAAAAGGCGAAGTGATCGCTTGTCAACAATTTTTATATTTGGAGCAAAACCATTAAAATCCGCAGTTATTTCTGTCTTTGACGAGCTCGGGATTCGCTCCGATATAAAGAGTTCACATTTTTCAAAATTTAGATCTAGAAAATTTTGACTTTTAGAATGAATATACATACATTCTAGTATGCATGATATAGAGTATTATGTTCATAAGGAATTGTAGGATTTTATGCACGGAATTAATACAATAATAATAATATTTAACAAAAATTAAGAATTATTTATGATCATTTTAATTTCTAAGAATAACTTTCTTCCATTTCTTTTTTTTTTAATATTTTATATTTTAAAATGTTCTAATAAAAAAGCTCTTTCATTTGTCACTAATATCCTTGATGGCCGCTCCTAGGACAAAATGCCCATTCTCCTTTTCTTGTGATGGAAGAAACCAAAGAATTACGTGCGACCGTGATTTCGCTATTTAAGGTGGGGAAAAAACCAATGGAGATGTTCCGTGAAGTGAAAAATGTTGGTGTGAGCCGTAACTTTGTGTATAACACTATAAAACGATACAAGGAGACAAGTTCTTTGCAAGATCGCCAAAGGAGTGGTCGGCCACGCTCTGTGAGGACGCCTGCGAACATCAAAATCATCCGAGAGGGACTTCGCCGAAATCCATGTCGCACTCAGAAGAAACTCGCTCTGCAGACTACGCACTTCAGTGAACTGAAATATGATCTTAAAGTAAAGGCTTATAGCCGTAGGAAAGTTCACTTTTTAAACAAACGCTTTCGTAAGTTGCGACGCGAACGTTGTCCAATACTGCTTAGGAGACACGATGCGAGGAAGATACTCTTCACCGATGAGAAAATCTTTACTGTCGAAGAAAAGTTCAACCGACAAAACAATAAAGTGTATGCCAAAAGTAGCAAGGATGTCCCACCTTCAGCACGGAATGTCTCGCGTACTCATCATCCGGCTAGTGTGATAGTATGGTGGGAAGTTTCGTATGAAGGTGTCACTCTGCTCCATTTCTGCCAACAAGGCGTCAAGGTGAAAGCCAAAAATTATCAAAGTGACATTTTAGAGCCTGTTGTGAAACCCCTGTCTCATACTTTATTTCACAACAAGCTTGTCCACTTTGGGTTTTTGGTTTAACTGCTGGACAGCAACTGGCTGCTGACTGTTCGATGAGCTGGTTGATGGTTTGGTTAAACTGTTGAACAATAACTGGCTACAGACTGCTCGATGAGCTGGTTAATGGTTTGGGTATATGGTTAAACTGCTGAAAAGCAACTGAATGCTGACTGTTAGATGAGCTGGTTGATGAATTATTATCACGTATTGGAACTCCAAACCACTCAAAGGACCTGCTGCTGCTCATTTTAAATTTCACAAAATAACACAATATAAAATATTTGAAATTTAACAAAAATAAATAACTTCTTTATTTAATCATGAGGTTTTTGATTTAACTACTGACTGTTCGATGAGCTGGTTGATGGTTTGGGGTTTTGGTTAAACTGCTGAACAGCAACTGGCTGCTGACTGATAAACACTTCTTTTTTTACCTTCAAAAAATCTGCGTGAGTATGAGTATACGTTTTTAATACATGGACTACGGCAGGCTTCTCATGGATATTTAGATTTTTTTATGATCACCATTTAGATCTTTGTGATAATTATTTTGATCACACGAACCCGAGCTGGGGTACAATTATTTACATTATTATCACCATGATTAAGTTCAACAGCATTAGAAACATGATTGTTGATACCCACTTACCAGTGTTTCCACTCGTACATATGTACCGGAGTCAAATTCAAGTACTTTACAAGATTTGCCAAGTTACTTTTCAAATTATGCATTTTGACGTATAAAGAAAATTTGAGCCAGAGTAAAGGTGGTGTAGTATTTCTTTCGTTAGCACACTGAAAAAGGAGGCTAGATTGCAAGAAGTCCCTTTCAGACTTGCTGGGAGTAGTGGTCATAGACCTGTTTGTCCACTTTGGGTTTTTGGTTTAACTGCTGAACAGCAACTGGCTGCTGACTGTTCGATGAGCTGGTTGATGGTTTGGGGAGTTGGTTAAACTGTTGAACAGCAACTGGCTACTGACTGGTCGATGAGCTGGCTAATGGTTTGGGTCTATGGTTAAACTGCTGAAAAGCAACTGAATGCTGACTGTTAGATGAGCTGGTTGATGAATTATTATCACGTATTGGAACTCCAAACCACTCAAAGGACCTGCTGCTGCTCATTTTAAATTTCACAAAATAACACAATATAAAATATTTGAAATTTAACAAAAATAAATAACTTCTTTATTTAATCATTTGGTTTTTGGTTTAACTGCTGACTGTACGATAAGCTGGTTGATGGTTTGGGGTTTTGGTTAAACTGCTGAACAGCAACTGGCTGCTGACTGGTGAACGCTTCTTTTTTTACCTACATAAAATCTGCGTGAGTATACGTTTTAAAAACATGGACTACGGCAGGCTTCACATGGACCTTTTTAATTTTTTTATCATCACCATTTAGATCATTGTGATAATTATTTTGATCACACAGACCCGAGCTGGGGTACAATTATTTACATTATTATCACCATGATTAAGTTCAACAGCATTAGAAACATGATTGTTGATACCCACTTACCAGTGTTTCCACTCGTCAGTCAAATTCAAGTACTTTACAAGATTTGCCAAGTTAATTTACAAATTATGCATTTTGACGTATAAATAAAATTTGAGCCAGAGTAAATGTGGTGTAGTATTTCTTTCCTAAGCACACTGGAAAAGGAGGCTAGATTGCAAGAAGTCCCTTTCAGACTTGCTGGGAGTAGTGGTCGTTGAGCTGGTTGATGGTTTGGAGTTTTGTTTAACTGAGGGAAAATCAACTGGCTGAGAACTGCTCGATGAGCTGGTTGATGGTTTGGGTATATGGTTAAACAGCTGAACAGCAGCTGATTGCTGACGGTTCGATGAGCTAATTGATGGATTATTATCATTTATGGGAACTTCAAACCACACAAAGGACCTGCTGCTGCTCATTTTTAATTTCACAAAACAAAATAAATTATTTCTTTATTTATCCTAGTGTCGCAGCGCGCAACTAAAGTGAGGTTAAATAAGGAGATTTCTCGAAGGACTAAAATATGACCGCAAGGGTCACAGGTGTGAAGGGCTGAAGTGAACTGGATGTAGAAATGAACTGACCTGTATATGACGCTCCTGAAGACAGGTTATGCTGGTATCCCCTACGACGGGGGGTTGAACGGGCCGAATAGATCTTTTAATTTTTTTTATGATCACCATAAATGGTCTAAAGATCTGTGTGATAATTATTTTGATCACACGAACCCGAGCTGAGGTATAATTATTTACATTATTATCACCATGATTAAGTTCAACAGCATTAGAAACATGATTGTTGATACCCACTTACAAGTGTTTCCACTCGTACATATGTACCGGAGTCAAATTCAAGTACTTTACAAGATTTGCCAAGTTACTTTCCAAATTATGCATTTTGACGTATAAAGAAATTTTGAGCCAGAGTAAATGTGGTGTAGTATTTCTTTCGTTAGCACACTGGAAAAGGAGGCTAGATTGCAAGAAGTCCATTTCAGACTTGCTGGGAGTAGTGGTCGTAGACCTGAAATTCAAATTGTTTATTTGTGAAATAGATACATAAAGTATACGTTTTACATGCCAAATCTAATGTGTATAAAGATAATATACTTCTGGACACATCTATTGGCCCACCTTGCATTTTCAGTTTCGTTTGGTCCTAGCCAAAAATTAATATTTGGGCCAACAAAAAGTTTAAAACAATACGATCGAATAAGATGGTAAAATGTATCAGGTTTAAAACTGGATCAATAGTTTTTGTTCAATCTAGAAATCACATGTAGGTAGGGGCCATCGAAACCTAAACTCTAAGGTGGGCCAATAGATGTGTCCAGAAGTATATTTTATGATGAAATAAATATGATACGGGAAATTTATAAAAAAACTGTATTTAAGTTGGGCTACTAAACTTATATGAACACATGCATAAAATAAAAAGACTTATTGGAATAAGAGTATTATTATACCTACATAACGCAATTAATAAATAAGTTAATAGATAAATAAACTATAAATAGATATAATGCCTAAATCCGCCCATTCGATTAATCTTGCTAAGAAGAAGGGCAAGAAACTTAGCAAGATCATGTCTTTTTTATCAGTATTTTTTTTCTGAATACGGCTTAATACTATTACAGTTTTTTTTAACTTAAATAAAATAATACTAAAAATTATATTATAAAAGGATAAAAATATAAAAGACAGAAGGAAATTGTGCCATGAGAAAAAGATATATATATCTTAGTCTACCTATCTAATGAGGTAGTAAGTTAAAATACTAAGCAAAACATCATCCACCTGTCTCATCTAGTTTATCACTTTTTTATAGTCAGATTATCAACTAATAAATGCTAAGTTTAAGTTATAAAATGTTCATGTCAATATGTCAAAATGATAAAAAAAAACAATATAAAAATATTAGTCTACATAAAAACACAAATTAGTTAGAAAATAATAGAACAGTAGTATCAATCAATATTTTCATGACACCAAGCGTCACTATCATCCAAATAGTCATTGATTTTATAATATGCTTTTCTCAAGAGTCCCTGCTTAATATATAATTTAAACTTATTTTCTGAAAAACTAAGGACCTCCTTCTTCTTCTTCTTCTTGGTGGTGGGCTCGGTTTCCGCACCTAGTCTCTCATTTGGACCTTTGTGCGTGGAAATAGTGGGACTGGCTATTCTAGCCAGCCCAGCTCACGCCAGAATCCCAAGAGGCGGCCTAGGTCGCCACAGGACTGGCGGAGCGTCCCCGGTTCACCGAGGATCTTGGCCCGTTGTGTGCTGACACCTACGCAGTCTGTAGTCACGTGGGTCGGCGTTTCTTCGGCCCCCATGCAGGCTCTGCACAGAGGGCTGTCTGTTAGACCTATAATATAGAAATGTCTGTTAAGGTTGCAATGTCCTGTAATTAGCCCTACCATCATGCGAAGGTTGGTTCTATTAAGTCGTAGCAGTTTCTTCGTCAGGCGACGGTCCACGGTGGGTAACACCTCTTTCGTCTGCCTGCAGGTTGTCACGCTTACCCATTGTTCAGCATGTTGAGTGCTGGTTCTCTCCCGCAGCCATGTTCTTATCTGGTTAAAAGGCAGGGGTACCAGTGGTTCAACACCTACCGGTTTTTGTTTTGCTCCTTTCTTTGCCAGTTCATCAGCCGCGTCGTTACCCAGCGATCCGCTGTGCCCTTTTATCCACTGGAGGGTTACTTTATTGTGTCGGCTTACCTCTTCCAGTTGGTTTAGACATTGTAGTATGAGCCCAGAGTTTACCGTAGTCCTGCTTAGGGCCCGGAGTACCGCAGTGCTGTCAGAAAGTATGCGAATGTTGAGGCCTTTAGCTTCTCTGCTGAGCACCGCACTTGAAGCCAGGATTATACCGACGCATTCCGCTTGGAAAATCGTGTTATATTTACCTAAGGCTGTTGATTTCTTAATATTAAGTTCAGCTGAGTACGCTCCGGCCCCAGTACCCTCTTTCGTTTTGGACCCATCTGTGTATATCCTTATCTCATGGATATTAGAGTGGTCCGTTGGCTCCTCAAAGAGTTGGACATTGTACTGTCTATTGAAGATGTGCATTTTTGGGATTCTATCACACGGCGCGTCCATTAGTGGCTGGTGGGACACGGCCAGCTCAAGGATGCGCGTGTGTGGTGCCCTGTCGTCGCTTTTCCACTGTCCAGCTGCCCTGAGTCTGAACGCCGCAGCCGCTGCCTCCTGTTGTATGAACAGGTGCAGCGGTGGGATGTCCAAAATTATCTCGAGGGCCGCGGTTGCGGTGGTGCGCATGCAACTTGTGGTAAGCATGCTAGCAAGCCGTTGAAACTTTTCTAGGTCTTTCTGCACGTAGCCGACGTCCATCCTAGGCCACCAGACGACGGCACCGTACGAGACCATTGGTCTTATCACTGCTTTGTATAGCCATAGCATAATGTTAGGGCGTAGTCCCCATTTCTTGCCCATCATGCGTTTACACTGCCATAGTGCTATGGTCCCCTTTTTCAATTTGTTGTTCATATGTTTAGTCCAGTTCAGCTTGTTGTCAAGTAACATTCCCAGGTATTTGACTTCAGTCGATAGGGTTAGTTCAGTGCCGAAGAGTTTCAGGGGTCTCATGTTCACCAGCTTCCTTTTATTGGTAAACAGTACTAGTTCTGTCTTATTCGGGTTCACTGTTAGTTGGTACTCCTCGCACCATTTTTCAACAACCTTGAGAGCACCCTGCATTAGTTCACAGAGTGTGCTTTCAAATTTCCCACTAATGAGGATAGCCAGGTCGTCGGCGTAGCCTATAGTATGGTAGCTCTTATCGTTTAGCCGTCGGATCAAATCATCCGCTACGATGTTCCAGAGCAGAGGTGATAGGACGCCTCCTTGTGGGCAGCCCTTGGCTACCACCGCTCTGGTGGTGCCATTCACGTCTAGTTGTACAGCTCTCAGCTTAAGCATGTTGTCTATCCACCCGCGTAATGTTGGTTCAACGTCATACTTGAGAAGAGCGTGGTTAATATTTATGAATCTAGTTTTGTCAAAGGCCCCCTCTATATCGATAAAGGTACCTAGGGTTGATTCTTTAGTAGTCAGAGTGTTCTCGATTCTTTTCACTACGCTGTGCAGAGCTGACTCTGTTGATTTGCCTGAACTGTAGGCATGTTGGTTCGGGTGTAGCGATTTCCTCTTTAGGGCCCCATCTCTGATATGCCTATCACAGAGCCTTTCTAGAGTTTTAAGAAGAAAGGATGTGAGGCTAATGGGTCTAAAGGATTTCGCTTGAGTGTAATCACTTCTTCCCGGTTTAGGCAAGAAAATTACTTTGACTTCTCTCCAGTCCTGTGGTATATAGCTATGTGCAAGACATGCTCTCAGGATGTCTGTCAGCGGTTCTGCTAGGTAATCTATTCCCCATCTCAGAAGAGCGGGGAATATGCCATCCAGCCCCGCCGATTTGAAGGGAAGGAAGCTGTTGATGGCCCAGATGGTCTTGTCCTTGTCGACTACAGTCTCGGCTGTTTTCCAGTCCTGCTCATTCGGAGATCTACTCGGTCGTTCCTTCCAGTTGCGTTCTTCTGAGATGCTGCAACCTGGAAAGTGTGTTTCGAGTAGTACTTCGCAGGTCTCCTTGTCTGTGTTTGTAAATGTATCGTCTGATTTCTTAAGCGAGCCTAGGTTGCGGTCTTGGTCGTTCGATAGGACCTTGCGTACCCTGGCAGCTTCATTGTTTGATTCAATTTTTTCGCAGAAACGGCGCCAAGATTCGCATCTCCTAATCCTGATGCGCTTTTTGTAGAAATGTTGGGCTTCTCTGTATTTGTCCCAGTCATCCTCGTTTCTCGTGTTCATAGCTCTGTTGAATAAGCACCTAGACTTGTGCCGGAGCCGTTCGAGTTCAGGTCCCCACCATTGACATTTTGAGCTTCTGTTGGGTGGTGTCGTTAGTGGGCAAGCCTTCTGATAGCATGTGCTGATGCTGTTTGTTAGGTTTTTGATATTAGCTTCAATGTTGTTAGCCGATGTCCTCATATCCTGAAAGTTTATCCTTTGCAGTTCTTCTTTCAGTAGACCCTTGTACCTGTCGATGTCCGTTTTCCTCGGGTTACGTCTGGGCATGGGTCTATTTATGTGGACATCTAAGTTATAGCAGATACGCCTGTGGTCTGAGAAGGAGGGTTCCTCAGACACATGCCAATCGGTAACCAGTTTCGAGGCCGACTCCGTGGCTAGGGTGATATCTACTATTGTTTGAAACCTGGAGGTAACAAACGTTGGGACAGAGCCCTTGTTAAGGACTGTAAGGTTAGTTGAAAAGAGATAAGAAACTAGGGCCTCACCTCTCCTATTGGGTGTCTCACTGCCCCAGATAGGGTGGTGACAGTTGGAGTCTGCTGACACGATCAGGTCCAGACCACTCTGCTCGCAGTGCTGTATTAGGTCCGCTAACTCTCTGGTGGGCACCTCCTCGTCACCAGGGAGATAGGCGGATGCCAGCACCACGGTAGCACAGCCTCCTCCACAGGCCTGAACCTCGAGCCTGATTGTCGTCAGATCTCTGAAACAGAACTGAGTTAGAGGCACAGCATTCAGGTAGCGTGGGACGTATATGCATGTTCGTGGACTATGAACAGAGGTATTGAGGATTAACTTACCACCAATGTTGTTTAGACCGCATATTCTATCGGCCCTAATCCAAGGCTCCTGGATTAAAGCGATAGTGTGTTTGTTAACCTCCAGTATGCGGCGCAGCGTAGCTACTGCTACCTGCTTGTGCTGGAGGTTAGTTTGGATGACGTTAGTGGGGGGAGCGGGTGGGAGAGGATAGGAGAATGTCACTATCCATTGATTCCCCGTCCGTCCCTCTTTCCACGTCATCTGAATCGTGGGGGTGTTCGTCGGTGGGTTGCAGCTCCACTTCCATACCACAGCTACTCCCCTCCTTCGGTTCCCCACACGGTTGTGTGATCACGGTGTCGGACTCGGTCTGACGTACGGGTACATCCGACCCTTTGTTGGGGTCGGGACTGGAGTCTTCCTCCGTGGTCACTGGCACTGGTGGATCTTCGGGAGCGGTGTCCTGTAGACCTCTCGGACCGAAGAATCTGACGTACACCGAGCCTAGCCCGAAGGTGACTCGGCGGTCTCTCGCCATCAGTGCCGGTATTTCCGACCGAGGTATACCTAGGCTCAAGAATGTCCCAGGTCTCTCAGCCAGAGCGGTGTGTATGTCCATGGAGTACATGGACCAGCTGTCCACCTTCAGCCATTTCTTGTTCTGCATGGCCAGCCAGGTGTGTATCTCGCCGGGCTTCTTGTCAGTCACCTCAGGAATAAACAGCCCACATTTGACCTTGGGTATTAGTTCCTTCAGGCTCACGACTTCGTAGCTGGTACCTGGGTACGGCGGTTTAAGCGTCGCTACGGTGCGTTTCAGCCAGGCCAGAGACCCATCGTCTTCACACCATAGTCTGAGGACGCCCGCGTTCCAGCTGGGCCGTCCTCGGAATGACGGTACGTCCTGTATGTTGGAGCCGGTAGCTTCAGCGCAGATTTCACCAACTTTCGCCAGGATTTCTGCCTGAAGCTGCTGTGCTGCTTCTGCTGTGAGGTCACGGTTAGGGTTGATCCTGACCGCTACACACAAATGCGATTGCATTGCTTCTGCGTAGCTCGATGCAGAATCTTTGGTCTTGTCCACCCTGACTCGTTTGGCGTCACTCTTTGGGGAGGCGGTTTCATCAAGACGGTCCTGGCGACGCCGCTTTGCCATACGTGGCTCATGGGGCTTCGCTGGTGCCGTCTTGTGGCCGCTTCCAAGGACTGCCTCACTGGTCTTGTGGAAAACCGGTCTACCCTTTTGACCTTGGCGACTCACCTCCTTTACTTGCGTGGCCTTGTGGGGTTCGCCCCGGCTCGCGGAGGTGGTTGGTGACCTAGATGCACCATGCGAATAACCCTGAGACTGGGCAGCCTTCTCACTGAATGGCTTCGGTTTCCCCGCGCCTCCCCCCGGCCGCCCCGACCCAGTGGACATTGCCTTGGGCTTGTTGGCCTTTGGCAAGAGGTCTGCTGCGGTCTGGGCCTGCCGAGTGGAGTCTCGGGGAGGGGCCGTAAGCGCACTCGTTCCAGGTGTCGCGTCAGCAGGGTTCGCTGTTGCATCTCTGGTCTGTTCCTTTGTCTTGTGGTCAGTCGCTTCTCGGTCGCGCTTAGCACGCCTCCAGCGATTCCGCCTGTTGTTGCGGCCTGACCGTTGAGAGGGTTGGTTGCCTTGGCTACCAGACCCTTGAGTTTGGCCTCCGGTTACAGCGCTGGCGCGCTGTTTACCTTTCGGCTGTTTATTCTTTTTGTTGGAAACCACCTGCCATGTGCTCACAAAACTGGTTTGTGGCTGTATGGCCTCCGCTAACGCGCTAAGGTCAAGTACCTTAGACGGTGGTTTGTTGACACTGTCGTTGCTGTCATTTAGGTTTGTGTTTTTTTTCCCATTTTCCATGTCTTCCAGGCCGTTATAGTTCATCTCCACAAGTCCCCACCCACCTCGGAGCCCACAACGTCGGGGGAATCACACTATGGTGACACCAAGAAATCCTCGCGGAGATATAGGCTCCCTGCCTAAACCTGCCCAGGTTGGGAAAACCTAGGGGCACTGCAGGTTTGGCGTAACAGAGTTGCATACGAGACGGTTGAGCATAAGGACGCACCAGCTAGCTGGGCTAAGTGTGAGGCTGCCAGTGATCTGGGAGAACCACTCGCTCACCACACACCCCGTACACTGCCGTCTGCATACCCCTCCGGACAGGAGCCTCGCCCGTCTCAGCTTAGTCCGCCGAAGCCGGTTGATTCCGTTTACCGCACGGCTAGCTACACCGTGGGCACCGTTTGTGATGGTACGCTGGACCAAAGAGGACGTGTTGCCGCGTACGGACACTAACCCGGAACGTATTTGGCTCAGTCCCCCAGGCTACCTTTGCACCATCTGCGGCGATCTACTGCGCACGGAAAGGAACATTACAGCCTCGTCACCAGTGGGGTGACGAGACTGTAACGTAGCGCAGGAGCCTTGGCCTCGGGGTCGTGTGTGGGGGTGCTGCCCTGCACCCGTTAGTGTATGTGTTGAAGTGTGTGTATAGTTTTTTCTGTATGCTCGGGAGTGTTATATATAGCAAGGAGTTGATGTTGTGTGGGTGTGACCCTTTAGCCTATCCAACAGGCCGACTCATTTCCTGTTGGCAGCCGGTGTCTCAGTATGATCGGACACACGGCTGTGAGTGGTCATACCGGCACCAGTGTTGATTGGTGCCAGAATGACCACGGGTCAGCCCTCCTCCTTTCAGGCTGAGCCTGTGTAAGCAATTGACATCCCCCGAGTGAAGGAGACAGACCCATGCACGCATCGGCTTCTCCCCTCCCCCCGGAGGCGCCCGCCCCACACAGCCTCACCCTTAACCGGGCTTGGGACCGGCACCATACTGGCCCTTGTAGGCTGACATCTGCTGAAGCTGCTAGCACCAAGCACGTGCAGAAGAAAAGAAAACAAAAAACAAGCAGCGGAACCGCAGTACAAAGCATACAAAAGCAAGCATTGAGGCGGAGTTAAAAAGGTTAAGGACCTCCTTTGGAAGTTTATTGTAAAATCTTATACTATGTCCTACAAAAGAGGTGCCTACTTTTTCAAGTCTAATTTTTAGAAAAGCCAGTTTATGTTTCTTCCTAGTGTCTATAGAGTGATGCTCACTGAGCCTAGGGAAAGTATCGATATTTATTCTGATATATTTAATAACTTGGTAAATAAATTCACAAGGAACTGAACTTCACCGGAACTTTGAATTTTTCTCTTAATGAATCCCGATGCTTCATATTGTAAATAGCACGAATTGCTCTCTTCTGCAAAACAAAGACTGCGTTAATATCCGCAGCTCTACCCCACAGCAACACACCATATGACATAATGCTGTGAAAATAACTAAAGTACACCAATCTAGCAGTATTCTCATCAGTAATTTGCCTCATCCGTCTAACAGCGTATGCGGCTGAACTTAGTCTACCACAAAGGCCTTCTATGTGGGGACCCCACTGAAGACGAGAGTGTATAGTAATGCCTAAAAACTTCGTTTTGTTGACTTACTCTAGCTTGGACCCCTGCAAAAGTAGATCAGCATCTACTTGAATTACATTTGGTAATGTGAATTTCATGCATTTTGTATTTTTCCCTTTTAAAACTAAATTATTTGCAGTAAACCAATCAAGAATTATACATAGAGTTACATTCTCATCATCAAGGATATCTTTATGTCTATTAACTTTAAAAATAAGTGACGTGTCGTCAGCAAATAGCACTATCTCAGATAAGTCTTTAACTAAATAAGGAAGGTCATTTATGTATATTAAGAACAATAGAGGCCCCAATATGGAGCCCTGCGGGACACCCATTTTAACTAATGCTCCAGCTGACTTTACTCTGTTAATATCCACCTTTTGAATTCGATCACTAAGGTATGACTTTAATAACGCCAAAGATTGGCCCCTAACCCCATAGTGAGCCAATTTGCATAAAAGGGTTTCATGATTAACGCAATCAAAAGCTTTAGAGAGGTCACAAAAAACACCGAATGCATCCTGTTTTTCTTCCCAAGCATCAAATATGTGCTTGACTAAAGCAACTCCTGCATCTGTAGTTGACCTCCCTCTAGTAAATCCATATTGTTCACAATGAAGCAACTTATTTAAGTTAAAATGAGATAATAATTGATTTAAAATTATTTTTTCGAAAACTTTACTCAGTACTGGTAAAACTGACACTGGTCTATAATTAGACGGGTCTTCATGGTCTCCTGATTTTAAAATGGGGATCAATTTACTCAACTTCATTAAATCAGGTAAGACACCATCATCTATACATTTATTGAAAATTAAAGTCAAATAAGGAGCTATTAAATCAATGACGGAACTTATAACTTTAACAGATAGGCCCCATAAGTCCTCGTTTTTTTTTAAATTAAGAGATATGAATGCCTTTATAACAGTGAATGAGTTAATATACTTAAAAGCAAATACAGAATCGCACTGTGGTATATGTTCACTCAACAGATCCTGTGCAAATAATGGACTTGAATTCAAATCTTTAGTTGTCAAGGAGGGGATGTCAGTAAAGAATTGCTCAAAGGCATTTGCAACTTCATTGTCTCCTGTTACAGTTTCATTGTTAATATTCAACTTAAGTTCATCATTTCGTCTTTTACTCTTACCAGTTTCTGTGTTATTGATATTCCGTACTGCTTTTATTTTATTATCGGACATTTTAAGTTTTTTATTCAGAAATATGCTTTTTGCTTTTAAACAGACCAATTTGAAAATACGCGAGTATTTTTTGTAAAATTCCAAATATTTATCATTATTATTATTATAAGATTTTATGTCGTACAATTCATATAAATGTTTTCTGCTTTTATAAATACCTGGTGTTGCCCAGTCATTGAAAGTGATTTTACTAGTTTTAGCAACTTTTTTCAATTTAAAAGTATTTTCAAACTCTTTGGAAACGATGTTAAATAAGTCTGAAAATAGATTATTTGGATCATTTTGGAGAGGATTAAATTGTGGTAATTTAACTTCTAAGCTTGTTTTAAAACATTCTACTTTGTGAGATGTAATCGGCCTGCAAAAGACCTTTTTTGGCAATTGGTTCACACTTTGCTTGACAGTTTGGCCACTGTGATCGGACTGCAAACGGTTGATGACCTTATTGTCTGAATACTCGCAATCACAGAATATATTGTCGAGGCATGTTGCTGTATCCTGAGTAATTCTAGTTGGTTCTAAGAAAACATTAAACAAATTAAACGATTTGAATAAATGGATTAATTTCGAGTTCATAACCGACTTTTCTAGGAGATCTACATTAAAATCTCCACTTACGATAACTTTCTTCTTCGAATCAAATAATAATTTCAGCACTTCCTCCATTGTTTTTTCAAAAATATTATAATCTTGTCCCGAGGGTCGGTATAAACAAAGAATTATATATTTACTCATTTCTATACAAGCCAATTCTACTTGGTGTTCTACAGAAAGTTTAACAATGTCTTTTCTTTCTTTTGCTATAATATTATTCTTGACGAGAATCATAGAGACACCTTTTTGTAAAGTTAACCGGTTGTAACTGCTAAGAACATTAAAATTATTAACATTAAACTGCATATTATATTCTGGCAAGTGGTGTTCAGTTAAGCACAAAATATCCGTTTTTGATTCCTCTAGGAACAACTCAATTGAAAGTATTTTGCCGGGGAAGCCGCCCTGTATGTTTTGATGTACCAGCTTAAAACCAGGGGGCTTTCTCGTTATCTTTAATTCTAAAAAGAATTCGTTACAATTTTGTTAGTACTTGTACCAACTGTGTCAATAGGGACACAATTATAGGAACTATTATGATTACATAATATACCGTCAATAATGACTGGTATTGAAAAGTTTCCTGTTACACTTATAGTAACAGATTCATTACAAGGTAAAATGCAAGCTAACTTAGTAGCTAATTGTTTCTTAGAATAATGTGGCAGGTATAATTTACCTTTCGTCAAAACAAAATCACGAATGTAAGAATTCGTGTCAAAGTATTCCATTTCAATTTTGTCACTGTGACCAATTGAAAAGTTATGCATGCAAGTATTTAAATTATTTATATTACTTTTTTGTGACCCTGTTAGTAATTCAGAGTTAGGGAATTCACAAAGTATAATTTTTTTAACGCTAAGTTTTAACATCAATTCCAGGTATTTTAATAGGTCACTGTGTGTGATATCCATACTATCTCCCACCAACAAAACAATTGTATTATTTACATAACTATTATATTCCATTTTTAGAATATGTTCCATGATTTGTATAAATGATGCACCTGGCATGCAAATGTTGATGAAATTTTTCATTAGTTTATTACCTAACAAAGGCCCTAGGTTTTTGCCAATTCTATCTGTAAATACAAAAGTAGAGTGTTCTTTGTGCGTGAAGAGGCGCTGGCTCGTTGACAGTAAAAGGCTCGGATGACTGAGGGAAAGAGTTAGGCATTGGAGGTGCGTCAGAAGTAACTGAAGAGTCTGACGAGGGCTTGGCTGCAGGAGTGGATGAGGACTCCGCGTCTTGTTTCGACTCCTGAACGGAGGCGCGCAGAACGGCGTCAATACACGTCAAAACTAATCCGAATTTTGTTGAACACTTAATAACAGAAAATCATCCGTTTGACCCAATTATAACCTTTAAAGCATAACATTTTTGCCATAAAGTCCGAAAAATGAATACCTTGGAGGCGTTTGAAGAAAATAAATTACTTCACACAAATCCTGCCAGCATTCTCAACCATCAACTAGACGTCAATAATTTCCCATTACTTTCCTATTTTGAGTTATTAGATTTGTAGCATTATATTAACCTCCCCAAAAATGTCATTCTCAGCTTTTCTTTTTATTCACCATTCACATCTAATGGCATTTGACATATTTTAGCCTTTTACAGTTTTTTTTTTAAATTTACATTTGACAATCATTTAATGAATATATATTTAATTTTCACAATTTTGGACTTATAACTTATTAACTTTTATGAACTTTGCCCGAAAATATGGTAAGATTTCTTATATTGGCATCCCAAAACATTTTTGTTTTATCAGTACTAACATTATCATTATTATAATAGACTTTATAATTTCCCACTTTTCAGCAATTTTCTGCAAATGACATCTCCCATATTCGATGTTATTCTACCTACTATTGGACTATAATCTCAATGCGATTCTACCTACGATTTACTTGTCATTGATTAACGGCATACCTATTTCATTGATTGCACGTCGACTAAATTTTATATCCCGAAAAATGTGTTATTTATTTAGATAGTCCCTTGATAATGGTGCAAAACGGAAACCAGTTGGGATAAATATAATTACTGTGAAACAAGTACAAGTGTTAACTACACTGTGTAGTTAATCATCATGTTGAAATTTCATAAAGGGTGAAACGTAACTTTTGGAGGTCAGACAATGTCGTTTTAAACATTTTTTTATATTTTTTTTTACCTTTCCTGTTCGATGTACAATTTTCGGCCTATGCTCTAAGGCCTTTTTTGTTGTCGTTAAATTTCATGATCTTACTTCATACTAATATTCTTTATTGTTAATCCAAAAAGGGCGAGACACTTTAACTGCCCAGTTACCTATGCAATTAAACATCCCTGCAAATTTGAAATCTTACGGACTGTACAACAACACATAATCTGAATGACTGAAACAATATTGCCGTTATTATTACTCTTTGCATTACAAGCGATACACTTCACAACTTATCTTAATCATGAGTCAGTGATGATCACATTGAAGCAGGCGCATAGAACTGTTGCCGCACTTGGCCCGCTGCGGGTACCGCCGACTTCAGCACTGCAGCACTGCGTTACCAGAAATGAAAGCACGCCCAGTGAGCGTTTGTCTTCAATTTTTAGATGGCCCTTAGACAAAAAAAACATCTGAGTATCATTATTTCGATATTGAACATAATCAGGCTGGTCTATTGTCGGAAATTTAAACTAAAAGATGCATTTCACTTCATTACTTCTTGATCTTTCACTACTTATTGTACATGAAGGCCCCCGACGCTGATTCATGGGAAAGGTTTAGGTTTATCTACATTTGAGCCGTAACTTTGTGTATAACACTATAAAACGATACAAGGAGACAAGTTCTTTGCAAGATCGCCAAAGGAGTGGTCGGCCACGCTCTGTGAGGACGCCTGCGAACATCAAAATCATCCGAGAGGGACTTCGCCGAAATCCATGTCGCACTTAGAAGAAACTCGCTCTGCAGACTACGCACTTCAGTGAACTGAAATATGATCTTAAAGTAAAGGCTTATAGCCGTAGGAAAGTTCACTTTTTAAACAAACGCTTTCGTAAGTTGCGACGCGAACGTTGTCCAATACTGCTTAGGAGACACGATGCGAGGAAGATACTCTTCACCGATGAGAAAATCTTTACTGTCGAAGAAAATTTCAACCGACAAAACAATAAAGTGTATGCCAAAAGTAGCAAGGATGTCCCACCTTCAGCACGGAATGTCTCGCGTACTCATCATCCGGCTAGTGTGATAGTATGGTGGGGAGTTTCGTATGAAGGTGTCACTCCGCTCCATTTCTGCCAACAAGGCGTCAAGGTGAAAGCCAAAAATTATCAAAGTGACATTTTAGAGCCTGTTGTGAAACCCCTGTCTCATACTTTATTTCACAACAAGCTTGTCCACTTTGGGTTTTTGGTTTAACTGCTGGACAGCAACTGGCTGCTGACTGTTCGATGAGCTGGTTGATGGTTTGGTTAAACTGTTGAACAGTAACTGGCTACAGACTGCTCGATGAGCTGGTTAATGGTTTGGGTATATGGTTAAACTGCTGAAAAGCAACTGAATGCTGACTGTTAGATGAGCTGGTTGATGAATTATTATCACGTATTGGAACTCCAAACCACTCAAAGGACCTGCTGCTGCTCATTTTAAATTTCACAAAATAACACAATATAAAATATTTGAAATTTAACAAAAATAAATAACTTTCTTTATTTAATCATGAGGTTTTTGATTTAACTACTGACTGTTCGATGAGCTGGTTGATGGTTTGGGGTTTTGGTTAAACTGCTGAACAGCAACTGGCTGCTGACTGATAAACACTTCTTTTTTTACCTTCAAAAAATCTGCGTGAGTATGAGTATACGTTTTTAATACATGGACTACGGCAGGCTTCTCATGGATATTTAGATTTTTTTATGATCACCATTTAGATCTTTGTGATAATTATTTTGATCACACGAACCCGAGCTGGGGTACAATTATTTACATTATTATCACCATGATTAAGTTCAACAGCATTAGAAACATGATTGTTGATACCCACTTACCAGTGTTTCCACTCGTACATATGTACCGGAGTCAAATTCAAGTACTTTACAAGATTTGCCAAGTTACTTTTCAAATTATGCATTTTGACGTATAAAGAAAATTTGAGCCAGAGTAAAGGTGGTGTAGTATTTCTTTCGTTAGCACACTGAAAAAGGAGGCTAGATTGCAAGAAGTCCCTTTCAGACTTGCTGGGAGTAGTGGTCATAGACCTGTTTGTCCACTTTGGGTTTTTGGTTTAACTGCTGAACAGCAACTGGCTGCTGACTGTTCGATGAGCTGGTTGATGGTTTGGGGAGTTGGTTAAACTGTTGAACAGCAACTGGCTACTGACTGGTCGATGAGCTGGCTAATGGTTTGGGTCTATGGTTAAACTGCTGAAAAGCAACTGAATGCTGACTGTTAGATGAGCTGGTTGATGAATTATTATCACGTATTGGAACTCCAAACCACTCAAAGGACCTGCTGCTGCTCATTTTAAATTTCACAAAATAACACAATATAAAATATTTGAAATTAAACAAAAATAAATAACTTCTTTATTTAATCATTTGGTTTTTGGTTTAACTGCTGACTGTACGATAAGCTGGTTGATGGTTTGGGGTTTTGGTTAAACTGCTGAACAGCAACTGGCTGCTGACTGATAAACACTTCTTTTTTTACCTTCAAAAAATCTGCGTGAGTATGAGTATACGTTTTTAATACATGGACTACGGCAGGCTTCTCATGGATATTTAGATTTTTTTATGATCACCATTTAGATCTTTGTGATAATTATTTTGATCACACGAACCCGAGCTGGGGTACAATTATTTACATTATTATCACCATGATTAAGTTCAACAGCATTAGAAACATGATTGTTGATACCCACTTACCAGTGTTTCCACTCGTACATATGTACCGGAGTCAAATTCAAGTACTTTACAAGATTTGCCAAGTTACTTTTCAAATTATGCATTTTGACGTATGAAGAAAATTTGAGCCAGAGTAAAGGTGGTGTAGTATTTCTTTCGTTAGCACACTGAAAAAGGAGGCTAGATTGCAAGAAGTCCCTTTCAGACTTGCTGGGAGTAGTGGTCATAGACCTGTTTGTCCACTTTGGGTTTTTGGTTTAACTGCTGAACAGCAACTGGCTGCTGACTGTTCGATGAGCTGGTTGATGGTTTGGGGAGTTGGTTAAACTGTTGAACAGCAACTGGCTACTGACTGGTCGATGAGCTGGCTAATGGTTTGGGTCTATGGTTAAACTGCTGAAAAGCAACTGAATGCTGACTGTTAGATGAGCTGGTTGATGAATTATTATCACGTATTGGAACTCCAAACCACTCAAAGGACCTGCTGCTGCTCATTTTAAATTTCACAAAATAACACAATATAAAATATTTGAAATTTAACAAAAATAAATTACTTCTTTATTTAATCATTTGGTTTTTGGTTTAACTGCTGACTGTACGATAAGCTGGTTGATGGTTTGGGGTTTTGGTTAAACTGCTGAACAGCAACTGGCTGCTGACTGGTGAACGCTTCTTTTTTTACCTTCATAAAATCTGCGTGAGTATACGTTTTAAAAACATGGACTACGGCAGGCTTCACATGGACCTTTTTAATTTTTTATCATCACCATTTAGATCATTGTGATAATTATTTTGATCACACAGACCCGAGCTGGGGTACAATTATTTACATTATTATCACCATGATTAAGTTCAACAGCATTAGAAACATGATTGTTGATACCCACTTACCAGTGTTTCCACTCGTCAGTCAAATTCAAGTACTTTACAAGATTTGCCAAGTTAATTTACAAATTATGCATTTTGACGTATAAATAAAATTTGAGCCAGAGTAAATGTGGTGTAGTATTTCTTTCCTAAGCACACTGAAAAAGGAGGCTAGATTGCAAGAAGTCCCTTTCAGACTTGCTGGGAGTAGTGGTCGTTGACCTGCTTGTCCACTTTGGGTTTTTGGTTAACCTGCTGAACAGCAACTGGCTGCTGACCGTTCGATGAGCTGGTTGATGGTTTGGAGTTTTGTTTAACTGAGGGAAAATCAACTGGCTGAGAACTGCTCGATGAGCTGGTTGATGGTTTGGGTATATGGTTAAACAGCTGAACAGCAGCTGATTGCTGACGGTTCGATGAGCTAATTGATGGATTATTATCATTTATGGGAACTTCAAACCACACAAAGGACCTGCTGCTGCTCATTTTTAATTTCACATAAAACAAAATAAATTATTTCTTTATTTATCCTAGTGTCGCAGCGCGCAACTTAAGTGAGGTTAAATAAGGAGATTTCTCGAAGGACTAAAATATGACCGCAAGGGTCACAGGTGTGAAGGGCTGAAGTGAACTGGATGTAGAAATGAACTGACCTGTATATGACGCTCCTGAAGACAGGTTATGCTGGTATCCCCTACGACGGGGGGTTGAACGGGCCGAATAGATCTTTTAATTTTTTTTATGATCACCATAAATGGTCTAAAGATCTGTGTGATAATTATTTTGATCACACGAACCCGAGCTGAGGTATAATTATTTACATTATTATCACCATGATTAAGTTCAACAGCATTAGAAACATGATTGTTGATACCCACTTACAAGTGTTTCCACTCGTACATATGTACCGGAGTCAAATTCAAGTACTTTACAAGATTTGCCAAGTTACTTTCCAAATTATGCATTTTGACGTATAAAGAAATTTTGAGCCAGAGTAAATGTGGTGTAGTATTTCTTTCGTTAGCACACTGGAAAAGGAGGCTAGATTGCAAGAAGTCCATTTCAGACTTGCTGGGAGTAGTGGTCGTAGACCTGAAATTCAAATTGTTTATTTGTGAAATAGATACATAAAGTATACGTTTTACATGCCAAATCTAATGTGTATAAAGATAATATACTTCTGGACACATCTATTGGCCCACCTTGCATTTTCAGTTTCGTTTGGTCCTAGCCAAAAATTAATATTTGGGCCAACAAAAAGTTTAAAACAATACGATCGAATAAGATGGTAAAATGTATCAGGTTTAAAACTGGATCAATAGTTTTTGTTCAATCTAGAAATCACATGTAGGTAGGGGCCATCGAAACCTAAACTCTAAGGTGGGCCAATAGATGTGTCCAGAAGTATATTTTATGATGAAATAAATATGATACGGGAAATTTATAAAAAAACTGTATTTAAGTTGGGCTACTAAACTTATATGAACACATGCATAAAATAAAAAGACTTATTGGAATAAGAGTATTATTATACCTACATAACGCAATTAATAAATAAGTTAATAGATAAATAAACTATAAATAGATATAATGCCTAAATCCGCCCATTCGATTAATCTTGCTAAGAAGAAGGGCAAGAAACTTAGCAAGATCATGTCTTTTTTATCTGTATTTTTTTTCTGAATACGGCTTAATACTATTACAGTTTTTTTTAACTTAAATAAAATAATACTAAACAATATATTATAAAAGGATAAAAATATAAAAGACAGAAGGAAATTGTGCCATGAGAAAAAGATATATATATCTTAGTCTACCTATCTAATGAGGTAGTAAGTTAAAATACTAAGCAAAACATCATCCACCTGTCTCATCTAGTTTATCACTTTTTTATAGTCAGATTATCAACTAATAAATGCTAAGTTTAAGTTATAAAATGTTCATGTCAATATGTCAAAATGATAAAAAAAAACAATATAAAAATATTAGTCTACATAAAAACACAAATTAGTTAGAAAATAATAGAACAGTAGTATCAATCAATATTCTCATGACACCAAGCGTCACTATCATCCAAATAGTCATTGATTTTATAATATGCTTTTCTCAAGAGTCCCTGCTTAATATATAATTTAAACTTATTTTCTGAAAAACTAAGGACCTCCTTTGGAAGTTTATTGTAAAATCTTATACTATGTCCTACAAAAGAGGTGCCTACTTTTGCAAGTCTAATTTTTAGAAAAGCCAGTTTATGTTTCTTCCTAGTGTCTATAGAGTGATGCTCACTGAGCCTAGGGAAAGTATCGATATTTTTTCTGATATATTTAATAACTTGGTAAATAAATTCACAAGGAACTGAACTTCACCGGAACTTTGAATTTTTCTCTTAATGAATCCCGATGCTTCATATTGTAAATAGCACGAATTGCTCTCTTCTGCAAAACAAAGACTGCGTTAATATCCGCAGCTCTACCCCACAGCAACACACTATATGACATAATGCTGTGAAAATAACTAAAGTACACCAATCTAGCAGTATTCTCATCAGTAATTTGCCTCATCCGTCTAACAGCGTATGCGGCTGAACTTAGTCTACCACAAAGGCCTTCTATGTGGGGACCCCACTGAAGACGAGAGTGTATAGTAATGCCTAAAAACTTCGTTTTGTTGACTTACTCTAGCTTGGACCCCTGCAAAAGTAGATCAGCATCTACTTGAATTACATTTGGTAATGTGAATTTCATGAATTTTGTATTTTTCCCTTTTAAAACTAAATTATTTGCAGTAAACCAATCAAGAATCATACATAGAGTTACATTCTCATCATCAAGGATATCTTTATGTCTATTAACTTTAAAAATAAGTGACGTGTCGTCAGCAAATAGCACTATCTCAGATAAGTCTTTAACTAAATAAGGAAGGTCATTTATGTATATTAAGAACAATAGAGGCCCCAATATGGAGCCCTGCGGGACACCCATTTTAACTAATGCTCCAGCTGACTTTACTCTGTTAATATCCACCTTTTGAATTCGATCACTAAGGTATGACTTTAATAACGCCAAAGATTGGCCCCTAACCCCATAGTGAGCCAATTTGCATAAAAGGGTTTCATGATTAACGCAATCAAAAGCTTTAGAGAGGTCACAAAAAACACCGAATGCATCCTGTTTTTCTTCCCAAGCATCAAATATGTGCTTGACTAAAGCAACTCCTGCATCTGTAGTTGACCTCCCTCTAGTAAATCCATATTGTTCACAATGAAGCAACTTATTTAAGTTAAAATGAGATAATAATTGATTTAAAATTATTTTTTCGAAAACTTTACTCAGTACTGGTAAAACTGACACTGGTCTATAATTAGACGGGTCTTCATGGTCTCCTGATTTTAAAATGGGGATCAATTTACTCAACTTCATTAAATCAGGTAAGACACCATCATCTATACATTTATTGAAAATTAAAGTCAAATAAGGAGCTATTAAATCAATGACGGAACTTATAACTTTAACAGATAGGCCCCATAAGTCCTCGTTTTTTTTTAAATTAAGAGATATGAATGCCTTTATAACAGTGAATGAGTTAATATACTTAAAAGCAAATACAGAATCGCACTGTGGTATATGTTCACTCAACAGATCCTGTGCAAATAATGGACTTGAATTCAAATCTTTAGTTGTCAAGGAGGGGATGTCAGTAAAGAATTGCTCAAAGGCATTTGCAACTTCATTGTCTCCTGTTACAGTTTCATTGTTAATATTCAACTTAAGTTCATCATTTCGTCTTTTACTCTTACCAGTTTCTGTGTTATTGATATTCCGTACTGCTTTTATTTTATTATCGGACATTTTAAGTTTTTTATTCAGAAATATGCTTTTTGCTTTTAAACAGACCAATTTGAAAATACGCGAGTATTTTTTGTAAAATTCCAAATATTTATCATTATTATTATTATAAGATTTTATGTCGTACAATTCATATAAATGTTTTCTGCTTTTATAAATACCTGGTGTCGCCCAGTCATTGAAAGTGATTTTACTAGTTTTAGCAACTTTTTTCAATTTAAAAGTATTTTCAAACTCTTTGGAAACGATGTTAAATAAGTCTGAAAATAGATTATTTGGATCATTTTGGAGAGGATTAAATTGTGGTAATTTAACTTCTAAGCTTGTTTTAAAACATTCTACTTTGTGAGATGTAATCGGCCTGCAAAAGACCTTTTTTGGCAATTGGTTCACACTTTGCTTGACAGTTTGGCCACTGTGATCGGACTGCAAACGGTTGATGACCTTATTGTCTGAATACTCGCAATCACAGAATATATTGTCGAGGCATGTTGCTGTATCCTGAGTAATTCTAGTTGGTTCTAAGAAAACATTAAACAAATTAAACGATTTGAATAAATGGATTAATTTCGAGTTCATAACCGACTTTTCTAGGAGATCTACATTAAAATCTCCACTTACGATAACTTTCTTCTTCGAATCAAATAATAATTTCAGCACTTCCTCCATTGTTTTTTCAAAAATATTATAATCTTGTCCCGAGGGTCGGTATAAACAAAGAATTATATATTTACTCATTTCTATACAAGCCAATTCTACGTGGTGTTCTACAGAAAGTTTAACAATGTCTTTTCTTTCTTTTGCTTTAATATTATTCTTGACGAGAATCATAGAGACACCTTTTTGTAAAGTTAACCGGTTGTAACTGCTAAGAACATTAAAATTATTAACATTAAACTGCATATTATATTCTGGCAAGTGGTGTTCAGTTAAGCACAAAATATCCGTTTTTGATTCCTCTAGGAACAACTCAATTGAAAGTATTTTGCCGGGGAAGCCGCCCTGTATGTTTTGATGTACCAGCTTAAAACCAGGGGGCTTTCTCGTTATCTTTAATTCTAAAAAGAATTCGTTACAATTTTGTTAGTACTTGTACCAACTGTGTCAATAGGGACACAATTATAGGAACTATTATGATTACATAATATACCGTCAATAATGACTGGTATTGAAAAGTTTCCTGTTACACTTATAGTAACAGATTCATTACAAGGTAAAATGCAAGCTAACTTAGTAGCTAATTGTTTCTTAGAATAATGTGGCAGGTATAATTTACCTTTCGTCAAAACAAAATCACGAATGTAAGAATTCGTGTCAAAGTATTCCATTTCAATTTTGTCACTGTGACCAATTGAAAAGTTATGCATGCAAGTATTTAAATTATTTATATTACTTTTTTGTGACCCTGTTAGTAATTCAGAGTTAGGGAATTCACAAAGTATAATTTTTTTAACGCTAAGTTTTAACATCAATTCCAGGTATTTTAATAGGTCACTGTGTGTGATATCCATACTATCTCCCACCAACAAAACAATTGTATTATTTACATAACTATTATATTCCATTTTTAGAATATGTTCCATGATTTGTATAAATGATGCACCTGGCATGCAAATGTTGATGAAATTTTTCATTAGTTTATTACCTAACAAAGGCCCTAGGTTTTTGCCAATTCTATCTGTAAATACAAAAGTAGAGTGTTCTTTGTGCGTGAAGAGGCGCTGGCTCGTTGACAGTAAAAGGCTCGGATGACTGAGGGAAAGAGTTAGGCATTGGAGGTGCGTCAGAAGTAACTGAAGAGTCTGACGAGGGCTTGGCTGCAGGAGTGGATGAGGACTCCGCGTCTTGTTTCGACTCCTGAACGGAGGCGCGCAGAACGGCGTCAATACACGTCAAAACTAATCCGAATTTTGTTGAACACTTAATAACAGAAAATCATCCGTTTGACCCAATTATAACCTTTAAAGCATAACATTTTTGCCATAAAGTCCGAAAAATGAATACCTTGGAGGCGTTTGAAGAAAATAAATTACTTCACACAAATCCTGCCAGCATTCTCAACCATCAACTAGACGTCAATAATTTCCCATTACTTTCCTATTTTGAGTTATTAGATTTGTAGCATTATATTAACCTCCCCAAAAATGTCATTCTCAGCTTTTCTTTTTATTCACCATTCACATCTAATGGCATTTGACATATTTTAGCCTTTTACAGTTTTTTTTTAAATTTACATTTGACAATCATTTAATGAATATATATTTAATTTTCACAATTTTGGACTTATAACTTATTAACTTTTATGAACTTTGCCCGAAAATATGGTAAGATTTCTTATATTGGCATCCCAAAACATTTTTGTTTTATCAGTACTAACATTATCATTATTATAATAGACTTTATAATTTCCCACTTTTCAGCAATTTTCTGCAAATGACATCTCCCATATTCGATGTTATTCTACCTACTATTGGACTATAATCTCAATGCGATTCTACCTACGATTTACTTGTCATTGATTAACGGCATACCTATTTCATTGATTGCACGTCGACTAAATTTTATATCCCGAAAAATGTGTTATTTATTTAGATAGTCCCTTGATAATGGTGCAAAACGGAAACCAGTTGGGATAAATATAATTACTGTGAAACAAGTACAAGTGTTAACTACACTGTGTAGTTAATCATCATGTTGAAATTTCATAAAGGGTGAAACGTAACTTTTGGAGGTCAGACAATGTCGTTTTAAACATTTTTTTATATTTTTTTTTACCTTTCCTGTTCGATGTACAATTTTCGGCCTATGCTCTAAGGCCTTTTTTGTTGTCGTTAAATTTCATGATCTTACTTCATACTAATATTCTTTATTGTTAATCCAAAAAGGGCGAGACACTTTAACTGCCCAGTTACCTATGCAATTAAACATCCCTGCAAATTTGAAATCTTACGGACTGTACAACAACACATAATCTGAATGACTGAAACAATATTGCCGTTATTATTACTCTTTGCATTACAAGCGATACACTTCACAACTTATCTTAATCATGAGTCAGTGATGATCACATTGAAGCAGGCGCATAGAACTGTTGCCGCACTTGGCCCGCTGCGGGTACCGCCGACTTCAGCACTGCAGCACTGCGTTACCAGAAATGAAAGCACGCCCAGTGAGCGTTTGTCTTCAATTTCTAGATGGCCCTTAGACAAAAAAAACATCTGAGTATCATTATTTCGATATTGAACATAATCAGGCTGGTCTATTGTCGGAAATTTAAACTAAAAGATGCATTTCACTTCATTACTTCTTGATCTTTCACTACTTATTGTACATGAAGGCCCCCGACGCTGATTCATGAGAAAGGTTTAGGTTTATCTACATTTGAGCCGTAACTTTGTGTATAACACTATAAAACGATACAAGGAGACAAGTTCTTTGCAAGATCGCCAAAGGAGTGGTCGGCCACGCTCTGTGAGGACGCCTGCGAACATCAAAATCATCCGAGAGGGACTTCGCCGAAATCCATGTCGCACTCAGAAGAAACTCGCTCTGCAGACTACGCACTTCAGTCAACTGAAATATGATCTTAAAGTAAAGGCTTATAGCCGTAGGAAAGTTCACTTTTTAAACAAACGCTTTCGTAAGTTGCGACGCGAACGTTGTCCAATACTGCTTAGGAGACACGATGCGAGGAAGATACTCTTCACCGATGAGAAAATCTTTACTGTCGAAGAAAAGTTCAACCGACAAAACAATAAAGTGTATGCCAAAAGTAGCAAGGATGTCCCACCTTCAGCACGGAATGTCTCGCGTACTCATCATCCGGCTAGTGTGATAGTATGGTGGGGAGTTTCGTATGAAGGTGTCACTCCGCTCCATTTCTGCCAACAACGCGTCAAGGTGAAAGCCAAAAATTATCAAAGTGACATTTTAGAGCCTGTTGTGAAACCCCTGTCTCATACTTTATTTCACAACAAGCTTGTCCACTTTGGGTTTTTGGTTTAACTGCTGGACAGCAACTGGCTGCTGACTGTTCGATGAGCTGGTTGATGGTTTGGTTAAACTGTTGAACAATAACTGGCTACAGACTGCTCGATGAGCTGGTTAATGGTTTGGGTATATGGTTAAACTGCTGAAAAGCAACTGAATGCTGACTGTTAGATGAGCTGGTTGATGAATTATTATCACGTATTGGAACTCCAAACCACTCAAAGGACCTGCTGCTGCTCATTTTAAATTTCACAAAATAACACAATATAAAATATTTGAAATTTAACAAAAATAAATAACTTCTTTATTTAATCATGAGGTTTTTGATTTAACTACTGACTGTTCGATGAGCTGGTTGATGGTTTGGGGTTTTGGTTAAACTGCTGAACAGCAACTGGCTGCTGACTGATAAACACTTCTTTTTTTACCTTCAAAAAATCTGCGTGAGTATGAGTATACGTTTTTAATACATGGACTACGGCAGGCTTCTCATGGATATTTAGATTTTTTTATGATCACCATTTAGATCTTTGTGATAATTATTTTGATCACACGAACCCGAGCTGGGGTACAATTATTTACATTATTATCACCATGATTAAGTTCAACAGCATTAGAAACATGATTGTTGATACCCACTTACCAGTGTTTCCACTCGTACATATGTACCGGAGTCAAATTCAAGTACTTTACAAGATTTGCCAAGTTACTTTTCAAATTATGCATTTTGACGTATAAAGAAAATTTGAGCCAGAGTAAAGGTGGTGTAGTATTTCTTTCGTTAGCACACTGAAAAAGGAGGCTAGATTGCAAGAAGTCCCTTTCAGACTTGCTGGGAGTAGTGGTCATAGACCTGTTTGTCCACTTTGGGTTTTTGGTTTAACTGCTGAACAGCAACTGGCTGCTGACTGTTCGATGAGCTGGTTGATGGTTTGGGGAGTTGGTTAAACTGTTGAACAGCAACTGGCTACTGACTGGTCGATGAGCTGGCTAATGGTTTGGGTCTATGGTTAAACTGCTGAAAAGCAACTGAATGCTGACTGTTAGATGAGCTGGTTGATGAATTATTATCACGTATTGGAACTCCAAACCACTCAAAGGACCTGCTGCTGCTCATTTTAAATTTCACAAAATAACACAATATAAAATATTTGAAATTTAACAAAAATAAATAACTTCTTTATTTAATCATTTGGTTTTTGGTTTAACTGCTGACTGTACGATAAGCTGGTTGATGGTTTGGGGTTTTGGTTAAACTGCTGAACAGCAACTGGCTGCTGACTGGTGAACGCTTCTTTTTTTACCTTCATAAAATCTGCGTGAGTATACGTTTTAAAAACATGGACTACGGCAGGCTTCACATGGACCTTTTTAATTTTTTTATCATCACCATTTAGATCATTGTGATAATTATTTTGATCACACAGACCCGAGCTGGGGTACAATTATTTACATTATTATCACCATGATTAAGTTCCACAGCATTAGAAACATGATTGTTGATACCCACTTACCGGGGTTCCCCTCGTCAGTCAAATTCAAGTACTTTACAAGATTTGCCAAGTTAATTTACAAATTATGCATTTTGACGTATAAATAAAATTTGAGCCAGAGTAAATGTGGTGTAGTATTTCTTTCCTAAGCACACTGGAAAAGGAGGCTAGATTGCAAGAAGTCCCTTTCAGACTTGCTGGGAGTAGTGGTCGTTGACCTGCTTGTCCACTTTGGGTTTTTGGTTAACCTGCTGAACAGCAACTGGCTGCTGACCGTTCGATGAGCTGGTTGATGGTTTGGAGTTTTGTTTAACTGAGGGAAAATCAACTGGCTGAGAACTGCTCGATGAGCTGGTTGATGGTTTGGGTATATGGTTAAACAGCTGAACAGCAGCTGATTGCTGACGGTTCGATGAGCTAATTGATGGATTATTATCATTTATGGGAACTTCAAACCACACAAAGGACCTGCTGCTGCTCATTTTTAATTTCACATAAAACAAAATAAATTATTTCTTTATTTATCCTAGTGTCGCAGCGCGCAACTAAAGTGAGGTTAAATAAGGAGATTTCTCGAAGGACTAAAATATGACCGCAAGGGTCACAGGTGTGAAGGGCTGAAGTGAACTGGATGTAGAAATGAACTGACCTGTATATGACGCTCCTGAAGACAGGTTATGCTGGTATCCCCTACGACGGGGGGTTGAACGGGCCGAATAGATCTTTTAATTTTTTTTATGATCACCATAAATGGTCTAAAGATCTGTGTGATAATTATTTTGATCACACGAACCCGAGCTGAGGTATAATTATTTACATTATTATCACCATGATTAAGTTCAACAGCATTAGAAACATGATTGTTGATACCCACTTACAAGTGTTTCCACTCGTACATATGTACCGGAGTCAAATTCAAGTACTTTACAAGATTTGCCAAGTTACTTTCCAAATTATGCATTTTGACGTATAAAGAAATTTTGAGCCAGAGTAAATGTGGTGTAGTATTTCTTTCGTTAGCACACTGGAAAAGGAGGCTAGATTGCAAGAAGTCCATTTCAGACTTGCTGGGAGTAGTGGTCGTAGACCTGAAATTCAAATTGTTTATTTGTGAAATAGATACATAAAGTATACGTTTTACATGCCAAATCTAATGTGTATAAAGATAATATACTTCTGGACACATCTATTGGCCCACCTTGCATTTTCAGTTTCGTTTGGTCCTAGCCAAAAATTAATATTTGGGCCAACAAAAAGTTTAAAACAATACGATCGAATAAGATGGTAAAATGTATCAGGTTTAAAACTGGATCAATAGTTTTTGTTCAATCTAGAAATCACATGTAGGTAGGGGCCATCGAAACCTAAACTCTAAGGTGGGCCAATAGATGTGTCCAGAAGTATATTTTATGATGAAATAAATATGATACGGGAAATTTATAAAAAAACTGTATTTAAGTTGGGCTACTAAACTTATATGAACACATGCATAAAATAAAAAGACTTATTGGAATAAGAGTATTATTATACCTACATAACGCAATTAATAAATAAGTTAATAGATAAATAAACTATAAATAGATATAATGCCTAAATCCGCCCATTCGATTAATCTTGCTAAGAAGAAGGGCAAGAAACTTAGCAAGATCATGTCTTTTTTATCAGTATTTTTTTTCTGAATACGGCTTAATACTATTACAGTTTTTTTTAACTTAAATAAAATAATACTAAACAATATATTATAAAAGGATAAAAATATAAAAGACAGAAGGAAATTGTGCCATGAGAAAAAGATATATATATCTTAGTCTACCTATCTAATGAGGTAGTAAGTTAAAATACTAAGCAAAACATCATCCACCTGTCTCATCTAGTTTATCACTTTTTTATAGTCAGATTATCAACTAATAAATGCTAAGTTTAAGTTATAAAATGTTCATGTCAATATGTCAAAATGATAAAAAAAAACAATATAAAAATATTAGTCTACATAAAAACACAAATTAGTTAGAAAATAATAGAACAGTAGTATCAATCAATATTCTCATGACACCAAGCGTCACTATCATCCAAATAGTCATTGATTTTATAATATGCTTTTCTCAAGAGTCCCTGCTTAATATATAATTTAAACTTATTTTCTGAAAAACTAAGGACCTCCTTTGGAAGTTTATTGTAAAATCTTATACTATGTCCTACAAAAGAGGTGCCTACTTTTGCAAGTCTAATTTTTAGAAAAGCCAGTTTATGTTTCTTCCTAGTGTCTATAGAGTGATGCTCACTGAGCCTAGGGAAAGTATCGATATTTTTTCTGATATATTTAATAACTTGGTAAATAAATTCACAAGGAACTGAACTTCACCGGAACTTTGAATTTTTCTCTTAATGAATCCCGATGCTTCATATTGTAAATAGCACGAATTGCTCTCTTCTGCAAAACAAAGACTGCGTTAATATCCGCAGCTCTACCCCACAGCAACACACCATATGACATAATGCTGTGAAAATAACTAAAGTACACCAATCTAGCAGTATTCTCATCAGTAATTTGCCTCATCCGTCTGACAGCGTATGCGGCTGAACTTAGTCTACCACAAAGGCCTTCTATGTGGGGACCCCACTGAAGACGAGAGTGTATAGTAATGCCTAAAAACTTCGTTTTGTTGACTTACTCTAGCTTGGACCCCTGCAAAAGTAGATCAGCATCTACTTGAATTACATTTGGTAATGTGAATTTCATGCATTTTGTATTTTTCCCTTTTAAAACTAAATTATTTGCAGTAAACCAATCAAGAATCATACATAGAGTTACATTCTCATCATCAAGGATATCTTTATGTCTATTAACTTTAAAAATAAGTGACGTGTCGTCAGCAAATAGCACTATCTCAGATAAGTCTTTAACTAAATAAGGAAGGTCATTTATGTATATTAAGAACAATAGAGGCCCCAATATGGAGCCCTGCGGCACACCCATTTTAACTAATGCTCCAGCTGACTTTACTCTGTTAATATCCACCTTTTGAATTCGATCACTAAGGTATGACTTTAATAACGCCAAAGATTGGCCCCTAACCCCATAGTGAGCCAATTTGCATAAAAGGGTTTCATGATTAACGCAATCAAAAGCTTTAGAGAGGTCACAAAAAACACCGAATGCATCCTGTTTTTCTTCCCAAGCATCAAATATGTGCTTGACTAAAGCAACTCCTGCATCTGTAGTTGACCTCCCTCTAGTAAATCCATATTGTTCACAATGAAGCAACTTATTTAAGTTAAAATGAGATAATAATTGATTTAAAATTATTTTTTCGAAAACTTTACTCAGTACTGGTAAAACTGACACTGGTCTATAATTAGACGGGTCTTCATGGTCTCCTGATTTTAAAATGGGGATCAATTTACTCAACTTCATTAAATCAGGTAAGACACCATCATCTATACATTTATTGAAAATTAAAGTCAAATAAGGAGCTATTAAATCAATGACGGAACTTATAACTTTAACAGATAGGCCCCATAAGTCCTCGTTTTTTTTTAAATTAAGAGATATGAATGCCTTTATAACAGTGAATGAGTTAATATACTTAAAAGCAAATACAGAATCGCACTGTGGTATATGTTCACTCAACAGATCCTGTGCAAATAATGGACTTGAATTCAAATCTTTAGTTGTCAAGGAGGGGATGTCAGTAAAGAATTGCTCAAAGGCATTTGCAACTTCATTGTCTCCTGTAACAGTTTCATTGTTAATATTCAACTTAAGTTCATCATTTCGTCTTTTACTCTTACCAGTTTCTGTGTTATTGATATTCCGTACTGCTTTTATTTTATTATCGGACATTTTAAGTTTTTTATTCAGAAATATGCTTTTTGCTTTTAAACAGACCAATTTGAAAATACGCGAGTATTTTTTGTAAAATTCCAAATATTTATCATTATTATTATTATAAGATTTTATGTCGTACAATTCATATAAAATGTTTTCTGCTTTTATAAATACCTGGTGTCGTCCAGTCATTGAAAGTGATTTTACTAGTTTTAGCAACTTTTTTCAATTTAAAAGTATTTTCAAACTCTTTGGAAACGATGTTAAATAAGTCTGAAAATAGATTATTTGGATCATTTTGGAGAGGATTAAATTGTGGTAATTTAACTTCTAAGCTTGTTTTAAAACATTCTACTTTGTGAGATGTAATCGGCCTGCAAAAGACCTTTTTTGGCAATTGGTTCACACTTTGCTTGACAGTTTGGCCACTGTGATCGGACTGCAAACGGTTGATGACCTTATTGTCTGAATACTCGCAATCACAGAATATATTGTCGAGGCATGTTGCTGTATCCTGAGTAATTCTAGTTGGTTCTAAGAAAACATTAAACAAATTAAACGATTTGAATAAATGGATTAATTTCGAGTTCATAACCGACTTTTCTAGGAGATCTACATTAAAATCTCCACTTACGATAACTTTCTTCTTCGAATCAAATAATAATTTCAGCACTTCCTCCATTGTTTTTTCAAAAATATTATAATCTTGTCCCGAGGGTCGGTATAAACAAAGAATTATATATTTACTCATTTCTATACAAGCCAATTCTACTTGGTGTTCTACAGAAAGTTTAACAATGTCTTTTCTTTCTTTTGCTTTAATATTATTCTTGACGAGAATCATAGAGACACCTTTTTGTAAAGTTAACCGGTTGTAACTGCTAAGAACATTAAAATTATTAACATTAAACTGCATATTATATTCTGGCAAGTGGTGTTCAGTTAAGCACAAAATATCCGTTTTTGATTCCTCTAGGAACAACTCAATTGAAAGTATTTTGCCGGGGAAGCCGCCCTGTATGTTTTGATGTACCAGCTTAAAACCAGGGGGCTTTCTCGTTATCTTTAATTCTAAAAAGAATTCGTTACAATTTTGTTAGTACTTGTACCAACTGTGTCAATAGGGACACAATTATAGGAACTATTATGATTACATAATATACCGTCAATAATGACTGGTATTGAAAAGTTTCCTGTTACACTTATAGTAACAGATTCATTACAAGGTAAAATGCAAGCTAACTTATTAGCTAATTGTTTCTTAGAATAATGTGGCAGGTATAATTTACCTTTCGTCAAAACAAAATCACGAATGTAAGAATTCGTGTCAAAGTATTCCATTTCAATTTTGTCACTGTGACCAATTGAAAAGTTATGCATGCAAGTATTTAAATTATTTATATTACTTTTTTGTGACCCTGTTAGTAATTCAGAGTTAGGGAATTCACAAAGTATAATTTTTTTAACGCTAAGTTTTAACATCAATTCCAGGTATTTTAATAGATCACTGTGTGTGATATCCATACTATCTCCCACCAACAAAACAATTGTATTATTTACATAACTATTATATTCCATGTTTAGAATATGTTCCATGATTTGTATAAATGATGCACCTGGCATGCAAATATTGATGAAATTTTTCATTAGTTTATTACCTAACAAAGGCCCTAGGTTTTTGCCAATTCTATCTGTAAATACAAAAGTAGAGTGTTCTTTGTGCGTGAAGAGGCGCTGGCTCGTTGACAGTAAAAGGCTCGGATGACTGAGGGAAAGAGTTAGGCATTGGAGGTGCGTCAGACGTAACTGAAGAGTCTGACGAGGGCTTGGCTGCAGGAGTGGATGAGGACTCCGCGTCTTGTTTCGACTCCCGAACGGAGGCGCGCAGAACGGCGTCAATACACGTCAAAACTAATCCGAATTTTGTTGAACACTTAATAACAGAAAATCATCCGTTTGACCCAATTATAACCTTTAAAGCATAACATTTTTGCCATAAAGTCCGAAAAATGAATACCTTGGAGGCGTTTGAAGAAAATAAATTACTTCACACAAATCCTGCCAGCATTCTCAACCATCAACTAGACGTCAATAATTTCCCATTACTTTCCTATTTTGAGTTATTAGATTTGTAGCATTATATTAACCTCCCCAAAAATGTCATTCTCAGCTTTTCTTTTTATTCACCATTCACATCTAATGGCATTTGACATATTTTAGCCTTTTACAGTTTTTTTTTAAATTTACATTTGACAATCATTTAATGAATATATATTTAATTTTCACAATTTTGGACTTATAACTTATTAACTTTTATGAACTTTGCCCGAAAATATGGTAAGATTTCTTATATTGGCATCCCAAAACATTTTTGTTTTATCAGTACTAACATTATCATTATTATAATAGACTTTATAATTTCCCACTTTTCAGCAATTTTCTGCAAATGACATCTCCCATATTCGATGTTATTCTACCTACTATTGGACTATAATCTCAATGCGATTCTACCTACGATTTACTTGTCATTGATTAACGGCATACCTATTTCATTGATTGCACGTCGACTAAATTTTATATCCCGAAAAATGTGTTATTTATTTAGATAGTCCCTTGATAATGGTGCAAAACGGAAACCAGTTGGGATAAATATAATTACTGTGAAACAAGTACAAGTGTTAACTACACTGTGTAGTTAATCATCATGTTGAAATTTCATAAAGGGTGAAACGTAACTTTTGGAGGTCAGACAATGTCGTTTTAAACATTTTTTTATATTTTTTTTTACCTTTCCTGTTCGATGTACAATTTTCGGCCTATGCTCTAAGGCCTTTTTTGTTGTCGTTAAATTTCATGATCTTACTTCATACTAATATTCTTTATTGTTAATCCAAAAAGGGCGAGACACTTTAACTGCCCAGTTACCTATGCAATTAAACATCCCTGCAAATTTGAAATCTTACGGACTGTACAACAACACATAATCTGAATGACTGAAACAATATTGCCGTTATTATTACTCTTTGCATTACAAGCGATACACTTCACAACTTATCTTAATCATGAGTCAGTGATGATCACATTGAAGCAGGCGCATAGAACTGTTGCCGCACTTGGCCCGCTGCGGGTACCGCCGACTTCAGCACTGCAGCACTGCGTTACCAGAAATGAAAGCACGCCCAGTGAGCGTTTGTCTTCAATTTCTAGATGGCCCTTAGACAAAAAAAACATCTGAGTATCATTATTTCGATATTGAACATAATCAGGCTGGTCTATTGTCGGAAATTTAAACTAAAAGATGCATTTCACTTCATTACTTCTTGATCTTTCACTACTTATTGTACATGAAGGCCCCCGACGCTGATTCATGAGAAAGGTTTAGGTTTATCTACATTTGAGCCGTAACTTTGTGTATAACACTATAAAACGATACAAGGAGACAAGTTCTTTGCAAGATCGCCAAAGGAGTGGTCGGCCACGCTCTGTGAGGACGCCTGCGAACATCAAAATCATCCGAGAGGGACTTCGCCGAAATCCATGTCGCACTCAGAAGAAACTCGCTCTGCAGACTACGCACTTCAGTCAACTGAAATATGATCTTAAAGTAAAGGCTTATAGCCGTAGGAAAGTTCACTTTTTAAACAAACGCTTTCGTAAGTTGCGACGCGAACGTTGTCCAATACTGCTTAGGAGACACGATGCGAGGAAGATACTCTTCACCGATGAGAAAATCTTTACTGTCGAAGAAAAGTTCAACCGACAAAACAATAAAGTGTATGCCAAAAGTAGCAAGGATGTCCCACCTTCAGCACGGAATGTCTCGCGTACTCATCATCCGGCTAGTGTGATAGTATGGTGGGGAGTTTCGTATGAAGGTGTCACTCCGCTCCATTTCTGCCAACAACGCGTCAAGGTGAAAGCCAAAAATTATCAAAGTGACATTTTAGAGCCTGTTGTGAAACCCCTGTCTCATACTTTATTTCACAACAAGCTTGTCCACTTTGGGTTTTTGGTTTAACTGCTGGACAGCAACTGGCTGCTGACTGTTCGATGAGCTGGTTGATGGTTTGGTTAAACTGTTGAACAATAACTGGCTACAGACTGCTCGATGAGCTGGTTAATGGTTTGGGTATATGGTTAAACTGCTGAAAAGCAACTGAATGCTGACTGTTAGATGAGCTGGTTGATGAATTATTATCACGTATTGGAACTCCAAACCACTCAAAGGACCTGCTGCTGCTCATTTTAAATTTCACAAAATAACACAATATAAAATATTTGAAATTTAACAAAAATAAATAACTTCTTTATTTAATCATGAGGTTTTTGATTTAACTACTGACTGTTCGATGAGCTGGTTGATGGTTTGGGGTTTTGGTTAAACTGCTGAACAGCAACTGGCTGCTGACTGATAAACACTTCTTTTTTTACCTTCAAAAAATCTGCGTGAGTATGAGTATACGTTTTTAATACATGGACTACGGCAGGCTTCTCATGGATATTTAGATTTTTTTATGATCACCATTTAGATCTTTGTGATAATTATTTTGATCACACGAACCCGAGCTGGGGTACAATTATTTACATTATTATCACCATGATTAAGTTCAACAGCATTAGAAACATGATTGTTGATACCCACTTACCAGTGTTTCCACTCGTACATATGTACCGGAGTCAAATTCAAGTACTTTACAAGATTTGCCAAGTTACTTTTCAAATTATGCATTTTGACGTATAAAGAAAATTTGAGCCAGAGTAAAGGTGGTGTAGTATTTCTTTCGTTAGCACACTGAAAAAGGAGGCTAGATTGCAAGAAGTCCCTTTCAGACTTGCTGGGAGTAGTGGTCATAGACCTGTTTGTCCACTTTGGGTTTTTGGTTTAACTGCTGAACAGCAACTGGCTGCTGACTGTTCGATGAGCTGGTTGATGGTTCGGGGAGTTGGTTAAACTGTTGAACAGCAACTGGCTACTGACTGGTCGATGAGCTGGCTAATGGTTTGGGTCTATGGTTAAACTGCTGAAAAGCAACTGAATGCTGACTGTTAGATGAGCTGGTTGATGAATTATTATCACGTATTGGAACTCCAAACCACTCAAAGGACCTGCTGCTGCTCATTTTAAATTTCACAAAATAACACAATATAAAATATTTGAAATTTAACAAAAATAAATAACTTCTTTATTTATTCATTTGGTTTTTGGTTTAACTGCTGACTGCACGATAAGCTGGTTGATGGTTTGGGGTTTTGGTTAAACTGCTGAACAGCAACTGGCTGCTGACTGATAAACACTTCTTTTTTTACCTTCAAAAAATCTGCGTGAGTATGAGTATACGTTTTTAATACATGGACTACGGCAGGCTTCTCATGGATATTTAGATTTTTTTATGATCACCATTTAGATCTTTGTGATAATTATTTTGATCACACGAACCCGAGCTGGGGTACAATTATTTACATTATTATCACCATGATTAAGTTCAACAGCATTAGAAACATGATTGTTGATACCCACTTACCAGTGTTTCCACTCGTACATATGTACCGGAGTCAAATTCAAGTACTTTACAAGATTTGCCAAGTTACTTTTCAAATTATGCATTTTGACGTATAAAGAAAATTTGAGCCAGAGTAAAGGTGGTGTAGTATTTCTTTCGTTAGCACACTGAAAAAGGAGGCTAGATTGCAAGAAGTCCCTTTCAGACTTGCTGGGAGTAGTGGTCATAGACCTGTTTGTCCACTTTGGGTTTTTGGTTTAACTGCTGGACAGCAACTGGCTGCTGACTGTTCGATGAGCTGGTTGATGGTTTGGGGAGTTGGTTAAACTGTTGAACAGCAACTGGCTACTGACTGGTCGATGAGCTGGCTAATGGTTTGGGTCTATGGTTAAACTGCTGAAAAGCAACTGAATGCTGACTGTTAGATGAGCTGGTTGATGAATTATTATCACGTATTGGAACTCCAAACCACTCAAAGGACCTGCTGCTGCTCATTTTAAATTTCACAAAATAACACAATATAAAATATTTGAAATTTAACAAAAATAAATTACTTCTTTATTTAATCATTTGGTTTTTGGTTTAACTGCTGACTGTACGATAAGCTGGTTGATGGTTTGGGGTTTTGGTTAAACTGCTGAACAGCAACTGGCTGCTGACTGGTGAACGCTTCTTTTTTTACCTTCATAAAATCTGCGTGAGTATACGTTTTAAAAACATGGACTACGGCAGGCTTCACATGGACCTTTTTAATTTTTTATCATCACCATTTAGATCATTGTGATAATTATTTTGATCACACAGACCCGAGCTGGGGTACAATTATTTACATTATTATCACCATGATTAAGTTCAACAGCATTAGAAACATGATTGTTGATACCCACTTACCAGTGTTTCCACTCGTCAGTCAAATTCAAGTACTTTACAAGATTTGCCAAGTTAATTTACAAATTATGCATTTTGACGTATAAATAAAATTTGAGCCAGAGTAAATGTGGTGTAGTATTTCTTTCCTAAGCACACTGAAAAAGGAGGCTAGATTGCAAGAAGTCCCTTTCAGACTTGCTGGGAGTAGTGGTCGTTGACCTGCTTGTCCACTTTGGGTTTTTGGTTAACCTGCTGAACAGCAACTGGCTGCTGACCGTTCGATGAGCTGGTTGATGGTTTGGAGTTTTGTTTAACTGAGGGAAAATCAACTGGCTGAGAACTGCTCGATGAGCTGGTTGATGGTTTGGGTATATGGTTAAACAGCTGAACAGCAGCTGATTGCTGACGGTTCGATGAGCTAATTGATGGATTATTATCATTTATGGGAACTTCAAACCACACAAAGGACCTGCTGCTGCTCATTTTTAATTTCACATAAAACAAAATAAATTATTTCTTTATTTATCCTAGTGTCGCAGCGCGCAACTTAAGTGAGGTTAAATAAGGAGATTTCTCGAAGGACTAAAATATGACCGCAAGGGTCACAGGTGTGAAGGGCTGAATTGAACTGGATGTAGAAATGAACTGACCTGTATATGACGCTCCTGAAGACAGGTTATGCTGGTATCCCCTACGACGGGGGGTTGAACGGGCCGAATAGATCTTTTAATTTTTTTTATGATCACCATAAATGGTCTAAAGATCTGTGTGATAATTATTTTGATCACACGAACCCGAGCTGAGGTATAATTATTTACATTATTATCACCATGATTAAGTTCAACAGCATTAGAAACATGATTGTTGATACCCACTTACAAGTGTTTCCACTCGTACATATGTACCGGAGTCAAATTCAAGTACTTTACAAGATTTGCCAAGTTACTTTCCAAATTATGCATTTTGACGTATAAAGAAATTTTGAGCCAGAGTAAATGTGGTGTAGTATTTCTTTCGTTAGCACACTGGAAAAGGAGGCTAGATTGCAAGAAGTCCATTTCAGACTTGCTGGGAGTAGTGGTCGTAGACCTGAAATTCAAATTGTTTATTTGTGAAATAGATACATAAAGTATACGTTTTACATGCCAAATCTAATGTGTATAAAGATAATATACTTCTGGACACATCTATTGGCTCACCTTGCATTTTCAGTTTCGTTTGGTCCTAGCCAAAAATTAATATTTGGGCCAACAAAAAGTTTAAAACAATACGATCGAATAAGATGGTAAAATGTATCAGGTTTAAAACTGGATCAATAGTTTTTGTTCAATCTAGAAATCACATGTAGGTAGGGGCCATCGAAACCTAAACTCTAAGGTGGGCCAATAGATGTGTCCAGAAGTATATTTTATGATGAAATAAATATGATACGGGAAATTTATAAAAAAACTGTATTTAAGTTGGGCTACTAAACTTATATGAACACATGCATAAAATAAAAAGACTTATTGTAATAAGAGTATTATTATACCTACATAACGCAATTTATAAATAAGTTAATAGATAAATAAACTATAAATAGATATAATGCCTAAATCCGCCCATTCGATTAATCTTGCTAAGAAGAAGGGCAAGAAACTTAGCAAGATCATGTCTTTTTTATCTGTATTTTTTTTCTGAATACGGCTTAATACTATTACAGTTTTTTTTAACTTAAATAAAATAATACTAAACAATATATTATAAAAGGATAAAAATATAAAAGACAGAAGGAAATTGTGCCATGAGAAAAAGATATATATATCTTAGTCTACCTATCTAATGAGGTAGTAAGTTAAAATACTAAGCAAAACATCATCCACCTGTCTCATCTAGTTTATCACTTTTTTATAGTCAGATTATCAACTAATAAATGCTAAGTTTAAGTTATAAAATGTTCATGTCAATATGTCAAAATGATAAAAAAAAAACAATATAAAAATATTAGTCTACATAAAAACACAAATTAGTTAGAAAATAATAGAACAGTAGTATCAATCAATATTCTCATGACACCAAGCGTCACTATCATCCAAATAGTCATTGATTTTATAATATGCTTTTCTCAAGAGTCCCTGCTTAATATATAATTTAAACTTATTTTCTGAAAAACTAAGGACCTCCTTTGGAAGTTTATTGTAAAATCTTATACTATGTCCTACAAAAGAGGTGCCTACTTTTACAAGTCTAATTTTTAGAAAAGCCAGTTTATGTTTCTTCCTAGTGTCTATAGAGTGATGCTCACTGAGCCTAGGGAAAGTATCGATATTTTTTCTGATATATTTAATAACTTGGTAAATAAATTCACAAGGAACTGAACTTCACCGGAACTTTGAATTTTTCTCTTAATGAATCCCGATGCTTCATATTGTAAATAGCACGAATTGCTCTCTTCTGCAAAACAAAGACTGCGTTAATATCCGCAGCTCTACCCCACAGCAACACACCATATGACATAATGCTGTGAAAATAACTAAAGTACACCAATCTAGCAGTATTCTCATCAGTAATTTGCCTCATCCGTCTAACAGCGTATGCGGCTGAACTTAGTCTACCACAAAGGCCTTCTATGTGGGGACCCCACTGAAGACGAGAGTGTATAGTAATGCCTAAAAACTTCGTTTTGTTGACTTACTCTAGCTTGGACCCCTGCAAAAGTAGATCAGCATCTACTTGAATTACATTTGGTAATGTGAATTTCATGCATTTTGTATTTTTCCCTTTTAAAACTAAATTATTTGCAGTAAACCAATCAAGAATCATACATAGAGTTACATTCTCATCATCAAGGATATCTTTATGTCTATTAACTTTAAAAATAAGTGACGTGTCGTCAGCAAATAGCACTATCTCAGATAAGTCTTTAACTAAATAAGGAAGGTCATTTATGTATATTAAGAACAATAGAGGCCCCAATATGGAGCCCTGCGGGACACCCATTTTAACTAATGCTCCAGCTGACTTTACTCTGTTAATATCCACCTTTTGAATTCGATCACTAAGGTATGACTTTAATAACGCCAAAGATTGGCCCCTAACCCCATAGTGAGCCAATTTGCATAAAAGGGTTTCATGATTAACGCAATCAAAAGCTTTAGAGAGGTCACAAAAAACACCGAATGCATCCTGTTTTTCTTCCCAAGCATCAAATATGTGCTTGACTAAAGCAACTCCTGCATCTGTAGTTGACCTCCCTCTAGTAAATCCATATTGTTCACAATGAAGCAACTTATTTAAGTTAAAATGAGATAATAATTGATTTAAAATTATTTTTTCGAAAACTTTACTCAGTACTGGTAAAACTGACACTGGTCTATAATTAGACGGGTCTTCATGGTCTCCTGATTTTAAAATGGGGATCAATTTACTCAACTTCATTAAATCAGGTAAGACACCATCATCTATACATTTATTGAAAATTAAAGTCAAATAAGGAGCTATTAAATCAATGACGGAACTTATAACTTTAACAGATAGGCCCCATAAGTCCTCGTTTTTTTTTAAATTAAGAGATATGAATGCCTTTATAACAGTGAATGAGTTAATATACTTAAAAGCAAATACAGAATCGCACTGTGGTATATGTTCACTCAACAGATCCTGTGCAAATAATGGACTTGAATTCAAATCTTTAGTTGTCAAGGAGGGGATGTCAGTAAAGAATTGCTCAAAGGCATTTGCAACTTCATTGTCTCCTGTAACAGTTTCATTGTTAATATTCAACTTAAGTTCATCATTTCGTCTTTTACTCTTACCAGTTTCTGTGTTATTGATATTCCGTACTGCTTTTATTTTATTATCGGACATTTTAAGTTTTTTATTCAGAAATATGCTTTTTGCTTTTAAACAGACCAATTTGAAAATACGCGAGTATTTTTTGTAAAATTCCAAATATTTATCATTATTATTATTATAAGATTTTATGTCGTACAATTCATATAAATGTTTTCTGCTTTTATAAATACCTGGTGTCGTCCAGTCATTGAAAGTGATTTTACTAGTTTTAGCAACTTTTTTCAATTTAAAAGTATTTTCAAACTCTTTGGAAACGATGTTAAATAAGTCTGAAAATAGATTATTTGGATCATTTTGGAGAGGATTAAATTGTGGTAATTTAACTTCTAAGCTTGTTTTAAAACATTCTACTTTGTGAGATGTAATCGGCCTGCAAAAGACCTTTTTTGGCAATTGGTTCACACTTTGCTTGACAGTTTGGCCACTGTGATCGGACTGCAAACGGTTGATGACCTTATTGTCTGAATACTCGCAATCACAGAATATATTGTCGAGGCATGTTGCTGTATCCTGAGTAATTCTAGTTGGTTCTAAGAAAACATTAAACAAATTAAACGATTTGAATAAATGGATTGATTTCGAGTTCATAACCGACTTTTCTAGGAGATCTACATTAAAATCTCCACTTACGATAACTTTCTTCTTCGAATCAAATAATAATTTCAGCACTTCCTCCATTGTTTTTTCAAAAATATTATAATCTTGTCCCGAGGGTCGGTATAAACAAAGAATTATATATTTACTCATTTCTATACAAGCCAATTCTACTTGGTGTTCTACAGAAAGTTTAACAATGTCTTTTCTTTCTTTTGCTTTAATATTATTCTTGACGAGAATCATAGAGACACCTTTTTGTAAAGTTAACCGGTTGTAACTGCTAAGAACATTAAAATTATTAACATTAAACTGCATATTATATTCTGGCAAGTGGTGTTCAGTTAAGCACAAAATATCCGTTTTTGATTCCTCTAGGAACAACTCAATTGAAAGTATTTTGCCGGGGAAGCCGCCCTGTATGTTTTGATGTACCAGCTTAAAACCAGGGGGCTTTCTCGTTATCTTTAATTCTAAAAAGAATTCGTTACAATTTTGTTAGTACTTGTACCAACTGTGTCAATAGGGACACAATTATAGGAACTATTATGATTACATAATATACCGTCAATAATGACTGGTATTGAAAAGTTTCCTGTTACACTTATAGTAACAGATTCATTACAAGGTAAAATGCAAGCTAACTTATTAGCTAATTGTTTCTTAGAATAATGTGGCAGGTATAATTTACCTTTCGTCAAAACAAAATCACGAATGTAAGAATTCGTGTCAAAGTATTCCATTTCAATTTTGTCACTGTGACCAATTGAAAAGTTATGCATGCAAGTATTTAAATTATTTATATTACTTTTTTGTGACCCTGTTAGTAATTCAGAGTTAGGGAATTCACAAAGTATAATTTTTTTAACGCTAAGTTTTAACATCAATTCCAGGTATTTTAATAGGTCACTGTGTGTGATATCCATACTATCTCCCACCAACAAAACAATTGTATTATTTACATAACTATTATATTCCATGTTTAGAATATGTTCCATGATTTGTATAAATGATGCACCTGGCATGCAAATATTGATGAAATTTTTCATTAGTTTATTACCTAACAAAGGCCCTAGGTTTTTGCCAATTCTATCTGTAAATACAAAAGTAGAGTGTTCTTTGTGCGTGAAGAGGCGCTGGCTCGTTGACAGTAAAAGGCTCGGATGACTGAGGGAAAGAGTTAGGCATTGGAGGTGCGTCAGACGTAACTGAAGAGTCTGACGAGGGCTTGGCTGCAGGAGTGGATGAGGACTCCGCGTCTTGTTTCGACTCCCGAACGGAGGCGCGCAGAACGGCGTCAATACACGTCAAAACTAATCCGAATTTTGTTGAACACTTAATAACAGAAAATCATCCGTTTGACCCAATTATAACCTTTAAAGCATAACATTTTTGCCATAAAGTCCGAAAAATGAATACCTTGGAGGCGTTTGAAGAAAATAAATTACTTCACACAAATCCTGCCAGCATTCTCAACCATCAACTAGACGTCAATAATTTCCCATTACTTTCCTATTTTGAGTTATTAGATTTGTAGCATTATATTAACCTCCCCAAAAATGTCATTCTCAGCTTTTCTTTTTATTCACCATTCACATCTAATGGCATTTGACATATTTTAGCCTTTTACAGTTTTTTTTTAAATTTACATTTGACAATCATTTAATGAATATATATTTAATTTTCACAATTTTGGACTTATAACTTATTAACTTTTATGAACTTTGCCCGAAAATATGGTAAGATTTCTTATATTGGCATCCCAAAACATTTTTGTTTTATCAGTACTAACATTATCATTATTATAATAGACTTTATAATTTCCCACTTTTCAGCAATTTTCTGCAAATGACATCTCCCATATTCGATGTTATTCTACCTACTATTGGACTATAATCTCAATGCGATTCTACCTACGATTTACTTGTCATTGATTAACGGCATACCTATTTCATTGATTGCACGTCGACTAAATTTTATATCCCGAAAAATGTGTTATTTATTTAGATAGTCCCTTGATAATGGTGCAAAACGGAAACCAGTTGGGATAAATATAATTACTGTGAAACAAGTACAAGTGTTAACTACACTGTGTAGTTAATCATCATGTTGAAATTTCATAAAGGGTGAAACGTAACTTTTGGAGGTCAGACAATGTCGTTTTAAACATTTTTTTATATTTTTTTTTACCTTTCCTGTTCGATGTACAATTTTCGGCCTATGCTCTAAGGCCTTTTTTGTTGTCGTTAAATTTCATGATCTTACTTCATACTAATATTCTTTATTGTTAATCCAAAAAGGGCGAGACACTTTAACTGCCCAGTTACCTATGCAATTAAACATCCCTGCAAATTTGAAATCTTACGGACTGTACAACAACACATAATCTGAATGACTGAAACAATATTGCCGTTATTATTACTCTTTGCATTACAAGCGATACACTTCACAACTTATCTTAATCATGAGTCAGTGATGATCACATTGAAGCAGGCGCATAGAACTGTTGCCGCACTTGGCCCGCTGCGGGTACCGCCGACTTCAGCACTGCAGCACTGCGTTACCAGAAATGAAAGCACGCCCAGTGAGCGTTTGTCTTCAATTTTTAGATGGCCCTTAGACAAAAAAAACATCTGAGTATCATTATTTCGATATTGAACATAATCAGGCTGGTCTATTGTCGGAAATTTAAACTAAAAGATGCATTTCACTTCATTACTTCTTGATCTTTCACTACTTATTGTACATGAAGGCCCCCGACGCTGATTCATGAGAAAGGTTTAGGTTTATCTACATTTTGTGAAAATTGTATAACTGTATCATGATATTTCTCGATTAGACCGGAAAATAAATCGTGCCACCTTAGTACTTCTATGATAATCACATAAACTTATTTTCTGCGTGGGCACTTTAGGCGTGGTTATTAAAACAGTTACAGATTTATAACTTTATCTACTCACGTTCAAACCCTGCATGTTAATATCAATTTAAAATATGATAGATTTCATACAATTCCGGAAAAGAAAAGAACGTAAGTACCTCACAACTTTAAAAGACACTTGAACTTAGGGTTTAGCTGAATCAAAATTTTTGAATGTTTCTTTACTACCATGAAATGAGGTTGGAAAATCTTTTCCAAATCAACTTTCAAGATTAAATTTCTGTTCTTTGTATTTGTCTGAATTTACTACAAGAACGTTCTTTTATGAAGCCTATGTCACCGTCAAATTTCTGTCTGTATTACGAGGGTAAATCAATATCATCAAAAATGACCTTTCATTTTACTAGGGCTAATTTCATAGGTGTATGTTTCCATACAATGGGACAATAAGACACTTTATGATGTAACAAACTTTGAATTGAAATAAAACGATTGATCACTATGAAATTCATAATAAAAACCCATTTTAAAACCAATTTTTCTTAGACCTTACCAATCAATCTGTAGCCATCTTTTATAAGGGAGCACCGGAATCAAACATAATGAAACCGACTCACCACTGTTCTTCGCGCAGCGTTGCACTGGAGTCGCCATTTTCTTTCTGCTACTGCTCGGGCACCAGAGGGTGATGTGTCCTGGCTACCACGAAGGGCTTTGCTCCCGGCTGCTCGCTTCGAAGTCTCAAACGTCGTAGATGGTCGAACAAAAGACGCCATTTTTCATCGCTGGAGTCTCTTTGTGCTCTTGTGGGTCGTAGATACTATCCCAGTTCTTGATATTAGCACTCAGGAGGTACGATTAAATAAAAGTGAGATTTCCATATTCACGTTATATTTTAACAGAGTTTCAACACTGACAATCGTAGCAAGACTGACTTCACTGTACAGCGGAGCTGTATTTATATCTGTCCAAAGAGACTTTATTCCTGGCTACCCACAAAACCAATATCACTACTAACAAAATATTCTTAATGACTCTAAACACTCTTCAAGCATAATGGTTACGCGCTTTCGTTGTTCACATGAAATGTGTGTTGACGCCATCTAGGGTGAAATGTGTGAACCTTTTAGCTCGCCAAAATGGCGCACGCAGCGTCGTAGATGCTCCGACAATCCCCGAAGACTTCCGAACGCACACGATCGTTCGGATTGTAACGGACGAAAAAACAGACGCTTCCCAAACGCCTACAAGCCTACAACCGCCTTATATTTTCCAAATAATTATATTTCTTGGGGGCCCTCACGCGCTAGCTGCTATCAGCTTCTGTTCTTGAACTATTCTCGTGCTGTGCTGTGCTATGCTGTGCTATATGTGCAACAACAATATTTATTACCAAGGAGGTTTGCTGCTGCGCTTGCACCAGAAGAAGGATCCATGCCAGTTATCGGTGAGTGCATTTTTACCCTTGGCTAGTCTACATTCTTTTGTGTGAACACGGTTGTCCAATTTATAGGATATCTCATCATCACCCTGATTAAATTTATATTAACAGCTCCGCTACCGCATCACCATAATTTTGGTTCATTCGAACCGGATAAAACCAGCGCTCGCTGCTATCATACATCCATCCCTTGTTTGTTAGCATCTTTCATAATATTAATTTATATTATATTTGTGTTTACAACTGTGCATTTAATGTTAAATTGTTATATAATAGGCAATTCACATTGAATTTATAGATATATAACCGTCACCTTGGTAATCGCTTGATCTACAGTTTGTACGTAGATATACTTGTCAAGAACACCTAATCGTACTTTTCGCAATTAATTTTTGCTTTGTCATTCTTGGCAATTGTTGTTTGTTACCTATTTGTATTGTAACGGTCTCCGTGCTTCCAACCCAAAGCTTGCATCTGTAAGCGTACAAAATGGCGCTCGATAAGTCTGCAACAAAATTAAAACTTGTCATTGCTAAAAAGGAGGCAATATTTTCGATAGTCAATACTTTATATAATACTGCAAAGAAAATAGTACCGACTGAAATAGATACTAGAAGTAAACAAGAATTTTTGGCCGCTTCTTCGAATATCGAAAAATTATATAATAACTTTAACGATTTATGTGATGAACACAACGCATTATTATTAGAAAAAGACCCTGAGTGTACGCTTAATTTCAATAATTGGAACGCATTCGAAACATTGTTTACCTTCATACAACACACACGCTCGGGTTTATTAGAATCTCGCCGTTTGATACAAAGTAAGCCGCACTCTAATAACTATGCTGGCGGGCTCGAACCTCTCGAATTGGTTAGGTTTTCCGGTCATCCAGAATCATGGCCGCTTTTTTACCAAAGCTTTAAAACAAATGTTCATGAGAACAAACAGTTAACTGACGCTCAACGCGTACAGTATTTGGTAGGGAAGTTAAGTGGAAGTGCTCTTAACGTGTTCGCAGGAATTGTACCTAACGAAGCTAATTATACGACCATTTGGGATTCTCTAGTAACTAAATACCAAGATAAGAGGTTCCTTGGGTCTATGTACCTTAACAATATACTCGATGTAAAACCCGTTTCCGATTCACCCGATCAGTTAAATAATTTTGTTGAACGAATTCATTCTTCGTGGGCCGCATTAAAACAGTTAGAAATTAATGATCTACCTGATTTCATCTTCACGCATCTTGCTCTTAAAAAACTAGATTCTCAGTTACTAGACAAGTTCGAGTCATCTGTGCGCGAGAGAAAAATACCTTCAAGTTCAGAGCTAGTGAGTTTTGTGCGACATCGCATCAAAACCCTAGAACGATCTACCACGGCTTCGCGCCAGACAATTAGTCGCCAAACTCAAGAGTCCAATTCTCAGATTCGATCTCGCAATTACACGCCGAAAGTATCGCATACTTTTGCTATTACAGAAACTGAGGTTAACAAACCTGCTTGTGTCTTCTGTAAAAACTCGCATCACACTCATTTATACGAGTGCGCGGAATTTAAAAAACTATCAGTGGAAGCACGCTTTAATTATATTAAAGATAAAAAAATGTGTGTTAATTGTTTTAGTACAAAACATACCACCTTTAATTGTGGTTCTAATAACACTTGTAAACAGTGTCATAGAAAACATCATTCGCTATTACATTTTAATAATCACACGCAACAATCTATGAATGTAGTGGGATCTGAGAATAGACACCGCCCCCACACAACGCCATCATCATCGTCTATGTCATCGTCGTCGGACCGCGAACCGGTGTGCATGCATATAAGCACACACACACCTACACTCGTAGCGACATCTTCTAAGAGTGAGTGTCATACCGCTACCGTGAGCGGAACCGATGCTTCGCTTACCCTACATTCACAAAACAAAACTGTCGATAATAATTTAGACAAAATAATTATTTTGCCTACCGCTCAAGTATACGTTCGTAAAGTATTACGTAAAGCTTACAATTCAATCGCGCTTTTCAGACGCTCAATATAATTTGACACTGCTAGTAGTGGATCATATCACTGATCAGTTGCCAACGCGCATGGTCCATGCACCAGTTATGGATCATTTTAAAAACTTACCGCTCGCCGATGAGTGCTGGAGCTCGCCCGAAGACATTGACGCGATTCTTGGCGCTCAGATGTTTGCGTTTATCTTGATAGGAGGTAAAGTGATACCGCCGTCTCCCGCTCAATCCGCTGACCTTTTGGATACGCCTAACTCTTCTCCGTACGCTCTCGAAACAACGCTTGGCTATATTATCATGGGAGAAATACCCCAAATTAACTCTAAAAATATAGTCTGGTCCTTCGGTCCCTTGATAGATAAATTAAATAAAAATATGGAAAAATTCTGGGAGCTCGAAGAAGTGTCCGCATTAAATATTATAAGTCCGGAAGATAATGACTGTGAACAGTTGTACGCATCGACAGTCACGAGAGACTCTTGTGGTCGCTATATTGTTTCACTGCCCTTTAGTGGAAGTCCCAAGTCTTTAGGTCATTCATATACATACGCTCAACGTCGATTTACCGCATTAGAGCGCAAATTTAGCGCCCTACCCGCATTGCGTCAAGCTTATAATGACGTCATCGCCGATTATATAGATAAGGCTTACCTTACGGAAATACCTTATTCTCCCACCGCTATAAATGAAGGTTACTTTATACCGCATCACGCCGTTGTACGTCCTGAGAAAACGACGACAAAAACACGTGTTTGTTTGGACGCCAGCGCAAAAACTGATACTGGCGTTTCTTTAAATCAACTTTTGCATACAGGACCTAATTTACAGGCTGATTTGTTTGCACTTCTTTTGAAATTTCGTTATTTTAAAATCGCTATGACCGCAGATGTGCAACAGATGTACTTAAGAATATTTTTGTCCAAGAATGATCGTAAATATCAAAAAATATTGTACCGCTTTAATGAAACCGAACGCATTCGTATCTTTCAATTTAACTCCGTAGCTTTCGGTCTTCGCTCCAGTCCGTTCTTGGCTATGAGAACAATACGCCAGTTAGCTGAGGATGAACGTGAACGCTTTCCTCAGGCCGCTAGGGTTGCCACTCAAGAACTGTATATGGACGATTTAACCATGTCGGTACAGTCTACCGAGGAAGCTATAAATTTAGCTGATGAGTTAATCAAGCTGTTTAAAGCTGGTGGCTTTAATCTCGTGAAATGGGCAAGCAATTCACCAGAACTTCTCGCTCATCTACCGGATTCGCATCGCGCATCGGTTGAGTTCACCGATGATACTGACACATTAAAGGTATTAGGATTAAAATGGCTACCAAATACAGATACATTGTCATTTACTATATCCCCACCATCTGTAGGTAACACTAAACGTGCTATACTCTCGACCATTGCTCGCTTATTTGACCTTCTAGGTTTAGTCGCGCCAGTCATACTATATGCAAAGCTCTTATTGCAGGATCTTTGGCTTGCAAAGGTAGAGTGGGATCAAGAAGCCCCTGAAACGGTGACTGAACGTTTCATTAATTTTAAAAATGAGTTACCGCTCTTGTCTAATTTGCGAATACCTCGTCACTTAGGTATAGCAGCAGGTTGTGTTGTAAACTTACTCGCATTCGGAGACGCTAGTATGAAAGCGTACGGTTGTGTCATCTATTTACATGTGACTCATCCTAATCATGACGTATCCGTTCAGCTGGTATGCTCAAAGTCCAAAGTGGCACCACTGAAGACTATAACGCTAGCTAGACTTGAATTGTGTGCCGCGCTACTTCTCTCTAAGCTTGTAAAACAAGTTTATTCCGCATTTAACGACCGCTATCCTATAAAAGATATATACGCCTTTTCTGATTCCACGATCGCTCTATCATGGATTCATTCATCTCCACACCGTTGGCAAGTATTTGTTGCTAACCGTGTTAGTAAAATACAGGAGATTTTAGCTCCGGACCGCTTCTTTCACATAGATGGGGTAGAGAACCCCAGTGATGCCGTGTCGCGAGGTCTATTACCCGCACAATTAATTGACCACCCGATTTGGTGGCAAGGTCCGCCATGGGCACGACTTCCGATCGCTGAATGGCCAATCGTGCCATTTGAATCATCCCGCTCTGAAGGTACTATACCTGAAATAAAACCTTCAGTTACTCTTACGGTTGTAACTAATAATAATTCATCACCGCTTCTTGAACTTGCTCTTCGAATCTCGTCCTGGAAAAAATTGTTGCGCATTATTGTCTACATTCTCCGCTTTACACGTAAAATACCTCGATCGCCTTCAATACAAGTATCTGACATGAAACCGCTGAAATAGCGATTCTTCGAGCTTTACAAAACAAATACTTCGCTGATGAAATAAAAAATATAAATAAAGGTAGCTTACCTTCTCCCGCTTTAAGAAAACTTAATCCGTTTGTAGATGAAAATGGACTGCTCCGCGTTGGTGGCCGATTGACAAACGCTAACATACCTTATGAAAATAAACATCCAATACTGCTTCCCCGCCGCGATCACGTGGTTGATATAATAATTGATGATTATCATCGCTCCAATTGTCACACCGGCTCACATCTTCTTATGTCCTTACTAAGACAACGCTACTGGATCATATCCGCTCGAAATATTATTCGAAAACGTATACGCCAGTGCAATATTTGTTTTAAATATGCTCCCTCGCACCCTTCGCCTATGATGGCAAGCCTTCCTCCCGCTCGAGTGCAAGAAGCTAAAGCTTTCACGCACACAGGCGTAGATTACGCGGGACCTGTAAACATTACACTGACACGTAAACGTGGTGTTAAAAGTCAAAAGGCTTACATATGCCTCTTTGTGTGTTTGACTACCAAGGCGATACATATCGAAATTGCATCGGATTTAACCACAGAAACATTTTTAGACGCTCTTAAACGTTTCCTAGCTAGGCGAGGCCCAGTCGCTTGTATCTATTCCGATAATGGAACAAATTTTATTGGCGCAAAACGTCACTTGAATGAATTATACACCTTCTTGGCTTCTAAAGATATGTCAACCGCATTTCAGAAAGAATTAAACAACCATAAAATCACGTGGCGCAATATAGCAGCTCGGGCTGCCCACCACGGCGGAATGTGGGAGGGAAACATAAAAAGTGTAAAAACTCATTTATATCGCTGCATTGGAAACCAATTACTGTGTTATGAGGAGTTGTTGACTGTCTTAGTTCAAATCGAGTGCCTCTTAAATTCGCGTCCGCTGTGCTTGCTGTCTGATCAGCCACACACTATACTAACACCCGCTCATTTTCTTAATATAACACCATTACAATCGTTACCTGCTTATGAGATAAACGATTCGGTTAGCCTTTATAATAGAAAGAAACTTTTGGACAGTTTAGTTCAAAGCTATTGGAAAAGGTGACACGTTGACTATTTGCATACACTTCAATTGAGACAAAAATGGAACACTCCTGATGTGCCAGTTGAACTAGGAACGCTTGTGCTCATTCATCAAGACAATACGCCGCCACTTCGCTGGCCTACAGGCATTATTGAACAAGTATACCCTGGAAGAGATGGGATCTCGCGTGTAGCTTTGGTGTGAACTACAACTGGAACCTTCAAACGACCAGTTGTAAAACTATGTCCCCTTCCTTCACAATGATAATGTGTTTTCTTCGCATTAGTTAGTTATTAAGGCACAGTTGTATCCGCATGCATATATTTGTTATTGCATATAGTATCATTAGCAACAATACATCGCCGTTATGCAGGCAGAACCAAGTAACTTACTAAAAAGTCAAAATGAGATATCGCGGTTACAAAGTTCAGTATGTTAATAATGACCTTTTGAAAACCCTATTAATATTAAAAGTATATACTATCGGTACATTAATTCATGTGCTATAAGTAAGTGCATTTACAGTTCCAAAAAACTGGTGTTTTGTAATAAAATTTGACGAAAACTGTGACGAGGTCTCCCATTTACTTGTTTTTACCTGGGGAGAGAAAAATCTCTATAATTGAAAAACTAAAAGGCTGATAATAATACCAACGAAATTACTTATTGCTTTTATTTATTAAATGCTAATTAAGTCATGAAAATACATAAAAAGTACTTCTTTAATATACTACCAAGTAGAAATGTGTTAAGATACTTGGTTTTACCTCGAGACAATTTTGAGATCTAAAATTTTAAATATGTTGTTCAAAGTATTTGGCATGAAAATTAAACAATTGTGAAACCTTACAATAAATTGAAAGACATAAAAATCATCCAAAACACTCAGGACAGGAAAATACTTTATCCTGAAAAAATCTACCAATTCTTTTTAAAAGAAAGTAACATAACAAACAAACAATTTTTGTTCAAAGAATTATAACGTCACAATAGAAAAGTGTAGCCTAAATTAGGTAGGTACCAACATTTTTTTTTATTTGCAACTTTAAATTAGTCTGCTTACCTACATTAAAAGTAAAAAATAATGACGTCAATTATAATTCAAATGATAACAGATATAAATTCAATGTCATCAAAATTTGTTACATGCTCACTAAGTGAATGCGAAATGAAAAATAAGTTTATAAAAGGTTAATTTAATCTTCCTCAGAATCATCTGGATCAGATAATGTTGGCTCCGGTAGTTTATCTTTTTCGTTATCATCAGCCTTTAGCGACTGATACCACGCGTGGTATTCTTCTGGGATAACGCCTTTGTTGCAAAGAATTAATAGGTCCTTCTTCTTTGCCAAACTAATTGTTAGTGGAGCATCATAAAGTTGTGCAAGTTTATCAGGGATCACTGGGCTCCGTGTACTCACAGTAGAGGTAGATGCAGTCAATTTCCTTCTTTTTGTTCGAGTGCCATATTCGTGTTCTACCACCTGAGTCTGTGGTTCTGTTTGGGTACGTAACGTATCAATTGTACGAAAATTTTCGCTCATATCGTAGTTGTATAAGATCTTCATTTCTCCTTTTATAAATCTCAGTCTCTTAATCTTAAGCCATTGAACTTTTCTCCCATCTGTATCTTTTGTTGTGTTGTGTAAGATTTTTTCAGCAAGATCCTTAAGGTCTTTGAAATCTTGGTACTTGAACTCCTTGACATGATAAGGCTGTTTCTTGATTGTCTTTTTGCCCTTTTTGTAGGATCCTTTTGCTCTCGCTCGTTTAAATACATTTATCCATTCATTAATGGAATAAATTGCGGTGTTTTGTTTTGCAGATTCTATGCTACTATGCATTGAATCTGCCTCCATATAAGTATGGCCGGACTCTAAGAACTTTTGTTCTATTATATTTAGTTGGCCAATTTTTTGAACAGCCCACAACAACAGAGCGGCGACGTATTTATTTCTATTTTGGCCACCACACGTATCAGAAAAGAGACTGACTTCATTCACATTGGGCAGGAGACAATTTGATAGATAATACAATAAAATACTACCTATTTCAGCACTACCCTTTTTCCCATTTAGTTCTGTCCATGTGCAACAATACGCTTCATTAGGTTCAGCACTCTCATAAATGGTCAAATTGTAGACAGTTAATTTCCGTGTATAATAAAGCAATCCTACGTCACCACATGGTATTTGTAAGATTGCTTGCAAATCAAATGTAACAGAGACAAAATTTTCTTCGTTTTGTGCTCTGCTTTTGTCTTTTGACTTCTCATTGTTGCAGATTTCTTTTCTCTGAATATGCTCGTCGTACTCTTTTTTTAATAGATCATTACGAATATCATTTGAATTCGAATATTTCGTACACAACAAGCACTGATCTTTTTTAGGTATAAAAAAGCCCAAATTATACTCCTGGCCAAAAACTCGGCGATAAATCGTTTCAGATACAGGTTCAACGTTTTTCTTCTCGCACAATTCAGCGTAAAGACTGTACATTTTTCCAATTGACAGTGTCTTATCTAGGTACCTCCTCTTTATGTCCTTGCGGACATAGTGGCTCTCCATCGTTGGAAAAGATTCAATATGCTTACGCACCTCTGCCATTTTTTCCGGAGTAGTCTTATTCGGAGGTTCGTGTCGCCCTCGTTGATCGTGTTCAAGACCAAATTGTCCAGACAAATCTCGTTTTTTAACAGCATCTGAAACTACAGATTGTGCAATGCAAAGTGTTGCACAAAAGAATTTTTGGCATACTTGTACTTTTTCATCGTTCAAGAAAAAAAAACACTGAGTCGAAAATGTTCTTGTTGTTTCTCTTTTTCTTTCAACGAGAATAGTTTTCGGCTTTTTTATATCTATATTTGCCAATATGAAGTTCTTTTTGCCAACAAATTCAAGACTCCAATATTTCCTACAAAGACTTATTCTGCACTCTTCAGAAAAATTGTCAGTGCAATGAAATTTACACTTTGAACAGTTAATAGCCTTTGGTACTTTCGGATTCCTTATTTTTTTTCCAGTCTCATAAGGCAATCCCTCAGCACGTCTACTTTTTGCCACATTGACCTTCCACGTTCCAGGTTGAGGATTCCGCCAACGATTCAACGATTTAGTTTTCTTACATGCCGTGTCAAAAATCTCCATTAAAATAACGGTTGCAATAAAAGACGATTCGCATAAGTCATTATCACCAGAAAATTCGTCCGACCCTTCATCCGTCTCATTTCTATTCTCTTTGTCATTATATTTTCTATTCTTAGCTTTCCCGTCCTGATTGTGCTTGTTCTTGTCTGTCTCTGCGTGTGGAGATGTTGTTTCCAATTCTTCATCCTTCTTATTACCCGTCTTCTTGCACTTCTCTTTGTCCTTCTTAGCTTTCCGGTTATGATTGTTCTTATCCTCATTTGTCTCTCCGTGTGGAGATTTCATGTGCGATTCTTCATCCTTCTTCTTATCCGTCTTCTTGGTCTTCTCTTTGCCTTTCTTATTATTTTTCTCTTTATTTTTAACCTCGTCCCCATCCATGAGTTCGCACGTATTGTTGTCATATTCTTTGTGCTTCTCCTGGTCCATTTTGGTCTCCATTTTCATTGTTTCGTCATTGTTGCCGTTCACATTGCTTTTCTTATTTCCCTTGCTTTTCTTTTTCATCGTTTTATTTTCATTGGTAACAGTTGAAATAGGAAAAGTTGGTTTCAGCGATTCTGATATTATATCGTCTAGTGTCATGAGATCATCATCTGAAATTTCCCTAATTTTTTTTTCTGAACTTTTTGCTGGACTCATTTGTGACAAATATAACTCATAAGCTTGTGAAATAATATTATCATCTAATTCAGCATCGTTGAAAGTGCTGTCGGTACCTGAAATATTAACAGTAGCATTTAAATTGGTATTTTATTTTACTCTACTCCCAACAAAGTATATACTTTGAATTAAAACCATAAAATGTTTATCTAGACTACGAAACCCTTCACTGTGAGTGGTTAGACACGTATTTCGCCGGTTGTTTACACTTATCTGGTAATAACCTAACCTCAAAATTAAAAACAGTTCATACATTTACTTGAATGAAGATCTACATATCCAGGATAGATAGACTACGGAACCCTTTGCATTGCGTGGTTCGACACGTATTTCACCGGTTATTTACACTTAACTGGTCATAACCTAACCTCAAAGTTAAAAACAGTTGATACTTACTTGAATGAAGATCCACATCTCCAGGATCGACTGACAATCGTTTTATATCATCTGCACTCATTTTCAGAGCAAGTTACTTTTATTTTTTTATCCAAAAACTAGGTCGCAGCACGCGGCGTGACGAAAAGTACTTGTCAAGCGCAGAAGCCGAATACCAAATGCGCGTGCGTAAATACTTATAATTGGTTTTACCTGCAGGCACTTACCAGCAACACGATATGAAATTCCGTCAGCTAAAATACAGTTCCTTGATTAACTTACTTTTGTGTTCAGACTTGTAAACGTTTGGTTTAAATTTATCTTCTGTAAAAACCAAGTAAGTATTCGTACAACTTTTTAGCTGGAGTAATTTTCGTTTCTTACGATTTTATCCGCTGAAAACTGCTTTTACCAGATCGGTGTTGACTAAAAACGCCATATTAACTTGCTAACAAAAAACGTTAAATCGTTATATTTGCTTTTAATTTGAGACAATTAGTGGGATCAATGACTTATGTCCAGGTAACATAAACTAGCTGGAGAGAGTTTATAAAATTGCACTATTTATTCGGTTTTCAAATTAGTATCTTTCCAACGGAGCGTTTTGAAAGAAAATTGGTTCTACCAGCCGATAGAGCTTAAAAAGCCGAATCCAACCATGGTCTTAACTCGGTTTTCAAATTATCTCGAGATAATTGGTTCTGCCTGCATAACGGCGACATATTGTATGTATATATCATACTTCATTCATTGTTTTTTATAATTCTTAAATTTGTAAGTACTTAATTCAATTCTTTACTCCCTCATCGTGTTATTGTTTTTTTTTTGAAAATCCTATGGATTTCCAAGCCGGGGAGTATGGTTACGCGCTTTCGTTGTTCACATGAAATGTGTGTTGACGCCATCTAGGGTGAAATGTGTGAACCTTTTAGCTCGCCAAAATGGCGCACGCAGCGTCGTAGATGCTCCGACAATCCCCGAAGACTTCCGAACGCACACGATCGTTCGGATTGTAACGGACGAAAAAACAGACGCTTCCCAAACGCCTACAAGCCTACAACCGCCTTATATTTTCCAAATAATTATATTTCTTGGGGGCCCTCACGCGCTAGCTGCTATCAGCTTCTGTTCTTGAACTATTCTCGTGCTGTGCTGTGCTATGCTGTGCTATATGTGCAACAACAATATTTATTACCAAGGAGGTTTGCTGCTGCGCTTGCACCAGAAGAAGGATCCATGCCAGTTATCGGTGAATGCATTTTTACCCTTGGCTAGTCTACATTCTTTTGTGTGAACACGGTTGTCAAATTTATAGGATATCTCATCATCACCCTGATTAAATTTATATTAACAGCTCCGCTACCGCATCACCACATAATTATAACTTTACAACAAGATATCTTAGCATATAGATTGTGAAGATAATAAACTAAACCTTTACATTTGTAATAATTATTTTGATCACACGGACTCGAGCTGGGGTACAATTATTTACATTATTATCACCATGATTAAGTTTAACACCATTAGAAACATGATTGTTGATACCCACTTACCAGTGTTTCCACTCTTATAAACCGGAGTCAAATTCAAGTACTTTACGAGATTTGCCAAGTTACTTTCCAAATTATGGCCAAAATTTGAACCAGAGTAAATGTGGTGTAGTATTTAATGAGTTCCATGATCAGTTTAAACTATTTTACGACCTTTGTTTTTCTCTCATAAAGGAGAATATAAATGTTTACAAAAAACTTAGATGGATCTCAAAAGGCATAAGAAATTGTTGCAAACGAAAAATAGAATTATTTGGAATTACAGGTAAGCACCAACACGGGCATACAAAGAACAATTAAAATTATACTCACATCCCTCCATCCATCCATCAGCCTGTTTCGTCCACTGCTGGACATAGGCCTTTCCAGGATTTCGCCACTCTTGGTGGTCCTCCTGGAAGAAATGCCCATACTCACACACGCTGGGCAGGCGGGTTACTTGAGCGCGGTGCCGAAGCCCTTGCACCAGTGACGCCGCTGCCCGTCACTAGTCTGTTTTATATAAGGCCCGGCAATTGGGGATGGATATACCGCCATCCATCGGTCCCAGGCAATGGTGGGCCGCCTGGTTTTGCCTGAGAGCTGTTCTCTTACTCTCCCCCGAATAACTTCGGGAGGATATGCGAGTCTCACAGAGACTTAAAAAAATATCAAAGCTCACACAAAATAACCACCGTATTCTCTATTCCACAAACAAGACAAAATCAACGTGGAGTGTCATAAATAGCAACAAATTGAATATTCCCAAAGAAAACATAACTTAAATTAAAATTAACGAAACATTAATCACAGATCCTAAACAGATTGCTCAGATATTTAATAATTATTTTACAAATAACACGACATCTCAATGTAATATTAATAATTAAAATAATATAAATAATAATAGCAAATTGCCATATAATAAATAACCAACCAATGCAAATGACATCCTTAATATTATTAAGAAACTTAAAAATAAGAATTCCACAGGTTATGATGATATATCTACAAAGGTCATTAAACATGTGGATACATTCATTTTATAAACATGTGGAACCTAATTTCACCAGTCTTAAGCCACATTATCAATTTATGCTTAGTACATGGTGAATTCCCTGAAAGGCTAAAAACTACTATTATAAAACCTCTCTTCAAAAAGAAGGATAAAGAAGACATTAGGTTTTATGTACCAATAGCTCTTATCCTATGATTGTTAATTTGTTATTTTTAATTGATTTGTTAATCATATAATTTTAATAAACAAACTACAGAGGTATGGGATCAGAGGTAATATTCTTCAACTAATAAAATCTTATTTAAGTGACCGCAATTAAAGAACTCAAATTACTCGAATTTGTCCCAAAACTAAATTAGAGACTACTTATACCTCTGACTCAACCAAAGTTAATCTGGGTGTACCACAGGGCAGTGTGTGTATATCAATGATCTCCCTAAAACTGTCAATGTTCCCATAGTGATGTTAGCTGATGATAGCACGGCTATATACACTGGAAATGACATCAATACTTTTGAATCAGATATTAATAATTCTTTAGAATACATTATCAATTGGCACAACTTTAATAAACTTCAGATAAATCTAGGAAAAACTAAAATTATGAACTTTAAATAGAAACAGAACAAAATAGAGCTAAATCTCCATGTAAGATAGTGTAATACTATAATCGATGAAACAGAAGCTACCAAATTTTTGGGTATCTATATTGATAAAAATTTAAGTTGATCCAAACAAATAGACCATATATGCAAAAAGTTGAATTCCTCTGCATATGCGTTGTATATGCTCCGAATAGTTGCAAGTATTGATACAGTCATTACTGCATATCGTGGCTTCGTGGCATCTACTTTAGGGTATGAGGTTATTTTCTGGGGAAATGCAAATGAAAAGCTTCGGGTTTTTAAAACCCAGAAAAAATGTATTAGGGCTATGTTCTGTGCACAACTCGGGGATTCCTGTAAGCCGCATTATCTGAAACACAAGATATTATCATTTCCACCGGTTTATATTCTGGAAATGGTTAGTAAAATCTAAGGTTTTAATAAGGTAATTATAGATGTTTTATGAGGCAATATTTATAAAGTTTTGAACCTAGTGTGACTCGATAGCTTTGGATAGAGTGATAAAAATTCACAACCCTCTTTACCCCTCCACTTAACGCAGCCCCCCCTCTCGCCCTAAAATATGTCCCTGTTCACGGTTTTAATTTTTAGTTACGAGAAAATTGTTCAAGATAGAAATAATGCTTACTAAATTGTCTATAAATAAGGTTCAATATTTATTTTTTGATATAACGAATCGTCTCCAAGTTATCACTAGGCGCTTTACGCAAAAAGTTTACGACAGGCAAAATTTACCATTTCAAGCAAAGAATTTTAATTAACTATAGGAGTTACGAAAAAATCATCTAATGCTGAATTAACTGTCATATTATGTGCTACAAAAAATGGCTTCATTCATTTCTATAGGTATAATATTTCTCGAGATATTGTAATAAATCATTTTGGTAGGGAAATATTTATTTTGGTAAAAAAGACAGATAACTCTAAAAACAAAGTGAACATTTATTTTTCAACAGTCAGTTGTATAAGCAATAAATAATAATAATAATAATAAATTTCTTTATTTCAGGCCCCTAAGGGCCCATATCATAAATACCATAAAACTAGGGATACATATTAAAATCATTGTTTTTAACTAAGTAACGGCAAATAATCGGCAAAACTAACACTTCTAGCCCTTTGTCGGGATTTTATTCTGTATCGCTTCCCGAAAGCGTTGAAATACGATACCCTTAGGCCAGAACTAAGCACTGAGGAAAACACGAGCATAAGCTGCTGATACACGAAGTTTGAAAGACTAAAAATCTTTTTGCCTTTCAGACTGGAGTGCAACGATCTGTACATTCATGTTTGCCCCAGTACGACCTGCACCCATTTTCTTAATATGACGGATTAGATCGTCTAGCGTCACACTGGTGTGCACTCTGGAGAGGTATATCTGTACTTTGGGCTCTGCAGCCTTCAGGTCGGATGAAGCTGCAGGGGCGGTGCCGCGCTTGTTGCGATTCTGACGAAGACGCTTCCTGTACTCGACGAGGGTGAAGCCATCCTTAAAAGTTCTGGTATATTATACATACATATACTCACCCCTGTCTCTCAGAGGGGTAGGCGGAGTGACAGACGTGGGTATATGTATGTACCTAATGTATAATGTGCCAGAATTTTTATTATTTGTTACATTACTTGTAAAAAAAAATACTTCCGTAAAATTTTCTGATTAATGTCGCCAATTTACTACGATATTTGTACTTAATGAAGCATAATTACAGTTAAAAGTTCATGTCACAAAGACTTACGATCCTTAAACAATCGTAATTTTGCTATTATATTGATGATTTATTCATTTAATTAGACCGTAAAACATAATTACATCACTCCAAATTCCAACAAAATTACAATCCACAAAGACACTCGCAATTTGGTGAATGGCTCTTGAAAATAGACTAGACATTAAAAAATATTAAAGAAATAATCTTGTCCTGTTGCTCATGTTCATCTTCTTTGGTTTTATTGCTGCAACTCAGACCTCGACAACTAAGGCACATTGTGGTGCAACGCAGACCGAGCTTTATGCATCAACATTATCTTCCCATAGTCCTTGCGAGTGCATGTATTTAGATACAGTTTTGAAGCTGGAGCTGGGGCTTCTGTCGTCAATTGTGGATTTAAGTAATTGCCAACCCCACTCTTCTGGGTTTTGTACATTTCCCCTCCATGTCTGCAGTTTGTGAAAAACCCACCTGGAATGTTGGCGTACCGCAGCTGAAGTAGGTGGCAGCTTCGAAAGCAACCCAGCGCTACTTGCTTGTCCTGCAAGTTTTTAAATGACACATATCTTTGTTTAGACTTATCGCCAGTATATTGAATTTTCTCATGAGTGGCGTTTCTATTATGAAATATATCAGTAATGTCATGTAAGTCAGTCCTATTATTGAACAATTGGATGGCCTAGGGTTCAAAGACTATCGACAACAGCCTGTAGGAGTGGACGGACTTTATCGACGTGGCAACGTCGCGCATCTCGTGCGGCATCATCGTTTATACTGACCGACCCAATATTGCATGCGAATAGAAATAAAAATAATAACATTTACCTTATAAAAGGTAACCACGATCAATAGCCACTTTTTGTAAGATGCGCAAATCTGACTCACGCTTGACCGTTTTTTACGCTATAATAATAGACAATTAATTTAGTGTTGGATACTTTTCTTGCAGTTCCTACAAAAAACTCAAAATCTTAGCTCAAAATGGTAAAGTTTGCTTGACCTAAAATATTTCTGTAATGTGGCTGGAGTACTCTTACTGAGACGGTTGGTCCTATAAAAAAACCATTTGACCTTATTTGTAGTAAATTTAATAAGGATTATTTCTGTCATAGACAATTGTTTTGTAACTCTTAAAGATTTCTTTAAAAAATTAAAAAACCGTGATCTATGACATATTTTAGGGCGAGGGGGGGGGGATGCGTCAAGGGGATGGGTACGGAGGGTTTGAATTTTGAAGACCCATTCCAAAGCTATCGAATCACACCAGTTTCAAAACTTTATAAATATTGCCGTATGCGCCATATTCCAGAATGACTTAATTATTTATTTGAATTCTACAATAGTAAAAGACACTACACTAAAGTATAGGTAAATAAAAGCCTTTCCTCGGAATACAGAACTATTTAAATCCAATATATTCAGTATGTCAACTAGCATTTATAATAAGCTTCCTCAATCTTTTAGGTAAATTGATAATATTGTCACATTTAAAAGAAAATTACAAGAATTCCTTTTAAAAATACATATTACCCTGTCGCGGATTTTTTAAATGATTTTATGTTTTGCTTTTTATATTTTTTTCCAATACATTACTTTTATGAATTGTATGTGATTTTGTACGCCAAACGGCAGAGCACATGGCACTCTTTGTATTGTTACATCTGTATTTTTACCTGTCTCAACAAATAAAACATTTTGATTTATTGATTTGATTGATTGATCTTCTTTTTCCATAATAATATAAATAAAATTCAGAATAACAAAATAAAAAGCAAATAGGCAGAAAATATATTTTCTATGGTCACAGTGTTGCCAGATCAAAATTTCAAAATCCAGGAAATATTTAAAAAAAAAAACAGGAGATTGATCGGGGAAATCAGGAGATCAATAAAAATCTACGTTTACTTGTTTAATCTTTACTGTACATCTTACTGTTTAATTTGGACGTCATTTTTTCGCTGACATTAAAATCAAAACAGTTGCTGTTCTTGATAATATTTTTTGTTCTCAACACGCCGGCTATAACTTTGGTGGATAATTTATTCCTCAGTTTAGTTTTCGTAAGATTTATTTGAGAAAACAACCTTTCCACTGTGGCGCTCGAGTGTGGTAAACACATCAGATTTAGAACGAATTCACTCAAGTTTGGGAACATCTTGCCATCGCCGTTTTCCATGTTGGAAACGATTTTCCAGAAGTTCTCAGATGATTCGTTACGATTCGCTCTAATCTCTGTGTTTCTTAAAAGGCGCCATTCAGTATCCACTAATTGAACTATTTCTTGAGGCACAAGATTAGGAAAGAGAGCTATTATGTCAGCAATTGTTTTCACTTTGCGATCAATTACTACGCCAGGATCTATAAACTCCATCTTTTTCAATAGCGCCATCTCTCCTTCAAATGGAAAACGTTGTAGTAACTGTTTAATTGCTTCTATATAAAACTCCAGGCAACGCAACTTGAAGTGCTTGAAACTTTCAGGGTCAATTGTCATTGTGGCTAAAGATGCCCCAACTTTCGCACCCAAATACCATTGTTCGATGGGCATATATTTCCGCGGATTCTTGTTATCAATATTTTTGTAATCATCTTGTGGAATAAATTCATCTTTAATGTAACATTCAAGAATGGTTTTAATAACGCATACAACTTTGTTATATATGCAGTGAATATTGGTGCTCTCTGACTGCATACATCTATTCAATATATTAAATATCTCTAACATGTATTCCATGAACTGTAAATAGAGCTTATTGATTGGATCCTCCAACATGACAGATATGTTTTCTGCAGCTTTAATTCGATCTGAAAATACAGCATCACGAAAGTATAATTTTAATGCATCATACTGCTCCAACATTCTTGATCGACAGCCTCCAACGATAGCCACCTTGTTTGTGACGGTTGCAGTGGGTCAGAATCAGAATCATTTATTTGCAAAATTACAAAGCCATACAAAGGTTCAGATTGTATTAAGGCATGCAAAAAATAATAATTATATATTCACTTAAAACTAACGATACAGTAGATGTAAATTGAATGACTTATCTTATTTAAAATACATTTGCAACTTAAATTTACATAATGACATTGATAAATTATAAAACAAGTAAATAAGAAATTATGTTACATTTAATACATAAATAATAGCATAAAGCAAGTCAAAATAATGAATAAAATGTCAAATAAAAAATTCTATTAAATTGTAGAATGGTCGTTCTAATAAAAAAGTCTTAAGTTTCCTAGAAAAAACATTAAAATTATCACAGTTTTTAATATCCTTATTAAGTGCATTATATATCTTTGGTCCAGTATAATTAAAATTTCTGTGAAACACTCCATAGTTCGGAGTAGGCAAAGCAAGTCTCTTATCATTTCTTAGAAGATGTGTCTGAATGTCTCTAACAAGGTTGTATTTGTGTTTACTCTTGAAAATTTTGATCGATATCATATAAATGTACAGATTGATTATAGTAAGAATTTTATGTTTAATAAAAAGAGGCTTGCTGTGTTCCAGATAGTGAGCCTTTTCAATAATTCTTAGTGCTTTCTTTTGCAAAATTAATATATCTTGAATATGATTTGAATTGCCCCAAGCTTCTATACCATACCTAATAATGCTTTCAAAATATGAATAATACATTAGTTTAAGGGTTTCTTGACTCACAATATTTCTCATACACTTGAGAGAATAGCAAGCGCTAGCTAGTTTCCTTTTTAAACTTTCAATTTGATTGTGCCACTTTAACTGTTCGTCTAATTCAACACCAAGAAAACGTATACATTTGGATTTTTCAATGGGTAGATTTAGTTTGCAGTCTGTACTGTTAGTGTGGCGCCTAAAAACAATGTAATTACTCTTACTGCAATTCATAGATAAACCATTAGCTTTAAACCACTCGTTTAAGTGAATCCATGTGATTTTGGCTGTTTTTTGAAGGTTATCAAATGTATTATCAGTCAATATGATGCTTGTGTCATCTGCGTATAAATATGTTGTTCCTTGATTTATATTGACAGGCAAGTCATTTATAAATATAAGAAACAACAAAGGTCCCAGGACTGATCCCTGCGGAACGCCATATTTGATTTTTCTTTCATCAGAGTCTATTTTATCTCGATTTCCTGAACCGCTATAAGCCCTAATCTGAACATATTGGGTACGATTTTGCAAGTATGACCGGATGAAGTTATAGATTTTACCTCTTATGCCGTAAAACTCTAGCTTGTTAAGCAGTACTTCATGACTGACACAGTCAAATGCCTTGCTTAGATCGCAGAAAAGGCCGATACACTTTTTCTTGTTGTTCAAATTGTCGGAAATTTCCTCCGCTAAGTCACAGATTGCTGATATAGTGTTAGAATTTTTTCTAAATCCATACTGTTGCTGGTAAAAGTATTTATTAACTTCAAAGTAATTTTGTATTCTATTTACAATAATCTTTTCGAATAGCTTAGCTAGTACTGACAGCAATGAGATTGGCCGATATTTCGAGACATCTTTAGTATCTCCTTTTTTGTGTACTGGAATAACTTTGGCTTTTTTAAGTGATTCTGGGAAAGTTTCCTGATCAAGGCAATGATTAAATATATGGCCAATAGGAATACAGAGAAGATCAATATTGGTCTTGATAATATTAGTACTGAGTTCATCTGGACCACATGAATTGCTATTTTTCAATGTTTTACTAAATTTAATTATTTCAATTTCATCTGTGGGTTTAAAATACATTGAATTTGAGTTTTTAATTTCAACGTTCTGGAGATATTTTTTATAATAAATTCACTTTTGCCCACGTTAATAAAAAAATCATTAAAAATATCACCAATAGTTTTAGTGTCCGACACACTTTTTCCGTCTTTGTTTATTTGTAAATGATTGCCCTCGCTTACCCTTTTTTTGTTACCCGTGTGTTCGTTTATTATATTCTAGATCGTTTTTATTTTACATTTTGAATTACTTATTGCCTTTTTTATATGAATTTGTTTCGCAACTATTAAGGATTTGTTAAGTATACCTTTATAAATATGGCAGTATTTTTTAAATTGTGCTGAATTGCTATCATTGTGGCGACGCATTCGTAAAAGTAGAGATCTCTTTTTCCTACATGATATTCGTAGTCCTTCTGAAAGCCATTTATTGGGCTTTCTTGCTAATTTAAACTTTTTAATAGGAAAATGTTTATTAATTAGTGAGTTTAAACACGTATAAAATATTTGAAGCTTAGCTTCACAGTTGGTTTCTGCATATATATTATCCCAGTTCATATTATGTAGGCTCTCTCTAAATCTAGTATTAGCTGCAGTCGAGAAATTTCTTTTTACAATGTGGTTTGGGGATTCAGCTCTTTCTTTAATATATTCATTTAGTTTTATCTCTTGCGCGTCATGATCCGAAAAGTAGCAAGGTATGACATGTGAATGCCAAAAATCACCTATATCTGTAATTATGTTATCAACTATTGTTCCTGATGCCGCTCTAGTAGCTTGGTGAATGGTCGGTCTCAGATTATGTTCCAGCAATGGGTGGTGGGGTTTGAGCTCGAGAAAAGTCTGAAACTCTTTAAATTGATCCATTCTTTTAGGACTACCTTTTAAATAGTTATAGACATCTTTAGAAAGATCTTCTGGCGCTCTAGGCAACTTCAGGCAAGCATTTGATGCTACTAGGTGGACAGAGTGGCATATGCATTTCATGACAAATAAATGCGGTATGTCTTCTTTGAGTTTACTTGCAAGTGAATTATTTCTACCCATCATTACGTTTGCGCCATCAGCAGCGAACCCGATCATATTGTCCTTGTATGGAATGTTAAGCTGTGTCATTCTGTTGGTTATGATCTCATATAGCTTTTGTGCAGTCCCATCTGATCCTATTTCAAATAAGTCAAAGAAGTAATCTTCAACCTGCAAAAAATGACAGTAAACATTAAAAAAAATAAAAAATAAATAGCATTCATTTAAACATTATAAACTAGCTAAACCAGTACCTGGTTAATATTTCGACGGAATCTTACAATAACCGCTAAATGTTTTTTCGAGCCCTTATCTGTGCTTTCGACGACAATTAACGAAAATTTTGTATTTGTCATTTCTTCAACTATAGTTTCATGGTCTGTTTTTCCCAAAACATCAGTGATAATGTGTGTCGTCTTTGTTCTACCGCAGGTTATACTTTTTGCAACTTCTGAATCTGGACACACAGATTTAATCAAATTTGGAAGATGTTGAGTGATAAATTGTGTTCAACGACAAAACTGGACAGTCTTATTTCTCCCTCCTTTGCAAGTTTTTCTGTAGAAGTCTGGGCTTTAAAACTAGGCATTTCTTGCAAACTTCTTTGGCCTCGCAGTTTTGCTTTGTTTTTTTCATGTTTTGCCGTTTTGCTGTGCCTCAGAATGTCAGATTTACCACCCTTTGCGATGTTCAAAACGAATGTACATATGGTGCAAAATGCATAGTCATTTCCTAAAAAATAAAGAAAAAATACCATTAAACATATTTAGGGTCTTGAAGCAGGCAACACTAGGGCAACACTTTATTGAATGAAAATTAAATCAATAGCTAAAGAAAACTGCAAATCTAGGTGTAGCAAATTAAAAAGGCTATTTTTATTCATAAAACAATCACCTATGCAAAAAACTTACCTTTAGAACTCTTTTTCAGCCAGTTTTTAAAATTGTCTTCTCTTTCCCAGTCTTTATTATAAAATGAAGAATACTTTCTTTTCTTCGGCGGAGTATTTTCCACCGTATCTTCTTGAGAATCAGTATCAGACATATTCAAAGTAATTAATTAATAATAGCAGTTTAATAATTAGAACTATGCAATGCAAACAAAACTTGGCGTGGCGCCTGTTCGTTTAGTAGATGCAAAAGCAAAACTTGCTAAATTTAAATTTAGTCTATGACATATCAAATAGCACAGCAATGTACCTATTCAATTTAGTCGCCTAAACTTGCGTATCGTAGGCGAATGGCTGCGGTTCTTTCCCTGCGCGTCCGTACACGATGACAACATGTCTAACGCATGTGTTAGAAACGTACACATATAGCATCTGCGGACACATCTTTCCGATGTGTAGTGGAGGCATTACTGTTATGAATAAACACAACTCGTATACGTTCCTTTTTACGTATGCATACTTTTTGTATTGAAAATATTCCTAAATCTTAAAAATCAGAAGATTTAATAATAAAATCAGTAGATCAGGAGAACATCGGAAAATAAGGAAATCTCCTGGAAAATCAGGAGATCTGGCAACGCTGCATGGTCATTTATTACATTATACTACCACAGGGCAGTGTGTGTATATCAATGATCTCCCTAAAACTGTCAATGTTCCCATAGTGATGTTAGCTGATGATAGCACGGCTATATACACTGGAAATGACATCAATACTTTTGAATCAGATATTAATAATTCTTTAGAATACATTATCAATTGGCACAACTTTAATAAACTTCAGATAAATCTAGGAAAAACTAAAATTATGAACTTTAAATAGAAACAGAACAAAATAGAGCTAAATCTCCATGTAAGATAGTGTAATACTATAATCGATGAAACAGAAGCTACCAAATTTTTGGGTATCTATATTGATAAAAATTTAAGTTGATCCAAACAAATAGACCATATATGCAAAAAGTTGAATTCCTCTGCATATGCGTTGTATATGCTCCGAATAGTTGCAAGTATTGATACAGTCATTACTGCATATCGTGGCTTCGTGGCATCTACTTTAGGGTATGAGGTTATTTTCTGGGGAAATGCAAATGAAAAGCTTCGGGTTTTTAAAACCCAGAAAAAATGTATTAGGGCTATGTTCTGTGCACAACTCAGGGATTCCTGTAAGCCGCATTATCTGAAACACAAGATATTATCATTTCCACCGGTTTATATTCTGGAAATGGTTAGTAAAATCTAAGGTTTTAATAAGGTAATTATAGATGTTTTATGAGGCAATATTTATAAAGTTTTGAACCTAGTGTGACTCGATAGCTTTGGATAGAGTGATAAAAATTCACAACCCTCTTTACCCCTCCACTTAACGCAGCCCCCCCTCTCGCCCTAAAATATGTCCCTGTTCACGGTTTTAATTTTTAGTTACGAGAAAATTGTTCAAGATAGAAATAATGCTTACTAAATTGTCTATAAATAAGGTTCAATATTTATTTTTTGATATAACGAATCGTCTCCAAGTTATCACTAGGCGCTTTACGCAAAAAGTTTACGACAGGCAAAATTTACCATTTCAAGCAAAGAATTTTAATTAACTATAGGAGTTACGAAAAAATCATCTAATGCTGAATTAACTGTCATATTATGTGCTACAAAAAATGGCTTCATTCATTTCTATAGGTATAATATTTCTCGAGATATTGTAATAAATCATTTTGGTAGGGAAATATTTATTTTGGTAAAAAAGACAGATAACTCTAAAAACAAAGTGAACATTTATTTTTCAACAGTCAGTTGTATAAGCAATAAATAATAATAATAATAATAAATTTCTTTATTTCAGGCCCCTAAGGGCCCATATCATAAATACCATAAAACTAGGGATACATATTAAAATCATTGTTTTTAACTAAGTAACGGCAAATAATCGGCAAAACTAACACTTCTAGCCCTTTGTCGGGATTTTATTCTGTATCGCTTCCCGAAAGCGTTGAAATACGATACCCTTAGGCCAGAACTAAGCACTGAGGAAAACACGAGCATAAGCTGCTGATACACGAAGTTTGAAAGACTAAAAATCTTTTTGCCTTTCAGACTGGAGTGCAACGATCTGTACATTCATGTTTGCCCCAGTACGACCTGCACCCATTTTCTTAATATGACGGATTAGATCGTCTAGCGTCACACTGGTGTGCACTCTGGAGAGGTATATCTGTACTTTGGGCTCTGCAGCCTTCAGGTCGGATGAAGCTGCAGGGGCGGTGCCGCGCTTGTTGCGATTCTGACGAAGACGCTTCCTGTACTCGACGAGGGTGAAGCCATCCTTAAAAGTTCTGGTATATTATACATACATATACTCACCCCTGTCTCTCAGAGGGGTAGGCGGAGTGACAGACGTGGGTATATGTATGTACCTAATGTATAATGTGCCAGAATTTTTATTATTTGTTACATTACTTGTAAAAAAAAATACTTCCGTAAAATTTTCTGATTAATGTCGCCAATTTACTACGATATTTGTACTTAATGAAGCATAATTACAGTTAAAAGTTCATGTCACAAAGACTTACGATCCTTAAACAATCGTAATTTTGCTATTATATTGATGATTTATTCATTTAATTAGACCGTAAAACATAATTACATCACTCCAAATTCCAACAAAATTACAATCCACAAAGACACTCGCAATTTGGTGAATGGCTCTTGAAAATAGACTAGACATTAAAAAATATTAAAGAAATAATCTTGTCCTGTTGCTCATGTTCATCTTCTTTGGTTTTATTGCTGCAACTCAGACCTCGACAACTAAGGCACATTGTGGTGCAACGCAGACCGAGCTTTATGCATCAACATTATCTTCCCATAGTCCTTGCGAGTGCATGTATTTAGATACAGTTTTGAAGCTGGAGCTGGGGCTTCTGTCGTCAATTGTGGATTTAAGTAATTGCCAACCCCACTCTTCTGGGTTTTGTACATTTCCCCTCCATGTCTGCAGTTTGTGAAAAACCCACCTGGAATGTTGGCGTACCGCAGCTGAAGTAGGTGGCAGCTTCGAAAGCAACCCAGCGCTACTTGCTTGTCCTGCAAGTTTTTAAATGACACATATCTTTGTTTAGACTTATCGCCAGTATATTGAATTTTCTCATGAGTGGCGTTTCTATTATGAAATATATCAGTAATGTCATGTAAGTCAGTCCTATTATTGAACAATTGGATGGCCTAGGGTTCAAAGACTATCGACAACAGCCTGTAGGAGTGGACGGACTTTATCGACGTGGCAACGTCGCGCATCTCGTGCGGCATCATCGTTTATACTGACCGACCCAATATTGCATGCGAATAGAAATAAAAATAATAACAATTACCTTATAAAAGGTAACCACGATCAATAGCCACTTTTTGTAAGATGCGCAAATCTGACTCACGCTTGACCGTTTTTTACGCTATAATAATAGACAATTAATTTAGTGTTGGATACTTTTCTTGTAGTTCCTACAAAAAACTCAAAATCTTAGCTCAAAATGGTAAAGTTTGCTTGACCTAAAATATTTCTGTAATGTGGCTGGAGTACTCTTACTGAGACGGTTGGTCCTATAAAAAAACCATTTGACCTTATTTGTAGTAAATTTAATAAGGATTATTTCTGTCATAGACAATTTTTTTGTAACTCTTAAAGATTTCTTTAAAAAATTAAAAAACCGTGATCTAAGACATATTTTAGGGCGAGGGGGGGGGGGATGCGTCAAGGGGATGGGTACGGAGGGTTGTGAATTTTGAAGACCCATTCCAAAGCTATCGAATCACACCAGTTTCAAAACTTTATAAATATTGCCGTATGCGCCATATTCCAGAATGACTTAATTATTTATTTGAATTCTACAATAGTAAAAGACACTACACTAAAGTATAGGTAAATAAAAGCCTTTCCTCGGAATACAGAACTATTTAAATCCAATATATTCAGTATGTCAACTAGCATTTATAATAAGCTTCCTCAATCTTTTAGGTAAATTGATAATATTGTCACATTTAAAAGAAAATTACAAGAATTCCTTTTAAAAATACATATTACCCTGTCGCGGATTTTTTAAATGATTTTATGTTTTGCTTTTTATATTTTTTTCCAATACATTACTTTTATGAATTGTATGTGATTTTGTACGCCAAACGGCAGAGCACATGGCACTCTTTGTATTGTTACATCTGTATTTTTACCTGTCTCAACAAATAAAACATTTTGATTTATTGATTTGATTGATTGATCTTCTTTTTCCATAATAATATAAATAAAATTCAGAATAACAAAATAAAAAGCAAATAGGCAGAAAATATATTTTCCATGGTCACAGTGTTGCCAGATCAAAATTTCAAAATCCAGGAAATATTTAAAAAAAAAACAGGAGATTGATCGGGAAAATCAGGAGATCAATAAAAATCTACGTTTACTTGTTTAATCTTTACTGTACATCTTACTGTTTAATTTGGACGTCATTTTTTCGCTGACATTAAAATCAAAACAGTTGCTGTTCTTGATAATATTTTTTGTTCTCAACACGCCGGCTATAACTTTGGTGGATAATTTATTCCTCAGTTTAGTTTTCGTAAGATTTATTTGAGAAAACAACCTTTCCACTGTGGCGCTCGAGTGTGGTAAACACATCAGATTTAGAACGAATTCACTCAAGTTTGGGAACATCTTGCCATCGCCGTTTTCCATGTTGGAAACGATTTTCCAGAAGTTCTCAGCTGATTCGTTACGATTCGCTCTAATCTCTGTGTTTCTTAAAAGGCGCCATTCAGTATCCACTAATTGAACTATTTCTTGAGGCACAAGATTAGGAAAGACAGCTATTATGTCAGCAATTGTTTTCACTTTGCGATCAATTACTACGCCAGGATCTATAAACTCCATCTTTTTCAATAGCGCCATCTCTCCTTCAAATGGAAAACGTTGTAGTAACTGTTTAATTGCTTCTATATAAAACTCCAGGCAACGCAACTTGAAGTGCTTGACACTTTCAGGGTCAATTGTCATTGTGGCTAAAGATGCCCCAACTTTCGCACCCAAATACCATTGTTCGATGGGCATATATTTCCGCGGATTCTTGTAATCAATATTTTTGTAATCATCTTGTGGAATAAATTCATCTTTAATGTAACATTCAAGAATGGTTTTAATAACGCATACAACTTTGTTATATATGCAGTGAATATTGGTGCTCTCTGACTGCATACATCTATTCAATATATTAAATATCTCTAACATGTATTCCATGAACTGTAAATAGAGCTTATTGATTGGATCCTCCAACATGACAGATATGTTTTCTGCAGCTTTAATTCGATCTGAAAATACAGCATCACGAAAGTATAATTTTAATGCATCATACTGCTCCAACATTCTTGATACGACAGCCTCCAACGATAGCCACCTTGTTTGTGACGGTTGCAGTGGGTCAGAATCAGAATCAGAATCGTTTATTTGCAAAATTACAAAGCCATACAAAGGTTCAGATTGTATTAAGGCATGCAAAAAATAATAATTATATATTCACTTGAAACTAACGATACAGTAGATGTAAATTGAATGACTTATCTTATTTAAAATACATTTGCAACTTAAATTTACATAATGACATTGATAAATTATAAAACAAGTAAATAAGAAATTATGTTACATTTAATACATAAATAATAGCATAAAGCAAGTCAAAATAATGAATAAAATGTCAAATAAAAAATTCATTTAAATTGTAGAATGGTCGTTCTAATAAAAAAGTCTTAAGTTTCCTAGAAAAAACATTAAAATTATCACAGTTTTTAATATCCTTATTAAGTGCATTATATATCTTTGGTCCAGTATAATTAAAATTTCTGTGAAACACTCCATAGTTCGGAGTAGGCAAAGCAAGTCTCTTATCATTTCTTAGAAGATGTGTCTGAATGTCTCTAACAAGGTTGTATTTGTGTTTACTCTTGAAAATTTTGATCGATATCATATAAATGTACAGATTGATTATAGTAAGAATTTTATGTTTAATAAAAAGAGGCTTGCAGTGTTCCAGATAGTGAGCCTTTTCAATAATTCTTAGTGCTTTCTTTTGCAAAATTAATATATCTTGAATATGATTTGAATTGCCCCAAGCTTCTATACCATACCTAATAATGCTTTCAAAATATGAATAATACATTAGTTTAAGGGTTTCTTGACTCACAATATTTCTCATACACTTGAGAGAATAGCAAGCGCTAGCTAGTTTCCTTTTTAAACTTTCAATTTGATTGTGCCACTTTAACTGTTCGTCTAATTCAACACCAAGAAAACGTATACATTTGGATTTTTCAATGGGTAGATTTAGTTTGCAGTCTGTACTGTTAGTGTGGCGCCTAAAAACAATGTAATTACTCTTACTGCAATTCATAGATAAACCATTAGCTTTAAACCACTCGTTTAAGTGAATCCATGTGATTTTGGCTGTTTTTTGAAGGTTATCAAATGTATTATCAGTCAATATGATGCTTGTGTCATCTGCGTATAAATATGTTGTTCCTTGATTTATATTGACAGGCAAGTCATTTATAAATATAAGAAACAACAAAGGTCCCAGGACTGATCCCTGCGGAACGCCATATTTGATTTTTCTTTCATCAGAGTCTATTTTATCTCGATTTCCTGAACCGCTATAAGCCCTAATCTGAACATATTGGGTACGATTTTGCAAGTATGACCGGATGAAGTTATAGATTTTACCTCTTATGCCGTAAAACTCTAGCTTGTTAAGCAGTACTTCATGACTGACACAGTCAAATGCCTTGCTTAGATCGCAGAAAAGGCCGATACACTTTTTCTTGTTGTTCAAATTGTCGGAAATTTCCTCCGCTAAGTCACAGATTGCTGATATAGTGTTAGAATTTTTTCTAAATCCATACTGTTGCTGGCAAAAGTATTTATTAACTTCAAAGTAATTTTGTATTCTATTTACAATAATCTTTTCGAATAGCTTAGCTAGTACTGACAGCAATGAGATTGGCCGATATTTCGAGACATCTTTAGTATCTCCTTTTTTGTGTACTGGAATAACTTTGGCTTTTTTAAGTGATTCTGGGAAAGTTTCCTGATCAAGGCAATGATTAAATATATGGCCAATAGGAATACAGAGAAGATCAATATTGGTCTTGATAATATTAGTACTGAGTTCATCTGGACCACATGAATTGCTATTTTTCAATGTTTTACTAAATTTAATTATTTCAATTTCATCTGTGGGTTTAAAATACATTGAATTTGAGTTTTTAATTTCAACGTTCTGGAGATATTTTTTATAATAAATTCACTTTTGCCCACGTTAATAAAAAAATCATTAAAAATATCACCAATAGTTTTAGTGTCCGACACACTTTTTCCGTCTTTGTTTATTTGTAAATGATTGCCCTCGCTTACCCTTTTTTTGTTACCCGTGTGTTCGTTTATTATATTCCAGATCGTTTTTATTTTACATTTTGAATTACTTATTGCCTTTTTTATATGAATTTGTTTCGCAACTATTAAGGATTTGTTAAGTATACCTTTATAAATATGGCAGTATTTTTTAAATTGTGCTGAATTGCTATCATTGTGGCGACGCATTCGTAAAAGTAGAGATCTCTTTTTCCTACATGATATTCGTAGTCCTTCTGAAAGCCATTTATTGGGCTTTCTTGCTAATTTAAACTTTTTAATAGGAAAATGTTTATTAATTAGTGAGTTTAAACACGTATAAAATATTTGAAGCTTAGCTTCACAGTTGGTTTCTGCATATATATTATCCCAGTTCATATTATGTAGGCTCTCTCTAAATCTAGTATTAGCTGCAGTCGAGAAATTTCTTTTTACAATGTGGTTTGGGGATTCAGCTCTTTCTTTAATATATTCATTTAGTTTTATCTCTTGCGCGTCATGATCCGAAAAGTAGCAAGGTATGACATGTGAATGCCAAAAATCACCTATATCTGTAATCATGTTATCAACTATTGTTCCTGATGCCGCTCTAGTAGCTTGGTGAATGGTCGGTCTCAGATTATGTTCCAGCAATGGGTGGTGGGGTTTGAGCTCGAGAAAAGTCTGAAACTCTTTAAATTGATCCATTCTTTTAGGACTACCTTTTAAATAGTTATAGACATCTTTAGAAAGATCTTCTGGCGCTCTAGGCAACTTCAGGCAAGCATTTGATGCTACTAGGTGGACAGAGTGGCATATGCATTTCATGACAAATAAATGCGGTATGTCTTCTTTGAGTTTACTTGCAAGTGAATTATTTCTACCCATCATTACGTTTGCGCCATCAGCAGCGAACCCGATCATATTGTCCTTGTATGGAATGTTAAGCTGTGTCATTCTGTTGGTTATGATCTCATATAGCTTTTGTGCAGTCCCATCTGATCCTATTTCAAATAAGTCAAAGAAGTAATCTTCAACCTGCAAAAAATGACAGTAAACATTAAAAAAAATAAAAAAAAAATAGCATTCATTTAAACATTATAAACTAGCTAGACCAGTACCTGGTTAATATTTCGACGGAATCTTACAATAACCGCTAAATGTTTTTTCGAGCCCTTATCTGTGCTTTCGTCGACAATTAACGAAAATTTTGTATTTTTCATTTCTTCAACTATAGTTTCATGGTCTGTTTTTCCCAAAACATCAGTGATAATGTGTGTCGTCTTTGTTCTACCGCAGGTTATACTTTTTGCAACTTCTGAATCTGGACACACAGATTTAATCAAATTTGGAAGATGTTGAGTGATAAATTGTGTTCAACGACAAAACTGGACAGTCTTATTTCTCCCTCCTTTGCAAGTTTTTCTGTAGAAGTCTGGGCTTTAAAACTAGGCATTTCTTGCAAACTTCTTTGGCCTCGCAGTTTTGCTTTGTTTTTTTCATGTTTTGCCGTTTTGCTGTGCCTCAGAATGTCAGATTTACCACCCTTTGCGATGTTCAAAACGAATGTACATATGGTGCAAAATGCATAGTCATTTCCTAAAAAATAAAGAAAAAATACCATTAAACATATTTAGGGTCTTGAAGCAGGCAACACTAGGGCAACACTTTATTGAATGAAAATTAAATCAATAGCTAAAGAAAACTGCAAATCTAGGTGTAGCAAATTAAAAAGGCTATTTTTATTCATAAAACAATCACCTATGCAAAAAACTTACCTTTAGAACTCTTTTTCAGCCAGTTTTTAAAATTGTCTTCTCTTTCCCAGTCTTTATTATAAAATGAAGAATACTTTCTTTTCTTCGGCGGAGTATTTTCCACCGTATCTTCTTGAGAATCAGTATCAGACATATTCAAAGTAATTAATTAATAATAGCAGTTTAATAATTAGAACTATGCAATGCAAACAAAACTTGGCGTGGCGCCTGTTCGTTTAGTAGATGCAAAAGCAAAACTTGCTAAATTTAAATTTAGTCTATGACATATCAAATAGCACAGCAATGTACCTATTCAATTTAGTCGCCTAAACTTGCGTATCGTAGGCGAATGGCTGCGGTTCTTTCCCTGCGCGTCCGTACACGATGACAACATGTCTAACGCATGTGTTAGAAACGTACACATATAGCATCTGCGGACACATCTTTATGAATAAACACAACTCGTATACGTTCCTTTTTACGTATGCATACTTTTTGTATTGAAAATATTCCTAAATCTTAAAAATCAGAAGATTTAATAATAAAATCAGTAGATCAGGAGAACATCGGAAAATAAGGAAATCTCCTGGAAAATCAGGAGATCTGGCAACGCTGCATGGTCATTTATTACATATACTACCACAGGGCAGTGTGTGTATATCAATGATCTCCCTAAAACTGTCAATGTTCCCATAGTGATGTTAGCTGATGATAGCACGGCTATATACACTGGAAATGACATCAATACTTTTGAATCAGATATTAATAATTCTTTAGAATACATTATCAATTGGCACAACTTTAATAAACTTCAGATAAATCTAGGAAAAACTAAAATTATGAACTTTAAATAGAAACAGAACAAAATAGAGCTAAATCTCCATGTAAGATAGTGTAATACTATAATCGATGAAACAGAAGCTACCAAATTTTTGGGTATCTATATTGATAAAAATTTAAGTTGATCCAAACAAATAGACCATATATGCAAAAAGTTGAATTCCTCTGCATATGCGTTGTATATGCTCCGAATAGTTGCAAGTATTGATACAGTCATTACTGCATATCGTGGCTTCGTGGCATCTACTTTAGGGTATGAGGTTATTTTCTGGGGAAATGCAAATGAAAAGCTTCGGGTTTTTAAAACCCAGAAAAAATGTATTAGGGCTATGTTCTGTGCACAACTCGGGGATTCCTGTAAGCCGCATTATCTGAAACACAAGATATTATCATTTCCACCGGTTTATATTCTGGAAATGGTTAGTAAAATCTAAGGTTTTAATAAGGTAATTATAGATGTTTTATGAGGCAATATTTATAAAGTTTTGAACCTAGTGTGACTCGATAGCTTTGGATAGAGTGATAAAAATTCACAACCCTCTTTACCCCTCCACTTAACGCAGCCCCCCCTCTCGCCCTAAAATATGTCCCTGTTCACGGTTTTAATTTTTAGTTACGAGAAAATTGTTCAAGATAGAAATAATGCTTACTAAATTGTCTATAAATAAGGTTCAATATTTATTTTTTGATATAACGAATCGTCTCCAAGTTATCACTAGGCGCTTTACGCAAAAAGTTTACGACAGGCAAAATTTACCATTTCAAGCAAAGAATTTTAATTAACTATAGGAGTTACGAAAAAATCATCAAATGCTGAATTAACTGTCATATTATGTGCTACAAAAAATGGCTTCATTAATTTCTATAGGTATAATATTTCTCGAGATATTGTAATAAATCATTTTGGTAGGGAAATATTTATTTTGGTAAAAAAGACAGATAACTCTAAAAACAAAGTGAACATTTATTTTTCAACAGTCAGTTGTATAAGCAATAAATAATAATAATAATAATAAATTTCTTTATTTCAGGCCCCTAAGGGCCCATATCATAAATACCATAAAACTAGGGATACATATTAAAATCATTGTTTTTAACTAAGTAACGGCAAATAATCGGCAAAACTAACACTTCTAGCCCTTTGTCGGGATTTTATTCTGTATCGCTTCCCGAAAGCGTTGAAATACGATACCCTTAGGCCAGAACTAAGCACTGAGGAAAACACGAGCATAAGCTGCTGATACACGAAGTTTGAAAGACTAAAAATCTTTTTGCCTTTCAGACTGGAGTGCAACGATCTGTACATTCATGTTTGCCCCAGTACGACCTGCACCCATTTTCTTAATATGACGGATTAGATCGTCTAGCGTCACACTGGTGTGCACTCTGGAGAGGTATATCTGTACTTTGGGCTCTGCAGCCTTCAGGTCGGATGAAGCTGCAGGGGCGGTGCCGCGCTTGTTGCGATTCTGACGAAGACGCTTCCTGTACTCGACGAGGGTGAAGCCATCCTTAAAAGTTCTGGTATATTATACATACATATACTCACCCCTGTCTCTCAGAGGGGTAGGCGGAGTGACAGACGTGGGTATATGTATGTACCTAATGTATAATGTGCCAGAATTTTTATTATTTGTTACATTACTTGTAAAAAAAAATACTTCCGTAAAATTTTCTGATAAATGTCGCCAATTTACTACGATATTTGTACTTAATGAAGCATAATTACAGTTAAAAGTTCATGTCACAAAGACTTACGATCCTTAAACAATCGTAATTTTGCTATTATATTGATGATTTATTCATTTAATTAGACCGTAAAACATAATTACATCACTCCAAATTCCAACAAAATTACAATCCACAAAGACACTCGCAATTTGGTGAATGGCTCTTGAAAATAGACTAGACATTAAAAAATATTAAAGAAATAATCTTGTCCTGTTGCTCATGTTCATCTTCTTTGGTTTTATTGCTGCAACTCAGACCTCGACAACTAAGGCACATTGTGGTGCAACGCAGACCGAGCTTTATGCATCAACATTATCTTCCCATAGTCCTTGCGAGTGCATGTATTTAGATACAGTTTTGAAGCTGGAGCTGGGGCTTCTGTCGTCAATTGTGGATTTAAGTAATTGCCAACCCCACTCTTCTGGGTTTTGTACATTTCCCCTCCATGTCTGCAGTTTGTGAAAAACCCACCTGGAATGTTGGCGTACCGCAGCTGAAGTAGGTGGCAGCTTCGAAAGCAACCCAGCGCTACTTGCTTGTCCTGCAAGTTTTTAAATGACACATATCTTTGTTTAGACTTATCGCCAGTATATTGAATTTTCTCATGAGTGGCGTTTCTATTATGAAATATATCAGTAATGTCATGTAAGTCAGTCCTATTATTGAACAATTGGATGGCCTAGGGTTCAAAGACTATCGACAACAGCCTGTAGGAGTGGACGGACTTTATCGACGTGGCAACGTCGCGCATCTCGTGCGGCATCATCGTTTATACTGACCGACCCAATATTGCATGCGAATAGAAATAAAAATAATAACAATTACCTTATAAAAGGTAACCACGATCAATAGCCACTTTTTGTAAGATGCGCAAATCTGACTCACGCTTGACCGTTTTTTACGCTATAATAATAGACAATTAATTTAGTGTTGGATACTTTTCTTGTAGTTCCTACAAAAAACTCAAAATCTTAGCTCAAAATGGTAAAGTTTGCTTGACCTAAAATATTTCTGTAATGTGGCTGGAGTACTCTTACTGAGACGGTTGGTCCTATAAAAAAACCATTTGACCTTATTTGTAGTAAATTTAATAAGGATTATTTCTGTCATAGACAATTTTTTTGTAACTCTTAAAGATTTCTTTAAAAAATTAAAAAACCGTGATCTAAGACATATTTTAGGGCGAGGGGGGGGGGGATGCGTCAAGGGGATGGGTACGGAGGGTTGTGAATTTTGAAGACCCATTCCAAAGCTATCGAATCACACCAGTTTCAAAACTTTATAAATATTGCCGTATGCGCCATATTCCAGAATGACTTAATTATTTATTTGAATTCTACAATAGTAAAAGACACTACACTAAAGTATAGGTAAATAAAAGCCTTTCCTCGGAATACAGAACTATTTAAATCCAATATATTCAGTATGTCAACTAGCATTTATAATAAGCTTCCTCAATCTTTTAGGTAAATTGATAATATTGTCACATTTAAAAGAAAATTACAAGAATTCCTTTTAAAAATACATATTACCCTGTCGCGGATTTTTTAAATGATTTTATGTTTTGCTTTTTATATTTTTTTCCAATACATTACTTTTATGAATTGTATGTGATTTTGTACGCCAAACGGCAGAGCACATGGCACTCTTTGTATTGTTACATCTGTATTTTTACCTGTCTCAACAAATAAAACATTTTGATTTATTGATTTGATTGATTGATCTTCTTTTTCCATAATAATATAAATAAAATTCAGAATAACAAAATAAAAAGCAAATAGGCAGAAAATATATTTTCTATGGTCACAGTGTTGCCAGATCAAAATTTCAAAATCCAGGAAATATTTAAAAAAAAAAACAGGAGATTGATCGGGGAAATCAGGAGATCAATAAAAATCTACGTTTACTTGTTTAATCTTTACTGTACATCTTACTGTTTAATTTGGACGTCATTTTTTCGCTGACATTAAAATCAAAACAGTTGCTGTTCTTGATAATATTTTTTGTTCTCAACACGCCGGCTATAACTTTGGTGGATAATTTATTCCTCAGTTTAGTTTTCGTAAGATTTATTTGAGAAAACAACCTTTCCACTGTGGCGCTCGAGTGTGGTAAACACATCAGATTTAGAACGAATTCACTCAAGTTTGGGAACATCTTGCCATCGCCGTTTTCCATGTTGGAAACGATTTTCCAGAAGTTCTCAGCTGATTCGTTACGATTCGCTCTAATCTCTGTGTTTCTTAAAAGGCGCCATTCAGTATCCACTAATTGAACTATTTCTTGAGGCACAAGATTAGGAAAGAGAGCTATTATGTCAGCAATTGTTTTCACTTTGCGATCAATTACTACGCCAGGATCTATAAACTCCATCTTTTTCAATAGCGCCATCTCTCCTTCAAATGGAAAACGTTGTAGTAACTGTTTAATTGCTTCTATATAAAACTCCAGGCAACGCAACTTGAAGTGCTTGACACTTTCAGGGTCAATTGTCATTGTGGCTAAAGATGCCCCAACTTTCGCACCTAAATACCATTGTTCGATGGGCATATATTTCCGCGGATTCTTGTAATCAATATTTTTGTAATCATCTTGTGGAATAAATTCAACTTTAATGTAACATTCAAGAATGGTTTTAATAACGCATACAACTTTGTTATATATGCAGTGAATATTGGTGCTCTCTGACTGCATACATCTATTCAATATATTAAATATCTCTAACATGTATTCCATGAACTGTAAATAGAGCTTATTGATTGGATCCTCCAACATGACAGATATGTTTTCTGCAGCTTTAATTCGATCTGAAAATACAGCATCACGAAAGTATAATTTTAATGCATCATACTGCTCCAACATTCTTGATACGACAGCCTCCAACGATAGCCACCTTGTTTGTGACGGTTGCAGTGGGTCAGAATCAGAATCAGAATCGTTTATTTGCAAAATTACAAAGCCATACAAAGGTTCAGATTGTATTAAGGCATGCAAAAAATAATAATTATATATTCACTTAAAACTAACGATACAGTAGATGTAAATTGAATGACTTATCTTATTTAAAATACATTTGCAACTTAAATTTACATAATGACATTGATAAATTATAAAACAAGTAAATAAGAAATTATGTTACATTTAATACATAAATAATAGCATAAAGCAAGTCAAAATAATGAATAAAATGTCAAATAAAAAATTCATTTAAATTGTAGAATGGTCGTTCTAATAAAAAAGTCTTAAGTTTCCTAGAAAAAACATTAAAATTATCACAGTTTTTAATATCCTTATTAAGTGCATTATATATCTTTGGTCCAGTATAATTAAAATTTCTGTGAAACACTCCATAGTTCGGAGTAGGCAAAGCAAGTCTCTTATCATTTCTTAGAAGATGTGTCTGAATGTCTCTAACAAGGTTGTATTTGTGTTTACTCTTGAAAATTTTGATCGATATCATATAAATGTACAGATTGATTATAGTAAGAATTTTATGTTTAATAAAAAGAGGCTTGCAGTGTTCCAGATAGTGAGCCTTTTCAATAATTCTTAGTGCTTTCTTTTGCAAAATTAATATATCTTGAATATGATTTGAATTGCCCCAAGCTTCTATACCATACCTAATAATGCTTTCAAAATATGAATAATACATTAGTTTAAGGGTTTCTTGACTCACAATATTTCTCATACACTTGAGAGAATAGCAAGCGCTAGCTAGTTTCCTTTTTAAACTTTCAATTTGATTGTGCCACTTTAACTGTTCGTCTAATTCAACACCAAGAAAACGTATACATTTGGATTTTTCAATGGGTAGATTTAGTTTGCAGTCTGTACTGTTAGTGTGGCGCCTAAAAACAATGTAATTACTCTTACTGCAATTCATAGATAAACCATTAGCTTTAAACCACTCGTTTAAGTGAATCCATGTGATTTTGGCTGTTTTTTGAAGGTTATCAAATGTATTATCAGTCAATATGATGCTTGTGTCATCTGCGTATAAATATGTTGTTCCTTGATTTATATTGACAGGCAAGTCATTTATAAATATAAGAAACAACAAAGGTCCCAGGACTGATCCCTGCGGAACGCCATATTTGATTTTTCTTTCATCAGAGTCTATTTTATCTCGATTTCCTGAACCGCTATAAGCCCTAATCTGAACATATTGGGTACGATTTTGCAAGTATGACCGGATGAAGTTATAGATTTTACCTCTTATGCCGTAAAACTCTAGCTTGTTAAGCAGTACTTCATGACTGACACAGTCAAATGCCTTGCTTAGATCGCAGAAAAGGCCGATACACTTTTTCTTGTTGTTCAAATTGTCGGAAATTTCCTCCGCTAAGTCACAGATTGCTGATATAGTGTTAGAATTTTTTCTAAATCCATACTGTTGCTGGCAAAAGTATTTATTAACTTCAAAGTAATTTTGTATTCTATTTACAATAATCTTTTCGAATAGCTTAGCTAGTACTGACAGCAATGAGATTGGCCGATATTTCGAGACATCTTTAGTATCTCCTTTTTTGTGTACTGGAATAACTTTGGCTTTTTTAAGTGATTCTGGGAAAGTTTCCTGATCAAGGCAATGATTAAATATATGGCCAATAGGAATACAGAGAAGATCAATATTGGTCTTGATAATATTAGTACTGAGTTCATCTGGACCACATGAATTGCTATTTTTCAATGTTTTACTAAATTTAATTATTTCAATTTCATCTGTGGGTTTAAAATACATTGAATTTGAGTTTTTAATTTCAACGTTCTGGAGATATTTTTTATAATTGGAATTATTTTTGTGGTCAAATTCACTTTTGCCCACGTTAATAAAAAAATCATTAAAAATATCACCAATAGTTTTAGTGTCCGACACACTTTTTCCGTCTTTGTTTATTTGTAAATGATTGCCCTCGCTTACCCTTTTTTTGTTACCCGTGTGTTCGTTTATTATATTCCAGATCGTTTTTATTTTACATTTTGAATTACTTATTGCCTTTTTTATATGAATTTGTTTCGCAACTATTAAGGATTTGTTAAGTATACCTTTATAAATATGGCAGTATTTTTTAAATTGTGCTGAATTGCTATCATTGTGGCGACGCATTCGTAAAAGTAGAGATCTCTTTTTCCTACATGATATTCGTAGTCCTTTTGAAAGCCATTTATTGGGCTTTCTTGTTAATTTAAACTTTTTAATAGGAAAATGTTTATTAATTAGTGAGTTTAAACACGTATAAAATATTTGAAGCTTAGCTTCACAGTTGGTTTCTGCATATATATTATCCCAGTTCATATTATGTAGGCTCTCTCTAAATCTAGTATTAGCTGCAGTCGAGAAATTTCTTTTTACAATGTGGTTTGGGGATTCAGCTCTTTCTTTAATATATTCATTAGTTTTATCTCTTGCGCGTCATGATCCGAAAAGTAGCAAGGTATGACATGTGAATGCCAAAAAATCACCTATATCTGTAATTATGTTATCAACTATTGTTCCTGATGCCGCTCTAGTAGCTTGGTGAATGGTCGGTCTCAGATTATGTTCCAGCAATGGGTGGTGGGGTTTGAGCTCGAGAAAAGTCTGAAACTCTTTAAATTGATCCATTCTTTTAGGACTACCTTTTAAATAGTTATAGACATCTTTAGAAAGATATTCTGGCGCTCTAGGCAACTTCAGGCAAGCATTTGATGCTACTAGGGGGACAGAGTGGCATATGCATTTCATGACAAATAAATGCGGTATGTCTTCTTTGAGTTTACTTGCAAGTGAATTATTTCTACCCATCATTACGTTTGCGGCCATCAGCAGCGAACCCGATCATAATTGTCCTTGTATGGAATGTTAAGCTGTGTCATTCTGTTGGTTATGATCTCATATAGCTTTTGTGCAGTCCCATCTGATCCTATTTTCAAATAAGTCAAAGAAGTAATCTTCAACCTGCAAAAAATGACAGTAAACATTAAAAAAAATAAAAAATAAATAGCATTCATTTAACATTATAAACTAGCTAGACCAGTACCTGGTTAATATTTCGACGGAATCTTACAATAACCGCTAAATGTTTTTTCGAGCCCTTATCTGTGCTTTTCGTCGACAATTAACGAAAATTTTGTATTTTTCATTTCTTCAACTATAGTTTCATGGTCTGGTTTTTCCCAAAACATCAGTGATAATGTGTGTCGTCTTGGTTCTACCGCAGGTTATACTTTTTGCAACTTCTGAATCTGGACACACAGATTTATCAAATTTGGAAGATGTTCCATTATGTTGAGTGATAAATTGTGTTCAACGACAAAACTGGACAGTCTTATTTCTCCCTCCTTTGCAAGTTTTTCTGTAGAAGTCTGGGCTTTAAAACTAGGCATTTCTTGCAAACTTCTTTGCCTCGCAGTTTTGCTTTGTTTTTTTCATGTTTTGCCGTTTTGCTGTGCCTCAGAATGTCAGATTTACCACCCTTTGCGATGTTCAAAACGAATGTACATATGGTGCAAATGCATAGTCATTTCCTAAAAAATAAAGAAAAAATACCATTAAACATATTTAGGGTCTTGAAGCAGGCAACACTAGGGCAACCACTTTATTGAATGAAAATTAAATCAATAGCTAAAGAAAACTGCAAATCTAGGTGTAGCAATTAAAAAGGCTATTTTTATTCATAAAACAATCACCTATGCAAAAAACTTACCTTTAGAACTCTTTTTCAGCAGTTTTATAAAATTGTCTTCTCTTTCCCAGTCTTTATTATAAAATGAAGAATACTTTCTTTTCTTCGGCGGAGTATTTTCCACCGTATCTTCTGAGAATCAGTATCAGACATATTCAAAGTAATTAATTAATAATAGCAGTTTAATAATTAGAACTATGCAATGCAAACAAAACTTGGCGTGGCGCCTGTTCGTTTAGTAGATGCAAAAGCAAAACTTGCTAAATTTAAATTTAGTCTATGACATATCAAATAGCACAGCAATGTACCTATTCAATTTAGTCGCCTAAACTTGCGTATCGTAGGCGAATGGCTGCGGTTCTTTCCCTGCGCGTCCGTACACGATGACAACATGTCTAACGCATGTGTTAGAAACGTACACATATAGCATCTGCGGACACATCTTTCCGATGTGTAGTGGAGGCATTACTGTTATGAATAAACACAACTCGTATACGTTCCTTTTTACGTATGCATACTTTTTGTATTGAAAATATTCCTAAATCTTAAAAATCAGAAGATTTAATAATAAAATCAGTAGATCAGGAGAACATCGGAAAATAAGGAAATCTCCTGGAAAATCAGGAGATCTGGCAACGCTGCATGGTCATTTATTACATATACTACCACAGGGCAGTGTGTGTATATCAATGATCTCCCTAAAACTGTCAATGTTCCCATAGTGATGTTAGCTGATGATAGCACGGCTATATACACTGGAAATGACATCAATACTTTTGAATCAGATATTAATAATTCTTTAGAATACATTATCAATTGGCACAACTTTAATAAACTTCAGATAAATCTAGGAAAAACTAAAATTATGAACTTTAAATAGAAACAGAACAAAATAGAGCTACATCTCCATGTAAGATAGGTGTAATACTATAATCGATGAAACAGAAGCTACCAAATTTTTGGGTATCTATATTGATAAAAATTTAAGTTGATCCAAACAAATAGACCATATATGCACCAAAAGTTGAATTCCTCTGCATATGCGTTGTATATGCTCGTATAGTTGCAAGTATTGATACTGTCAATTACTGCATATCGTGGCTTCGTGGACATCTACTTTAGGGTATGAGGTTATTTTCTGGGGAAATGCAAATGAAAAGCTTCGGGTTTTTAAAACCCAGAAAAAATGTATTAGGGCTATGTTCTGTGCACAACTCGGGGATTCCTGTAAGCCGCATTATCTGAAACACAAGATATTATCATTTCCACCGGTTTATATCTGGAAATGGTTAGTAAAATCTAAGGTTTTAATAAGGTAATTATAGATGTTTTATGAGGCAATATTTATAAAGTTTTGAACCTAGTGTGACTCGATAGCTTTGGATAGAGTGATAAAAATTCACAACCCTCTTTACCCCTCCACTTAACGCAGCCCCCCCTCTCGCCCTAAAATATGTCCCTGTTCACGGTTTTAATTTTTAGTTACGAGAAAATTGTTCAAGATAGAAATAATGCTTACTAAATTGTCTATAAATAAGGTTCAATATTTATTTTTTGATATAACGAATCGTCTCCAAGTTATCACTAGGCGCTTTACGCAAAAAGTTTACGACAGGCAAAATTTACCATTTCAAGCAAAGAATTTTAATTAACTATAGGAGTTACGAAAAAATCATCAAATGCTGAATTAACTGTCATATTATGTGCTACAAAAAATGGCTTCATTAATTTCTATAGGTATAATATTTCTCGAGATATTGTAATAAATCATTTTGGTAGGGAAAATATTTATTTTGGTAAAAAAGACAGATAACTCTAAAAACAAAGTGAACATTTATTTTTCAACAGTCAGTTGTATAAGCAATAAATAATAATAATAATAATAAATTTCTTTATTTCAGGCCCCTAAGGGCCCATATCATAATACCATAAAACTAGGGATACATATTAAAATCATTGTTTTTAACTAAGTAACGGCAAATAATCGGCAAAACTAACACTTCTAGCCCTTTGTCGGGATTTTATTCTGTATCGCTTCCCGAAAGCGTTGAAATACGATACCCTTAGGCCAGAACTAAGCACTGAGGAAAACACGAGCATAAGCTGCTGATACACGAAGTTTGAAAGACTAAAATCTTTTTGCCTTTCAGACTGGAGTGCAACGATCTGTACATTCATGTTTGCCCCAGTACGACCTGCACCCATTTTCTTAATATGACGGATTAGATCGTCTAGCGTCACACTGGTGTGCACTCTGGAGAGGTATATCTGTACTTTGGGCTCTGCAGCCTTCAGGTCGGATGAAGCTGCAGGGGCGGTGCCGCGCTTGTTGCGATTCTGACGAAGACGCTTCCTGTACTCGACGAGGGTGAAGCCATCCTTAAAAGTTCTGGTATATTATACATACATATACTCACCCCTGTCTCTCAGAGGGGTAGGCGGAGTGACAGACGTGGGTATATGTATGTACCTAATGTATAATGTGCCAGAATTTTTATTATTTGTTTACATTACTTGTAAAAAAAATACTTCCGTAAAATTTTCTGATTAATGTCGCCAATTTACTACGATATTTGTACTTAATGAAGCATAATTACAGTTAAAAGTTCATGTCACCAAAGACTTACGATCCTTAAACAATCGTAATTTTGCTATTATATTGATGATTTATTCATTTAATTAGACCGTAAAACATAATTACATCACTCCAAATTCCAACAAAATTACAATCCACAAAGACACTCGCAATTTGGTGAATGGCTCTTGAAAATAGACTAGACATTAAAAAATATTAAAGAAATAATCTTGTCCTGTTGCTCATGTTCATCTTCTTTGGTTTTATTGCTGCAACTCAGACCTCGACAAACTAAGGCACATTGTGGTGCAACGCAGACCGAGCTTTATGCATCAACATTATCTTCCCATAGTCCTTGCGAGTGCATGTATTTAGATACAGTTTTGAAGCTGGAGCTGGGGCTTCTGTCGTCAATTGTGGATTTAAGCAATTGCCAACCCCACTCTTCTGGGTTTGTACATTTCCCCTCCATGTCTGCAGTTGTGAAAAACCCACCTGGAATGTTGGCGTACCGCAGCTGAAGTAGGTGGCAGCTTCGAAAGCAACCCAGCGCTACTTGCTTGTCCTGCAAGTTTTTAAATGACACATATCTTTGTTTAGACTTATCGCCAGTATATTGAATTTTCTCATGAGTGGCGTTTCTATTATGAAATATATCAGTAATGTCATGTAAGTCAGTCCTATTATTGAACAATTGGATGGCCTAGGGTTCAAAGACTATCGACAACAGCCTGTAGGAGTGGACGGACTTTATCGACGTGGCAACGTCGCGCATCTCGTGCGGCATCATCGTTTATACTGACCGACCCAATATTGCATGCGAATAGAAATAAAAATAATAACAATTACCTTATAAAAGGTAACCACGATCAATAGCCACTTTTTGTAAGATGCGCAAATCTGACTCACGCTTGACCGTTTTTTACGCTATAATAATAGACAATTAATTTAGTGTTGGATACTTTTCTTGTAGTTCCTACAAAAAACTCAAAATCTTAGCTCAAAATGGTAAAGTTTGCTTGACCTAAAATATTTCTGTAATGTGGCTGGAGTACTCTTACTGAGACGGTTGGTCCTATAAAAAAAACCATTTGACCTTATTTGTAGTAAATTTAATAAGGATTATTTCTGTCATAGACAATTTTTTGTAACTCTTAAAGATTTCTTTAAAAAATTAAAAAACCGTGATCTAAGACATATTTTAGGGCGAGGGGGGGGGGATGCGTCAAGGGGATGGGTACGGAGGGTTGTGAATTTTGAAGACCCATTCCAAAGCTATCGAATCACACCAGTTTCAAAACTTTATAAATATTGCCGTATGCGCCATATTCCAGAATGACTTAATTATTTATTTGAATTCTACAATAGTAAAAGACACTACACTAAAGTATAGGTAAATAAAAGCCTTTCCTCGGAATACAGAACTATTTAAATCCAATATATTCAGTATGTCAACTAGCATTTATAATAAGCTTCCTCAATCTTTTAGGTAAATTGATAATATTGTCACATTTAAAAGAAAATTACAAGAATTCCTTTTAAAAATACATATTACCCCTGTCGCGGATTTTTTAAATGATTTTATGTTTTGCTTTTTATATTTTTTTCCAATACATTACTTTTATGAATTGTATGTGATTTTGTACGCCAAACGGCAGAGCACATGGCACTCTTTGTATTGTTACATCTGTATTTTTACCTGTCTCAACAAATAAAACATTTTGATTTATTGATTTGATTGATTGATCTTCTTTTTCCATAATAATATAAATAAAATTCAGAATAACAAAATAAAAAGCAAATAGGCAGAAAATATATTTTCCATGGTCACAGTGTTGCCAGATCAAAATTTCAAAATCCAGGAAATATTTAAAAAAAAAACAGGAGATTGATCGGGAAAATCAGGAGATCAATAAAAATCTACGTTTACTTGTTTAATCTTTACTGTACATCTTACTGTTTAATTTGGACGTCATTTTTTCGCTGACATTAAAATCAAAACAGTTGCTGTTCTTGATAATATTTTTTGTTCTCAACACGCCGGCTATAACTTTGGTGGATAATTTATTCCTCAGTTTAGTTTTCGTAAGATTTATTTGAGAAAACAACCTTTCCACTGTGGCGCTCGAGTGTGGTAAACACATCAGATTTAGAACGAATTCACTCAAGTTTGGGAACATCTTGCCATCGCCGTTTTCCATGTTGGAAACGATTTTCCAGAGTTCTCAGCTGATTCGTTACGATTCGCTCTAATCTCTGTGTTTCTTAAAAAGGCGCCATTCAGTATCCACTAATTGAACTATTTCTTGAGGCACAAGATTAGGAAAGACAGCTATTATGTCAGCAATTGTTTTCACTTTGCGATCAATTACTACGCCAGGATCTATAAACTCCATCTTTTTCAATAGCGCCATCTCTCCTTCAAATGGAAAACGTTGTAGTAACTGTTTAATTGCTTCTATATAAAACTCCAGGCAACGCAACTTGAAGTGCTTGACACTTTCAGGGTCAATTGTCATTGTGGCTAAAGATGCCCCAACTTTCGCACCCAAATACCATTGTTCGATGGGCATATATTTCCGCGGATTCTTGTAATCAATATTTTTGTAATCATCTTGTGGAATAAATTCATCTTTAATGTAACATTCAAGAATGGTTTTAATAACGCATACAACTTTGTTATATATGCAGTGAATATTGGTGCTCTCTGACTGCATACATCTATTCAATATATTAAATATCTCTAACATGTATTCCATGAACTGTAAATAGAGCTTATTGATTGGATCCTCCAACATGACAGATATGTTTTCTGCAGCTTTAATTCGATCTGAAAATACAGCATCACGAAAGTATAATTTTAATGCATCATACTGCTCCAACATTCTTGATACGACAGCCTCCAACGATAGCCACCTTGTTTGTGACGGTTGCAGTGGGTCAGAATCAGAATCAGAATCGTTTATTTGCAAAATTACAAAGCCATACAAAGGTTCAGATTGTATTAAGGCAATGCAAAAAATAATAATTATATATTCACTTGAAACTAACGATACAGTAGATGTAAATTGAATGACTTATCTTATTTAAAATACATTTGCAACTTAAATTTACATAATGACATTGATAAATTATAAAACAAGTAAATAAGAAATTATGTTACATTTAATACATAAATAATAGCATAAAGCAAGTCAAAATAATGAATAAAATGTCAAATAAAAAATTCATTTAAATTGTAGAATGGTCGTTCTAATAAAAAAGTCTTAAGTTTCCTAGAAAAAACATTAAAATTATCACAGTTTTTAATATCCTTATTAAGTGCATTATATATCTTTGGTCCAGTATAATTAAAATTTCTGTGAAACACTCCATAGTTCGGAGTAGGCAAAGCAAGTCTCTTATCATTTCTTAGAAGATGTGTCTGAATGTCTCTAACAAGGTTGTATTTGTGTTTACTCTTGAAAATTTTGATCGATATCATATAAATGTACAGATTGATTATAGTAAGAATTTTATGTTTAATAAAAAGAGGCTTGCAGTGTTCCAGATAGTGAGCCTTTTCAATAATTCTTAGTGCTTTCTTTTGCAAAATTAATATATCTTGAATATGATTTGAATTGCCCCAAGCTTCTATACCATACCTAATAATGCTTTCAAAATATGAATAATACATTAGTTTAAGGGTTTCTTGACTCACAATATTTCTCATACACTTGAGAGAATAGCAAGCGCTAGCTAGTTTCCTTTTTAAACTTTCAATTTGATTGTGCCACTTTAACTGTTCGTCTAATTCAACACCAAGAAAACGTATACATTTGGATTTTTCAATGGGTAGATTTAGTTTGCAGTCTGTACTGTTAGTGTGGCGCCTAAAAACAATGTAATTACTCTTACTGCAATTCATAGATAAACCATTAGCTTTAAACCACTCGTTTAAGTGAATCCATGTGATTTTGGCTGTTTTTTGAAGGTTATCAAATGTATTATCAGTCAATATGATGCTTGTGTCATCTGCGTATAAATATGTTGTTCCTTGATTTATATTGACAGGCAAGTCATTTATAAATATAAGAAACAACAAAGGTCCCAGGACTGATCCCTGCGGAACGCCATATTTGATTTTTCTTTCATCAGAGTCTATTTTATCTCGATTTCCTGAACCGCTATAAGCCCTAATCTGAACATATTGGGTACGATTTTGCAAGTATGACCGGATGAAGTTATAGATTTTACCTCTTATGCCGTAAAACTCTAGCTTGTTAAGCAGTACTTCATGACTGACACAGTCAAATGCCTTGCTTAGATCGCAGAAAACGCCGATACACTTTTTCTTGTTGTTCAAATTGTCGGAAATTTCCTCCGCTAAGTCACAGATTGCTGATATAGTGTTAGATTTTTTTCTAAATCCATACTGTTGCTGGCAAAAGTATTTATTAACTTCAAAGTAATTTTGTATTCTATTTACAATAATCTTTTCGAATAGCTTAGCTAGTACTGACAGCAATGAGATTGGCCGATATTTCGAGACATCTTTAGTATCTCCTTTTTTGTGTACTGGAATAACTTTGGCTTTTTTAAGTGATTCTGGGAAAGTTTCCTGATCAAGGCAATGATTAAATATATGGCCAATAGGAATACAGAGAAGATCAATATTGGTCTTGATAATATTAGTACTGAGTTCATCTGGACCACATGAATTGCTATTTTTCAATGTTTTACTAAATTTAATTATTTCAATTTCATCTGTGGGTTTAAAATACATTGAATTTGAGTTTTTAATTTCAACGTTCTGGAGATATTTTTTATAATAAATTCACTTTTGCCCACGTTAATAAAAAAATCATTAAAAATATCACCAATAGTTTTAGTGTCCGACACACTTTTTCCGTCTTTGTTTATTTGTAAATGATTGCCCTCGCTTACCCTTTTTTTGTTACCCGTGTGTTCGTTTATTATATTCCAGATCGTTTTTATTTTACATTTTGAATTACTTATTGCCTTTTTTATATGAATTTGTTTCGCAACTATTAAGGATTTGTTAAGTATACCTTTATAAATATGGCAGTATTTTTTAAATTGTGCTGAATTGCTATCATTGTGGCGACGCATTCGTAAAAGTAGAGATCTCTTTTTCCTACATGATATTCGTAGTCCTTCTGAAAGCCATTTATTGGGCTTTCTTGCTAATTTAAACTTTTTAATAGGAAAATGTTTATTAATTAGTGAGTTTAAACACGTATAAAATATTTGAAGCTTAGCTTCACAGTTGGTTTCTGCATATATATTATCCCAGTTCATATTATGTAGGCTCTCTCTAAATCTAGTATTAGCTGCAGTCGAGAAATTTCTTTTTACAATGTGGTTTGGGGATTCAGCTCTTTCTTTAATATATTCATTTAGTTTTATCTCTTGCGCGTCATGATCCGAAAAGTAGCAAGGTATGACATGTGAATGCCAAAAATCACCTATATCTGTAATTATGTTATCAACTATTGTTCCTGATGCCGCTCTAGTAGCTTGGTGAATGGTCGGTCTCAGATTATGTTCCAGCAATGGGTGGTGGGGTTTGAGCTCGAGAAAAGTCTGAAACTCTTTAAATTGATCCATTCTTTTAGGACTACCTTTTAAATAGTTATAGACATCTTTAGAAAGATCTTCTGGCGCTCTAGGCAACTTCAGGCAAGCATTTGATGCTACTAGGTGGACAGAGTGGCATATGCATTTCATGACAAATAAATGCGGTATGTCTTCTTTGAGTTTACTTGCAAGTGAATTATTTCTACCCATCATTACGTTTGCGCCATCAGCAGCGAACCCGATCATATTGTCCTTGTATGGAATGTTAAGCTGTGTCATTCTGTTGGTTATGATCTCATATAGCTTTTGTGCAGTCCCATCTGATCCTATTTCAAATAAGTCAAAGAAGTAATCTTCAACCTGCAAAAAATGACAGTAAACATTAAAAAAAATAAAAAATAAATAGCATTCATTTAAACATTATAAACTAGCTAGACCAGTACCTGGTTAATATTTCGACGGAATCTTACAATAACCGCTAAATGTTTTTTCGAGCCCTTATCTGTGCTTTCGTCGACAATTAACGAAAATTTTGTATTTTTCATTTCTTCAACTATAGTTTCATGGTCTGTTTTTCCCAAAACATCAGTGATAATGTGTGTCGTCTTTGTTCTACCGCAGGTTATACTTTTTGCAACTTCTGAATCTGGACACACAGATTTAATCAAATTTGGAAGATGTTCCATTATGTTGAGTGATGAATTGTGTTCAACGACAAAACTGGACAGTCTTATTTCTCCCTCCTTTGCAAGTTTTTCTGTAGAAGTCTGGGCTTTAAAACTAGGCATTTCTTGCAAACTTCTTTGGCCTCGCAGTTTTGCTTTGTTTTTTTCATGTTTTGCCGTTTTGCTGTGCCTCAGAATGTCAGATTTACCACCCTTTGCGATGTTCAAATCGACTGTACATATGGTGCAAAATGCATAGTCATTTCCTAAAAAATAAAGAAAAAATACCATTAAACATATTTAGGGTCTTGAAGCAGGCAACACTAGGGCAACACTTTATTGAATGAAAATTAAATCAATAGCTAAAGAAAACTGCAAATCTAGGTGTAGCAAATTAAAAAGGCTATTTTTATTCATAAAACAATCACCTATGCAAAAAACTTACCTTTAGAACTCTTTTTCAGCCAGTTTTTAAAATTGTCTTCTCTTTCCCAGTCTTTATTATAAAATGAAGAATACTTTCTTTTCTTCGGCGGAGTATTTTCCACCGTATCTTCTTGAGAATCAGTATCAGACATATTCAAAGTAATTAATTAATAATAGCAGTTTAATAATTAGAACTATGCAATGCAAACAAAACTTGGCGTGGCGCCTGTTCGTTTAGTAGATGCAAAAGCAAAACTTGCTAAATTTAAATTTAGTCTATGACATATCAAATAGCACAGCAATGTACCTATTCAATTTAGTCGCCTAAACTTGCGTATCGTAGGCGAATGGCTGCGGTTCTTTCCCTGCGCGTCCGTACACGATGACAACATGTCTAACGCATGTGTTAGAAACGTACACATATAGCATCTGCGGACACATCTTTCCGATGTGTAGTGGAGGCATTACTGTTATGAATAAACACAACTCGTATACGTTCCTTTTTACGTATGCATACTTTTTGTATTGAAAATATTCCTAAATCTTAAAAATCAGAAGATTTAATAATAAAATCAGTAGATCAGGAGAACATCGGAAAATAAGGAAATCTCCTGGAAAATCAGGAGATCTGGCAACGCTGCATGGTCATTTATTACATATACTACCACAGGGCAGTGTGTGTATATCAATGATCTCCCTAAAACTGTCAATGTTCCCATAGTGATGTTAGCTGATGATAGCACGGCTATATACACTGGAAATGACATCAATACTTTTGAATCAGATATTAATAATTCTTTAGAATACATTATCAATTGGCACAACTTTAATAAACTTCAGATAAATCTAGGAAAAACTAAAATTATGAACTTTAAATAGAAACAGAACAAAATAGAGCTAAATCTCCATGTAAGATAGTGTAATACTATAATCGATGAAACAGAAGCTACCAAATTTTTGGGTATCTATATTGATAAAAATTTAAGTTGATCCAAACAAATAGACCATATATGCAAAAAGTTGAATTCCTCTGCATATGCGTTGTATATGCTCCGAATAGTTGCAAGTATTGATACAGTCATTACTGCATATCGTGGCTTCGTGGCATCTACTTTAGGGTATGAGGTTATTTTCTGGGGAAATGCAAATGAAAAGCTTCGGGTTTTTAAAACCCAGAAAAAATGTATTAGGGCTATGTTCTGTGCACAACTCAGGGATTCCTGTAAGCCGCATTATCTGAAACACAAGATATTATCATTTCCACCGGATTATATTCTGGAAATGGTTAGTAAAATCTAAGGTGGTAATTATAGATGTTTTATGAGGCAATATTTATAAAGTTTTGAACCTAGTGTGACTCGATAGCTTTGGATAGAGTGATAAAAATTCACAACCCTCTTTACCCCTCCACTTAACGCAGCCCCCCCTCTCGCCCTAAAATATGTCCCTGTTCACGGTTTTAATTTTTAGTTACGAGAAAATTGTTCAAGATAGAAATAATGCTTACTAAATTGTCTATAAATAAGGTTCAATATTTATTTTTTGATATAACGAATCGTCTCCAAGTTATCACTAGGCGCTTTACGCAAAAAGTTTACGACAGGCAAAATTTACCATTTCAAGCAAAGAATTTTAATTAACTATAGGAGTTACGAAAAAATCATCAAATGCTGAATTAACTGTCATATTATGTGCTACAAAAAATGGCTTCATTAATTTCTATAGGTATAATATTTCTCGAGATATTGTAATAAATCATTTTGGTAGGGAAATATTTATTTTGGTAAAAAAGACAGATAACTCTAAAAACAAAGTGAACATTTATTTTTCAACAGTCAGTTGTATAAGCAATAAATAATAATAATAATAATAAATTTCTTTATTTCAGGCCCCTAAGGGCCCATATCATAAATACCATAAAACTAGGGATACATATTAAAATCATTGTTTTTAACTAAGTAACGGCAAATAATCGGCAAAACTAACACTTCTAGCCCTTTGTCGGGATTTTATTCTGTATCGCTTCCCGAAAGCGTTGAAATACGATACCCTTAGGCCAGAACTAAGCACTGAGGAAAACACGAGCATAAGCTGCTGATACACGAAGTTTGAAAGACTAAAAATCTTTTTGCCTTTCAGACTGGAGTGCAACGATCTGTACATTCATGTTTGCCCCAGTACGACCTGCACCCATTTTCTTAATATGACGGATTAGATCGTCTAGCGTCACACTGGTGTGCACTCTGGAGAGGTATATCTGTACTTTGGGCTCTGCAGCCTTCAGGTCGGATGAAGCTGCAGGGGCGGTGCCGCGCTTGTTGCGATTCTGACGAAGACGCTTCCTGTACTCGACGAGGGTGAAGCCATCCTTAAAAGTTCTGGTATATTATACATACATATACTCACCCCTGTCTCTCAGAGGGGTAGGCGGAGTGACAGACGTGGGTATATGTATGTACCTAATGTATAATGTGCCAGAATTTTTATTATTTGTTACATTACTTGTAAAAAAAATACTTCCGTAAAATTTTCTGATTAATGTCGCCAATTTACTACGATATTTGTACTTAATGAAGCATAATTACAGTTAAAAGTTCATGTCACAAAGACTTACGATCCTTAAACAATCGTAATTTTGCTATTATATTGATGATTTATTCATTTAATTAGACCGTAAAACATAATTACATCACTCCAAATTCCAACAAAATTACAATCCACAAAGACACTCGCAATTTGGTGAATGGCTCTTGAAAATAGACTAGACATTAAAAAATATTAAAGAAATAATCTTGTCCTGTTGCTCATGTTCATCTTCTTTGGTTTTATTGCTGCAACTCAGACCTCGACAACTAAGGCACATTGTGGTGCAACGCAGACCGAGCTTTATGCATCAACATTATCTTCCCATAGTCCTTGCGAGTGCATGTATTTAGATACAGTTTTGAAGCTGGAGCTGGGGCTTCTGTCGTCAATTGTGGATTTAAGCAATTGCCAACCCCACTCTTCTGGGTTTTGTACATTTCCCCTCCATGTCTGCAGTTTGTGAAAAACCCACCTGGAATGTTGGCGTACCGCAGCTGAAGTAGGTGGCAGCTTCGAAAGCAACCCAGCGCTACTTGCTTGTCCTGCAAGTTTTTAAATGACACATATCTTTGTTTAGACTTATCGCCAGTATATTGAATTTTCTCATGAGTGGCGTTTCTATTATGAAATATATCAGTAATGTCATGTAAGTCAGTCCTATTATTGAACAATTGGATGGCCTAGGGTTCAAAGACTATCGACAACAGCCTGTAGGAGTGGACGGACTTTATCGACGTGGCAACGTCGCGCATCTCGTGCGGCATCATCGTTTATACTGACCGACCCAATATTGCATGCGAATAGAAATAAAAATAATAACAATTACCTTATAAAAGGTAACCACGATCAATAGCCACTTTTTGTAAGATGCGCAAATCTGACTCACGCTTGACCGTTTTTTACGCTATAATAATAGACAATTAATTTAGTGTTGGATACTTTTCTTGTAGTTCCTACAAAAAACTCAAAATCTTAGCTCAAAATGGTAAAGTTTGCTTGACCTAAAATATTTCTGTAATGTGGCTGGAGTACTCTTACTGAGACGGTTGGTCCTATAAAAAAACCATTTGACCTTATTTGTAGTAAATTTAATAAGGATTATTTCTGTCATAGACAATTTTTTTGTAACTCTTAAAGATTTCTTTAAAAAATTAAAAAACCGTGATCTAAGACATATTTTAGGGCGAGGGGGGGGGGATGCGTCAAGGGGATGGGTACGGAGGGTTGTGAATTTTGAAGACCCATTCCAAAGCTATCGAATCACACCAGTTTCAAAACTTTATAAATATTGCCGTATGCGCCATATTCCAGAATGACTTAATTATTTATTTGAATTCTACAATAGTAAAAGACACTACACTAAAGTATAGGTAAATAAAAGCCTTTCCTCGGAATACAGAACTATTTAAATCCAATATATTCAGTATGTCAACTAGCATTTATAATAAGCTTCCTCAATCTTTTAGGTAAATTGATAATATTGTCACATTTAAAAGAAAATTACAAGAATTCCTTTTAAAAATACATATTACCCTGTCGCGGATTTTTTAAATGATTTTATGTTTTGCTTTTTATATTTTTTTCCAATACATTACTTTTATGAATTGTATGTGATTTTGTACGCCAAACGGCAGAGCACATGGCACTCTTTGTATTGTTACATCTGTATTTTTACCTGTCTCAACAAATAAAACATTTTGATTTATTGATTTGATTGATTGATCTTCTTTTTCCATAATAATATAAATAAAATTCAGAATAACAAAATAAAAAGCAAATAGGCAGAAAATATATTTTCCATGGTCACAGTGTTGCCAGATCAAAATTTCAAAATCCAGGAAATATTTAAAAAAAAAACAGGAGATTGATCGGGAAAATCAGGAGATCAATAAAAATCTACGTTTACTTGTTTAATCTTTACTGTACATCTTACTGTTTAATTTGGACGTCATTTTTTCGCTGACATTAAAATCAAAACAGTTGCTGTTCTTGATAATATTTTTTGTTCTCAACACGCCGGCTATAACTTTGGTGGATAATTTATTCCTCAGTTTAGTTTTCGTAAGATTTATTTGAGAAAACAACCTTTCCACTGTGGCGCTCGAGTGTGGTAAACACATCAGATTTAGAACGAATTCACTCAAGTTTGGGAACATCTTGCCATCGCCGTTTTCCATGTTGGAAACGATTTTCCAGAAGTTCTCAGCTGATTCGTTACGATTCGCTCTAATCTCTGTGTTTCTTAAAAGGCGCCATTCAGTATCCACTAATTGAACTATTTCTTGAGGCACAAGATTAAGAAAGACAGCTATTATGTCAGCAATTGTTTTCACTTTGCGATCAATTACTACGCCAGGATCTATAAACTCCATCTTTTTCAATAGCGCCATCTCTCCTTCAAATGGAAAACGTTGTAGTAACTGTTTAATTGCTTCTATATAAAACTCCAGGCAACGCAACTTGAAGTGCTTGACACTTTCAGGGTCAATTGTCATTGTGGCTAAAGATGCCCCAACTTTCGCACCCAAATACCATTGTTCGATGGGCATATATTTCCGCGGATTCTTGTAATCAATATTTTTGTAATCATCTTGTGGAATAAATTCATCTTTAATGTAACATTCAAGAATGGTTTTAATAACGCATACAACTTTGTTATATATGCAGTGAATATTGGTGCTCTCTGACTGCATACATCTATTCAATATATTAAATATCTCTAACATGTATTCCATGAACTGTAAATAGAGCTTATTGATTGGATCCTCCAACATGACAGATATGTTTTCTGCAGCTTTAATTCGATCTGAAAATACAGCATCACGAAAGTATAATTTTAATGCATCATACTGCTCCAACATTCTTGATACGACAGCCTCCAACGATAGCCACCTTGTTTGTGACGGTTGCAGTGGGTCAGAATCAGAATCAGAATCGTTTATTTGCAAAATTACAAAGCCATACAAAGGTTCAGATTGTATTAAGGCATGCAAAAAATAATAATTATATATTCACTTGAAACTAACGATACAGTAGATGTAAATTGAATGACTTATCTTATTTAAAATACATTTGCAACTTAAATTTACATAATGACATTGATAAATTATAAAACAAGTAAATAAGAAATTATGTTACATTTAATACATAAATAATAGCATAAAGCAAGTCAAAATAATGAATAAAATGTCAAATAAAAAATTCATTTAAATTGTAGAATGGTCGTTCTAATAAAAAAGTCTTAAGTTTCCTAGAAAAAACATTAAAATTATCACAGTTTTTAATATCCTTATTAAGTGCATTATATATCTTTGGTCCAGTATAATTAAAATTTCTGTGAAACACTCCATAGTTCGGAGTAGGCAAAGCAAGTCTCTTATCATTTCTTAGAAGATGTGTCTGAATGTCTCTAACAAGGTTGTATTTGTGTTTACTCTTGAAAATTTTGATCGATATCATATAAATGTACAGATTGATTATAGTAAGAATTTTATGTTTAATAAAAAGAGGCTTGCAGTGTTCCAGATAGTGAGCCTTTTCAATAATTCTTAGTGCTTTCTTTTGCAAAATTAATATATCTTGAATATGATTTGAATTGCCCCAAGCTTCTATACCATACCTAATAATGCTTTCAAAATATGAATAATACATTAGTTTAAGGGTTTCTTGACTCACAATATTTCTCATACACTTGAGAGAATAGCAAGCGCTAGCTAGTTTCCTTTTTAAACTTTCAATTTGATTGTGCCACTTTAACTGTTCGTCTAATTCAACACCAAGAAAACGTATACATTTGGATTTTTCAATGGGTAGATTTAGTTTGCAGTCTGTACTGTTAGTGTGGCGCCTAAAAACAATGTAATTACTCTTACTGCAATTCATAGATAAACCATTAGCTTTAAACCACTCGTTTAAGTGAATCCATGTGATTTTGGCTGTTTTTTGAAGGTTATCAAATGTATTATCAGTCAATATGATGCTTGTGTCATCTGCGTATAAATATGTTGTTCCTTGATTTATATTGACAGGCAAGTCATTTATAAATATAAGAAACAACAAAGGTCCCAGGACTGATCCCTGCGGAACGCCATATTTGATTTTTCTTTCATCAGAGTCTATTTTATCTCGATTTCCTGAACCGCTATAAGCCCTAATCTGAACATATTGGGTACGATTTTGCAAGTATGACCGGATGAAGTTATAGATTTTACCTCTTATGCCGTAAAACTCTAGCTTGTTAAGCAGTACTTCATGACTGACACAGTCAAATGCCTTGCTTAGATCGCAGAAAACGCCGATACACTTTTTCTTGTTGTTCAAATTGTCGGAAATTTCCTCCGCTAAGTCACAGATTGCTGATATAGTGTTAGATTTTTTTCTAAATCCATACTGTTGCTGGCAAAAGTATTTATTAACTTCAAAGTAATTTTGTATTCTATTTACAATAATCTTTTCGAATAGCTTAGCTAGTACTGACAGCAATGAGATTGGCCGATATTTCGAGACATCTTTAGTATCTCCTTTTTTGTGTACTGGAATAACTTTGGCTTTTTTAAGTGATTCTGGGAAAGTTTCCTGATCAAGGCAATGATTAAATATATGGCCAATAGGAATACAGAGAAGATCAATATTGGTCTTGATAATATTAGTACTGAGTTCATCTGGACCACATGAATTGCTATTTTTCAATGTTTTACTAAATTTAATTATTTCAATTTCATCTGTGGGTTTAAAATACATTGAATTTGAGTTTTTAATTTCAACGTTCTGGAGATATTTTTTATAATAAATTCACTTTTGCCCACGTTAATAAAAAAATCATTAAAAATATCACCAATAGTTTTAGTGTCCGACACACTTTTTCCGTCTTTGTTTATTTGTAAATGATTGCCCTCGCTTACCCTTTTTTTGTTACCCGTGTGTTCGTTTATTATATTCCAGATCGTTTTTATTTTACATTTTGAATTACTTATTGCCTTTTTTATATGAATTTGTTTCGCAACTATTAAGGATTTGTTAAGTATACCTTTATAAATATGGCAGTATTTTTTAAATTGTGCTGAATTGCTATCATTGTGGCGACGCATTCGTAAAAGTAGAGATCTCTTTTTCCTACATGATATTCGTAGTCCTTCTGAAAGCCATTTATTGGGCTTTCTTGCTAATTTAAACTTTTTAATAGGAAAATGTTTATTAATTAGTGAGTTTAAACACGTATAAAATATTTGAAGCTTAGCTTCACAGTTGGTTTCTGCATATATATTATCCCAGTTCATATTATGTAGGCTCTCTCTAAATCTAGTATTAGCTGCAGTCGAGAAATTTCTTTTTACAATGTGGTTTGGGGATTCAGCTCTTTCTTTAATATATTCATTTAGTTTTATCTCTTGCGCGTCATGATCCGAAAAGTAGCAAGGTATGACATGTGAATGCCAAAAATCACCTATATCTGTAATTATGTTATCAACTATTGTTCCTGATGCCGCTCTAGTAGCTTGGTGAATGGTCGGTCTCAGATTATGTTCCAGCAATGGGTGGTGGGGTTTGAGCTCGAGAAAAGTCTGAAACTCTTTAAATTGATCCATTCTTTTAGGACTACCTTTTAAATAGTTATAGACATCTTTAGAAAGATCTTCTGGCGCTCTAGGCAACTTCAGGCAAGCATTTGATGCTACTAGGTGGACAGAGTGGCATATGCATTTCATGACAAATAAATGCGGTATGTCTTCTTTGAGTTTACTTGCAAGTGAATTATTTCTACCCATCATTACGTTTGCGCCATCAGCAGCGAACCCGATCATATTGTCCTTGTATGGAATGTTAAGCTGTGTCATTCTGTTGGTTATGATCTCATATAGCTTTTGTGCAGTCCCATCTGATCCTATTTCAAATAAGTCAAAGAAGTAATCTTCAACCTGCAAAAAATGACAGTAAACATTAAAAAAAATAAAAAATAAATAGCATTCATTTAAACATTATAAACTAGCTAGACCAGTACCTGGTTAATATTTCGACGGAATCTTACAATAACCGCTAAATGTTTTTTCGAGCCCTTATCTGTGCTTTCGTCGACAATTAACGAAAATTTTGTATTTTTCATTTCTTCAACTATAGTTTCATGGTCTGTTTTTCCCAAAACATCAGTGATAATGTGTGTCGTCTTTGTTCTACCGCAGGTTATACTTTTTGCAACTTCTGAATCTGGACACACAGATTTAATCAAATTTGGATGAGTGATAAATTGTGTTCAACGACAAAACTGGACAGTCTTATTTCTCCCTCCTTTGCAAGTTTTTCTGTAGAAGTCTGGGCTTTAAAACTAGGCATTTCTTGCAAACTTCTTTGGCCTCGCAGTTTTGCTTTGTTTTTTTCATGTTTTGCCGTTTTGCTGTGCCTCAGAATGTCAGATTTACCACCCTTTGCGATGTTCAAAACGAATGTACATATGGTGCAAAATGCATAGTCATTTCCTAAAAAATAAAGAAAAAATACCATTAAACATATTTAGGGTCTTGAAGCAGGCAACACTAGGGCAACACTTTATTGAATGAAAATTAAATCAATAGCTAAAGAAAACTGCAAATCTAGGTGTAGCAAATTAAAAAGGCTATTTTTATTCATAAAACAATCACCTATGCAAAAAACTTACCTTTAGAACTCTTTTTCAGCCAGTTTTTAAAATTGTCTTCTCTTTCCCAGTCTTTATTATAAAATGAAGAATACTTTCTTTTCTTCGGCGGAGTATTTTCCACCGTATCTTCTTGAGAATCAGTATCAGACATATTCAAAGTAATTAATTAATAATAGCAGTTTAATAATTAGAACTATGCAATGCAAACAAAACTTGGCGTGGCGCCTGTTCGTTTAGTAGATGCAAAAGCAAAACTTGCTAAATTTAAATTTAGTCTATGACATATCAAATAGCACAGCAATGTACCTATTCAATTTAGTCGCCTAAACTTGCGTATCGTAGGCGAATGGCTGCGGTTCTTTCCCTGCGCGTCCGTACACGATGACAACATGTCTAACGCATGTGTTAGAAACGTACACATATAGCATCTGCGGACACATCTTTATGAATAAACACAACTCGTATACGTTCCTTTTTACGTATGCATACTTTTTGTATTGAAAATATTCCTAAATCTTAAAAATCAGAAGATTTAATAATAAAATCAGTAGATCAGGAGAACATCGGAAAATAAGGAAATCTCCTGGAAAATCAGGAGATCTGGCAACGCTGCATGGTCATTTATTACATATACTACCACAGGGCAGTGTGTGTATATCAATGATCTCCCTAAAACTGTCAATGTTCCCATAGTGATGTTAGCTGATGATAGCACGGCTATATACACTGGAAATGACATCAATACTTTTGAATCAGATATTAATAATTCTTTAGAATACATTATCAATTGGCACAACTTTAATAAACTTCAGATAAATCTAGGAAAAACTAAAATTATGAACTTTAAATAGAAACAGAACAAAATAGAGCTAAATCTCCATGTAAGATAGTGTAATACTATAATCGATGAAACAGAAGCTACCAAATTTTTGGGTATCTATATTGATAAAAATTTAAGTTGATCCAAACAAATAGACCATATATGCAAAAAGTTGAATTCCTCTGCATATGCGTTGTATATGCTCCGAATAGTTGCAAGTATTGATACAGTCATTACTGCATATCGTGGCTTCGTGGCATCTACTTTAGGGTATGAGGTTATTTTCTGGGGAAATGCAAATGAAAAGCTTCGGGTTTTTAAAACCCAGAAAAAATGTATTAGGGCTATGTTCTGTGCACAACTCGGGGATTCCTGTAAGCCGCATTATCTGAAACACAAGATATTATCATTTCCACCGGTTTATATTCTGGAAATGGTTAGTAAAATCTAAGGTTTTAATAAGGTAATTATAGATGTTTTATGAGGCAATATTTATAAAGTTTTGAACCTAGTGTGACTCGATAGCTTTGGATAGAGTGATAAAAATTCACAACCCTCTTTACCCCTCCACTTAACGCAGCCCCCCCTCTCGCCCTAAAATATGTCCCTGTTCACGGTTTTAATTTTTAGTTACGAGAAAATTGTTCAAGATAGAAATAATGCTTACTAAATTGTCTATAAATAAGGTTCAATATTTATTTTTTGATATAACGAATCGTCTCCAAGTTATCACTAGGCGCTTTACGCAAAAAGTTTACGACAGGCAAAATTTACCATTTCAAGCAAAGAATTTTAATTAACTATAGGAGTTACGAAAAAATCATCAAATGCTGAATTAACTGTCATATTATGTGCTACAAAAAATGGCTTCATTAATTTCTATAGGTATAATATTTCTCGAGATATTGTAATAAATCATTTTGGTAGGGAAATATTTATTTTGGTAAAAAAGACAGATAACTCTAAAAACAAAGTGAACATTTATTTTTCAACAGTCAGTTGTATAAGCAATAAATAATAATAATAATAATAAATTTCTTTATTTCAGGCCCCTAAGGGCCCATATCATAAATACCATAAAACTAGGGATACATATTAAAATCATTGTTTTTAACTAAGTAACGGCAAATAATCGGCAAAACTAACACTTCTAGCCCTTTGTCGGGATTTTATTCTGTATCGCTTCCCGAAAGCGTTGAAATACGATACCCTTAGGCCAGAACTAAGCACTGAGGAAAACACGAGCATAAGCTGCTGATACACGAAGTTTGAAAGACTAAAAATCTTTTTGCCTTTCAGACTGGAGTGCAACGATCTGTACATTCATGTTTGCCCCAGTACGACCTGCACCCATTTTCTTAATATGACGGATTAGATCGTCTAGCGTCACACTGGTGTGCACTCTGGAGAGGTATATCTGTACTTTGGGCTCTGCAGCCTTCAGGTCGGATGAAGCTGCAGGGGCGGTGCCGCGCTTGTTGCGATTCTGACGAAGACGCTTCCTGTACTCGACGAGGGTGAAGCCATCCTTAAAAGTTCTGGTATATTATACATACATATACTCACCCCTGTCTCTCAGAGGGGTAGGCGGAGTGACAGACGTGGGTATATGTATGTACCTAATGTATAATGTGCCAGAATTTTTATTATTTGTTACATTACTTGTAAAAAAAAATACTTCCGTAAAATTTTCTGATTAATGTCGCCAATTTACTACGATATTTGTACTTAATGAAGCATAATTACAGTTAAAAGTTCATGTCACAAAGACTTACGATCCTTAAACAATCGTAATTTTGCTATTATATTGATGATTTATTCATTTAATTAGACCGTAAAACATAATTACATCACTCCAAATTCCAACAAAATTACAATCCACAAAGACACTCGCAATTTGGTGAATGGCTCTTGAAAATAGACTAGACATTAAAAAATATTAAAGAAATAATCTTGTCCTGTTGCTCATGTTCATCTTCTTTGGTTTTATTGCTGCAACTCAGACCTCGACAACTAAGGCACATTGTGGTGCAACGCAGACCGAGCTTTATGCATCAACATTATCTTCCCATAGTCCTTGCGAGTGCATGTATTTAGATACAGTTTTGAAGCTGGAGCTGGGGCTTCTGTCGTCAATTGTGGATTTAAGTAATTGCCAACCCCACTCTTCTGGGTTTTGTACATTTCCCCTCCATGTCTGCAGTTTGTGAAAAACCCACCTGGAATGTTGGCGTACCGCAGCTGAAGTAGGTGGCAGCTTCGAAAGCAACCCAGCGCTACTTGCTTGTCCTGCAAGTTTTTAAATGACACATATCTTTGTTTAGACTTATCGCCAGTATATTGAATTTTCTCATGAGTGGCGTTTCTATTATGAAATATATCAGTAATGTCATGTAAGTCAGTCCTATTATTGAACAATTGGATGGCCTAGGGTTCAAAGACTATCGACAACAGCCTGTAGGAGTGGACGGACTTTATCGACGTGGCAACGTCGCGCATCTCGTGCGGCATCATCGTTTATACTGACCGACCCAATATTGCATGCGAATAGAAATAAAAATAATAACATTTACCTTATAAAAGGTAACCACGATCAATAGCCACTTTTTGTAAGATGCGCAAATCTGACTCACGCTTGACCGTTTTTTACGCTATAATAATAGACAATTAATTTAGTGTTGGATACTTTTCTTGCAGTTCCTACAAAAAACTCAAAATCTTAGCTCAAAATGGTAAAGTTTGCTTGACCTAAAATATTTCTGTAATGTGGCTGGAGTACTCTTACTGAGACGGTTGGTCCTATAAAAAAACCATTTGACCTTATTTGTAGTAAATTTAATAAGGATTATTTCTGTCATAGACAATTTTTTTGTAACTCTTAAAGATTTCTTTAAAAAATTAAAAAACCGTGATCTAAGACATATTTTAGGGCGAGGGGGGGGGGGGATGCGTCAAGGGGATGGGTACGGAGGGTTGTGAATTTTGAAGACCCATTCCAAAGCTATCGAATCACACCAGTTTCAAAACTTTATAAATATTGCCGTATGCGCCATATTCCAGAATGACTTAATTATTTATTTGAATTCTACAATAGTAAAAGACACTACACTAAAGTATAGGTAAATAAAAGCCTTTCCTCGGAATACAGAACTATTTAAATCCAATATATTCAGTATGTCAACTAGCATTTATAATAAGCTTCCTCAATCTTTTAGGTAAATTGATAATATTGTCACATTTAAAAGAAAATTACAAGAATTCCTTTTAAAAATACATATTACCCTGTCGCGGATTTTTTAAATGATTTTATGTTTTGCTTTTTATATTTTTTTCCAATACATTACTTTTATGAATTGTATGTGATTTTGTACGCCAAACGGCAGAGCACATGGCACTCTTTGTATTGTTACATCTGTATTTTTACCTGTCTCAACAAATAAAACATTTTGATTTATTGATTTGATTGATTGATCTTCTTTTTCCATAATAATATAAATAAAATTCAGAATAACAAAATAAAAAGCAAATAGGCAGAAAATATATTTTCCATGGTCACAGTGTTGCCAGATCAAAATTTCAAAATCCAGGAAATATTTAAAAAAAAAAACAGGAGATTGATCGGGAAAATCAGGAGATCAATAAAAATCTACGTTTACTTGTTTAATCTTTACTGTACATCTTACTGTTTAATTTGGACGTCATTTTTTCGCTGACATTAAAATCAAAACAGTTGCTGTTCTTGATAATATTTTTTGTTCTCAACACGCCGGCTATAACTTTGGTGGATAATTTATTCCTCAGTTTAGTTTTCGTAAGATTTATTTGAGAAAACAACCTTTCCACTGTGGCGCTCGAGTGTGGTAAACACATCAGATTTAGAACGAATTCACTCAAGTTTGGGAACATCTTGCCATCGCCGTTTTCCATGTTGGAAACGATTTTCCAGAAGTTCTCAGCTGATTCGTTACGATTCGCTCTAATCTCTGTGTTTCTTAAAAGGCGCCATTCAGTATCCACTAATTGAACTATTTCTTGAGGCACAAGATTAGGAAAGAGAGCTATTATGTCAGCAATTGTTTTCACTTTGCGATCAATTACTACGCCAGGATCTATAAACTCCATCTTTTTCAATAGCGCCATCTCTCCTTCAAATGGAAAACGTTGTAGTAACTGTTTAATTGCTTCTATATAAAACTCCAGGCAACGCAACTTGAAGTGCTTGACACTTTCAGGGTCAATTGTCATTGTGGCTAAAGATGCCCCAACTTTCGCACCTAAATACCATTGTTCGATGGGCATATATTTCCGCGGATTCTTGTAATCAATATTTTTGTAATCATCTTGTGGAATAAATTCATCTTTAATGTAACATTCAAGAATGGTTTTAATAACGCATACAACTTTGTTATATATGCAGTGAATATTGGTGCTCTCTGACTGCATACATCTATTCAATATATTAAATATCTCTAACATGTATTCCATGAACTGTAAATAGAGCTTATTGATTGGATCCTCCAACATGACAGATATGTTTTCTGCAGCTTTAATTCGATCTGAAAATACAGCATCACGAAAGTATAATTTTAATGCATCATACTGCTCCAACATTCTTGATACGACAGCCTCCAACGATAGCCACCTTGTTTGTGACGGTTGCAGTGGGTCAGAATCAGAATCATTTATTTGCAAAATTACAAAGCCATACAAAGGTTCAGATTGTATTAAGGCATGCAAAAAATAATAATTATATATTCACTTAAAACTAACGATACAGTAGATGTAAATTGAATGACTTATCTTATTTAAAATACATTTGCAACTTAAATTTACATAATGACATTGATAAATTATAAAACAAGTAAATAAGAAATTATGTTACATTTAATACATAAATAATAGCATAAAGCAAGTCAAAATAATGAATAAAATGTCAAATAAAAAATTCATTTAAATTGTAGAATGGTCGTTCTAATAAAAAAGTCTTAAGTTTCCTAGAAATAACATTAAAATTATCACAGTTTTTATTATCCTTATTAAGTGCATTATATATCTTTGGTCCAGTATAATTAAAATTTCTGTGAAACACTCCATAGTTCGGAGTAGGCAAAGCAAGTCTCTTATCATTTCTTAGAAGATGTGTCTGAATGTCTCTAACAAGGTTGTATTTGTGTTTACTCTTGAAAATTTTGATCGATATCATATAAATGTACAGATTGATTATAGTAAGAATTTTATGTTTAATAAAAAGAGGCTTGCAGTGTTCCAGATAGTGAGCCTTTTCAATAATTCTTAGTGCTTTCTTTTGCAAAATTAATATATCTTGAATATGATTTGAATTGCCCCAAGCTTCTATACCATACCTAATAATGCTTTCAAAATATGAATAATACATTAGTTTAAGGGTTTCTTGACTCACAATATTTCTCATACACTTGAGAGAATAGCAAGCGCTAGCTAGTTTCCTTTTTAAACTTTCAATTTGATTGTGCCACTTTAACTGTTCGTCTAATTCAACACCAAGAAAACGTATACATTTGGATTTTTCAATGGGTAGATTTAGTTTGCAGTCTGTACTGTTAGTGTGGCGCCTAAAAACAATGTAATTACTCTTACTGCAATTCATAGATAAACCATTAGCTTTAAACCACTCGTTTAAGTGAATCCATGTGATTTTGGCTGTTTTTTGAAGGTTATCAAATGTATTATCAGTCAATATGATGCTTGTGTCATCTGCGTATAAATATGTTGTTCCTTGATTTATATTGACAGGCAAGTCATTTATAAATATAAGAAACAACAAAGGTCCCAGGACTGATCCCTGCGGAACGCCATATTTGATTTTTCTTTCATCAGAGTCTATTTTATCTCGATTTCCTGAACCGCTATAAGCCCTAATCTGAACATATTGGGTACGATTTTGCAAGTATGACCGGATGAAGTTATAGATTTTACCTCTTATGCCGTAAAACTCTAGCTTGTTAAGCAGTACTTCATGACTGACACAGTCAAATGCCTTGCTTAGATCGCAGAAAAGGCCGATACACTTTTTCTTGTTGTTCAAATTGTCGGAAATTTCCTCCGCTAAGTCACAGATTGCTGATATAGTGTTAGAATTTTTTCTAAATCCATACTGTTGCTGGCAAAAGTATTTATTAACTTCAAAGTAATTTTGTATTCTATTTACAATAATCTTTTCGAATAGCTTAGCTAGTACTGACAGCAATGAGATTGGCCGATATTTCGAGACATCTTTAGTATCTCCTTTTTTGTGTACTGGAATAACTTTGGCTTTTTTAAGTGATTCTGGGAAAGTTTCCTGATCAAGGCAATGATTAAATATATGGCCAATAGGAATACAGAGAAGATCAATATTGGTCTTGATAATATTAGTACTGAGTTCATCTGGACCACATGAATTGCTATTTTTCAATGTTTTACTAAATTTAATTATTTCAATTTCATCTGTGGGTTTAAAATACATTGAATTTGAGTTTTTAATTTCAACGTTCTGGAGATATTTTTTATAATTGGAATTATTTTTGTGGTCAAATTCACTTTTGCCCACGTTAATAAAAAAATCATTAAAAATATCACCAATAGTTTTAGTGTCCGACACACTTTTTCCGTCTTTGTTTATTTGTAAATGATTGCCCTCGCTTACCCTTTTTTTGTTACCCGTGTGTTCGTTTATTATATTCCAGATCGTTTTTATTTTACATTTTGAATTACTTATTGCCTTTTTTATATGAATTTGTTTCGCAACTATTAAGGATTTGTTAAGTATACCTTTATAAATATGGCAGTATTTTTTAAATTGTGCTGAATTGCTATCATTGTGGCGACGCATTCGTAAAAGTAGAGATCTCTTTTTCCTACATGATATTCGTAGTCCTTCTGAAAGCCATTTATTGGGCTTTCTTGCTAATTTAAACTTTTTAATAGGAAAATGTTTATTAATTAGTGAGTTTAAACACGTATAAAATATTTGAAGCTTAGCTTCACAGTTGGTTTCTGCATATATATTATCCCAGTTCATATTATGTAGGCTCTCTCTAAATCTAGTATTAGCTGCAGTCGAGAAATTTCTTTTTACAATGTGGTTTGGGGATTCAGCTCTTTCTTTAATATATTCATTTAGTTTTATCTCTTGCGCGTCATGATCCGAAAAGTAGCAAGGTATGACATGTGAATGCCAAAAATCACCTATATCTGTAATCATGTTATCAACTATTGTTCCTGATGCCGCTCTAGTAGCTTGGTGAATGGTCGGTCTCAGATTATGTTCCAGCAATGGGTGGTGGGGTTTGAGCTCGAGAAAAGTCTGAAACTCTTTAAATTGATCCATTCTTTTAGGACTACCTTTTAAATAGTTATAGACATCTTTAGAAAGATCTTCTGGCGCTCTAGGCAACTTCAGGCAAGCATTTGATGCTACTAGGTGGACAGAGTGGCATATGCATTTCATGACAAATAAATGCGGTATGTCTTCTTTGAGTTTACTTGCAAGTGAATTATTTCTACCCATCATTACGTTTGCGCCATCAGCAGCGAACCCGATCATATTGTCCTTGTATGGAATGTTAAGCTGTGTCATTCTGTTGGTTATGATCTCATATAGCTTTTGTGCAGTCCCATCTGATCCTATTTCAAATAAGTCAAAGAAGTAATCTTCAACCTGCAAAAAATGACAGTAAACATTAAAAAAAATAAAAAATAAATAGCATTCATTTAAACATTATAAACTAGCTAGACCAGTACCTGGTTAATATTTCGACGGAATCTTACAATAACCGCTAAATGTTTTTTCGAGCCCTTATCTGTGCTTTCGTCGACAATTAACGAAAATTTTGTATTTTTCATTTCTTCAACTATAGTTTCATGGTCTGTTTTTCCCAAAACATCAGTGATAATGTGTGTCGTCTTTGTTCTACCGCAGGTTATACTTTTTGCAACTTCTGAATCTGGACACACAGATTTAATCAAATTTGGAAGATGTTCCATTATGTTGAGTGATGAATTGTGTTCAACGACAAAACTGGACAGTCTTATTTCTCCCTCCTTTGCAAGTTTTTCTGTAGAAGTCTGGGCTTTAAAACTAGGCATTTCTTGCAAACTTCTTTGGCCTCGCAGTTTTGCTTTGTTTTTTTCATGTTTTGCCGTTTTGCTGTGCCTCAGAATGTCAGATTTACCACCCTTTGCGATGTTCAAATCGACTGTACATATGGTGCAAAATGCATAGTCATTTCCTAAAAAATAAAGAAAAAATACCATTAAACATATTTAGGGTCTTGAAGCAGGCAACACTAGGGCAACACTTTATTGAATGAAAATTAAATCAATAGCTAAAGAAAACTGCAAATCTAGGTGTAGCAAATTAAAAAGGCTATTTTTATTCATAAAACAATCACCTATGCAAAAAACTTACCTTTAGAACTCTTTTTCAGCCAGTTTTTAAAATTGTCTTCTCTTTCCCAGTCTTTATTATAAAATGAAGAATACTTTCTTTTCTTCGGCGGAGTATTTTCCACCGTATCTTCTTGAGAATCAGTATCAGACATATTCAAAGTAATTAATTAATAATAGCAGTTTAATAATTAGAACTATGCAATGCAAACAAAACTTGGCGTGGCGCCTGTTCGTTTAGTAGATGCAAAAGCAAAACTTGCTAAATTTAAATTTAGTCTATGACATATCAAATAGCACAGCAATGTACCTATTCAATTTAGTCGCCTAAACTTGCGTATCGTAGGCGAATGGCTGCGGTTCTTTCCCTGCGCGTCCGTACACGATGACAACATGTCTAACGCATGTGTTAGAAACGTACACATATAGCATCTGCGGACACATCTTTCCGATGTGTAGTGGAGGCATTACTGTTATGAATAAACACAACTCGTATACGTTCCTTTTTACGTATGCATACTTTTTGTATTGAAAATATTCCTAAATCTTAAAAATCAGAAGATTTAATAATAAAATCAGTAGATCAGGAGAACATCGGAAAAATAAGGAAATCTCCTGGAAAATCAGGAGATCTGGCAACGCTGCATGGTCATTTATTAGCGGGACGACTGACTTACTAGTTAGTGACTCTAAGGGACACTCTTTCGATTTTCAAATTTACTTACCTCCCGAGGATGTTCAAATAAATCGGCTTAAGAGCTTATCTTCCAATGAATGGCATTGTTCTATTGTTAGGTTCCACCACTAATTAGCAGTGTACAACAAAACGCATTAACAACAAAATATTTTATGTTAATAGCAACTTTAATGCCTGAACAAAGAGGCTCAAATTTGAACGGCAACGCATTCCAGATAGTACTTCTTGAAATTGAAAGCGGCAGAAAGGTACAAGTGTGATACAGAATGAAACGATTTAAGATTTTTACCTAATTTTATATGCATGTTATTAAGAAAACAGTATTTCAGTTAAAAAAAGTTAATTTGTCTCTTTGAAACTTAAATTTAACACACATTTGTTGTTTATTAAATAACTATGTTTACTTATACTTACATAATTCCAATAAAACCAGTAAGTACCTACAAATACAAAATAAAATTTAATGGCTGCAATCTACGATAATTATTGAAGTTACATTTAAAATTACACACATTACATTTTTGTACCTCTTATTCCCGCCAAATCAAAGTCCATATACACAGCCGGGGTCGTTATCGAACACACTTTTCACAAAAATCTAAATATAGGTAGGTAAGCAATCAAAATCATGTAAACGTAGGCCAGGGTCAAATTTATGAAATATCCAGAATAAAACACAGAGAAGTATACGATATTAAGATCCAAAAGCAAGTAATGGTAATTCCTGTAATTGACACACAAAATGGCTGCCGCTTCTAATTCCAAAAATTAAATCTGAAATGCGTTGGCGACTTGTTCAAATTTGAGCCTTTTTGTATAGGTGGTAAAGTTGCTATTAACATGAAATATTTTGTTGTTTACGAGTTTCGTTATGCACTGCTCATTTAGCGGTCGAACTTAACAATAGATGACAATTCCATTCATTGGAAGATAAGATCTTAAGTGGATTCTGACATTTAAAAAAATCCTACTATACCTATATAAATATATAATATCGTCACAACATGAATCCCCGAGGGTGTTTCAGATGCCCTCAGAGGTTGTTAGGTTATTAAACCTACCTGTATTAATAATTACCTCGGTATGTGCGATTGCATAATATTTTTGTATAAAGATTAGATATGACCCGTAAAACGTATAATTGCTAAGTTAACTCTGTCAGTATTATTTTTCTATTCGTTTTACATGTTTTAATTCTATTTGCCAATCACTTTCTGTGATTGAAGCTAGTGATTCCATAGTTAAACCGAAGTATCAATAAGTGTTAAACTCTCAGTTTTATTTTCCCGCTGTACCACATTTTTTGAGCTACTCTTCGTTTTACTAATTGCCAAATGTATTCAATAGAATCACAGTTATTAGGTGGTAGGCTGAGGACCTCATGACAATGTGTATTTAACGGAGTATCAATTCAGTACTGTTTTGGAGGCGATTTTTTTATAAGTTCCCTAGCATAGCCCGCTCCATAGCTCGCTAAGTGAACTTAAATTGGTGGATCAGGCCCTTTGTAAGAGACCACGTCTCAGTGCCATACGTCATCATAACCTTTAAGCACTGCGGTATTTACGACATAATTTTTACAAATCCTGCACAACCAAAGCATATTCTTCTGTCAACCTCGGCGTCGAAGTTGTTTTTATCCAGCTGTATAACTTGACCTAGATAAACATATTTTTAAACAACTTCGATGATGAAGTGACAGTTGGACATGACCTCGTCTTATCCAAATTCATCCGCAGGCCCACTCGTCTCGAAGAATCGCTAAGGACGCGCACCATTTCCTCCGGTTCCCGCAGCGATTACGCCATTATCACGATGTCATCGGCAAAGCGAAGATGTACTCTCCGTTTACGTTTATGCCTCGTCCATTCTTGTCTAGTGTTTTAAAGACGTCCTCGAGCGAGACACCTCCCTGTCTCACGCCATGCTGAAGATGTATCGGTCTTGTTTGTACACCCTGTATTTGGACGGACATTGTAGTGTAGTCATACAGACATTTCAGCATCCCCACGTAACGCCAGTCAACTTGGCATCGCTGCAAAGACTTCAGAACAGACCAAGTTTCGATGGAGTCGGATTCTCGTAGTCCACAAACGCTAGACCTAAAGGCTGATTATACTCTTGAGTTTTCTGTATAACCTGCCTTGTGAATGTGGTCCACGGTGCTGTAGCTGTTTCGAAACCCAGCCTGTTCTGGAGGTTGGAAGTCATCGAATCGTTGGGTGAGACGATTCGTGATAACTCTTGAGAATAGCTTGTAGGTGTGACTCAGGAGCGCAATTAATACTATAATAAATACAAATTTATTATTTTCAAAAATCTACAGCTTTAGTAACGTGAAAATTGAAATACCAAATAGTGTCAGATTTGTCCATTAAAATTTCAAGATTTCACTCATAAAATAGTTGAAAATAAATTCAGCTAACAGTTCACACAACTAAATCAGCGATCATTTCAAATTTTTAAGAAGCAATATTATTGATCAATAAACTTTTATAAACATCATTAAGTACAGAAAAGGCAAAAATTTTGTTAGTATTTTACTACTTGATTGGTTTAAAAGTACCTAAGTAATCAATTAATTTGTACTATTATTCAAACGGTACTTTTGAATCCTAATCTAATCGTGGAACAATAATAAAAATAATGAATTATAAAAGACAATGATTAGAAAATTGCAAAAAAAGGAGTTACATTTTTGTTTATCGAATTGATGTCGGTCGGGTCAATAGCAAGTTCATATTTCTAGATGTGTCTTTGTCGCAATCAAAATTTCAAGTATAAAATTTCAACTCTATGCTTAATGAGTAATCAAATCAGGTAACCTTATCGTAAATCTTTCTTTTAATAAACCCTGGAAAATAACCTCTCGTAAATAATTTTACTGTAGTCTTCAGATACCTACCTGTCTGAAAGATGAAGGAATTCAAATAGAAAATGAAAACAACTGCGTCGAGGCATGTTGTTGTTTGTTCTCTCAGCCGAGACAAAGAGAATTATATATTGTTTTAGTATGCATAACATCAAGGTCAACAGAATTCTTTCCGATTGTTCTAGATCTACAATGTTTCAAACGCTAGGTTTTTGCATCGCTGTCTTGTACTTTCATCTTGACATTGGGTTTGTGTTTCCCCGGTTTGAGGTAAAGAAATCGATTACATCGTCGGTGGTGGAAAAAGTTAGGCATTACGGCCTGACAATAAGAGGATGTTTGCCATTTGGACTGTAAGTCGCATTATGTGCTGATGACCACTTTTTGGAGATACTTGAATTACTATTATTAAAAGAGAAGGAAAGAAAAGTTTTATTTTGAGTCCGCAGTAATACGACTAATCAAGATCGGGTAAAAATATATGTTGCATAATATATTGTTTGAGGATTATTATATTCTTTTTTTTTGTTTGCATTTTGATATCAAGGTCAACAGAATTCTTTCCCATTAGATTCTAATGTTAGACCCGTCTTCGTTTCTAGTGGATTTTGACACCTGTCATGGTAGTTGTCATGGAATTACTTACCTACTGTGATATAGTAATACTATGTCCTATATCTTACTTCACCGCCCCTTTTGGCAACTATTCATTCGAAAGAGATAGATATATAAAAACGCAATTCCGAGTCCTGTGTGGTGTTGCCATTATCTATAAACAGTATATCACATATTAACTATTGAAATAAATGTGCTATAATAGGTACTTACTGTACTTTAAAATAACACGAAACTGAAATTCAGGAATGGCACGCGATATTTTAAATGATATAAAAGGACGAGGAATATTCGTTAGGTAGGTATACAACATACGTTCTACCATCCATCTCGTAAAAAAAACTACCTAGACGCCTGGACGTAGTGTGAGCGCGCGAAAGGCGAGACCGTTCATACCAAAGTAGTGAAAAAAATAATACCCGATATATGGCTTAGCAATAATAAGCGACCGTCTCGGTGATCGGTCATCGTTACGTTTTGTTTGTAATTTATTTAAGTGGTAAATCTTGTTTGTTTGTGTTTTATTTACTTTGTGCTTTCTTGTGTTTTTGTGCTTGTTTAATTTAATTTATTTTTTTGTGGACTAAAGCTACAAAACGTTCATTGATTTATTTAATATATGTGTTGCCGGCAATCTGTATAATCCGGTACTGTATACAATATGTAGGTAAATGTATACAATGCCAAAAAGGTTAAGGTAATGTATGAAATTTTATTTATTTAGTACTTTGCCTAGGTATTGCATACTGTACCGAATGCGCAGCCGGTAATGTATATAAGGTGGAATCGTAATACCTGCCACGGATGAAATAGGAGATACTATTATGTTTATAGATTACAATAGTGAAGATAATTTATTGATCTAACTTCATAAATTTTTCCATACAAACAAATGTACGTATAAATTTAAATTCATTTAATTGTATGAAACCGTCCGTCAAAGGACGCCGCTCTATCCGAGCGAGCCACTCGTCAAATAGTCAAAGGGCAGACCGCCTGCCGCCACCCCGTCCCCCACTACCCCCTTCGTCACACGCGCTTGTTTTTGTTTGTTGTTGTGCCCCCACCCCAGTTCGCTGTTTTCGCTGGTCGCAGAGGTGCGTATCTCGCGCGCATTCTTTAAAAATGCCTCCTAGACCACGATATTCAAATCAAGAATATCTTGAGATGGTATCGTGCTACCGCGAGTGTAACAACGTAACCGCGCATGCAGTAAACCTATACGAGCAGAGATTTGGTGTACGAGTGAGCCATCATACCATTGTGTACGGCCAAACCGGACATGATATTAGAACTGTGCGAGAACTAAAAAGGAGCATCAAGCGCGCTTTTCAGCAAGTAAAAAGTGAAACTGACACCTTAAATAAAGTGCAAAGACATGTACGCAAGCGTGCCTACATTTGTGTGCAACGCGAAGGCGGACTTGTGCAACAGTTTTGTAGATAAATAATACTGTTGTAAATTATGCAAATAACTGTAGCTAAGGTGTAATTGGTGTAAATAAGGTACAATTGGTGTAAAAATGCAAAGACAGAACATAATGTTTTTGTGTAATGTGTACCTACGGCAAAACATAATCAGGAGACCCGGCTTTAAGTGTGATGGGAAGTTTACCATCTTATTACATCAGTTTTTATCTGCGGAATGAATTAGAGGAATGCAATAACTGGTAAGTGCACTTTTAAACTTTTGCCTGCATATTATTGGGTACTGGTTGGCCAACAGATCCAGCCGTTTGGAAATTTAACAGTACCCTAATTAGTTAATTTACCGGTGTCTTAATGACCAATGACGAAGAGTAATTTGCAATGTATTTCGTATTTACATCTACTTTGCGTGTGAGCGTAAGCACATTGGAGAGGCATGCAATGGCACCTATTCTCGTGTAGCACTTTTAAATTTCGAGCTAAAAAAAACCAAGAATTTTCATAGCAAAATAGACCTTAACGCGGAAGGATGACAGTTAAATGAGCTTGTATTATTTTGGGTTTTCACAACTCTACATTTAAGTTTGTGCTACACAGAATAGGTACAAATATCTCTACCTGGTAGAGACGAACTGGGCAGCTGATTTCATTCATTGAACGGTTAGAAAGAGATAGCAATTGTTATCATTGACTAAACGACTAGTCAAGCGTAATTTGTGAACCACGTTATGCAGAATGAAGAAAATGTTTATTTAATTACTTTACCTTCTCAAATTTATTTAACTATTCCGGGGTACGAAATTTCTTCACTAATGTAATCTATAAACATAATAGTATCTCCTATTTCACCCGTGGCAGGTATTACGATTCCACCTTATATAAAAGACGTGAGCGAGAGCGGGAAATTGATAAGGGCATTTATTTAAATGATCCTTTATGAACAAAGCTTAGCCTTTTGGTTAAATGGTATTTCAGGGCGGTCATAAAAAAAATTACCACGAAAGTTATGTATGGCGGTCTAACCTAACCTACCGGCTCTCTTCTGCGCTGCAGGACTTCCAAAAAACTAATTAATTTTGACTGCGAACTTAATATTATTCCATTGATTAGTAATAACTTTACACTTTGCCGATGGACCAGCTGGCACTCTATACAATGCCTAGAAATTGTATACATTGCCTAGGTAAATTATGTAACGAAAAATAATATTCATACTATTTCATACATTGCCCTGACGCCCCTGCATTGTATACATTACCTAGGTAATGTATACTACGATCAAGTCGGATTGAGCAGTGATGTAAACAAAGAAAAGATTCTTTTACACTTTACCACTTTTGACAGTTATAGTGATGTACCTGAGTACCTTTTTAACAGTGCCGATGTTCGACTATTTCAGTGACAGCTCAGATGTCCGTCAGTTATTGATCTGAGATCTCAGCATTGCCGAGCTTCAAAAATTTAAAAACGTTATTAAAATTGAAATAAATAATAAAGTATTTCCTAACCTTCAAAAACTAAAATAAACGACTGCAATTGGGGCAATGAATGATCTGTAATGTTTAAGCCCTCATGGTGCATACGGAATTCTACGAAAGCTGGCTTACTTTACGATTCGGGAAGCCAAAAATTTTGCGTAAGCTTGAGCGATGAAAGACATATGAACGAAATTATTTTAAACACTTCATTTGTTGAAATTTAAGCGATGTAATTTTTTTAGGTGCTTACGGTAAATTTTGTTAGAAAAACACAGAACGTTTTCTTTTCACTAATGATCATTGGATTTTTTTCTAATCTGTGTAAAAGTGGAACATCACTACTAGTCAATAGGGTCGCACAGATAAAAAAGTTTAGCCGCCATTAGAAAAAACGAAAGATCGTTTTGTTGAAAAGTTTTTTACCAAAAAGTGAGTTAACATTCATTTTATTGTGACCAAAAGTGTATTCTACATGAAGATCTAAGTGTCTAAAATCGATGTTGAAGTTTTTAATAAGAGGTGTGGACAATATCGGTAATTTTCATCCTAAACGGTTTGTTTACCTCATTTTTCTGCCCGACTTGATCGTAGTATATACAATACCTCAATTATATAGATTGCCGGTGACATATGTATAGGGTGAAATTAAATCAATTGACCAAATTCATACTGGAGACTCGGTTAGTGAAGGGGAACTAGGTTCAGTAATTCTTTCAGCCAAATTCGAAAAATGTATTTTTTTTCCCTTACTGGTTGGACTAGTACAATTCCTAGTCAAGTCAATAAGGCAGCAAACTATTTTTTTTTATCGAATTTTACCAAAAGAGTAATTGAAGCATGTTTGTTTCTGTTCATTAACCAAGGCACCAGTATGAATTTGGTCGGTAAATTATAATAATAATAATGATAATATTTATCTATTTTCGTAAAAAGAACTTAGAATTAATACAATCAAAAATACGATCTTACGACTAGTATAATTTTTTGCCTAAACTAAACTACGTAAGTAGCCTGTATTTTAGGCACGAAATGGACAGAACATAAAGAAGACTTAAAATAACAAATTGTAAGCTTAAAAATTAAATAAATGTTTCAAATAAAAGTAGAAGCCAATTAAATATAAAACCTTAAGATTAATTTAAGTATTACATTTAAAGTAATTTAACTAAAACATTATAATTGCATCTAAATTACCACTGAGAGTAGGTTTTCCGTCTCATCGTAGGACAGACATTGTAACCATTCAGAGACTCGGTTTTCGCATTTAAAGCTAGTGAGGTCAAATAAATCAATTATTTTGTTAATTTTATTGTAAAGGTACGGGCCTAAAATGAAATGAATTTATGCGCGAAAGCGTGAACGGTGCGTGCTTGATCACGGACTATGTCCTTGCGTCTTTTGTTAGTAATTTCCGGGTTGTAAGCTGTTGATTTGTGCTGCATTAGGACTATTTTCAGAATGAATAGTTGGCGGACGGTTAGTACTTTGCAAGAGTGATATAGTTTTCTAGTTGGGAAGGAAAATGGTCGAAAAGACGAAACCTTCAGTATCGTTAGTTGTGCTCGTTCAAGGGTTACTAGAGTGCTCTTAGCAGCTCCACCCCATGATAAAATGCAGTATGTTAGAATGGACTAACATAAGGCTAAGTATACTTGATTTAGCAATTTCTTGTTAGCAAAGCCTCGTAGTTTTTTAAAAACAATAATAAGTTTGCGGACTCTGGAAGCAAGTAGGTCTATGTGTTGTCGAAAGGTAAGATTTGCATCGACCACTAAACCTAAATATTTAATGGAATCAGTTTTATTGATGAGAAGACATGCATGAGAGATCTTTTGATTGGTAGGGGAGCAGTGGTGAGCTCTTATTGTTTTTCCAAGAGGTAAATTGCTTTGAAGCCAATTAGTCATTTTAGAGAAACCTTCTTCCGCATGCTCGTAAGCGTCATTCCAAGAGGTTCCCGGGAAGAGTAGCACTGTTTCATCGGCGTACGATATCAAGGTGCCATGTTGTAACTCAAGGTTGCACAGATCATTTAAATATATCAAAAACAAGGAAGGGCCAAGGATGCTACCCTGAGGGACCCCAAATTCTACATTAAGGTAAGAGCTAATGTAATTATTGACTTTTACACATTGAGAACGGTTGCTGAGGTAATCCTTAAAAAAGTTTAATTGTATGCCTCTGATACCATTTTTTTCTAATTTATGCAATAATGTTGGGACAGAAACCCTGTAAATACCCTAAAACTTTAAGCCCTTTATCCAGATTAGATGAGACATATTCAGTTAAAGAATGGACTGCGTCATTCGTTGACTTTTGCGCTCTAAAGCTAAATTGTTTGTTCGATAAGATATTATTACTTTCAAGGTAGTTGACCAGACTTAAATTAACAATTTTTTCAAATTTTGGGTACCTATAGACGGTAGTATTGAGATGGGCCTTTAATTGTTAAAAGTATTCTTGGGACCTGTTTTGTGAATAGGTATAACAATAGCTTTCTTAAGTGAGTTGGGAAAATACACTTTACACTTTATTCACAGTTTTTCACTTATGTGATCTGGCTCGAAAACCAACTTTGTAACGGATGTAATATGGGCACTGGAGTTGTGAATAAAAACAAACAAAGAAGATACTGGAATAAGGAGTGGCGGCTGAGCAAGCCTTCCGGACCATTATGTTGAATTCCAAAAATGTTGAATTCCTGAAATGTTGATTCCACGAATGTTGAACTCCACTAAAGTTGAATCGGCACCAATTCCTGCCAAAATCTAAATTCTAGGGATTAGGGAACATAAAACAAAAATATTGGTCTCTTGCAATTTATTTTAAAAATATATATACTGCTCAAAACAATTAGGGGAATAAGATTTCAAAGTAAAATAAATAAAAAATCTTTGGTTTTTTAATATAACTGCCCACCAAATATTAAAGTGACATCCTTAATGAAAATAAGAAACAAAAGAACATCAGCGTTTTTGTGAGCAGTTCTTAATATGGTGGCCGAGAGTCTATGTACACTTAAAAACAAAGTGACGCCATTGAATTTTCTTAACTTTTTAATTACAAAAAACCGATTTTAAGTGCCCTTTCAAATCTGCTGAGTGCTGTTATTGATTGAAATGAATGTTAATTTGGTTCAGATGGTCATTATGCCAGATCTGACTGAAATCCAAGTCTCTCAAGCTATCATTTTGCTTCAAGAGGGTCGAACTATGGCATATGTAGGAACTGACCTAAGAGTCACCCCTTCTGTCATCTACAGAGTATGAAAGCGGTATCTAGGTGACGGGGGAATACTCAGGAAGTGGTGGTCAGAGTCTAAAGAAAAAAACCACTCCTTTGCAAGATCGCTACTTTATCAATGTTGATAACTTTTTCCTTGTTAATTTGTTAGTTACGACCATTAAAAAAAACAGTTACGACAATTAAAACAAACTCATTATGTATAAATTTAAAATTTTACAAAATTTAGAAATTAAACATTTAATGTAATATTTAATTTAATAAATGTTTGAATATTCGTCTTCACAGACTTTTAGTAGCGTGTATGACTTCCATGAGCCCTTATCACAGCTTGACAACGACGCGGCATGCTTCGTATGATCCTCCGAATATCTTCCTGCGGAATTATCTCCCATTCTTCGATTAATGCTTGAGTGAGCTGCTGGCACAGTGTTTGGGGTGCAATAGGACGTTTCCGGTTCGTCTATCAAGCAAATCCCAAATGTGTTCTATTGGGCTTAGGTCCGGGCTCATGGGAAGCCATTCCATTACACGGATTCCATGATGCTGTAAGTAATCTAACGTGATGGCTGCAGTATGTGGTCTGGCATTATCTTGCATAAAAACAAATTCCGGGCCGATACCATATGCTGCGGGCAAGACGTGGTCTTCGAGCACGTTTTCGATGTAAGCTTGAGCATTCAACCGCCCAGGAACAACGATGAGATATGTGCGCTCGTCCAAACTCACTCCGCCCCACACCATCACAGAACCACATCCAGATTTGTCATATTCTTGGACTGCCGCTGCACTGTATCGCTCGCCTGGGCGTCTGTAGACACGGAGACGACCATCGCAACGTGTTAGACGGAATCTTGACTCGTCAGAAAAGAGCACTGGCCTCCAATGTCGAAGTTGCCAATTAGCGTGGCTTTATGCGAACCGTTGGCGAGCTTGTTTGTGTTGAATAGTTAGACGCATGGCCCGCACTGGTCGACGTGCTCTCAAATTGGCTTCCCGCAACCCATTCCTTACCGTCTGGTTGGAAATTTCTACAGCAGTAGCCGTCCTTAGTGTATTTTGCAGATCTCTTGCAGTAGTGGTGCGGTTTCGTAAAGCACAGTTGATGATGTAGCGATCTTCCAAAGGAGTTGTTTTTCTCTTTCGACCCTGATCACGCCTTCTTGAGTATCCCCCCGTTTCTAGGTACCACTTCCATACTCTGTAGATGACGGAAGGGGCGACTCTTAGGTCAGTTCCTACATATGCCATAGTTCGACCCTCTTGAAGCAGAGTGATAGCTCGGGAGACTTGGATTTCAGTCAGATCTGGCATAATGACCTTCTTAACCAAATTAACACTCATTTCAATCAATAACAGCATTTTTTGTAATTGAAAAGTTCAGAAAATTCAATGGCGTCACTTTGTTTTTAGGTGTACATAGACTCTTGGCCATCGTATTAAGAACTGCTAACAATAATGCTGATGTTCTTTTGTTTTTTATTTTCGTGAAGTATGTCACTTTAATATTTAGTGGACAGTTATAGTTAAAAACCTAAAAAAAAAGTTTTATATCTCTTTGAAATGTTATTCCCCTAATTGTTTTGAGCAGTATATAATTTGGTTTGAAAACAATCTTCACTTACTTAATTAGAATTATTCTTAAATTAATTTAAAAGTAATTTCTTCTTTTACTCTCCACTGGAAGTTAGTAGTCTTCACTTGTCATAAAAATAAAATCTGCATCTATCCTTATCCTTGCATAAAAATCAAAAAAATAATAAGTATCGCCATTTAATGTGTGTACACATTTGGTGATTAAAATCTTTTTTTTAATCGATAATATATTATTTTTTTTAGAAAATTCATTGGTAAAATCTCACCATCATTCATTTTTTTTAAAAGTTTAGCATATTTTCGTTCAAAGATTGTGGCTACTGCCCTTCGGTTTTTTTTTAATGATAAAACAAATGCCTGGCTACTTTATGATCATAAAAATTAGCCTCATCCATTACTGTCTTGAGAACTAAAAATATATTAGGTGTTTTCGGTAGCTTTGAATTTATTTTGTGATGGTGTCCCTCACAAGATTTAGTATCTTTAGCACAACTTATTAAATTGTAGGCCATTCTAATCCACTGGGTTTCCAAATACTTGACGAACTTGCACATGTTTTCTGAATCAGGAGCGGTTGCGACAATATCATGCCAAGCTTGTGTCATAAGTATTGCTGGAAGAAGCACAAAATAGGAACAAAGCCGGAAAAAACGTCTTTGAGCTTTTAGTTCCAATTTATTGTCGGTTGTTTTGTTTAATAAATTATACTCCTTTGCCTTCTTCCATATAGCTTTATTGTAATGTCGAAAGCATCCTGTCACTTTAACATCATTGTATGTCTTTTAAATCGCGTTTATTTGAGCAATTTCATAATCGCATTTTAATTTTTTGATGTTAACTCCGAGCTTAGTTTTCATTAATTTGAAAAGTCGTTTATATGTTTCTTGCCTCTTATTTGGCAAAAATGCGTAAAGCACAGGATATATATTTATAGATTTTTCATCGGAATGAACATCTAAGTGTATTTTATATAATTGAGAGAACGGCCTTGGACACGCTTTGAAAGTACAGTCTCCATAGTACGATATACTTCTTGCTCTTTTTATTAATTTCATCATTTTCTTAGAACACAAAATTACAATTTTTTTCCGATTTCCATCTTCGATGATTAAAAACTTTTTCGATAATCGTGTTGGAATCTTCACATCTTCTACTTTTTGGAAAACAAGCGTATCCGTTTCTAAAAACGATTTTCGAGCAGCATAAAGAGAACTTTTTACTGACGAATATGTTGGTAATTCGTAAGCAGGTATATCCGAATTATTTTCTACGAATTTGGAGACCATCTCTTCGAATATCTGTTGTATTGGGTTTAAGTTACTACAAACTTCTTTTTTGATGTCATCCTTTAAATTCTGTATTTTATTTTTATTTCAATCGCATGTGTGACGAGACTTACGAATTATTTTAGAATTATCTGCATTTAGAGTAACAGAAGCCGTGCATATATCTCTTTGAGTACATTTTCATCGAGTAGTATTATCAGAATTAGTCCATCGATTATTAGGAGATCCTTTTTCTTTCTATTTTTTGAAAAAGCAATCGGCTTAAAAGGGTTTATATTAAATGTAAATAAAGAACCATTAATAATTTTAGTTTTGAAATTGTCCTTCAATAAAATTTTTGTTCGGAAGGACAGAGAATATAGAAAACAAAACAACAATGACTTGACATACGTCACAAAGTGTTATTGTCATTTTATTATAAGTGGTCATTATCAATGTATCTGTAAAGAGGTTTTACATCACTACTAATATTTTGAATACAAAAATGTGTATGTTTCACGTCAAAACGGCTGAACCGATTTTGATGGGTTTAAATATAGATTTAGACCTTGAAAATGCAAACTTAAATCTATTCAACTTTAGTGAAAATCAACATTTTTGGAATTCAACTTAAGTGGAATTCAACATTCGTGGAATCAACATTTCAGGAATTCAACATTTTTGGAATTCAACATCCTTGGAATTCAACATAATGGTCCGGAAGGTGAGCAAGGTAGGGCGCACGCCTATCACCTGATCTCATGTTATAGACTAAACCAAACCCAAGCGCGTATCCTACCTTACCCATACCCTCAGCACGTATTTATTATAAAAATTCCTACCCTACAATATATTTATTACAAATCATTACATATGTATGTGTACGCGTCGTCTACATGGTGATCTCTCATTGCTGTACAGTTGCGTACCCAACAGAAATTGTATTGTTTTTCTTCTATAAGAGTTTTAGCTCGCTGCAGCAGGAGTTTATTATGAAACGAAAGATGGTCGTTGAAAAATATCCTGTCCGCTACTCCTTCAAACCCAATGTCCAGAGCTCGCAAATTTTTCATATTTTGAAGAGAAGCTAGGAAGTTATCCTTCTTGAATCTTGCCTGCATCTTCACAATTATTGGCTTCGGTCGTTGCAGATCCATGCTATTTTTAGTGGTAACGCGAGTCACAAAGTAAATATCTGTATTTATATTAAGAGCATAACCACTTAGATTAGCTAATTCAAGCAATATTGCCATCAGGTTTTCATTTGACTTTTGGGGAATCCCGTTTATTTGAATATTTGATCGCCTTGTTCATTTCTGTTTTCCTGCATCAGGTTTGACACCGTAACTTTCAGCTCTTCAACCTCAGATTTGGTATTGGAACACTCCAATACTTATTCATATTCATATTCATATTCTTTATTGCACAGAAAAGTTATACGTACAAGCAGTCATAAATTAAACGTGCTATAGGCGAGCTTATCTCTGAGAGAGATTTCTGCCAGTAAAACCTACTTGTTCTTCTACCTTTGTGATCGATATCTTTTATATGGGTATTAAGAGCAGCCATATTAGTTGCCATATTCTCCTTCATTAGCATATTAGTTGCCATACTCTTATTCATTAAGTCCTCTTGGATAGTGGTCATGGCATCCAATCGAGACAGTATTGTAGAGATCTGCTTTGACATGAGACTTGATAGCGATATCTCCTCACCTGAAGTGTTACCTGATTGATTCAGAACATCATTACTGCCTGCAGGGCTATTCAAGTTGGTGCTACCCGTTGAAGGAGATGCATTTTTATCTTCACGGTAGGGCACGCACATCCACCAAGAAAAGCCAAGATATATTCTGAAAATTAGATAAAATGGGTAATTCTAAGATTCACAAAAATATTTCTAATATGGGAAAGCAAATTTCAATATTATTGTGAAATTTTTTGTCACAAAATGCGATTGTCTATATCAACCTATGCAACGAAAGGAAGAGAATAAAATAAACAAACGGAATTGAAATCGATGAGTATCTAGAATTTTATGGAATAATTACAATAAATTTATTTGACAAGTAAATCTTGTGTAAATTATTTGCTAGAACAAGTAATAATTATCAAGGATAGATGAAGAAAGTAACTCGCTACAAAATATAAAGGAGCATTTACCAGTATAACCTACCTAATTAAATATAAGTAGAATATAGGAGGGGATAAAATACACACACAAATAAAATTGCGTACACACAACGAGTGTGTAAATATGTAATTAATTCCTTTATTGACATCAGAAACACATATATTTCACAAATTAAGGGCATTCAGTAAGAATAAATATTTTTGATGGATTTTAATGTAGCATTCGCTACAGTTATTTAACCTGTTTCTTCGATTTTAGTTTTTCTTATCTTTGATTCTTTCACAGAATTTTCAAAATTCAAAATTTCGAAGATCTTGTCATGGTTTTTGTTTGTTTTTCTCATTTTGAAGAGTACTGTCGTCGAGTCCACAAGACTAAATAAACCAAATAAATTTCTGAATTTTAATCCCTTGGATTCGTAACACATTTGCTTTGAAGTCTATTTTCAAGCCTTTTCTCTTCTTCTCCTGGTAAGTTTTGTGTACTTTTGGTTTCATTCTCTGAAAATCCCTTTTGTCTTTTTTCCAAAACGTTAGTTTCCTTGCTCGGGTTTCATGAGCACTTCTTCATTCTGTTGTTTTGTCTCTTAACAGCGACCCTTCAGGCTTTTTAAGGGTTTTTAAAAAGTATCATTTAATTTCAAAATAAAACCATCCTCCTAGTATCTTGTGTGGATGCACAACACGACCTCATTTCCACTCCAATATTTCTTGGGATCCCAAAAAAATAGATTAACTTTTAATTTCAAATTTATAATAAAATAAGCTTAAAGCGTCGATTTAGCTATAGTAGAAAATTCTAAACCTTAAAAAAGGTGATTACTAAATTAAGTTTCATTGTAAAATTTTTAGGGCTCGACGATATACTTTTCTACAATTTTGTTTTTATACCTTTTTTTTATTTTATTTTCGTTGTTAATTCTAAATTCTTGATACTTAAATTATACTTTCAACCAGGTTTTTCAGCATTTTTTTTTCGTAAAGTGTTTCACTACAACATGTACTCGTCATCTTAATTGGGTAAAAAAGGATTAAAAGGTTGGGAACCACTGGTTGTTGACTCTTTGCACACGGAGTTAAAGCAAGATATGTATGTACGGACGGAAGGTTGAAGTCATCTGAGATCTACGATCGATGTCAATATCAGCCGGCTTACTATGACTTTTGCATGTGCAACGGTACCTCCCGGACTATAAGCGAGGCTGTCGTAAAGTTAACGCAAAAATATTAAAGAAAAATCTAATTATTGATGGTGAAACATTTATGTAGATTTTGACGAAAAAGTCGCACCTATGAGTATGGCTAAGTTTTTCGATAAATACCTCGTTTGGCAAGCCATGGATGAAAACGGCAATATTTCAGTACCCTATATTTGTTCGGGATCTATGAACTCTCAAATTTACCGTAGAGATTATACCGTTAGATATTTATAGACATGCATTATCGGAGGGAGGATATTGTATTTTGGGCGGAAATGGCGTATAATTAAGAGTCTGAAGTCGTACAATATTTACAGGCGGCGAACACAAACAAAACAATGCAAGTGCCTTAAGAGAGGAATCATCGGAATGTGTTGTGCTTTATATAAAAAAGAGTATAAGAAGTTAACGGAAAAACTAAAAACCTTAACAGCATTTAAACACCGATGGACCAGAGGTGCAATTGTGTAAGCCAATGGTATTCAAATTGATTGTCATATGGCTATTTGGTTAAGCAAATTAGCCCGTTTGACAGTTGAAATCGTACATTTTTCACTGTCAAATGAATACAATTGACTTATTTTGTTGTTTACAACCAAAAACGTACGATTTTATGAGTCAAACGGCCTTATTTGCTAAGCCAAATGGCCATATGACAATCGAATTTGAATACCATTTATTTATTACATAATATTTGCGATTGTTGACACTTGGTGCAACTTGGATAACAACTGTCACTAATTTTACGTTCATATGTCTAGTAAATACTTCTGCAATTACAATTTCTTATTTATTGCATAAGTAACATAATCTAAAAACTTAAATAACAATTTAAAATAAATATATATATTTAGCTATATAAAGCCTTTAGTTTCCTTTAACATTCTTAGGTAGGTACTTGTAATAATAATAAAAATGTATTAATTTTCGAAATATATTTCGGCCCACTATGGGGCCGGCATCAGTCGAAGGGGCGAAATATATTTCGAAAATTAATACATTTTTATTATTATTACAAGTACCTACCTAAGAATGTTAAAAATAACAATTTATATCTATAAATAAAACTACCTGCCAATATAAATAGAGGTCATAGAGGGTGAGCCTGACAGCTGTACTCAGAGACGTATTTCGGGTTTCTACGCCCTGGGCGAATACGATTGGGCCGCCCCCCATAATTATTTTATGGATACTTTTTGGGATTTGGTCAAGAACTCTTACTCAGATGATGTTTTTATTGCGAAATCCATCGCTTTGGAACTTTTACTCACAAAACTTTTGATCGTTGAGTCAAATTCAAAAGACGATCAAAAGGGATACCCGCTAGCGAGCATAAGGCTGAAGTATGGGCTGATATCACGCCGCCATGCGCCCCCCGTTAGATTCAGCTCCCACCCTGAGCTGAGCCGCCAAACACATATTTTTTTATTGTAAAATCGTTAGTAAGATTGTTATAATTCTAATTAAATTACGAAACTCAAGGGCCGCCCAGGGCGATCGCCCGAATGACCCTATGAAGATTACCTCTCTGGCCGTACTTCGAGCACAAATACACGATTTTTAGGACAACCAGGAAACCAGGCTTCAATATTGAACTATCGCATAATTAAATGCACAAAAATTAACAACCGTTATAAGACTTGTATGTGGCATCGGGATTGGTACAACATTAACATTTAATTTTAAAAGCCACCGACCAGCGGCGGTCACATAGAAAACATTTCGCAACCCGGGCCACTTAGATGAAGTCGGGTGGAAACATCGGGCGCTCGGGTGTAGTGCTTGCCTGCCGTGTGAGCCAGCCGGAGCCCCACTTAGGTAACTGATTCATTTATCTTACATCGCTTCTGTACTAGTAGACAGGATATTTAAAGCCTTTATTGTATGTTGACAAAGTTGCTGGTTTCTATTGAATGGAACTTTACCTGGATCTTCGTAAAAACCACAGCCTTAGTTTTTTGGACATAATTTTTTCTGCTTCGTGCTGTCATTCATACCGCCAAATTTGGGGCAAATACGCAAGTAGGCGTGGTATCTCCCTGCGCGTCCCAAACTGTAGAGAGTTGCGCGCGAAACCTCGAGTTTGAATTTACTCGGAATTTAGATCTTGTTACATAAAAACAGGTATATCTAATGTATGAGAAAAAGCAGATGGCTGGCAACCCTTGCCAAGTAAACACTGCTCAGTAATAATTTAATTATTTTTGTAAAAACAATTGTTCGATTGCGAGTATCATTGCATAGAATAATAACAATAGTGCACATAACCTCACCTCAACAGAAATCAGGAAATTCTGCAAGTATTAGCCTTTGTTTTGAGCATTATTTTTGATCGATTTCTATAGATGCAATGTAAACGAGTCGGTTAACCTTTCAAAAAACGCACGCACACATCAAAACAGTTTGAAAATTTATTGTTTGTCATTGCATACAAACACAAGTTGAATAAATTTTGACGTCTGGGAAAGTGCTACCACATTTAAAAAAAAGCACGTTTAGATATTGCTAGAAATAACTCACAGAATCGATTACTATTTCAAGAATCGATCGATCGAATTATTGAACACTTGTACATAGGTAACACTAAAAGTTTCCGGAACTGGCCACTTAAATAAACAATATTTAAAAATTTATTGCAACATTTGAAAATAGAACTCTTTGGCTGTAGAATGCAGTTTGTTTCATCTGACTGTCTTTTGTTTTTATTTTGTGGCGCCATTTAAAAAATTGTGTGTCTGCATCAACATTGATTTAACTCGGGAAAATTTTCGTAGTATGATTTTCTTCGATTTTAAGTATAATTTGACAGCTCAACAGAGCATCGCTCGGCTTGAAACAGCTTTTGGCAATGAAGCACCATGCAAGACGGCTGTTTATAGCTGGTTTGCAGAATTCAAGCGTGGTCGTATCAATCTCAGTGACGAATCTCGCGATGGTCGGCCGTCCACCGCTGTGACCAACAAAAACATCGATGCTGTGCGCCGTATGATTGAAACAGACAGGCATGTGACCTACCATGAAATTCGCGCATCCTTAGAAATAGGCATGAGTCAAATACAATCAATCCTACACAAACATTTGGGTGTGAGAAAGCTGTGCTCGCGGTGGATCCCACACAACTTGACCGAGGCTCAAAAAACGGACCGCGTCACTTGGTGCAGTGCCATGCTTACCAGATTCAACGAAGGTGCGTCAAATTTGGTGTGGGACATAGTAACAGGTGACGAAACATGGATTTATTGCTACGATCCCAAAACAAAGCAGCAATCGAGCGTATGGGTCTTTCAAGATGAGCCGAAACCAACCAAAGTGGCGCGCGTGAAAAGTGCATCTAAGCGGATGATTGCTTCTTTTTTTAATAAAACTGGACACGTGGCTACTGTTGCTTTAGAGAATCGTCGTACCGTGAATAGTGACTGGTACACGACCATTTGTTTGCCGGAAGTTATTGACGAACTCCGTAAAAATAACCGTAAACGTCGTATCATCCTGCACCACGACAATGCTAGTTCTCACACGGCCAGACAGACAAACGACTTTTTGAAGACGAAAAATGTAGAACTCATGAGTCATCCTGCATACAGTCCCGACCTGGCACCTTGTGACTTTTTTCTGTTCCCAAAAATTATGAACCAATTACGCGGTCAACGATTTTCATCACCAGAAGAGGCTGTCGAGGAGTATGAAAAACACGTTTCAGAGGTCACCACAGGGGAGTGGCACAAAAGTTTTCAAAACTGGTTTGATCGAATGAAAAAGTGCATAGACGCCAAGGAAGATTATTTTGAAAAACAATAAATTAATTTTGTACCTTTAATATTATTTTTTCATATTTATTCCGGAAACTTATAGTGCGTCCCACGTATAATAAAACATTAAATTATACAAAACACTTTAACCAAGGCAGATAATGGAATCAGAAAATATAAGATTTCGCAAACATAAGACGGGAAATGAAACTTTGCATGGAAATAATTCGTTTGTGTCCTTATCGTCAACCACATCCGAAAAAGCAATAAGTCTACCAGATTTGTCAACAACGGAAAACGACGAATACATAGAGATGCAATGCCTTGTTCGGTCACTTCAAATTAAGTTGGAAAGGGCTTATAAAGAAAGAGATGATCTAATTTTACAAAAAAGATTTTTTAGAGACAAAAATAGTTGAACATGAAAAGAAAATTAATGCGCTGTTAAAAATATGCTCATCCACATCCAGTATCCAGTATTAAAAAAGGATGCAAATCTTTAAATACGGAATCTCTAAATGAAACTATGACAGACGGGAATATTACAGAAGACCTGGAATTCAGTGGAAGTACAAGTACTTATGCACCAAACCATAAAGAAACACAAATGATCTATTGTTACGCGAAGTCACTCACAAAGCAAAACCGGATACGAAATAATAAGCCAACGATTCACATTATTGGCGTACAAAGGTGTGTAGGGCTGGCTTCAGCGTTAATTGACTCCAGAAAAGATACAAAATATGAAAAATACACAGTAACATACACCACACGGCCAGGTGCTACTGCCGACATGATTCTAAAAGACTGTAATAGTGATTTAATAGTCGCAAATGACAAAGTTATTATTTCAATAGGGGAACACGATCACAATCCGTTACTCCTGAAAAATGAATTATTTTATGTGTTGAAGAAACTGCACCATTGTAATGTAATTGTACTCAATATAGGACACAGTAAATATCTTAGAGAAGACATGCTGAACAATGTACTTAAACATACATGTCAACAATTTAAGTACTGCCAATTTATCTAAAAAGGCGGGCTTTATAATTTGTGTCACGTTATTAATTATACCATAGATTGCATTGATTATGATTGTAAATTCATTAAAACAAATGTAGTTAATTTGGCAAAAAATTTCGCTTGGATGAATAAGGATAGTTTCAAAAACATAAAAAATAATCTTGAAGCTAATAATATTAGTGTCCCCAAAAGAGGAACCATTCCTTTTTACTTTTCAATCCATCCCAAAAAATCTTTAACTTGAGCCAAAATAGAAGCTCAATCACATAAACAGAAGGAAAACAAAATTCCATTATATTATTACGAGTATTACAATTTGCAATCAAATGTGGGCGATACTATGGATAAAACACAATCGACAGTACCAAAAACCTGAATCAGTAGTAACGATAAAAAACTCCGAGTCACAGGACAAAAAGCAGTTTTTTCGATAAAAAAAGGAGAAAATATGAACAAAATTTGCATACTTCACCAAAATATACATAGCATTACAGTGAAATATGACAGGAGTCTTCGTATTTCATTTTTGGTAATCTGGCTTTAAAGTTAAGATGCTTTAAGAAAATCTCCTGTATTTTTCGATACGCTGTTTATAAGTTATGTAATGTGGTGACCACACAGAAGATCCGAATTCCAGTAAACTTCTAACATACGCAAAATACACACGCTTAAGACAAGTAAGGTCTCTGAATTCACCACATACCCGCATTACGAAACATAAGCTTTTATAAGGCCTGCTCACAGTTGCGTTAATATGGTGCTCAAATGTTAATTTTGAGTCAAGGCTCACACCAAGATCTTTGACCACATCTACTCGGTGTATGGTATTACCGCTAATATTGTAAGAATGTAGGACAGGATTTAGCTTTCTGGAAAAACTTATTTGGACACATTTAGCTGCGTTAACTTTTATTCTATTCTTACTGTAGTAAGTACTGAGCCGGTCCAGATCAGCTTGTAGTAATTCGCAATCAGTTTCATTATTAATATCTGAGTATATTTTCTTATCATCCGCATACAGCAATTAATTGGCGTCATGAAACACATTATAACTAGCATAGATATAAGCACAGTAAAATAGTGGACACAAATGTGAACCCTGAGGAACACCGGAGGGTATATCAACTAAATTTGAGCGATGACCGCCAATCACAATGCTTGTCTTCTGTTTGAAATATACGAGGTAACCCAGCGGTGAAGATTGTATGCCAAGTCTTTGGAATTTTCGAAGCAGAATAACGTAGTCAACGCGGTCGAACGCCTTTTCGAAATCCGTATAGACCACGTCAATCTGCCGGCCAGATTCCATCTTCTGAAGTACAAAGGATACCAGCTCAACTAAATTTGTTGTAGTCGATCGCCCCTTAAGGAAACCATTTCAAATTTGGCTGTAATAGAAATAAAAAGGAATAATGAATTAATAAGGGCATGGTGGATACTCTTAGTGCTTTTTATAATAATTATTTTAAACCCATGATTTTCGATAAACATTTGTATAAAAATTATGATCTTATCAATAAAAACTGAATAACATAGTGTTTTTACTTATTTATTAATATCAACTATATTGTTGCTCTAAAATTACAACATAAAAACGAACAAAAAATATTTTACTTGCTAATTGAATATAACAATGGTCAAGGTCACTCTTCAGGATCTTGTATGTCTTGGTAAGACCAATCAATCTTTCGATGTGAACTCTTTTACTAGCAAGTTTTCTGTCATGTCAGTTAAACCTGGCAACTGACGTTTACCCTTCAGGAATGGCGCTATGTTTACTTTCACATTTTTTACTACAAAAATATCTTGCACATTAAATCCTAGGTCAGCCAGTATAGTGTCTCCTGATTGACATTTCACAATTAGGTGCGTTCTATTTGTCTGTCTTTCACAGACAAATTTCTGTTTTTTCAGGAGAGCAATACGATAATAATCCTCCCAGAGTAGCTCCAACTAGTACTTTCAAAGTATTACTGTGATTGTAGATGCTCCACGAAGCCTGCTGAGCTACTTGTATTGTATTACTTGATTTTTGTACAGAAAACTCTGTGGCATCCAAAATTAGACATACTGAACTATCATACTGTTTGAAAGAATCAGGCATATAAAAATTTACTAAATCTCTGCTTGGCCAAATGTCAAGTTTGTTGCATATTTGATATATAAAGTTTATGCATGTAATGAAAATATTTGCTACTGTTGATGTAGATATCTTGAAAAAATTTGAAAGTTCAAAGATAGTTTTATTTTTTCGGAGTTTCATCAATGTAAGATTTATTTTGTCGGAGTTTCATCAATGTAAGAATGAATTGATTCTCATAGGAGATACTTAGGACAGTGTGTGTATAATACTTCATGTGGATTACAAACGGACTTAATGTAGAAAAAACCAAAAAAAAACTTTTTGTAGGATTCAAAACCTGTATAAAATAAAATAGCAGCATTATCATTCTTAAAACGACATATAGAGCCATACGTGTGTTCAGTATCAACTTGGGTTGCCTGATGTTTTTTTTGTGTTGAAGATGAGCCAGCAGAACCTGCGTTCGCTCCGACGGTTGCTTCAACAAGAATTTCTGAAGAGATGTCAGGAACATCAACAATTATTTGTGTATGGATGGATTCCAGTCTGTTGCTTCTTGGTTTTTCTCACATCGTGCATCATATCTTAGTTTTCGTTTCGAGGTTGGAATCGCAGGTTTTGTAAATGTGAAGACTGAAGGAACAGCTCCTTTCTTAAAATTTTTACGTTCTGATTTTAAACCTAAAACAATGCAAAACAAAATTAATTAAGCAGATTTATCTATCTGAACTACTGAAGTAGGTTTAGCTAGCTATCACAGTATAGAAGTAATTAACAGTATGTGCTGTAAAACGTAATGAAAGGCATCAGTCCATGCCGGTTTTATTCATGCATATATTATGTTAGCCCAACTGAAATTTGTGATAAGACAGGTAGGTATAGTCGAATGTCGTTACTTAATTAATAAATATGAAATATTATTATTCTAATTACTCAGGTATGTGTACCTGAGTCAACCAAATAATCCTATCTGAATAAAAATTATATAATCATTGTTATCAATTTAATAATCAATGACAGATCGAAGGGTGGATACCTCACTTGGTCAACAGACCGTACCATAATTGTTCTATCAAGAAATTACAATATTCAATAGGAATTACTTACCAGTATGTTTTCCCTCGCTGTAATAACCATCTGATTTGAAATGATTTCGACATAACCTGGCCGATGAACCGGGATTCCAATTTTTGAGACGTAATGCCTTGACCCGTAGTTTTTTAAGCTCTGGTTAGCTGGGAATCGGTGTATACCTTGGTTTTTGTAATTATATGCCGCACATTGAGGCATAATAATAAAAATATTATATATTTTTGCCTTGAAAATTTTGAAATGTACGAGATTTGACAGATTATTTCGGTACCAGCGGTGATGCGTCACCTAGAGTGAGAAAAATGCAGTTTCCCTCCCGATTATGGAATCACAGCCTGGCAACTCTAGACAACCTTCGAAAGATATCAATTCACTACCAACGAGAGGGAATCCAAAATGTATCTGCTGACAAATGGCGAAGTTGTGTGGATCACATCATAAAATTAGAGGACAATGTTTATAGCAAAATTGACAACATGATTGTCAATAAAATAGATAGTTTTGTCATAAATAAAATAGATAGTTTTGTCATAAATACGGCTGATTCGGGCTCTTTCAACAATTCTTGTTCGTCTAATACAGACGACAACGATTATAATAGGAAGTTTAAAATTTGTATATAATTTATTCAAATAAAAATGTTTTGAACCCCTAAAAGTGTGTTTACATTTTTTATCTCATATTGTTGGCTTTATTTCAGTATAATGTCATATAATATTTTTCTATTCAGCTAATGACGGCCCCACTGAAGGGGTCGAAATATAGAGGCCGTTGTACAACTAAGTTTGTTTTTGTATTCACCTGACATTGCTTATAAAGATGAGTTAAATACAAAAAATATTGTAGTTGGAGGCTTAGGCTTACACCAGAATTTGTTTCAAATATTAAGTACACGTACACTGGGACCTATGACATATGTTTTCCATTCAGCATTCATAATTGAAGCGAAGATATGGAGGTATTTTTACACATCATCAATTTATAAAATACACTGTGCAAAAGTTGTTTAAGAAACTAAACCTGGTGACAGTACTTAATCATCGAGCCAAACATGTTATCGCCGAAAAAACATATATTTTGGTCGAGTTGGTATTTAACGTATTTACAAAACAGCTGCTTTATTTGCAATTTCAATGTTGTTTCCATAGTAGAAGTAAAATTTCATATGGACGAGTATAATTACCAGTGTTTGTTCTCTAAATCACTTATATGTCACTTTAAATAACCCGTAACATACACATCTACTCGCAAATCCTCCCGAAATTATTCGGGGGAGAGTAAGAGAACAAGCTCTAAGGCAAAACTAGGCGGTCCACCATTGCCTGGGAACGATGGATGGCGGTATATCCATCCCCAATTGCCGGATAAACCTGGTGACAGTACTTAATCATCGAGCCAAACATGTAATCGCCGAAAAAACATATTTTGGTCTAGTTGGTATTTAACGTATTTACAAAACAGCTGCTTTATTTGCAATTTCAATGTTGTTTCCATAGTAGAAGTAAAAGTTCATTTGGACGAGTACAATTACCAGTGTTCGTTCTCTGAATCACTTATATGTCACTGTACGTGGGACACTCAGAAAGTTTTGCGAAACTAAAAAAAAATGTTCAATATGTACATTTTTTTTAAATCTCCTCAAGGTACTCTCCACCAGCAATATGTATAGGTATACAAAGTTTCATGCCTCTAAACCAGTTTTTAAAACATGTCGTGGTGGAGCAGTAGCCCGCTGAGCCCTGTGTTTGGTCGCTTGTTGCTAACAACAGAGAAAATTTCTGGCAAACATTTGGTAGCATACCATGCGGCATTGATGCTTCTTTGATCCCGTAAGAGAATTGATACCAAGTGGCCAGTCAGATTTAAAAAGCTACCGATCAAAATCTTCCCCCGGCTTCTAGATCGCTTCACTTTGGTGGGCGTTGGTCCATTTTGAAACACCCAAACAGTCGACTGGGGCTTGGTTTCTGGGTCGTATTGATAAATCCAGGACTCATCACGTGTAACGATGTCGTAAACACGCCGAAACGAGCCTGCTTCAAATTTGTTTAGCATATCACGACACCATTCCACCTGGGCCTGCTTCTGAGCATCGGTGAGGTTGTGCGGCACCCAGCGTGATACTATCCTCTTCACGCGAAGATGGCTGTGTAGAATCTCGTGAACGCTTCCCGATCCAATCTTTAATATGTGTTGAATCTCCTGATATGTAATTCGCCTATTGTCGTGGATTAAATTTTTCACTGCCAGCACGTTTTCTTTGGTAACAGCCGTCAAAGGGCGACCGCTTCTTTCTTCATCCCCCAAAGTTGGTCGACTGCGCTTGAATTCGTTATACCAACGATGCACGGTTGCCTTGGAAGGGCCTTCATCCATGAATGCCATTTGAAGTCTATAGTACGATTCATCCGGTTTCTGGCGACACTTGAAATCGTAAAAAATCATAGCTCTAAAATGTTCCCGGCGCAGATCCATATTTCAGCGAGACACAATACTTTGAATTAGCTCGCAAAAAATGTGGAGGGAAATTTTGAAATTAGAACATTCCTATTTTTACCTATAAATAATCATATTTTCGAAAAACATTATAACTGGCCAGTCTCCCATATATAAAACTTTTTTTCGCAGTACTTTCCGAGGGGCCTGGTAAGTAACTCGTAACATAAACATCTACTCGCAAATCCTCCCGAAATTATTCGGGGGAGAGTAAGAGAACAGCTCTCAGGTAAAACCAGGCGGCCCACCGTTGCCTGAGACCGATAGATGGCGGTATATCCATCCCGGACCTTTTATAAAACAGACTGATGACGGGCAGCGGCGTCACTGGTACGAGGGTTTCGGCACCGCGCTCACCAACCTGTCTGCCCAGCGTGTGTAAGTATGGGCATTTCTACCAGGAGGACCACCAAGAGTGGCAAAATCTTGGAAATCTTTGTCCAGCAGTGGACGAAACAGGCTGATGGATGGGTATACATCTACTTTGTCTGTAGCTCTGTCCAATTTTGAGTTTAATTGAGCTCACAAAAGGTATATTGGTGATGTGACCTAATGTACTGACCATACCCATCAAATTGTTTTCTGCAGACTAGTGTTTTTTTCTTGATCTTAATACACTTAGATTATTATATTTATAGCATTAAACATCTAATAATATTACATGAATAAACCATTTTCAATATCAAAATAAACCACAACGAATTTCTACAAATGCCAGTGTTGATGGGTACATGATCGTTATTTAGATTAGATTGAATTGATTTTATTGATACATTACTAATTCTAATATGAGTATCAACCATTATATAAGGAACTGACTTCATTCAGAAACCTACTTCATATAGTCAAACTTATACCTTTTCTAACAATTCCTTCTTTATTGCTGAGACGAACGTCAAGTCACTGGCAGCGTCTATAATTGCTTGTTGCACAAGTGACTACACACACGCGGCCCTAGCACTTCTACAGATCTTTCCCACCTTTGCGGGTATATAAGAGATCATAGCTAATTTGTCCTTGTTTCTAATGTTATACTGGTAATAAGAGCCAAGGGTTGCGTCGTTGTCAATGTGGTTATGACCACAATGTACTTGGCTGCCTGTGGTATTATAATAGAAGGCACGGTAAGGATTCGATGCGCTGCCTGGGAATAAGGAATTTGCTGGCGTGTCAGGAGTGACTTTGGCCTATATTCCAACCGCTCTTTTTGCATTCGCAGAACAAGATCTCTGTCGGCAGCAAAGGCCTTTGCTGCTGATTATACAACTCTTGCAATAAAATGCAAGAATAAAGTCACATTTTAAACTGATATTTATAAATCTCATCAAAATATTATAAAATAAATGTATATTAACTTTACCAGCTTGTTCTTTTATTTTTGGTTTTTATTATATTTAAGTATATATGTACACAAAAGAATAAAAAAATAATTATTTCAAGATATATTTCGGACCCTACTGGGCCCGGCATCAGTTGATATAATAATGACATTTACAATGAAATGATGGCACATAAAATGACATGGTGACAATTAGTATTAAAAAGAGATCTATCTATCTACCTACCTTTTTTATAGAGATGAGTATGTGAGTGGGGTAGGGAGAGAGGGTGTTTGTGACTGTGTGTGATTGAGAGGGGATGTAAGAATGTTAGTATGAGTGTTAATATCAGAAAAATTTCGATGAGGTTGGTCTGTCTGTAAGTTAGTGCTGTTTATTTAGTCCAGGTCCGTAATGGGCACCAAGCGACCAGATGTAAGACGACTCCCATGTCCTGAACTGAATATCAGTCAATGGTGGGTGGAATGATTTTATAATGCGGACGGTGAAGCAGTCGTCGAATGATTCGTTTTGTAGGCGGGCATGAGTTGGGATGGGTAGTGTAGTGTTTTGTGTTTTAGTTGTGAATCTGTGATGATTGATGCGGATGTGAAGTGGGGTTTTTGTTTCAACTACATAGAATGCCGGGCAGAGTCGACATTCTAGTAGGTAAATACAATTTTTTGTTGTGCATGATGTGTTTGGGTGAGTTTTGTGTTGGTGCATTGTGTGGTGTGTATTGATGTGATTTTGACTGACACAATAATAATGACAATGAACCATAGACATACAATTTCATTTCAATAGCTCCCCTAAATTGTATGTCTCTTTTAATTTAACAAAAGTAAAACTATACATTTTTAAAAGAAATAAAAGCGTCTCCTCGGTTAAACTCAAAATAAATCACAAAAAAAAAACTTCTCAGGTAAAACCAAAATAAATCACTCATAACAAGACGAAGATAATAAAATAACACTTAAGTTTTAAAAGGTATACTCATTTGGGGGATGTCATAATGACATCTCTTATTTTCGTGAAAGTTGGAGAAGGAAGTGATTTAGTAAACAAATCTACTAGTTGTGCTTTCGATTGTACGTATTCTAAAAGCACTTTACCATTTTCAACCTTCTCTCTAATAAAATTGTATTTTACATCAATATGTTTTGTTCGCTTTTTATCGGATTTTTTAAAAGTTTTATTGTAGTTTGATTATCTATGTATCGTTTAAGAGCAACGTCATTTTCAAGTTCATTAATTTCTGATAAGAATTGCTCTAACCAGAGATATTCTTTGGTCGCAGAGCAAGCTGCCATAAATTCAGATTCTGTAGTTTATAGCGCTACAGTTTAATGGGTTCATACTTAATCCCTAAGTTCTTAGTATTTCCAAGGAACCTAATGATTCTTTTGACAGCGTTAACATGTCCTTTACTTGGATTCTTTATGTAACGACTTACAATGTTTACCGCATATGAAATGTCTGGCCTAGTGACAATGGATAGAAATAACAAAGATCCTACAGTCTCTCTGTATGGAAACTGAATCAGATCATTGGATGTATTAGTATTCTTAGATAATACAACATTTGGATCCGAGGGCACACTGCACGGCATTGCGTCAGTCATATTTAATTTGCAAATTACTTGATCGATCCATTTTTTTAAATAAAGATGCTACCATCTTTCAAGTCTCTCGCAATCTCGATATCAACAAAGCAATTTGGTTCCATTATCGTAATTTTGAATGTTTGTTGCATGTGAATTAATATTTCTTTCAAGATATCATCATTTGCTGACATTAAAAGACCGTCGTCAACAAATATTACTAAAATAACTTTACCGTCTTTGAACATGCCATGGTAGACACAATTGTTCGCTTCACTCTGTATGAATCCATATGTTTTGATAAAGTTGTTAAACTTGTAATTCCAGCATCGAGGTGCTTGTTTGAGTCCGTATAGTGACTTCATAAGTTTACATACCTTAAGTTTACATACCTTATTGTTTTCAGCTGTAACACCTTCTGGTATGTCCATGTATATTTATTCCGATAAATCTCCATATAAAAATGCAGTTTTCACGTCAACTTGCGATATTTTATACTTATTTTTTGCAGCTGTACTGAGAAGAATTCGTATTGAATCATAACGTGTCGTAGGAGCAAATATCTCAAAGTAATCAACATCTTTTATCTGTGCAAAGCCACACGCGCAAAATCTAGCTTGAAGGGTTACTAGTAAATCAAATTCAGTTTGGTACTTCTCGTATGTTTATTTTAGGTAACTTACTAAACAGTATAAATGTAATTAATTATGTATAGAACACACTTTTAGTTCTCACACGCGAACCTACGTTGGTCACAAGACAAGCTACTGACGCTACTCCTGCCCTTAGCCACAAAGTGGTATGCTGACGATAACCGGCTTTGTGTGCTATCTTTCTCTTGATGGATGCTGGCACTATCGCTCGAGAGAAAGGATGCTCAACGAATGATTGATTTTCCAGCGACCCAGCGAGTTTATATAGGCATCGGAGCAGCGGCGGCGGCTGGTGGGAGTATGATGTCATCGTTATCATCATGAGTGAGTCGGCAATAGGTGTGCGAGCGAGAAAGTATTCGTCTCCGCGCGCCTTGTGTTTTGCTCGTTAATATTAGATTTGCTACAAACTTTAAATTTATCAATTTCTCCATTCGGCTTTCTTTTAATTTGAAATATCCACTTTGATGTAATTGTGTTTTTACTCTGTTAAAGTCCAGGTCTCATTTTGTTTTAGGGAATTTAGCTCATCTTTTATTGCTTTCTCCCACTTACCTGAATATTTTGATCTCATAGCTTCTTTAAATGTTGTTGGCTCTTCTTCATATGAAATATAATTGTAGTTAGCCTCATGAATGTCTCCTTTGCTTCTTAAATTGTATCTGTGCGATTGTGTGTTTTGATTATTTGTCTCGTCTGCATTATGTGTAGATTTGACATTCACATCTGGTGCAGCCCCAGTTAGTTCAGTTTCTAGATTTTGCGAGCCTTCATACTCTTCAGATTGTACTGATAATAATAAATAAAATAAAATAAGTTTTATTCATCAAGATGACATACATAAAACAATATTAACGTCGGGGCCCCGTGTTAATTATGAGAACTGAAGTACAGGAACCCCGCACTTCCTCTTGAAATTGCATTTAACAGTTTCTCAATGCTAAAAACTTGGTACATTAAATATAACAATAACTAGTAAATTTAGTATTAATTTAGAAAAAATATATAATTGCAATTGATTTTTAAAGATTTCTATAGTATCTGACTGAGAACAAGTTAATTTTGTTTAGGTAGATTTTGAATACAAAATAACAATTTTGTTAGTAATGAATTTAAAATATATATATATATATATATTTTATAATTTTTAATATTAGTTTAAAAATGTGTGTGAGTGTGTGTGTTTGTTAAGTGTGTGTGTGTCCCTAGCCCTACGACCAAGGTCTTGGGATCAGTTTACTACTAGGGAGGGTGTGTAGTGAGATTGTTTGTGTGTGTGAGGGTGTATGGAAGTAGGGTGCTTATGTATAATGTTTAACCTCAAGCTTGAGTGTTTAATAATGATTCGGTCATTTCGTAATCTAAACTTTTAAGCCAGTATTTAATTTTAGTTTTACACTCATGGAGTGCAATGGGATAGATATTTAAAATTTTATTTATGTTATTGTATAAACGGGAAGAAGATATTTGAAAGTGCCTGCTTGCAAAAACTGTATTACAGGTTACGTTATGTATGACTACATCATGTCTTCTCCGATTCATAACATGAGGATTAAAGAGTAGGTTACGATGTCTTATGATAATTGATCTTTGTATATATAGTTGTCGTACTGTGAGTAGTTCATAAGTGGTGTAGAGTTTGTAAGTCGGGAATCGAAAGGGTTTAAAAAACATAACTTTAAGCAACGATCTCTGTGCTCTTTCTAATTCAATAATTTTGGTCTTACATGCTCCGCCCCACACGGTGATACAATACGTAAGTACAGACCTAGCCAAAGCGAAGTAGATGGACATCAGTAATTTAGAGCGAGCGACACGTCTTAGCTTTTTAAAAATGAAGATTAATTTTCTTATTCTTTGAGTAAGATATTTAATATGCAAATACCAATTTAGTTTGTCGTCCAGTATAACACCAAGATATTTTATGCTATCTTTTCTAGCAATGTGAGGGCATGTACAAGTCGCATGGTTGATACAAGAATGCAGTTTTATCGTAAAGGATTTTGGAGGCTTGAAATTTTTTAAGATAGAAAACGCCAAATATTTAGTTTTTGATACATTAAGCGTAAGTAAATTACAACTTAACCAAGTAGCAATATCACGACGACCATTCTCGGTATGTTCATGTACTTCTTGCCACGTTTTACCGTGAAAAATCAAGGCAGTGTCGTCCGCATAGGAAAATATGTTACAGTTCTTCAAAGTGTGTTCACATAATTCGTTAATATAGATAAGAAAAAGTGTAGGTCCGAGGACACTACCCTGTGGTACTCCATAATTTACCGATGTATCTGTGCTACAATAAGATCCTACTTTGACACGTTGTTGACGATCTCTAAGAAAATCTTCAAAAATGTTGTAAGGTGTGCCCCTGATACCAAATCCATGAAGTTTGTTTAGCAAAATGGGAACGGAGACGGTATCAAAAGCTTTTTTGAGGTCTAAGAATACTCCTATGCATTTTTGTCTATTATCAAGATGTTTAACAATAGTGTCGGATAAGGCTAAAACGGCATCTTCCGTAGATTTAGCGTTTCTAAATCCGAACTGGTTATCAGAAATGAGATTTTTATCATCAAGGAATTTTTTGAGTCTGTTATTCAATAATTTTTCCAAGATTTTTGATAGTATGGGGAGCACTGAAATTGGCCTGTAATTGCTAATGTCATCTCTGTTCCCTCCTTTGTAAATAGGATGTATGATAGAACGTTTAAACACCCTGGGGAAGACTCCTTTAGCAAAACATAGATTACACACGTAACTCAACACTGGAATAATTAAATGTTTTGTATGTTTTATAAATTTTGTGGAGATTTCATCCCATCCAGCAGAACTATCATTGTTTAGGCTCATAAGCAGAGTATGGACTTCCAAAGGATCTGTATCTAAAATCACAAATGAATCTAGGGGAGAGGGATGTTGATGTAATAAATGATCAGCGTTATGTTGAGTGGGAGTCTTTAAAATTACGTCTGCAAGGTTTTTACCTATATTGGCAAAGTAATCATTAACAAAGTCCAGAGACAGTCACTTTGTAATGATTTATTTTTTTCAAATATTTTAATTTTTGCCTCCGTTTGCTCATTAAAGTCATTTTTGTCAAAGTTTACTCGTTTCTTATTTTCTTTGTTCATTTCTAAGTTTTGAACTTGAATAATGTTTTGTTCGTTACTTACTGTGTCATTGTTGAACGCATCATTGTCTTCCTCATTTATTTTGAAGGCATTTTTTTCATATTGATTTAATTCTGAAACATCATTTTTATTTCAAAATAACATCTCTAGACACAATAAAGTTCCTTGATTGAATTTCAAACATACGATAGTTCTGCGTATTTCCTTCATAACCAACAAGATTCAGTTTCTTGCTTTTTTTATCCCATTTGGTTATTTTCTGACCAGGGATATGTAAATACCCTACAGATCCAAAGGTTCTAAGATAACTCAAGTCAATTTGGTCCCCTGTCCATAGCTCAAAGGGTGTGATACCATCAGTCTGACTTGATGTTATTCTATTCATTAAATGAACAGCACAGTTTACGGCTTCTGCCCACAGATAAAGTGGTATATTTCTTGAATACAGCATACAACGGGCTCGTTCTACAATCGTTCTGATCTCTCGTACTGCAAGTCCGTTTTGCTGTGGTGTAAAGGGTGCACTGAGCTCATGTTCAATACCATTTTTTGTTAAAAAATCTTTAAAATCTTGATTTCTGTACTCACATTCGTCATCCATATGTAAAGTTTTGACATTATGTCCAAACTTATTTCTCACCATTGCACAGTAACGCATGAAGCATTCTAAAGCATTCGATTTATTCTTCATGAAATATATGTGTATAAAACTCGAGAAAGCATCCTTGAATATAATGAAATATTTAGCACCACCCAATGACGTATGGTGACATCGAACTACAAATGTCACTGTAAACCAGACTGCCCAAAGACAAATTGTTTCGTCCCGATCTTTGAAAAAGTTTTCTTGACTGTTTTCCATACATGCAGACTCCACAAAAAAAAATTAACCTCATTATCTTTCAAATCAAACTTGTCTTTGGCCATTTTGACAATTTCATTGATATTAGGATTTTATACGGTTTATTTATTTTATCTTATATACCTATACAAAACATCTTAAAACAACATAAATTATACAATTCTAGAAAAAATAAAACGAATGTTCAAGTCATTCGTGCCAAAGTTTTAAATGAGAAATCGCAGAAACAGAATTCACCTGCGAATTGATTATAGTTCTTAACTTCATTTTATACAAATTATTAGACATTAGTGCTGCACAAGCAACTACATCTTTACCATCAATTATGAATGCATTACAGCCTTTTTTTACTATTTCATAGCCTTTACAGTTCCTTCATATAGTAAGTTTTTACGAAAATCAGGAACATATAGAACATCAATCAACTCACCGTCCATCCAGTTATTGCCAATTAACTTATTAACTTTTAATAATAATAAAAAAACTTATTTCCAAAGAACAATTTTTACAATATACCTATATACAGTGCACCCCAAACAACATAGTTGTTTGTCGGGGTAAATACGCTCATACAACAGTAAGTATATAGTTATTACTCAGTGCAGCTTACGGTTGGTAAACATTAACAATGTTACAGTTGCGACAGAAAATGGTTTCTCAGTAAGACATTTCTAGATCTAAATTTAAATGGTAGTACATTTTTAGTTGAGTCAGGTATACTATTAAAAATTTTTTGAATAGTTTTCCATAAACATTATTCACTCTTGGTGCCACGAGCCGTCCCTTATTAACTTGTCTTGTAATTATTTTAGCTTTAAGTTTAATTTTGTACCTATCCTGCCAGTATTCCTCCTTCGCTAATTCTAATAAGTATTTCTTATCTACCGGTAGAATATTACATTTTTTGAATAATATTTCATAGTTTCCTTTTGCCTGTTGTTTAGTTCTATTATCTACTAAAATCTTTAAGAAACGCAATTGGAGTTGTTTAATTCTCCCAATATAAGTTTTAAATGATGCACCAAATGTCACAATGCCATATGATAACAATGAGTCCACTAAAGCATAATAAAGGCAGTAAAGGACAGATCGTGTCACAAAGTATTTCAGTTGGTGAAACTGTCTGAGCAATATTCTTAATTTATCTACTAAACGAATTATATGTTTTATCCAATGAAATGTATTGTCGACAATAATGCCTAGATATTTACATTCAGTAACCTGCTGTATTATAGGGCAATTACATAAAACATTACTATGAAAACAATCATAGCTGTGCCCTTGAACTAGTAATTGTGTATCTCGACCTTGTTTATTCCTAGAGCAAATATGTATAACATTTGTTTTTTTCACATTCAGTATGATACCATTATCTTGGGCCCATCTTGTAATGTTATCAAAATCTTGTTATAGGTATTGTTGTATTATAGTCGGATCTTTATGACCATACACCAAACAAGTATCGTCGGCAAACATATACACCTTACAATGCTTTACCACATTAGCCATACTATTAACATGCATTATATAACATGCTGGCCCGGTCAATGACCCGGTCGCGACCCCATATTTGACGCCTTCGCATCCTCCAGTATAGCCATTTACCTTCACTGCTAATTTTCGGTTATTCAAATAATTTCTGAACCAGTCATTAATTTTCCCACGTAAACCACATTTCTCCATAGACTTCAGGAGAACTTCATGATCCAAAGTTTCAAAAGCCTTCCTGAAGTCTATGAAGATAACACCGACGTGTTGCCGGTTATTTAAGTGGTTGTTAATTTCATTGGCGAATTTTGATAACAGTGTAGACGTATTTTTCCCTTTCTGGAAGCCGAACTGACTAGATGCGATGACGTCATTTTTTGTAAGGAAGTTTAAGATTTTCTCAGTGATAGCTTTTTCGACTACCTTATTGATACAAGATAAAATTGCTATAGGGCGATAATTTGAGGTGTCTTTATGGTTACCTCCTTTGTAAATTCGACGTATTATAGAAATCTTAAGTTGGTCTGCGAATTTGGATTGTTCAATAAAAAGATTAATCATTTTAGCTAACACTGGGCTTATCTCTTTTTTGATTTCCTTAAGATCACAAGCCCGTATCTGATCAATACCTGGCGACATCTGATGGTCAAGTTGATCAATAATTTTTTCTACTTGAGCTGAAGATACATTAATATAGCGCATGGATACATTTATTTCTGGATTATAATCTTGTCTATGCAGCAATTCGGAGTTACAGTTATGTTGACTTTTAAGTTGTACTACCTCATTTGCAAATGTTTGGGCAAAATTCGAACAAATTGTTGGCAAATCATACTGTACACCCATGTGATGCATTATCACTTCATCCAATGATTTTTTATTACGACCTAACCAATTATTAACACACTGCCATATTTTTTTACTATTCCCTTTACATTTTATCAAAATTGATTTTTTGTAGTCATTATGAGATTTATTAATTAATTTGAATGTTTTATTACGATATTTAGTGTACTCTAGTCTTTTTACCATATTTTTTGGAGCATTTCTCCATTGCTTGTACAATCTGTCTTTATGTATTATCATGTCTTTTAGTTCCTTAGACAACCAAGAACAGCCGTTACATTCACTTTTCCTTAATTTAATATTTTGTACATTTTTTTCATAGGTTTCTTCAAATATTTTGCACATTTTTTCATACATTAATAGTGGACAGTCCAGATGCAGTAAATCAGACCAATCTGTGTGTTTTAGGTCCCTTTTCACTAAGTGGTTATTAAGAATTTCTTTCATTTGTTTTTTATTTTGATTTATTGTTGGAGGTGTAAGTATATTTAGGCATAGTAAGTGGTGATCAGCAATACCGCATCTGACTATCTGAGAACTTAATTCTAAAGCTTGGTACTGTCATACTAAGGCCGACTTGCACCAAGCAAACTTAACTCGGGTTAACTAACTTTTCATGTTTTGTCCTTTTCACATCAAACTATACAGATAAGGACAAAGCATAAAAAGTTAGTTAACCCGAATTAAGTTTGCTTGGTGCAAGTCGGCCTAAGATATGGTCTAAACAAGAAACAATTAACTGGCCATCCCGTATTTCTTCTCTCGTAATGTCTGTTATAGTATTCAGTAGTCCATACTCACTCAGCATGTCCTCATATAACACTGTATCCGTGTGTTGTTTCACAAGTGTGTTCACATTCATATCACCAATAATAATAAGGTGCCGATCGCGAGGCACCGAGTTAATAGCACTTTCAAGCTCATGTACAAACAAAGACACCTTCGATTGCACTCTTGTGGAAGTAGGAGGTCGATACAACGCAAGAAGGTGTATTCGTACACCGCGCACCTCAATATAGCCGGCTAATGATTCACTCGAAGTAAAATGGGTAGGAACACGACTGAAGACATGATCCTTTCTTATAAACATGAGTATACCACCACCTCGGCGAGTTTCACGACATACAGCATGTGCCTCATATCCTGGTAGCTGGTACATGGACACAGTATCATCTTTTAGGTTAATTTCCGATAAAATTAATATGTCTAGGTGTTTAAAAGCATCACCAAAATGGGTCAAGATTTCACTGTAGTGTTTCTTTAAGGAGCGTACATTTAAATGTGCAATGTTTACATCCGTAGGACAACTGTCTGATAAGCGTTTTACCCACGTGTGTGTGTTATTAAAGACACTGCAGTAATTTTCCTTTAAATCATTACAATTGAATTTAGGTGAAATCGGTCTAACAGTTTAATGAACTCTCACGAAATAAATTGTTCATGTTGATGCAATTTTATCAATGTCCTCCAGGTTGGTTATATGTACTGTACGCGAGTCATCAAACTTTTTGCACAGAATCCGTCCTCCCTTAACCCAAATGTGTTTGTGGTCCTTCTTAAGCTTTTGTTTAGCGTTCCACAAAAGTTCCCGGTTGTATTTTGTGAGATCTTCATTAAAGTACACAAAAGAAGAGTCATCGTCCGTTTCTTCCGGAAAAATATCCTTGCTTGTACGCAGAAGATCCCTTTTCCCAATCCACCTTTACATTTGATTTGTACACAACTGTTATCACCTAACCTCAACTGCCACTGCTTTTGTTCATCATTTAACTCTTTAAGTTCATTAAAAAAGTCTTTTCTATGAGTCATATATGTTGACGCACCACTGTCCATGATCCAAGATTCAAGCAAAGGCATTTTTGTTAATTGTAAAAGCTCCTCTTTTTCGTGCTTGGCATTCTCTTGCAAGATGCCCTCGTTTATTGCAATTATAGCAGATAAATCGGTGTTTTTCGTTTCCGCTATTGCCTGCCGATGTTGATGGCTCTTCCTTTTGATATCTTTCTGCTTGTCTACTATGCATGTTTCTGAACTGATTTCTTTCAGTTAACAACGCGTTGTCTCTTTCTTCAGCCTTACTGAGACTCAACTCTTCATCTAAAAGCCACACTGTTAAATTTTCTATTGTTTGTTGCTTGAGATCTAAAGACAACCATGCTTGACGAAGATGGCGATATTTTGTTGGCAATATGCTTAGTATCTTTGTTATGAAACTTATTTCACTAATTGTTTCGCCGCTTTCTTTCAACTGTTTGGCTAAACTCTCCACTTTTGAAATATGTTGGCCCATGGTATCTGTAGCACTCATCTCATATTGATAAAATCTTTCATGCACTATCATTTTATTTAGCTCAGTTTTTTGCTCATAAATTAGCCTCTAGCTATGACATAATTTCATGAGCATTGTCACAGTTTTCTATGAGCGTCACCTGTTTGTGTGTCATGGATGAGCTCATGATTGTCATGGCAATGCCATCATCTTTTAACCATTCTGCAAGCATATTTGGATCTGTTGGTTTTTCGCGGTTTAGGTCAATACCTTTACCTTTCAAGGCACATTTTATTTGAAATTTCCACTGACGGAAATCAGACCCATCAAATTTTTCAATTTTTACTTACATCTTTCACTTTTTATTTTTATTTTACCGCTCTTTAAATTCCTTACACAGCTTTATTAGGGCCCATAACCCAATAAACTGGAAGGGTTCTGTAGGAATAAAAGATTTCTTTAGTTATTAGCTTGCTATATTCTTCAGTTATTTTATTTTGACTGACACAATAATAATGACAATGAACCATAGACATACAATTTCATTTCAATAGAAGGGGGAGGGGGGACGCACGGAAGGCCTGAAATTTTGTCTTTTTTGGTTCTTCACTTAAAACTGGAAAACTGTAGGTTCTAGAAAAAAAAAATTGTTTGAGTGTTTGAAAGCTGATAAAATTACCTACATTTTATTTGTCAAAACAAAAAGTTTCTATCTGCAACCGTTCCCGAGAAATTTGCTTCTGAAAATGACTGGTTTACAAAAACGATGTTTCTGATCACATTTTACGTCTTACTCTGCTTTTAACACCTCCAATCATCTTTTTAAAACATAATAACAACCAAATCAAGTGAATAAAATGAAATTAACTTCATAATTTTTTATTATAGCGCAGTAACAGCCGAAGTTATGAATTTGGTGTACTGTGATAAGTTTATTACTTTAAATCAGTAACTACAACATTTGTCTTTTTTAAATCTATTTATTGCTGTTGTTACATTTGGTATTATATTGGTATGGTATGGTATTATAAACTCTCTGTATGGCAAGACTTATACGCTAGCCCAGATAAAAGCCAACCCGCCGGTCAACCAGAGACCCGACTCGTGTTCTGCCAGAGAAAGAAGCCGAGCTCGTTCTGTGATATTCCTACTTGAGGCAAGCAGTTTTTTTGTTGCAATTTGCAACAAGGCTCATCCTACTGCCGCTGCGATGAAAAGTTATCGGGGACGTCTACACACGGGCAGGCCACTGACCATGCCTGTTTTGCTTCATCACAGCACGAGTTTCTTATACAAGATCTCAGTGTTGTGAATAGAAGACAAAGAGGCAGGTAGCGCTACATCGGACACTTTTCTTATTCCAAGCCCCCCAAATCTGATGGGAAGCGAAGCCTGAAGCCAACAACGATTGGTAATGGGAAGGTTTAGTACTCAAGTTAAAGCTACTTGAATTAGTGAATCTACTGTGGATAGCAAGTTTTTTAATTTAAACGTGGGTCTGCTTCTTAAAACAAAAATGAAGCAGGGAACGAACAGACAATATCTTATTATTTGGAAAGCCATGTGTGAATTTTATTTTTGTGAGATGTGGAATAGGGTCAAAGAGTTTTGATTTCTCATTGTCTAAAAACTGAGGCATGGAATCTTCCAAGATTGGCGCTCCTAGGAGGCGAAGTGAGCATTTATCCAAAATCTTTATACTGGAAGGAGGTCTGCTTTTTTAAGGGCTACCAGGTGGCGTCACTAGCACGGAAAGTATTTGTGAAACGTCAAACAAGTTTGTAGATTAGATTAGTTGGAAGTTCAAAGTTTTTGTTTTGCTTAATAATACAGTTTCTTAAGTTCTGAATCTGAAGAAACAATGCCGCAATGCTGTGCAGTTCCGTTATGTTCGGAAACGAAAGGAGGGCATAAGTTTCCCCGCGATAAAGTGCTTCTAAAGCAGTGGTTGGTGGCGATCCGCCGAGACAAATTTATGCCTTCAAAACAGTCGCTTGTTTGCAAAAGGCACTTTATTCTAGAAGACTACACTTTGACGAAGGATTCTGTAGAAAAAAATCGTAAGTTTTAATATTAACATGATCTTCCACCTAATTTAGTGCAGTGTTTTGTACCAACTTATAAAAGAATAATTATCATTTCAGCAAGATACTTAATAAAAAAACATGCAGTACCCACTAAGTTTGCATGGACTGAAGAAGAAAGTGACTATATGAATTTAAAGAAAAAGCGTGAAGAAAGAGCAATTAACCGTGAGAAGATGAAAATTGATAGAAATGTTGCCAAGATGACACACCAACCAGTTTCTGCAAACTTACAACATGATGAGCAGCTTGTGTTTGCAATGGAGATGTCATGTGTTGAAGTTGAAATTGAGAGTTTACATAAAAATGTAGCGATTCAATGTACATTGTGCAGTTGTGACTCAAATAGTAAGTCTGGATCTGAGAAAAAATCACTCTGTTTAGGAAAAGATAGCGATCACATTCAAATGTTCAGAATTGAAAATCTAAAAGACGAAAAATATGCTGCCATTGTACATTTTTACACGGGCTTTGAAGACTATGACCATTTCATGTTTGTCTTTAATCTTTTTGGTAAACTACTTAAAATACTATCCAACATTGAAGGTATCTAAACAACAACGTGTGCTGTCACCTTGCAATGAGTTTTATTTAACATTAATAAAACTCAGGCGCAATATGTGCAACACTGAGCTATCCCTTCATTTTAATATTGCTAAATCATCTGTTAACAATATTTTTATAACTTGGATTAACTACCTATACTGCAAATTGAAAGACCTCAATTTATGGGTTCCAAAAAAGATTAATGACAAAAACACACTGTTAGTAAATAAAACTAATACTTGTACGGTCATGATTAACTGCACAGAAGTAAAAATAGATAAGCCAAAAAACCCACTTTCTCAACAATCAAGTTACTCCACTATAAGTCAGCAGATACTCTGAAAGTATTAGTGGGTATATCTGTTTCTGGATGTGTCACATTTGTCTCTGATGCTTATGCAGGCTCCATTAGTGATATACAGCTTTTTGAAAAATGTGGTATTATCGATGTGCTCCAAAAAGAGGATATTATACTAGGTGATAGGGGTTTTAATATACAAGACCTTGTTTCCCATAAAGATATAACTGTAAATATGCCACACTTTTCAAATAAAGGTAGCAGTCAGTTGGAAACACACAACTGAGGAATTAAAAAAAAATATCATCACAAAGGATTCATGTGGAGCGTGTCATAGGTTTGGGTAAAACTTATGCAATTTTACAAAATAAAATGAGTTCGAATGTAGTACCCCTAGGGGCAGAATAATATTTGTGTGCTTCTTGCTTACAAATTTTCGTAATAATATTATATAGTAAATAAATGGTATTTTATCGATATTGCTCGATATTGGGACCTCTGCTAATTTTAATATTATGTAAATGATACCTAGTGCAGGACTTAACTGACATAGTACTATTCGCCGATGACACATCTCTAAGTCTTAAACTGAAAAGACAAATTAATTACTTTACCTAATGTAAAATAAGTAGATGTGTATTATATATTATTTTAAAATTGAAATACCTATACTTACCTTTAATTTAGTTTATGTATTAACTCATTAAATATAAGTAAACAAATTTTAATATAATTTTAATTTAACATTTTGTATTTTCCTGTTTTAAATTTGATTTGTTTGTTAAATGAAACCTTTCCTGTGATAAGCTTAAAATGGGGTCGATTCGGTGTAACACGACTTAACTTATTTGACAGGACTAAACTTAATTTAAGCATTTTGTCTTTTTCTTTCTGTATCGAAAAGACAAGGACAGGACAGGACGCTTAAAATAAGGTTAGTCCTGTCAAATAAGTTAAGTCGTGTTGCACCGAATCGACACCATTATGTACCTATATTGCAAAAATAATGTATTCATTTTAATGTTTTTTTGCGAATGAATAAAAATACTCAAAGCTTTTAAGTGATTCTATTTTATTTTGAAATAGTCGTACTACTTTAAATCATACAGTTTTGTTGCTAATACAGGTAACATATATGTTAAATAAAATTTTGTGACTTTGGGTATATAATGATGTCATTGATAATTCTGTCATTTCTGTTCACTAATATTCTCTTCTCGTCATTTTTTGTCCATACAAAAAATCACTGTATTGCCTGTTGGTATCAAATAACTGAGCTTGTATTTGTAGATAATATGAACTACCTATTTTCTTTCAAACACATTTGATTGTCAATCAGTCCCAAGTGAGGATAATTTTCAACTATTATAAAATCATCCTTTATCGAAAAGGGACACTTAACCTCCAAAGTCGTCAAGTCACCAATTAAATCATCAGGGGACGCTCCAATAAATGGGTACTGTTCACAAATAACGAAACCACATTTCTCCACTTTGTTATAAGACATAGCCTCATATGGTTAAATGGCAGTATCTTCGTTTGCTTTTCCCCACTTCAAAGCTGGAGCTGTAATTTCTTTCTGAAATATAATTTCTTCTCCATATTTCGCCTGATTTATTTTTTCGGTAAATTTACAAATGTCGCCAACATGAGAAGCAGTAACTCTCAGACATCTCTCATTATGCCACAACTTGCTGAGTGACTGGTGCCTAGTCTGGCACTCTATAGCTTCTGCTTCTTCAGAAGTTACCTGTAATATAACAATAATAATAATCATAAATTTCTTTATTTCAGGCTCCTAAGGGCCCCTATCATTAATACCTTAAAACTATGGATACCTACATATAAAAAAGCATAAGCATGCATTAATTCTGGAATTTTTCTGATAGGTCTCTTAAATCATTCAGTACAGTTTTAGAATCCCCTCCTAAGGTACCGTCATCTAGGTACCATATGTTTAAATTTGAATGCATGGATGTGACAATCTTATGGATTGCTAGACTGAATATTGCTGGCCCTAGAGGATCGCCTTGCTGACAACCAACTGAGGATAAAAGAAGATGATCCTGATATAGAAATTTTGACGACTGGCTGTAACATTGCCATAGGTATGGAAATATTTCCGGTATTATTTCTTTAATTTCGTTTAGCAAAGCACCTCTATTGATGGCATTAAATGCGTTTTGTATGTCTTCAGCACAACCTCACCCCCATTTCGTTCAATATAAGTACGTAAGGCATGAACAGCTGCTTCGCAGCTTCCCTTTGATCCAAAACCGAGTCGTGTGGGTTGCAAATACTCTGTGAGCTTTGGAACAATATATCAGCAACATAATTTAGATACCATACGCCGAAAGGTTGTACCGACGGCTAGTGGCCTAATACCACCATCCTTTTTTTTCAAAGCACACAGATTAGCACCATAGATTATGGATGAAATTTCCCAGTTTACCTTGCCAGCTAACATTAAATTTACTAATTTAAACAAGAAACATCTGAACATCACCAAAAGAGGAAAACGATACTAAACTCCAAACGACCTTGTGGTTATGGAATCCTCCATCAACAATAACATCAAGATTGCTGAATTCAACATCCCTTTCGGTTGTTGTAGAAAGACTGTACAAGTTCGCCTTGTTACATTTTCTTATTTCACCGTCCTTGAAGAAAGTCATAGGGTACGTAGCCAACTCATATTCCATATAATTCTTTAGATCATCACCAGATTCTTTGCTTATGCAGATTCGTTGAAACAGTAGATAGGGTTTGACTACAACTTTATTTTTGTTCATCGTGATTGATAAACTCATATAAGAAAGAGGAAGTGAGAACGGGCCGAGAGTGACCAAGAAAAGTGGCAGTGGCACTGAGAAAAAATGTACGAGTATCTTCTGTGTGTGTTCAAATTTAGAATAAATTGCCTGATGACATTAAATTTCTTACTTTAACATTATACCAGGGAGTGATCACTCTCACATGCTCATGTTTTCAAAGCCCTAACTTTATTATGACCTACTGATTAATTCATAAAACTCCATCCACAGCACTAAGTTGTACCCGACATAACACACTCTCGGTACTCAGTTGAACACGTACAGAACCGTTATGAACATGCACAGACCTCGCAGCCCTTCCTGACGAACTTGTGGCCCTTTTGTATTTAAGGATATCTCAAGGTTCTGTTACGTGCCTCTTAACTACGTGATCTACCACGACTAGAGATGGGACGTTGGTAAATACTCGGTCGGGTCAACTTATATTTTTTCACAACACCCGCTCGACAATGACCAATTACATATCATGCAACCTCAACGTAAAGTAAAACATTATATCTTAAGGGATATAAAGTTGTATGAAACTCCCTAAGGAATAAAGTGATAAACTCTCAGTAAAAAAATGCTTATATGGCATTGTAAAGAGGTTTGTTCGAAAATCGAACTGGACACTATAAGCAGAATGAAAAAAGGTGCGTTTCTTTACAAAGAATGTGAAACAAAAGACGGTGTTTGGTGCTGTGGTTGTCAGTGAATTTTATTGCAATATTTATGTTGATAAAAAAATGTCGAGCGATAGTGATTCTACTCCAGAGTTTATGAAAACAGACGCTTTAGAGATTATTAATAATCTACTACCGGAAGAATCAAAACAAATACGAAAAAGAATATGACGAAAATACTTAATTTATGGAGCCCTGGCTTTTTAGAAGGTGTGAAAAGTAGAGTATGCTCCTCTGGAATAACGCCTGTCTTCGTCTTGAGCAACTTGAACCCCTCGCTTCACTCAGGACCCTATACAACTACCACTTGCTACTAGGGCTCACGGTTCAGTCCGTTTTCGGCTTGGCCTGCAATCCCGCCTCGATGTTATTGTCCAACGCAGCTCACTTGTATCATAATGTACTATTGTATGTATTTCCCGTATTTATTTATCAATTTATTTGTTCATTGCATACTTTATATATAATATTTTTATTCCTAGATTTCTCTATTTTGTGCAAGTGTATAATTACATTTTTGTAGCCCAACTTAAATATTTTTGTATGTCTTTCCCTTATTAGTATATATTTTTCTATATTCTAAAGATATTATAATATATACATTATTATATGCTGACATCATGAAGAAAGGATCTTGTACGAGCTCCGTAGTTATCTTCCCGACGGACAAGGAGAAAACTAGTGAGGAGACAAGAACCCTTGTCCAAAATATTATAAGCCCTGAGAAATTAAAGCTTCATGTTCGTGGAATGCATGAAACAAAACATGGTGGTGTCATTAGTAGTACCGAGAGTGAAGAGGACATCAAAATATTAAGATCATCCGAGAATTGTTTTACTTTGATCTATCAGTTACTGTATCCGATAAGCGTAAGTAAGTGGCCATGGAAGTGTAATAACACTATTGAACAATGTATTTACATCGTGAATGTCCATATGTCCAATATCCAAATCGAAGATATCCTTGAGATGAAAAATCTCGGCTTCGATGAAAAACAAATAGCAATATCACACATTAAGCCGTCGAATCATATAGTAAAATAATATCAGAATGACGTAATTAAATGTCACTAAAATTCTTTGTGAACACATTGATCTTGTTTTATTGTTAAATTGAAGTACACTAAGGAATAATATAAAATGAAAATGTATTTTTTTAGTCAAAATAGTGTTTTATTATCATTTCATTGCAGTTACCTATTTATAAGTACCCAAAACTAAAAATGTCTATGTTTCGAAAACTTTGCACTAATTGTCAGCACGATTTGATAAAATAATAAATAACTAGATTAAGAAGCTTTTCATATAAGTGCTTAGTAGCTAAATAAAAGTCAATATCGACAAGAGTTTTTTCTATGTAATGCTAAACTGAATTTTACGTCGATTGGAATCATAAAAAAATGCAACCAAATATTTCTAGAAAATTATCGTCAATTTGATTGTTTTTGTTTAGGGGAAGTTGGTTTATTAATGTAGGTGTTTGGTATTGAAGTAATTGTTCTCCGTGTTATGGAATAACAAAGAGTTCAAACTTGCTTTGTGTACAGTTGCTGCTGCATCGTGTACTACTCTTATCATACCTGGCTTTAACGGGTGTGTTACACCGAAATGCGGGAGAAACCAGACATTGCTATTACCTTTTAAGTTACATTTTTCAGCATAACCTTTCTCTACAAATGTCATAATTGTAGGCGTCATAGATTTTCGGATCTTTAGAGAGTTTTTTCTGCAAACTATTTAGTCTACTGATGGCGAGCCCATAGCTGTCAGGCATAACGGGATTGTCATCTTTTCATAAAAGGCCGACCTCAAAACGCCCATTTACTAGCCGACGCGATGTTGATTCTAAAATATTGACTGCACGTTGGTCGGCGGGGGTTGGTTTTTTACGTGTCGAATGATTTAAATCACTGATATGTTTCTTGGGTGAATCTGTAATATGCCAATTTAGCAAGAAGTATGGATGGGTGAAGACAGTCAAAAGCGCGCGAGAAATCTACTAAAACTAAGATGGTACTTTTCCTTAAATCCGAATCTGTAATTATATCGACAGTTACTTGTAATAAAGCTGTTTCTGTTCCATTTGCCTTCCAAAAACCCGACTGGACATTAGGTAAAATTTAGGTAATTTACCAACTGCTTTTGAACCACTTTCTCTATTATTTTAGATATTGTAGGCAGAATGCTTATAGGATCATTACAACTTTCCACAACGCTTGTTTTTGGTAGGGGTTTAACTAAATCATTTAAGGAAATATATTAGTCTCTTGAAATTTGTTGATTATAGCGGTTATAGTTGGGTGAGCATCTGGTAAAGAGTCATGACCCGTGGCATTTGTTTGTATTCCTTACACTATCTTAAAAACTTCCTCTTCGGTTGTAGGTTTAAAGGTAAACGAGTTTGCAGTTTTTTTTTATTTTAACTGAAATGCTTGACTTAATCTTTGTCTACCTCTTCGACCTTAGGTAAATTAAGAAAATGGTCATTAATTGTTTCCGGGTCATTTAGGTGATTAGGAATGGAAGTCTCACATGCGTTCACTAACAGGTTTGTCTTTTTTATGTTTTTCCATAAAAGTTTTGAATTGTTTTTATTTTGATTTATGTTATGGTTGAAAAAAGCAGTCTTTTCCCTAACAATGGTTGACGTTACTAAGTTTTTAAGATTTTTATAGTAAGTTTTAGCGGTTTCTTTTTTCGTCACTTGCGCTTTCACAAGAGTTTTATCACGCAGCGACATTATAAGTTTCACATTGTTAGTGATCCAGGGTTTGTTGGTATCCCTAATTTGTTTTTTTTTTCAGAGGTGAGTGTATATCATATTATGTTAAGATAAACTGACTGAAAACCTTTACCATGTCATCAATATTCTCAATTTCTTTAATACTATTCCATGGGATAGTGTTGAGATCAATTTCAAATTGTTCTAAGTGACCGTGTCATAATAAATCGTTTCAGAGGTTTTGGTTTTTTTCATGCTAAAATCAGCCAAAACCATACCATGATCACTAAAAATTGTAAATAACGGTGACTTTTTTACATTTTTGAGGTAAACTAGATCTAATAAGGTACTCGATTCATCTCTAATCCTGGTGGTTCTTGAACTAAATTTTGTTGTGTGCAAAAAATACTAATTTGTTTGGCATGTGGGGAGCAAGGGCATAATAGGTCAACATTGAAATCCGTCATAAGTATAATTCATAAGTAAATAAGTATAATTGCAAGCTGAAAATGAACTCACTGATTTGCTTATAGCATCCAAGGCCTTAGGTACCTTCACAGCTTCCAGTCTGTATGCAGTCCCAATAGCCATTTTTGCACCTGGAAGTGTTAATTCTAACCATAGCTGTTCCAAGTCCGACGCTGGATGTGGTCTGACTTGGACTTTTATGCCACGTCGCACATAAAAACCGACACCTGCCCCCCTAATTTTTCCTTTTCATGCTCTATGAAAAAACACGTATCCATTAATTGCTGGGGCAAACATTTCCTGTCCGTCTTTTAACCAAGTCTCGTTAAGCGCTACGACGTCGGGTTTATGTTTGGCTATAGTGACACAAAACTCATCCTGTCCCGTATTTAGCGATCTTACATTTAATAGACCAAGTCGCAAACTACTCTTTAACGAATCAAGGCTGGCTAGTGTTATATATAATACTTCTCTAAATTGTGAGGGTGTGTGTGTATGTGTGGAAGTGTATACACCTCGAAAAAAAGCAAAAATCTGAGAACGCATAATGAATTAAAACAAAATAATAATTTATCTATAATATTGTTCAGATTTGCTTACAAAATATATAAAAATGGAAAAATAAAAATATTAAGCCAAATCTGCCTTAAAAAAATCGAGTTTGCATCATACTTCGTTGTTGCTTACATAATATACCCAAAAGATTGCAGCCACAAAAACAATTGAACGATAAAATTCCTCAACAGAACAACAAAAAATATAACTCCGTCCAAAAGAAAGAGAGTAAATAATATTATGATTAATAGAAGAAATCCAGCGATCGTAAGCTTTAGGGGGAGGGAGGGTACGGTTTGGTGTGGGTCGGGTAGGGCAAGCAAGCCTACTCCAACAGATACATACTTGCATAGGAATTGTCATATTACCAAAGGAACGCTGTCCCCTCTCTGTGTTACCAACACTGAAGAAAAAGTGAATTTGTTTGTGGATTACGAATATTCAATACCATACAATACAATACAATGATTTATTTAGAAATTAATTTACAAGTCATAAAAATACAATAGTAAAATAATACCTAGGTGATATTATAGTCAATAAATTCAAGTTCAAGTAAATAATGTTATTAAAATATACTGTATCTAGCTTTTGCCCGCGGCTCCGCCCGCTTGTTATTCGGTTTGACGACGTGTTTTTTCCGGGATAAAAAGTAGCCTATATTTTATGTTAGGGTATAAGCTTTATACATTCTAAATTTCATCCAAATCCGTCCAGCCGTTTCAGCGTGAAAGAGCAACAAACATACACACACACACAAACTTTCACATTTTTAATATTGGTGTGAAGTGTGATAATACCATAGTCCTGAGTAGCTCACAGGTAAACTATAGTAATACCCCGCCTTACTCTACCCCTCTTACGCGGATTTGGTATAATTTTAATCTGAGTTGGAAGTATAGGTATAATAAAATGAAACACAAACATACGTAATCAAAGAACTTTAATTGAAAAATACTTATAAAAAATAAAAACTAAATATGCTATTTTTCTTCATATAGGGACCGGCCAAACCCGATTTTAGGACATAATAGTTGAAGAAGTGGTTTTGGGTTCGGGTTTAATAGGTATATACTTATTTCCCTACCAATGTTACCTGGTTATAAAATCTAAAAGCAAAAATAATTCAATCTTATTCCATATAGTTTACCTTATCTTTTAATTTGCTTTTAATATAAAAGGTACTCATACATAAAATAAGAAGCTATTTACAATAAGCCTAAATCAGCGCGGCATATTCAGTCTAGGACGGTTATTTACCGATTCAATCTAATTGCACGCACAGTACGCTTGTTTCGGCTAAATTAACCATTCAGCTATACAATCTAAATTAACCCTTATTAGGTCGGCAAAGGAAATACTGGCATTAAAAAGAAAATGGCGGCTGATACAAATACTCATATAATATATACTCGTGTTTTAATCATACCCTTGAAATAGTAAAAGCTGAATAAAATGTATATACAAGAAATATCATATTTTTTAAATAAATTGTTAAAAGCCATAGACCAATAAAATTCAAGTGATCCCGCTTAGCTATAGCTACGAGTATTTTAAAAGAACATCTTAAGTTATTTTTTGTCTCTTCTACCTCTACCATGATCTTTATCCCGTAAACATACAAGTACACAATGTTCAAGGTTCCGCACTAGAGGTTTTCAATTCCCGGGTTTTTGATGATCCCGGGGCACGGGAACAAAAAAAAACCCAGGAATTCTTGGGATTCGGGAATTTGGAAAAATACTATTTTTTACCTTTGAAAGATGATTCTTTGGGTTTTGAGTTCATTATGCTGTTTTACGAATGGCTAACGGACCGACGCCGACCAACACCGACGGTGGTAAGGGGACAAAATAAAAATAAAAATCTGTTTTTATGAAACTACGTTTTTATTATAAAATTTAAAATTTCAAAATAATCTAACCTCAAACATTATAAGCATTTTTCATTTTTAAGCAAGGTATGCCATAACAAGTCAAAGCATTTAATGACTTATCCGAAAGCCGACTTCTAATTTCAGTATCGAAATTACCTGCTACCAAAAACTCTTTAACTCTCTGTGGATATCGGCTTAATAGATAGAAGAGCTTTATACAGTTACTCCAGATTCGGAGTTAGTTTTCGGGAGTTCTCAGTGTGTTTAATCTTACAAAACAAAATAGTGTTGTTGGTCCTTTCTTATGAGATTTACTTATCGCTTCTTTTAATTCTTTTTAAAAAGATTTTTTCCTTTACATTTCACCAAATTCCACTTAGTTAAGCTAGTTTTTGGGACTATCAGAATCAAATTCTGCCTGTAATGAAAACATATTTTTGGAACATGATAGCTCTCAAAGCGGCACTTTCTGGAAGCATTTCGTTTACTGAATGACGGGAAAATGAAGGTATTTTACCAATGTGAATAAAGTGGCATTTCTTCGCTCGGCTGTTCTCTCTTGGAGCACGTGAAAAAATTCTCCCGCTAGGAGTGTCTGTATTTTATTCATTTTAAAAATAGAATTATAATAAAAGCTTCAAACTTCAAAGAACAACTGTTACTTAGTGCTTGTACAGCAAGTTTTATATGACTGAGTATTTCCAACGGTTTTCCGGTTGGAAAACATTCTCTTGCCAGTTGTTTTTTATCTAAATCAATTAAAGCCTTCCTTGTTCGATTTAAATTTTTCAGCTTCAAAAATCTTTCAAATTCAGCTAGCTTAAATAAATTATAGGCCGTGATTGCCGAAGTATATTATTCTTGAAACGTAAAAAGGGTTCTAAAGTTACAAATTACAACCAAAATTGTTCCGATTTGTTTCTATGCATAAAACGCGACGATGCAAAACAAACAAACCAACAAATTTTCTTGAATTGTCGACTAAATCAGGTAGTTTGGAAAGTGTTTTAGATGTGCAATTCGGTTCGGAGATTTAAAATCAAGCGCGCGAGACATGACATTGAATGATTGATGATTGAACATTTGATTGTAACAAGGCGTCATTCAAAAATAGAATTATAAATCAACTGATTTGTAATTATTGAGTGACGCCTGTTAAACTCATTAGGACAATTATTATTGATTATTTTCAGGCTCGAAACCACACACACACCACACACCTCACATCCTCACAAATTTTAAAATTGAACGGTGCTATTAATTAGAATATTAAGATATAAATTAGTTTTACTTTTGTTTTTTGTCATTTTCATCTTTTTATTGTTCTGTGTATTTTATAATTCGGTATTCTCTGTAGATATCTATTATTGGATTTATGCGTTGTATGTTTTTTTTTCTTATGTACTGTATTGCTGTTGATATCATGAATAAATAAAATAAAATAAATAAAAAAACATCAGATTTATTTCCCGAATGTCGGGAATTCCCGACAGAAAATTACTGGGATCGGGAACTATAGTTTTACCGGGAATTCCTGGGATCGGGAAACCGGGAAAAAACCCTACTCCGCACCCAAAAGATGACAGTAGACCCTGTCACAGACGGACAGACAGTGGAGGCTTAGTAATACGGTAAATAGTAAATCGGGTCCTAGTTTATAGGGTCCTAGTCCAAAGAATATGTCTGCTGAAAGTAAAAGGTCAATATGGTCAGGAGTACTGAAACTTAATCTAGTTACAGCTTCTGCTATAATACATAGGTAACACTAAAAGTTTCCGGAACTGGCCACTTACATAAACAATATTTAAAAATTTATTGCAACATTTGAAAATAGAACTCTTTGGCTGTAGAATGCAGTTTGTTTCATCTGATTGTCTTTTGTTTTTACCTTGTGGCGCCATTTAAAAAATTGTGTGTCTGCATCAACATGGATTTAACTCGGGAAAATTTTCGTAGTATGATTTTCTACGATTTTAAGTGTAATTTGACATCTCAACAGAGCATCGCTCGGCTTGAAACAGCTTTTGGCAATGAAGCACCATGCAAGACGACTGTTTATAGCTGGTTTGCAGAATTCAAGCGTGGTCGTATCAATCTCAGTGACGAATCTCGCGATGGTCGGCCGTCCACCGCTGTGACCAACAAAAACATCGATGCTGTGCGCCGTATGATTGAAACAGACAGGCATGTGACCTACCATGAAATTCGCGCATCCTTAGAAATAGGCATGAGTCAAATACAATCAATCCTACACAAACATTTGGGTGTGAGAAAGCTGTGCTCGCGGTGGATCCCACACAACTTGACCGAGGCTCAAAAAACGGACCGCGTCACTTGGTGCAGTGCCATGCTTACCAGATTCAACGAAGGTGCGTCAAATTTGGTGTGGAACATAGTAACAGGTGACGAAACATGGATTTATTGCTACGATCCCAAAACAAAGCAGCAATCGAGCGTATGGGTCTTTCAAGATGAGCCGAAACCAACCAAAGTAGCGCGCGTGAAAAGTGCATCTAAGCGGATGATTGCTTCTTTTTTTAATAAAACTGGACACGTGGCTACTGTTGCTTTAGAGAATCGTCGTACCGTGAATAGTGACTGGTACACGGCCATTTGTTTGCCGGAAGTTATTGACGAACTCCGTAAAAATAACCGTAAACGCCGTATCATCCTGCACCACGACAATGCTAGTTCTCACACGGCCAGACAGACAAACGACTTTTTGAAGACGAAAAATGTAGAACTCATGAGTCATCCTGCATGCAGTCCCGACCTGGCACCTTGTGACTTTTTTCTGTTCCCAAAAATCAAGAACCAATTACGCGGTCAACGATTTTCATCACCAGAAGAGGCTGTCGAGGAGTATGAAAAACACGTTTCAGAGGTCACCACAGGGGAGTGGCACAAAAGTTTTCAAAACTGGTTTGATCGAATGAAAAAGTGCATAGACGCCAAGGGAGATTATTTTGAAAAATAATAAATTAATTTTGTACCTTTAATAGTATTTTTTCATATTCATTCCGGAAACTTATAGTGCGTCCCACGTAGGTAGCCAGTTAAAATTTTCACAGAAAACTTGTAACTGTGGCAAATTGAATAATATTTTTTTAAATTGCCTGGATGGCTGTTCCGGCATTATTGCGCATTCGCAATATCAGTCATTAGATATTTGTTTAAAGTTTGATAAATGCCATGCGCTGGAAATTAGAGTGACTTAATCTCATCAAATAAAATCTGTACAAAATAAGGAATGTTTACTACAGGTATTCAATCAAAACAAAAGGATGGTTTGCATTCTTGTATGTGTGTCGCAGTTAGTTGGTTAAATCCAGAGGGATGCTCTATTTGTCTATACATACAATTAGTTATACAAATATCACGTATTTCGACATTGAGCTCATTAAGATAACGTTGTTTCATTTTAACAAACTTCAATTTGCCTTAGTAGAAAAAGATGTCACTATTTTTGTATTGACATTATTGGCAAGTTTAATTACGTGACGTCACACTTACAAAGTTTCGTGCAGGGCCGCCATGTTTTGTTCCAATTTTCTATGGTACTTGAACTGTCAAAACACGATTGCTTTTTGTGTAAATTGATGTAAATAAATATAATTTGTGATTATCTGGGGCTATTATTTGCAAATAAACGTGACAAGAAAGTTTTTGATACTGCCCAAAGGTAGTGTCGGTGGATGTGACTCATGAAAGAGCGAAAATCAACCATGTTTGTCATTGCACCGGTATGTAAAGAATTTCTGTTGAAATATCGCTTATTTCTGTTATTCTTTGAAACTTTGCCTTCGTATAATAAGTATAACTGTGGTATAAACTGATTGTTCAACCCTTAGTAAGATAAGATACACGGAAAAAACAGTATTTCAGCTATTTTCATGTTGTACTTTTACGTACTAGTGTTGTTCCTTTGTGCTCTGTAAAGTATTGATTGCAAAGTAAAATAACGTATTTTTTCTTTTTTTAAGGCTACCAAGAAGTGAAATAAAAAGAAGTTCGCAATTCGAAGAGAAAATATACGAAAGTGTCATATAAACTGATATTTCGGCAAAAAACATGAACTTCATCTATAGTAAAAAAATTACTCAGAAAATATCATAAATATCGCAATTATTAAAATAAAATTATTTTATCCCGGATCGAGGGATTAGTTAATATTCTTATTAATAGTCTGTAATAAGTGGTATGTGCTCTTAACTCGTGTTACTGGCGTTTATTTGTGTAAATAAAGATGTTTTAATCTTTTACATTTGAATTTGCAGAAGAACATTTAAATGGTTTTTATTTATATACTTACAGGTATTATAAATTATATAATTGTTCAATAATTTATTATAGTTCATTCGTGATAGCAAAGACTCAACATAACTTAAAATTCAAATTAAGTATTTAACGTTATAAGTAAAAAATGTGTGTTTGTATGATGTGATTATAAATTGTGTTTGAAAAGCATAAATATAAAAATTTATCAAACTTAGTTGAGAAATAGTGGAAAAAAGTGTTTTGTAATCCATAGCTAACTAGGGAGCGTTCAGTTTGATTCTCGAGTGATGTTCATCCAATACTGATAGCAGCATAGATAATAATTATCATTTCGTAGGATGGCACGATTTTTTGTGAAAAACCGCGTGATGTCCTAAACACGGACTCTCATTACACGATCATAGGAAATTATTTTCTGAGGGGGTCGCCTCGCTCCACTCCCCTTCGCTCGGCTATCTAAATTTATTAACCTAACACGTTTTACCTCACTTCGCTTGTCATCGCATCTATTTTTTTACTTTTTGTTCGGGCTTTCGTAATTATTTTAATATTTTTTTAAGTTTGCTTGCAAAAGGGGTCTGAAAGAAGTATGTCAGGCTAGTAGAAGATGAAAATTCATAGAAAAATTTACCAATAGCAACTATCTAAGTATCAAATTACAGTTTATAGATAAAACATAGATTGCTATTTATAAGGCAGCACTTCGACAAACCGCCATTTTATGCGCCGTTCAAGTTTAGGTACACACGTTTTTTCTGTAGGTAGGGCAAGTAATAATAACACTTTATTGCACAAAATAACAAGTAAATAGCAAGTCCATTGGGTTCCTTAGTCTGAGGTTAAATCAGACACTTAACTAACACCCTTAATGTTTTGGTTTAAATAAAGCATCGTCGAAAACGTTTAACAATCTGTCTTAGCGAAAGTGTTGGTTAAATAATGTAAAACAAGATGGCGTCACGACAACAGCTGATTACTTTCAGAGTCTATCTTTTTGGCAAACGTTGTGCAACGTTGGTTTGTTGTTTTGAGTGGTTTTTTATTTAAAATTTTGTCTTTGGTGCAATTGTAAACATGTTGTTGGTAAAACGTACCAAACCAATGTACCAAACATTTATTGTTCTGTAGCAGAGCAGGTTTTATTTTTTTCTCATTACACAACAAAAAAACGCAAGGCATGTTCTTCACTATACAACTACATACCATTCATCACAACTTATCCCCTGAAGTCATGTTAGCATCACTGCTTGTCAAGCTTTTGCTGTCATTTTTTTGTCAGTCAGATTATTCAAAATTATTTGATAAATCATGTTTTATTATTGCCAAAGCCGTTGAACAATAGTGCAAAAGAGATTGTGTTGGAGGTACGCCTTTTGTGAAAGAGAAAATGCAAACAATGCACCGTGATTACTCTCGATCAGGTTCGATCTCGTGTCAGTGCCATGACGGGTTAGTAAAATAGAGATGCCAGCTTTAAACACAAAGCCAATTTTATGGGCAAATAATAATTAGCTATTCATTTACTTTTGCAGGCATATCGGAAAAAAGCGTTACCTTTAAGTCGCCTGGAAAAATCGTCAAAAACGTAAAGAACGAGAGCTCGACGATTTAGACCAAACGTCGTCGAGGTAGACAAGAAATGAATAATACCGTTTTATTACAGAGACATACGTATAGATATTCATACCATTAGATTATACGTATTGTTGGCGAAATACAAATCAATAAATAATTGATAATTTTGATTTTTTCATTCTGTACATTTTATTTTCATTAAAGAGTAGTCTAAATAATATATAAAAATCGCATTTAAGTAAATATTAGGAATGTGTAGTAGGGTGAATGCTACGTGAGCCATTGGCAACATTATATGCAGTGCTACCATTTCCTAAGAAGGGGGACTTCTTATAGTGAATGGTCTGTATACCTAAACTGACTTTATGAAATAGATTATCAGTACTAAACCAGGTAGAATTTTTTAATTTTACCCTTTTTAGGGTTTCGTACCCAAAGGGTAACCAAAGGGACTCTATTACTAAGACTCCGCTGTCCGTCCGTCCGTCTATATGTCACCAGGCTGTATCTCATGAACCGTGATAGTTAGACAGTTGAAGTTTTCACAGATAATGTATTTCTGTTGCCGCTATAACAACAAATACTAAAACCGGCGAAGTGCGAGTCGGACCCGCGCACTCCCATACAACAGGCATGTCTCAGGCCAATAGCCAGAGTAAAAGCGGATCAGTCCAGGAGTGTCCCATTATTAAGCGAAGGAAGTGCATTCAACCAATACCCCGATTCTGGCTCGCTTGTTGCCAAGAAACGGGCTCGCTCCGCAGGGTTTTTGGCGGTTTCTAGAAGGTTCTTTTGAACCTTACTGCAGAGCGGCTTATCCCATAGCTTCTGCGATACCATATTAAACGGGGTATTTTTACTCGGCCCGGTCGCAGTTACCTGGAGTCCCTAGCCTCGGCCAAGCACGAGATCTTTACGAGTGACGGGTTAATTATTCTACCATAGAGGTAAAGCGTGCTGTGGGCTGAGGACAGGAACGCCGGCAGTGCTACGCTGGATGGTTTGCGGATACCCAGGCCTCCAAATCGGATTGGAAGCGTGGCCTGGGCCCAACTGCGGTCATTCAACTGGCAATTTAGAATTTCAGTCAAAGTCATGCGTAACATATCGGCTAACTGATCTAAAAAGGTTGTATGTTTCCAAAGAGCTGCACAGCGTAGCACATATCTAAATTTGGGTACAAAAAGGCAGTATCTAATAATAAACATAGCCGTGTGCGGGTTCATTTCTTTTAATCGGCCGGATGATTCCTCAAATTTAGAAATTTGATTGCTTACAAAACTTGTAATAGAATCATTCAGCACTGGAGCCCCTAGAAGGCGACGCGATTCACTTTCGATAATGGTAATGTTTGGGGCCAACGCATTGAATTTTGAAATATTATATTATCTTTTTCTATTTGAGCCAAAGATTCGTTAATGAACAGTTCCGATTTTGTGAAATTAAGATCAAGGCCGATACATTTTAAATTTTGAATAATATTTTTGAGATCGTTCAGGACGGAGCACGAATTGCCTCCTAGGGTTCCATCATCCAAATACCATACTTTAAATTTGGAATTTAGGTTTGAAATAAAAGGTTCAGGCTGAAGATGGCCAGTCCTAGTGGATCCCCTTGCTGACACCCAACTGCAGATTGTAGGAGATGGTTCCTGTATATTAATTTTGTTGGCGAACTGTAAAATTGCCACATATAAAAACACTATTTACATTATTTGTGCAAGTATATAACTAACATAAAAAACTATAGCTAAATACAATTAAAATTAAACCTACTAAATTTAAAACAAATGAAATGCTGTCGAGGTTTATTGATTTATTTTTGGAATTACTTCAGTCACAACTTTGAAGAATAGTTAAATTATAATGGCTGGTACGGAGGTTTTACGTATAAAAAGCTATTCTTTTTTTATTTCAAAAACGATTTTTTTTTCCTTTTGCCCCAATGATGCCCCTGTGATCATCCTACGGTTAACAGATTATATTTGTTTTACACGAACAGAGACTGGGAATAATTTATGTCGCAATTAACCTGACCCAGCCCTGGCTCCAGCTTCCCCGATCGACTTTAGTGTCATATAAAATAAATCACTTCGGCGTAAAAAAGCCATTCAATCTATTGATCGCTTTAGGGGTTTTTGAGGACATTAGGTTCGCGTTTCTTTTGTTTTTTGGTACGTATGTACGTAAACCTCATTTTTAATGATAATATTTTGAACATCTATGGCTTGTACTTCATAGGTCAAATTCAATTTTTAGCAAATTCGTTAAGGCCTTAGCCAAACTAGTTCGTCGGTAATTTCAGAAATTCCCGCAAAAACCAGCCAGTAGGTTAGCTTAAAAGGTTAGTTATAGCAAGTCGCGGAATGTAGTGGGGCCACTGCCAGACATAACCTTTGTAGTAATTTTTATGACAACCCAGAAATCCTGCAGCGCTGAAGATTGTGCCTCCTTATTAAGGATGACCAGTTTGGTCTATGGACAACTACGAGTAGTTTGCCCTGGACAAATCTAGTTTGTCCTAAAAATCGAGTTGGCGATTTTTAAGGCGTTTTTATATTTTTTACGGGTAGAATTTTTTGACGATATCTTATACAACATTTAGTGTTTTAAATTGGATTAAAATGTCGATAAAATAGGATTTTTATGATCAAATGAAGTTGGTAATTTTGAGTAATGAATGACAATATCCTTTAGATAAGTAATAATATATTTTTTTTGTTGCTTTAAATCACTATCTTTAAAACAATATTTAAGAAATCGGTCTGGGTGGCTTCGTTCGAACAAGCTTTGCTTTTGATTTAAAATTGTTTTACGACTAGGACGGACAAAACACAAAAATGAAGTATTTAGCTAATTCTTCACATTAGAAGAGACGCTTTATAACATCGTTAATACTATTGTAATAAAAGCGAAAAATGAGTCTGTAAAACTTTCTCAAAAGTAAAACGTAGTAGAAAAGAGTTTCGAAACAGCTTGGCACCACTCGCTCAGTAATCTCTTTCTTTACAGACAGTAGATGCGCTAGTCGGACAAACTTCATGTATAATATGAGTATATGTAGTTCGTATAGGACTACTAGGAGCCTCTGCGTTGTGAAAAAAATCTATGCAAACGGGTAGGTACCAAAAGCAACATCTGGTAGAGTTATCAAGCCGACTCGATACAGAAACAAAAAATCTTGCAAAGTTGTAATCCATCGAAATGTCTAGTAAACAGGTATCTTGTATGTATATGCAGTTCGAGCAATTGCCTATCAAATCGCTAGAAAACATCCGTCACTAGGGAAATGTTTGAGTCGGAATTGTCGAACGCAACTCCCGTAATGGAATATCGAAATATACGCGGATGACTGGAATATTACGAGTGATATTTTATACGATCGCATAGCTTTGCGACTTGTAATTTCGGTAGCAATAATCGTGTAGTATTGTACAAAAATACCTGCTTCTAAGGACAGGTTGTATATATAAATGCTTCATAGCGTATTTGACAGTCGATCATGGCAAGAGGTTATCAATAGATCCGTAGCATTGGAATGCAATCAGATATATCTAGGACCTCTATTCCATTGTTGCGAATAATAGCACGCTTCTATTGCGGGGCTGCCATGCCATCCGTCTCGCTCGGTGCTCGGGGACATGTCCTGGTTTTAAGAGTTGTGTCCTGGTCGGTACGTCAATCGTTCCGGTGCTTGGTGCAATAAATAATAACATTTGTAGATGAGTAATACATTAGGTATATTATGCACGATTCTCACGTGGCCAAATTGGAGCGAGCCGACTAACCGCTCGCCCCATTTTTCGCATTTTTCTCTCGCATCGCAAAGATTGAATACCAAAAAATACAAATAGGTAAAGAAAAGTGTTACTGAATAATACTTAGAGAAAACCTAAACTATATATTTAAGTTCTTTAAAAAATAAAAATCTACTAATAATTTGAAGTAAATTTCCTAGGCCTTAAATTGAAGAAAGTCTGATTAAAGTTTTTATAATAATAAGTAAGTCAGTATTATCAATCATTGTATGTTAATTTTATTCCAAATGTCCCGGTCAACGTTTTAACATTTCTGGCAGACCTATTCCAGTGGCTACCATTTTTATCATTTGGAACAGTGAAATAAAGGTTTCTTTTAGATATGTGATTGTATTCCGATCGATATAATGTTATTTCCTGAATCGTGTATAATGTTATTTGGCTATGAATAGCAAGAAAATGGTTTTATTTTCACGTGCGTGTTTGATTTTCGTATACGAGACGTTTCTAGAAAGCAATTTCGCTGGCTATTTGAAAACCCGAAACAGGTTACAAGCAACTACCACGACCTACCTACATTCATATATCCAGAAAATATTTCTATAACAAGAAGAAAATGTGGGCTGATTATATAGATTTATAACGAAATCACAAGTGATTTTATCAAAGGCCCATCAAAAACATTGCCCCAAGCTACAAAGTAGACAAACATAGGACGAGGTTTTTAAATAAAATTTTGATTTCTTAGATTAAAATTCACAACTATGGCTAATCCTACTGTTTTAAAGCTACTGTGGTCGTATTATGAAAAAGATTGGGTTTAAATTCTTTAATAGAAATGCTTTTTCATATTATTTTAAGTTTTCCATTTCCAAGTAATCATTCTAATAACTTCGTTACAAAACTAAAACGTTACAAACGAATCGCTTAATCTTCTTAATAGGGGTGATTCTGCTGTGCTCCATACGAGATCGGCACTGGCTAGGATATGTGGGTGCGATTCGCGATCAATGAACAGTAGTTAATGTGAATCTATGGTTTACATAGCACCGAAATATTAATAGGACGTATACAAAACATATTTCGATAGTGTTGATTGCGTTTGTTCAAGTCATTCAAGCGACAAACTTAAAACATTAGTTTTAGGTGATCTCAACTTGATTAGTGCAAGCGATTACACATCAAACTACGTTTCTTGATCGTTTTCAGCCGCTTTGCAACCTCAAATAGTATAATTGCGTGAACAATATGAATGACAGAATGTTAGACGTGGTACTGACAGGTCCAGATTGCGGTACAGTTTCCGTGCAGGGTGCACCCGGGGGACGAGTTCTCTAAGATTGACTTGCATCTGCTTTCGGTGCAAATCCAGTTTTTTTTTTGTGTGCTCATTTGTTGTTCTCATACCATATATGTATGTTAATTGCTTCTATCACCAAGGGTTTGCTGGTAGAAATCTCTCGTCCCAGATCATTGACATGGGGAATAGAACATTCGCCTCTTTGTCCGAGTGGTAGAGCGCAAGCCTGCTTATCCAGAGCTCAACTTTGTCAAGAAAGCCTAGTGTTAATGTGCCATGGACTATTTCTGTGATTGTAATAATTACACATTTAATCTAGATAAATTTAAAATTCATAAGAAAAATCTACACACTTTAAACGATTATTACAAAATTCTAAATATGTATCAATTTCTTCTGGGCTCCCATCTAATATTATTTGATAGTTAATAGGTTACATCTGGCCTAAATCTTACACCAAAATTACATTCGATCAGTAGTGGGTAGTTGTCAGGTCAGTACACGTCATATAATAAGTTACCATTTGTAACTTCAGGCCATGCAGCCTGACTAGTAAAACAGTGATCTAGCCATCTCTTACTACCCGTGGCAGGACAAATAAATATGTGTGTCCGGTACACTACACACAGAGCTTTTCTTTGTCCCCAAAAACCCATTGTATTTCAGAACAAAAACACATAAGCTCCCTATCAAAAACAGTCGAGGTGTGCACATTAAATTCACCCAATATGTACAAACCAGTTTATATTACACTCATCTGTTATTGCTATTATATCTGTTGAATACTCTGTAAATAAAGGCGTATTCACAGGCTTATGCACTGATACAACATAACTTGTTGTAACCTTAATATCAACAATTCGTTCACTTTTACATGAAATGTTAGATTCGTGTTGAAAAGCACATTTACGCTACAAAAAAGCTACGCTCTCGTATAGACGACCTCGTATAATGCCACAACTTCATTGCATCTATGCGTACTGATCGCACACAATCAGGACTACGTTTTATATTTTTACAACTATAATTTATTATTTTCCTTATTTTATTTTGTGCCATCATATACATACGTAGTAAAATGGTCACTCATTCGCTGACTTTGTTGAAGGTATCCTAAAGTGAACAAAGTTTCTGACCCTCACCCCGACCGGTCAAAAATGTATCATTTAAAAACATTTCTAATTTATATTCAGGGCTAACGAATTTAAGTAGGGCCCTGATGTTGATTTTTTTAAACTAACTGTCATTTTATGCCAACACCTCTCTGCTTACGTTTGATATAAACGAGGTTATTCTAACATCAACCCCTCCGCTTCCGTTCCGGAATCTTTTTCTGTAGACCAAAAATCCACTCTTCGCTTCGTTTCTCTTGTTTCCACTTGATTTTCTTGATCGAGACATCCACCATAGATTTTTCTGTTATTTTTTGTCTTTGACAGACTGTAATGTATATACATTGAAGCTTCAATTTAAGCTCATTCCGACTATCAGCTTGAGTAGTAGTCATGTTCACTCGTGCGTAGCAGGAGATCCTTGCGTCGTTGTTATCGGCAATGTCATTTTCACTTCCGGACTAATTGGCGATACAGGTGCGAGTGCGGCAGCATGTTACAAACGTTCACAGCCACTCTTGCGTACGAGCAAGATGGCGGATGTTCATGTCATTGTGTAGTGGAAATGAAACGAATTTGCTACCTTGATATTTTTCAGATCCGCTTGCAACGCCTGAAGCTGCCTAGTAGTCATAAATTGTTTTCTAAAAGTGTTTATATCGTTGCATATTTTTTGGCAACGTTACTGTATCAATATGATCGATCGAGGCAGACGAAAGCTTCTGCAAATCCTGAGTAACAAATATGGGCAAAAACTCAGGACCAACTTCTTTGAAAAAACAAACTATGTCTCTTGAGTGTCTCTTGTTTTTCCGACATTTTTTCTCGTTAATTTTACTTCGTTCCACCTTCACAGATTCCAATAGCAAGGACTTTGCTTCCTCAATTTCTTTTTCAAACTACGTCGATACACATTTTAATCAAACTTACTATGACACTAGCTAACAAATAACAATATTACAGCTTACAGTTTGACACGAATTGGTAATTTGTTGAAATGCCACGATTTCTAATTCAGCAGTATTTTCCAATATTATATCTACTGACACTTGTAGTGGAAATCACCTTTACAGGTACAAAATTTCATGTGCTCAGATATTTTAACGTGTTTACGGCAAGGTATGCAATTCATTTTTAAGAGCATGCTTTATTTATCTAACGGTTAATATAATGAAGTATCGTAACAGTCAATGCTTGCATTTTAACTTTGATTGACATCCATGTGCACAAAAGTTGCAGTCGCCAAGACCTAGGCTATATGCTTTACAAGTTCGTTGTCTGGGTAGGTCGAGGTAGTAGTAGTCACTCCACCGCAAGCAGTCTACGTAAAGTAATTCTTCTTTATAGAAACCGGTAGGGCCAAGTAGATACATTTGTGGAAAAGTAAAAGTGTTTTCTTCATAACAATATTTGGTAAGTTCTACCAAATGCCGGCAATCACAACAATGGTTGATAAGTTACACCAAGTGCTAAAAATCACAATACATGTACTCAAATGTCTTACGTCAACATATCTGTATTTTAGACTTGTATATAATAAAGCTGTTTTTTTTGAAGCTATCGAAGTTGAACTTGTAATATTTTATTGGAAGCACTCGGCTTTTATTACTCCCGGTTCTCAATCTGAATTCAGAATTAGATTTATTTGGAACGGCTTAACTGAAACGCAACTTTCGATAAGGTTTTATTATTATCACTGCGAAGCAAAAGGGATTTGAGTGGTTAAATAATATTATAATTTTTCCCTATGACTTCGGTGCAGTCTCAGATTGGGATAATTAACTAATCATAATTGGGTGAAATGAAAACTCCCAATTATTGAGGGGTAAGCAAAAACGAAGGGCTTCCGCTTTTATTAACAACTGCCCGCGTGTTATTCGATGTGTTAAGTTGGGGTATAAGCTATATCCATTCTAAATTTCATCCAAATCCGTCCAGCCGTTTCAGCGTGAAAGAGTAACAAACATACACACACAAACTTTCGCATTTATAATATTAGTGTGAAGTGTGATGAGATAACATAGCATTGTCTTATTCACCACAAACGATTAAAATCCGCGCTAATTAGACACCTGATTTTTCTTCAATGATATTGATCTATCCTACAGGAACCATGCATTTTTCCGAGATAAAAAGTAGCCTATGTGTTAAGTTAGGGTATAAGCTATGTCAATTCTAAATTTCATCCAAATCCGTTCAGCTGTTTCAGCGTGAAAGAGTAACAAACATACACACACACGCACAAACTTTCGCATTTATAATATTAGTAGGATTCCGATATAGATGAATTGAAATATCCTTAACCTGAACAATGTAATCGATAAGTTCGTGCCATAATTTACGTCATTAAATGCGTGGAAGCGTCTTACACTGTCCGCGTCCGTCATAACTGCGGTGCATTCGTCACTGTCAATGCGTGTACCGTAGTTCACCGAGATTTGGAAGCGAAATCGTTTCGGCCGTTTCTATGAAGACGCATACTGCTTAATTTAATTATGCTGTTACCTTAGTAAAAACTTCATTAAATGGATCCTAATCCAGGCTTAACTGTGGAGGTACCACCATCTTACTCGCAAATCCTCCCGAAGTTATTCGGGAGAGAGTAAGAGAACAGCTCTCGGGCAAAACCAGGCGGCCCACCATTGCCTGGGACCGATGGATGGCGGTATATCCATCCCCAATAATTATTGCCGGGCCGTATATAAAATAGACTGGTGACGGGCAGCGGCGTCACTGGTGTTAGGGTTTCGGCACCGCGCTCACCAACCCGCCTGCCCAGCGTGTGTGAGTATGGGCATTTCTTCCAGGGGACCGCCAAGAGTGGTGAAATCTTGGAAAGGCCTATGTCCAGCAGTGGACGAAACAGGCTGATGGATGGAATCCGTTCAGTTATCTATTTTCGATGACAATGAAGAACAATACGAAGCGTGATTGCGCTAAATTTAATGGATTAAGTTATAAGCGAACAAACATACGTAGAGACACATAGACTTTCTATTTATTTTTGGAATACAAGATATATTCTGAATATATTTTTGAACCTGAAATAATTGAAATGAAAATACAAAGGCATCCAAAAAAGGATCTCAAAGAATGTAGAGGTAGATTAACTAGTGATTAATACGCATTATTCTTCAAAGTGGAACCTGCACGCAAACTCATAATTAAATATTCTTTTTTCCTAAAAAAGAGTGAAATGGTCCGACATTTAAAGGCCGTTTCGGGCTATCATCTATCTACATCACTTCTTTGATGGATAATTCCCGACTCTTTAATTTAAGCTTAGCACGTGATTGTAGTTCTAACATTTGGGGAGTCACTTTTTACTTATTTCATTTATTTAACTACTTAGTTGGTCCCTAAGTTCTGTCACAAATATAAATCAAGATGAAATCAAAAGTACAGAATTAATTTTATTGAAAATATACCAATTTAAAGTACATTTCATAAGGATTAAAAATAAACTAAAATAATTCGAAATGTCCGCCCTTGTTCTCGATACAAGACCTTAATCGCCTCTGCCAGTCATTTACGGCAGCATGACCATATTTATACCTCTTTCAGCGACTGCTTTTCTTAAAGATAGCTCTAGGGTCTCCAAATTTTTATGGGGCTTAGAACAGAGCTTCTTCTCTAAATCCTGATAAATTTTATAATCCAAAGGATTAAGGTCTGGACTGGAGGAAGGCCAATCCTCGTGTTTTATGAAGTTGATTTTGTTACGCTCGAACCAAGCCTGTGTCGATCTCGCTTTGTGTGCTGGCGCAGAATCTTGCAGGAACACGAAATTATGTCCTGAAAATAGGGTATTGGGCAGGTCTTTCACAAGCTGATCCAAAAACGTCTTTTGAGACACTGTTGCGCTAGTTTAAACCCCTTTTTACAAAAATCAACTGCAGTTTGCCCGTAATACGACACACCTAGCCAAATCATCACTGATGATGGATGATGGCCATGCTGCACCCGTGGAACTCTTTTTGCGGCTTCCTCTGAGCTGCTAGCATACATTCATTCTGTTTGTTGTATTTTTCCTCAATATCGAAAATATTCTCGTCCGTAAACAGGATATCACGGTGGCAATTTTTTGTGTACCGCCGTAACATCTCCCGAGATCTTTTAAGCCTCATCGCTTTCTGACATGCATTAAGTAAGTGTCCACTTTTTTTCAATAAGCTCTTAGACCAAGATCGTCATTCAAAACCTTTTTTATGGTTTTCCTACTAACACCCATCTGCAAAGCCATCAGCTTCTGTTTTCGGACAGGATTTCTTTTTATGTGCTGGTGTTTTTACGGAGCGTGGCCGCCCAGTTATATTATGACTGCAAAGCTAAAAACTGTCGATAATACTTTGACTGAAAGACACTTCCATGCAAGCGAAGCCGTGGGCTAAATCTAGTTCATATAAAAATATTATTCTGACAGGAATGTAAACAAGAAACGTTGACAGGACAGGAAGATAAAGTTGTTCAGTATGATTCGTAGAATTTTAGTTAAAGATATCAGTCTATTTACACCCGGTACTATTGGGAGTACCGAGTGACCTCGTCGATAGCTAGGACAATTTTTCGGTAAAAATAAGCCTCAGCCCTGAGGCCCCAGACCTCTATTAGAAGTGATGACATGGTTGGTTTTTAGATATTCCTAACTTCAAAATAAAAGACTTTATAGACGCAGAGTTGCTTTATTGGGTTGCCAAAGAGAGAGGTAACGTTTTAATACGTTTAATCAATACAATCGTTTATTATTCTCCATATAACAATGTTCGTCCGTTCACGTTCTTTGTAAAATAATGGTTAAAAATGGACAGGTATCTTTAAATGAATAATTTTTCCAAAATATCTTCCATAAATATTATCCTGCAGGAAAAATGATATTTTCACATTTCCTAACTAATTTTGGAACTGTAAATTTTGTATTGGCTAGTTATTCTTTTTATTTGTGCGATTTTGTTTATAAAGAAAATTTGTTCAGTATTATTGTGGTATTATTTAGAGATACCGGTCGGTATATGGGTTAAAACTAGAAGACGTAGGGAGACTGCAAAGCGTACTCTCTACCTATATTTGCAACGAGGTACCACGACTCTATCGTTACCCCGTTGTGTAGTTTCATACGTCATAGTTGACATGAAGTTCACAATATAGTTAAAACGTGGTTACCCAAAACCGTATTAAATTTTAATAGTAGTTTATGCTACAAGTAGGGTAAGGAGGCAATAAAAAAAGCACTAGTGACTATTAACAGTTTTGATGCATATAGAATGTGTCTTTACGAGCAATTGAAATAGTACATGGTGATACTCGTACAAGTGAGCTACGTTGGATATTACAGTCGAGATGGGATTGCAGCCAAGCCGAAGGCGAGTGCGTAATGGAGCCGAGAGTGTAATGCCTAATGCTCACGCGTTTCATACGACGTTTTTCAACACACTTGCGAAAAAAAAAAATTTCATTGTCTTATCTTTCCACATACTCAAAACCACAGCTATGAATTGTAAATACATTCTATATTCTATTAAATACAATTCTATGAAAATTATATTCATATTATCTATTATATAGATTTTGTTTATGCACAAGATGGAAATAGAGGCACTGACGCACCTGCCGAACAGTGAAATATTAACAAACTGAATATTTACAACAAAAATTTAATTTGTTTGTAAAAATAAATAATTTGATTATTTTTTATATTTTTACTAAGACAGTTTATTTATTCGCAAAAACATAACTATTTCTTAAGACACCAAAACTCTTTGCTAAGATTTAAAAAAAACGTAATGTAAAAAACACTATTATGATAAGGTAAAGTAAAAAGCACGGGTGTTTAATATGCTGCTTATTGAATCTATAAACGCTGCGATAAGGGCCAGTATAAGCAAGTGTGTTGAAATAGTAATTTATGCTACAAGTGCGTAAAATCAATAGCTTATACGAGGAACGATTTGAAACACGAGCGATAAGCGAGTTTCAATGCATGGTGTGAGTAAATAAATTAAACGTAATTAAATAAAGAAACAAACAAACAATAAATACGCCAGATGAACTTTAGGCGGTCATTCTTTTTCTTTGCATGCAAGTTGCCAACTTGACGGAAATAACCTGCATTCAGTTTGATGCGTTGGAAGGCTGCTTTCAGTCATACATAACATAAATTCGACTCCACCAGCTTATTCCAATAATAATGTAAACAATAATGGCTGCCCGAAATTTTCCATTCTTAAGATACATAGAATGTTGTTAACAAGGAAGAACGATCGATAACATTGTATATTTTTTCAATAATGTACAGAGAATGCAAGTGGCCAGTATCATTTTGCGAACTCGCACATTAAAACTTTAGTCAAAAAGTTCTTATTCATGTTACGATTAAATCATAAAACCTACCAAGAAGTTTATTTTAATCAGATTCCAATATCCTTCTTGTTACCTATATATTATCAAAAGAAATTGAAAAGTAAAATCAGGCTCGAATTGGTTGATTAAGTTTCATCAGAATTTTAAATTTGTAATGTTACTACCTACTCAAAGTATCATCTAAACAGTTTTCATTTCAATTAACCAAATTGAACGCAGCCCACGAACGCATCAAACTGCAACCAGCTCATTTCTGTTAAGTCTATATATGGTACACAAGATAAGACTGGCAATTGTTTTCTATATATTTAAAAAATAAAACATACCTCAGACATGGCTGTATGAGCTAAGTTCCATTTGCCTAACAGATTAGACGCATATAAAACAAAACTTTACGAGCACTTGCATTGAAATAGTAGTTAATGCTAGGAGAGCGTAAAGGAGGCAATAGCTTGTACGAGGAACGATTTGAAACACGAGCGATAAACATTAGGTTTAGGCAGGCATTCTTTTTCATATTCGTTGTACGCAAGTTGCCGAATTGACGGAATTAAGCTGCTTTCAGTTTGATGCGTTCGAAGGCTGCTTTCAGTCATACATAACATGAATTCGACTCCACCAGCTTATTCTACATAATAATGTAAACAACAATGGCTGCCCGATATTGTCTATTCTTTAGATACATAAAATGTTGTTAACAAGGAAGACCGATCGATAACATTGTATTTTTCTTAATATTGTACAGAAAATGCTAGTGGCCAGTATCATTTTGCGAGCTTCAAACTTTTTGTCTTTTGGCATTCTAATGAAAAAAAAAAAACATATTATTATTAAATGAGGTTACCTACCAAGAAGTTTATTTTAACCAAATCCTCCTTGTAACCTATATAAGGTGACTTTAATTTATTCAGCCAAATTGTTACTGAAGGCTCGGTAAGTGCTCAGTAACAAGATTCAATGACCCTTGTTGTGAAATTCGTAAATTATTCTTTTCGCGTTCCTTACAAACGCAAGCCCAGCTCCAAGTCAATTACGATGAGACGACAAGATTTTATTTTGCGAAATTAGCAAAAACCGTTATCGATCCGTGATACTGATCACTTACCAAGCATCTAATAGAGTTTGACTGTATAAATTAAAGTCACCTTATATAAATTATCAAAAGAAATTAAAAAGTAAAAATCAGGCACTGGTTGATTAAGTTTCATCAGAATTTTCAATTTGAAAGTTACTACCTACGCAAAATGTCGTCAAACAGTTTTCATTTCATCAGCCTAGCCTACGAACGCATCAAACTGAAACACTAGTCTAGCATAGTAAACCATATCTAGCTCGATGGCGCTTCATACAGTGCTCTGTCTCACTCTTTTGATCTACCTAAAGAGGGACGGACAGTTAATATCGAGCTGTCAAGGCTCGATATGGTCTACTATGCTATGTACCCAGCTCATTTTTGTCAAGTATATCTATGGTCCACAAGATAAGACTGACAACTACTTACGATAATTTAAAAAAATGAAACATACCTCAGACATGGTTGTATGAGCTAAGTTCCATTTGCCTCCCCACTACGGAGGGGAAAAAATATTAAAAAAATGAAAACATTAAACACTCGTGCGGTAAAATTGACTTTGACAACGGATTAGACGCATATAAAACAAAACTTTACGAGCACTTGCATTAAAAAATTATTGCATGTTGACTTCGCGAGGTATGTCTATTCCTTCATAATAAATTGAAAACAGCAACCCAAAAAGCTATTTGATGCTCGATCAGGCTACATCTCTATAAGAGCAAAAAAGCTGCACATAAACGTTAAGAATTTTTAATTTTGTTCGCTATTTCAGTGTTTTTAGGTTTGCGTCATACACTGGAAATTCCTATAGCCAAGCTTCGGTATCTGCTCTCTGTCCGTCCATCTGTCCGTCGTACAAATATAACTTAAGAACGGCTGGGGAGACTGAGCATAGGAAATATTTTCAGACTCTTTGAAGTATTATTATTATAAAAAATACTAAACATTTTAAGTATGATTTTTAATTAATTATTATTGTACATAAGATAAAACAAATACAAAAAAAAAAACAGAAATTAAAATGGAAACACTAGATAACTTAAATATTATTCCGATTCTAACAAGAGTTTCAAGTATTATTAAAGGTAACTATCACTAGCACAAAACGGTACTAGTCACTTTTCTTTTAATTTCTAATTTATTTATTTCTTGCAATTCAAAGATTTTAACTCAACTTTTTTGTTATCTACTATGGAAGAGCGGAGCCTCCTATTTAGGCATTCCTTTACTCACAAGGAGACTCCAACCCTCATAATTACTTGTAAGATTAAGGGCGGCTTGCACCAAAATCTTAAATCTCGATTTTATCGCTAAATCAGGTTTACGATCTGTCAGTCAATACATTTCTGTCAAATTAAACTCAGCTTAAGTCTTAAATCTAGATTTAAATATTGGTGCAAGTCGGCCTAAGTGTATTATTTATCATATCATTGTTATTTATCATATCATTGTATTGATTCAATGCAGCCTTCGCTGCGGCAACATGACGTTGTTTACGCGCCGCCATTTAGTTATAAGGCTTAGCAGAATGAAACTGCATTATTGGAAGAAAGCAAGCCACTTTTCCTAGTAGTACAAGGACCAAACGAATGATTGAAAATTTTATCCAATGGAATTCAAGATGGCGGACCTTTACCAACAAGGCGGCTGCATAATTTAAAAAAGAATAGAATCAAAACGGCTTCACAGATTTTAGTGATTTGGGTGTCAATCAATTTGTATTGACATCTTTAATAAATTAAAAATTATACCGCTAAAGAAACTAAGAAACTAACTTTCTCTTTTCTATGTCTTAATTAATGAAAATAAAAACTAGCAAATAAAAGCCATTAACTGGTTTTTTGAAGAAAATTATATTTATTAAGCTATTAATAGAATAAAAATTATACAGCTCATGAAATTAAAGATGGCAGCCGAGTATTAAGAAAATTGTGAAATTTTCCACAGTTTTGTTTATTCTTATGGAAATAACAACTGAATTTCCTATGATATGTTCACATGTTTATATAATTTAATAAATCCCGATAATATTATATACAAAACAAAAAAAGTCTTAAAAATACGTTGAGTAGTTTTTAAACTATACGCATTTCGAAAGAAGCGTGCGGTTTTGAGAGTTTTTAATGCATCATGGAATCAAAACGAGTGCACCGATTTCAGTTATTTATATATTAGAAAATTTGTATTTATATTCTGTAATTTATGACATCTTGTGGTAACCGCCATTTTGAACTCGCGCACAAAGGGTTTGGTAACAAGTACACTGTTTATTTGTTTTCGTCACAACTTACTAATTTATTAGTAAAGCCGCGGCGTTTTCAATGTTTAATTTTGATTTCATACAGTAGGTATGGTTTATAATAGATTTAATGGTACAAAGGCCTCTTCAATGTTGGCTTCGGCTCCATGAATCCCTTTCAAACGACCAGCCCTCTTATTGTCAAACCTCAATATCTATCGCTCTAGCCATCAAAGGTGTCATGATTGCCTAAACATGGTGTGTGATGTCATTTCTAGCCAATCACGGTGCGTTTTGAGGCGATTGCAATGGATGTCGAAGTTAGACATTATGGTCCCGGGTCCCCAAGGGCCTGTGACTGAAAAGTGTACCTACATAATAATAATAATAATAATATATACATAAGAAAACACATAATTCAAGGCTGAATTTTGCAAGATTTATTTCGACCACTTGGTGTGGTCGGCGTTAGTGACATAAGCAATATAATATTTACAATAAATAGTAATTATAGTTTTTATTGTAAATAATAGTTTTTATTGTAATAATACAATAAAAATTAATGATTAGTACCTAGTTATTAAATGCTAATGAATAATATTTGATTTGGATGATGACAATGACAGATGGACAGATAGAATATAAAAATGGAAAAAAGTATTATTTTCAGGGAGGTTTTTTGTGGTGAATTTTCTTAGAGGTCCGTGTTGCCTATTCTGAATATTCAATCGTTCTAAAATGAAGAAAACGTAAATAAAAAATAAAGAATTTTAGAATGTTGAAAGAATGTATTTTTATTTTCTTTGAAGTTCATTTACCGGTTTTTATTTAATTCCAACCAATGAAATTCACACTTTTGTCTTTGTACTTCACTGCGTCGACAGACACGTTACATAACACACGAACTCAAATAGTTTTGACAGATTGCACTTGCCATAGACAATTAATTACGTTTCGTTTTATGAAGAAATAATTTTTCTGATTCAAGTTAATTTTTAACTAGGTACAATATGGTCTTTTAATAGACTATAAAAAAATGAGAAATTTAAGATAGCATAGATTTTGTATGCGGTAAGGAGATATACTTGTTCAGTTAGTATTCAATTCAATTTGATTTTACGTTTTTCTCAGAAAGTATCATTGAATCTTGTCCTTACTACTTACCAATTTTTCAGTATGTATTTGGCTGCATAAACGAAAATCACCTATATTAATCTTCTGAATCTTAACCTTTAGCTACCGACGTGGTTTTATTGCAACATAAGTACCGAGGTAGGGCCTGAGAGGCCGCAAGAACTACGTTAAATTTTACTAAGAAATAATTATTTATTATATCAAATTCATGGTTAAAATTAAAACTCAGGGTGTATAAATGAAATAAACAGGAATATAAAAAAACAACTTTTTTAACTTTGAACTAAAATGCCTTTTAATCTTTGGCTACGTTTATTTCACAAAATTCTATACTTATTTAAAAAATAATATATATTATTTATCATATATATATAATCTTCTTGGGCACACAAAAATTTCAATTTCTTTTATTTTAGGAACATATCTTTTAGAAAAAAATATTAAGTCGCCGTAACTCCTACAATAAAGAAAATGTCCACCAACAAAGTACTTACAAATTTAATTACATTCTGGATATACTTGCTTTGCACATTGTAAACAAATATGTTTTTTGCAACAATAACATCGATAGGTTGATTTTCTATTAAGTTTAGGTGGACAAGACACACATATTTTTCTTGTTTTTTCTTAATTGACTAGATCTGGAAACACCTCTGGCATATCAGAACCGAGAATTCTGGCTAAGCTCATTCGAAGCTCACGAGGTAGGCGCAAGTTGGACACTCTTCTTTTCATGTGCTATAATATTAGTTGCCGAGCCAATTGTTTTATAAACACACCACGATCCGTTTTTCTGTTTAGATGGGTATCATGCAAAATATGTGTATTGACCGAACTTATGTCCAAAATGCGGTAAAAAAGTGTCATAGGCCAGCGTCTTTATCGGTGGCTGCATGCGTATATTGAACATTTTTTGTCAATCTCGTCTACCCCTCCTTTCGTAGAATTATAAAAACATCGGTGTCAGTATCCGTGTTATAATCGCTTATTTCCGGCTTAAAATGTTCTCCGACATCATCAACTTCAGATCCGCTGGAGTCTTCTGCGATCAAGCTCTCAATCAAAGCTTCATTATTACGATCCAAAAGATTTATTGACGCCCTTGGTCTTTTGGAATGGCGTATAACATTTATAGGTAAACTTCGTTTACCTCCCGAAGTTCCAGGTACATCCATACTTCAAAACAGCTGGTATATTTCTGTAAATAAACACTTTACTTTGACAATAGTAAATGCAAAAAACTTACGTTAGTACCGACGTTGGGCCTGTGAGGCCGCGTCGTAATTTATATTCGTCATAACTTACCAATAACACGTTCGCTCACACTACTACCTCAACCAACAGCGTCGGTGGCGGCGCGGCGCAACTAAACTCGCAGCTACTAATAAGCAGGAATCTCTCCTGCGAGGGGAAGGGGTAAAACTAACAATTCGATGATCCCCCGCGGCCTCACAGGCCCCACGTCGGTACTTAAAGGTGCTTCATCCGATGTGGTTGAACGGAAAGAATAGAAAATTTGTATGAAATCAGACCAGAATGTATAAGTCCATTCACTATTTCAGTCTGAATTTGGCTGTATAAACGAAAATCACCTATATTAATCCTTTGTGTCTAAAGCTTCATCCGATGTGATTGAACTGAAAGAAGAGAAAATTCGTATGAAATCAGACCAGAATGTATAAGTGCATTCAGTATTAACTGACGCGTTTCCTACTTGAACATAAACAATAAGGATAACAAACCAAACACTCTTATAGCCCATTCATTTTTAAAGGAGACGATTCGGCCTTATCTGTTTTGAAGCAAATCAACCAGTGTCGATACTTTTGAATATTCATAAACACCGCCTGACGCACGTGTTTTACAAGTAAAGTGTCTATTGTTTCATTCAGGCAAATTCACCCGCCACGACTTAATCCTATTGTTATTGCTAATGACTGACGGTCTCAAGTGGAAACACGCCAGCTAATACTAAATGCACTTTACCAATATCATCTATTATTACTGACTGAAAAATAAGAGACACCTTTCGTTTTTGCAGCTGCCTTTGCATGTGCTGCATTGTACTGCGCAGGGTAGACGCACTTGCCGACATGAGCAGCGCAATGTTTCGCTGCCTTTTTTACAATTGCAATGGTCCGAGAAGAAGTAGTATAACTCATGGTCCCTGGCTTCAGACCATTGTGGTATCCAACTATCCTTAGAATTTTTATTCAACATACAGCAATTTTATTCAATGAATTTTCAAGACTTTTTTTGTTTTGTAGATAATATAATCAGGATTTATGAAATTTTATAAACATGTGACAATATCATAGGAAATTTAGTTGTTATTCCCATAAGAACGAAATTTTTTTTTAAGTCCTCTTAACCTTTAGCTACCGACGTGGTTTTATTGTAACATAAGTACCGAGGTATGTAGGGCCTGAGAGGCCGCAATAACTACGTTAAATTTTACTAAGAAATAATTGTTTTTTATATCAAATTCATGGTTAAAATTTTTTAGTTTCTTTTAACTTGTATTAATAATAAAAAAATATTAATTTTCGAAATATATTTCGGCCCACTATGGTATCAGTCGACTATTTTTTTATTATTAATACAAGTTAAAAGAAACTAAAGGCTTTATATAGCTAAATTATATATATTTATTTCATGGTTAAAATTAAAACTTAGGGTGTATAAATGAAATAAACAGGAATATAAAAAACAACTTTTAAAACTTTGAACTAAAATGCCTTTTAATCTTAGGCTACGTTTATTTCACAAAATTCTATACTTATTTTAAATATATATATATATATATATACACATATAATCTTCTTGGGCACACAAAAATTTCAATTTCTTTAGTTTAGGAACATATCTTTTAGAAAAAAATATGAAGTCGTCCGTAACTCCTACAATAAAGAAAATGTCCACCAACAAAGTACTTACAAATTTAATTACATTCTGGATATACTTGCTTTGCACATTGTAAACAAACATGGTTTTTGCAACAATAGCATGGATAGGTTGATTTTCTATTAAGTTTAGGTGGACAAAACACACATATTTTTCTTGTTTTTTCTTTATTGACTTGATCTGGAAACACTTCTGGCATATCAGAACCGAGAATTCTGGCTAAGCTCATTCGAAGCTCACGAGGTAGGCGCAAGTTGGACACTCTTCTTTTCATGTGCTATAATATTAGTTGCCGAGCCAATTGTTTTATAAACACACCACGATCCGTTTTTCTGTTTAGATGGGTATCATGCAAAATATGTGTATTGACCGAACTTATGTCCAAAATGCGGTAAAAAAGTGTCATAGGCCAGCGTCTTTATCGGTGGCTGCATATGTATATTGAACATTTCTTGTCAATCTCGTCTTCCCCTCCTGTCTTAGAATTATAAAATCATCGGTGTCAGTATCCGTGTTATGATCGCTTATTTCCGGCTTAAAATGTTCTCCAACATCATCAACTTCAGATCAGCTGGAGTCTTCTGCGATCAAGCTCTCAATCAAAGCTTCATTATTACGATCCAAAAGATTTATTGACGTCCTTGGTCTTTTGGAATGGCGTATTACATTTATAGGTAACTTCGTTTACCTCCCGAAGTTCCAGGTACATCCATACTTCAAAACAGCTGGTATATTTCTGTAAATAAACACTTTACTTTGACAATAGTAAATGCAAAAAACTTACGTTAGTACCGACGTTGGGCCTGTGAGGCCGCGTCGTAATTTATATTCGTCATAACTTACCAATAACACGTTCGCTCACACTACTACCTCAACCAACAGCGTCGGCGGCGGCGCGGCGCAACTAAACTCGCAGCTACTAATAAGCAGGAATCTCTCCTGCGAGGGGAAGGGGTAAAACTAACAATTCGATGATCCCCCGCGGCCTCACAGGCCCCACGTCGGTACTTAAAGGTGCTTCATCCAATGTGGTTGAACGGAAAGAATAGAAAGTTTGTATGAAATCAGACCAGAATGTATAAGTCCATTCACTATTTCAGTATGAATTTGGCTGTATAAACGAAAATCACCTATATTAATCCTTTGTATCTAAAGCTTCATCCGATGTGATTGAACTAAAAGAAGAGAAAATTCGTATGAAATCAGACCAGAATGTATAAGTGCATTCAGTATTAACTGACGCGTTTCCACTTGAACATAAATAATAAGGATAATAAACCAAACACTCTTATAGCCCATTCATTTTTAAAGGAGACGATTCGGCCTTATCTATTTTGAAGCAAATCAACCAGTGTCGATACTTTTGGATATTCATAAACACCGCCTGCCGCACGTATTTTACAAGTAAAGTGTCTATTGTTTCATTCAGGCAAATTCACCCGCCACGACTTAATCCTATTGTTATTGCTAATGACTGACGGTCTCAAGTGGAAACACGCCAGCTAATACTGAATGCACTTTACCAATATCATCTATTATTACTGACTGAAAAATAAGAGACACCTTTCGTTTTTGCAGCTGCCTTTGCATGTGCTGCATTGTACTGCGCAGGGTAGACGCACTTGCCGACATGAGCAGCGCAATGTTTCGCTGCCATTTTTACAATTGCAATGGTCCGAGAAGAAGTAGTATAACTCAAGGTCCCTGGCTTCAGACCATTGTGGTACCCAACTATCCTTAGAATTTTTATTCAACATACAGCAATTTTATTCAATGAATTTTCAAGACTTTTTTTTGTTTTGTAGATAATATAATCTGAAATAAATATATATATTTAGCTATATAAAGCCTTTAGTTTCCTTTAACATTCTTAGGTAGGTACTTGTAATAATAATAAAAATTTATTAATTTTCGAAATATATTTCGGCCCACTATAGGGCCGGCATCAGTCGAATACTCAGATAATATAATCAGGATTTATGAAATTTTATAAACATGTGACAATATCATAGGAAATTTAGTTGTTATTCCCATTAGAATGATTTTTTTTTAAATTTCCGTTTTTTTTTAATATTTGGCTGCCACATTTAATTTCATAGCGGTATAATTTTTATTTTAGTATAAGCTTAATAAATATAATTTTCTTCAAAAAACCAGTTAATGGCTTTTATTTGTTAGTTTTAATTTTTAACAATCAACATTAGAAATAATACGTGGGACGCACTATAAGTTTCCGGAATGAATATGAAAAAATACTATTAAAGGTACAAAATTAATTTATTGTTTTTCAAAATAATCTCCCTTAGCGTCTATGCACTTTTTCATTCGATCAAACCAGTTTTGAAAACTTTTGTGCCACTCCCCTGTGGTGACCTCTGAAACGTGTTTTTCATACTCCTCGACAGCCTCTTCTGGTGATGAAAATCGTTGACCGCGTAATTGGTTCTTAATTTTTGGGAACAGAAAAAAGTCACAAGGTGCCAGGTCGGGACTGTATGCAGGATGACTCATGAGTTCTACATTTTTCGTCTTCAAAAAGTCGTTTGTCTGTCTGGCCGTGTGAGAACTAGCATTGTCGTGGTGCAGGATGATACGGCATTTACGGTTATTTTTACGGAGTTCGTCAATAACTTCCGGCAAACAAATGGTCGTGTACCAGTCACTATTCACGGTACGACGATTCTCTAAAGCAACAGTAGCCACGTGTCCAGTTTTATTAAAAAAAGAAGCAATCATCCGCTTAGATGCACTTTTCACGCGCGCCACTTTGGTTGGTTTCGGCTCATCTTGAAAGACCCATACGCTCGATTGCTGCTTTGTTTTGGGATCGTAGCAATAAATCCATGTTTCGTCACCTGTTACTATGTTCCACACCAAATTTGACGCACCTTCGTTGAATCTGGTAAGCATGGCACTGCACCAAGTGACGCGGTCCGTTTTTTGAGCCTTGGTCAAGTTGTGTGGGATCCACCGCGAGCACAGCTTTCTCACACCCAAATGTTTGTGTAGGATTGATTGTATTTGACTCATGCCTATTTCTAAGGATGCGCGAATTTCATGGTAGGTCACATGCCTGTCTGTTTCAATCATACGGCGCACAGCATCGATGTTTTTGTTGGTCACAGCGGTGGACGGCCGACCATCGCGAGATTCGTCACTGAGATTGATACGACCACGCTTGAATTCTGCAAACCAGTTATAAACAGTCGTCTTGCATGGTGCTTCATTGCCAAAAGCTGTTTCAAGCCGAGCGATGCTCTGTTGAGCTGTCAAATTACACTTAAAATCGTAGAAAATCATACTACGAAAATTTTCCTGAGTTAAATCCATGTTGATGCAGACACACAATTTTTTAAATGGCGCCACAAGGTAAAAACAAAAGACAGTCAGATGAAACAAACTGCATTCTACAGCCAAAGAGTTCTATTTTCAAATGTTGCAATAAATTTTTAAATATTGTTTATGTAAGTGGCCAGTTCCGGAAACTTTTAGTGTTACCTATGTATAAAGTAAAATGTGCTATATTTTGACCACTGTGGGGTCGTCATCGTCGTTTTATTTTATTCAAGATTTCAATACAAAGTGATTGACACCCTAATCACTTAAATCAGTGAAGCCGTTTTGATTATGTATTTTTTTAATTATGCAGCTGCCGTGTTGGAAAAGGTCCACCATCTTGAATTCCAGTGGATAAAATTTTCATTTCCTCGGATGAAATCATTCATATTGGTTCCTTGTATTACTGGGCCAAGCGGCTTACTTTCTGCCAAAAACGCAGCTTCCAATATAAATATCGCCGTAAACCCTAAGAATAATTGATGCGATGTCGGATTTAACTGCTGCGTTGGAGACACTTTGAATTTAAAAATTTGTTTTGGCGCACGAATTGCATCCTTTTGGGTCACCATTTGGCTCTTTCCATGGAAAAAAGGAAATTGTAAAAAAAAATCTGCTCATTACAACCTTAATCTTGTTCCTAATAAAAAAAAAAAAAAATGTAAAATTTTACTCATGGCAACACTTTCGGCATTTACGTCAAATTAACGCGGCAAATACATTTTGTTTTAAACTCTCATACAAACTAAAACGAAAATTGACTAAATTTGTACATCTATTTTACCTCGTGGTTGATTTATTTAGTGATGGTTTAAACTTTATAAATTTCAACATTCTCATACGGAAACGTTGAATACGCTAGTGCGAATACAGTAAATGTTATTTTAAAGCTTCTTTATCATATATTCGGTATGTAATGCGAGTTACCAAAACATGTTATTTTCTCTGTACATCTTAAACTATTAAGATTACTTTCGGTTCCTTTCTTATTCTCTTAAAATACCGGCTATTTTCATAGATATTGTATTTTATTTGTACAAATGTTCGTAAAAATTATAATTATTCGGGGTACAAAACTGTAATGTGAGTTACATTACACGTGTGTTTTGTGAGTGACTGCAAGTCTTTAATGTAAAATTGTAAGCATGAATGAACGTATAACCTTAAATTTTAAATAACTTTAACTTGAGTACTTTTATTTTAGCAATGCCTCTCACAAGTGCGGAAAAATTAGAAAATATCGAGAAAAACTCATGAAAGAAGGAAAATAAGAGGATCATAAAATAAGCCACAGGGAAGTTGTCAAGAAAAGTAGAATTCAGAAGAAAAATAAGTTAGAAGCAATATCTCCAGCTGCAGCTACAAAGATCATAAGTTGAGATAGAGAAAAAAAAGAAACAAAGTGATAAATTGGAGTAATAAGCGGAAGTTAACATCTAGGCTGAACACATTTTCAGATAGTGAAAATTCTCCATACAGCAGTGCTTGCACTCTCAGAAAAAATAACAGCTAAAGTTAGGAGATCACCACCAAAATGCTCACAAAAAGAGAAAGCTGTACTGGCAAAACTGATAAAAAATGATGCTCTAGAAAACGAAGTTGTCAACGTGACGTCCCCAGCTTCAAACCAGTGCAAAGCTGGTTTATCGGAAGAGACTATATCAGCAGTATATCAGTTTTATTTGAGAGATGAAACAAACGGCCAAGCTCCGGGCATTAAAGACTGTATAACTGTAAAAAACCCTTTGGGAGAAAAATAAAAAATACAAGTACGTCATCTGTACTCATCGATCATCATTTCAAACACACGCCCTATAAAAGAATATGGTGAAATAATAGGAAAGAGCAAGTTTGCTAAACTTCGTCCAAAAAACGTTTTCCTAAGTAACAAACTTCCACACAACGTGTGCCTTTGTCGTTATCATGAAAATTTCATGATGGCAGTGAATACTGTGCACAGTACAATACCAGATTTTCCTCGGTATGATCATACATTCATTCCTTCAATACTTTATGAGAACGCCCAGCCTGATTACTGTTTAGAAAAGTGTGAACAATGTTCTATCTGAAAAACAAGCTGACCGAATAATATTTTACTATAAATTCTTTGAAAATTTTGAACAAATTATGTACTAAGAATTTAATTTAGACTTTCCTTTTTGTGTATTCGGTTTTGCTTATTTTGGTATACTCATAATTAGCAGAAATATTATATTTTGTTGCGGCAGACTGTAAGAGGTTCCAATGTGTGTAATGTGAGTGACCTCCTACTATATTGTATTTAATTAACAAAGACATTCAAATTATATTAACTTGCCTTACATTTCTTTATGAACATGCAATCTTAATTGTCTTAATGAAGCAAATTTCTTAAAAATATATTTTTTCTACTACAAAATTTGTGTTTATATTGCTGTCTTTCGAGTCCCTTGTAATGTGAATGACCATGGAATGACCCATTTAAACACGGATTTCTCGAACTGTTTCAAGTACGCAACCCACAGGCATATTTTTTCCATTTAGTAAAATTATACAGTACGGTTCCAAATGTCACTTAATACGGAGTAGTAGATATCAATTTTTTAATTTTCGTGTTGGCTTTCATATGAAGCGTATTTGAATCAGAATACATCTTTACATCTAAATTGGGTCTCACAGTCAAAACATGCGTTAAATCGGGTCATGTCATGTCATGGTCGAAATATTCGAAAAAAACATACTTTGGACGAGACGCTTTTCAACCATTTTCGTCAAATTAGCGGGCATTTTGAAATAAAAATCAACTTAGGTTGAAAAAAAACGATCACATCTGTCCGATTTTTTATGGGCCCTAGAAACTATGGACAAAGTTTCAGACCACTAACCAAATGTGCAGCGTTTGATTTATTTTGGTCGCGTACCGCACGTACCTAATATAATTTTTAAAGTACAATATATAATAATTATAGTAAACAGATAGAAGTACGGCGCCGTATGTAATATTACTAAAATTTTTATGTTACAATTATTTTCAAACGCGACAGCAGACGGGAAAATTAAAACAAATAAATTTAATACATACATAACTATAATTAGTTTCATTTCTTGAATGAACTAAAAGGCACTACCCTACAATTGCTATCGACTTTAATATCACTTCCAAAAGTCCATTTCCAATATTAGGGACTGAACCAACATCAAGTCTGTTCATCGGTATTCCAATCCAATCTGGTCTCTATCAGCTAAACTGAAGCGAATTGACTCTAATACAAGTGACATTAGAGTTCACCTTGCAGTGGTGGAGACAGATATAACAAGACGTGATGAAGTGTCGTATCCGAGTGCGTACAGGTGGCTCAGATCGTTAAACTGATCATTAAACCCTCCTCGTGCCAGGTAAAGACTATAGGCACATGGAGTACTTGCTCGTTACTAATGTTGGGGTAAATACTTATACATTTTGTACCTATCTCAAATACCTCCGTATCCGTAACATAAAATGAACCTTATTCCTTCTATGTACATAAAATGCAACATCTGTCTGTATTTAGTATGTTATGTATGTAGTTGGAAGATACTAGTTTACTTATGAAAAAAGTAATATGTACCTACATCTGTCGCAGGCAAATTCTCAAAGCCGTGATATTATAATTTCCCTAGTGACATTACAATTGCACAGATTTTTGTCAATCAATACAATATCACGGCACGATTTCAGTTATATTGAATGATGGGGTTGCCAGATGCAGGCTTATCAATTCCTGGACATTTCTAGGGTTACCAAAGGAGTTAGTTGGAGTTCAAGTTTCAACTATTATTGTTGGACGGGTAGTAGAGAATATATTGAAATTATTCTCTGGTTAGGCTAAAATAAAACTTATCAACAAAACGCAAAACAAAAAACAAACACGTTTCTGGCTTGGCTAAAAATGAATTAATTAACAAAACTTAAAAAAATATATACACCAATCTGGCTTTGCTTAAATTAAGTTTATCAACAAAACTCAAAACAAATATTATCAACTCTCTGTTTGGCTTATCTTAAAAAAAATTTTTCAAAGAAACTCAAAAGAAAAAATATACACCTATTTGATTTGGCTAAGATAAAATTTATCAACAAAACTCAAAACAAGAATAAACATCTCTCTGGCTCGGCTAAAATTAAATTAATCAACAAAAAAAATATATATACACCTCTCTGGCTTGGCTTAAACTAAGTTGATCAACAAAACTCAGAACAAATATTAACAACTATCTTTGGCTTATCTAAAAATACATTTATTAACAAAACTCAAAACAAAAAAGAAATACCTCTGTTTGGCTTGGCTTAAAATTAAATTTACAACTTTATTCTCCGACCACCTTTCGTAGTGAGTACGCAAGTGCTTGCTCGGCTTGATCAAACTTAGGTGTAGTTTATGTAATTTTGTGGAAAAAATAACTGCTCTTCAGGGATTCCGGAACGAACCGAAGCGGAGCAGTTCTAAACTAATTAAGGGTCGTTGGCGTAGGGAGTAGCCTCAAAATGCTTATTTTGTATCTTTTTTTATGTTTGACTTAATACTAGTACCCCTGTCAGCGTCGCTCCGAACTGCGAACTCGCGCTCGCCCGATTTGCGCTTGACCGATTTGGCATTACTGAACTTAAAAATTCTTTTTGCCTTATTTACTCGGCTGCTAAATTTCATGACATTGCGATCAACGGTACTCGAGTTTTCGTCGATCAAACATTCATGCACAGAAACGCCAGATTGTTTGAGTAGACACAGAGAACTTCGCTCGCTCGTTATAATTATTTAAGACAGTCACACACAATACATACCATTAGAAAGAACTTGGTTCAAAAGTATGGTTTTCATATTAACAACAACTACACTGTACAATAAGGACATATATGAAGGGTTAGATGTACTTGTGACGTCATCGCAGTTTTAACGAATACTAAAAGTAACCCTAATAATTAAGTCATGTCTGTCTGTCAAACGTTTCAGATCTCAGAAACCGACTGCCTTACATTTGGTAGGTAAGTAAGATTATTTTGTTCATTTGTGGACCACATTTAGTGTTTATGTTGTGAAAGTTGTTTTTCGCGTGTTCCTATTGCACATTCTTTTTTAGGTATCGCTTTAAAAATATTGAAATATTGTCGCAGTTAGTTGGTTAAATGAGACACTTAACTAAAACCCTAGACCGTTAATTAAAGATCGACGTTTAACCAATTCACTAGCATTTTGATTCAAATACAGCATCGTCGTAAACGTTTAACAATCTGTCTTGCCGAAAGCCGGCGTGTTGGTTAAATAATGTAAAACAAGATGGCGTCACGACAACAGCTCATTACTTTCAGAGTCTATCTATTTGGCAAACGTTGTGCAACGTTGGTTTGTTGTTTTCAGTGGTTTTTAGGGTTCCGTACCCAAAAGGTAACCAGCGGGACCCTGTTACTAAGACTCCGCTGTCCGTCTGTCACCAAGCTGTATCTCATGAACCGTGATAGTAAGACAGTTGAAATTTTCACAGATGATTTATTTCTGTTCCGGCTATAACAACAAACACTAAAACCGGCCAAGTTCGAGTCAGACCTGCGCACTCCCATACAAAAGACATGATTTTTTTGCCGTTTTTATAGATAATGGTACGGAACACTTCGGGCGCGAGTCCGACTCGCACTTGGCTAGTTTTATTTATTTCAAATTTGGTCTTTGGTGCAATTGTAAATATGTTGTTGGTAAAACCTACTAAACAAATATACCAAGCATTTATGTTCTGTAGCAGAGCAGGTATAATTTTTTTCTAATTAAAGAAACATAAAACAAAAATAAATGCTAGGCATGTTCTTTAATTTCGGTTGGGTATTACATGCAGTGCAAAGGTGGCCTTTGTCAGATCGATGTTACGCCACACCACCTAAGTGGGCATTACGCCGTATGAATAAACATAATTTATACTTGCGATTGTCGGCACTTGGTGAAACTGGAAACACAGCTTGACTAAAACAGGTAGGTTTAATAAAATTTAAGCAAAATCCCCACTTTTTGGGAAATTTTATACTATGACATCTCAGATAACATTTTTCAACTTACCTACTTTTTGTAATTGTGTCAACATTATCATCTTCTGTCGTTAATGGCTATACGTAATATTTAAAATCTAATGGTCTGAATAGCTAAACATCCTTTGAAAATGGTGTAATATCCGAAACCGGTTGGGAGAGATGTATGTAGACACTTTGGCTAACTGTACAGGGTGACCTTCAGTTCCCTCGGCTCCCATTTTTAACGTAACGAAGAATAAAGTCAGAGTTTTCAACACACTAGATTTATTTTACTTGGCCACAATTACTACAGTTGTTCACTCAACCAAGTCTAGATAATTTCTGCCACCAAAAATGGCTTACAAATACAGAGTTAACTTTACCGGATATACATTTTTGGCGCTCAATCTCAATTATTTAAACATTATAATCTACCACAAATCAAAATATTACTTATAATTCAACAAATCACAAACTGGCTTCCGTTTTTAAAGGAAGTTCTGTCTTCCTCCAATACAAAGTTAACTTTTTACCGGATACACGTTTTTAGCGCTCAATCCTATTTTCCTTAAAATGAAAATCAAAACATTACTTATAATCCAATAAATACAAACATGTTTCGGGTTTCAAAGGAAGTTCTGTTAAAGCGCGGTCTTATTTTACAAATAGTATAAAGAAGTCCAACGCATTTCTATTTCTTACTGTAAAATACTATTTACATGAAGCTGACCACAAATGATTTTATTTTAGAATGTGAAAAGTCAAAACATGAATTATTTAAGAGTATCGAATCAACAAATAGTTTAATGGCTATTAGTTATGTAGATTGCTATTTTGGCGACTTCTGCTTGATTAATCAAATATTTCTCATCGCGCCGTCACGGCCGTCCTGCGCTTCACACGTCCTCGTGTGACTCCTGGCAGTCTGAAAAAGATATTTCCTTTGTGAATTATAGGTCATGAACCTTTACTAAAGGCTAATTGTGTTAAAAAAAATCTCTTTACTTGGTCACATGGACTGTTAGTATTGTTTTCATTTCATTACTTCCCTTAACTTATGATGTTACTTGAACCATTGATAATATTTCAATTCATACTTGGCCACATAGGCTGATATGTAAGTAACCACACACTAATGCTAGTTTCGGATATCGTTAACTCAAGGACTACTCTTGGACACGTAAACGATGAGAGTTTATACGAGGTAGATTGTTCCGGAAGGTCCAAATATAGAAAGACCCCCGTAAAGCAAATCCTTAACTCAAACTCTGTACCACCCAAAAATAGTCAAAGGGAGCTTCGACATTAACTCATGGACTACTCATGATAAGTAAACGATGAGAATTTCGAGATAGATTGTTCCGGCTGGTTCAAACATATGAGGACCCCCGTAAAAGCAAATCCTTTACTCAAATTCTGTACTACCTGAGAAAAGTCAAAGAGAGCCATTAAACGGATAGTAATAGTGGGTTTACCATTATTTTGCATTTCATTTCATTTTCACATCATGTCATTTCATGTCTCAAACTTCTATTTTTTTTTTTATTAAACACATTTTCCATATATTTTTAGAACACAAATAAATACACAGATAACAATAAAACAATGTTCATACCTATGCCATCGTCGGTACATCCTGATTGCAATGATTTCATCTACGAAGACAGTTCCTGACAAAAACATCAGGGACCAGATGATAACGAAAGTGGTCAAACAGTACACATCGCAAAAGAAGGCCTATAGTGAGACACACTTCAATATATTCTGCAAGCATGCCCTAGGTGGTGTGCCAATAGGGATGGACTCTGCGACGTTAATAAGCTCATATGAGAATCTAAAGGCAACTACACTGTCACTACGACAGCAATCACTCCTGATTAGCAATCGTAAAATGATGCTGTAGGTCGAACCAACTGAGTCTGGGACTGATATGTCAAAGATATTAGATGCGATGGAGACTGGTGTATTTTCGAAAATGAGTGATACGATTTATATTTTGAATTATATTCGATTTTTTTTTGGAAAATGTTATTTTTGGTATCTAATGTAATTTAAACTTCTTCGATTACTGAATACGCTCATTTTTTAAAGCAGAATATAGCATGCTCTAAGACTTTGATAAAATTTACATATTGTATACAAAGTCACAAAGTACATGATATACAAAAATTTCAAATTCCTAACTAGTTTGGTTTTCGGGATAGTCCCCGTAATAAAAAATGATGACTCAAGATGACAGCTTTGACGGCCCAACCATTTATTTATTTTTAAAGATAAAAACGAATAAAATTATGTTCGTATTTTACACAATGATTTCCAGACTCAAGAAAATAAACACACACATGCCAGAGCAAGAATAAACTAATTCTTTTTCGTCTCTTTTTTCATGGATCCTGAAAAATAATTTATTTGAATTTCAAGTTCAATATTGGGTTTTGGTTCAACATTCTGCGCAAAATAACCATAGATCAGGAGGTCTGTAACTCATTCCGTCTATGAGCTAGAGATCCATGATATTCGAATCAAACGTACAAACAGACAGCAGAATGACATCAATAGGGCACCGTTTTGCCTTTTGGATACAGAACCCAGAAATCGACTTTTCGTAGACGGGGACCAAACTTAGTAAAACACACGAGTGATCAAAACAATTGAGTTGGACATCCAATTACCCGGTCTATTGATCAGTAGTTAATCCACGGGTATAGCACGTAGTACATACAGTGCGTGTCCCAAAATAAAAGCTTTACGGAATTAGATTAGAAAGTGTTTTCTAATTATTTATGTTAGTTATAATTCTGGTGGTGATTTATTTCAGTAAGTAAATTTTATGTAAGGGCGAAATATTAAAACCGATTCTTACTGTATTTACTACTCCTTATGTATTGAACTTTAAACAATTATTTAAAACAAAACGCAAACAACATCACTTTTCCAAGTTTTCCATTTCCAAGCAAAGATGATCTTTGGATGCGACGCGGTTTGACACAGCTGCGTTTCATCTCAGCATGAAATTTGCGGCTTCAAATAATGAGAAATCGCAAGGCGCGCATCATTTCTCACGTCTTTATCACTTGTTAAACATAATATTCATCTTCTTGCTGCCACCAAAGGAAATACTTTATTCTTAAAAAAAAAAATACACGTTTTTCCGCTTTTGATAGAACCCTAAAAAACAGAGGCGTGCACTAAGTTTTTAGATAGTTTAAAAACTTACCAATAATTACTACGTATTGTAAATTTGTTGACCGACCTGTAGTGTAGTATACTTTACTAACCGTCAATTTGCGTTGCAAAAAAACAATAATGGCAAAAGGTCTCGTAATTATCCTTAGCTTAGACTTCAATCATTATCAGCAAAATTTGGATACCAAACAACAGAGCGACAAACAAATGACATTTTATTACTTTGTTTTTTTTTTAAAAAAGAGGATTCTTATTACGTCATCAGAATATCAAAATCCATTTTAACCACATCTGAAACTATCTGAAGCGGTTAGGCCGATGTAAAAGACTACGAAGTTGAATGCGTTGATTTTTGCCGTTAGCGCTCACCATAGGCAATCTGGTTCGAACTGGTGTCACTCTTTTGGACTTTTTATTAAACCATAGAAACGTAATTTATTCGCAAACGGGATTTGATCTTTCATTTTAGGTCTTTACTTTTTTCGGCTTTGCCACTTTGACTTGCAATCGACGTCAGAAATGTTTTAACGTCGCAATCTGACTATTTATAACGTCAAACTACAGCGCACATACCACACTTTCACAGAGTGTGGTCTTTACTGATCGTACCATTCTTTCTAAACATTCTTCATGATGTGGAGAGTTTACAATACAAATACAAAATTATTTTTTGAGCCACAAAATATACACTAGCATGCTAACTTATTAAATAAAAATGTGCTAATATATAACATAATCAGAAAAAAAAATCCCTATCACCTACACTGACCTAAAAGGCTGTCTTGAGAGTAACAGTTACCTTATAGCGATCAACAGCATTTGAGATACAGCTGATAAAAAAAACATATAATATATATAGTAAGACTATGCAAAATAACATAAAATAAAAGAAAGCAGTCTGACTATTTCTGTTTGAATGTGTGGGTAAGTATATATGAGAAAGTAGTGAGTGTATAAACGTACCGTGTGAGTGAGAATATGTGTGTACCTAAAGTTGAAGAGTGATATGTAATTGTTGCCAATATGTTTGAATCATAGATATCATAACCTGACCATAACAATATGAAAGAAAGAAAGATAAATTGATGAATGAATGAAAAGAAATGTTTCAAGTCAAAACTACCTGGAGACTTTCCACTTCATCGTAGTTTTTATTATTTAACTAGTTTATTACAGCTGCTTTTTTAAGTTTCTCTGCTTTTTTAGCATGATTTGCAATCAACATGGTTTTGTATAGATAGGGTGCAAGAAACCCTCAAAACCTTTGAACAAAGATGGTCTTACATAAGGGAGGGTTACGAAAGTCACCATAACGTGTTCTGACAGGTTTAGTTGATAGAACAAAAATTAGATAAAATATTTACAATAAATAGCTTGCTAACACTGAGGACATTTATCTCCGAGTACAGTTCTGAAGTGGGAAATCGATAGCATTTGCCAAAAAGCACCTTTAGTACGGCCCACTGGGTAATTTCTACATCTTTAAGGTGTATTTTTGCGGCTCCATCCCAGGTGGATATGCAGTATGTTATTAGAGACTCAGCCAAAGCGTAATATATATTTCGTTTTATGTTGATGTCTTTAATACATACATCTGAGCCTTTTACATATACATAACATTCTTCGGAGGCGACTAGAAATATGTTAAATGTGGTACGTCCAATTAAGTTTAGCATACCCAAGTATTTAATAACCTCGACGTTCTCTAGTCCACGACAATCACAAGTTGTTTTATGTTTGCAATGAAGTCATTTAAAACTTGGCGCAGGTCATTTCGAGTGATCAGTTTTCCTGAAACATATATATTTTTGGTTTTGGTAATATTAAGAGTCAGAAGGTTATTTTCTAGCCAGCTACAAACAACGCTCATTCCCTTATTTGCATTTTCAAAGGCCCTTTTCTAAGAACTGCCAGAAAACAGCAAGACTGTGTCATCGGCGTATGATCCAATGAGGTTATCATCAAGGCGCAAGTTGCACAAGCCGTCAATCTATATTAAAAACAAGAGCGGACCAAGGACACTGCCCTGTGGAACACCATAGTTAACTTGAATTTCATCGCTCACACCGACAGATTGCACCATTATCTGTTTCTCCCTGCCATATAGGTAACTTCTAAACTATGCCAAAGCTGTACCTCGCACGCCGATTTTCTCAAGTTTTCATAGTAATATAGATGTATAGAGACGGTGACAAAGGCCTTAGCCAGATCCAGAAATAGGCCGACGCATAGATTTTGGTTAAATTTAAATAAATATATATAAATAATGAGTACTTTTTATTTTATTTATAAGTTTCTTTTTTCTTGTTTTTTCTATATTATAAAATCAGGTATAACGTTTCAGTAAATTTTCAGTTTTACTATAGTCAAGTTGTTTTAACCATGATGTAACAGATTTTGTACACTCAATGTAAGACATAGTGTAGATGTTAAGTGTTCTGATAATACGATTGTACAAAAAAATAGATTGCACATTGTACTGGTTACTAGCGAATTTGGTTTTTGTAGCTGGGTGTTGTATACAGTATAGGGATTACGTTTTTTTAATATATTTGGGTCCGGCGTAATAGTTCTATGAGTTTTATGAACACAATATAATACATATAGTTGCCTGACGGTTAAGATATTACACTCTTTGTAGACTTTGTTAGTTCTATACAGGAATTTCTGGGACAAAAGTAGTAGCGATTGCTGAGCTCGCTCAAGTGCTATAAATTTGGTTTTATGTGATCCTCTCCAGATAGGCAAACAGTAGTTTAGTATGGATTGCACTAACGCATCCGCATCATAGATCTTAGCGCGCTATGATGCAGGTGTAACAGACCTGTGTGACACGCTTCTCCTTGCTCCACTTCGCTTCGCTCGTCGTCTTACCTATTTTTAAGTTACCTTGAAAGACTTTAGTAATTGTTTTAACGTCGATTTATCGTAAAATATCTCCTTTTTTGCGAAAAATCGGAATGACTTTCAATGATCACGTAATGGGTCGACCTTTACGCGATACTAGGTTGAAAGAAAACATTTCCGTGATTTTTGCGATCGATGAAATATTATTCATACCCAAACAATCCAGCTATTTTTGGAATTGAACAAGTCGGTTATACGAATATCGATCATAGACGCCTCTAACATGCAACATAAATAATAAGAAAATGAATTTTGTCTAAACTGACTTTGATAGATGGTACGTTTTTATGGACCTATTTTACGGCCGTCGCTAGTTACCTACGTTCTTCCTAATGACCTCTTTACTCTTGTATTGCCATGAGACATAACTAAAACATAACGATTTAAAAATTAGGTACTCGTACACATCGTGAATCGGTGAAATTAGTTCACAGGTAACGCCGGAAGGTCAATTAGACCGCTAAGTATGACGTAAATAACAGATCATATAATATGTAAAGTTCAATAAATATTGATAATCAGTAGATATATTTGGCTGAAGTTATCATTCTCGTAACATTTGGTGACTAGTGTAATTGTGACTCAATATTTTTGACGAAGATTTAGTTAAAATTGTGTAAAAACTTACTTGTTGTTCTGACCAACGCGAAAAAATTAATAATAATAGATAAACAACACAAATATATAATAATAATAAATAAATAAGGCCATTTAAGGTGAAGTGAGACCCAAAGTAATATGTTTCGACCGCTGGACAAAATCTTTTTAATACACTAAAAAGTAAGAATAAAATACTTCTTTAGAAATTTATGTCTACCTGGTAGTTGACAACGATGCCCAAAATACGATAAACAGAACATGGTTTGAGTAAAAAATAAAAAATAAACATTAAGCAGTTTCATTCGATTGTTACTAGAGATATTTCAATTAAATTTTCATTGCCGTGTTCCATAAAAGATACTTCGGAGAATTACGGGTTTATGCCAAACCGAAACCTGCTTAGTTTTCCAAAAAGTACGAATTACCTGTAAAATATTTTTACCACAAGCGTCCTAGCTCGCGCCACGTAATGAAATTACAGCTTTCTAGTACTAATAGTCTCTAAACTAAGCCGCGGACAGCCGGACGGATGGACAGACGGACATGGCGATACTTTAAGGGTTTAAGGGTTCCATGTCGGACTACGGAACCCCAAAAATAGTTAGATGAATTTGGATGAAATTTGGAATGGTGACAGCTCATACCCCCAATTAACACATAGGCTACCTTTCATCTCGAAAAATCCCTTTTCCCGTGGGATGGTTAAAATCATCCAACTATGAAATTAATGCATTCCTGTTGCGTCTTTCCGAGCCATGATCTAGACTAAAACCAGGAATCTCTTCATATTCGTAGAGAACAACAAGTCTTGGAACATTGTTTGCTGAGACGTATTCACTGACTCTCTCCATACACCCCGGGACAGTTATTATCTTTTCGCAAATAGACGTGAAATTATTTACTCCCTTTTCTAGCACATTCCAAAGTATAACATAAAACCGAATATCTCGCGAGCGGAGCCGCGGGCAAAATCTAGTAATAAGGTTTTATTTTCATTATAAGAATATATATATGATAAAAAATATAGTATGTTAATATACCTATATATGAATTAAATATTTTTGTCGGTTTTCTTTTGTAATTTTGGCAAATTGTTGGTACATTGATCATTTGGAAAACAGTTACAGATAGTTACAGTAAGTACCATATAAAAAATAGTATTCCGAAGAATAATCTTTGCCCGTATAATAGTTGTCAAATTATAATTTCATTCTATTCCAATTATAAGCATCCACATTCTCCTCGAAATGTGATTATTCAGTGAGGATTTCAGTAGTTGAATAATGAAGACCTGAGTTCATTATAAATTCAAATACAACTGAGTATAAAACGTTACGTAAATGGTAGGTTGAGTATAAAAGGTTAACTAGAATGTGGTTTTTGCCGAAATGATTCCTGGTCTTCCATATTGGAAAAAAACTACATTCAATTAATGTTTATTTATTTTTAACTCATTAAATTCACAAGTCGCAATCGCGCTTCATATCTAAAGTTCTTTAACTGTTTTCGAAAATCATTAACTGAACGAAATTAAATAAAATTACGGCGTGCTCCCAATGAAAAAAAAAACATTGATTGAAAGATATCAATGGTGTTCTAAACTACATTTGAATGTTAAACTGAATTTCTTAGTACTGACTCAGCTCAACGCGCCAACCTGTTATTAAGATATCATTTTCTACTTGACGTACCTTTGCAACAAAACACCAAGAATAATTAGATTATACGAAACACTTGCATTCTGTGGGTACCCTATGTTGTTTGATGTTAAACCCAAATTAATTATAACTGTTCAGAATTTAATTTATATGTATTATGATATTTTGAAAAAGTACAAAACAGACAAGATGGGAGGAACATCTATTTACTCATCTCCACGATTTTAGTTAGTTCTAATATGATCACCTAAATAAATCTAAGTAGGTATGTAATTGCGTATTGGTTTGTATTTTTACTGCTACTATTTATTTTAAAAAACTAGAAGGATCTAATTAATAGGTTGGGGAAAAACTCTTTTCGTAAATAGTATGCATGAACTTATAATAAAATCTCTTTGGCTATATCATTTGTATCTGGCTGGTTTTGGTATTATTAAAAAGTTTAAATTTTAAAAAAGATAATTCCAAATTCAAATTAGGTAAAATGTGTGATTTTCATTTGTTTTTCTTACTGTTAAGATGAGTGGATCTAAAGAAGAAATTCGATACATTTTAAATTTTTACTGCAAAAAAGGTTAAAATGCAACGCAAGCCGTGAAACAAAATTGTGATGTTTATAGTGCAGTGTCTGTGAGAATAGCACAAATTTGGTTTAAGCTTTTACAATCCGGAAATTTTGATGTCAAAGATCCACCCCGCTCTGGTCGCCCTGTTACGGATAAAATGGATGCCATTTTTGAAAAAGTGGAGCAAGATCGGCATATCAGTAGTTACGATGTAGCTGAAGAACTGGCGATTGACAATAAAACAGTTTTGGTGCATTCGAAAAAAGCTGGGTACACAAAAAAGCTCGATATTTATAGAAACTTATTGAACCGTGTACTCATTCTTTATTACGACGTAATGAAACCGAACCATTTCTGAAAAACCTGATAAGTGGTGATGAAAAGTGGATCACGTACGACAAGAACGTGCGAAAAAGGTCGTGGTCAAAGGCTGGTCACAGACTCTGGTGAAACCCGGGTTATCTCGCAAAAAGGTAATGCTGTGTGTAGGACCATCGATTCTGAGCTCTACTGCGAATTACTGATGAGATTAAAGCAAGAAATTGAGAGAAAGCGGCTGTAATTAGTCAACAGAAGGGGTGTGGTCTTTCATCATGATAACGCTAGACCTCACACATCTTTAGCCACTCAGCAAAAATTAAGAGAGTTCGGCTGGGACGTATTAATGCATCCTCCGTATAGTCCTGACCTTGCACCTTCAGATTTCCACTTGTTTCGGTCTCTTCAGAATTCTTTAGGCAGTGTCAGGTTAACATCACGAGAAGACTGCCAAAACCACTTGTCGCGGTTTTTTGATCAGAAGCCCCAGAATTTCTATAGCAATGGGATCATGTCCCTACCAACGAGATGGCAGAAAGTTATTGAACAAAATGGCACCTATATACTTTAGTTAAACGTAAATAAACTTTATTAAAAATTGTTTTGAATTTTCATATAAAATGCGAAGAAACTTTTTCCCCAACCTATATATGTGTGCGTGTGGATCATGTATCTAATAACCTTTTATAAGGCAGAGAAAACGGGCTTATGTATGTAAAAAAATGCATTATAATATAAAATACCAAAATAAAAAAAATACACAAAAAAACAATTTTTATTTATTTTTTATTATTGATCTTTAGTCTTTTTTTATTTATCTGACTTTTCCAACAATTTTGAAATAAAAATGAAAATTTACTAAAAAAAAATTATTGATTTTTTTTCACAAAATGGGCGAAATTATGGTGTCCAATATATGGCCATAGCCTTATAAAGGGTTAACTGCTGTAATATTTGGAATTGTGGTTAGCTGAATAATTAAATTTCAAAATGATACGTAACTCATACGTTAATTATTATTAATTTTTGTGTACCTTATTAATGCTTGTAACGAGTGAACTCAATCAATTAATCAAAAAGTTTATTTGTGAAACATAACTCTACCGCATTGTTTCTTATGAAACCTAAATTCGGTAAAGATAACTTTCATGCTGATACAGTGAAACACATTTCGTGGGACAGGTGTCGGTGTGACTCAGTGTCTTTGTGCTTCAATCATGTAAGCCGAAGGTCGTGCCTGATAATTGCGATCTACCTTAGTTGTAAACCTAGATTTAACTTTATACGTTTAAGTTTTTAAAAATCCTACCCTGCATCTAGTACATGTAATTTGCTTCTGGAGGGCAATTCCGGAACCACGGTCGAAACGAGATTTCTAAAACTCGACCGAAAAATGTATGGAGTTTGACAGATAAAACGGGATTTTACTTTCGAGAAGGCTATTTCGACAGACTGAGAATAGCCCCCAGAGGCCAAAACAGAAACATTTTTGAAATTTTTGTCACTATGTACATATGTGTATGCATGAACATGCATCACGTCAAAACTATACAAAGGATTTTGATGTTTTCACCGTTTTATAGCTTAATGTTCCAGGAGTAGTGTAAGCTTTAAATCGTCACGATATCTTATCAAGACCATTATGCTGTAAAAATTAAACGTCTGTGTTGGTCAACCACACAGAATGCTATCTCTGAAAATGACAAGCTGACAGATTGCAATTTTATTGACACAGATATACTATTTCACACAATCCGTTTGGCTATGGTTGTAGTTATTACGAGTACAGACAGATTCTGAGAAAAAAACTGTCTCGAGATACAATGTGTCTATAAAGTCTTCAAATTAATGTTTGATGAACTAAATTTTTCTTTAGGCCTGGCAACCGATAAATTTAAAACTGTCATAATGTTATCAATTATATTCTCTTTGATGTTGTCTTTCATTCTGGTGGTTAGTTCGATTTTCTTTAGTTTTTCTTATTTATGCACTCAAAACTGTACTAATTTACAAATAAGATCGAAGTAAAAAACAGCATCATGCCGAAGCCAGTTCACAGTGGGGTTTGCCAAGTATATTTTAAAGTTTTTGGAGGTGTTATGCGGAATACCAAGCAGGGCATATTTGTCGAATTTGAAGGATGTTTAGGCGCGTACAGCGGACATGACGGGTATGTAACGGTTTTATTGTTCGTTTTCTATTAGAATAAAGCATTAATTTAGGATAACATTAAGTTTTGAGCCCAAGCAAAGCTTTGTTTGCATTGCACTCTTTGGAGGATAGATCTCAATTGATAGACGAAATCTAATGGGTTCCCAAAATTCTTTGATACTTGATCCCTTTGATGTAATTTTGCCGTAAAATAAAAAATAAGGTCCGGCGGATTGTAAAAGAGGGTTTTGAAAAGAAAAGCATATTTCGAACTCCCGGTAAACACAGAAGTGGTCGTCCAAAGAAAGAAATGGCCGATTGTACTATATGTGCCCTCCGCCAAAAGATCCAGTTTTTTTATGCTCTACTAAAATAAATTTCTACCCTAAGAAAACTGCAGGCGATAGCTAAAACAGAGTTTGAATTTGAATGAAGTGTCGAACACTTGAGGAAAATATTAAAAGCTATTGGGTTTTCGTACAAGAAATTTAAATCTAACCGATCAACTTTGATTGAAAAACATCATATTGCTGCGAAAGGAGAATCCTGAAAAATAGAGATTTGCCAGAAGAATTACAAAAAAAAATTACTTTTCTGACTTTTCTGGTCATTTTTCCAGTGGAGAATTCCTGGATAATGAAGAGTGATAGTTTTATTTTTGTCGTTTTTTATTTGTAAATTAGTTATAAATATTTTACTTGTTTTGCTGTTTTACGTGATGACTTCTGCTTTCCTGTATAAATAATACTCCTGTATAAATTAAAAGTATTAAAGTCGTTTTTGTCACGCTATATAGGGTGGCTATGTGCACGATAGCAGCGCCATCATTAAATTTCATGACTATTTAGACGCATTATAACGCACACTACAAAAAAGTGCGTTTGCACGCACTTGCCCAGAAACTGGAAGAGTGACGCTGGGACTTTAGCAAAAATTTAAGGGAGTTGATAACGGACGAATGATTAATACTACCCAACTGCCTGTAACCACTCCCCCTGTACGGCTACTCATGACGTTATGCCGGACAACGACGAGTCGTTTTGCAGCATGACTTCGTTATTACGGTGGTGATAATGATAAGCCAGAGCCAAAACAATATATGCCTACTTCATTTCTGTAAATGGGGCCAAGCTACATAGGTTGTTGACATACCTTTTCATAAGTCATCTATTACGACATCCACGAGAAGATATAAGCTGACAATATTCTTATTCGATGACGTTGTCACGCACCACTAATACTTCAACAACAACCACCCATTGTTCTAAATAATACCTTGTTCTATCAGTAGTCTTGAGTCTATTGAATTGTGTTCTTTATAATAATTTCTGGATTAAAATTCAAACAATCATTAGAAACACTAAACTCCTAAAGCTCCATTCTTAATTATAATCTTGATATTCATGTAATATTCTAATTTGTTCAATTAACCGTGTGGCAGATGTCTAGAATGTGGCTGAATAAATAATATTTATGGCAACCATGATTTTGGTTGGTGGCTAGGTAAGATTTTTTCTCAGGCTTCGAAAAAAACCGCCAGCTATTTTAAAAAACAGAAACTTTAAAGGACTTTTGATAGGAGAACCCGAAAGAGTTAATGAGAAACCTTTACCGGGTGTATGTTCAGAAAATTATACTGAACCAATTTCGCAGAAAAAGCTTCAAAAAAGCGAATTAAAAAATTTACTTCCCCATACTTGGGATGGATATACCGCCATCATTCGGTGCCAGGTAATGTTGGGCCACCTGGTTGTGCCTGTCTGCGAGCTGTCATCTTTCTCGTCCCCAAGAATACACACTAATGCCCAAATTTAAGTTAGTAGGCTCTATGGCTCCAGAGACAGGTTCTAGACTCAATGAGTCACTATTTTGCTTTTAAATGTAATGCCATCATTAACCATCATTCATTACGTAAAGACTGTATGAAAAGAAAATTCCTCTAACAATATTATATAAGAAGCAAAATTATATTGAATTAGCTTAGCGATCCAACGAGATAACGCTGCCAGCGTCTTAGGTACACTTCGTAATCCATCTGCTATGATCCTGACATACCTCTTTTTCTTATACAAGAAATATATTTTCGTCTATTGTCTTATCTTTAATAGGTGAAAGCACTATCCTTTTTTTTTCATTTTCGTGTGCTAAGAAACTTGCCTTGGCAAACTGTACCAAATTTCAAAAATCTAGATGAAGTGAGTGAATTTGTATAAAATGCACATTTAAATGTCGTCTTTTTCTTTTGCATTGTATTAAACATCTCATTTTATGAACAACAAAAGTTCTTCCTGAATCACTTTGATTCTTCTCCAATTTCATTAAAACGCTAAGTAATTATATAGAATTCATCCTAGGTCTTGTTGACGCTTTCCATTAGGCACGGTAATGGCTAAGCTTTATTGCATAGTAGGCAAAAAAATCATATAATTATGTGACAACTAGTTATTTGTGTTACAATGGGACAAAGTAATATTTTATTCCTTGAGGGCGTTAGTTTGAATTCAGAGCGAAGTAAAGGATTCTATAGAAGAATCACGAGCACGGCGAGGTATTCTAAGGTATAATCCTGAGCGTAGCGAGAATTCGAAATATGCCGTCCAAAAATAAAATATTTTGACTGCTGCCAACTTAGCTACTTTATAGCTAGATCTAGCTATTTTTCGGTGTCGGCCAGCACGTACAAATTACAAAAACTTGTAGCTACCTTTTAAGTAACAGACAAAACTTGAGTGAGGGTTCAAACTAAATTTCCTTTCAGGAAAGAAGGTCGCTGTTCGATTTCTCATTGTTAAAGAATTAAAATATGAAAATGCCTTAATCCGTGAAACATCTTACGTGAAAAGAACTTTATAAGGGGAACGTCGTGGCGCTGTGTCTGTCTATAACAATTCCAAAACAATTAGACGAATAGGCCAACCAATAATCGCCTCTGTCACAAGGTAATAAAGTTTTCGTCATTCGTCTAAATAGCTTGGATATATATATATGTCTATATATATATGTGTAATTTGTAACATTTCATTACAAAAAACAACCTGAAATACTCTTCAGTGACTAATTCATAAATTATCCCGTTATCTTTGACATCTTTGGTTAACTTCAGATATTAACCAACAAAGAGTTAGTATTATAATACAACGTTTTTGCTAACCAATCACTAACCAATTGCTAACCAATTGTCTTTCCAAAGACAATATTTCCTTAGTAATATGGAGAAAATGTCGGTCCCTGGACAATTAATAAATTTGCCAAAATTCAATCATAATTTTGTTACTATTTATTTGAAAACATTTCTGAAATTTTATTAATCGCCCAATAAATTCATATAAATTGAAAATATTATTATATTACAAATTTTCACAAGAGAAAATCCTAAAAGTTATGTGGTTAAAAAAGTTGATTGACAAAAAAATACTTTATTACAGACATTAGACAGGTCTACCAAAAGCCGTGCGATGACATTTGTTACAAAATTGTTTTATTCACATTGAACGGTATCGTAATAATAAAAACTGGCCTAGTGCGAGTCGGACTCGTGCACGAAGGGTTTCGTGCCATTATCTATAAAAACGGCAAGAAAATCATGTCTGTTGTATGGGAGTGCGCAGGTCCGACTCGCAGTTGGCCGATTTTAGTGTTTGTTGTTATAGCAGCAACAAAAATACATCATTTGTAAAAATTCCAAATGTCTGACTATCACGGTTCATGAGATACAGACTGGTGACAGACGGACAGACAGACGGACAGCGGAGTCTTAGTAGTACGGAACCCTAAAAACTGGCCAAGTGCGAGACGGGCCTCGCTCTAACGGTTCCGTGCAGTTAAAATTATTTTGTTTGTTTAGAATTTCGCAAGCCAAAAACGATCAAGTGCGTGTCAGACTACCGCACCTAGGGTTCCGTATCTCATCAGTTTTGGGAAATGTCAAGAAAAAATTAAATATTTTTGTTATTTTTTTGTCACAGCTTACAAACTAGAAACTGGAAGAAATTTCTTTGGGGAATAAGTCCCCCCTTGCCTTCTGTTATTCTGTATTCTGTCTTTTAATTTTAATATTCTGTGCAATGAAGTGTTCATTCATTCATCCATTTATTCATTCAACTATTATAAAATAGTAGTTTATGCTACGAGTACGTAAAGGAGGCAATAGCTTGATCATGTTAAGAGAGCACGCAAGAGCATCACGTTGGACAGGCCTGATCTCCAAATATGGAGACAAAAATATCTCTTGCAGATCGCCGATTTTAGAAAGCAAAATAAAAAAATATTTTACATGGACGAAACATGGATTAATGCAGGTCACAGCCGTGACTACATATGGGTTGATGACGACATTGAATAAAGTAGAGATGCCTTTTTAAGAAGACTTTCTACTGGTCTAAGAAATCTTCAGAAAGGAAAACGATTAATAATCACACATATCGGAAGCGAAGATGGTTACGTGGAAGGCGGAAAATGGATTTTTCAAGCCCAGAAAACCGAAGGAGGCTACCACGGCGAAATGGATGCGCACAATTTTGAGGAGTGGTTCGAAAAAATTTTGGATTAAATCCCAATTGGTTCCGTCATAGTAATGGACAATACCCCATATCATTCGCATCAAATCGATAAGGCGCTCAACATGAGTTGGCGCAAGGAGACTATCCAAAACTGGTTGCGCGAAAAAGAAATCAAATTTCAAGAAACCGAAATCAAAGCGAATCTCATAGCTAAAGTAGACAAGCAAAAATATAAAAAAATGTATGTAGATGAGTTGGCGGCATCAAAAAATGTGACAGTTTTGCGCCTTCCACCATATCATTGCGAGCTTAACCCGATAGAGTTGATATGGGCGCAAGTAAAAGGTTACGTTGGAAGGAACAACAAAACATTCAAAATGGACGATGTGAAGATTTTGTTCGTTTCTTCCGCGTAGTCAAACTATTTTGTCCAACTGGTTTGACCACGCGGAATGATACGTTCTCGTGGTCAAACTACTCAAAACATTCACCATGTATAGCCGTCAATTTGACAATGGGTACAGTCTGTAACTAAAGTAAAATTAGTTACCTAAGTTAATATTATTTATATTCCTAAATATAAAAATTAAAATTAATTAAAAAAAATTAGCTTAACTATTTATATTCAGAACTAATAGAAAAATAAGACCTGCCTGGTCAACTTAAACATTCTTCGTTTTTAGTTAGTTAACAAATTGATATACATTTATACTTTACATATTTTATCTTAATTTGTTAAAAAAATAGCCAACATCTATTTCGTTATGCTGTAACTCCATCTGGCATTTTAGTATGAAATGATCTCTATATATTTGTTCACTTCGGCGAGATGATGGTACTTCCGAGAAATTGCTTTCCATTTCCATTTATGTTTTCAGCAACTGAGCCACTGTTATGGGATTGTGTTTCTTCATTTGTTTGTTAAGTTTTTCATTCCAGCTTTCCACGACATTATTACTGCGATATCTTTGTCCATATACAGACCACTGTTTTCGTAAAGATTTATTTTTTAACCATGTAGTCTCGAAATAGTTAAGGTATTTTTCAATTTTGGGTGTATCAGGACTGTCAGTTTTAATATATTTCCAACCCTCTTCTATTTTATCTTCTGGCAGTAAAACAAGTGCTGAACATAGACCGATAACCCTACTTCAATCTTTGCTTTTTATTTTCATATTTTTGGCCCTTTTCCAATGCGCTTTTGTAAAATGGTAAAAACACCTTATTATTTGGATTTCTGAAAAAATTTACAGAGCTGCATTACTTGCTGCAATTTCGAAATCACAGTGAAATTTTTAGTATACCAGTTGGGTATACTTGTCTTTATCAATGAGAATAATATGTTATACGATTCTTCAGTCTTGTCCGTCATTAAAGCTTAAGCAACTGGTAACACATGCGTTGTTGCTGTTGATGGACTTAGGTCAGCATGAATGCTGTATAATTGTGAAAAAGGCTTCGGACAGCTGAAGAAGGTGCCATCTCCAAATCATTCTTGTAAATCAGCCATCCTGTTTATTAGAACAAAAAACCATGATTCGACGTGTTTCACTAACAAAATCGGCCAACAGGAAAGTCTGCAAATGTTCAGGAACTGTTACATCTTTGAGGTCGGTAAAGCAGGTTTTATTTATTTTTTCATATAGACCTGACTTCATATTGGCAAAAGATGGTAATGGATTTTCCGTTTCAGACACCTTACAAAATAGTTTGACTACGCGGAAGAAACGTATTCTTGTACGCTGTCAGAATAGGAATGTCAGTACCGATTACTTCGTTTCTCAAGTCATGTATAACAATGTCAACTTCATTTTTTCTGTAATCAGCATCGCAGGAGTATTCCGTTTGTTTCACTATGGTGTCGTCCTGAAAAATTAGGAAAAAGTGAAAGAGTAATGCATGTGTTAGCTAAAACGAAGGTGTATGTACATTCAAGGACAGCCTCAGTGAAACAGTTCTGATGTATTTATAACAAATTAAAATTAAAAAAAAATATTTCAGACAAATGTCCATATGTAATTAATAGTAGCTTAAGTTAAAGAATAAAAATCTTAATTACGTTACAGTGTTGAGCTGCATCCACCTTCGTAAGAGAGGAGAGTAACACTGATCTTAAAATACGTTCAGGATGCCGTTAGTGCTGCCGCGAAGGTGGGCATGTGCCTTTCTCATTATTGCAGCGAAACCATCGGTCTGCAACTCCGCAAACATTTTTGATGCACTACACGGCCACGACAGCCCCAACAGTGCCCTGAACGCATTATTATATTGGACCCGTAGATCGCTGTATGTATGCCCTCTGAGTAAAAGTAACCCACAGGCTTCACGTAAAAAATGACGTGACAGTAGGTTTTTAAAAGCGTGATTTTGACTGCCGTAGTACAACGCGAGAACCTGCGGTTCGGTGACGGCCCCAGCATCTAATATAAAAACTGATTCTTAATTCACACTTTCAATGATTGCTACAATCTCACCCAAACATTTTGAGAATTCAACTAAATTGTCGACACAATCCGTAACAGTTGGGTTATCAAAATTCTCGAAGCCCAACTATCAAACTCTATGGATTGACATTGTAGGAGATAAGATGGGAAAGCACCGGAAGTGTTTTGCTGAGGCTGTTCTTAACTATACCTATACTAATAAGTTTCCAATCGTTACCTTCAGAGTTATAGATCCTCGACATTTTTCTTTTCTGCGGCTGCTGCATGCCCAAAAAGAATTTCCATTTTTATAGGTACGCCATCTATAATACTGCCGGCCGTCTAGAAGTAGCACGGTGCCCCGTTTGCGTTTAAAAAAAATTAAATTCATGCCGCAAAAAATTAGAGAACAATAAATATAAAACAGCAGTAGCAACACAGCAGAAAACCTTGTTTGTATTGTTGACATTTGACGTTCTTCGTTATCTTCCTTATTATTGACGTATAGGTAATAACTGCAAACAAGCTAATGGGGTCTTACATGAATAAGGTCGAACAGTTAATTATTTAATGGGTTATTTATTTGACTGTAGACACTTCCACCATATGATATAGGGCGATTCATTTAATTAATTTGACCACGAGAACGCATCATTCCACGTAGTCAAACCAGTTGGACCAAATAGTTTGACTACGCGGAAGAAACGATTTTGTTGGACCAAGGTTTGGCGCGGATCGGGCCAGAACAGTGGGCGAAATGTGTAGCTCATGTCCTAAAAGTAGAAAAAAAATTAAAGAACTGGATGGGATAACAGATACGGCCACCGACGCTGTGACGGAACCATTTGTAATTAACGTGGGCGATTTGACTAGCGATTCATCAGAATATTTTAGCGATGAATCAAATAAAGAAAATTAATTAAGCACCTAACATATTTTAATCACATACTTACCCATCTCTAGATAGTTCACATATTCATAGACAAAGACAACATGGCGCTTTGTTTATATAGTCCACAATTTCTATTGACGGCAACTTTATTTTTTTTTAATATTGTATCGAGAATGCAAGTGGCCAGTATCATTTTGCGAACGCAAACTTTTTGTCTTTTGGCATTATAATCAAAAAGTTCTTATACTATACGATTAAATGAGGTTACCTACCAAGAAGTTTATTTTAACCAAATCCTTCCTGTTCAAGAACAAGAAGAAGATAGAAGAAGAAGTTCCTGCTCAGTAACAAGATTCAATGACCCTTTTTGTGAAATTCGTAAATTATTTTTTGTTTGATAAACACTTGTACTTGTCCACTTATTTATATTAATTTCCCTTACCGGTTTCGCTGTAAGTAATAAGTGGACAAGTACAAGTGTTTATCAAACAAAAAATGTTTCAAAAGTTCCACCAAGTGCCAACAATCACGAGCATCAACTCGTAAATTATTCTTTTCGTGTTCCTTACAAACGCAAGCCCAGCCCCGAGTCAAGTATGATGAGACGTCAAAATTTTATTTTGCGAAATTAGGAAAAATTGTTATCGATCCGTGATACTGATTATTATCAAAAGAAATTAAAAAGTAAAAATCAGGCACTAAATAGTTGATTAAGATTCATCAGAATTTTCAATTTGTAAAGTTACTACCTACGCAAAATGTCGTCTAAACAGTTTTCATTTCATCAGCCTACGAACGCATCAAACTGAAACACTAGTCTAGCATAGCAAACCATATCGAGCTTGATGGCGCTTGATACAGTGCTCTGTCTCACTCTTTTGATCTACCTAAAGAGGGATGGACAGTTTATATCGAGCTGTCAAAGCTCGATATGGTCTACTACGCTATGTACCCAGCTTATTTTTGTCAAGCATATCTATGGTACACAAGATAAGACTGGCAACTGTTTTCGATAAATAAATAAAATAAAACATACCTCAGACATGGCTGTATGAGCTAAGTTCCATTTGCCTTCCCACTATGTATGGGAACAAAACAAAAAAAAATGAAAACATTAAACACTCGTGCGGTAAAGTTGACTTTGACAACGGATTAGACGCATATAAAACAGAACTTTACGAGCACTTGCATTGAAATAGTACATTACGATACGAGAGCGATGAAACGTTTTCTGACGAGTTTTTCACACGAGTCGAGAAAAAGTTTCTCGCACGAGTATCGTATAATATTTTATAGCAAAAGTGCGGAAAATGCCGACTTTACGCAAGCGCAGCGTGCGTAAAGTGGTCATTTTACGCACGGTGTGCTATAAAATATATTGATACGTTTTGTCATGATATTTTGCCACAGAGATAAGAAAACGTCATTGTCAGCTATGTCATGATATAAAAATCGCATTGTACCTTGAAAGTTGTATCTACCTGATTCTTATTACGCAAGCTATATTATGCAAATAAATCTTTGGATGTCTGGATTGTGCCTTCATCTAAGCCTTTGCAGTACTAATGAGGGTACTGGAAGACTAATTATTCAACAAGGACGCAAGTTTCTGAGGTAAAGATGACTCATCTCTCGACCTGTTTCCACATCCGAGTATGTGGTAGGTATAGGTTCTCGGTGATGACTATGACCTTTTACTTACGGCGGCGGCGGTATATTTGTAGGGGGCTATTTTTCACTTAGGTTAACAACGCTTTCAAGGCATAAAAGGGGTACAACAATTCAGTGAAATATGAAACGGTATTTTTTTAATACCAGTGTCATTGTTTTGAGACGGATACTAAACCTTTTGTGAATAAATGTGTTCATTTACCCAGTCTAAAGCAAATGACGTGGCGCGAATAGATTAGGTAAAACTTCCATTTTATTCATGAAAAGGAGGTCGTTATTTTGAACGTGTTGAAATTAGGGGACGGCACTCCGGACAGGGAGGCAGGGAGTGGCTAGCGGCTGTCACGTGAAAGTAACAGCTAAAATTGCGCTGCATCGCGCCTAATGTTGTAGTATTTTTTTGACAAAATTAAGTAAAAATTAGCATACTCGTATTTCATGTTTGATATTTTATCTTATTGCTTAAACAATTCTGTTAATCATGTTTTTGTTTTCAAGTGATTTCTGGTAAAGAACGCTAGGACATAATTATATGAGGCAAATATTTGATTACAGTGTAATAGGTTTTATACTTGAACTTGTCCAGCAATTGCTCATTTCCTATTATCTGAACGATCGATAGAACGAACTTTGAGATAAGCACACTCTTTATCTGAAAATTTAAGCATCCATACATAATTGTGAAAAACAGTGCACAATTCATTGACCTCTCATAAACAACTAGACATTCACAGTCTCTAAGAAAAAATCGTCAGAAAGTGTCCGAACGTGCGACGGGCATAGTAGCAAAATGCTTCGACCAAATTAAGACGTTATGTCGTTACCCTACTTAGTAATAATTATATTATTATGTCTGTGGTCGTTACCATAAGATGCAATGTCAGTTGTACGAAATCGACATTCGATTTTGTCACCCCATAGCGGTAACAAGGTGTATCGCGGACACTTTTTGAGTGAGATTGCGAGTCTGGTTGTTTATGAGAGGTCAGACGCACAAGTTTAGATTAAACTACAATTTCAATTTTTTTATAGACAGTCAAAGCATTAAAACAGTAAATGTTTTAACCATTTCAATAGTTCCTAAAATTACCCCTCGCAGACAACCTTTTTATCCATATTGCATACAAGGTGACTTTATTAGTCATTGACGTTGTTAGTGATCAATAATAAGGTTCCATGACACATTCTGAGAGAAACAAAAATCAAAATGTATGTTTTCTAGACAGCCATATAATTATTACTATTATACTTCTGTGGGTTTCTATACTAACAGACTCGAGACTCGAGGTTGTTCTTAAACAAGTATAGGGACACAAATAATATTCTTTGTACTTTGCAAAACAGGTAATTGAACCTTGGTCCCAGCCATTCACTGAATCTCGAGTATGAATTTGGCTATATCAATCAAAATTGTCTTATATGCAGCTACAATACCGCTTATGTGGCAAAAGGCAGCCAGCCACAAGCCAGTGTCCCCAAATGATTATACCTCAAACCTTGTACTCGCGTGACTCCGAGCCAATTTTTCAACACGCTCCGACAAAAGAACCACTGTACTATCGTCAATTATATTTTTATAGGGTGACTTTAATTGATACAGCCACATTTAATAATTCTGGGCCTGATTATCTGTACTCGTAAGTCCACCCCTAGGTATACTGCTTTCATTGCATTTAGAAAGTATATATTTTTGTTTTAAATCATTTTATCATCCACTGCGTTGTGAAATGACTTTGGAATATAGCAAATGCTTCTTTATCTCGAGCAATCTCCTGAATCGATAAAGAAGCCTCAGGTATTAAATTTAGTGGCAGTAAGGCTAATTTTGAAATAGGTTGAATTATATTGTCACCGTCTTTGTAATCACTTAGACCATACCTCACACCTGCTTTCTTTATTGCTTGATAAAAGTGATAACAGCATTTAAATAGCGCGCGAGTTCATGTCCACCCTGAGGAATGCGTTAGTGCTATGACCTAATCATTTTTGGTAATGTCGATAATTACTACCGATTTTGTCAACATCAATCAATTTGGTTTATTCTTACTTAAGGTAATTTTGCAAATTATGAAATAAAATTAATGTGATAAGTATATACTTGTTAATTGCTAGTAGAAAAAAATATTTTTTAAAATGCAATTTAATCACTATCAGATGCAATGACAACTGACAGAGCAGAGTCGGAATCAATATCTCCGCCGTCGTCGCTGACTTAAATTATAAATTTGTCGATCGTATTTTCCATTAGTCCGTCTTTTCAATAGCAACCAATTTTCGGTATCGATAAGCGTGTGTCACAGCCATCGAGGACACCACTCGACTGCAGACTAATGCGGCCAGGTGGGTGAAGGCGGGCAGAGTCGGAATCAATATCTTCGCCGTCGTCACTGACTTCAATTACAAATTTGTCAATCCTATTTTCCATTAGTCCGTCTTTTCAATGGCGATTAATTTTCGAAATCGATAAGCGTGCGTCACAACCATTGAGGACAACAATCGACTGCAGCAGACTATTGCGGCCAGGTGGGTGAAGGTGGGTCGAGCTGCCCCCGCGCGTCACTTCTGGCCCCAGTACTTAAATGGTCGCCAGTACTTGGAGGTAAAGACTGAAATTTTATTTTTTTATGGCCATTTATCTCATGGATTTCCCTAAAATTTCCTCCACCATTTCCCCAAAAGTTTCTACCTGGAAAGCTACGCCTGCTGCTTTCGCGATAGTACGGTCTAAATTCATAGTTTCTTGAACGATTGCCTCTGAATGTTTCGATAGATATGCTATCGTCATTATGAATATTGGTACGACTGCCATAATTATTAAAGATGGACCCAGCACCATATCCCCCCCAATAGCCAATGTTATTGTCATTCCTATTATTTCTTGACCTAATGGGGTAGTTTTCTCCTTAGAATTGAACATTTCGTGTTTCATTTGAAACCGCTCGGTTTTCTACGAGAAACTCAGGGACTTCATAACCAAGTAGGTCTATTACTTCGTTTGTATAACTGGCATAGTGATTATTAGGTAGACCAATTTCTGTTACAAAGTTTTATATTTCAATTACTGCTGTGTTTGTAGCATAGCTTATGTTTCTTTGTATCGTATTTAGATTATTGTCGCAAACTTGAGTTAAATCTATTTCTTCAATCGTCTCTTCTATTATCTCAACAGAGTCAGTGGATATGCTTAGTATGTTATCAGATGGCTCAGTTTCTTCTATTTGAATATAATTTTTTATTTGGGTTATATTACTGCCCATACTCTGTTCATCTTGGGCGACATTAGTATCGACTTCGACAGAATTCTTGCCGTCTTCTATGTGTGCTTTGACGATGTCTATATAATTTTGCAACCTATTCCGAGAAATATCTCTCAAAGTACTTCGCATCTGCACTCTTAAATCCTTTGTAGATTTTCTGATATAAAAATTTCCATTAAACCTATGGACATGAACGCGCGCGTTATATGTACTCGTACGTCCACCCCTGGGTATACTGCTTTTATTTTATTTGATGAGAATATATCTTTTGTTATAAATTATTTTATCATCCACTGCGATGTGAAATAACTTTGGAATTTTGCAAATGCTTCTGTATCTGGAGCAATCTCCTGAATCAATAAACAAGCCTCAGGTATTAAATTTGGTGGTAGTAAGGCTAATTTCGAAATAAGTTGAATGATATTGTTACCGTCTTTGGAATCACTTAGACCAAACCTCTCACCTGTTTTCGATAAGCGTGCGTCACAACCATCGAGGACAACACTCGATTGCAGACTAATGCGGCGAGTGCCATTCGAGTCCCCATGGCTGTGCCTTTTATTTGATGATAGAATTTATTTTCAAAGCTATAAAAGTTGTTGTTAAGTATTATTTCCGAAAGTATGATTATGAAATTTGTGGATGGTTGATGGGGTAATGGGCGGTTATTTAGAAAGGTACAAAGAGAGGAAAGGCCAGCGTCGCGTGGGATATTGGTATAGAGGGGGACGACGTCTATGGTCACTAACATTAGATTTGCGTTGGCAGGCAGTTGTAAAGGGTGGATGATTTCTAGGAAGTGATTGGTGTCTTTGATATAAGATGGTGTGCCTTTAACTATTGGCTGAAGGTGAAAATCGACAAATACTGATATATGTTCTGTCGGTGAGTTGTATGATGGTACGATGGGTCGTCTTGGGTTATTTTGTTTGTGAATTTTGGGCAGCATGTAAAAATGGGGTGTCTTGGGATGATTTGGCAACATAAGTTTCATGTCAGCCTCGGAGAGACCTTCTGCTACACCACTTGTGTGAAAGGTAGTCTCGATAAGTTCCACGATCTGGTCGCACGGATCATTTGGTGCTGGAGAGTAAAATGTCGGGTCCGTCAGCTGTCTAAGTCTTTCGTTGATGTAGTTTATCCATGATTACTGTGGCAGATCATTTTTCAGCAGGTAAAATTATAATATTTTGGTTGTTTTTAAGCTTTTTAACGGAGTATCTTTCTGTTTGTGTCATATTTTGGCTTGGATTTTGTAAGTAGTTTATATATTGATCGTCGGATAATTTTGCGAGAATTGTGGTCAAGAACTTCAGCTATCAGCAACTATCAGCTTGTTGTTATAAGACTCATTTCTTGCAAGCAGTCGTCGAAGATGATAATAAAGAGTTATGTACAATAGGCGTACTCTTGCTTATTTTCGGTGTCTTAAGACTTTTTTCCTTTCTCTTGTATGTTGTAGAGGCAAAATGTAGTGTCCGTTTATCTCTTTTACTGGTTTCTCGTGTTCTAACAATTTTCTAACTGATAAGTTTGAATTTTATTCAATGAAATTAATATTTATTGAAGATATTTTTATATTGGTTTAACCTATGGGTATAGCAAGGCAAATCGGGTACCTTCAGTCCGTTTCTCTCTATGTTGTTATCTGTTATATACTTCTATCTATCTCCTCCACTGTAGCCCATTATGTAGTTGAGGGTTTCATCATCATCTTCACATTAGCAGAACATTTTTCATTCGCCTTGACACAAGGTGATAATGAAGAGTTATGTACAATAGGCGTACTCTTGCTTATTTTCGGTGTCTTAAGACTTTTTTCCTTTCTCTTGTTTGTTGGAGAGGCAAAATGTAGTGTCCGTTTATCTCTTTTACTGTTTTCTCTTGTTCTAACAATTATCTAACTGATAAGTTTGAATTTTATTCAATAAAATTAATATTTATTGAAGATATTTTTATATTGGTTTAACCTATGGGTATAGCAAGGCAAATCGGGTACCTTCAGTCCGTTTCTCTCTATGTTGTTATCTGTTATATACTTCTATCTATCTCCTCCACTGTAGCCCATTATGTAGTTGAGGGTTTCATCATCATCTTCACATTAACAGAGCATTTTTCATTCGCCTTGACACAACCTAAACACCACAAGGAGGAATCACTATGTCCTGGTTTGCTTTTCTTGTGCTGAGTGAGCAGTGCTTGTGGTGTTAGTTGAACTATTTTCCAACTGTTGATTTTCAGGTTTATAAAGAACTTCTGTGGAGTTTTCGGCGAAATAGTACAACCATGAGCAAACTAAAAGACAATTATTCATCGCTGAGCAGTGATCATGTTGTAACAGCTTTGAAATTAGATCAAAATTTAAGAAATACGAGTATTTTAAATACGATTTTATCTTTTCTATGATTATAAAACCCTCTATTACTCGTAACTTGAAAGAGGTTAATGTTTTCTCTGTCTTATTTCAGTTATTTCTTAAGGTTGTGTCATATTGCTTCGTTATTTTCTTCTTTTTCACTCTTTGAAAATTCATGGCAACTTATCAGTTTGTCGTGATGAGAAATTACCTGCAAGCAGTTGTCAAAGATAATAATCATAGGCGTAACTAGGTAGGTCCAGGGGGGCACGGCCCTCCCCAGAGTACTATGTGCCCCCCCCCCTACCCCCCAGAAACATGGGTGATACCGATGTAAAAAGTTGCTTTATCCAATTAAGGGCGTTATTTGTATAGTTTCTTTTTTGTATGTGATCTTGTTGTATGGATGGCATTGGAGGGTTATCTTTGTTCATATAACTACGATCACCATAATCGAGAATAGATACTTATTAATGCCCCGATGAGTTGTAACCAGAGGCACCCCCCCTGCCCCAGCTACAAATCTTAGTTACGCCAATGATAATAATGCAGAGCTTCGAACAAGTGGCGTGCTCTTGCTTATTTCTGGTGTCTTTGTACTTTTTTCTTGTGAGTTGTTGAGGTGAGTGTTCGTTGTTTGTCAATTTGTAATCAATAAATTTTATATGCGATTAATCTATCATTCTGGAATTTTCTTGTTAAGGTAGGAATACATTTTGTAAGTTCTTAATGATGATTTCTATTTTGCGCAAGCAAGCAAGCGCATTACATTCATATAAAGTATTATGCAAAAAAGTTTTATATAAAGTATAAAATATCACGGTGATTTTTTAAACTTGGTTCATCAGACAGACAGGCAGACAAAAATTCTAAAAATTATTGTTTCGGCCTCAGTACAGTACAAATAACCCATTTCATTAAAAATTTCGCGAAAATATTCAATTTACAGACACGACTTTTTTAAGTTAAAACAAGTTAAAACAAGTGGAAGGGACTCAAAAGGATGGGTAAACAACAAAATGAAAAAAATGGTATTGGAGAGGGATACACTGTTTATGATATGGTTCCAAGATAAAACAAACATGTTAAAAAGATTAAATTATACAAAATACAGAAATAAGTGTACAAAGCTATTCTCTAAAATAAGAAATGAACATGAGAAACAAAAAATAATCGAATGTAATGGTAACGTAAAGAAAATATGGGATAATATAAATAGAATACTTGGTAATAGAAAAAAGTCAACAGATGAGGTAATATTGAAACACTTGTCAGGAAATACAAAGCAAGAAATATGTAATAACTTTGCAACTACATTTAAAAATGATATCGATAATATAATTCATGATTGTAACGAAACTTTCTTAAACCGTGCTGACTATCGAAATGAGGCTTGTATGTCGATGAGATGGAGAACGGTGAATAGCAAGGAGGTCCAAAAAGTCATAAAGAAAATGAGTGATAAGAAATCGCCAGGGTCAGATGGTATACGTATGAGGGACCTAAGATATATAAGTGAACAAATAAGCCCAGTCATAGCTCACTTAATTAATTTATGTATAAAAAATTCGAAGTTTCCTCAAAAACTAAAAGAAGCCATAGTGCGACCTATTTATAAAAAAGGTGATCATAAAAATTATGCTAACTACAGACCTATAGCTATCTTATCCAGTATAGAAAAAATCATAGAAAAATGTATAGTTAATCAACAAAATAGATTCCTTAATGAACATGCAGTTATAAACGATTGCCAGCACGGTTTTCAGAAGGATAAAAGTACATCAACATTACTTGTAAAATTTACGGACGAAGTTAATAGTTATCTCAACGATAAAAAATTTGTTGTTGCTGTATTTTTCGACTTTAAAAAGGCCTTCGATACCCTACGGCACGAGACGCTGCTTGGGGCGATGGCGGAGTGCGGGATCAGCGGACCGCTTAATAGCTGGTACCGCCAGTACTTGACGGACCGCTCGTACCGGGTGAGAGTGGGCGAGGAGCACAGCGGACCGCAGCAGTGGGCGGCGCGGCGCGGGGTGGCGCAGGGCTCCGGCTGTGGCCCGCTGTGTTACCTGATGCACGTGAACAGCATGTGCAACGTGGTCCGCCATTGCTCAGCGTACATGTTCGCGGACGACCTGTGCACGCTGCGGGCCGGCCGCGACATGGGCGAGGTGTCGCGTCTCGTGCAGGAGGATATCGACAACGTAGTGCGATGGTCGCACGATAACGGAATCGTACTCAATGCCGAAAAAACTAACCTCCTTGTTATCCGGTCTCCGTACTCTTGTACCCCGGACTCTTCATGTCAACTGGTTGCCCACGACTTTAACTGTTTCCATAATAACTTATCTAATTGTAAATGTAAAACAATAAAGCAAGTTCCATGTGTTACATACCTAGGAATGTGCATCGATGAAAATATGGGCTGGACTAAACACATAGAAAGGATATTAAATAAGCTACGCATATTGTTATTTAAATTCAAACATCTTAGTTACAAAGTACCAATTTCTGTGCTAAAAACTATATATATGTCGTTGGTTGACTCAATTATATCTTATGGTGTGGACTGCTATGGATCTATATTTAAAACATACATGGATAAGATTGAAAATATACAAATAAAATTCTTAAAATTCCTAGTCAGTAAAAATGTTAGGAAAAAACACAAAAATAATATCAAAATATTGTACTCATTATGTAAAATACTACCGGCTTCATTAAAATATAAATACATAATTGCAGTAAATGGCCATGGCACCCCAGATCATAAGATACCTAAACAGCATGGGCTCAACACGAGAGCAACTGCTCAGGGTAAATATGAAACAGTAAAAGTGAATAACTACTTTGGCGGCAGATTGCTTAAACGCAAAATTCCAATGTTATATAATGAAATGCCTGTTCGTATAAGATCTGAACAAAATAAAAATAAATTTGCAAAATTATATAAAACTTACCTTCTACAAAATATGTAAACATAGATTAAAATAACAATGTTATTATTTATTGTTAATGTACCTACCTACGAAAAAGAAGTGCGACTCCCTCCCCACAGACAAACCAAATTCCTACTTGGTTTTGTGGGATGTATTTAGATTTAAGTTATTCTTGAAATAAATAAATATATTCATTCATTCATTCATTCACTACTTTATTATTAGTATAGATATGTATAAAGTACATACAAGAAATTTCCTCTATTAAAAGCAATCTTTGTTAAGTTCTCGATTTAATAAATGATCCTTGAAATTTAAAATATTATGTATCGCTAGCTAGGACTTGTTTTTTTACGTTGATAGTATGTATTCAAATCAAATAATTTTTATTATCAGGCATCTGTGGCCCATAGTTAAATACCTTATGAACTATCACACACGCACGCACACATACACACAGATGCACCACAAGCCATACACGTACATGGCTAAATTAAACTTAATGCTGAAATTGAATTTAAACTTAAATATAATTACCTTAATGTATTTCCTGTGTGTAGTTTTAAGCAAAATGTTATTTTTAGGTATAATTAGTTTTCTAAAGAGGAGCGGTGCCTCCCAACTCAAGCCTTTCAAGCTTACAAGGAGACACCAGCCACTATTTATGTTAGTTTAACCTATTTAAACGAAATAAAACATATTTTTATTTTTTTTTTTTTTTTATCATATTATTATATTACAGTATATTAATAATTACAAAATTGAGTTAGTTAATAAAGCTTAACACTATGTTAGTATCACTTCACTCTGCACTATGTCTTTGTGCTGTCCTGTGGCACTTGTCCGCGGAAGCGACGAAACACCACGAACGCCGAAAAGTTGACGTTGCGGAGCGACTCCAGCAACTGCACCCTGGGCGGGTACCCCGTCCTTTGGCGCATGTAATCGACGAAGTCCTCTGCCTTAGTGGTGTTGTGCAGGTGGGAGATGTACACCGGCGTGTTTGGCTTTGCGGCACGCAGCTTTTGGTCGGGCTCCAAAGGAGCTTTGCCGCAGTGGTTCTGGGTCGTACGTGTTTGGCGTTTCCTCCTTTTCACTGTCACGAAATCATCGTCAATAGCCCTGTTCTGCGCCTTTTCTGACACGGGCGTCGTACTGGAAGCGGGAGGGGCGCTCGCTGTAACGGTGGCAAAATAGTCGGAATCAATATCTTCACCGTCGTCACTGACTTCAATTACAAATTTGTCAATCCTATTTTCCATTAGTCCGTCTTTTCAATAGCGATTAATTTTCGAAATCGATAAGCGTGCGTCACAACCATCGAGGACAACACTCGATTGCCGACTAATGCGGCGAGGTGTGTGAAGGCGGGCAGAGTCGGAATAAATATCTTCGCCGTCGTCACTGACTTCAATTACAAATTTGTCAATCCTATTTTCCATTAGTCCGTCTTTTCAATAGCGATTAATTTTCGATATCGATAAGCGTGCGTCACAACCATCGAGGACAACACTCGACTGCAGACTATTGCGGCCAGGTGGGTGAAGGTGGGGCGAGCTGCCCACGCGCGTCACTTCTGGCCCCGATGGACATGAACGCGCGCGTTATCTGTACTCGTACGTCCACCCCTGGGTATACTGCTTTTATTTTATTGATGAGAATATATCTTTTGTTAAAAATTATTTAATCATCCACTGCGTTGTGAAATAACTTTGGAATTTAGCAAATGCTTCTGTATTTGGAGCAATCTCCTGAATCAATAAACAAGCCTCAGGTATTAAATTTGGTGGTAGTAAGGCTTATTTCGAAATAAGTTGAATTATATTGTTACCGTCTTTGGAATCACTTGGACCAAATCTCTCACCTGCTTTCGATAAGCGTGCGTCACAACCATCGAGGACAACACTCGATTGCCGACTAATGCGGCGAGGTGTGTGAAGGCGGGCAGAGTCGGAATAAATATCTTCGCCGTCGTCACTGACTTCAATTACAAATTTGTCAATCCTATTTTCCATTAGTCCGTCTTTTCAATAGCGATTAATTTTCGAAATCGATAAGCGTGCGTCACAACCATCGAGGACAACACTCGACTGCAGACTATTGCGGCCAGGTGGGTGAAGGTGGGGCGAGCTGCCCACGCGCGTCACTTCTGGCCCCGATGGACATGAACGCGCGCGTTATCTGTACTCGTACGTCCACCCCTGGGTATACTGCTTTTATTTTATTGATGAGAATATATCTTTTGTTAAAAATTATTTAATCATCCACTGCGTTGTGAAATAACTTTGGAATTTAGCAAATGCTTCTGTATTTGGAGCAATCTCCTGAATCAATAAACAAGCCTCAGGTATTAAATTTGGTGGTAGTAAGGCTTATTTCGAAATAAGTTGAATTATATTGTTACCGTCTTTGGAATCACTTGGACCAAATCTCTCACCTGCTTTCGATAAGCGTGCGTCACAACCATCGAGGACAACACTCGATTGCCGACTAATGCGGCGAGGTGTGTGAAGGCGGGCAGAGTCGGAATAAATATCTTCGCCGTCATCACTGACTTCAATTACAAATTTGTCAATCCTATTTTCCATTAGTCCGTCTTTTCAATAGCGATTAATTTTCGATATCGATAAGCGTGCGTCACAACCATCGAGGACAACACTCGACTGCAGACTATTGCGGCCAGGTGGGTGAAGGTGGGGCGAGCTGCCCACGCGCGTCACTTCTGGCCCCGATGGACATGAACGCGCGCGTTATCTGTACTCGTACGTCCACCCCTGGGTATACTGCTTTTATTTTATTGATGAGAATATATCTTTTGTTAAAAATTATTTAATCATCCACTGCGTTGTGAAATACCTTTGGAATTTAGCAAATGCTTCTGTATTTGGAGCAATCTCCTGAATCAATAAACAAGCCTCAGGTATTAAATTTGGTGGTAGTAAGGCTAATTTCGAAATAAGTTGAATTATATTGTTACCGTCTTTGGAATCACTTGGACCAAATCTCTCACCTGCTTTCGATAAGCGTGCGTCACAACCATCGAGGACAACACTCGATTGCCGACTAATGCGGCGAGGTGTGTGAAGGCGGGCAGAGTCGGAATAAATATCTTCGCCGTCGTCACTGACTTCAATTACAAATTTGTCAATCCTATTTTCCATTAGTCCGTCTTTTCAATAGCGATTAATTTTCGAAATCGATAAGCGTGCGTCACAACCATCGAGGACAACACTCGACTGCAGACTATTGCGGCCAGGTGGGTGAAGGTGGGGCGAGCTGCCCACGCGCGTCACTTCTGGCCCCGATGGACATGAACGCGCGCGTTATCTGTACTCGTACGTCCACCCCTGGGTATACTGCTTTTATTTTATTGATGAGAATATATCTTTTGTTAAAAATTATTTAATCATCCACTGCGTTGTGAAATAACTTTGGAATTTAGCAAATGCTTCTGTATTTGGAGCAATCTCCTGAATCAATAAACAAGCCTCAGGTATTAAATTTGGTGGTAGTAAGGCTAATTTCGAAATAAGTTGAATTATATTGTTACCGTCTTTGGAATCACTTGGACCAAATCTCTCACCTGCTTTCGATAAGCGTGCGTCACAACCATCGAGGACAACACTTGATTGCCGACTAATGCGGCGAGGTGTGTGAAGGCGGGCAGAGTCGGAATAAATATCTTCGCCGTCGTCACTGACTTCAATTACAAATTTGTCAATCCTATTTTCCATTAGTCCTTCTTTTCAATAGCGATTAATTTTCGGTATCGATAAGCGTGCGTCACGACCATCAAGGAGAACACTCGATTGCAGACTAATGCGACGAGTGCCATTCGAGTCCCCATGACTGTGCCTTTTATTTGATGATAGAATTTATTTTCAAAGCTATAAAAGTTGTTGTTAAGTATTATTTCCGAAAGTATGATTATGAAATTTGTGGATGGTTGATGGGGTAATGGGCGGTTATTTAGAAAGGTACAAAGAGAGGAAAGGCCAGCGTCGTGTGGGATATTGGTATAGAGGGAGACGACGTCTAAGGTCACTAACATTAGATTTGCGTTGGCAGGCAGTTGTAAAGGGTGGATGATTTCTAGGAAGTGATTGGTGTCTTTGATATAAGATGGTGTGCCTTTAACTATTGGCTGAAGGTGAAAATCGACAAATGCTGATATATTTATTTGTATTTATTTATTTATTTGAACATTTTGTACAGCATTACAGTCGAAACTTTAGCGCTACACAAAAACAAAAAACTTGAAGAATTATATTAACAAATAAAAACATAAAAACGTTAGAAAAATAAGAAATTAAAATTAAACATCACATTTAGGCATCACTCTCACAGAACCATAAACATTCATCCAGCTGTCAGCAAACAAATCACTCTGTGGTTCAGCTGACAGCCGTGCGTTCAGGTAATGGAGGGCGAGCGGGATATATGTTCTGTCGGGAGTTGCATGATGCTACGATGGGTCGTCTTGGGTTATTTTGTTTGTGAATTTTGAGCAGCTTGTAAAAATGGGGTGTCTTGGGATGATTTGGCAACATAAGTTTCATGTCAGCCTCGGAGAGACCTTCTGCTACACCACTTGTGTGAAAGGTAGTCTTGATAAGTTCCACGATCTGGTCGCACGGATCATTTGGTGCTGGAGAGTAAAATGTCGGGTCCGTCAGCTGTCTAAGCCCTTCGTTGATGTAGTTTATTTTATCCATGATTACTGTGGCAGATCATTTTTCAGCAGGTAAAATTATAATATTTTGGTTGTTTTTAAGTTTGTTAACGGAGTATTTTTCTGTTTGTGTCATATTTTGGCTTGGATTTTGCAAGTGGTTTATATATTGATCGTCGGATAATTTTGCAAGAATTGTGGTCAAGAACTTCAGCTATCAGCAACTATCAGCTTGTTGTTATGAGACTCATTTCTTGCAAGCAATCGTCGAAGGTGATAATGAAGAGTTATGTACAATAGGCGTACTCTTGCTTATTTTCGGTGTCTTAAGACTTTTTTCCTTTCTCTTGTATGTTGGAGAGGCAAAATGTAGTGTCCGTTTATCTCTTTTAGTGGTTTCTCCTGTCTTAACATTTTTCTAACTGATAAGTTTGAATTTTATTCAATGAAATTAATATTTATTGAAGATATTTTTATATTTGTGTAACCTATGGGTATAGCAAGACAAATCGGGTACCTTCAGTCCGTTTCTCTCTATGTTGTTATCTGTTATATACTTCTGTCTATCTCCTCCACTGTAGCCCATTATGTAGTTGAGGGTTTCATCATCATCTTCATATTAGCAGAACATTTTTCATTCGCCTTGACACAAGGTGATAATGAAGAGTTATGTACAATAGGCGTACTCTTGCTTATTTTCGGTGTCTTAAGACTTTTTTCCTTTCTCTTGTTTGTTGGAGAAGCAAAATGTAGTGTCGGTTTATCTCTTTTACTGTTTTCTCGTGTTCTAACAATTTTCTAACTGATAAGTTTGAATTTTATTCAATGAAATTAATATTTATTGAAGATATTTTTATATTGGTTTAACCAATGGGTATAGCAAGGCAAATCGGGTACCTTCAGTCTGTTTCTCTCTATGATGTTATCTGTTATATACTTCTATCTATCTCCTCCACTGTAGCCCATTATGTAGTTGAGGGTTTCATCATCATCTTCACATTAACAGAGCATTTTTCATTCGCCTTGACACAACCTAAACACCACAAGGAGGAATCACTATGTCCTGGTTTGCTTTTCTTGTGCTGAGTGAGCAGTGCTTGTGGTGTTAGTTGAACTATTTTCCAACTGTTGATTTTCAGGTTTATAAAGAACTTCTGTGGAGTTTTCGGCGAAATAGTACAACCATGAGCAAACTAAAAGACAATTATTCATCGCTGAGCAGTGATCATGTTGTAACAGCTTTGAAATTAGATCAAAATTTAAGAAATACGAGTATTTTAAATACGATTTTATCTTTTCTATGATTATAAAACCCTCTATTACTCGTAACTTGAAAGAGGTTAATGTTTTCTCTGTCTTATTTCAGTTATTTCTTAAGGTTGTGTCATATTGCTTCGTTATTTTCTTCTTTTTCACTCTTTGAAAATTCATGGCAACTTATCAGTTTGTCGTGATGAGAAATTACCTGCAAGCAGTTGTCAAAGATAATAATCATAGGCGTAACTAGGTAGGTCCAGGGGGGCACGGCCCTCCCCAGAGTACTATGTGCCCCCCCCCCTACCCCCCAGAAACATGGGTGATACCGATGTAAAAAGTTGCTTTATCCAATTAAGGGCGTTATTTGTATAGTTTCTTTTTTGTATGTGATCTTGTTGTATGGATGGCATTGGAGGGTTATCTTTGTTCATATAACTACGATCACCATAATCGAGAATAGATACTTATTAATGCCCCGATGAGTTGTAACCAGAGGCACCCCCCCTGCCCCAGCTACAAATCTTAGTTACGCCAATGATAATAATGCAGAGCTTCGAACAAGTGGCGTGCTCTTGCTTATTTCTGGTGTCTTTGTACTTTTTTCTTGTGAGTTGTTGAGGTGAGTGTTCGTTGTTTGTCAATTTGTAATCAATAAATTTTATATGCGATTAATCTATCATTCTGGAATTTTCTTGTTAAGGTAGGAATACATTTTGTAAGTTCTTAATGATGATTTCTATTTTGCGCAAGCAAGCAAGCGCATTACATTCATATAAAGTATTATGCAAAAAAGTTTTATATAAAGTATAAAATATCACGGTGATTTTTTAAACTTGGTTCATCAGACAGACAGGCAGACAAAAATTCTAAAAATTATTGTTTCGGCCTCAGTACAGTACAAATAACCCATTTCATTAAAAATTTCGCGAAAATATTCAATTTACAGACACGACTTTTTTACTACTTTATTATTAGTATAGATATGTATAAAGTACATACAAGAAATTTCCTCTATTAAAAGCAATCTTTGTTAAGTTCTCGATTTAATAAATGATCCTTGAAATTTAAAATATTATGTATCGCTAGCTAGGACTTGTTTTTTTACGTTGATAGTATGTATTCAAATCAAATAATTTTTATTATCAGGCATCTGTGGCCCATAGTTAAATACCTTATGAACTATCACACACGCACGCACACATACACACAGATGCACCACAAGCCATACACGTACATGGCTAAATTAAACTTAATGCTGAAATTGAATTTAAACTTAAATATAATTACCTTAATGTATTTCCTGTGTGTAGTTTTAAGCAAAATGTTATTTTTAGGTATAATTAGTTTTCTAAAGAGGAGCGGTGCCTCCCAACTCAAGCCTTTCAAGCTTACAAGGAGACACCAGCCACTATTTATGTTAGTTTAACCTATTTAAACGAAATAAAACATATTTTTTTTTTTTTTTTTTTTTTATCATATTATTATATTACAGTATATTAATAATTACAAAATTGAGTTAGTTAATAAAGCTTAACACTATGTTAGTATCACTTCACTCTGCACTATGTCTTTGTGCTGTCCTGTGGCACTTGTCCGCGGAAGCGACGAAACACCACGAACGCCGAAAAGTTGACGTTGCGGAGCGACTCCAGCAACTGCACCCTGGGCGGGTACCCCGTCCTTTGGCGCATGTAATCGACGAAGTCCTCTGCCTTAGTGGTGTTGTGCAGGTGGGAGATGTACACCGGCGTGTTTGGCTTTGCGGCACGCAGCTTTTGGTCGGGCTCCAAAGGAGCTTTGCCGCAGTGGTTCTGGGTCGTACGTGTTTGGCGTTTCCTCCTTTTCACTGTCACGAAATCATCGTCAATAGCCCTGTTCTGCGCCTTTTCTGACACGGGCGTCGTACTGGAAGCGGGAGGGGCGCTCGCTGTAACGGTGGCAAAATAGTCGGAATCAATATCTTCACCGTCGTCACTGACTTCAATTACAAATTTGTCAATCCTATTTTCCATTAGTCCGTCTTTTCAATAGCGATTAATTTTCGAAATCGATAAGCGTGCGTCACAACCATCGAGGACAACACTCGATTGCCGACTAATGCGGCGAGGTGTGTGAAGGCGGGCAGAGTCGGAATAAATATCTTCGCCGTCGTCACTGACTTCAATTACAAATTTGTCAATCCTATTTTCCATTAGTCCGTCTTTTCAATAGCGATTAATTTTCGATATCGATAAGCGTGCGTCACAACCATCGAGGACAACACTCGACTGCAGACTATTGCGGCCAGGTGGGTGAAGGTGGGGCGAGCTGCCCACGCGCGTCACTTCTGGCCCCGATGGACATGAACGCGCGCGTTATCTGTACTCGTACGTCCACCCCTGGGTATACTGCTTTTATTTTATTGATGAGAATATATCTTTTGTTAAAAATTATTTAATCATCCACTGCGTTGTGAAATAACTTTGGAATTTAGCAAATGCTTCTGTATTTGGAGCAATCTCCTGAATCAATAAACAAGCCTCAGGTATTAAATTTGGTGGTAGTAAGGCTTATTTCGAAATAAGTTGAATTATATTGTTACCGTCTTTGGAATCACTTGGACCAAATCTCTCACCTGCTTTCGATAAGCGTGCGTCACAACCATCGAGGACAACACTCGATTGCCGACTAATGCGGCGAGGTGTGTGAAGGCGGGCAGAGTCGGAATAAATATCTTCGCCGTCGTCACTGACTTCAATTACAAATTTGTCAATCCTATTTTCCATTAGTCCGTCTTTTCAATAGCGATTAATTTTCGATATCGATAAGCGTGCGTCACAACCATCGAGGACAACACTCGACTGCAGACTATTGCGGCCAGGTGGGTGAAGGTGGGGCGAGCTGCCCACGCGCGTCACTTGTGGCCCCGATGGACATGAACGCGCGCGTTATCTGTACTCGTACGTCCACCCCTGGGTATACTGCTTTTATTTTATTGATGAGAATATATCTTTTGTTAAAAATTATTTAATCATCCACTGCGTTGTGAAATAACTTTGGAATTTAGCAAATGCTTCTGTATTTGGAGCAATCTCCTGAATCAATAAACAAGCCTCAGGTATTAAATTTGGTGGTAGTAAGGCTGATTTCGAAATAAGTTGAATTATATTGTTACCGTCTTTGGAATCACTTGAACCAAATCTCTCACCTGCTTTCGATAAGCGTGCGTCACAACCATCGAGGACAACACTCGATTGCCGACTAATGCGGCGAGGTGTGTGAAGGCGGGCAGAGTCGGAATAAATATCTTCGCCGTCGTCACTGATTTCAATTACAAATTTGTCAATCCTATTTTCCATTAGTCCGTCTTTTCAATAGCGATTAATTTTCGATATCGATAAGCGTGCGTCACAACCATCGAGGACAACACTCGACTGCAGACAATTGCGGCCAGGTGGGTGAAGGTGGGGCGAGCTGCCCACGCGCGTCACTTCTGGCCCCGATGGACATGAACGCGCGCGTTATCTGTACTCGTACGTCCACCCCTGGGTATACTGCTTTTATTTTATTGATGAGAATATATCTTTTGTTAAAAATTATTTAATCATCCACTGCGTTGTGAAATAACTTTGGAATTTAGCAAATGCTTCTGTATTTGGAGCAATCTCCTGAATCAATAAACAAGCCTCAGGTATTAAATTTGGTGGTAGTAAGGCTAATTTCGAAATAAGTTGAATTATATTGTTACCGTCTTTGGAATCACTTGGACCAAATCTCTCACCTGCTTTCGATAAGCGTGCGTCACAACCATCGAGGACAACACTCGATTGCCGACTAATGCGGCGAGGTGTGTGAAGGCGGGCAGAGTCGGAATAAATATCTTCGCCGTCGTCACTGACTTCAATTACAAATTTGTCAATCCTATTTTCCATTAGTCCTTCTTTTCAATAGCGATTAATTTTCGGTATCGATAAGCGTGCGTCACGACCATCAAGGAGAACACTCGACTGCAGACTAATGCGACGAGTGCCATTCGAGTCCCCATGGCTGTGCCTTTTATTTGATGATAGAATTTATTTTCAAAGCTATAAAAGTTGTTGTTAAGTATTATTTCCGAAAGTATGATTATGAAATTTGTGGATGGTTGATGGGGTAATGGGCGGTTATTTAGAAAGGTACAAAGAGAGGAAAGGCCAGCGTCGTGTGGGATATTGGTATAGAGGGAGACGACGTCTAAGGTCACTAACATTAGATTTGCGTTGGCAGGCAGTTGTAAAGGGTGGATGATTTCTAGGAAGTGATTGGTGTCTTTGATATAAGATGGTGTGCCTTTAACTATTGGCTGAAGGTGAAAATCGACAAATGCTGATATATTTATTTGTATTTATTTATTTATTTGAACATTTTGTACAGCATTACAGTCGAAACTTTAGCGCTACACAAAAACAAAAAACTTGAAGAATTATATTAACAAATAAAAACATAAAAACGTTAGAAAAATAAGAAATTAAAATTAAACATCACATTTAGGCATCACTCTCACAGAACCATAAACATTCATCCAGCTATCAGCAAACAAATCACTCTGTGGTTCAGCTGACAGCCGTGCGTTCAGGTAATGGAGGGCGAGCGGGATATATGTTCTGTCGGGAGTTGCATGATGCTACGATGGGTCGTCTTGGGTTATTTTGTTTGTGAATTTTGAGCAGCTTGTAAAAATGGGGTGTCTTGGGATGATTTGGCAACATAAGTTTCATGTCAGCCTCGGAGAGACCTTCTGCTACACCACTTGTGTGAAAGGTAGTCTTGATAAGTTCCACGATCTGGTCGCACGGATCATTTGGTGCTGGAGAGTAAAATGTCGGGTCCGTCAGCTGTCTAAGCCCTTCGTTGATGTAGTTTATTTTATCCATGATTACTGTGGCAGATCATTTTTCAGCAGGTAAAATTATAATATTTTGGTTGTTTTTAAGTTTGTTAACGGAGTATTTTTCTGTTTGTGTCATATTTTGGCTTGGATTTTGCAAGTGGTTTATATATTGATCGTCGGATAATTTTGCAAGAATTGTGGTCAAGAACTTCAGCTATCAGCAACTATCAGCTTGTTGTTATGAGACTCATTTCTTGCAAGCAATCGTCGAAGGTGATAATGAAGAGTTATGTACAATAGGCGTACTCTTGCTTATTTTCGGTGTCTTGAGACTTTTTTCCTTTCTCTTGTATGTTGGAGAGGCAAAATGTAGTGTCCGTTTATCTCTTTTAGTGGTTTCTCGTGTCTTAACATTTTTCTAACTGATAAGTTTGAATTTTATTCAATGAAATTAATATTTATTGAAGATATTTTTATATTTGTGTAACCTATGGGTATAGCAAGACAAATCGGGTACCTTCAGTCCGTTTCTCTCTATGTTGTTATCTGTTATATACTTCTGTCTATCTCCTCCACTGTAGCCCATTATGTAGTTGAGGGTTTCATCATCATCTTCATATTAGCAGAACATTTTTCATTCGCCTTGACACAAGGTGATAATGAAGAGTTATGTACAATAGGCGTACTCTTGCTTATTTTCGGTGTCTTAAGACTTTTTTCCTTTCTCTTGTTTGTTGGAGAGGCAAAATGTAGTGTCGGTTTATCTCTTTTACTGTTTTCTCGTGTTCTAACAATTTTCTAACTGATAAGTTTGAATTTTATTCAATGAAATTAATATTTATTGAAGATATTTTTATATTGGTTTAACCAATGGGTATAGCAAGGCAAATCGGGTACCTTCAGTCCGTTTCTCTCTATGTTGTTATCTGTTATATACTTCTATCTATCTCCTCCACTGTAGCCCATTATGTAGTTGAGGGTTTCATCATCATCTTCACATTAGCAGAACATTTTTCATTCGCCTTGACACAAGGTGATAATGAAGAGTTATGTACAATAGGCGTACTCTTGCTTATTTTCGGTGTCTTAAGACTTTTTTCCTTTCTCTTGTTTGTTGGAGAGGCAAAATGTAGTGTCCGTTTATCTCTTTTACTGTTTTCTCTTGTTCTAACAATTATCTAACTGATAAGTTTGAATTTTATTCAATGAAATTAATATTTATTGAAGATATTTTTATATTGGTTTAACATATGGGTATAGCAAGGCAAATCGGGTACCTTCAGTCCGTTTCTCTCTATGTTGTTATCTGTTATATACTTCTATCTATCTCCTCCACTGTAGCCCATTATGTAGTTGAGGGTTTCATCATCATCTTCACATTAACAGAGCATTTTTCATTCGCCTTGACACAACCTAAACACCACAAGGAGGAATCACTATGTCCTGGTTTGCTTTTCTTGTGCTGAGTGAGCAGTGCTTGTGGTGTTAGTTGAACTGTTTTCCAACTGTTGATTTTCAGGTTTATAAAAAACTTCTGTGGAGTTTTCGGCGAAATAGTACAACCATGAGCAAACTAAAAGACAATTATTCATCGCTGAGCAGTGATCATGTTGTAACAGCTTTGAAATTAGATCAAAATTTAAGAAATACGAGTATTTTAAATACGATTTTATCTTTTCTATGATTATAAAACCCTCTATTACTCGTAACTTGAAAGAGGTTAATGTTTTCTCTGTCTTATTTCAGTTATTTCTTAAGGTTGTGTCATATTGCTTCGTTATTTTCTTCTTTTTTCACTCTTTGAAAATTCATGGCAACTTATCAGTTTGTCATGATGAGAAAGTACCTGCAAGCAGTTGTCAAAGATAATAATCATAGGCGTAACTAGGTAGGTCCAGGGGGGCACGGCCCTCCCCAGAGTACTATGTGCCCCCCCCCCTACCCCCCAGAAACATGGGTGATACCGATGTAAAAAGTTACTTTATCCAATTAAGGGCGTTATTTGTATAGTTTCTTTTTTGTATGTGATCTTGTTGTATGGATGGCATTAGAGGGTTATCTTTGTTCATATAACTACGATCACCATAATCGAGAATAGATACTTATTAATGCCCCGATGAGTTGTAACCAGAGGCACCCCCCCTGCCCCAGCTACAAATCTTAGTTACGCCAATGATAATAATGCAGAGCTTCGAACAAGTGGCGTGCTCTTGCTTATTTCTGGTGTCTTTGTACTTTTTTCTTGTGAGTTGTAGAGGTGAGTGTTCGTTGTTTGTCTATTTGTAATCAATAAATTTTATATGCGATTAATCTCATTCTGGAATTTTCTTGTTAAGGTAGGAATACATTTTGTAAGTTCTTAATGATGATTTCTATTTTGCGCAAGCAAGCAAGCGCAATACATTCATATAAAGTATTATGCAAAAAAGTTTTATATAAAGTATAAAATATCACGGTGATTTTTTAAACTTGGTTCATCAGACAGACAGGCAGACAAAAATTCTAAAAATTATTGTTTCGGCCTCAGTACAGTACAAATAACCCATTTCATTAAAAATTTCGCGAAAATATTCAATTTACAGACACGACTTTTTTACTACTTTATTATTAGTATAGATATGTATAAAGTACATACAAGAAATTTCCTCTATTAAAAGCAATCTTTGTTAAGTTCTCGATTTAATAAATGATCCTTGAAATTTAAAATATTATGTATCGCTAGCTAGGACTTGTTTTTTTACGTTGATAGTATGTATTCAAATCAAATCAAATGATTTTTATTATCAGGCATCTGTGGCCCATAGTTAAATACCTTATGAACTATCATATTATTATATTACAGTATATTAATAATTACAAAATTGAGTTAGTTAATAAAGCTTAACACTATGTTAGTATCACTTCACTCTGCACTGTCTTTGTGCTGTCCTGTGGCACTTGTCCGCGGAAGCGACGAAACACCACGAACGCCGAAAAGTTGACGTTGCGGAGCGACTCCAGCAACTGCACCCTGGGCGGGTACCCCGTCCTTTGGCGCATGTACTCGACGAAGTCCTCTGCCTAAGTGGTGTTGTGCAGGTGGGAGATGTACACCGGCGTGTTTGGCTTTGCGGCACGCAGCTTTTGGTCGGGCTCCAAAGGAGCTTTGCCGCAGTGGTTCTGGGTGGTACGTGTTTGGCGTTTCCTCCTTTTCACTGTCACGAAATCATCGTCAATAGCCCTGTTCTGCGCCTTTTCTGACACGGGCGTCGTACTGGAAGCGGGAGGGGCGCTCGCTGTAACGGTGGCAAAATAGTCGGAATCAATATCTTCACCGTCGTCACTGACTTCAATTACAAATTTGTCAATCCTATTTTCCATTAGTCCGTCTTTTCAATAGCGATTAATTTTCGAAATCGATAAGCGTGCGTCACAACCATCGAGGACAACACTCGACTGCAGACTATTGCGGCCAGGTGGGTGAAGGTGGGGCGAGCTGCCCACGCGCGTCACTTCTGGCCCCGATGGACATGAACGCGCGCGTTATCTGTACTCGTACGTCCACCCCTGGGTATACTGCTTTTATTTTATTGATGAGAATATATCTTTTGTTAAAAATTATTTAATCATCCACTGCGTTGTGAAATAACTTTGGAATTTAGCAAATGCTTCTGTATTTGGAGCAATCTCCTGAATCAATAAACAAGCCTCAGGTATTAAATTTGGTGGTAGTAAGGCTTATTTCGAAATAAGTTGAATTATATTGTTACCGTCTTTGGAATCACTTGGACCAAATCTCTCACCTGCTTTCGATAAGCGTGCGTCACAACCATCGAGGACAACACTCGATTGCCGACTAATGCGGCGAGGTGTGTGAAGGCGGGCAGAGTCGGAATAAATATCTTCGCCGTCGTCACTGACTTCAATTACAAATTTGTCAATCCTATTTTCCATTAGTCCGTCTTTTCAATAGCGATTAATTTTCGATATCGATAAGCGTGCGTCACAACCATCGAGGACAACACTCGACTGCAGACTATTGCGGCCAGGTGGGTGAAGGTGGGGCGAGCTGCCCACGCGCGTCACTTGTGGCCCCGATGGACATGAACGCGCGCGTTATCTGTACTCGTACGTCCACCCCTGGGTATACTGCTTTTATTTTATTGATGAGAATATATCTTTTGTTAAAAATTATTTAATCATCCACTGCGTTGTGAAATAACTTTGGAATTTAGCAAATGCTTCTGTATTTGGAGCAATCTCCTGAATCAATAAACAAGCCTCAGGTATTAAATTTGGTGGTAGTAAGGCTTATTTCGAAATAAGTTGAATTATATTGTTACCGTCTTTGGAATCACTTGGACCAAATCTCTCACCTGCTTTCGATAAGCGTGCGTCACAACCATCGAGGACAACACTCGATTGCCGACTAATGCGGCGAGGTGTGTGAAGGCGGGCAGAGTCGGAATAAATATCTTCGCCGTCGTCACTGACTTCAATTACAAATTTGTCAATCCTATTTTCCATTAGTCCGTCTTTTCAATAGCGATTAATTTTCGATATCGATAAGCGTGCGTCACAACCATCGAGGACAACACTCGACTGCAGACTATTGCGGCCAGGTGGGTGAAGGTGGGGCGAGCTGCCCACGCGCGTCACTTCTGGCCCCGATGGACATGAACGCGCGCGTTATCTGTACTCGTACGTCCACCCCTGGGTATACTGCTTTTATTTTATTGATGAGAATATATCTTTTGTTAAAAATTATTTAATCATCCACTGCGTTGTGAAATAACTTTGGAATTTAGCAAATGCTTCTGTATTTGGAGCAATCTCCTGAATCAATAAACAAGCCTCAGGTATTAAATTTGGTGGTAGTAAGGCTAATTTCAAAATAAGTTGAATTATATTGTTACCGTCTTTGGAATCACTTGGACCAAATCTCTCACCTGCTTTCGATAAGCGTGCGTCACAACCATCGAGGACAACACTCGATTGCCGACTAATGCGGCGAGGTGTGTGAAGGCGGGCAGAGTCGGAATAAATATCTTCGCCGTCGTCACTGACTTCAATTACAAATTTGTCAATCCTATTTTCCATTAGTCCGTCTTTTCAATAGCGATTAATTTTCGAAATCGATAAGCGTGCGTCACAACCATCGAGGACAACACTCGACTGCAGACTATTGCGGCCAGGTGGGTGAAGGTGGGGCGAGCTGCCCACGCGCGTCACTTCTGGCCCCGATGGACATGAACGCGCGCGTTATCTGTACTCGTACGTCCACCCCTGGGTATACTGCTTTTATTTTATTGATGAGAATATATCTTTTGTTAAAAATTATTTAATCATCCACTGCGTTGTGAAATAACTTTGGAATTTAGCAAATGCTTCTGTATTTGGAGCAATCTCCTGAATCAATAAACAAGCCTCAGGTATTAAATTTGGTGGTAGTAAGGCTAATTTCGAAATAAGTTGAATTATATTGTTACCGTCTTTGGAATCACTTGGACCAAATCTCTCACCTGCTTTCGATAAGCGTGCGTCACAACCATCGAGGACAACACTCGATTGCCGACTAATGCGGCGAGGTGTGTGAAGGCGGGCAGAGTCGGAATAAATATCTTCGCCGTCGTCACTGACTTCAATTACAAATTTGTCAATCCTATTTTCCATTAGTCCGTCTTTTCAATAGCGATTAATTTTCGAAATCGATAAGCGTGCGTCACAACCATCGAGGACAACACTCGACTGCAGACTATTGCGGCCAGGTGGGTGAAGGTGGGGCGAGCTGCCCACGCGCGTCACTTCTGGCCCCGATGGACATGAACGCGCGCGTTATCTGTACTCGTACGTCCACCCCTGGGTATACTGCTTTTATTTTATTGATGAGAATATATCTTTTGTTAAAAATTATTTAATCATCCACTGCGTTGTGAAATAACTTTGGAATTTAGCAAATGCTTCTGTATTTGGAGCAATCTCCTGAATCAATAAACAAGCCTCAGATATTAAATTTGGTGGTAGTAAGGCTTATTTCGAAATAAGTTGAATTATATCGTTACCGTCTTTGGAATCACTTGGACCAAATCTCTCACCTGCTTTCGATAAGCGTGCGTCACAACCATTGAGGACAACACTCGATTGCCGACTAATGCGGCGAGGTGTGTGAAGGCGGGCAGAGTCGGAATAAATATCTTCGCCGTCGTCACTGACTTCAATTACAAATTTGTCAATCCTATTTTCCATTAGTCCTTCTTTTCAATAGCGATTAATTTTCGGTATCGATAAGCGTGCGTCACGACCATCGAGGAGAACACTCGATTGCAGACTAATGCGACGAGTGCCATTCGAGTCCCCATGGCTGTGCCTTTTATTTGATGATAGAATTTATTTTCAAAGCTATAAAAGTTGTTGTTAAGTATTATTTCCGAAAGTATGATTATGAAATTTGTGGATGGTTGATGGGGTAATGGGCGGTTATTTAGAAAGGTACAAAGAGAGGAAAGGCCAGCGTCGTGTGGGATATTGGTATAGAGGGAGACGACGTCTAAGGTCACTAACATTAGATTTGCGTTGGCAGGCAGTTGTAAAGGGTGGATGATTTCTAGGAAGTGATTGGTGTCTTTGATATAAGATGGTGTGCCTTTAACTATTGGCTGAAGGTGAAAATCGACAAATGCTGATATATTTATTTGTGTTTATTTATTTATTTGAACATTTTGTACAGCATTACAGTCGAAACTTTAGCGCTACACAAAAACAAAAAACTTGAAGAATTATATTAACAAATAAAAACATAAAAACGTTAGAAAAATAAGAAATTAAAATTAAACATCACATTTAGGCATCACTCTCACAGAACCATAAACATTCATCCAGCTATCAGCAAACAAATCACTCTGTGGTTCAGCTGACAGCCGTGCGTTCAGGTAATGGAGGGCGAGCGGGATATATGTTCTGTCGGGAGTTGCATGATGCTACGATGGGTCGTCTTGGGTTATTTTGTTTGTGAATTTTGAGCAGCTTGTAAAAATGGGGTGTCTTGGGATGATTTGGCAACATAAGTTTCATGTCAGCCTCGGAGAGACCTTCTGCTACACCACTTGTGTGAAAGGTAGTCTCGATAAGTTCCACGATCTGGTCGCACGGATCATTTGGTGCTGGAGAGTAAAATGTCGGGTCCGTCAGCTGTCTAAGCCCTTCGTTGATGTAGTTTATTTTATCCATGATTACTGTGGCAGATCATTTTTCAGCAGGTAAAATTAAAATATTTTGGTTGTTTTTAAGTTTGTTAACGGAGTATTTTTCTGTTTGTGTCATATTTTGGCTTGGATTTTGCAAGTGGTTTATATATTGATCGTCGGATAATTTTGCAAGAATTGTGGTCAAGAACTTCAGCTATCAGCAACTTTCAGCTTGTTGTTATGAGACTCATTTCTTGCAAGCAATCGTCGAAGGTGATAATGAAGAGTTATGTACAATAGGCGTACTCTTGCTTATTTTCGGTGTCTTAAGACTTTTTTCCTTTCTCTTGTATGTTGGAGAGGCAAAATGTAGTGTCCGTTTATCTCTTTTAGTGGTTTCTCGTGTCTTAACATTTTTCTAACTGATAAGTTTGAATTTTATTTGATGAAATTAATATTTATTGAAGATATTTTTATATTGGTTTAACCTATGGGTATAGCAAGACAAATCGGGTACCTTCAGTCTGGTTCTCTCTATGTTGTTATCTGTTATATACTTCTATCTATCTCCTCCACTGTAGCCCATTATGTAGTTGAGGGTTTCATCATCATCTTCACATTAACAGAACATTTGTCATTCGCCTTGACACAAGGTGATAATGAAGAGTACTCTTGCTTATTTTCGGTATCTTAAGACTTTTTTCCTTTCTCTTGTATGTTGGAGAGGCAAAATGTAGTGTCCGTTTATCTCTTTTACGGGTTTTTCGTGTTCTAACAATTTTCTAACTGATAAGTTTGAATTTTATTCAATGAAATTAATATTTATTGAAGATATTTTTATATTTGTGTAACCTATGGGTATAGCAAGACAAATCGGGTACCTTCAGTCCGTTTCTCTCTATGTTGTTATCTGTTATATACTTCTGTCTATCTCCTCCACTGTAGCCCATTATGTAGTTGAGGGTTTCATCATCATCTTCACATTAGCAGAACATTTTTCATTCGCCTTGACACAAGGTGATAATGAAGAGTTATGTACAATAGGCGTACTCTTGCTTATTTTCGGTGTCTTAAGACTTTTTTCCTTTCTCTTGTTTGTTGGAGAGGCAAAATGTAGTGTCGGTTTATCTCTTTTACTGTTTTCTCGTGTTCTAACAATTTCCTAACTGATAAGTTTGAATTTTATTCAATGAAATTAATATTTATTGAAGATATTTTTATATTCGTTTAACCTATGGGTATAGCAAGGCAAATCGGGTACCTTCAGTCTGGTTCTCTCTATGTTGTTATCTGTTATATACTTCTATCTATCTCCTCCACTGTAGCCCATTATATAGTTGAGGGTTTCATTATCATCTTCACATTAACAGAACATTTGTCATTCGCCTTGACACAAGGTGATAATGAAGAGTACTCTTGCTTATTTTCGGTGTCTTAAGAGTTTTTTCTTTTCTCTTGTATGTTGGAGAGGCAAAATGTAGTGTCCGTTTATCTCTTTTACGGGTTTTTCGGGTTCTAACAATTTTCTAACTGATAAGTTTGAATTTTTTTCAATGAAATTAATATTTATTGAAGATATTTTTATATTTGTGTAACCTATGGGTATAGCAAGACAAATCGGATACCTTCAGTCCGTTTCTCTCTATGTTGTTATCTGTTATATACTTCTGTCTATCTCCTCCACTGTAGCCCATTATGTAGTTGAGGGTTTCATCATCATCTTCACATTAGCAGAACATTTTTCATTCGCCTTGACACAAGGTGATAATGAAGAGTTATGTACAATAGGCGTACTCTTGCTTATTTTCGGTGTCTTAAGACATTTTTCCTTTCTCTTGTATGTTGGAGAGGCAAAATGTAGTGTCCGTTTATCTCTTTTACTAGTTTCTCGTGTTCTAACAATTTTCTAACTGATAATTATCACTGTGTCATATTGCTTCGTTATTTTCTTCTTTTTTCACTCTTTGAAAATTCATGGCAACTTATCAGTTTGTCGTGATGAGAAATTACCTGCAAGCAGTTGTCAAAGATAATAATCATAGGCGTAACTAGGTAGGTCCAGGGGGGCACGGCCCTCCCCAGAGTACTACGTGCCCCCCCTCTCTCCCCCCAGAAACATGGGTGATACTGATGTAAAAAGTTGCTATATCCAATTAAGGGCGTTATATGTATAGTTTCTTTTTTGTATGTGATCTTGTTGTATGGATGGCATTGGAGGGTTATCTTTGTTCATGTAACTACGATCACCATAATCGAGAATAGACACTTATTAATGCCCCGATGAGTTGTAACCAGAGGCGCCCCCCCTGCCCCAGCTACAAATCTTAGTTACGCCAATGATAATAATGCAGAGCTTCGAACAACAGGCGTGATCTTGCTTATTTCTGGTGTCTTTGTACTTTTTTCTTGTGAGTTGTTGAGGTGAGTGTTCGTTGTTTGTCAATTTGTAATCAATAAATTTTATATGCGATTAATCTATCATTCTGGAATTTTCTTGTTAAGGAAGGAATACATTTTGTAAGTTATTAATGATGATTTCTATTTTGCGCAAGCAAGCAAGCGCATTCCATTCATTTAAAGTATTATGCAAAAAAGTATTATATCAAGTATAAAGTATTACGGTGATTTTTTAAACTTGGTTCATCAGACAGACAGACAGACAAAAATTCTAAAAATTGTTTTTTCTGCCTCAGTACAGTACTAATAACCCATTTCATTAAAAATTTCGCGAAAATATTCAATTTACAGACACGACTTTTTTACTACTTTATAGATAAGTTACTAGTATAGATGTGTATAACGTAGATACGAGAAATTTCCTGTATTAAGTGCAATCTTTGTTAAGTTCTAGAAATTATTAAATGATCCTAGTAATTAAAAATATTATGTATCGCTAGCTAGGACTTGTTTTTTTATGTTGATAGTATGTATTCAAATCAAATCAAATAATTTGTATTGTCAGGCATCTGTGGCCCATAGCTAAATACCTTATGTACTATCATATTATAATAATTACAAAATTGAGTTAGTTAATAAAGCTTAACTCTATGTTAGTATCACTTCACTCTGCACTATGTCTTTGTGCTGTCCTGTGGCACTTGTCCGCGGAAGCGACGGAACACCACGAACGCCGAAAAGTTGACTTTGCGGCGCGACTCCAGCAACCGCACCCTGGGCGGGTACCCCGTCCTTTGGCGCATGTACTCGACAAAGTCCTCTGTCTTAGTGGTGTAGTGCAGGTGGGAGATGTACACCGGCGTGTTCGGCTTTGCGGCACGCAGCTTTTGGTCGGGCTCCAAAGGAGCTTTGCCGCAGCGGTTCTGGGTCGTTCGTGGTTGGCGTTTCCTCCTTTTCACCGTCACGAAACCATCGTCAATAGCCCTGTTCTGCGGCTTTTCTGACACGGGCGTCGTACTGGGAGCGGGAGGGGCGCTCGCTGTAACGGTGGCGAAATTGCAATGATAAGGCTTAGCCGGTGCTGTAAAAACGGGTAGCGGGGTGGAGCGAGAGGCTGCAGAGTGCGCTGGCGGCACATTCTGCAGGCTCGGCAATCGGCGGAGGCACTAGCGACGAAACCGCTGACATGTAGATCGACGACGATATATTGAGGCCGGCTCCGCGACGCGTGTCTACGTAGGATGCATCGACTGGTTACCGCCACAGTGCTGCGCAACTGGATAAGTTCTTTGCCCAAATCTGCGACAGTTTTTTTGGGATGCATACATTTTCACACGTCGTCAGGGTCGGCCTCCTTGAACAGCGTGATAATCCTGCAGACTTTTCTTGGTCCCGTCAGGCCGGCGGGACACCATCTCGCCGAGCTTGTTCAGGACGTTGTACTGCAACAACTTTGCAGCTACGATATCATCTTCGCTCAAGTGGGTTACGCAGATCTGAACAGCGGATACCTCATCCATCAGATCCAGCTTCTGCTGCAGAAATGCCAGCAGCTCATTTACCACAAGTTCACTTTTTTCGTCACTACTCACGCTTGCGCCACGTTAAACGATATAATTATTAATAACGCGTCCGCATTGAAACGCGGCGCAAAGGAGACTACAACTTTTTATACAATAAATTAAAATTAAAACAATAAAAAATATCTAAGAGACACTGTAAAACCAATCTCTTAATGATTTGAGTCTTGGGGTTGATTGGTTTAATTAAACTCAATAAATTAAAATTAAAACAATGAAAAAATCTAAGAGATACTTTAAAACCAATCTCCTTATTTCATTTTCATTTCATACATTTATTAAATTCACAGCAAAATACAATGATCACAATAAATATTCATAGGATACAAATTTAAAAATGCCAATAACGAATTTCATTCAATAAAATTTGATAATAATTTAAATATTTACAGGTTTGCACAGACTGAACACAAATTAAGAACTAACAAAAAAAAAGGGTAAAAGTAAAATTTTACAGTAATAGAAACACTTATAGAAATAATAAACAAAAGTGCGACGATACAAAAAACACAGAAAAAAAAATGGAAGTAACAGAAACATAGGGCAAAATTAAACTAATTCATGTGAGAGTTGCTAGTTGTATGACTGAGAAAAAATTATATACTTGTGTTTATTGTGCAAGGGTTATTTGTGTGAGGGAGGGTGTGAGAGATTGTGTATGTGTGAGTGTGTATGTAAGCAAAACAAGAATCTGTGAACATGCGTTTATACATATATATATAATGGGCATAAATAGGCAACCTAATAAATTTTGCTCTGTACTTGTAATTGCTCAATTATGTACGATATGTATTGACCGCGCTTCAGGAAGAAAACGTCGGCATCAGAAAAACGCTCTTCGTGGGTATCTATGCACCAGTAGACAGGAGAGTTGGATGCGTAATTAGTGCAAGCGTAGGCGTGGATAAGTAGCCGTGGATGTTGACGTCTTGAGCGAGTACCAGATTCGCGTAGCAGCACGCGACTTATCAGTTCGATGCTGTCCAGCCTGCCGCTGATGACGTCGTGTAATAGTTTTAAATCCGCTATAGTCCGTCTGTCCGAGAGCGTTAACATATTATTTGTTTTAAGGCTTTCCTCATAAGTCTGTGGAATGGCTTTGGCTCGATAGTTAAGCTGTCTGATGAAGGATTTCTGCACTGATTCCAACCGCTTAGAGTGAATAGCGTACTGAGGAGACCAGACAGTTGAGGCATACTCTAGAATGCTTCTTACATACGAGTAATGGAGGTGCTTGAACGGTGTTACTGTGCGAAATAGCTTTGTAGCACGATATACAAAACCTAATGCCTTTATAGCCTTAGAAATTATTTGATCAAAATGTGCAATAAATATCAATTTAGAATCTAATGTTTTGATTCTTGACGTTGATTGCTTTAATTAAACTTGGGACAACAGATTTCCATTCAGAATTGTATTCACAAGCGAATAAAACAGAAAATCTCTAATTTGAGTTATAGATTCTAAGCTCTCATATTGGTAAAAATACTACACCACGTACGTACATACAAAAATATAGTACGCTTCATTTCTAAAACCCAAAATCGTTTTCCTTTATTGAAATTATGCATTAATAATAATTAAGTTTGTACCAGTTTACATTATATATCATAATATCACGTTCATAATCATTGCCTTATACTCCTTGACAAAAAGAATGTTTTCCGCTTCAACACACATACGTTTAAAATAAACACAAGATAATAAGTCGAAACAAATAAACTGAGGAAAAGAAAAACCAAACAAACTTATCTAAATCAGATTTTCTCGACCTCCCAAAATCAACCTAATTCCCAATAATCTCAGCAAAGGCATTAAGTACGCAGGTTTATTTCTATTAGTTTTCTTAACAAGAGAAGTTCTAGTTAAGGTATAAATTATTGGATATGCTCCCCGGTCTAGAAAATGGATTGCGTAAATTTTCCTAATTTGGAACACAGTAGATTTGTTTTTCCCTCTGGGTTGACATGTGTCGGTTCTCTATCCGTTTTAATATTTTTTTCTTGATGCTTAGTGACAACACTTACGCGTTTTTGTATTTTCTATTGGCAACAGTGATGGTGAAACTACCATGCGTATTAAATTGGTGACAATATATTTATGAACAAATGGATCTTTTTTGGATAATGGTAGCCTTCTCTCTCACATGTTTTAAAGCTCTCACCTTAAACAGTTCTAAGGTTTCTTTAGCCAGCAATACATTCAATGTGCTTTTATTATTGCTATTATTAGGATAATCATAGAGCCAAGTACGATTTCTCATGCTGGTTACACGAATGAGTCCACCATCATAAATTTCAAGATCAGAGTGGTGAAATGGATCATAATGTAGGTATATTCTCTAGGGCTTAAAATATAACTATTGTAAGTCAAAATTAGCAGCTTGATGAACTCAAAATAAACATAACTTTTACATAGATTCAAGATTCAAATTGTTTATTTGTAAAATATATACATAAAGTATACGTTTTACATGTCAAATCTAATCTGTATAAAAATAATATTTTATGATGAAACAAATATGATACGGGAAATATATAAAAAAACTATATTTAAGTTGGGCTACTAAAGTTATACACATGCATTACTTCGTAATCCTATCGGCACATGTTATAAGGCTTAAAGATCCATCAGCCTGTCATCGTCCTAGCTGGACATAGACCTTCCCAATATTGCGCCACTCTTGGCGGTTCTCTATCCGTCCAGCCGCCACCAGATTGTCGGTCCAGCGGGCACAAGGTCGGCTTACGCTACGCTTTGCTGTACGTGGTCTCCATTCTAACGCCTTTCTCGCCCCTACGACCATCACGTTGGCGATAGATATGGCCTGCCCACTGCCACTTCAACTTACTAATGCGGTAGGCTATGTCGGTCACTTTCGATCTCCGACGGATCTCCTCGTTTCTGATTTTATCCATCAGAGATATCCCAAGCATAGCCCGCTCTATAACTCGTTGGGCGACCTTAAATCAGCGGATTAAGCCCTTTGTAAGAGTCCACGTCTCAGCGCCGTACGTCCTCACAGTAAGGACGCACTGGTTAAACAGCTTAGCCTTTAAGCACTGCGGTATTGACAACGTAAACATATGACGTAACTCTACAGCCCACCCCAAGCATATTCTTCTGTCAGCCTAGGCATCGAAATTGTTTTTGCCCAGCTGGATAAATTGACCCAGGTAAACATATTTTTGAACAACTTCGATGCTGACATTGTCGACGCTTACTGGCCCTCGGATGACGTGACAATTGGACATGCTCTTAGTCTGATCCAAATTCATCCGCAAGCCTACTCGTCTCGAAGAATCGCTAAGGCCGCGGACCATTCCAGTTCCTGCAGCATTGCCGCCATAATGATTATGTCATCAGCAAAACGAAAATGTGAAATGTATTCTCCATTCACGTCTATGTCTCGTCTATTCCAGTCTAGTGTCTTGAAGACGTCCTCCAGCGCGGCGGTAAACAGTTTTGCAGAAATAACATCTCCCTGTCTCACGCCGCGCTGTAAGTATATTGGTCTTTTTTGTACACCCTGTACTTGCACGGACATTGTAGCGGAGTCATAAGGACATTTCAGCACCTCCACGTACCGCCAGTCAACTTGGTATCGCTGAAAGGACTGCAGTACAGACCAAGTTTTGATGGAGTCGAAGACTTTCTCGTAGTCCAAAAACGCTAGACATAAAGGCTGATTATACTCTTGTGTTTTCTGTATAATCTGCTTAAGCATGTGAATGTGGTCTATAGTGCTGTACCCTTTTCGAAAACCAGCCTGCTCTGGAGGTTGGAAGTCTTTGAATCGTTGGTCACGATGATTCATGATAACTCTTAAGAACAGCTTGTAGGTGTAACTCAGGAGCACAATTAGTCTATAGTTCTTTAGTAAGATTTTGTACCCTTTTTTAAATAATAAAATGGTCAGGCTCTTGTTCCACTCTTCTGGCGTAATTCCAGTACGAATAACGGCATTAAAGAGGTCCTGCAGCTGTCCGAGTATATGGTAACCTTGTGTTTTCAGTTCAGTTTTAATGCCGTCTTTGCCTGGCGCCTTCTTGTTTTTCAGCTGTCCAGAGCTATCCTCATCTCACCCATTTCAACATCATGGAGTTCATCGGTGTAATGGCGGATTAAAGGTGTACGTTTGTTAGCCTCAATGCTAGGCGTTGACTTCGGAGCGTGTGAAAAATATAGAAGCTCACAGAAGTTCTCGATTTCAGCGAGGATTTCGGGCCTAGAAGTAATGGTTTTGTTGTCACATGTCTTCAGTTTCGTTAGACTACTCCTTCTTAACTGATGGGCAAAAACTTTTGAGCCTTTGTTTCGCTTAATTGCTTCTTCAATGATTCGAGTGTTATATTGGTGCAGGTCAAAACGAATTTGCCTTTTAACGCGCTTAAGAAGAGAGTAGTCTGCTGAGTCTGAAAACATTTCCCGTCTCTGCTTCATCAGGTCCAAAGTTTCGCGACTCCTTTTTCTTTCGCTCCTGCTTAAAGTAAGCTCTGCCCACTTCGGTTCTGAAGTTCTATTTGGGACTTTTCGGACTCCGCAGTGGTTTGGAGCAGAGAAGGACGGAGCGTAGACTCCATCAAATGTTATTTCTCCAGACCCCTTAGACAAGTCGCTGATCGCTACCAGTACAAAACCTATTGATCACAAGTAAATAAATACGTAACTACGTGAAATTTAAATATAATAAGGAGGTTAAATATCCCTTGTTTTGGCAAAACACTAAGATAACGGATTGTACCCGGCAAACAAATCATTGGCCGAAAACCCAAGATCCGTTTTAAAGATTATAAGAAGTAAGCATTATTTGTTTAAGGTCTAGGATAATAATATCGTTGAGTTAAAAACTCAAATTTTAATCTAAAATCTGTCTAACTATAACGTTCTAACATAATTAGCTCGAAACTACATAGAATTACCCCAAAACTTCCCTTAAAATGTTCTTAAAGTAAATTCGCCGTAAGGTATTGTTTTAAAATGCAAATGGGTCCCTAATCGGTGCGGCATATCTTGAGTCCTTAATTAAAGAGTCTCATACTTGAGGGGAAACAGGTACGAAGACGATAACGACGTGATGGCTGCCGTGGAGAGCTTTTTGTAGGACTAAGACAAAACTTTTTTTGAAAGGGATTAAAGCGTTGGAAAAGCGCTGGACTCGGTGTGTAGAGAGACTCGGAGAATATGTAGAAAAATCAATTATTAAGTTATCAATAGTCATTTTACTCCTAATACTCCTCGTATACGCATCAACACATTCATAACGTTCTCTATGTTAGGTTACGTAACGTTTTTAGGTTTAAACGAAATGCATGTCCTATGTTTATTTTTTATTTCTTGTCTTTTTTATGAACGTGTTAATTATAATTATTCAAGATATAAGATGAATTTGTACACCTTAGTTTTGTATATGTATGTGTTATGGTGTTGAATAAATGTTTTATCTATCTATCCATCTAAATATCCACCTTTTCGCACTAAGATCAAAATGTACTATTATTGTATTTTCTCGTATTATATTTCCATCCATCCATCCATCAGCCGGGTTCGTCCACTGCTGCACACAGGCCTTTCCCAGTATTATATTTATTTATGTATATTTTATTTTTAACATTAAAATTTAACTTGTAATAAGTGTATGTTATGTACTTAAATCACAGAATAAGTAATTTGATTTTATTTACACTGCGCGCTACGTTTCACACTCGTATTTTTGAAATATCTCGATACACGTTTCTTTTATCCCTTGCTAAATGGTACGATTTGAAAACATATATGGGTATATTATTATAGTTTTATATAAGACTCGTGTTTTCGTCGTCACAATAAAGCTCCCGGCGCAATATTTTTTTCTAATTAGTTTCATTCACAAAAAGAAATTTTGTGAATAAGAGAACAGTACATGGCGCAATTTTTGCAATTCTCGAACTCGTATATATATGTTGGAAGAGAATGTTTAAGCAAGTGCTCAGACAAGCGGATTTAAATATTTTACTGCTTCCTCCGACAGAAAGGAAAGAAATGTGTTGCCACGACCCACCGCATGTTACGCTTGTTATATTGAATTTTTAATTCAACCACCATTTCTATCGATATTATTCTGCAAATTCAAAATCATGAAATTTTGTCAATATGCTATTTTACCGCCTTTTTAAAAGCAATAGTCGTGCATGTAGAATGGGGCAGGTTTAAGAATATAACTAAACGTATATATAGGTAGTTAGTACTTGTAGATTAGAGAATAACATAAAGGATCACGCACAAATACCTATAATATGAAAAAGCATACCTGGTGATTTCGGTTACCTGAAATAATTAAGAAAACCATATTAAGTTATTGTAACTCGAAATTCAAACGTCTTTTGGGTATGGATAATATTGAATGATCAGTTTCGTAGTCATATCAAATGTAAAATTTCTTCAGATTCAGTTCTCACGGTAATGGTGTATTATTTTATAAAGTTATTTATTATGTGCACGTACCCGATCTAATAAAATATTCACTTTCTGGCTTAGTTTGCTGGAAGAAATCTCATTTTTGATATAAGCTCGCCACTGTACATTTTATTTGAAACGTATTTAATTGATCTGTGTACAATAAATAATTAAGAATTATTTAGTCCAAAATATTAGTCAGTACACTATTACTCAATCCGAAGCAATTGCAAAAAACAAAGTGTCAAACTTCTAGTACCACACACGAAAGTTCATTCCTGAAAAATAATTCAATAAAGTGAAGCCTTGGTTGGTATTCCATAAAAAGTTGTTGCTTCGAATTTGTTTCAGTATGCATGATACGTAGACGCACTATAAGTTTCCGGAATGAATATGAAAAAATACTATTAAAGGTACAAAATTAATTTATTGTTTTTCAAAATAATCTCCCTTGGCGTCTATGCACTTTTTCATTCGATCAAACCAGTTTTGAAAACTTTTGTGCCACTCCCCTGTGGTGACCTCTGAAACGTGTTTTTCATACTCCTCGACAGCCTCTTCTGGTGATGAAAATCGTTGACCGCGTAATTGGTTCTTAATTTTTGGGAACAGAAAAAAGTCACAAGGTGCCAGGTCGGGACTGTATGCAGGATGACTCATGAGTTCTACATTTTTCGTCTTCAAAAAGTCGTTTGTCTGTCTGGCCGTGTGAGAACTAGCATTGTCGTGGTGCAGGATGATACGGCGTTTACGGTTATTTTTACGGAGTTCGTCAATAACTTCCGGCAAACAAATGGTCGTGTACCAGTCACTATTCACGGTACGACGATTCTCTAAAGCAACAGTAGCCACGTGTCCAGTTTTATTAAAAAAAGAAGCAATCATCCGCTTAGATGCACTTTTCACGCGCGCCACTTTGTTTGGTTTCGGCTCATCTTGAAAGACCCATACGCTCGATTGCTGCTTTGTTTTGGGATCGTAGCAATAAATCCATGTTTCGTCACCTGTTACTATGTCCCACACCAAATTTGACGCACCTTCGTTGAATCTGGTAAGCATGGCACTGCACCAAGTGACGCGGTCCGTTTTTTGAGCCTCGGTCAAGTTGTGTGGGATCCACCGCGAGCACAGCTTTCTCACACCCAAATGTTTGTGTAGGATTGATTGTATTTGACTCATGCCTATTTCTAAGGATGCGCGAATTTCATGGTAGGTCACATGCCTGTCTGTTTCAATCATACGGCGCACAGCATCGATGTTTTTGTTGGTCACAGCGGTGGACGGCCGACCATCGCGAGATTCGTCACTGAGATTGATACGACCACGCTTGAATTCTGCAAACCAGCTATAAACAGTCGTCTTGCATGGTGCTTCATTGCCAAAAGCTGTTTCAAGCCGAGCGATGCTCTGTTGAGCTGTCAAATTACACTTAAAATCGTATAAAATCATACTACGAAAATTTTCCCGAGTTAAATCCATGTTGATTAAAAACAAAAGACAGTCAGATGAAACAAACTGCATTCTACAGCCAAAGAGTTCTATTTTCAAATGTTGCAATAAATTTTTAAATATTGTTTATGTAAGTGGCCAGTTCCCGAAACTTTTAGTGTTACCTATGTATATGTAAACTGAAAACTGTAGCAATAAATAAGTTCATGAAACGCGGGAACGAGGTAATGGAATAGCTTTTATGCAGCATGTGCCACTTTTCCAGAGCTATGGGAAAAACAGCAATGAAAAGAGTATAGAGGGCGTTTCCGATTGATTTCTAAAGCCGGGTATTATTTTCGAAGCATATTGTCATTAAAGAACTTTACAACTTGATTTATGTGTGAAATAAAAGGGCCGGACGTACTTTGACACGAAAAGGAATTTATTGTAAAATGTCGCGTGCGGTGCCTCTCGCGGATGACCAAAGACTGGATGACTGGCGGAAGAGGCGCCGCGCCGCGTGAGAGCTTAGAACTAGTTAAAACTACCTACATATTTAACAATTTTCTTAAACTAAATGATCTACAAATCACAATGCACGGGTATTTATGTTTTTGGTAAAATCAACGAGCGCGTCGCTAACACTCTCCCCCCAGTGCTGGCTCGCAGCACTCATGAGCGACGCATGCAGCAGAACGTTTCAATGTCCCAGACTTAGTCTTCACATCGACTACTCTGACTCGACCGTCTTTACCAGGATAGACGCTCTCGACCCTACCTCTCGGCCATACATTTCGAGGTGCATTCGGATCAGCAATTAAAACTAAGTCACCCACCTGCAGTGACCTTCGTTCTTGAGTCTTTTTGTTTCAGCTCGTTCACCACTGTCTCTTGATTCCCATGTGATGCCTTTACATGGTAATGAGTAGCAATAAGCTTAGAAATATGGTGACGCCCGTCGAGGATAGCTGGTCTTTTTGTTTCAGGTTCAACCTCCAATGCAGCGTCGATACGCGTAAATAACGCGATAAAGTGTTAGTAATTTGCTGTTTTTCTGTATACATTTACCCTTTTTTAATGCAGCTATATCCTCACCGAATGACTCAGCCTGTGCATACCTTAGCAGCAGACGTTCGGCAGACTCCATTGTATCGCAACCAATGTCAACAACCTTTGTAAGTTTTCTGCATTTTTCTGTAAGCTTCAGAATAACAGCAGTGGCTCTTAATAACCGCAACCACGATTAAAACCGAGTTGGATCCGGAACAGGTAAGTTTTCGGGCATGTTTGTTATTATTGTTACGCATTCAATATTGTCACATTTTTCAGTAAACATCTTATTAGATGGCCACGAAGATTCACCATCGTATAAAAATGTGGACCCTTTGAACCACTCACACTTGAGAATGGCCTCATCACACATCTGCCTGGTGGCGATTTCAGCAACGTTTAAATTCGTAGCTACGTACCGCCACTCTTCTGTGCGTATCAAATCGTCAATTTTCCCCAACCGGTTTGCTACAAAAAATTTGTAGTTGCGCGTGTGAGATTTAATATTTAACTTTAAGTGAAAACATTGTTAACTATCTGAATCATTATGTAATTAAGTGAGGCTTTTAATTAATTAAATGCAAGGAAGCTTTAAGCCAAAATAAATCCAATAAAATGCAAATGGCATTTTAGTAGAATCTAAGTTACTTGAGGAAATATGTAAGAAAACATAATACATACAAGTTATACCATTTATTTTCAATCACCCACATCAATTCATAGAAAATTAAACATAATACATCGAATCAAATTTAGGTATAATTGGCAAATAAAGTGTGTTTTTTTTAGAGGTATAGAACTTTGAAATGGAATAAAACAAAGATGATTTTTTTTATTGATATGAAATTTATTTTATTCGAAAGACAATCTTCTGGCATTATAATTTAAATATGACTTCTGGCATATGTCCGTCACGGCTGGCTCGAACGTAGTCTAATCTGGAGGCCCAATTTTCGATGACTTTTTCCAACATTTGTGGCCGTATATCGGCAATAACTCGCCGAATGTTGTCCTCCAAGTGGTCAATCGTTTCGGGCTTATCGGCGTAGACTTGCGACTTCACATATCCCCTCAGAAAATAGTCAAGTGGCGTTAAATCGCAAAATCTTCCATAAAGTGGATGGACACATATCCAATTCCTGTGCACGGTGGCAGATAGACTGATTCGGGTCTTCCTCTACGCTACGCTCTACAGCAGCAATGACTTCTTCTGTACGCACTGTACGACATCTCTATGGATACGTATTATCATTTAGAATAAACGTTTCATAGTTAATTGAATTAATTGCTCTGATGGATGATTATGTTAACCGTAAATTGGACGTAATGCGCGATACGTCTTTCGAACAGAACCATGATTTTCAAAATAAATTTGCACAATTTGGAAGCGTTGTTCAGGCGTCAGTCTATTCATGTTGAAATGCCAAACCAAACTAAACATAAATCACTTGACAGCTGACAAAATGGCCGCCAGTTAAAAAAGTGTTGCCAACTTAAAGTTCTATACCTCTAAAAAAAACACCCGTTATTTATCACTATGGGTGACGTAGTATCAAGGATATAGAAGCAGTGACATAGTAACAGTACATAATAACAGTTACATGGTATCAGAGACATAGTACCGGTGACACAGTAATACAATAAGAGTAATAAACAAAGTGACCTAGTAACAAGTTTACTTAACTTACGTGTCCTCTCGATGCCGCACAAAGAATGGTTTTCTCTTGCCTAGCAGGCCCCTCAGTCGGACCACATTCTGTGCTGCACCAATAGGAAGCCTTCACAATTAGCCAATCAGAAGCTAGCACATGTTTTATAACAAAAATATTTATCAGATTTGGTGGGAACGATCAAATCAATTACTCTTTATTTTTATATTTGTAATCGTGCACTTTATAAATTCTAATACAGTATATAAATTAATACAATTATTTATATCATAACCTCATACGCGCATCATTATTAATCCAGTACAGTTGTAGAATCGCACCAAAAATACCGGCGCTCAGGACACATTTTATGTTCACAGATAATTGTATCAGCTAATCTAGCAGCTAACAATGCCGCTTGTAGCTCTAAGCGCGGTACAGTCATTGGTTTTACCGGCGCAACTCTGCACTTGCTTGCTATAAAGGCCACAAACACTTTACCCCTACTGTCCACCCAACGCCAGTAAGCTACAGCACACATAGCCAAAGTGGAAGCGTCGCTAAATACATGTAACTGTAGGTTCCTATAACAAGTATTATTACCATTCATAATTTTACTCGGCTTGTCCGTGGTGATCGGTAATGTCACAGATGACGAACGGGCGCGCGGGGAGCTTCAGTGAAAACTGGTTCGGGTAGTATGTTGTTCTCATCAGCTGATATTGTACACGATTGATAGCACGTGACTGATGTCCTTTAATATATTTATCCATACACACCATTTAGTAAAAATAGTGTTAGGTATTTCTTCGTCCCAATCGTATACGTACGTGACTGATGTCCTTTAATATATTTATCCATACACACAATTTAGTAAAAATAGAGTTAGGTATTTCTTCGTCCCAACCTATATTTAATGTCCAAGTCTCTTGCAGAATAATTTTACCTCGTATAGTAATTGGGCTGAGAAAACCAAAAACGTCGAATTACATTATAACCTTGAGCAACAACCGTTTCGTAGGCTTTTGTTTTCCATCTATGATGTTTTCGTGAATACGTTTCAATGACAAATCAAAATACCAATCAATACCAATCAATCAAGGATACCATATCAATCCAAGTGTTCGCTCACCTTCATATTGCTGATCTACTTTGCACTTTTTGTACTTTTCATGTAACTAGAGCATGCCCACGACTTCGTCCATGAGGTTTTGGGTTTAAAACAGCCCATTGTACCATGTTCGGAGGGCATGTTCGATACACAAGTTTTCACCCAGTTCCACACCACTGAGGGGTGAATTTCGATAAATGTTTTCTTAGTGCACCTCTAGACATTGGCCTAGATGTAATAATGAACTTCAATAGCAAGGATCTTCAATTTTATGTAACTACCTATATATTTTCGCCTTCAGCGTTCTTGGCTGTACCTTGTCTCTCAGTCAGTCAGTCAGCGGTCACGGAGCTGTTATTTATTTACTAGCACGATATCTACTGTCCCACTTGCTGCTGAAGCATCAAAAGGGCTCACAGAAAATATATTGCCGCGGCTGCGTATGGATAAAGTGTCGACAATAGTCCAAGGAGGCCCCTTAATTTTGGCGTTCGGATCGAGACTAATAAAGAAAAAACAAGGAAGCAGAAAATACACTTTTTCTCGAATGAGAGATTTAGTGACGTTACTAAAAATTGTCAAAGAAAAAGATAAAGATATAAAGAAATTAAAAGATATGATCGAACCAGAAAAATATGAAACATTCATGGAGTCAGTCAAAACGATGTGTGGGCTTAATGAAGAGACTGGATTTGTTAATACCAATAGCGTTCCAGCCCGGATACGTTCAGCTATTATAGGATGTATGGACATTCTTTACACTGAAATGATTACGAGCCACATCCACTCATCAGAATATAAAGTAAATTATACAAAAAATTAGAAGATTTTAAAGACTTATTGGCGACTAATTGGCAGTGGGAGATATCTTCAAATATCGAAATGACAAGAAAAATACAGAATATGACGAAAGAATGTGTACCACCACTAGACGAAGATAAAGAAAAAGTGAAAAAAAATAATAATGAATTGGAAGACCATTTTTCCAAAAATTCTGATAAGAACATAAGTGTTATTGATGACGAAATAACTGTTATTGATGACGAAATAAGTGTTATTGATAACGAAACATTATGCGAAGCGACAATCGACAAATTAAACTCTAAAATGCAAGATGTAGAAACACGCAACATAGAAATGAAGATCAAAACATTTATTCTCGAAAAAGATAAGTCTAAGATTAAAAATCTTAACAAAAGAAAAATATTCCCGAAACCGTTGAACATGAACAAAGATTGGAAAATGATTTCGGAAAAAGAAAGAAACCTGATTTAGAACGAAATTCACTGAGTAGTACTGTCATGCTCGTTGTCACTAAGCATCGAGAGAGGGCGTGACGAGTATCGTAAATAGAACTATAACGTGCGGGTAAGACATACTATTTGATTTTATGTTTGGAGTCATTAGCGTCTGACAGGACAAGCCGTTAAGCAACGCACAAGGAGGTTTCAGTTATATTTCGGAAACATAATCGAAGAAATTACTGTGCACCTTCTCAGATAGTCAATTTATCGTAATATGTGCTATGTGTGAAATTTAAACGTTGAAAAACAAGACACGGGGTGAGTCCTTTCTGTTTTTGTTGGATCGGGCGTTACTCCCATTTTCTATTTTGCGAAGTGTTAAATTTTAACGACTGTATATTGTTACAGCTTTTGGTAACGCCCTTTCGGTTCGGGAATAAGTATCCTTGAAGGAACCACGAAATTCCGGGTTTATTTGACACGTCGAGGTTCGTGAGTAATATCGTTATTTCGCAACGGTGATCACAACAACAGTAGCGTGGGGGTTAAGACCGCCATCACTAGCGGTCTACGCTCAATCTGGAGACCCAAGTTCGATCCCCAGCCGCTTGCTCCTTTTTGTGTTTTTATTTTGTTTTCTTCATTACTTTTGTATTATATTTTATTTTCTTGTAAATATAATGCTGTTATTTGCTGTGTGTAGTTAGTTGCGTTAGTTTAAATTTGATTAGTTTTTAACACATTGTGCTCGCATGATTAGTTAGCTTTTGTCAAGTCACTCCGAATTAAATTAATTAAGTTACATGTAATCTGCCGTTTATTTCTGAGGGAAACCAAGAACCCCAACCATCACATTGGCGCCTAACGTGGATTTCAAAAATAAACGGTAGTCTTTTAGTGTGTCTTGTGCAAACCGTTTTGGTTATAGTTTAATTGATTGTTTCCGTACCTTTGTCCCAATTTTAAATAATGATGGACCCAAATTTACTATTAAAAGATGAATTAGAGTTTGAACTTGCATGTAGAGGTATTTACAATATCACAACTTGTGCACCGATGCGGAAAATTTTAAAGGATTTTTTTTGTCAGGAAGCAAGTGGAGTTACGGAAATTAAAACCATGGTCCCAGTTAGATGCTTTGAAAATCCCACTTTAGAAATAGAAGCTTGTGAAAATAAGTGTCGCGCTCTAACAATAGCCTTAGAAGAAATTCAAGACAACCCCGATCTTTTAAGTCTGAAACGCATTCGCACACGTTCGCAGCATTTACTTAACAGGTTAGGGTTCTTAACGCCAGAAGAAGTAAAATTTAAGGAACGCCTCTCATTGCTTAGTGATAACGTCCATCAACTCATACAATCCATCCGATCCATGCAAAACGTAGAAGAAATTGAAGGTAAGGAAGAGATTTCAGAACATAATAGGGAAATATTACAGAAATCATTAGGCGAGAACGCATTAAAATTTTTAGAAAATATCGAAGGAAATCCCACATGTTCTAACAAGGATATAGAAGAGGCATCATTTTCAGGCTCTAATATTAGACCCCCTATAACTTCTAAGCCGTCGCAAGTAATTGAAAACCCCAAGCCAGTCATCCGCTCCAGTAATCAAGATTTATTCACGGGTAGTAACAATGACGACCAAAACATGTCAGTCTGTTTGGCAGATTTAGGGTTTGAGAACAAAGAACCCACATTCCACAGACAAGCGAAATTAGCTCGATCTTCAACCTTAAATGTGGAAGAAGGAAAAAGGAAATTAGTGCCTTTGAGAGATTGGGGTATTAAATTTTCTGGTAAGGGCAATATGAGCATTAACGCGTTTCTGGAACGGATTGAAGAAATTAAGGATGCGCGTAATGCTGTAGATAACTATTTGTTTCGCTACGCTATAGACCTGTTTGAGGACGAAGCTCTTATTTGGTATCGAGCTAATAAGGACAATGTTTGTAATTGGAGAGAACTGAGGGACTTACTATTGCTGTCATTCCAAAAACCATTTTATCAAGAAGAGTTGATGGATGAAATTAGGAATCGCACGCAAGGCAAACATGAAAGTGTACAGATATATATTGCTGTGATGCAAAATATGTTTAACCGATTACCTACAAAACTTCAGGAGCATCATAAATTAACCATCTTGCTTAAAAACTTACAACCGTATTTTCAACAAGCTATTTGTCGTGAACGTTTTAGCTCTGTTGCCGAATTAACAAGGGTACTAAGAGTCTTAGAACACACAAAGATAAACTGCCAAAACTTTAGGGAGCCCTCTCCAAACCAAAATGCGTTAGAACCCGATCTGGCATATCAAAATGGTCAAAGTCATTACATGCACGCAATGAACAGCAGCGTTCCCACACAGGATCTTATTTCATCAAAATGTTGGAATTGTAGGGCTACAGGCCATCGCTTTAGAGACTGTCATTTGCCACAACAAAGGATATTTTGTTTTAGGTGTGGCAAGTTTGGAGCAACAACCAATAAATGCCAATGCTCTAATCTAACAAATATTACGGGAAACGGAAAGTCGGAAGACGTTGTTCCAAAACGTCTTCCGTAGATGTAACTGGCAAAGAATTAGGAATAGAGGGAGATAGTCATAAGGATTGGAGGAGCTGGCTTGAATTTATATCGGCATATTTCAATACAGGAGAAATTGGTTACTTGAATATTTGTCATTCAGACAAACGATATTACGGCAAATTTATAATAATGGGAAAAGAGTTCATAGGGTTACTGGATTCCGGTGCCACTATATCAGCAATTTCTCAAGATTTCTATTTAGCACTAAAACCTTTAGGTTTTGAGGCACATGAGGTAACACAAGAAAGGGTGTCGACAGCAGATGGTACGTTTTATGATATTAATTACGTTGTTCATTTACCAATACAATTTAATCAGAATTACAAGGTCGTACCTTTCTTTATCATGGAGAAATTAAATCATAACCTAATTTTGGGTATGGATTTTTTTAATACGTTTGGCTTATCAATAACACTGGAAAACGGTAATTTACCTAATACAGTGGCACAGTCGAACGCAGAATTACTTGAGTTAGAGACACCTAATCCAGTCACTTCAAGGGAACAACTATCGAAATCTCAGCAAGCAGAACTTCAAAATTTGATATAGAGAATGAAAGAGGAAATCGGCACGGGTCTTGGAAGAACAAGTCTAATTGAGCATCGAATTGACACTGGAGACCACCTACCAGTCAGCCAACGTCAATATCCGTTCGCACCACCGATTATTTATTTATTTATTTATTTATTTTATAAGAAACAAAACGTCTTAAACTTAAGATGATAAACTTAAATATTAAACAAAAGGACTACATGTTTCATAAATGGTACAACAAAAGGATATTTTAGTGATTTGACCGCTAGGCTTCAGGAGTTTACAAAAATAAATGCATACTCAACACACTGACATGAAAAGAAAAATGACTGAAATTTAGAAAAAACAATGATGTTTAGAATAACAAATAACTTAGATACATGAAGGTGTTGACTAAGGTAATTATTATTATTATTTATAATAGCAGGTCCTTACAGATAATAAACAGTGAAGACAAAATTCTAACAAAAACACACCTATAGAAGGAATTCAAACACGTTCTTATTTTTATTTATATTAAGAGCTAACATTGGTTCGTAGCACTACTAAAACCTGTTTTTGGAAACAAAGAGATGACATTTCTATGGTAGGTATGCATTAGAAAAGAATTTCACGGAGCAGATTTTTAAATTGATACAAACTGGATGAAAACATGTCTGTGGATTCTAGTTTATCATTATAAAGTTTAGAAACTCGTCTTAAATACGTGTTGCTAGCGTAGTTGGTTCGACATAAAGAATTAAACAATAGGTAACGAGAACGTGAAGAGGGTCTGCGCAAATAGAAAAATACTTTTTCTAGTAAAGTAGGTGAGTCAATTTTCCCGTTGATAATTTTAAACAAAAACAAAGCATCCAAATATTGACGGCGCTTAGCAAGAGAAGGTATTTGATGACGGGTAGCTGATTCAGCATAATCCTCAAAGTAATTACCAGTTCGATAGTCTAAGGATTTTAAAAACTTATTTTGTATTTTTTCTATACGATCGATGTGGACAACGTATTGAGGACTCCACACAATACAACAGTGTTCTAAGAGACTGCGGACAAATGCAAAATAGAGTATTTTATAGGTATCTGACCGTTTAAAGGGCTTACCCAGACGCAAAATCAATCCCAATTTTTTATATGCCTTATTTATTATTTTATCAATATGAAGATTAAAATGAAGTTTACTATCTAAAGTTACACCTAGGTCTCTAATCTCACTTACCCGCTGCAAAATATTACCCGATAAATTATAATTAAAGTTAAGTGGATTAAGCTTTCTACTAAAAGAAATGGTGTAGCATTTATTAAAATTTAGAATAAGTTGATTTTGATTACAATAGTCAACAAAATTACTAAGATCATTTTGAAGGTTTTCACTATCTTTAATACAGCGAATTACACTGTAAATTTTAGTGTCATCTGCGTACAGCAGATGGTTATTAGCACTGAAAACTTTGTCTGAAATATCATTAACATAGATAGTGAAAAGGCAAGGGCCCAAAATGTGAACCTTGTGGAACACCAGAAGGCACGCGTAAAAATGTTGATGTATACCCCTTAAGAGCAACAGCCTGGCTGCGGTTACTGATATAGGATTTAATCCACCTAAGAAGATCGCCGTGTATACCGAACTCATACAATTTACAAATTAATAGTTTATGAGAAATTTTATCAAATGCTTTAGAGAAATCGGTATACACGGCATCCACCTGATATCCATCATCCATACCATTCAAAATGAAATCAGTAAAGGTAACAAGGTTTGTGTCAACACTCCTACCTTTGATAAAACCATGTTGTTTACCTGATATATGTTGCTTGACCATTTGATTTAACTCAAGCGTAACAATTTTTTCGAAAACTTTACCAATCAAAGATAGCTTTGAAATAGGTCTATAATTAGGAACTTCATTTGCGTCGCCACCCTTAAAGATTGGTGTTATATATGCTTGTTTCCAGACATCTGGAAAACATCCCTCTTTTAGAGACTTGTTAAAAATTAAAGCAAGGGGTTTAGCCATTTCTTTTGCGCATTTAGAAATAATGAGTGGATGAATGCCATCAGGACCAGCACTTTTTGTTGTATCAAGTTTTTGAAGATGTTTAAGAACTATTGTTTCATTCATGTTAATGGAAGTAACATCAACAGATGAAGATGATGCACAGCCAGGAATATTCGGTAACGTACCGTCGCTTGTAATAAAAACTGAACCAAAATATTCATTAAATAATTCACAAATGGATTCTCCATTATTACTAATTTTACCGTTATATGACATAATATCCGGGATCCCATTAGATGATGATTTTGACTTAATGAAATTCCAAAAATATTTTGGTGATTTACTTATATTATTTTCGGCATAACTAATATACAAGTCATAGCATTCTTTTTCCATTTTACTTTGTCGAGCTCTTAAACATTTGAATTCTAAATAGTCAAGAGGATTGCTATAAGATTTCCACCTTTTATGAATTTTTCTTTTTTCTTTAGTTAACTTAATGAGTGCAATGGAAAACCAGGGTGGATAGCGATGGCATGAATAAATTTTACGCCTAGGCACATGCTCTTTAATAAGATCATTTAAAATTGAATAAAAAACAGAGACAGATTCATCAGTGGACAGATTTTCTAATGAACTCCAATCAAATGAACTCAAACCGGCAGAAATACCGGCGAAATTTGCTTTATTGAAAATATAATTGTTAGTACATTTCGGCTTTAGAAGTTTCTGCAAAGATTGTCCGAGATGAAGGTCTATATCAAGAGATACGTGGTTCAAGTCTTCACCGGTAAGGGGCAACTCGCATGGTGAGACTGTGCAATTACTGTTTGAAAATATTAAATCAAGGATCCGAGCATTTATATTTAAACACCAGTTATATTGTTTAAAATCCGAAAATGACATAAAGTTAGAAATTACAGTTGCAATTTTATCATTATTGGTTGACAAAGATAAGTGTTTTGAACCGTCACATTGTGTATTCCATGACGCATAGGTTGAATTATAATCGCCTGCCAGGAAAAATAAATCGTCGGGATGACTCGATATATTTTTGCAAGCGTTATCAAAAAATCGTGACAAACATTCGAGGTGCATTGTTTCATTTTTACTTGTTTTGTGGGGTAAATACACACAAGCAATATGCAAATTTTTACGTCGATTCAATGAGTCGGTACGGTGACATATTGGGATACTCACCCATAACTCCTCGAGAGGTGGGTGTGCACACCAATTTACCCGACGGATGCAGCCCAACTCTCGGCGTACAGCCACGAGCACGCCGCCACCTCGGCGGTCAGACTCCTCTACCTCTGTACGGTCACAGCGGTAAACATCGTAACGATCATCAAAATATTCCCTACTACTAAACTCGTTATTCAACCAAGATTCTGTTAAAATAACTACGTCATATTCGTTTTTTACCACGTTAGAAAGAAAAACATCTGATTTAGTGCGCAACCCTCTTACGTTCTGATAGTAAATATTAAGTTTACTCTGTGGAGCCATCATCGCTAACTAAAATCAAAAACGTACATAAAAAAAATTAGTGATGAAATTTGAAAAGTCGACCAATGCACGCTCACAACACATAAAATATGAAAAATACCGTAGAATTTATAGCAATCTGTTTCATCCTCAATACACGATAAATATGAGCAATTCATTAATAGAATAACACAAAATTTATAATTTATAAGACGATTTAATATACCTATAGGTATATAAAAGAAGCATAACTTTATATTAAAACGGTTTCTAGCACGAGTACATCCCTTTATGTTTAAGTGAGCGCAATAAATTAAATGCAGTAATTTACAATAAGATTGCATACACATACCTGCATAGATATACATGTTCACACTGGTACAAAAATACTGCAACTTATAACGTGAAGAATAAATGAAATTTATGTTCAAGGTTCTTATAGTGTTACCATAATAATGCACAACATACACAAAACAAATAGATAAGAAAAGTCATTTTATTTTATCGAAATCTGAAGCGTTGGCAATTTTAAAGGATTTTGAATTTGGATTCTTTCTAAGGAAAATCTTACAGTCACGAACCCATAAAAACTCCAGGTTCCTTTCAGCTTTAACTTCCCTGGCACGTTTAAGTAATATCTTATTTGTACGCGTTAAGTGATCATTTACAAAGATGTCCACGGGAGGTCCAGCAATCTCTAAGTCCGAGGTTCGTAGACCGCGACGCGCGCGCACTGCAGCGAGGACCTCATCCTTCCTTCTCTTCTGCAGAAAACGCATGATGATGGCGGGAGGACGGGAGTGCGATGCTGCATCGCCGGCTACATTCCCCGAATCAAAACGCCTGACACGATGTATGGTGTCAATTTCGGAAAGTGAAATATCTACGCCTACCTTGCGACACAATGTTAGGGCAAGGTTATTTAAATTTTCGCCTTTCTGTATGGGAATTCCCGATATTTCCACGTTGTTTAAGCGCAGGAATTGGTCACGTATGTCGTTTTCTTGAAGGAGTTGGCTAATTTTTTCATTCGCTTCCACTAACTTAGTTTCAGTAATGTTTATACGATTTTCCATGGTGTCAATCCTTTCGGTCAACTTGGAGAGCTTATCGTTGACTTTATCAATTTTTCTAGATGTTACATCAAAATCAGCACGAAACCTCTTTAGTTCATCCATGATGCACTCAAATTTTCCTTTTTCTCGACAGTTTAAGCAGCACCAATCCAGTTTCTCATCCGAACGCATAGCTTTGAAAGCAGCTTCACTCACACCACCACATTTAGAGTGGTAATCATTTCCGCATAATTTACACGCCAATGGATCTGCCACGGCCCTATTGCACTTATCACATGAGGACATTGTTTTATTAATTTATCGCAGATACAAGCTCCGTAGAAAGGTCTAGCTGTCCCCGTGTTATGTTATGTCTATTCCAACAACAGGGAGCCTCTCAGATGCCGAGTGTAGATAGGTATTGACGCTCACAGTCGAAACTCGCTGATCTTTGATAGGCGACTCGAACCGGTATCCGTCGTCATACAAGCGCTCCGCAAGCGATTCTCACCCGACGTCCGCACACCTAAGAGTAGAAGTTGCTTGACATAGAACAACCGGCTAATGAGTGACGTGTAGAATTCGATATGAGTAATTGCTTAGATAATTTAGATAATATGTATCAATCACTGATTTAACACCACTGCACATATGTAAATATGATTGAATAACTGTACACTTCCACTGTATCGTAATTTTTTTCGAAAGACAGCCGTAATACGCCAGTAATTTTATTAAATGACAGAGAGTAAACAAATACGTGTTCTAGCTTTGAAGCCGAGGGCAAAGAACGATTATGAAAGAACTAGAACATGAAATTCAGCATATGTTAGAAAATGACATAATTGAGCCATCTTTCAGTTCTTGGAGATCACCAGTATTATTGGTTAAAAAAAACTACAGGGGAGAATAGATTATGCTTAGACAGCCGTAGGTTGAATAAGCTTACTAAAAAGGACTCTTATCCCTTACCACGAGTAGCAACTATTCTAGATAGTCTAAATAATGCTCAGTTTCTGTCCACAATAGATTTAAAATCAGCATTCTGGCAGACACCCTTAGAGAAATCAAGTAAAGAAAAAACAGCCTTCGGCCTAGCAGGAAAAGGCTTGTACCAATTTAAGGTCATGCCCTTTGTCCTCAATAATGCTTAACAGACACAGCAAAGGCTGATGGATCAACTATTCTCACCTCAATATGAAGGTAGAATATTTACATACCTTGATGATATAGTTATTGTAAGTAGCTGCTTTAATGAACATTTGCGGTCACTCAACTGGGTTCTAGAAAAACTAAAGTTAGCAGGACTTACAATAAATATGGAGAAATGTCATTTTGCAAGGTCCTCTCTTAAATACTTGGGTTACATTGTAGACAAGGATGGGCTAAGAACAGACCCTGAAAAAGTGAGTGCAATTCTAAATTACCCTAGACCAACCACTTACACTGAATTGAAACGCTTCATAGGGCTAGCAAGCTGGTACAGAAGGTTTGTGGAGAACTTTGCCATTGTTGCAGCACCTCTGCATGATTTGACGAAAGGAGGAAAAAAGGGCACGAGAGTTTTGTGGAATGCAGAAGCGGAAAAGGCGTTTCTGGAACTAAAAACCGCTTTAACTTCAACTCCTATCCTTTGTGTACCAGATTTTGGCAGGGAATTTTCTGTTCAATGTGACGCGTCGAACAGAGGTGTGGGAGCAGTACTTATTCAGGAAATTGACGGTTCAGAGAGGCCAATTGCCTTTACAAGTCGTAAACTGTCGGAAAGCAAATACTCAACGTCAGAAAGAGAACTGCTGAGTGTTCTGCACGCAGTCCAGCAATTTCGCCCGTATGTTGAGGGTAGTCATTTTAATGTTATATCTGATCACAGTGCTCTCAGTTACTTGGCAAAAGAGAGAGACCCTCATGGACGACTGGCAAGATGGGCTATGAAGCTCCAACAATTCGACTTTGAAATTATTCACAGACATGGGAAGGACAATGTGGTACCCGACGCCTTATCCAGAGCCTTTGAGGAGATAAATGTTTTACAAGTCAAGCCGGATGACAAAGACGAATGGTACATAACTCAAGAATGTAAAGTCAAAGAAGGTACTGCTTCGAAGGATTGGGAAATAAGTCAAGGACAGTTATGGAAATATTTACAGCTGAAACAATTTCCGGATGAGACCTATAGCTGGAAGCTAGTGATTCCTGATAAATTAAGAGAAGATGCCTTGAAAGAGTCATGATCATTCAACCTCTGGTCATTTTGGTATTAAAAAGACCATCAACCGAACTCGGCAACATTATTTTTGGCCAACACTAATAAAAGATGTTAAAGAGTATGTGAAAAAATGCAACACTTGTGCAAAACACAAAGTTTCTCAGCTCCCTCCATCTGGAAAAATGGGCCATCAAAGAGAGGTAACACAGCCTTTTCAAATAATATCGATGGACTTAATGGGACCATTTCCTCGATCTAGACACGGAAACACGATGCTCTTTGTAGTTTCAGATTGGTTTAGCAAGTTTTGCCTTTTATTTCCTTTGCGCAATGGAAAAACTTCTAACATTGCAAAAATATTAGAAGAACAAGTTTTTTTACTATACGGAGCACCAAACGCAATTATTTGCGATATAATGGAAAGCAGTTTGTGTCCAACCACTTTAAGGAGTTGGCAGAAAGCTATGGCGTGGACATTTGGTATACTCCTTATTATCATCCACAAGCAAATCCCACAGAACGGGTATATAGAGTGATTGGTACAGCCATAGCGTCGTATGTAGAGGCCAATCATAAAGAGTGGGACAAGTTTTTGCCACACATAGGTCATGCTATTAGAACGGCGGTCCACGAAGTAACAGGAAAGACACCATCGTATTTATTTTTTGGACGCGAGACATCTGTCCACGGCCCAAAACCTTGTAACTTCAAGATCAACGATACTTTACAGTTTAATAGGGACAAATACGAAGAAGACTTAAAATTTCGAACTCAGGTCTTTAAAGATATTAGCAATCGTCTCAAACAAGCCTACGAACATAACAAAACACAATACGACGGAAGACGGCGCGTCAGCAACTATCACGTGGGAGATAACGTTTGGAAGCGGACCAAATACTTGTCAAACGCAAATAACAATTTCATGTCGAAACTTGCACCTAAATTCGAAAAGGCTGTCATTACTGAAAAGATTTCAACTGATGTATACAAACTTAAAAGCCTGCGTGGTAAAGATTTGGGTACATGGCACTCGTCTGACCTCAAACGTGTGGTATGAATCCGGGTAGGATTCTTCTGGGGAAGAGGGATGATGTCATGCTCGTTGTCACTAAGCATCGAGAGAGGGCGTGACGAGTATCGTAAATAGAACTATAACGTGCGGGTAAGACATACTATTTGATTTTATTTTTGGAGTCATTAGCGTCTGACAGGACAAGCCGTTAAGCAACGCACAAGGAGGTTTCAGTTATATTTCGGAAACATAATCGAAGAAATTACTGTGCACCTTCTCAGATAGTCAACTTATCGTAATATGTGCTATGTGTGGAATTTAAACGTTGAAAACCAAGACACGGGGTGAGTCCTTTCTGTTGTTGTTGGATCGGGCGTTACTCCCATTTTCTGTTTTGCGAAGTGTTAAATTTTAACGACTGTATATTGTTACAGCTTTTGGTAACGCCCTTTCGGTTCGGGAATAAGTATCCTTGAAGGAACCACGAAATTCCGGGTTTATTTGACACGTCGAGGTTCGTGAGTAATATCGTTATTTCGCAACAGTAATCACAACAACAGTAGCGTGGGGGTTAAGACTGCCATCACTAGCGGTCTACGCTCAATCTGGAGACCTAAGTTCGATCCTCAGCCGCTTGCTTCTTTTTGTGTTTTTATTTTGTTTTCTTCATTACTTTTGTATTATATTTTATTTTCTTGTAAATATAATGCTGTTATTTGCTGTGTGTAGTTAGTTGCGTTAGTTTAAATTTGATTAGTTTTTAACACATTGTGCTCGCATGATTAGTTAGTTTTTGTCAAGTCACTCCGAATTAAATTAATTAAGTTACATGTAATCTGCCGTTTATTTCTGAGGGAAACCTACCACCAAGAACCCCAACCATCACAGTACTGAAAAGGAAGTTTGATTATGTAGACACACATATTAGTGAATATGAAGATAGCGAAATTGTACTCAAAAAGTCTGATCTTAGTTTAGATAAAAAAAGGATATCTGGAACCATAACCACAAGATGTAAAGTCTCACGTACAAAATGTACAAATGAAGAAATAAAGGCAGTTATAGAGCATTCTAAGGAAAATATAGATAGAAAGATCAATCCCGGCAAAGCTAAATGTGAAGCAATTAGAAAAAAGTACCCATCTTACAAAAGAGAACTTGGATGCAATTGAACACTTATGTGAACAATTTGTATAAAAAAAAAACTAAAATAGCTTCGGTAGCTTTAAAAAGGGGTTAATCTTTTGGGATCTTGATTTTCAACCGACTTTAAACAGAAGGTTTACTCGATTCGACAATATTTATTTGTGTGTATGTTACGCGAATCTAATACGGTTTACACTAAAGATGGTCCAATATTTTGGTAACGATCGAATGATGGACTTTACGGAAATCAAGAAAAATAACAGATTACGGAATATGAAATTAAGGCGATTGAAGTCTGTTGTACCCCTTTTTTTGAATGAAATGAAAAAATAAAAAAGATTTTTACTCAACAGAACACAACACAAAACACTAAAGACTATTTGAGATAAGACAGTTTTGTCTCTTGCCAGAAACAAAAGGGGCTTCGGCCACTACCTCTTCATCCATAAGGATACTTAGAACACTGAACAAAAATTATACTAAAACTAGCTTTTGCCCGCGGCTCCGCCCGCGTCAAAGAGATTTTCGTGGAAATAAGGAAAACAAAATAATTTGATTTTTGAACGACTTATGCAACGGACAACATGTTTAAGCAAAGCGCTATTAAAGACCAATCAAATAAGCCTAAACTCGAAGGGTCTGCTGTTGTCCGTTGAGGAGATCCTGTACCCATCTTCCAGTCCCACCATCAGACCCTGGTCACCATGTTAAACCAAAGTGCTTTAATCAAATAAGCCCAAACTCGAAGGGTCTGCTGTTGTCCGCTGAGGAGATCCCGTACCCATCTTCCTCATCAGACCCTGGTCAGCATGTTTAACCAAAGTGATAATAAAGACCAATCAAATAAGCCCAAACTCGAAGGGTCTGCTGTTGTCCGTTGAGGAGATCCTGTACCCATCTTCGAGACCCATCATTAGACCCTGGCCACCATGTTTTACCAAAGTGCTAATAATTACCAATCAAATAAGCCCAAACTCGAAGGGTCTGCTGTTGTCCGTTGAGGAGATCCTGTACCCATCTTCCAGTCCCATCATCAGACCCTGGTCACCATGTTTTACCAAAGTGCCAAGAAGTGTGTCAGGATCGTTGTAGATGGAAATCTGTGGTCAGATTAAACTCATACAGTTTTCTCGTATGGGAAAAAATCAATACATAAATCTGGCTGTAACATTTTTGGAATCGTTTAACTTTTCGAAGCTTAATATTAGCAAGAGGTGTGTCAGGATCGTTGTATTAAAATTAAATATAGCTTATGTTACTCAAAAATAGTGAAGCTTTTTACAAAAGAAAGAATTTTTAGAATCGGTTCCGTAGTTCCAAAGATTACCTCAAACGTACAAAAGCAAGAGGTGTGTCAGGATCGATTAAAATTAAATATGGCCTATGTTACTCATCAATAGTACTTGTAGCCTTTTACAAAAGAAAACATTTTTGGAATCGTTTAACTTTTCCAAGCTTAATATTAGCAAGAGGTGTGTCAGGATCGTTGTATTAAAATTAAATATAAATTATGTTACTCAAAAATAGTGAAGCTTTTTACAAAAGAAAGAATTTTTAGAATCGGTTCCGTAGTTCCAAAGATTACCTCAAACGTACAAAAGCAAGAGGTGTGTCAGGATCGATTAAAATTAAATATGGCCTATGTTACTCATCAATAGTACTTGTAGCCTTTTACAAAAGAAAACATTTTTGGAATCGTTTAACTTTTCCAAGCTTAATATTAGCAAGAGGTGTGTCAGGATCGTTGTATTAAAATTAAATATAGCTTATGTTACTCAAAAATAGTGAAGCTTTTTACAAAAGAAAGAATTTTTAGAATCGGTTCCGTAGTTCCAAAGATTACCTCAAACGTACAAAAGCAAGAGGTGTGTCAGGATCGATTAAAATTAAATATGGCCTATGTTACTCATCAATAGTACTTGTAGCCTTTTACAAAAGAAAACATTTTTGGAATCGTTTAACTTTTCCAAGCTTAATATTAGCAAGAGGTGTGTCAGGATCGTTGTATTAAAATTAAATATGGCCTATGTTACTCAAAAATTGTGTAGCTTTTTACAAAAGAAAGAATTTTTAGAATCGGTTCAGTAGTTCTAAAGATTACCTCAAACATACAAAAGCAAGAGGTGTGTCAGGATCGATTAAAATTAAATATGGCCTATGTTACTCATCAATAGTACTTGTAGCCTTTTACAAAAGAAAACATTTTTGGAATCGTTTAACTTTTCCAAGCTTAATATTAGCAAGAGGTGTGTTAGGATCGTTGTATTACAATTAAATGTAGCTTATGTTACTCAAAAATAGTGAAGCTTTTTACAAAAGAAAGAATTTTTAGAGTTGGATTTGTAGTTCCAAAGATTACCTCAAACATACAAAAGCAAGAGGTGTGTCAGGATCGTTGTATTAAAATTAAATATGGTCTATGTTACTCATCAATACAATCATCGTTAAAAAGACAACATTTTTGGAATCGGGTAACTTTTCCAAGCTTAATATTAGCAAGAGGTGGGTCAGGATCGTTGTATTAAAATTAAATATAGCCTATGTTACTCAAAAACAGTGAAGCTTTTTACAAAAGAAAGAATTTTTTGAATCGGTTCAGTAGTTCCAAAGATTACCTCAAACATACAAAAGCAAGAGGTGTGTCAGGATCGTTGTATTAAAATTAAATATAGCCTATGTTACTCATCAATAGTGTAGCCTTTTACAAAAGAAAACATTTTTGGAATCGGGTAACTTTTCCAAGCTTAATATTAGCAAGAGGTGTGTCCGGATCGTTGTATTAAAATTATATATGGCCTATGTTACTCATCAGTAGTGTAGCTTTTTACAAAAGAAAGAATTTTTAGAATCGGTTCAGTAGTTCCAAAGATTACCTCAAACATACAAACAAACAAATCTTTCCTCTTTATATAATAGAGTGTAGATACAGATTGTTGCAGAGTTATAAGAAATACAGTTAATTTTATGTATGAGTTGCATTTTAGCATGGCAAGAACAATTTTGATGGTGCCGTTGGAGAAGGAAAGGCTGACCCATAGATAGCGGCTAAAAAAGAGAATGTTGCAAAAAGATAGCCGTCCACTGTTGTTGCCGCAAAAACAAAGGATTATATTGTATAGGATTGTGGTGCTTGTCTTGCAGGCATAGACGTGACTGGTTGATCAGAAATACAGTTATAAGAAATATAGTTAGAAGAAATACAGATTATTTTATGTATGAGTTACATTTTAGTATGGCAAGAACAATTTTGATGGCGCTGGTGAAGGAGTAAAGACTGACCCATAGATAGTGGCTAGAAAGGAGAATGTTGCAAAAAAAAGCCGTCCACTGTTGTTGTGGTGCTTGTCTTGCAGGCAAAGACATGACTGGTAGATCAGAAGCGGTGTTTTCATTAATCAGTGAGAGTTGGGTTCGCGCACTGGGCAAAGGAGACAGTAGTGAGGCCTGGGGGCTTGCCACCAGAGGCGCAGCAGCCTGCATGTTGTGCTTCAAACAACTGGACTCTACAAACAAAATAAAGATAAAAATATTCAATAAAAAATTGGATAAGTAGCAATAACACAGAAAGAATGTATTTTTTTATAATCTTTATTAGAAAAAGGTTTTGTCGCACAGTGACAATGTGACCCTTATAAGGCTACACATTTAAGACTAAAGGAACTCAGTAATGTAACAAAAAATAAACTCAACTTTCATTCCCAACTAAAGACTAGATATATTAAAACTTATTAACCTGCAAATCTAGGATGTTCGCTGGAATCTTTCAGAGAATAACTTGCAGGTTCCTGAAAAGTTATATACATCAAATTTAATATTTGCTTATGAATTTTATAATTTTATTTTATTATTTCCAACTTTCCAACTATATGTGGAATAAAAGTACAAGAATTTGTGTAGAATTTATTTCCAACTTAATTAAAAAATAAAAGCATTTGACATACTTAAACTTAAATATGTATTTACATGTCAATAACAAGAAAAGATTTTCTGTAAACGGTTTCAAAAATTAAAAATTATTAGCTTTAATACCCAGCAAACATAATGCTAAATTCAGCACACCGTCAGCTAGGTGGGCCGATGACATTTAGACGCTAGCTGGTAGAATATGGATGATATTGGCCCAGGATAGGTATTGGTGGTGTAAAAAAAAGGAGGCATACCTTGCAAAGGGCAGAAATGTGCTATTGAAGAAACATAACACTTACTGGAAATGGAATGCACACCGATATCTCTCCAAATATGCTGTCTCTCCCCAGAATATTCATAATGCTCCACTCTTTAAAAGTTTCTGTGTATACACATATACAACTCTTCATTCTCTAGGTGATTTTGTAGTGCCATTGCCTAAACGATTAAGCCTTTCAGCTAGTTGGTCCCACCGATTGTTAACATTTTGTTTAATTCTCTCTCTAACAATATTCTCTGAGCAGGCATTCTGTAAGCAAAATGATATAATATTTTGTTATTAAGAGAAATTAAATAGGTAATGGTGTTGATTCAGTGCAGCACGACTTGTTTGACAGAACTAACCTTATTTTAAGCGCCCTGTCCTTTTTCGATGCAGAAAGACAAAGACAGAATGCTTAAATTAAGTTTAGCCCTGTAAAATAAGTCGTGTTACACCGAATCGACACCAGTTTCATATACAACCGCCAAAATATTAAGGTGACTACAAGCGTAGGACAAGTGACCTAGGTAACTAATCAATTAATCATAAACATTTTTACATACCTCATGAATTTCAGTCCTAGTTTAAAAACATTTCCTTGTTCAGTTTTTACTTCTTGCAAAACAAACTTTCTTTTCTTGCGAAGAAAACAAACAGCTAGGGATGTCAAGAAAATCGATTTTGGATCGAATTTTTCGAAGCGATTCGATCTTAAAATCGATCCATACAACCGCAGAATCGTGGACACGATTTTTTGCGGTTTCTCGGAATATTTTGCGAACAAAAAACATACAAATAAAAAGAGTACCCACATTTAATTACGTTTCCAGCAAGTGTTTGAATTCAAAATTATTATTTATGAAGAACCTTACATTTGAAGATAGGAAGTTGGGGTAGGTAATTGAGACTTAGAAATTGTACGAGCTAACGCCCACTTGTACATTTTAGTGAATTAGGTTTTACCTAGGTAATTAATTACATTTTGGCTGCTTGCACTTTGTATTTAGCAATTATTTAGTGAAAACAATACCAATAAAGCAGTGTTCGATCATCACTTGTTGGGTTTGGTTCTTAGCTCTCTTCGGAGTCACCATCCCTTAACAGATACCCCTAGCTTTAGCACCCCAGCTTTACTAGTGTATGAAACTCATCATACAGAAATATTGTTACATGTTATTAACAAAATAATAATGTTCTGTATGTGCATTTTAAGTAATTTTGGCAATAAAACTTAAAAAAATATTTCTTTAATGTTTTATTTATGAGAAAACAGCTACATAACTTCACTTACAATAAACTCAGGAAAAAACGCTTATGAGTTTTACTTAGATTACCAACATAAAAAATTTAATTATCGCTAATTGTGTGAATTTCTGTTCCGATTTTTGAATCGATTTTTGTGAATTTGAATTCGTGAATTCACCACGATTCGAAATCGATCTATTTTGGAAAGAATAGACATCCCTGCAGACATCAACTTTTTGAAATTTTGTTTTAGCGTTTCGTTTCGTGCTTTTATTTATAACTTTCTTTGGTCACTTAAACGAAACAGTACACTTTAGTACAGTATACTTGAGTATACTCGATACTTGAATAAACTCGATACTTTTGTTTCGGTACCACATCCCTAAGTCTAGGGTTTTTTATTGGAAGTTACTACGGTACCGCTAGCGGTCCTTTGATTTTTAAAATATTGAACCGTAAGCTGTGAATGAATAAAACATGGAAGCATTACTACTAATACCGTTCCATTATAGCGCAACGAAAACTCGACCGTGGTGGGTGTGGCTCATAAACTCGGCCGCTCGTTAGTAGCAACCTTGACTTATTAACTATAACATTAATTTTTATGCAACAAAAGTTTAATGTTTTATAACTTTACGTGTATCTTTTCCAGCGTTGATAAACAACGGTGGCTAGTAAGGGACTGCTTCCATGTTTTATTCGTTTACCGACCATGTCATTTTAGTTGGTGGAATATCTTCCTTAGCTTGAACTAATAAAGTTAAATTGGCAATGTACAGTTCGGAAAGGGAAGCGGTCCTTGAATTTTATAAATTGAACCGTAAGTCATCGAAAAGGCTCGGTACTTTTTTTTCTGCTTATCGTGAATTATTTTAAAACTACGCGTGTCGCCTCACTCCGCTCCGCTTTGCTCGACTCCCTAATATGTGCTTACATGTCAACCTAACCGCTACTCCTCGCTTTGCTCGTCGTCGCGACCGAACCAATTTAAAACCATAGACCAAACATTAATAATAAACGCATAGAGTTGACTCGAAGCAATTTTAGCTCAGTGAGTTACTGGCTCTTTTAGATATAAATATTGCTTGTTTCCAAACAAAATATATACGAGATATTAGTTTAGGTATTAACAAATATGTTTCAAGCATATGCCAGCCAAAACAACCTATTTTTATAAGTTTCTTCGTATCATGTAGCTTAAATGTCGTTTGGTTTTTATATGGAAACTTGCCAACGCTATTTAATCCTTAGGTTTAGTCTGTATGTCTGTGATTAAAACTAAGGAAGCTGCTAGCGGTTTCGTAGTCACTTTAATTTATTATTTGGTTGGTTGGTCATTCATTTCGTTCAGCGATTCAAAGCGATTGTGACTTTAAAACTTAGACGATTCCAATTTATAGTCGTAATCACGGTTGTAGTCACGATACCCTTGAAGGTATGGCGATTGCAATTGAAGTTAGACAATAAGGCCCCTGGTCCTGTAAGTAAGTAATCGTTCAAACACAAATTATTCGTTTTGGCAGCGGCATCAAAAATAAGGCAGAGATTTTTCTTATTGTGGTTATCGACCCCAAAATGAGGTAAATACTATGTTTTCGGTGCAGGTTCAGGTTCGATCAGTTCCCTAGCAAAATCATTTTCAAATAAATGATTGACGCGTTCCACATACCTTGGACCATATTCCGTATTGGCTGCTATTTTTCGTTCAATACCTTTTAGTCTTGAAAACGCATTAGGATAACTGTCAAGCATTTTACAGTTGTCGTCCTTCCATGGTAATCCCACTTGCCACCTTCCATCAATAAGCTTCGCTGTCCGCTGTAGAATGGAGCGCGCGCGCTCATCATCCTTGTTCAAGCGAGGCTTACCTTGTACCCCGAGGCTGTCGACGGTGAAGGAGCGCCGCACCTCATCGTGCAGAGCCTGCAGCTCGCGTCCGTGTCCGTCACCAGCAGCGTGGTGTGCGTAGGGCTCGGTGGAGACCGAGGCGCGGGACGTGAGACGCGCGTGCTGCCGTGCGCGCACCAACCCAGGGGTGTAAGTGTAGCTGACGGCTCGTTAAGTTTACCCAAACTTACTTCTAAAGGTACTAACAAATGATAGTTATCTTGTCCTATTAACACCTCAGGTTTACATTCACAATTACACACTAATTTATCTTTGAGTTTCATTAGGTTAGCAAAATCAGAACAATTAATGAAAGATGCATCCTGCTTGGGTAAGTTTAATTTATCGATACTACGAACATTTATACTATGTAATGTATTATCTTTCCCAGAGATTTTTACGGCAATAGAGACATTTATCGTTGTATTAAAATTAAATATAGCCTATGTTACTCAAAAACAGTGAAGCTTTTTACAAAAGAAAGAATTTTTTGAATCGGTTCAGTAGTTCCAAAGATTACCTCAAACATACAAAAGCAAGAGGTGTGTCAGGATCGTTGTATTAAAATTAAATATGGCCTATGTTACTCATCAATAGTGTAGCCTTTTACAAAAGAAAACATTTTTGGAATCGGGTAACTTTTCTAAGCTTAATATTAGCAAGAGGTGTGTCCGGATCGTTGTATTAAAATTATATATGGCCTATGTTACTCATCAATAGTGTAGCTTTTTACAAAAGAAAGAATTTTTGGAATCGGTTCAGTAGTTCCAAAGATTACCTCAAACATACAAACAAACAAACAAACAAATCTTTCCTCTTTATATAATAGAGTGTAGATACAGATTGTTGCAGAGTTATAAGAAATACAGTTAATTTTATGTATGAGTTGCATTTTAGCATGGCAAGAACAATTTTGATGGTGCCGTTGGAGAAGGAAAGGCTGACCCATAGATAGCGGCTAAAAAAGAGAATGTTGCAAAAAGATAGCCGTCCACTGTTGTTGCCGCAAAAACAAAGGATTATATTGTATAGGATTGTGGTGCTTGTCTTGCAGGCATAGACGTGACTGGTTGATCAGAAATACAGTTATAAGAAATATAGTTAGAAGAAATACAGATTATTTTATGTATGAGTTACATTTTAGTATGGCAAGAACAATTTTGATGGCGCTGGTGAAGGAGTAAAGACTGACCCATAGATAGTGGCTAGAAAGGAGAATGTTGCAAAAAAAAGCCGTCCACTGTTGTTGTGGTGCTTGTCTTGCAGGCAAAGACATGACTGGTAGATCAGAAGCGGTGTTTTCATTAATCAGTGAGAGTTGGGTTCGCGCACTGGGCAAAGGAGACAGTAGTGAGGCCTGGGGGCTTGCCACCAGAGGCGCAGCAGCTTGCATGTTGTGCTTCAAACAACTGGACTCTACAAACAAAATAAAGATAAAAATATTCAATAAAAAATTGGATAAGTAGCAATAACACAGAAAGAATGTATTTTTTTATAATCTTTATTAGAAAAAGGTTTTGTCGCACAGTGACAATGTGACCCTTATAAGGCTACACATTTAAGACTAAAGGAACTCAGTAATGTAACAAAAAATAAACTCAACTTTCATTCCCAACTAAAGACTAGATATATTAAAACTTATTAACCTGCAAATCTAGGATGTTCGCTGGAATCTTTCAGAGAATAACTTGCAGGTTCCTGAAAAGTTATATACATCAAATTTAATATTTGCTTATGAATTTTATAATTTTATTTTATTATTTCCAACTTTCCAACTATATGTGGAATAAAAGTACAAGAATTTGTGTAGAATTTATTTCCAACTTAATTAAAAAATAAAAGCATTTGACATACTTAAACTTAAATATGTATTTACATGTCAATAACAAGAAAAGATTTTCTGTAAACGGTTTCAAAAATTAAAAATTATTAGCTTTAATACCCAGCAAACATAATGCTAAATTCAGCACACCGTCAGCTAGGTGGGCCGATGACATTTAGACGCTAGCTGGTAGAATATGGATGATATTGGCCCAGGATAGGTATTGGTGGTGTAAAAAAAAGGAGGCATACCTTGCAAAGGGCAGAAATGTGCTATTGAAGAAACATAACACTTACTGGAAATGGAATGCACACCGATATCTCTCCAAATATGCTGTCTCTCCCCAGAATATTCATAATGCTCCACTCTTTAAAAGTTTCTGTGTATACACATATACAACTCTTCATTCTCTAGGTGATTTTGTAGTGCCATTGCCTAAACGATTAAGCCTTTCAGCTAGTTGGTCCCACCGATTGTTAACATTTTGTTTAATTCTCTCTCTAACAATATTCTCTGAGCAGGCATTCTGTAAGCAAAATGATATAATATTTTGTTATTAAGAGAAATTAAATAGGTAATGGTGTTGATTCAGTGCAGCACGACTTGTTTGACAGAACTAACCTTATTTTAAGCGCCCTGTCCTTTTTCGATGCAGAAAGACAAAGACAGAATGCTTAAATTAAGTTTAGCCCTGTAAAATAAGTCGTGTTACACCGAATCGACACCAGTTTCATATACAACCGCCAAAATATTAAGGTGACTACAAGCGTAGGACAAGTGACCTAGGTAACTAATCAATTAATCATAAACATTTTTACATACCTCATGAATTTCAGTCCTAGTTTAAAAACATTTCCTTGTTCAGTTTTTACTTCTTGCAAAACAAACTTTCTTTTCTTGCGAAGAAAACAAACAGCTAGGGATGTCAAGAAAATCGATTTTGGATCGAATTTTTCGAAGCGATTCGATCTTAAAATCGATCCATACAACCGCAGAATCGTGGACACGATTTTTTGCGGTTTCTCGGAATATTTTGCGAACAAAAAACATACAAATAAAAAGAGTACCCACATTTAATTACGTTTCCAGCAAGTGTTTGAATTCAAAATTATTATTTATGAAGAACCTTACATTTGAAGATAGGAAGTTGGGGTAGGTAATTGAGACTTAGAAATTGTACGAGCTAACGCCCACTTGTACATTTTAGTGAATTAGGTTTTACCTAGGTAATTAATTACATTTTGGCTGCTTGCACTTTGTATTTAGCAATTATTTAGTGAAAACAATACCAATAAAGCAGTGTTCGATCATCACTTGTTGGGTTTGGTTCTTAGCTCTCTTCGGAGTCACCATCCCTTAACAGATACCCCTAGCTTTAGCACCCCAGCTTTACTAGTGTATGAAACTCATCATACAGAAATATTGTTACATGTTATTAACAAAATAATAATGTTCTGTATGTGCATTTTAAGTAATTTTGGCAATAAAACTTAAAAAAATATTTCTTTAATGTTTTATTTATGAGAAAACAGCTACATAACTTCACTTACAATAAACTCAGGAAAAAACGCTTATGAGTTTTACTTAGATTACCAACATAAAAAATTTAATTATCGCTAATTGTGTGAATTTCTGTTCCGATTTTTGAATCGATTTTTGTGAATTTGAATTCGTGAATTCACCACGATTCGAAATCGATCTATTTTGGAAAGAATAGACATCCCTGCAGACATCAACTTTTTGAAATTTTGTTTTAGCGTTTCGTTTCGTGCTTTTATTTATAACTTTCTTTGGTCACTTAAACGAAACAGTACACTTTAGTACAGTATACTTGAGTATACTCGATACTTGAATAAACTCGATACTTTTGTTTCGGTACCACATCCCTAAGTCTAGGGTTTTTTATTGGAAGTTACTACGGTACCGCTAGCGGTCCTTTGATTTTTAAAATATTGAACCGTAAGCTGTGAATGAATAAAACATGGAAGCATTACTACTAATACCGTTCCATTATAGCGCAACGAAAACTCGACCGTGGTGGGTGTGGCTCATAAACTCGGCCGCTCGTTAGTAGCAACCTTGACTTATTAACTATAACATTAATTTTTATGCAACAAAAGTTTAATGTTTTATAACTTTACGTGTATCTTTTCCAGCGTTGATAAACAACGGTGGCTAGTAAGGGACTGCTTCCATGTTTTATTCGTTTACCGACCATGTCATTTTAGTTGGTGGAATATCTTCCTTAGCTTGAACTAATAAAGTTAAATTGGCAATGTACAGTTCGGAAAGGGAAGCGGTCCTTGAATTTTATAAATTGAACCGTAAGTCATCGAAAAGGCTCGGTACTTTTTTTTCTGCTTATCGTGAATTATTTTAAAACTACGCGTGTCGCCTCACTCCGCTCCGCTTTGCTCGACTCCCTAATATGTGCTTACATGTCAACCTAACCGCTACTCCTCGCTTTGCTCGTCGTCGCGACCGAACCAATTTAAAACCATAGACCAAACATTAATAATAAACGCATAGAGTTGACTCGAAGCAATTTTAGCTCAGTGAGTTACTGGCTCTTTTAGATATAAATATTGCTTGTTTCCAAACAAAATATATACGAGATATTAGTTTAGGTATTAACAAATATGTTTCAAGCATATGCCAGCCAAAACAACCTATTTTTATAAGTTTCTTCGTATCATGTAGCTTAAATGTCGTTTGGTTTTTATATGGAAACTTGCCAACGCTATTTAATCCTTAGGTTTAGTCTGTATGTCTGTGATTAAAACTAAGGAAGCTGCTAGCGGTTTCGTAGTCACTTTAATTTATTATTTGGTTGGTTGGTCATTCATTTCGTTCAGCGATTCAAAGCGATTGTGACTTTAAAACTTAGACGATTCCAATTTATAGTCGTAATCACGGTTGTAGTCACGATACCCTTGAAGGTATGGCGATTGCAATTGAAGTTAGACAATAAGGCCCCTGGTCCTGTAAGTAAGTAATCGTTCAAACACAAATTATTCGTTTTGGCAGCGGCATCAAAAATAAGGCAGAGATTTTTCTTATTGTGGTTATCGACCCCAAAATGAGGTAAATACTATGTTTTCGGTGCAGGTTCAGGTTCGATCAGTTCCCTAGCAAAATCATTTTCAAATAAATGATTGACGCGTTCCACATACCTTGGACCATATTCCGTATTGGCTGCTATTTTTCGTTCAATACCTTTTAGTCTTGAAAACGCATTAGGATAACTGTCAAGCATTTTACAGTTGTCGTCCTTCCATGGTAATCCCACTTGCCACCTTCCATCAATAAGCTTCGCTGTCCGCTGTAGAATGGAGCGCGCGCGCTCATCATCCTTGTTCAAGCGAGGCTTACCTTGTACCCCGAGGCTGTCGACGGTGAAGGAGCGCCGCACCTCATCGTGCAGAGCCTGCAGCTCGCGTCCGTGTCCGTCACCAGCAGCGTGGTGTGCGTAGGGCTCGGTGGAGACCGAGGCGCGGGACGTGAGACGCGCGTGCTGCCGTGCGCGCACCAACCCAGGGGTGTAAGTGTAGCTGACGGCTCGTTAAGTTTACCCAAACTTACTTCTAAAGGTACTAACAAATGATAGTTATCTTGTCCTATTAACACCTCAGGTTTACATTCACAATTACACACTAATTTATCTTTGAGTTTCATTAGGTTAGCAAAATCAGAACAATTAATGAAAGATGCATCCTGCTTGGGTAAGTTTAATTTATCGATACTACGAACATTTATACTATGTAATGTATTATCTTTCCCAGAGATTTTTACAGTCAAAATGGTAGATTGGCACACAAGTTCATTATCAGTCCAGGCGCCGCGCACTCGCATTGTCTCGTAGTGGCCGCGCAGACCGGCGCGCGCCGCGAGCCCCGAGCGCTTATCCGTTGAACCATCATCAAGAAGACTATAAGTGCGAAATATGCCGTTCGGGCCGTGAATGTTTATAGGCACCACTTTTAACAATACTTTGCAATTGTTTACCTTCAAGTGTGTCACTGTTTCGTTCGCAGTTTCCGTTATTTCTTGAATAGCCACACTATGGGGTGCGGTTTGGGGATCCTGGTTCATTTTGTAAAGTAGTAAGCGATGGTGGGGCGCGCCACACTTGTCCTTGTCACAGACGGGCGCGGGACAGGTCTCTCGGTCGTGACGGGATACTAGACACTTAAAACAAATACCGTAACGCTTCACGTGACGCCACCTATTTTTGCGTAACGCTTTTTTAAATTGCTTACACTGCGTTAACACATGCCTGGAGGTACGGCAATAGAGACATTTATCAATTTCCTCCGTTTGCAGTAACACCGTCGCACTATTTTCGTGTTGTTTACGTTTGTGTTGACTGTCACTACACGCACCCAAGTTGATACTTATTGATGTTGTAGAAATCTTCACTGCTTCTTCGTGTAAGAACTCTGATAAAATATCCAGTCGCGACTTCTTACGTTCTTTGATAAGCGGATAACTCTAGTCAGACCATTTTGATATTAATATCGTGAGTAACTTTGATAATACAATCGTAGCAATATTCATACTTTGTAGATATTCATCATGGCCGACGCACAGAACGGTATTTGAGCAAAAAAGCTGGACAAAACCTATTATTTGCTATGTCCGAGTCAAATGCGTGTCAAAATGTGTTATTTGAATTTACTTAGCTGTTCAAAATTACTTTTCAGAGTTTAGAGAGGAAAACGGACTTTTGAATAAAAATTGTGCTATTTGTTATATATTTTTATTTCAAAATAAGGTTCGATTTTAAAGGGATCAATCACCTTCACAGTTGTCTTCCTCTTCATTCTGACTCAGCAGATTAACCAAACTGTTGTTGTTGCAACAATTGTATTGCAGTTTTTGAGAAATTTTGCAACTTTTTCTTAGATTTTGGGCGTATGCTTGTCAAATAAGGGTCTGATGTAAACAGCAATCGATTTAATACATCCCTGTTACATTGTTCTCTCGAAAATTAACGTGCGAATTTCTGTCTGTATTGACGGAAGTGTTTGTTCCGTGCTTCTGCAGCTTCCTCCGACAATTGACCAATAGGCAGCAAGGCGTGCGCAATGACGATGAATGTATCAACATTTTATGTACGGTTGGTGACATAGGCTGCCAATCGTAGTGTCGCACGTACAATTCTGCAGTCTCTTGAGTATTTTTCGAATTTCTTGATGTCTACATCGAAGCCAAATGAAATTACCTCCAGTATTACTTTAAAACTTTCAATTAGTTCAGGAATTATGCCTGTTATTTCTGTAGCGAGTTCAGGCTCATTGGAAAATCTTCTTGAGGTATTACCGTATTTGGTATTCCCAAAGTTGGCTTTTGGCACATCTACCAGAAGTCCCATTTTTGACTTAAACTCATCCTGTATACTCTTTTTTTTGTCAGATATTTCTTTTTATCGGCATCTCCTGTCACACGACTTTTGTACCCCTCCGCCTTGATTTTATACGAGAGGTGCAATTAGAATTCAAAGAATCGTATTCTGGCATGGAGACTGCTTGGTGAACCTTCTTAGCTCTACTTGGAGATTTTAAAATGTCTTTAATAACATTGGCCATGTCAGATTTTCCTGCAGGTCGATGACTCATTTGTGTTGCATAGATTTATTCATCGGCAGGTACATTTGTTCTCAGCTGCATTGTTTTTCGGCATTTCGAACGGATGCAGGATTCCCCGAACTCCTTGCTCGGCCGCCCTCCTGAGGAGGTACAGGACAGGGCTACGGGTAAAGAAATGTTCCCACTTAGTCAATGTTCGTGTTTTTATTAGAAACGTGCTTCAGTGCTGTTACAAGTCAACCACTTGCGCTTGTATTCAGTCTTAAATTTGCTTAATTTCCTACGCAATGCACCAAGTTGATCAGATGGACATTTAGTAATCTGTAGAACTTGGTCCTGAAGATACTTGAACTTTTTATCCAAAAATCTTACTGAACTTCCCCTGATAATCTCGTGAAGTTGTTTTCATGTCATCATTTTAACTGGAATATTAGTATCTAGAACAAAAATTTATTAGTTTAAAATCTGATAATTTGATTAATACAAAAAAGTTATTTAAAAAATGTGAATAATGGGGGATGGTTTTTTAAATAAGAATTTAAACGGAAGGTTAGACCTCTCATGCAACATAACTCTAGTGGCTAAAAAGAGATAAAACATATTTAAAACCAGAAAGGAAAAAAAATTGGTGAAATTTCTTGATTCTTTATGGTGATGTTCAGACGCCAAAAATAGTCATTATATACATTTACAAATGAGTAAAATTATGATTAAAATACGGTACATACCTTCTACTTCAATGTTCATTTTAATAAATTTCACTAAACCACTTGCAAACAGAATGATAAAGTAACGAGTAACTTGATCACAACAGGGCCCGAGAACAAAGACGTACGTGTGTAGCGAAAGCTAGGTTCCGACTACGAGCGTGGGTCAGTGATAAGGAGAAGAATAGTAATTTTGATCCCAAATGACGTCACATTTATCTACCTGTGCTGGAACTCGAGCACAACCTAACCAAGGGAAGTTAACAATTTAGGGTTTTGTCCAAGTTTTGAGCTTAAATACCGTTCCGTGCGACGGCTCTTATTGCTGCTATTACATTTTGCACCTTAACAGAAAATAGCACAATATAATATGCCATAGATCTAGTTCACAAATATAATTCTTGCGTTCATTACAGTCTGCAGTACATCGAGCGCTGTAGGTTTTGACAGCTGTTTAATCAATAACAGCCGGTTAAATCTCAAACGCTCGACGGCCAGTATGTGGGTTTAACGCGACAAAAATGTATAAGGAGCTTACAAAACGTATGTCTGCCGTACATACATTCTTATAAATAACAGTCAACATCGAATCTTATCTAAATGGGGGCCAGTCTGCACCCCGAAAAGCTCATACCGTAGATCTAGATTACAAATATAATTCTTGCGTTCGTCACAGTATGCAGTACATCGAGCGCTGTAGGTTTTGACAGCTTTTTAATCAATAACAGCCGGTTAAATCTTAAACGCTCAACGGCCAGTATGTGCGTTTAACGCGGCAAAGATGTATAAATAGCTTACAAAATGTATGTCTGCCGTACATAAATTCTTATAAGTAACAATCAACATCAAAGCTAACCAAAATGAGCGCCAGCCCGCACCCAGAAAAGCTTACGCATAGTAGATCTAGATCACTAGTATTTACCTACATATTTAACAATTTTCTTAAACTAAATGATCTACAAATCACAATGCACGGGTATTTATGTTTTTGGTAAAATCAACGAGCGCGTCGGTCGCTAACATACGGAGATGAGAAAAAATCCATTTTTATTAAAAAAAAGTTTTTTTTTCTCTCAATGTTAGACCAAATAACATAACTGAGTAAAGTGGGTTGGGCATAGAATAAGAATTATTGGGTATCTGCTGACAAACTAGAATTGTCGCAGCCCCTGATTAATTATTTGAAAGAAGGAAAAAAGAATTCTAGTTTTAATTAGTATCTAACGATATTTTACTTTTATTTAAAACGTATAATGGTGAATATAATGGAGTATGCGTAAGCCCATTATTATTTAAATTAACAATAACAATGCAAAGCGATATATGTACTATGATTGTACAAGTACATCGATATATATATATATATGATAAAGATTTCTCAAAATTAAAATCAATCAATCAATTCCTTGAAGCCAGAAGACACTGCTGGTTAAGCCAACAACTAATATTGTTACCGAAAGAGGCGTTTGGCCTTTCTCACGTACTCGTGTCCCTACTCGGCCTAATGGAAACTTACACTGTGTAAACCATACTTTATGTAAGCATGAAACGTGTGTGATACGACGAACATCCCTGAAGAATAAAAATAGATTTATTACTAGGGTTTATTGAAAGTAAGTGAGATAAAAAATCAATATGGGCCTGAAAATTCTCTGTGCGTGCAATTTTATAGGTTTCTTGCATGATGAGATATTTCATGGTAATATGAGCTCAAAATTTATTTTTCTAACGTACGCATCCTTGTGGGTCGGTGCGCTCGGTACCAATTAGGTAGCATGATTGAAAATAATATATTTGATTTTACAGTTTGAAAGAAGACTGTAAAGTGTATGTCATACAGAATGAAAAGGTTTCGTAATTGTAGATTCAATCAATAACGTTGATGCAGAAACTGCTCCTGCGCCAATTCCATCCATCCATCAGCCTGTTTCGTCCACTGCTGGACATAGGCCTTTCCAGGATTTCACTACTCTTGGCGGTCCTCCTGGAAGAAATGCCCATACTTACACACGCTGGGCAAGCGGGTTGGTGAGCGTGGTGCCGAAACCCTTGCACCAGTGACGCCGCTGCCCGTCACCAGTCTGTTTTATATAAGGCTCGGCAATTAGGGCTGGATATACCGCAATCCATCGGTCCCAGGCAATGGTGGGCCGCCTGGTTTTGCCTGAGAGCTGTTCTCTTACTCTCCCCCGAATAACTTCGGGAGGATTTGCGAGTAAGATAGTGGTACCTCCATAGTCGAACTCGGCATCAGCTCTACCACCTGCTCCTATTGTTTTATTTTATTTATGTTTCACTAAAATGGCCAGTACCCAGTTTTTTTAGCTATAGCGCAATTGATACACCCTAAATTCTCCCAACTTCGGGCAAATACACGCTTTTCAGGGCAGGAAGGTTTACTTCACAGTGTTTTTCTTTACCGTCAGTATGTGGTTTGTAAACAAATTCAAAAAAACTCATCGTTGCATTTTCGACTGGACAAAATTCGAAACTATGTCTCAAAGTTGAGAATTTAGCGTTTAACCTACTAAAATACCTCTGTGTGAATAGATCATTAGTTTCACGTAAAAACGTTCCACTAATTTTATTCTCGTCTATAAAATATAATTGGTCTCAAGTTGTAAAAATAAAAGCAATTGAATGTCTCCTTAAAGTAGAGGTATCTAAAAGAATTTACGAAACAGGTAACAAATTCCGACTGTAAGTTTATTGGATTGTTCCGATTCCCCAATTCACTAGACTCGAATTTGTTTCGAGGGACAAGCTGTTCCATAGAGCTTCACACACGTGTGATTTCTTCAAATCTCTTTTGTGGTTACTTGAAAATGTGTCTTACGACGACGGTAGTAAAGGGAAATCACTTGTAATTTCTCACACAATTACATAGGTAACACTAAAAGTTTCCGGAACTGGCCACTTACATAAACAATATTTAAAAATTTATTGCAACATTTGAAAATAGAACTCTTTGGCTGTAGAATGCAGTTTGTTTCATCTGACTGTCTTTTGTTTTTACCTTGTGGCGCCATTTAAAAAATTGTGTGTCTGCATCAACATGGATTTAACTCGGGAAAATTTTCGTAGTATGATTTTCTACGATTTTAAGTGTAATTTGACAGCTCAACAGAGCATCGCTCGGCTTGAAACAGCTTTTGGCAATGAAGCACCATGCAAGACGACTGTTTATAGCTGGTTTGCAGAATTCAAGCGTGGTCGTATCAATCTCAGTGACGAATCTCGCGATGGTCGGCTGTCCACCGCTGTGACCAACAAAAACATCGATGCTGTGCGCCGTATGATTGAAACAGACAGGCATGTGACCTACCATGAAATTCGCGCATCCTTAGAAATAGGCATGAGTCAAATACAATCAATCCTACACAAACATTTGGGTGTGAGAAAGCTGTGCTCGCGGTGGATCCCACACAACTTGACCGAGGCTCAAAAAACTGACCGCGTCACTTGGTGCAGTGCCATGCTTACCAGATTCAACGAAGGTGCGTCAAATTTGGTGTGGGACATAGTAACAGGTGACGAAACATGGATTTATTGCTACGATCCCAAAACAAAGCAGCAATCGAGCGTATGGGTCTTTCAAGATGAGCCGAAACCAACCAAAGTGGCGCGCGTGAAAAGTGCATCTAAGCGGATGATTGCTTCTTTTTTTAATAAAACTGGACACGTGGCTACTGTTGCTTTAAAGAATCGTCGTACCGTGAATAGTGACTGGTACACGACCATTTGTTTGCCGGAAGTTATTGACGAACTCCGTAAAAATAACCTTAAACGCCGTATCATCCTGCACCACGACAATGCTAGTTCTCACACGGCCAGACAGACAAACGACTTTTTGAAGACGAAAAATGTAGAACTCATGAGTCATCCTGCATACAGTCCCGACCTGGCACCTTGTGACTTTTTTCTGTTCCCAAAAATTAAGAACCAATTACGCGGTCAACGATTTTCATCACCAGAAGAGGCTGTCGAGGAGTATGAAAAACACGTTTCAGAGGTCACCACAGGGGAGTGGCACAAAAGTTTTCAAAACTGGTTTGATCGAATGAAAAAGTGCATAGACGCCAAGGGAGATTATTTTGAAAAACAATAAATTAATTTTGTACCTTTAATAGTATTTTTTCATATTCATTCCGGAAACTTATAGTGCGTCCCACGTAAAAACTTAACAACTCTTAAGAGAGCAAGAATTCGCTTGGCGCGCAGATAGTAAAAAGGCGACCGAGTCGAGGAATAAATATAAAAATTTGCTAAATGTTGAAAGTAACTTAAAAATAAAGTAAATAGTTTAGCGAAATTAGTTCACAGAATGAAATTAGGCAGTTTTTTTGGTACTTGTTCAGAATATTGATATTATTAAAAACTTACAACCCTTATAGTAGTTATGAATCATCACATATTTTTCTCTGGATTTTCTGGTGGTTAGTTTCACAAGTCGAGCTAAATATATGCAATAAGCGTTTGTTCTTCCCATATATCGATGTTGAAAAATTCATTATATTGCCCTGTTTTGTTCAGTTTTGACTACATATGATTAAATATTTTCTGATTTTCCGATCGTATACTTTGAGAAAAACAGTACAGTATTCACTATTTTTAAGGTATGTCCTTGCAAACGGGGTATCGTTGATGGGACCAAAAAAATATTATTTTATGCACTGACACTTTGGCTCCCTTTTAACCTCGTAAGGCCCAAGGCACTTATAAAAGGCAACTTAAGTATTGGCACAAGTATGCCCAAAGCAATATTTTTGAAAGGCTTTATTATTTCCCAAGACCCAGGTACCTTTTAAAGGACTATATATGCTATTAACTTTTTCTTTTAAATGGACTTTGGATAGAAAACCCTTCATTTTGAAACAAAAGTTCGTTTTATAGGTATTTCAAAAATAAAAATAAAAAATTTTACCGTTATCGTGAGAATATAATGAATGTCTCAATGTAGCATCTCTATGCTTGTTTTTTACAGTTTTCTATTATATTTAAAAATTAATTAAAATATATTTTTTGGGCCCTACTGGGTCAGGCATCAATTGAAATAATAATGATACATGGTATTTACAATGAAATGATGACAAATAATGAACAAAAACGAAGCTATAAAAGTTAATACACATTTATTTTATTTTCTATGCTGAGGTGAGGCACTCAATAGACTAACCTTATAAAACATTATTTTTATAAATTAAATTGAAATTCATTTGCTCTGAAAAGAATAAATAAATAAGATGGATTAACATGTTCTTACAATTACGTTATTTACATTATAAATATGTATTATACGTGAATAAGTGTATAAAACATGGCACAAATTAAACAATTCATTTACTTGAGAATGTTTATAAAAGAACATGTAAGTAATTTAAATGATTGTGTTAAATGTCACAATAGCTAGACACATTTATAGTTTATTGTCCTAAGAGTGTTTTATTATGATATAAGTACTTAACTATTTGTTTTTAATAAAATATTTGTCCTTAATAATTAATAGTATGCACAATGCTAAAGGTCTTAAACTCCTAACCACACCAGCCTGGTTAGCATCGATGAAACAGAGCAGTTTTGTCTCTCGACAAAGTGTGTGAACGGAAGAAAGCTATATTACGTGATCATTGTCAAACGCTTCATCGAGAGACAAAACTTCTCTATTGGTTTCATCCATGCCACCCGTGCAGTACGTCTTTCTGGGGCAAGTGACATCCCTTGAAATCCCAGTAATATGTTGATTTGTCAGTCCATATTGTGAAATGTTTTGCCTTGCCTTTTTGTCATCTGTTGACCTCTGGCATCTCTCTTAACAGACCTTATTAACACATTCTCTTTTACCCTAAATAAACACCAGTTCTAATTTCATCAAAATATTACTTGAATAATATCATTATTTCTACTATCGGGGTAACAATAAAAAAATGATCTGGTAGTTTTGAATTTTTATAGCTGCATCAATTGTTTGTACGGAAATGATCACTTCATCCAGTTTAGCAGAAAAACCTTTATATATAGTATGCCCCACACTATCATTGGCTTCCTTCTATGTGAATACGGTCATCAAAATCCCTGCTAAGTCGTCTGAAAAATCTATGTCAATTTGCTCTGCCTCCAATCGAAGTTTGATAAAATTGTTTATAATACATTTATTTTATATATAAAGTACGTACGCAAGCCATTTTTAAAACTCTTAAAATATATACTCGTTTGCTAAGAAAAGGGCGTTTGTCTAAGACAACTTACGAGTGCTAGTAAAGTCGGTCCGTTTTCTTCCGTCGCTTAATTTTCCTTAGTGAATGTCCCGAAACAATAATACTTCAGGAATTAACATATAAACGGCCGCTCTCGAGGACAAACCCTCCTTTCATCTGAAAGCCCTATCTTTTCTTAGCAAACATTCGAGATTTTAGGGCCCCGTAAACTATTTAGCAAACCAAATAGGCCTATTTTTTATACAGCACAAATTAATAAAAAATATTATAAAATATCACTATGAGTTATATCATCTTATAAAAAACAAAAAAACTGTAATAACAAGGAGACAAAGAAATCTTGATCAACATAAGCCCACGCTAATATGAAAACATTTCGTGTAATCACAAAATAAAATAAACCAAAAAGTGACATGAGACATTAGTAGCTTCCAAGCAAGACAATTGGTCACCTTGATGGTTTATTAGTAATGTAATAGTTAAGCTTAGTGCCCAACTTAAAAAACATTTCTATGAATATAAATTAAACAATAGAGAACATACAATATTAGAACAAAAACATTTTCAAAGAGCCGTGTGCATCACTAAAAACAAAATTCTTCATCATCATACCCACAAATAGCATCATAGTCAATCTCATCAAAATCACTAGGGGTCCTCGGTCGTGGACTGTAGTTACGGTATAGCCTTTTTCCAATGTAACTAATATTGGTTTCTCTAGTGAAACAGAACCTTGAAGTCTTTATTTCAAGATTTTGGGTGCTCTTGTATTCTTGTGTGCAGCTGATTTTGGGCAAACATGGCATCCTGTGAAGTAGGCTGTGTGTTCTGAGAAACAGTTGGCACATTTTGGTGGATCTTTGTCAGGATCCCTGGTGCACTTTTTAGAAAAGTGGTCCCCAGCACATTTGACACACTTGATAGCTCCATAGCAATAGCGTTGAGAATGCCCCCAAAGTTGACAACGATGACATTGACGTAACTTATCTTTCGGTGGTTCTAATGTTACTTCAGAACCAAGTATTTTTCTGAGTAGAAATATTCTTTTCCCATCTTCTGTATATGGCACTACAGCAAAATTAGGATTGGACGAGTACTTCCTTCCTTATTTTTAAGTTTAAGCTCCTCCTTAACAACATTTAAATCAGTATCATCTGGGAGCCCACGGATAACTACTATCAGCTTCCTTTTACTTGAATGTCCATAAGTATGGTAAGGTAATTCGTTTTTGTCGAAATATTGTGCCATTGATCGATGATCAGTGAATGTTGGGAAATTAATTTTTATGACACACTTAGTAATGGTTAAGTTGGTAGAGCTAATGCCGGGCTCGACTGTGGAGGTACCACCATCTTACTCGGAAATCCTCCCGAAGTTATTCGGGGGAGAGTAAGAGGACAGCTCTCAGGCAAAAAAACCAGGCGGCTCACCATTGCCTGGGACCGATGGATGGCGGTATATCCATCCCCAATTGCCGGGCCGTATATAAATTAGACTGGTGACGGGCAGCGGCGTCACTGGTGCAAGGGTTTCGGCACCGCGCTCACCAACCCGCCTGCCCAGCGTGTGTGAGTATGGGCATTTCTTCCAGGAGGACCGCCAAGAGTGGCGAAATCCTGGAAAGGCCTATGTCCAGCAGTTGACGAAACAGGCCGATGGATGGATGGATAGTAATGTTAGGCCTGTAGAAATTTACACCTGATTGTACAAGTTTGAGTGCATGTTTCTCGAAGGAACCAGGCCTAAAAAGACAATGTGCATGTAGGAATAAAGGAGGTACCTTCATGCTGAGTTAGGGCCACTTGGCGACGAGCGCTGGGTCTTCAGCCTGGTTAATTACGGTACCTCGTGGTCTTTCCTGGGCCTGTTTGGAGATGCGACATTGCTTGAGAACGTCGGCGAGCTTAATTTTTCTTTTTGGATTTGAATTGTTACGATTCATTTCTGCAATTTAGGAAAGGAAAGTTCTTTGGTCAATGCTGATTATGATTGGGGTACAAAAAATTTAATAATTTTTACCTGTAAATTTGATGACAACTAAAATATCACTATATTATTTATTGCAGTCAACCAGTACTATTGTGAAATATAATGCAAAATAGGTTGGCGGCAAGCATACAACTTAAGAACCCGCCCCGTATTTTTCGTCTGTTTGATGCGAAGCATTATTTAAATTATTTTTCTTGTCATTGCTGCGATGTTTTTGTGAAAATCAGGGACATACACCAGTCTACAGGGTGTCCCAAAAGTCAACGTCATCCCTTGAAGGGCTTATAGGCCAGCTCATGACTGTCCAGAATATCAAAACATGACCTCAGTAAAAAGTCGATAGTTTTCGAGTTATCGATACTTTTATAAATTTTGTGAAATTCGACACCTTAGATGAGTCTATCCAGTGCCACAGCTACACGATTCAATATTTTCAGATTATTATTTTTGTTTCAGAATCCTGAATAGCCCTTCTATTGACCCCAGTCCAAAATTAAACTAATATGATACATATTTGTGAGAAAAAAAACATTTTTGTTCGAATTATGAGTTTGAAATTTTTTATTAGCTAACTTTGACTCTTCATACTGTGAAAAAAATGTTCTACGTTTAGGTGGCAAGTAATTTTAATTAATAGGTAATTTAGTGTAGTTTCTTAAACAATAAATAATTGCCATGTTTGACGAAGAAATTTTGCAAGAGATTCAAAATGATCCAACTACTTCAGCACGAGCAATCCAAAGGCGTACAGGGATACCAAAATCTACTGTAAACAGAATTACACGGCGCCATCGGTACCACCCATATCACGTGCAACGTGTGCAAACGTTACTTCCGCGTGACTACGAAAAACGTGTCCAATTTTGCGAAAGAATACTGCAGAAACATAGGAAAGATCCTAGACAACGTTTTATGGTCAGATGAAAGCACATTCAAAAAAGATGGTTTTATGAACATGCATAATCTTCATAGTTATTCACTTGAAAACCCACATTCAATTCGACAAGAAAAGTTACAATATCGCTTTAAAGTTAATCTGTGAACAGGCATTTTGAATGGCCAAATAATATAATTGGTCCCTTTGAGTTACCAGAAAACCTCAACGGAGAAACGTACCTCGATTTCTTAGAAAATGAATTGCCGAATCTCTTGGAAGATGTGCCATTGAATAGAATCAGGGCGGCAATATGGCTTCAAAATGATGGCTGTCCAGCTCATTACGCACTAAATGTGAGAAATTATTTGAACGAAGCTTATGAACAAAGATTTAAATCCTCTGGATTTTTTTACTGGGGTTGTATCAAGGAGAAGGTATACTCGAAACCAATTAATGACATTGATCAATTGAACAAATAAATATTGCAAAATTTGCAAGAACGATCAAGAGATCTTTCCTGAAAAGTTGCCGTGCTTGCATAAGATTCGGTGGCAGGCATTTTGAACACATTATCTGATTTTAATTACTTAAGCTTAATGTGTTTTAATTCGAATTCCTAATTAATATAATATTTTCAAAATGAGCTCCTATTACAGTAGAACACCTGCTTTTAATTTCAATTAGTTTTTTTTTGTAAATACCTGTCACTTAATTTATCAACTGTTTTCATTCGAATATCTAAGTATCAAAATATTTTTAAGATGAGCTCCTATTACAGTAGAATAGCAATATATAATACTATTTAAGAAACTGCACTCAATCACCTATTAATTAAAATTATTTGCCACCTAAGCGTAGTACATTTTTTTACTGTATGAAGAGTCAAAGTTAGCAAATAAAAAAATTCAAACTCATAATTCGAACAAAAATGATTTTTTTTCTTACAAATGTGTATCATATTAGTTTGATTTTGGACTAGGGTTAATAGCAGGGCTATTCAGGATTCTGAAACAAAAATAAGAATCTTAGGATATGGAATCGTGTAGCTGTGGCACTGGAAGACTCATCTAAGGTGTTGAATTTCACAAAATTTATAAAAGTATCGATAACTCTAAAACTATCGACTTTTTACTGAGGTCATGTTTTAATATTCTGGACAGTCATGAGCTGGCCTATGAGCCCTCCAAGGGATGACGTTGACTTTTGGGACACCCTGTATATTGGCCATCTAAATAAAGACCTAAACTTTATTTTAATTCAATTGTTTCTCCTTTGCGCGTTTTTTTGTTACTTATATAGCTATTATGAATATTCGATTCGGAGCGGGCTCGTAAGTAATAAAATACTTCGCAAAAGAGTAACAATTCAATCAAATAAATTCTAGGCCTTTATTTAGACGGTCAATATGAAGTGGTGTTTGTCCCCAGTTTTTCCAAAAACATCGCGATAAAGGCCAGAAAAATATTTAACATATTGTTTTTCATCAAAGTTGTCGTCGTCGCGTACCGGGCTCTTAAGACTGTCACCTAATCTACCAACACATATATCCTACATTTATAAACAATGACTACAAGGAATTATAGATGTAAATATAAAATATTCAAAATATATATAATTATTAATTACATAAATACAGTCAAATTGAGAACCTCCATATTTGAATTCGTTTAAAAACCTATCACAGAAAAATTAATTACACTAAAAATGCGTTATTAAGAAATTAAAAAAGTAGTTGCTCAACATTGCATTTTGAACTATGACAAATGAAATTTTATTCTAAATAAATATATATCTATCAGAAATATAAAAAGCCCATAACATTTTCGTATACACAATGATTTACAATAATTGATGATACAAATTGTTCTGCATATTGAATAAGTATTTTTAGTTGATATACTAGGCCTTTTTGAGATACATTTTTAGGGAATTTTTTAATATCTTAATTATTTGCACTTGTTGTGCATTGTTATCTTTTATTATGTCTTTGTTATCAAATATGTATGCAAGTGACATGTGACCATAAATGCAAAAATATATGAGGAATTCAGGTATGGGCGGTGTCAAGCGTCGATATTTAGAGTCGTATGCCACGTGGTCGTTGATACGTTGAGTCAGATGGTTCACAATGTCTGTATTGATAATCTAATGTTACACACTTTAAACACAACGCGATGCACTAGATAAAAGGCGATATCATGGGTATCGGACATGATGAAATTACAGTTAGAACACAATAAATAGCTAAAGCCTCATAGTGGAAACAGACAAGTTTCTTTGAACCCAGTTACTTCGACCACGCACCAAAAAAAAGTGTCCAGAAAATTCTCTTTTCAATCGTAAATCGTTCGTAACCCTGCAAAGAATCATGTCCAAGCGCGGTGAAACCAAGCGCTTGCGTTTCCACCAATCAAAACGAATAAGTTACAGTTGCCAACTTAACATAACAAAATAAAATATCACCACAGAAATAACTTGACAAATTCCATAGACTAACTATTGGTGTATAGCGCCATCTGTTGGCAATGTTAACAAACAGTTAAAGAAAGAATAACATTTTCTTTCGGAAATTCCTTCGATGACACATCCGATTCGTAATCCGTTCCAAAATAATCGTTGTCGGCTGATGGCTCCACATCTCGATTCGACATAGGTAGGTATATATATTAGTAGTGAAATAGAAAAATTCACCTTTATTTTTTTAAATTGAAACTAGACATGGTAAAGATCCTATACCTATTAATATATTGACACCAATAAAAGTTCACTGCTGCGTTGGTGTGGCTTGCGTGTGATATATTAGTAGTGAAATAGAAAAATTCACCTTTATTTTTTTAAATTGAAACTAGACATGGTAAAGATCCTATACCTATTAATATATTGACACCAATAAAAGTTCACTGCTGCGTTGGTGTGGCTTGCGTGTGTGTGTGTAAAAAAACATGAATATGTAATAAACCTGTGGACTGAAAAATAAACAAGTGAAACGCTTGAAAACCTTTCTTGAAGGGGTTAAAAAGTTAAATAGGTATAGCGGTGAAAAAAATGTCCAAAGACTAACCTAACTACTTTAGGAATTTTATCGCCAATTCGACACCATTTATTAAAAAGTATATCGATTATCTACTTGATTGGGGTTTGACGTGACATTAACATATTCGCATTCGCGAAAATAGAGGAGATGATCGCAAGGTGATATTAGAACACAACTTTGACTTTGCTTGCGTTTCTGGCGCGTTCCTTTTTTACTTAGCGGAGAAAAATAATGGTTACTTCAGTTTTATTCTTCCATTTAGGAATGAAACCCGAAGCCAAAATTTTTCTTAAATAAAAGCGTTAATTAAATAACAAAATATATTTATAACAATGACAGTGGAAGAAAATCCAAATGCAATTTAGTTAAAATACGTAGACGTATTAATTGCAATGCTACCTCGTTGGTTTCGCGCTTACCTTGACTTGTCACGTAGCCCTGTGTGAAGCGATAGTGCGAAGAGTTAATCAGACAATTATCCAGCGTACTTCCACGAATTTACGATAGCATAATATGTTTCCGTTAAGTGTACCATAGTATAAAATACTGGTATTGCCGATCTCCCATTCCGTTTTCCCCCATTTTTTTTAACTGTTTTCAAACCTCCGGAAAATCGGAATTTGGGAATATATGTGCCGTAAGAAACATAGACATATTTCGTATTTCGTACCAGAAAATTTCTCTTAAATTCAAGACTTCCTCGAAGTTTAAAACCGTTCTATTTAAAAACGAGCATACCTGACTTTTTACGCAATGCATCATACAATTTGGAGCTAGTCGAATAGAAAATGTGTCCCGTAAGAAACATACCCAGACATGCGTAATTAATTCGTATTTCGTACCAAACAATTTTTACCAAGTTCAAAACTTATTTGAAATTTAAACAGTATTTATAGCTATCTTTTTATGCAATGCATTATACAATTTAAATTAAATTAAATTAAATTTCATTTATTTCGGATAACAGTGATCCATATTTGTTTGTTACATAGGTACATAAATCAAATAATTAATAACTAATATAATATAAAATCAAATTACAAAAATCGAAATAAAATAAAATAAAAATTACAATAATAGAATCATACAATCAAAATAAAATAAAATAAAAATATTAATTTCAATACCTTCTCACCGGCACTGCTAATGCGATATGTCTATCACAGCAGTGCCGGAGAAAAGGGCAGTCTAGTCTGTCTCCAATCATTTTCAGGACAACATTGGAACTGGCCCTAACTCTCCGCACAAAGAATGCGGCGCGCTTGCGCATAATGGTGGAGAAGCAGTCAGTGCGTGCCTCTGCGAACATGCCAGAGGCGCTGCAGAATCGGGGCAGCCCCAACAATATCCTGAAAGCATTATTGTACAGGACGCGAAGGTCGCTGTAACTTCGCTTAGTGTAATCTGCCCACAGGCTGCAGCTGTAGAGTGATGTACAGTACGCCCTAAATAGTGTAATTTTGACTTCCTGTGAACATCGCGCAAACCTGCGGGCTATCATGTTAGCTCTTATTGACAGCGCCCTCCGCTCCCGCTCAATGTCCGCATTGTCCTTGAGGCCGGTAGTTAGTATGTGCCCTAGGTACTAAAACTGCTCAACATTTTCTAGAGGCATACCATTCAGCAGCACCGGTGGTAAATTAAAGGGCCGTTTTATACCGGCCTCAAAGACCATGCATTGGCTTTTCTTTACGTTATATGTTAACCCGTGACCACTTGCGTACTCCTCACAAGTCCGTACCAACCTCCTCAGGCCACAGATCGACGCGCTCAGCAGCACCATGTCGTCTGCATAACTCAAGTTGTTGACACAAATTCCGTCAACATGGCAGCCGACATGCTGACTGCTGAGCGCGACGATCAGATCATTGATGTATAGGTTGAACAGGGTTGGAGATGTTAGTCCACCCTGCCTGACTCCGCATTCGAGTTGATAGGGATCCGACATCGCCCCCGCCCACCTGACACTGTTGGACTGATGCGCGTACCAGTACTGGAGCATGGTGATTAGTTCCGTTGGCAAGTTAATACTTTTCATCTTGGCCCACAGCATATTGTACGACACCGAGTCGAAGGCCTTGGATAGGTCGAGGAAGCACGCGTAAACAGGCGTCTTGCGAACTGTATAGTATTTGACAGTGTGCTTAAGACACAGTATCGCACTTTCTGTGGACAGTTGGGGGCGAAAGCCGAACTGGTTGTCATGCAGTGTTATGTATTTATTTAACTGTGTGTTAAGCAAACCGTCAAATATCTTAGCGATGACAGTGGCAAGAGAAATAGGTCTGTAGTTACTTTTATCGGCAAGGTCACCAGTTTTATTTTTCACTACAGGCACTACCACTGTTTTCATAAAGTCATCAGGCAAGTAGGAATGACTCACGCATAGCGAGTAGAACATTGCTAAGACCCTAGCAATGTGTGGCCCGGCGTGTTGGAGGTGCTCAATGCTGAGTCCATCGTGACCCGGGGACTTGCCTCTTTGTATACGTTTTATGGCCTTTAATTTAGAGCTAGTCAAGAGCTGTACTACTTTTCCGTAAAAAAAAATAAAACTCATCGCATCTCACTCAGCTTTACCCATCCCTAACTTGCACTTTCATAACATTTTTGTGGTAAATTATCATGATCTGCTTTCCATAAAATCAGCTCAATTGTGTTATAAAAATATCTACCATAAAAATTTGAACAAACCCGCGGATTTGAATAAATCCGTCTCCAAGAAGAATATTGAGTGATATTGCCCCAAGTGAATATCGTGTAATACATATCAAGCTTAAAGCTTTAACGTGTCAGGGTTTTGTAATAAGACCGAAATGCTGTGATAGAGCATGAATATTTCATTTCAAGACAAGTAGAATGTATTTTAGGGTGATTAACTAGGTACACGTTTCAATTTTAATCATAAAAACTTTAACCGCATTTCCCGTGTTTCAGATTGATGATCACGTGTGACCGGCGTGGTCACAATAAACTCTTTGTAAACAATAAACAACTTACTCCCAGAAAATACTTGAATTTCAACAAAAGATATACCTATGTATTATTTAAATTTACGTCTTGGTCTATAAAATATTGAATGTTTTATGTCGATTCATTTAGTAGTTTTCGAGATCTTAGGTAATATATCATTAAACTTTCACATTAATACTTATAATTATATACTAGTTTTTGCCCGCGGCTCCGCCCGCGTCGAATGGATTTTCGTGGAAATAATGAAAACAAAAGAATATGATTTTTTAACGACAATAATGCAACCATCACCATGTTTTTACCAAAGTGCTAATAAATAGCAATCAAATAAGCCCAAACTCGAAAGGTCTGCTTGTTAAAGTATGAGATCATGCGAATAGATCAATAAAAGAAGCAGCTAAAATAGAAATATATAATAACGAAAAATTCGATAGAGATTCCAATACGAGACAAAGTTAAACAACAGTAAAAACGTCACACTCCAGTCAGATGACCATAGCTTGGTAAAGCCAACTGATGCAACCTCTTCAACAGCTTCTCTCTTGACCAAGTCTTCAGTATTTTAGCAATCTTTACTAACATAGACTGTGGATCGGAACCACGCTCTGCTACCATGTTAAAGTATGAGATCATGCGAACAGATCAATAAAAGAAACAGCTAAAATATAAATATATAATAACAAAAAACTTAAAAGAAACTCCAATACAAGACAAAGTCAAACATCAGTAAAACGTCATACTTCACTTAGATGACCGTAGCTTGGGTAAAGCCAACTGATGCAACCTCTTTAACACTACTTTTGTCCGTTGAGGAGATCCCGTATCCACCTTTCAGTCCCATCATCAGACCCTTGTCACCATGTTATACCAAAGTGCTAATAAAGACCAATCAAATAAGCCCAAACTTGAACTCTGTATCCGTTGAGGAGATCCCGTAACATAACTTCTAATTACTACCAGTAGAAAAGTAAATTCCACTAAAATATTTAAATGACGATAACTTTTTTTTCTGAGATCCGGTTTTAATGAAATAGGCCTATATTCTATTCCAAATTAAGTTCTGTACAGATGTGGAAACAACTTGAAAAGTTCAGTAGTTTTAGAGATGTGCGTGAACATACAGACAGACAGAAAAGAATTCTAAAAATCGTTGATTTGTGTTCTATTACTCTTTTTTAGTCACCTCTTTTCTATTTCTATTACTTTTCTTCAATGTACAAATACAGCGGTTTCTACTGTTTTATTACCTATATATGTATTGATATCGAATAATCAGTATTCGATAATTTTGTGTTCTAAATAAAACTGTAAACTGCACTTTATAAAACTTCATAAACTTTGAACTGGGGTATTTTCGCGTTGAATAACAACATACCTTAATACATATGTGCTTGATGTTTTAAAAATTAATAATGTGTGAAAATCGCGAAAATTTAAAGTTCATAAACTTTGTGTAAAATAGATATTTGTAATTTGTAATGGTCCGGGTAAAACCCTAAAATGTGTCTGGAATATGAAACGGGAAAAAGTCAGAGAAATTCGTTTTTAGAAAATACTGGCCGCCCTGAACATAATCACGACGACGTGAATGAAACTAAACTCTGTTACATAAATTATACACAAATTCTTGTACTTTTTACTCCACAAATATTTATTTTTATTTTAACTTAAATCTAGGAATATATACTACTCAAAACAAAATAAGGGCCACTTGTTATTTTTACATTTCAGTATAATTTTATGAACATAACTTATTGATAAGTAGCAAAACGTTGACGTTACGAACTCTTTGGCATCTAACCTCTTTGATGTTGTGCCTTAGACCAAATGCTGGCCATTAGCAAAAAAAAAGAAAAATTGAAATTTTCTTCAAATTTTGTGTCGATTTTTCTTTGAGATTTGTTTTGATTAGCGTCTTGATATTCTGAAAATTATCGTAATTTTGTTTAGTTATCTTGTCTAAACAACATTTAACGATAAAATGCCACAAGTACGAAGACATATGGACACACTTACTGCAACCAAAGCCGTTACAATGGTCCGAGAAGGAAATTCTCAGCGGTGTGTGGGTTTGCAACTGGGTTTTTCTCGAAGAGCTATCCAAAATGCTTGGAATCGCTTCCAAGAGACCGGCAGTGTTGCAAGAAGATCTGGCTCAGGTAGAGTTCGCATTATAACTACTCAGGAGGATCGGTACGTCCAGTCAAGTGCCCGCCGAGAACGCACAGTAACGGCTCGTAAATCGCCTACAGTTGACAACGGGTACTCGTGTCAGTGATCAAACGATCCGTAATCGATTGCACGAAGACCAGCAAACTTCAAAACGACGAGTTGTTCGAATTCCTTTGTCCAGGGCTCAACGTGCAAATCGTTTAAGGTTCTCCCGTCAGTATTTGGACTGGGGCATAAATCAGTGGGGCATGGTGCTTTTCACCGACGAGTGCAAAGTAAAAATTTTCAATGACGATCGGCGAATTAGGGTTTGGAGACGACGCGGCGAGCGATTTTCGGAAGCCTGCATACACGAAGTTGACCGTTTCGGTGGTCCCAACGTAATGATTTGGGGTGGGATTAGCTTACATGGCAAAACTGAGCTCGCTATTTTAAATGAGGGTTCCGTAACTGCTCAGCGTTACATTGAGGAAGTTATCAGACCTCATGTGGTCCCATTTGCCCAGGGAATGGGTCCTGGATTCATCCTGATGCAAGACAATGCCCGTGCACACACAGCTCAAGCAACCCAGTCTGTACTGGAAGACTCTCACATTCAAGTGTTACCGTGGCCAGCAAGCAGTCCAGACTTAAATCCGATCGAGCATATGTGGGACCAATTGAAACGAAGAGTTAAAGAGAGAGAGCAAGAGGTATACAACCAGCAGCAACTGATTAACGCTTTGAAACGTGCCTGGGAAGAGATTTCAGCTGAAAACGTCAGGAATTTGATCGAAAGCATGCATTCCAGGCTACAGGAGTGCATAGCTAAAAGAGGAGGGCATACCCGTTATTAACAAATAGAAAAAGAAATCAAAAGTAAAGAATTTTCAAATTTTCAATGACCTTTCGTTGTGTGTGTTTTTTATTCTAAATTGTATTTTTTTATGAAAAGTTAAATAAGATTATTTAATGATAATTAATTTAAATAGCTACTAGCCTAAACGGTAGAAAATAACATTGTTTTATGTTTACAGTAATTAAACAATGTATTAATTTTATAATTTTCTTGGTACACCTTAAAAACCTAGTGGCCCTTACCTTTTTTTGACTAGTATATATTTGTGGAAAAAGAAGTACAAGAATTTGTGTTTAATTTATTGAACATATTCCACGAATACTTTTTTTTTACATATATGTGGATACACAATTAGAAGTACAAATGTATACTTAAGCTAACAAAAGTTAAAAGTTACAAAGAACCATCGATCGAATCCACCGACAACTCTGTTGCATAAATCATCAAGGTGCTGACTCAAGACAGCACAAAAATGTCTTTGTACTACTCAGAACTTCCCAGGGGTGACTCATACACCGATATTGGATTTACGCAGCCCGGCATCAGCTCTACCCCTCAAGTATTCGTGGCTATTTGCATTTTCAGAAAAGCACATCCATTCTATTTTTTTTTTCACTTTATTTAGGACAACAAGTAGTAAATAACGTTGTCACTTCAGTTCTTATTCTATGAATAAAACCTCAGAACAATAACTGAATAAAACAGTAGAAACCGCTGTGTCTGTACATTGAAGAAAAGTAATAGGTCTAAAGAAGAGTCATAGAACACAAATCAACGATTTTAGAATTATTTTCTGTCTGTCCGTTTGTTCACGCACATCTCTAAAACTACTTAAAACGGATTTTCATGTAGTTTTCACAGCTGTACAGAGCTTAATTTGGAATAGATTAATAGCTATATTTCATTAAAATTGGATCTCCAAAAAAAAAATTAACGTCATTTAAAGATTTTTGGAAATTACTTTTCTACTGGTAGTAATTAGAAGTTATGGTACGGGATCTCCTCAACGGATACATAGTTCGAGTTTAGGCTTACTTGATTGGTCTTTATTAGCATTTTCGTAAAACATGGAGATCAGGGTCTAATGATAGGACTGGAAGGTGGGTACGGGATCTCCTCAACGGACAACAGCAGACCCTTCGAGTTTGGGTTTATTTGATTGGTCTTTATTAGCACCTTGGTAAAACATGGAGACCAGGGTTTGATGATGGGACTGGAAGGTGTGTACGGGATCTCCTCAACGTACAACAGCAGACCCTTCGAATTTGAGCTTATTTGATAGGTCTTTATTAGCACTTTGATAAAACATAGAGACCAGGGTCTGATGATACGACTGGAAGGTGGGTACGGGATCTCCTCAACGGACAACAGCAGACCCTTCGAGTTTGGGCTTATTTGATTGGACTTTATCAGCACTTTGGTAAAACATGGTTACCAGGGTCTGATGATGGAACTGAAAGGTGGGTACGGGATTTCATCAACGGACAACAGCAGACCCTTCGAGTTTGGGCTTATTTGATTGGTATTTATTAGCGCTTTGGTAAAAAATGGTGACTGTTGCATATAGTCGTTCAAAAAATCTTTTGTTTTCCTTATTTCCACGAAAATCTCTTTGACGTGGACGGAGCTGCGGGCAAAAGCTAGTACTTAAATAAATTATTGAAATGTTTTGACTTGGAGTTCCATAAAAGATAAAGTAATAAAATTTAGTATCAAAAACGAAACGGTCTGATGTTACTTGTTACTTTTAACAACAAGATGTTAAAAGTAAAATTACAACATACTCGTAAGGTATTTCTTATGAGTAAAGTTCTTTTACAATTATTAGAGCCGCAGTACTCGAACAAAATTTACAAACTGTTCTTTTGTATGTCGGAAGAGAAAATGCAAAAATAGCAACATCGATTATACGTCTATTCTTTTGAATGATCTTATTCTTAGCATAATTTGTCATTATTTATCCCACATAGAGAGAAATTCCGAAAGATTATCATTGCTGATAAATTTTATTTTATAACGTATGCATTCGTGATACAATATCGATCTTTCATCGTTTTTATTTTAGGTTCACTGCATCGATTGTATGTTCCTATCTATAGAACGTATCATTTGGTCACTAGTGCAGTAGGTCACATCACAGCTAACAATAAATATATTGGTTCTTCTTTCTCAGCTACCAGATCTGTTCCATTTATAAACAACGCCATTAGCATTATTTTTATGATGCCTTTATATGTTTGATTTCAATGAAACTTTGCACATGTATTTAGATATAATGTAAAAGTCCTAATTATAACGATGCAAAACAATCAAAATAACGAGATTTCTTTTCATGATTTTCAATAACTCTTTCAGGGAGTCAGACCGCCCATACACGTGACTCCATTGTTCTTTCTGTGTCTCGTTATATGTCCTTGAAATTGCTAAAGAGGTAAAACGTTATTTTGTCAAAATGTATTAAAGTAGTTTATAGCACACCGTGCGTAAAATGACCGCTTTACGCACGCTGCGCTTGCGTAAAGTCGGCATTTTCCACACTTGTGCTATAAAATATTATACGATACTCGTGCGAGAAACTTTTCTATTTTATGGAAAATTTTGATCATCTGGACACAATTCACTTTAAAAAAAGTCAAGCCTCATGCCACAGAAATCTAAGGATTTTTTACGTAGTGATAATACAGCCGCGCGCACAGACCACTCTTTGAAATCAGTTTTAGACTATTTTAACTTTTTTTATATTTTTTTGTCATCGTCGATCTAACGAGTGGGACAATTGAGTTTGTATACATGAGTATAAACTTAACGGGGAAAAATTAGACATCGTCTTTATTGCCTTAATCATAAAAGCGAAAAGTGGGTCAGAAGAACTTTTCCTCTAATACAGATAGCTAAGGACTAGTGGTGTTTTTTTTTGCATTATCAGAATATCTACCTTTAATATGGAACAGTTTCGTGACTACCTGACTGAGAGACAAAACACAGCACAAAGCACAAATCTCCGCTGAGATAGAAACAGGAAATTTGAAACATTGTCCTTCACGGGGTGTAAAGGTGCACTAAAAACCAGCCAAGTTCGTGTCGGGCCACGCGCAGTGTAGGGTTCCGTAGTTGCCCAGTACATTTTATAAGTTGATCTACTAATACAGATCGCGCCAAACTTCTCTAGTCCGCTCGGAAGTGTACTCGTAAACCTGTAAAGCCTACTTAGCTGTGATATTTTTCCTTTTAATTTCATTATACTACTTCAGTGAATTTTTTCACATATTTATAAACAACCGTTTAGCCAGCAGGGGGAGACATTTGTATGTTAGTTTATTAAGACAAATAAACTTTTATTTACTGGACTCTAACAAAAATTAGCACTTTAAAGCTTAATATTTCGCCATTAGCTCCCTTAATTGAAAAATGGTTTTCACACACCCACAATGTTTTTCAAGGCCTATCCAAAGTTACCCCACACAATGGGAAAGACGAGAAAAAAAATCCCAATTTACGTGTATGGTAGCATTAAAACTTTTTTTTTTCGAGATTTTGTTTTACCACTTTATTGGCGTAATTAACATGTATGCCTATGCCAAATAACAGCTTTCTAGTACTAAAAGTCTCTGAGCTTAGTCGCGGACAGACGGACATGGGAAAACTATAAGGGTTCCTTGTCGGAATATGTAACCCTAAAAAAAATTGCCTCTAGATCACTGCCCTGCGGGAGAGTGTCCAAAATACTGGCCGCGTTAACCTTCCTGTATGGCAAGACTTAAACGCTGGCCCAGATAAGAGCCAGCCTGCCGGTCGCCGCTGGTATTTACTAGCTTGAGAGAGACACTACACTACACTAGAAATAATATCGGAGAGTTTTCTAGCGACAATTATTCGTGCCCCATGGGGAATTCTCATAACAACGGGATGACATTTTTAAATTTTGACAGTGTTTGATGGAATGGTTTCATCTCCTCTTTGTGTGCCTGCATGGGGTTCTTGATTACTGAGAGTTTGACTTATTTGTGTAATATAGATGTTAAGTCCTGTTTTACCTTTAAATGTACGACCTGGGGGACACTCTGGACATGTAAGAAAATCAGGCGATGAAACATTATTTTAAATAAATAATGTTGTTTATTCATAAAATATTTCCGTGTCCGACTAACCGACGACATATAGCTTAAACTGCTGTAGATTCGGAATTCCTTCCACACTTGTGAGAGTTCTAAGAACAGTAGTAATTCTAGAAAAAATAAGTCTACAGATATAAGCAGTGCTACCGGATCGTCTCTTGAAGAGAACCAGTTATCATTGCTAACTGATCACAGCCAATTGACGTCTCCTTGTGCTGAGGGCAGACATTAAAAAGGATCCTACGTTCGTATAGTTTAAACGAAGGTCTTATTCACTCAGGATTAGTAGTAGTAGTATCAGTGTCAGCTATAAAATATCTGCTGACCATGAACCCGTCTTAGCGATTGGCGGCGATGGAGGTCCGTACGATGCCTCTCTTCCGGAATGTTGACTGAGAGCACCAACTAGACGCTGAACCACCGTTTGTGCCGACCCGGTGTCTTCATGACACGAAATATTTCCAGGCTCGAAACATACTGGATCTCCTCAACGAACAACAGCAGAACCTTCAAGTTTGGGCTTATTTGATTGGTATTTATTAGCAATTTGGAAAACATGGTGACCAGGGTCTGATGATGGGACTGGAAGGTGGGTACAAGATCTCCTCAACGGACAACAGCCGACCCTTCGAGTTTGGGCTTATTTGATTGGTATTAATTAGCACTTTGGTAAAACATGGTGACCAGGGTCTGATGATAGGACTGGAAGATAGGTACGGGATCTCCTCAACGGTCAACAGCAGACCCTTCGAGTTTGGGCTTATTTGATTGGTATTTATTTGCACTTTGGTAAAATATGGTGACCAGGGTCTGCTGATGGGACTGGAAGGTGGGTACAGAATCTCCTCAACGGACAACAGCAGACCCTTTGAGTTTGGTCTTATTTGATTGGTATTTATCAGCACTTTGGTAAAAACATGTCGACCGTTGCCATGGTGACCGTTGCATATTGTCGTTCAAAAAATCACATTCTTTTGTTTTCCTTATTTCCACGAAAATCCATATATATATACATATATAATGATTTAAAAAATAACTGATATAGTGGTAATTTAGATAATAATGATAATACCTAAAAAAATATTTTTTATTTAACTAAAAGGGACACCGTTTAAGGCAAGAAATATGAATGTTGTACAATAGGCGCGTACAATGGGATCTGGCTTTTATTTTGTGAAATTCCTTACAAATTTATGCCTTGTTTTAATTAAATTTTCAGAACACTTCCAAACACCTAATAAGTAGAAAATGAGTTAAAAGGGAAATCAAAGTTTCCTTTTGGTCGCTCACTGTGACCGACGGCACCACATTTGTTTGAAAACAAAAGTAATAAGATTTCTTTCGTGTAATAAAACAGTTATTTGGATTCCGTAATGCTCGGATTTCATTTATTAATTCGTGTCTTATTTCTGGGTATATAACATTTTTCATCGTCAAAAAAAAGCCTATAAATAAAAGGGCTTGTATTATAAAGATAAACGCTTAGAATTTGATAAGCAAAATAGCTTAAAAATATAATCGCAATATATCCAAAATGTCGGTATATACGGTAATTTCCTGATATGTGTTATACGAGTGTTATAATTAGAACATAACTTAGGACTTGTCCTCAAGTAAAGAATACAAAAAACATTACCATCTAACATTTTATCTTCATTCCGGTGTTGTTTCAATTAGCCACAAGGCACACAAACACGACACGGAAAAATAAAATTCTGGCTGATATTTTTCACATATGAAAATTATTGAAAAGGTTATTTCCCATTGGAGGTCTTCATATTGATTCTGTTATAACAAGATGGATGATGAACACTGCATACTAGTTTCACAGTATATTTTGTTCTCTTTGTCTAACCGGGTTCGGTTTTACACCAATAACAAGGGTTTAAAGATAAAATTTTATACAATAATGTGAGTATGATACACCAACAATTGCATTTTAGACGCCTTGTCAGTCTGGACATGTTCGGGCGTTCAGCCTTTTGTTCTCACATTTCAATCTTCAGTCCTGACCTTATCCGGCTTTTTAATCTGTCCGGATGTTTTACTTGTATGGTAACATTTTAAAATGAATTTTTAATTTTCGCATTAAATTACTAAAAAACCAAAAATATCAATCTTTATCCCCACGTCGCCTTACTCCGCACGCAACCCTCCCCTCACCGGCTACCCCTGTAAAACGCGCTGGGCGTTGGTTTTAAATTTTGTGACTAGAAAGTCCGAACCGGACTTTGTTTGAAAAAAGTGGATGTCGTGTCATACCAAGAGGTTAAATCGTTGGCGGAAAAGAGAAAAGAGTGGCAGTTACTCCATGACTAGAGCGTAGCTTTGGATGTTTGTTATTAGTGTGTCCGAGATATCATGATATTGGTGGCAGTTCCAAGCTGATAGTTATAGTGACGTGCCCGAACGGTATATAATCGATAATTTTTAATATCGGGAAAGTTAACAAGGGCTGTCAAATCGATTTTTCATTTAATTGATCATTGATTTTCCAAACTACATTATTAGGGTTCATTTTTTATTTCATTTGGCTGTTAAGTAGTACGATTCCTTTACTTGCCAAATTATTCAATGAGCAGACTACTTAACAGTACTAAAAAATTATCCCGCAATTGAAAAATTTACCCTAATAAGATTTAGAATAGATGAATGTTCGTACTCAGAATCATTTACAGTTGTTGTGTCTGAATCGCCACTGACAGAGATAATCATTGTTTGGTCCGTTAGCCGGTCTATCCGAACATATCTGTTACAATCGTCCATTATGTATTTTTTTGTTTTTTCTGCCACTTTATTCCAATTTTCAGCAGTGACATGTTGGCAAGCCAGTAGTTTTAACATTTTGTTTGCTATGAATGGTGAAGCCATGTTATTTTGTGCCGCAAACCCTGAAAATTAAGTAAACAATACTGTTGAATATTTGTAAAAGCTGATTGCATATCTTTCAGCAGTTAAATAAATGAAAATATTTTAAAAACCTATTTAATAAAATAGTATACATAGATAAAGTGACTGACAAGTTTTGATATTAGTATTAGTGCGAAAAAATATATATTTGAAGTTTACCTTTTATTTGAGCCCAAATCAATTCAATGGCATTGTACTGGCAATGGTATTGCGGTAATCTTAAAACTGGATGCCCATGTTCCTTGCCATCTCGTCGGGCTTGTATGTGGGCTTACTAACCCGTGGCTTATGCAATTTTAATAAATTTACTTACGCTTCTTTCATCATATTCATGTCGGTGGCCACGTTATTATTATTCAGCCATTCCATCAAAGTCGCTTTGTTGTTCTGTGGCGTTGGCGGTTTATCAAGTTGCCGAGAGTGGTATTTTGCATTGTCCATAACGATGATACTGTGCTCTTTCAAATTGCCTCGTAATTGTGTAATGAACCATTCTTCAAATTTATCTGCGTTCATTTCCTCATGATAGTCCCCCGTTTTCTTGGATTTGAATGCAAGAAGGCCTTTGGGTATGAACCCTTTTGCATTCCCTGCGTGGCATATAAATAATCTTTCACCTTTTCACCTCAGGCACTTTCGTGGAGCCATGAGCTGTATCATCAGTCCACACTTTGCCTACGGTATGGTTAGCATTAAGCCAAGTCTCATCCAGAAATACAATATTGTCCCAGTTTTTAATTCCAAAAATGTGACTCGTGCGAGTATCTTCCTTTTGTTAACTTTCTTGAGTTCGAACCCAACTTGAGACATCACTTGCCATAATGGCAAAATACCTCCAGTAAACAACCCAGCCTCCTTCAACGAATTTTTGAATTTTAGCAGAGTGAGGTACTCTCGTCTCTCATAAAACCCAGCCCAGTCTATATCAGTTTCTGAGGGTTTCCACTTTCGGATTTTCGGTGTGGATAATTTTTTCTCTTAGGTGCCAATTTCACCAAATTTTTCTCTCGTGATACGCGAAACGGTAGCTGTTCCGATGTCCAGCGCTTCCGCAACTTGGTCTACGACTCTGTTAACCGGTATCAAAGGGCCGCCATTTTGTCGCTCCCTTTCAATATAATCTTTCAAACGAACCACTAATTCCCGAACTTGAGAGTTCAAAGTATTTTTTTTTGTTGTTTTTGGCATTTCACCAAAAACAAACAAGAATAAAAATTACAGAACAAAAAGTTTAACAAAAACTAAAACAAACAGGACGTAAAACCAACGGAAATGAAAACATAAACCACATACAAGGCAGATGCACTCGTACTGACGCTGATCGCGATGTATTTTCGATTATGTAGTGCCAGTACCTATCGGTTAACGTTCCGTTCCACGCATCAAGTAACAAAAAGACATTATTCTTTTCTGAATCTTATTTTGTAAAATAGAACGAATACATTGAGATTTTTGTTTCGATTTAAAGAGGCATTATTTATTGTATTTTTGCAATAATAATACACACTATGTTCTAAAACAAAAACTTAACATTCTTGTTTAAATATTCTAAAACTTATTATTTTCTTTGGTACATGGGTGTTTGTAGTATGCTGTGAGTAGTATATATGAAACGGAAAGTAACGAACCGTCACCCATATTATGAGAACTATTATTTATTGTTAGTAATAACAACCATAGACATAGGATTTGCGATCACTTGTTATTTTGATTGCAAAAAAAAAAATTCTGTATCCAGGCCATTAGCAATTTTTTTACTTTTAAAGGCTGGCGCCGCCAAATAAATAACTTTGTATATTTATAAAATATTTCCGTATCTGACTAACCGACAACACATTTCAGCTTAAACTACTGCAGAGAGAAACATGAAGTTCGGAATATACGTATATTCTTTGTGTAGAGGTGCACTAAGAAAGGATTGTCCGGAATTCAACCCAAAAAGGCATTGATGTATAATGAACATGGATTCACAAACTCAAACTCAAACTCAAACGTTTATTGCAATCTAAGTGTGTACAGATTTTATGTATTTTTGGCGCTTATAACTTAGATGCCTATTATAGGCGTTGCAAATTTGTAACACAACTTAAAGTTAACATAAAAACTTAACTATCGACACAATATAGACATAAAATTTTCGTATAATATAAATAAAAATAAATTTACAACATATAGTATAACATTTGAATATATATATATTTTACATTCTAATATAGCATAACTATGATATCGTGTTAAAGGTGGACAAAAACAGAAAAAAAAAAAATTAAAAAGGGCACATTAACTATCATAAATTATTCTGTTAAGAAATCCTCAACCGAGTAGTAGCATTTTTTTACTATAAATATTCTTATCCTTTTAGAGAAAATGTGTTCTTTAATTTCCGATTTTATTTCTGCGGGTATTTTATTATAAATTTTTATTGCCATGTGGTATGGGCTATTGTTAAGCATTTTTATGCGAGACAATGGCAAGTGTAATTTTTCTTTATTCCGGGTATTATGATTGTGCGTGTCTTTAACCTGTTTGAAATGCTTCATGTTCTTAAAAACAAACATACATACAGTTCACCTCTCAAAAACGTCCCCGCTAAATGAGCGCCAAAACTCGATTTTGGCGCACCTGCACTCTCAGTATTGCTCGGACTCCCAAAGCGATACAATGCCGAAGTGCTCCATAAAAAGTGCAAAAATGACACTTTTTAAGCGTTAAAAAAAGCTGGGATTTCTTATTTTCGGTGGGTAAAAATTATATTTTTAGTTTTCCGACGTATTTTTTGTGAAAAATCTACAAACATAATGTTATGTTTAAATAATTGTCAACAGGGGTTATATAAACCACCAAACTCAAAATTACACAGCACTAACAGAAGTATTGCTTTCCGCATTCACTTAATGTAGTCGGGTTTCGCCAGATTTTGTTCCGACTCAAATAGAGTCGCTTTTTTGTTAGGACTATGTTTTTTTGCTTATTTGGGATTATTTGAGTAACAAAATATAAATACGTTTATGAATAGAATATATAACATAATTAAAATTAAAATTAAATAAGGATTTTGTGGTAAATGTATGAAGTCGAAATTAAATTTGACAGGCATAATGTTGATTGACAGATTGATGGATGAATAAAAAAAGTATAAACGATATAAAAGGATTAGTTATATTGTAAAGAATTTCGTGCTAGTTAAAATGTCTAAATCTAAATGTCTATTTGTGCAATTAACATTGCCTGTTTAGACCGGGGCCATAAATAAATAAAATGAAAAATCTACATAACAATAAAAAAAAAGTTTTACTAATGGATGCATAGATGTAGATGCACACACGCCTGCCCCTCAAAGATGTAGGCAGAGAATATGGCTCAATCTTATATGATCCTAGTACACCTAAATTAACTAAAATTTACAAAAAAATATATATCAATAATTAGAATAATATATGTTTATATCTTTACTGTGTAAGTATCTTAAAATATCAGATCACTGTTGTATGGTAGCAACACTTATTAAAACGACTAGGAATGCATGGTCTTGAGGAACAATTCATCGATGTTGATAATTGTTTTATAGTCGGTGTTTTAGAGATACGCCTAAAACCTTCAATGCCAATTGTTTTAAAAATTTTGTGTACAAAATTACACTAAGATTGCTGTAAAAATGCAGGAAAATAAGTATTTTTGCATTTCCTTTTTTTCTGTCTTACCGTCTACAGAGGATGTTATTTAAGTAATTTAAAATATGGGAACTGGTGATAATACTCGTCATACACAAACAACTGAAAATCGACTTCTCAGTACATTTTGGGCGAGTAGGTATTTTACTTTTCTATGCAGCAGCTATATTTTTTTGCTATATCGGGATTGACGACATAAAAAAAGTTTTTCGTACAGAATACTAAATACTACAAACCAAACTGTACAAAAAATAAATTATCTTTAAAATTGTAATTCTGAATCAACTTATTTCAATCTCTTCACAGTGTTACATTAAGCACATGTATTTACACTATTTTGAAAACAATAATTTTATTTGAAAACAGCATTTCATTTTATGAATGAAATGAAACCTCATACAATATACATAGTATTACAACGCCCAACATTGCCCAAAAATTTTACCACTCTCTTATTTATTTATTTTTGCTGTATGTTAAGCCCATGATGGTTTTTCAGGGGTTTATTATTAAATTAAACATAAAGTTGATTTATTTTTTATTCATTTGTGTCGTTATGTATATTAACACAATGCTTAGAGTGCCTAAAAAGAAAAGAAATTTGAATTTCAATTCCGAAAAATGTTTTTTCTGAAGTCGAGTCAGCCAGCTTATTCCAAAAATGTAAACAAGAATGGCCGCCCAAAAATTTTCTCTGGTTCAGTTAAGTAGTAATATAAACTGAATACAAAGAAGAAAATCAATAATTATTGTGCAATTTCAAAAAAAAACAAAATACTTTTCTAATTTTCTTTATTTGAATCACTATCATCCTCGCTTGTTGTGGTGTCATTTCCACTCAAGTGGATTATAAATGGGTCCGTTTCAGTGGCCGAATCGAGAATTCCATCAAGCTTTTTCATTTCATTCTCGACTTTTATAACATGTTTCACGCACTCCGACCCCTGCTCGGCTCCGATTTGTGCCATACTTTCCTTTAGCAGTTGTTTCACCTCGGGCGTTTTAAAGGATCTATTTTTTCTTGTAACATGTCCCATCATTTGTGCCAATATTATTTCATAAATATTTAAAAACAGATTGGACTCACTTTTTTAACTGTGCGAGGAGGCACAGGTCGAGCTTTCGATGAGATTATGACTCATCATCATCAGGACTCTTCGGGAGTACTTTTGCCCACGGCGGTCAGTCGAGTACTAAGCTTCCTCCCCTCTCTCGTCGCCGCTCGCCTTTTCGCTCTTCCGCTGCGTTCGGAGGTTTCCGGTATCGAAGCCAGACTCGACCGGACATTTGATAAAGTTTTCACTACTACTTCCGGGTTTCAATATTATTTCAATTGGGTGCAGATCACAATGGTAAGGAGGAAGGCGAGGTACGGTGTGTCCTTTTGACTCCGCCAATTGGTCTACATATTTGGAATTGTATTCATATTTGTCAAATTTTGTCAAGAGCTGCGCTTTTATTTAATTTTCCTCAAATTCCTCCCTATTAGCTTTTCGTGCAGCCAGTCTTGGATGTCGGCCAACCCATGTTGGGCACGTGTTCTACTAAGCGCGAATGATATCGACCGTTGTCCATGACTATAACAGACCCAGGTTGGAGCTTTTCTAAAATGTTTCCAAACCACTTCTCAAAATTGTGACTGTCCATTTCGCCGTGGTAATCTCCGTCAGACTTTTTCCCTTCGAAAATTAATTCTCTTCCTTCAATAAATCCATTTTCGTTTCCAATATGGGTTATTATTAATCGTTTGCCTTTATTGGGATTTTTAAGACCCGTAGGCAGACCTCTTAAAAAGGCATCTTTAGAACTTTTTATATCATTATCTATCCAAACGTAATCCGTCTATTATATCTGTAGCTTTCAGCGTAAAATTTAACAATAAAAGTGCCCCCACCCGTTAAAAATAGTCGACACGTATTGAGTCATATCACTGTCTTATCAAAGACAAGATAAATTTACTAAATTTAAACGAGACAAAAAGAATGTCGGTCATTTGATGTGACAAAAATTATCGAAATTTTTTGCCAATATTTGTGATTTTAAAGTTCATGTTAAAGTTTTGCGTTGATCAACAAGATGAAAAAGCTAGTGTTATGATATGTGTATGATATTTAGTGCGTTTTTAATTAGTGATTACAGTCGCCGTCAATAGAAATTGTGGACTATGTAAACAAAGCGCCATGTTGTCTTTGTCTATGAATAGGTGAACTATCTAGAGATGGGTAAGTATGTGATTTAAATATGTTAGGTGCTTAATTAATTTTCTTTATTTGATTCATCGCTAAAATATTCTGATGAATCGCTAGTCAAATCGCCCACGTTAATTACAAATGGTTCCGTCACAGTGTCGGTGGCCGTATCTATTATCCCATCCAGTTTTTTAATTTTTTCTTCTACTTTTAGGACATGAGCTACACATTTCGCCCACTGTTCTGGCCCGATCCGCGCCAAACCTTGGAGCAACAAAATCTTCACATCTTCCATTTTTAATGTTTTGTTGTTCCTCCCAATGTAACCTTCTAACACTCAACTCTATCGGGTTAAGCTCGCAATGATATGGTGGAAGGCGCAAAACTGTCACATTTTTCGATGCCGCCAACTCATCTACATACATTTTTTTATATTTTTGCTTGTCTACTTTAGCTATGAGATTCGCTTTGATTTCGGTTTCTTGAAATTTGATTTCTTTCTCGCGCAACCAGCTTTGGATAGCCTCCTTCCGCCAACTCATGTTGGGCGCCTTTTCGATTTGACGCGAATGATATGGGGCATTGTCCATTACTATGACGGAACCAATTGTCGTTGTTTCAAGGTAAAACACTATCCAAATCACAAAGAAAGATCAGTAAGAGAAGCCTACAGAGGCGTCGAAACGTCAAGCACATATCTATTAAGGTATGTTATTAGTTATCGCGAGTAAGACCCCAATACAAAGTTAATAAAGGGAAGCCAAGTCGTTAGAATACCGAAAACACAAAAGATTTTAGAGCAACGCTGGAAGATCACACAGCTCTCTATAGAATCACACACACGTTATGTCAAATATTATGAAGTAACGCTATCAAAAAAAAGACGGAATAAAATTGCATCACGAATAAAATAGGTTTATATTCAAACAGATTCGTACATCACTAATTTTCAAAGACAATACAGATTCGATGAGAAAAAAATATGACAGCAATCTCGTTGCAGTACAGATTTGACTATTGATTCTATAATTTTCCGTAATTAACTGGTGATTATTGAATATTTCATGATGAAATACAGTGAATGGCAGGTAAGACTTGATGCTTTATGATTTGGAATAATGTTCAGTGAGACTCCGTGACAGAACCTTGAGAAAAATTGAGAAAACGGTTTGTTTACATAGTCCACAATTTCCATTGACGGCGACTATAGAAGATATCGCGACGAATTATCAGGCAAGTTCATTGTTATTGTGTTTGGAAATGTCTAACTGAAAGGACTATTGGTTTGTACATTTACTATCGGACGGATTCGAGCGATAACTTTGTATGAGACTATGTTTCTTGCCTTTTATTCTTCTGAGCAAAAAGGGGTGAACAAGAGTGAAAACTTTTATGTCGAAAATGCATTCCCAGTGGCTACAACGAGCTGTTTATATCCCAAATTCACACGGACTAAGTCACAGGTGTCCATTAAATATTTAAATATAAATAAAATAAATTTAAATTGTTTCCAATAAAACACTTTGCAGATGAACTGTGTCCGTGCTTCAAGACCCCATCAAGCGTGTGAACAGTTTTTACTCAACTGAATCAGAAACAACTGAAAGCGCTTTTTAAAATGTCTTGAGTGGAGAAGGGTGGCGAAATGGGAGTAAAATCTTAAATAGTAATCAATTCACTCAGGTTTTACCTTAGTCAAATAAATGAGATTTGTTAAAACTTCTTCAGACAGCCTGTATATCCTAAGGCAATTGATGGTTTATATGGCAGTAAGGTCAATAAATGCAACCGAGGACTTCACTTCGCACTGGAATCCCTTCTCTATATGAGTGATCGCAGCAGTTACGTTTTGAACGGAAGCCAGCCTGTTCTTGGGAGATTTTCTAATTGATTTTGTCGGAGATTCTATTACAAATTAGGCTCTCCAGGAGTTTGTACACAATGCTCAAATCAGCTGTTTCTTCCGGCTTTTCGGGTTTAAAAATAGCGATAACCTTAGATCGTTTGAGCTCTAGTAGTATCTTTCCAGATTGGATTATATTTGTAAAGAAAGCTGCAAGTCACGACTGTGTGTGGGGGCCGCAATATTCTAAGAGCTCAGGAAATATGCCATCTTCTCCGCAAGCCTTCAATATTTATTGAACTGTTATTTAATTTCACATTTTATTTTTTATATTTTGGTTCAAATGTAATGATATACTTTTACACCCGTAGCTGACATTTTTTCCACCTCCAAACATAGGTGACTACTGGGTTTATCGTCAATATCAGTATAAATATGATTAGCTATGAATCCAAATTGCAAAGATCTTAATAGTACTATTTTGTTTAAAAAAATTAACCCATTTATATCCACATCCACCGCTACCACTATTCGTCTTTCATTTATGAATCGATTTCACATCACGGACCTAAAAGAAATCCAGACGTAGCCTTGTTGAACCATGAGTGAAGCCTGCAAATAGCCGCCCACTGTTTGTGCGTGTTGTCAGAAAAAAAGTCTATTTATACCCTGTATTTAAGCCCAGCAAATAATGTTTTCGTTGAGGTACTACCTCAGCAAAACTTATGATATTATACACAGTTCATTTTGAATAACCAAATAACTTTGAGAAATGATACAAACTTAATTATGGGACCAATTCCGAAATTGCAAAAAAACAGTCTAATGCAAAAGTGACAGCTATTTAGCCAAAATGTAACAGCTGATTTTATTTTCGCGGTTTCCTTTGGTTTCATTCTGAAAGTTGTTCAGTTTAAAGAATAGTGTCACCTCTGGAATTTTTTCTGGTATTCTAATTTTAGAAGTGTATTTATTTATTTATTTACAGAGCCTTATAATATATAATAAACACATTAACATAAGGTTGTTTGCTGACATCTGGAGTTATGAATAATACAATACAATTCAATACAATACAATACCATACAATAATACAATGACAATTCATCCGTTGAGTAGTTCCTCTGGTAATGAGGTGAGGACCAAAAGTCAGATGGGCTCATTACAATTTTCACATAACAATCAACATGTTGGTACAGTAGAGCCCACATCAAGCTATACACATTGATTATAAGCTGACCTCTCATTGTACGGGAAGCCTATACAATGAGAGGTCAGCCTATACTGAAAGTGTTTAGCTTGATGTGGGCTCCACTGTACAAAGCGTTTGCCTCAGTATCGTATCGAGTGATATGCTGTTATCCGTTAAGGAGTTCCACTGCCTATCTCTGAAGACCATAATTAGATCACGACCAAACAAAAACAAAAGCTACCTGAAAGCATACCATTCGAAACGAAAAAATAATCTTTCAAACCGGTTAAGAAATGACAGAGTTACGGAGTAACACACAAAAAAAAGTCGAATTCAGACCCAATCGGTCAAAAATTAGAAAGAGGTGTGGTAGGCTCGTTGTAGATGGAAATTTGAAGTCAGATTAATTAAACTGGTACAGTTTTCTCGTATAGAAAAATATCATTACTTATGTAGGTACATCTGGCTGTAATTACTTTTTCAAGCTTAATTATATCATTGTAGCTTAAAATCTTTTTTATATTAAACTGATACTGTTTTCCCGTATGAGAAATCGACCGGTTTTTTTCACACACATCTTTTCATGCATTCAAATGAATAAACGAAAACACTTTATTGCAGGCACGTTTCAACCCTTGATTTACCTAAATTTTAAATATATTTTGTTTGCCAGAAACTTATTTACTTGGTAGGTAATTATTTTCCTTTGATGGAAGGCTAAGATAAGGAAGGATGACAGCCACATCCTCAGAATTTGAAAAGCCGGAGAATTAGGCTGTCCTAAATAAGGACTTATTGTCCATTCCGCAGCAACGTTAGATAGAAGGAAATCTGTACTAATTCGTTTCTTGCCAGCGACGACGTCGTTGTTTCTTGCTTATTGTTATCTCGTCAGTGGATGGATTATTAACTTTTCTCCAATAGCTCAGCGTGAACTTTTTGTTTTTTCTTTTTTATTAAACATTATTTAAAATATCTGTTATAAAAGAATGACTGAAGTTACTAAATTACTGATTTCAGTAGGTACACCTTAAATTGACGTTATTAATTTTACAGCAATACACTTTTGGTTAGATAATTTAACTACTAGAATATTAAAAGCTTTTTTTTCGAAAGATCTTCTTGTTCCTTTGAAAAGTACTACTATTTTGTCCTATTTTTAGCAATTTGGAGACGCAGCGATCGTAACAGTTTTTTTTCAATGCGCGCTAATATGAACGTTATTTCAATGTCGTTTCCGTCAGTACTTATACCGACACACATCGAGGTGCTAATATTAAGACCATGGAAGCGCCCTAAGATTACAAGTATTGGTGTGTGTGTTCATTCAGCCTGCAACAATTCCACTTAACTAGAAGTTTCGTTCCAAACCAATATAAGTATTTTTGTAAATTGTATAATATTATGATTATCAACGTATGTACATATTTATAAATTATAATTACATGTTGCTTAGTTTTATAATCTAGAGCACAAAAATAGCATTTGTTCCATTTTTTAGGGTTGAATAGCTCAAAATAATAAAAGCGGAACCCTTGCAGTAACGCAATGTGAAATGGTTTTTTGAAGTTGTGCAGATAACATTAACAGTTAACCTTAAACGTTTTGTACGGAACCTTCAGGGCACGAGTCTTCTCGTGTTACTTAGGGGCCGTTCATTTATTACGTTTGAGAGTTTTGGCCTATTTTCGACCCCCTCTCTCCTCTGTGTAAGAAATAATGAGATTTGTTTGAACCCCTTCCCCCCTAAAAATCTTACGTAAGATATTAATAAAATCCCCAAATGTATTAATACTTTTATTTATAAGCTTACAAAACAAGACTAAAACTAAGGAAAAAAACTGTACTTACTCACGGCTCTGCCGCCAATTAGATAAAGGATAGCCATAAAAAATATGTCTTATAATCTTACGTAAGAAATATCTACATCCTCATTCCTCTTCCGCCGCCATGTAAGAAAAAATAAGATTTCATCTGACCCTGACCCCCCTATAACGTCTAGCGTAGTAAACGAACAGCCGCTTCCATATGAAAAATACCATCTAATTTGACACTGCAGTTTTGGGGTTACAAAGGTACAATGAGCAAGTATCTCATATAAGATCTCCGAGCTCATTAGTAGTTGTAAGTCTCGTTTAATTAGCAAGCTAGTAGTAGAGGTATTGAGGGTGATAGGGATGGCGTGGGCCGTGGGCGCTCAGGGGGAGGGCTTTATCTACTTTAAGTGAATACCCCTCGGAGATAACAGGGCTAGCAAAAGCTCAGAAAACGAGGTTTTGAAGCCTGCAGATCGTCAATAGATAGCAGCTAATATTATTATTAAAAGTGTTTTCAGAGTTTAAATTTGACATTGATAAATGTGCGTCAGGCTAAAACTTTAAAAGATCCTAAATTATTAAAAGAAAGTAGGTACCCGGTGAACTTTATTATAAGATGTTAATTACAGAATTCATTAAAACATCTTTTAAAGTTATTTCGATCGTTAAATTAATTCGATAGGATTGGGATTGTAAACTTTCTTGGTTAAACACTTAATAAAATAAAAAAATAAAATCGTTTATTGATCCAAAGAAAAGTTAGGTACAAATAATTTTTCTCAAATTATTAAACATTTTTAAAATTAATTTAAATTGACAATTGATGTCTAAGCTAAGTTAAGTTAAAAACTTGTACTATAGACATCAATTACCCCTTACGCTAAGCTATAAATAATGAACAAGGCTGTTGCGTTTAGATTTTGTAGGAAATCTGAAAAGTTCTGCTACTGTCCCCTAGGGGCGGTTGTTAAATTCTATACAAAACGCAACTATAACGTAACCATGACTTTTTTATGCTAAGGCAACTTGATTCAAGCCAAACGCTCTGTAATATCGGCATGACTTTAGTCAACGCGTTCCCAGGTGTTCCCGATTTGAATCAGCAAAGCTCTCACAGCTGCCACTTTTGCCGCGCGTGCTTCATAATTTACAGGAACACCTCGACGATGTGCTTCTTCAACACTCGCGTCCAAGTTCTGGGCTCCATTTTATCGTGCAGGAACATGAGCACGTGTTCTGTGTACTTGAGCACGCAATCAGTGCGTTCGAACAGCTGCTCCTGCAGCGAGTCTGGACAGAACCGACGTTGCTTCTCAACATAGTTGAGATACCACTCGCTCAGCCCTATTGGCCCCAAGATATCCATAAAGACGTAATTATTGTTCTCCTTGATGCAGTACACCAAGGTCTTCAATATTGCACCGCACCAACAGCACTTCCTGATATGCTGCCATTCCTGATATGCAGCTGTACGCTCCTCTCTTCAACTTCTCCAATACCTTTTCCGGGATGCGTTTCACTTCCTCACGCTTCACCAGATTCAAAGTCGTTGAACACTTGAAAGGACCGAGAAACATTGAATCTTCTAATATTCTCGATATAGTTTTTGCTTTATCAATTTTTTCCACCTGATAATGAACGATTCTTTTGACGCAATATCTGATATGTGTTTTGTTAATTTCTGCACCAAGAAAGTCTCGTTTTCATGCCAAATCAAGCGACGGCTCCTCAAACTCATTGAGAACACCGAAGAATGCTACAACCCACCTAGTTCGAAAACGTAATGGTAAACATATGTGTTGTATCATCGTCTCTTTTATGTGCTCAGTAATACTTTCAACATTTGGACAATAGTTGTTTTGTGTTCCGAAAAATTACGAAGTATATTTTTGACATCACGCAAAAAATTAATAGAACCTATTTACGATCATAGAATGGTAATTTAAGAGCACATATCACGTGCAAACCTTCATACAAACGCAAAACCATGATCCTACAAAGGCTTCATTTTTTCTTTTTGAGGTACGGAACTCTAAAAAACAGTCGCTTAAGCTGTCTTTGAATTAACTGTTCATATTTTTAAACCTTCGCCGGCAGACGGTGACGCTTCCATAATATTGGAAATAAAAAAAAACCTTTTGTAAGCGTGGAGAGACAAATTTAATTTTTGATCTTTGACCCGTTGTTGACCCGGCCAGATAATTTAAATCACATCTTTTCTTTTTACACAACTAAGTGTCGGTTAACAACCTGTAACAAGCACAACTTTGTATCGGATGACGTTGAAAGCTTGCGTTCCCTTCTTCTACTATACCTAGATTAGGGTTGCAATAAATCCCCAAGGCCCAGTCGGGACATTTATCATTTGGGGTCCTTTTTTAGTATTTACTGTGTTTGTCGGTGCGCGGGAGTTTCAGATCATATAAACAAGGGCAATAGCAAAGCCATGGCAGGAATAAGGAATAAGGAATCTTCAAAACAAAACCATTTGCGATTATTTATATTCATTTATTAATTATCGAATAACATAACAATTAATTCACATCATTCCTTTTATATTTATAGGACGCTTTTACCTGGGACAGTAATTGGGTATGTAAAGTGATAAGTAAACGGTGCTTATTCCGAAACTATTCCGATATATTAGGTTTTTAAACCGTTTTTAAGCTTTAAAAATTATAAGATCGTGTATATTTTAACAAAAATACAATAACTACTTTCATTTTCATTTGACCACTAAATGACGTCAAAGGCTAGGCTGATTAGGAATAGGTCCATTGCAAAAAAAAAAAATAAAACATATTGTCTTTGCCTTATCAATGACAACATGATGACAATACATTAGATGGTTGACAATCTATTCAGGGTTGCCGGTACGGGTACATTTACCGAATTTCACGTAATTTTGGGTATTATTGTGAAAATCGTGTACGCAAAATGCATTTAATTTTTTCCGATGTTTTCCAAAAGTAAATGGAAATTGTAATATAAACAACAAATAGATTACGATTGCTCATCAAATTATTATTGATTTATAGCTAAGCATTTTAATTTATCAAAAAATATTATTATCAGCGAAAAACGCTCAATATATTGTACATAAGGCAAATATCCGATTTCAAAAGCACCATTACATTAGGTATACATACATCGCCATGACATGAATCCTCGAGGTGGTGTGTCTGAGTATGGACTGTGAAATGCAATTCACAATCTAAACTCGTTCACCCACGTTTCACCGATGAGTATCCCTGCCTGCATGATGGGTAACAAAGACCCAGACCAGATACAACATTCCCGTCCGGAATCTGAACCCGCGCCCTCTGGATTAGTAGTCAAGTACCTTATTGGAGGTTGAAGTCATTATAAACTAAGGAATTGGGAATTCCTGTTAATAAAATTAATTTAAAGATATGTGATTAAAACGCTTAAAGAAATTGTTTATAACATTTTAATAGTTTCTTTTTAAAAAGAAATATACAAATCGGATTATATATATAAATTATTGAATTTGCCCAGTTATTTACAAGCGAACGAAAGAAAAAGTGTTGAGAACATTTGTGCAAAATATGCCGATGTTTTCCACCTTCCTGGAGATAAGTTATCTATGACTAATTTATTGGAACATAAAATTAACTTAAAGGAAAATGTTAGTCCGGCTTATACAAAACCTTATCGGATCCCTCACGCTTTAAAAGGAGAATTACAGAAGCAAATTCAGCAGATGCTCGATAATGATATCATTGAGGAGACCACCTCGGAGTGGTCAAGCCCAGTTTTACTGGTTCCTAAAAAATCAGACAAGACAGGAGAAAGGAAGTGGAGACTTGTAATAGATTATCGACAGTTAAATAATAGAATTGAAGATGATAAGTTCCCCTTGCCTAACATTACTGAAATTTTAGATTCATTAAACGGCAGTATATACTTTTCTAAACTTGACCTTTCCAAATCTTATTATTTATTTATTTATATATCAAGGAAAACTTACAGCACAAGATGACTTAAGATATAAACAGAATAACTATAATACGGCCAATTAAAAGTTTTCACTAATAGTAACATAATAGTCAAATGTTATCGAACAAAGAAAGTTTTAAATAAGTTAATTTGAGCAACACAATATTGACGAGAGATAAGCAGATGATACAAGTAAAATATAACACACAGGAGAAAAAACTAATACCAGTATTATAAAAGAAAAAACAACAACTAATTATATGAATTAAACCTAATTTACACAAACCATACAATCAAACTCACCACTATGCGAAATATATTAATTAATTAATTAAATATTATAAAAGAATTTAGAACTGAGCACCATTCTTGCTCGAGCCTCAGACATGGCTGATCAAGTGACCTTGTCACCAAATTCTAGGAAATATACAGCATTTTCAGTCGACAAGATGTATCAGTTAGCACTAGATAAGGTTTCACGAAAATTTACAGCTCTTACTACTGATAAAATGTATCAGATGAAACGCTGCCCAATGGGACTAAAAACTAGTCCAAGTGTTTTTTCCAGATTAATGACAATTGCCATGTCGGGATTAAATTACAAGCAATGCTTTGTGTATTTAGATGACTGCCTCGTGATAGGAAATTCTATAGAAACTCATAATAAGAATCTTATTGAAGTATTAGAGCGATTACGTAAGGTAAATCTTAAATTAAACCCTTTAAAATGTGAGCTACTTCGTACGGAAATTTTATATCTAGGGCATAAAATCACGTCTCAAGGTATTTTTCCAGATCCCGAAAAGGTTGAAACTTAACCAAGGCCAAATGACGTCGACGAAATTAAACGCTTTGTAGCTTTTGCGAATTATTATCGACGATTCATACCAAAATTTGCAGATATCGCACATCCTTTGAATCAGTTATGTAAAAAGAATGCACACTTCAAGTGGACTTCTGAATGCGAAAAAGCTTTTCAGACCCTAAAAAAATGCTTAATGTCCCCACCTGTATTAGAGTACCCAGATTTTTCAGATACTAACATGTTCAGATTGCAAACTGACGCCTCAAGGGTAGGTCTTGGGTCAATTTTGTCAAACAGTAACGGTAAAGTGGTGGCTTATGCTAGTCGAAATTTAAAACCGGCAGAAACGAGATATCCGGTTATCGATTTAGAGCTCTTAGCTATTGTTTGGTCAATAAAACACTTTAGACCTTATTTGTACGGCAGAAAATTCAAAATAGTAACAGATCATAAGCCACTTATCTATCTTTTCACTATGACCGATCCCTCTAGTAGATTAACAAAATTTAGATTGTATTTAGAAGAGTACGATTTTGAGATCGAATACGTTCCGGGTCGGCATAATGCAGCTGCAGATGCGTTGAGTCGACTTCCGCTAACGTCTAAAGACCTTAAGGAGATGAAAGAACATACTATTTCAGTTATGACTAGAGCACAAGCTAAGTTAGCAAACCAAGGACAGCTCGTAGAATCGACGAAAGAGGAAACCGTCGTCTCAAGGTCTGATCAACCTAGAACGATGGAAATTCTCAAAAGACCAAAAGACGGAATAGAATTAATTATTTGTTCTAATAGTCAAAAAATTACAATTAATGAACAGCACTATGCTAGTAAATCAGGAAGGTGTATTTTTATACCTTCTAGTTCGACTATCTTCATTACTTCTCGATCGTTATCTACTGTACCGGTGTTAGCGAGAGAATTGGAGTCATTGTGTCGATAATTTAATATAAACGAGCTCGTAATAGTTAAAAATAAATCAAATGATAAGTACGTACATAATTTATTAAAGAAAATGAAAGAATATAATTTTATTATACCGCGATTTCTGATTACGAAAGATGTTACTCGTATTACAGACAAAGACGAAAAAAAGGTAATTTTAAATGACTTTCACATCCTACCTACAAGCGGTCATGCAGGGATTAATAGGATGATGAATAATATAAAAAAATATTACTACTGGCCTGGCTTAAGTATTGATGTTGAACAATTTGTGAAAAAGTGCAAAGAGTGCCAATTCTCAAAACACTCTGTTAAGATAAAGCAACCGATGGAAATAACTACCACGGCTAGCACATCCTTTGAAAGGATTAGTTTAGATTTAATGGGACCCGTAGAATTAGATAGTAATAATTTTAGGTATATATTAACTATATAATGTGACTTGACGAAATATGTAGAGGCTTATCCTTTGCTGACAAAGGAAACCAATGAAGTTGCACGGGCATTCGTAAACAATTTTATTTTACGTTTTGGAATCCCAAAACAGATTCTTAGCGATAGGGGTACTGAATTTATGTCTTCGACCATGACAGAGGTCTGTAAATATTTAGGCATAGAAAAACTCAATTCCACAGCCTACCACCACGAAACTTTAGGTTCCTTAGAAAATTCCCATAAAGTTTTAGGAGCTTTTCCGAGAACGCAATGTCATAGTAGTAGGACCGATTGGAGTTCTTGGATACCATATTGGTGTTTCTCTTACAATACTTCTGTACATTCGCACACGAAGTATACTCCATACGAATTAGTTTTTGGCAAATTATGCAATTTACCAAGTAACTTGAACTATAAGATCGACCCATTGTACAATTTTGATTCGTATCCACTAGAGTTAAGATATAGATTACAGAAAGCACAGTGTGAAGCAAGAGAAAATTTATTATCTGTTAAAGAGACCAGAAAATGTAATTATGATAAAAATATAAATCCTATTAGCTACAGGGAAGGAGATTTAATACTATTAAAAAATCAAACAGGACATAAGTTAGATCCTATTTACAAAGGACCTTATGAAGTTATTGAGGACATGTCTCCAAACGTAAAAATAAAAATTTGTAATAAAGAATATATTACACATAAAAATAATACTAAACTATTTCACTGTTAAATTTGTTTTTTGTTACATGTTTAAATATAAGTTTTGGGTTTTAATTTTAATTTAATGTAGGTATACAAATACAATAAGAATAATTTAAGTAAAAAAAAATTTTTGTTTTATGTTAAGATAATGTTTTATGGGCTCTTACTGTGTGACCACATTTTTTTTTTCTCCGAAAAAGGGAGAGAAGGATTGTACTTTTTAGGGGAGCTGTAGCGTATGATACAAATAATCACATTGCGCAATAAATGAGGTCGCACGTTCAAGAGTTCGTTGACTTACTTAATTTAGACACCTAAGCGTATGATTCTATATAAACAACTAATTATCAATAAACGGTGTTCATTACCCTGCAGACAAGTCTTTAATTCACTTCTCCAGCAACCTGTTACCAGAAATGGTTAGAGAATTTGATAAGTAAAATATAATAAGATAATAAATATATTTTCTTTCAAACCAGTCATTGGCTTCTTATTTTTATTATTTTTTAAGAAAATTTAAGCAATACTCAGTAGTATACGCTATATTTTGACCCCTCAGTGGGGTCGTCATCAGGCGAATGGAAAATAAAATATGACATATATCGCAATAACGTAAAAAACACAGACACTGACTTCTATCGAAAAAATGAATTAGAAACTTTTTTTGGAAATAAGTTTTTAGCAGCTGTCGTTGTTGCTCATAAATATTAAAATATTACACAAATAAAATTTTCGAATTAATAATTGCGTCATGTGAAAATTTCAATTTTCACCTATTGTGTGCTATTTGGAGACGCAGCGATCGTCGTAACAGCCACTTTGCCGTGCGCACTGATATAAACGTTATTTCAATGCCTTTTCCGTCGATATTTGTAACGATACAAATCGAGTTGCTAATTTAGGTCGGGGACCCCTCTTATTAGCGTAATGGAACAGCATTACATTTGGCCGCCCTCACAACTGAGTTGGTCACGTCATGATGTCTGCTCCAAATTCAGATTCCGGAGGGTTACTTAGTGGTGCAGGGCTCACCTCACCACCCATCACGCTGGCACGTAACGTATTTTATTTTATTTATTCATTTAATATTATATCTATACCCGCATTTGTTCTATTCGGATACCGCGCGCTATTTCGGTGTTCGTTCATTAAGGGCCCTAGCAGAATAACAGCGTTGCGGGATGTTACTGGTAACACCCGTAGCATATGCTGAGTTAGGGTCCTTTTTATTGCCACGACACATGACCTTACTTGTTTATGCCTATATGTATCGATGTTTGTTTCCATTTATTTTAATATTAGTTATGTTCAAAAATGTATACTTTCGTGGGTGTTTGTGGCACTTAAATAAACGTATATTTATCTTTATCTAACAATCATCGGTGTAGCACGGGTGTACAACTGTGACATGCATTTCGCAATCCATATTCGGAAACACCTGACCCCTTCTCTGTCGTGACAATGTATTCTATCACTACTTGTATTCCATTCCTATTGAATTTTATTAGAAACATTATTTTGTCATCGTATAGTATAGGTATGTATGTACGCGGGTACGCATTGCTTCTTTCATATGTGTGAGTGCACAATAAAGCAAAGTTACAGAATTGGTACTCGTCCCACTGGTTTTGAACCCATTTCGCCTTTTCATTCACAATAAACTGTTTCAATTAGAGATGGTTTGTTCAAAATCGTAAACTATTAGCAAATTTATTTTAAATATTGGATGGATTCGATTGATGGTTCTTGATGGAATATCATCTTGAATAAATTATACACAAATTCTTGTACTTTTATTCCACACATATTTATTTTTATTCTAACTTAGGCTACCGGTTTCGTATTACACATCATCGGGCCAACAAATTATTAATTATTTAACATGACAGAAAGAAAACAAAAGAAAACATTTTTAACAAGCAAATATAAAATAAACAGAGGTAATATGAAACCGGTAGCCAAAGTTAGAATAAAAATAAATATATGTGGAATAAAAGTACAAGAATTTGTGTATAATTTATTCAAACTTATTTTACTTGAGACGTCGTTCATATAGCCTTATATTTTTTGTTTATTCTATATATTTTACACAAGATGGATGTTATTTAACGAACATCTAATAAATTGGATTTTTGTTTATTGAATTACTGATTCAGCGACTAACTATGAGCGTCCAGAAATTACTATTTCAGCAACCAAATAACATCAGAACTAGCAACTGGATTGGTGAATCAGCATACTATTAAGGCCTTACCCTTGGTAAACGATAATCTTACTGAGCGATTTTGAACTTCAGTATGTTGTCAGAAAGTCTACATTAGAACGCTCGCTTCGCGCGCCGCCAGCACGCAAAATCAGTGAATTTTCGATGTTTTTTCTGTATTTTACGAAAAAGTCATTGATGCAGGAAGTTTTTCACATGACATCGGAAAATAATCCATGTTTTCTTGTTATAGCAGTAATTTCAGACAAAACTCAAGCCGCTTAGACATAAAACGAAATAATAACTTAAAAAGGCATCATTTTCAAAAATAAAATCTATCGAGCGAAATGTGTCCAACTGTGACCTGCTCTATCGGCGGGCGCTGCAGGACAACGACTGCTTTGTCTGTTAAGCGCTGCGGGCCGCGCGTCAAGTGGTTAAGTTTATTGGTTTTTGAGGCTTTTCCTGTTTAGAAATACTACACATATTGTAAATCTTTGTATTCCTAGATAAATTGTCTAAAATACAGTATTGTAGTATGATCGAACAGAAGGCAGGTAAACAAAGAAAAAGGTTACCCGTATTTTCAAGGTTTCGTATTCAAAAGTACGGGTAAAAATCTTTAAAACACCTTTTAAGGCATATTTAGGCATATTTTCCTCGTTTGTTGTAACACTTATAACACATATTTAATTTCCACACACGACACTGCACAACACTCAACACTCCATTTTCCGCCATCTTGCGGTACCACTCCACAGATAATTCGACTTTTTTCTAAATTCCAGCATATTTTCATTGAACCGACTGTTTTCATTGCACATTTATAACCTATGGGGCCATTTCAAACAAACCACAGACCGATTCTAAAACGAGGGCACACACCATAAAATGACAAAAAAAGAAAAAAAAGCCATAATATGGCAAGCAACATGTTGCGGCTGCAAAATTTTTGCCATAATATGGCGTAAAACACCGCAGAGGCGACCTGACAACGGAAATGATAAAGGTCTGAAAAAACACGTGTCCAAGTTTTACATTGATCAGATAAGTAGTTGACTCAGCATATTAAAACATAAACAGTTGAAAGACCCAATACAAGCCCTTAATATAGCCTTCAAATTCATACACTGTCTACAAACTGTGCGCTAAGAAAAAAACAAAAAAATTAGATTAATTTACTAAATTTCCCGACTATTGCATTTCTAATTTAAAATCAATAATTTCTAACATACCTAGCACGTTAAGTCGTTGCTCGTGCTTTTTTAAATAAGTAACCCAATTACTTCAAATTAGTGTCATTTAGGTATCTAACACATATTATTTGTGTTCTCACTCACATTATTAATCGTTTATGTTTAATTAACCAAAATTACTTTTTATTGCCAAAAAATAGTAGTGATTGGCCATTATCATGAATTCTGTTGACCCAAAGCTACTTACAGGTCAGCGACCGGGAGCTGCCCTCCCTCCGCGCTTTTTATTTACAATGGATTTGGGATGCGCTGATTGTTGAACGGCTCGTAAATTTAAGGTTTTATTGGTCAAGTTATAATTTATAGTACCTAAAATAAAGTTTAGAATGCTCTTCGCTGACGTCAGTTTTTTTTTACGCCCATTTTTATTAGAGTTGGACAAAATATTGTTTCTGGTTTGCAAAATCAGTCACTCAATCAGTAATTTAGAAGCTAACTAATAATCAAATCGGTTGAACAGAAAAACTGTTTACTTGCATTTTTTTTGTTTATCGTAAGAAAAATTTAAATTAGTTTATTAGAAACGTTATTAGTTTCCCTTTGCCAATGTAGTGAATTAGATGTCAAGGCTTGTCGTCAAATTAATATTCTGGTCACAAAAGTTTATTACTTCCCTTTTTCGAGAGGCTGTGATTATCAAGTAAATATTTATCTTTTTTTAACACTTTCGGATAATAATAACAATAAATAATGGTATTTTCGAACTATGTTTCGGCCCACTTTGGGGCCGGCATCAGTCAAAGTTACCATTATTTATCGTTATTATTATCCGAAAGTGTTAAAACGAATGAAAAGCTTAATATGGCCAAATATACATTTTTTATTTCAAGTAAACATTTAACATGATTTTAACGGATATTTCAAAAAACGGTACTTAATTTGTATGGGTACGATCTATTGTTTTAGCATTATTGAAAATAAGTAAAGTTAACTTATGCATATTTGCAATTACTTGTGTTGTGATAGACCCCATTAGGTTAATAGAAATTCGTTGTTTACCATCTAAATTGCCAACCGTCTATTTTAATATATCCTTGTAATTTCTGCAGAGAAATATATTCTATTTGCTCAATAAAGAACTCTTTTTAATATTATAAGATCGATAATAAGTTGGGTTCAGTTCCGAGGCTGACGGGTAACAGGCGAGTCAGTGCGATCGATGCTGGCACCAGATTGTCTCGCTCAGTCGGCACCGTTCTGAACTCTTAAGAATATCCGCACACCTTTAATCAAATAATAAGTCTCTCTATTTAATAAAATGCCTGTCTAGAGAAGTTTAGCTTCACAGAAAATTTCGCCTTTGTGTTTTGTTATTGAAGAAATCGCAAGTTTAGGTAATAAAATACGAATACTTTGCAAACAATAAATATAATAATCATTTGTGAAACATTATGTAAGTTCGTACAGTGCTTTGTGGCTTATCTGCTCAGTTTGATCATCCTGCTATTTCTTTCTGGTGCGGCAGAAATTGGTTTCATTAGAAAGTGATGGAAGATGATACCAACTGAACAGATAAGTTGGTGGCACTGTATGTAGTGTACATATTTTTAAATCTCAAAATGTTAAAATGCCCCATTCCCTACACTGGTTGGATTTTAAGTTGATGTGCTTACATGCATGACATGATAATAAGCCGAAAACCAGCAATTGTAATCGATCGTCTCTATACAAACGAACAAAGACAAGATTTAAATCGCGAAAAAAAAGCCGTACTTTTTGATCGAATAACAATTTTTACGGAATAGCTGGTTTTTCTTTTGTGTTTTCGTCGTTGGACTCATATAAAAGATTTTCGTATAGACAAGTACTATCAACAGTTTTCGGCCTTTTGGCGACTGAAAATCCAGAAAGTATACAGATATGGATTTGTGAAAGTATTACGTTTAAAAAGAGTTGCTAGATTGTGAAATGAAATGCTCAGGTACGACTCTAGCCGTTATTCCATTAGTTTTAATCAGATCGGCCGATCGCGTCGTTTCTGGCATTGAATTTTGAAGTAGCAACCTACGACGAAATAGCTCGTTGGTACCAGCACATCCGGTTTCAGGAGGTATATAATATTATATACAGTTATATTTACGCCCTTAGGCTTTTCAGAATATAATCTGAGTTTCCACTTATTCCTAATTTAGAGACCCATGGAGCTACAACAATTGCGAAGTTTCGGGCGTAAGCATTTACGAGTAGATTTATCACCAAGTGTAAGTAATACCATTGCTGCATATTCATGTATGTAGCCTTCTGCAATTAGTTAATAGCTTTTAGCACTAAGGACGCTCAAAATACATATTAGCTACGACGGTATCCATAGCTCGTTGCTTATTAGTCTTTTCTCCTTTCTGTACAAAAGAGGGAAATGACGTAAATTGTTTAATTATAAATAATTACAGAAAAAAGTCGATAATAACTTCAACATTTTAAATAAAGCAAATAAATTCTACCTTGAACGATGAACCCTCTTAATTCTAATGACCGCTTAAAATAAAATAATACATCGCAGTCCAGTTTGTGGCTCGGGTTCAAGACAAACTAGACACCTAGACCGGCCAAGTGCGTGTCCATAGTTGCCCAGTACATTTTGTAAGTTGGTCTACTAATACAGATCGCGCCAAACTTCTAGTCCGCTCGGAAGTTGCTCTCCCGAAGAACGGCCCATACATTGTCACTAATAGTTTAGCGCGACTTGTATTCGTAAACCTGAAAGGCCTACTTAGCTGTGATAGTTTTACTTTTAACTTCATTATTATATACTACTTCTGTGAATTTTTTCACAAACTCGTATTCATAAATAACCGTTTAACCGGCAAGGGGCCTCCCGTAAAATTTTTGCAAATACATTTAATGTTTAATATTGAATAATTTTTTGCAGACAATAGGTCTTTGAAATTGCTCTTTTATATGGAGAATTTGAAGAAAACTCAGTTTTCAGTACAAGCCTTATTCCATTTATTTTAGGAAAGCAAAGCCAAACTTTATAAACAAATATATATTTAAACGAGACAACATTCAGCTAACATAAACTACAATTTAACTTTTGAAAAGTGTCACCTATTAAAAGTTATTAGGAATCTTATGACAAATATTAAAACTGACTTTAAAGACTTAGTTTTTGTAATCTACTGAAAATAAAAACAAAATTTAATACGGAGATATGAAACCTGGAAATTAACTTTCAAACAGAAAACAAATTAAAGAAATAGCTATTGATTTACAGGAATTATGAACTTATGAATCTCTTAGGAAATTTTGGCAACTTCATAGGTAAAGACCTGATAAATTCAATGAGAGATACAATACAATACAATACAATATTCTTTATTGCACACCAAAAGAGAAATAAAAAACAATAAATTTTAAAATATAAGTTAACAGGGTACAATTGGCGGTCTTATCACTAAAAGCGATCTCTTCCAGACAACCTTTGGATGGAAGAACTCTTAAAAATGAAAAGGTGTATAGGCGGTGCACAGAATAACAGTTTTTAAAATAAAATAAAGCATTTTGATTAAAATGTAAATATATAATATACATAAACAATAAATAATTTTATATATATTTATAAATAAATTATATATTTTATATAGATAAATATGGACAAATAGAAACAATAAACTTTAAGATCAAAGTGAAAGATAATGCTGTTTGACTAGGGTTTTGAATGACTGTAACGATGGAGCTTGTTGTATTGTGAGAGGAAGAGCATTCCACAGATGTACAGCTTCAACAGTAAAAAGAGATAATTTTCTTTTTAATTTAATATTTCACCTTAGCAAACCTGACACATAGACATACCTTTTTATGGTTTGTTTTCATGTTTATTTTTTTTTTAGGAACAACAACAAGAAATACAACAAACATACTTAAATGGTATAATCTTAAAAGTTAAATAGCTATCACATCGTTCACCAGTTAAGACAATTATGAAAAATTTTTATACTAATAGGGGCATTTACTAATCGTATATTCCATAAAATGTGAAATTAAAACTAGGTTAACAAAAATAATCCTGTGCGAACAATAAAAAAAAATAACAGGTAAAGTACCTACCTATTCTATACTTTATTTTTGTTTGTGCGTGTAGTTTTTTCAGCTAAGTTTTTACTGACAGGGGACTTGAAGGTGTTGAGCTCGGAGAAAATATCAATATCTGCTTTGGCGTTTTTGTAAATAGTATTGTACTGTTAAAGGAGCGTTAGTTACTAGGTTAGTCTTAGCAAAGGGTATACGTGTATTAAAAAAAATATAGTTGGATCTTGGTAGCCTTTTAGGGGTATTAAATGACAGCTTACTTAAGAGATCTGGGCAGTCAAGTGCACCGTTTACTAGTTTATGTAGAAAAGCTAAGTTGTGGACCTTTCTACGATCAGCCAAGGGACACATGTGGTAGTGAGCTAATCTTGAGGCATAGCTTCGTAGTTTCTTAGCTTTGTGATCGCCGTACGAGAGATGGTAAAGAAATCTACTTTGAACGCTCTCTAATCGCTTGGCATGCACTTCGTAGTAATGGTTCCAGGCAGTAATACAGTATTCCAATTGAGATCGGATAGAGCATTGTAAAGTTTAATCTTGGTAGATGGCTTATTGAAATGTTTAGTATTACGTATAACAAAACCAAGTGTTTTAAAGGATTTTGTCGCAAGCTTGTCGATATGTTTGGCGAATTTTAAATCTTTGTCCATCAATATTTCCAGGTCGCGTAGTTGTTTCACTTGTTTGAGCTTAGCGCTTTCAATTAAATAATCATAGGATGAGGTATTTTCGTTTCTGGTAAATGAGATTGAAAAGCACTTAGAGGGATTTAGACTCATATCATTCCTGCAGCACCATTGTACTAGCCTATTAAGATCATCTTGCTGAAAACTCGGGTCTGCAGGCGATAAATTAGGTCTAGAGATCTTTGAATCATCCGCAAATAACTGAAACTGAATGTGATGTTAAAAAGTCCGGGCCCTAAGTGAGAACCCTGTGGCACACCAGAAGAGACCAAAATGGCTTCGCTTGAGTAGCCACGGGCAACCACTTATAGGTACGCTGGTTAAGGTAAGAAACAAGCCACCGCAGCAAAGATCCAACCAATCCGAGAGCTGGAGTTTACTTTTTAAGATAGTATGGTTCACTTTACCAAAGGCTTTACTAAAGTTGGTGCACATTACTTCCATTGAGATTCGACTGTCAACGGATGATGTGAGTTCGGAAATGTGTGAAACTAGATTTGTAAGGGTAGATTTAGACTTAATGAAACCATGCTGCTGCGGCAAAATATGAGATTGCACATGCCACGCTAAGTGCTTGCATGCAATTTTTCATCGCAGCTAAAATTGAAATTGATCTGTAATCGATGATAAGATCCCTTGAGCCTCTCGCTTTAAAGATAAGAACGATCAGTGCTTCCTTCCTTAAGTCAGGGAAGATGCCGTCTTTTAAGGGTCGATTCATTATCAGTAGTAATTGTTGAGAAAGAACTTTAGCGCAAGTCTTCAGAAATGCAGGTGTTATGCCATCTGATCCTGCTCCTTTATTTGGGTCAGATTTTATAAGTTCTTGGTAGACTTCATCTTCATTTAAAGCAAAAGAGCAGAGAAAATTGGACGATACATTTAGCTGTCCCAGATCGTAAGGAATTGTATTACTATTACTGTCAGTGCTGACATAGACCTTAGAGAAGTTTTCTGCAAATTATTTGCAAATATTGTCTCCATCGTTTGCGACAACATCGCCGAGTTTAATTTTTGTTGGATGTGAATTACAACTGTCTTTTTAATTTTTAACAAAAGACCAGAACGCCTTCGGATTATTCCTAATTGACGACTCAATGCAAGCTATGTAGTTGTTGTAGGCGGTAGTCTGTAGTTTTTGGCATCTACGGCGTAGTAACTCGAAATCAAGTTCATCCAAAGGAATAAGGTCCTTTTTTAGTTTCTTATGTCAATTACTTTTCTCTTTTAGTAAACAGATGAGTTCCCGATTTTACCAGAGTGAAAACTTATTTTTACCACTTTTAGATATTGCGATATGTTTAGCTATAAGCTCCCTAAGCACACCCCCGACACACCAAACAATCTCACCGAAATAACTCCACACGCGCATAATCGTGTCCGTACACGCTTGTGTGTGTGTGCGTTAGCTAGTCTAGGGCTGGCATCAAGCGTGTGAGCGTTGTCGACCGAGAGGGACCACAATCATATAAATCGGCAACTTCTATGATTCTTTTACTAAATTTATCGTGGTTAATCCTATGCACAATGCACATAATACTATGATGCACATTATGTTAATTCCAAAAAACTCATTGGTGCATGCCCGACCGGGGATTGAACCTGAATCTCAAGATTGAGAGGCCAGCGTTCTATCCCTGAGTTACCGCCGCTTTTTCGTTATATTAAAAGTAAATAAGACAAATACTTCAATTGACTCCCGTCTACTGTCCAAACGCAGGGGTCAATGGCACCGCTTAAACTATGTCCTCGCACGCAGCCCGCCTTCCCTTTATGATGCCGCAACGCGCGGCGGCGGGCGCGGCGATCGTTCGACAGCGCGTTGGCACAACTTTGTAACGGCGGCACGCGCGAATTTATATGACTAAAATTTAAACATCGTCACGTCATCGCGTCACAACACGAATCCTTTCAGAAGAGTCAGAGGTGTTTTTTAGTATGGACTGTGAAGCGCAGCTCATATTCAATACTTACTTTTACACCCACGGTTCACCGATGATTTTCAACATGCTTTTATTAGCTTCACCAACGACCTGTATGGACTCGCAGTTCCCTGTTAAACTTATGTCACAGTTAGGGGTTTGTTCCGCTTAATAGTCGGATCACGCCCGCTTATCTTGACATCTCTTTTGCACGCGTAGAATTTGTATTTGCTATCCTACTCTCAATGTAAGGCGGGCGTCCTCTGAAAATGAAACTGAACGCGGCCGGGGAAATTACGTGTAAAATGGATGAATAGGTGAATATGCGGGCGCCCGCGCAGATGCGCTACGAAACAAGCTTTACCTAATTCCGTTTCGTCTCGTTCCAAGGTCTGTTTATTTGAAGTAAAACAAAACTATAAAAAGATGTAAATTATTTAGGTAAAATAATCATTTATTAAAATAATGTTTAAAAAATATGCCCATACACGTTTACAGGATGACTGGTAATTAGATGCAATCCGTTGAAGGGGTTGTAGAAGAGAGCTATTGCAGTCGATTCGACCATACCTATATAATGCCTTATGCAAAAGTAACCATTTCTGAGATATTTTGTTTTTTTTTCTAAAGTAAACTTTAAAAAATTATTTTTAAAATGCCAGCCATAAATGTAAAATCATTTGTTGCGCTTGTTGATAACATCCCAACCGATAAACAATAGCCCTAAATGCACATTTTGACGTAAACCTTGACACTGTGCTCCTAAACAATTGAAAATTCTTAAAAATTACAAAAGATTTACATAAAAAAGCTTGGTTGCGCGCGTAATAGCTGGAAAATATTTGCATTTTACTAGCTTTCGAATAAGGTACAAAAATCTCAAATTGATAGAGGAATGATAAAAATATGGCCAAAACAATAGGAGCAGGTAGAATATTAGAAACAAATCTTATGCCTAAAAATGTAACTTTATAATCCATTGTTTCCTAAATTAACCATTAATGATTTTTTTATTTAGAAAAAACATAATTAAGGGTTAAATATTAGAAACAAATCTTATGCATACAAAATGTAAGTTTATAATCCATTGTTTCCTAATTTAACCGTTAATGATTTTTTCTAGCTGCTCCTATTGTATTGGCAATATTTTTATCATTCCTCTGTCAATTATTACTTATGATTTTCTTGTCTTCCTAGAATAGTTTTTGCAGTATCGAAGAATGCAATTTGGCATTTTTTAAAGAGGTGATTTCTATCTGACATCTGAAATAATAATAATAAAGTAATGGCGTATGCCAACGTTATGTAGAAATAATTGTTTAACAATTTTAGCAAATAGAGCCCAAATACGACTGCCTTACTATTCCTAGTTCCAGTACTGTCTTCAGTCTAAATTTTATTATTCACCGTGATAGAAGCCACAGTAGTACGATTATTTGAAATTTTCAACTGGCTTCTAATTGCGGCGCAAAAACTCTATGTAAACCCTTGTGACAGATAGACAGACAGACAGACAGACAGCTGAGGCTCAGTAACAGGATCCAGTTTGGCACTCCGTCGGTACAGAACCATAAAAAGAGGCAGTTTTATCTGCATTTTCAATATTTACTCCCACCGTAAGTTTGTCACATCTGTAATACATATTTCTTTTTAACTCTGAGAAACTGGCAATTCTACTCGCTTTAATATGATTCTGGTAATGAGTAAGCGAGATGGATATACGAAATGGCTGCTAGCGTTTTTACGATAAAATACTGTTTTATTGGAAAATTAATACGAAACAAATTAGTAACTTACCCAAAATAAATATGAAATGACTATTTTAGTTCTTGTGTTAATTTTCATCGTTATTATTTCACAAAATAATTCGTATATTCGTACCTTCAGCTTTGGTGGCGTTATCTAAATAGCGTCCATTTCTCTCGCTCGCTTGCAAGCGACTAAACGAGGTTCAATCACTTATCCAAACTTTAAAGCGCAATGTTTCAAAAGTCATGTTGAAAACTCAAACAAAAACATTTGATTTTTAAATTTCAAATGTTGCAATTAATTTACTCAGCTCGAACTGTCGAACAAACGATTTTTTCCAACCTAAACCGATAGGTAAAGGGTAATACAAAAATAATCGACAAAGAAGAAAATGCCATACCTACCTTGGTTCATCGGAAGGAAGTTTAAAAAATCTTTGTTCTGTATTGGTTTTTCGGTTTTTTAGACATCCATAAACATCACAATAACGAACCACATTGATAAAAAATATGTATTGTAAATAATAAAACAAAATACGCAGCGAACGAGTGGTAGCCCAGCTCTGCTAACTTGCGGGGTAAAGTGGGGTACGATAAACTCGCGCGGGGAGGTGAGTGTCGCTTCTTTACGAAGTAATACTATACTATATATTCTCTGCCCTAAGTAAACGATAGAATACTGAAAGGGCGTTATCAACACAACTCAAGTTTTCAAGTTTGTCATTCCAATTAATACATTTTAGCTTTTTAATAATATTTTCATAGTGCGCCTTGAAAAAGTTATATCTGGAAGAATCTTTGTTTGTAAGATGGCTTGTGGTATGATCCAACGGCAAGGAAAATTCTAACGGAGGGTGATAGTCGTAGAGTTTACTTATAGTTATATTACTTTGCTTTAAGTCAATTGATGAAGCGTTAAATAGAACTAAGTCTAGTGTTCTAGACTTATTGTTTATGACATGACTGTATTGTTTTAAATCGTAAATGGACATAAAATCTATTAAAGCTTCAGTCTCATAGTTATTAACACAAGTAAACGTACAATATGAGCTATCAGAGCATTTACTCCATGACATTGTCTTTTGATTAAATTCACTCAGTATAATACTATTTATTAAATAAATATTTGGCTCTTTCAAGCTTTTTATTGTTTTTATTTGTAATAGATGTATATAGATATATATAAAAAACACAGAAAAAATAAATTCAAGATATATTTCGGGCCCTACTGGGCCCGGCGCGGCGTCAGTTGAAAAATAATTATACATACAATGTCACTTACATATTTACAGAAAGAAAGAGGTTTATTTACAATTGACTGAATTAATCTATTTATAAATTTTCTGAGAAAGTGGCACCATCCAGCAGCCGTGATGTGTTATTGCGTTAGAATTGAGTCGGGTCAGTGTTGGCGATTTAGTCCTGATCCGTAGTGCGCACCAAGTGACCATATAAACGAGGATTCCCATGTTCGGAGTTGAATTTCAGTTAATGGTGGGTTGAATGATTTAATGATTCGGACTGTAAAGCATTGATTAAATGTGAGGTTGTGTAGTCTTGTGTGTGTTGGTATGGGTAAGATATTATTTTGTATTTTTGAAGTGTGTCTGTGTTGGTTTAATCTGATATGGAGTGCGTTTTTTGTTTCCCCTACGTAGAATGCCGGACAGTGCCGGACAGTGCCGGCATTCTAGTAGGTATATGCAGTTTTCTGTTTTACATGTCGTGTTTGGTTGTGTTTTGTAGGTGTTAGATGAGTGGTGTGAGGTTGAGGGCGTTCGTTTAAGTGAGTTTGAAGAGCTGACAGTCCGGAATCATGTGGGATGTTGGTATATAACGATACGACATCTATGGTAACTAGAAGAAGATTTATATTGTTTGGTAGCTGGAGAGAATGTATAATGTCAAGAAAATGATTGGTGTCCTTTATGTGCGATGATAAGTCTTTGCAAAGAGGTTGTAGGTGATGGTCGACAAAGGCGGATATTATTTCTGTTGGTGCATTATATGATGCCACTAAAGGGCGGCCTGGGTTATTATCTTTGTGGATAATAAATATTATACATTTATTACAAATAAAAACAATAAAAAGCTTGAAAGAGCCAAATATTTATTTAATAAAAAGTTTGCTCGCACATGCGAAAGTAATACATCCAAAAAATATATATAAAATAAAAACGAAGACTCGTTTTGGTTGAACTCAATACTATACAGATGTTCCAGTTGCTGATCTTAGCCGCAGTCATACAAAGAAGAATTTCACCAGAAACGAATAAGCCGCAAAAATTTATATACACTGTTTTTCAAGTCTCTTTTCTTGACACGGGTGCGAAGTCTACATGCAGAGATCATATTATATTCAAGAAGTTTATCGCAAATGACTGCATCAAGAGAAAGTTGGTGTTTGCACTGATATAGAATTAGGAGTTTCCCAACAATTTCATAAACTTGTGTTGTGCCGTTGTGTTGGCTATACGGCTTCCTCAGAATTATAATCTGGATTGACCACCTTGATCTCAGGTTCCCCTTTTGCTTTCTCTCTTTTTACTCTGTATAAACTTGCTTTCATTTTATTTATTTTCAATTTAAGGTTAACATTAAACTTGACAGACTTAAGGTGAGAAAATCCAAAACGTATAAAAGAGACATCTGTCAGAGACAAAAAACCAGAGAGTAAGTTTAACACTCACTCAACTTTTTTGATAATTCTCGAAAATAAAACCTCTAACGACATGCAAGAAGTCCTGAATAAAATCAAAGACACAGTTGACAAACTTTTTCAATACTACACACATATTGTGTACCTTGGAAAATGTCTTGAAATTGGCGCAGCACCAAAGGGGCTAATCCCCAACATTCCGTTGCATACAATGCCACAAATAATAAGACCAAACATGATCCTCATAAATCACATAAATGCACTTCACACGACATACATACTCTATACACAATATTCATTCTTATGTACTCATTACAAAAATATTCTAGACTGTCTTCTAAAAGTTAGTCTTATTGCGTATCCTCATATCTTTCTAACTGTACAAAATATATTATCAAAAGCCAGAAATAAACTTGTACAGGAAAATGTTAGACTTTCAAGAAAACTACATAATCTCCGAATCTACTACACACAAAACAATATAAATCTACCATTAAGTTATGCTCGAACCTATGCACTCCCGAGCTTGAACCTTAGTCCGACGGATTTGACAAACCCCTTCTCTATACCCCCACCACCGCAGACCTCCACTTGTAAAACTTCTGAAGACCAACAAATAATAAATCTATCGACACTGCAGTTAACCCGTGCAGACCACGCAATAATAAATAAAGGTCTATCATTCTGCCCCACAAAAAAGATAGACCGAATAAAGCTTATGAACGATTTTGTAAATTTTGGACGAAAATTAAAGTGGAAATATTATTGGAAGACTCATGCCCGCCAAAATAGTGACACCACACAACCAGCTCTGAAAAAATTCAAACCACCATCACCAAATGAACCGCCACAATTGCCACCAAACCACCCAATAGACATTTTTATGAGTAATATCCTCGCAAAACTCTCCGATGATCGTTACATCAATAATTTACAAATCAAAACACAAAATTTAACTCATTCTGAACGACAAGCTTTAAAAAAACTGGAAAACAATGAAAACATTATCATACTACCAGCCGACAAGGGATCAGCGACAGTAATTTTAGACAAAAATGATTACATTAACGAAGGACTAAGACAATTAAATGACACAACCTTTTACAAAGTCGTACCAAGTGAGCCGTGTGGCCAGACTATGGATTTGATTCGTAACCACCTTAACACCAGGGGTACAACCGAGGGACTATCGGAGGCTGACATTGAACTTATGCTGCCGGGCCATCCGAGGACCCCCCATTCTTATATGCTCCCTAAGATCCACAAAGATAATAACCCAGGCCACCCTTTAGTGGCATCATATAATGCACCAACTGAAATAATATCCGCCTTTGTCGACCATCACCTACAACCTCTTTGCAAAGACTTATCATCGCACATAAAGGACACCAATCATTTTCTTGACATTATACATTCTCTCCAGCTACCAAACAATATAAATCTTCTTCTAGTTACCATAGATGTCGTATCGTTATATACCAACATCCCACATGATTCCGGACTGTCAGCTCTTCAAACTCACTTAAACGAACGCCCTCAACCTCATCAACCATCCACTGACTTCTGAGTTTCACTTGCCGAATTAACACTGAAGAATAATTATTTTACATTTGAAAATAAATTTTATCAACAAATGAAAGGAACTGCAATGGGAACTAGAATGACCCCCAGCTATGCCAACATCTTTATGGCCTCCATTTAAACAATGTTCCTGATGTCTGAGCAGCATAAACCACTGGTGTGGAAAAGGTTTATTGATGACATCTTTATGATCTGGCCACACGGCAGGGATTCCCTGACCGGATTCCTTCAGAGATTAAACAACCATAGCCAACTGAAATTTACACACACAATCTCAACAGACAGAATCACATTTTTAGACGTCGATCTAACCATCAGCGATAGTAACCAAATTAGTACGTCAGTTCAGTTCAAAAACACAAACAAATTACAGTACCTAGATTTTCACAGTTGTCATCCCCTACACACGAAAAAATTAATTCCCTACTCATTATCACTACGTGGCCGTCGGATCTGTAACACTGACAACGCACTCACCACCTACCATGACAAAATTCATAACGGCCTACTCAAAAGAAACTACCCGGAACAATTCATACAAAAACATTTATACACCAGACCGAGATACCACAGAAATACTCCACATACCACTAACCCAACAAACGAAACCCGTCTGATCACTAACTTCTTTCATGGCAGCCACAAACTAAAAACACTAATTCAGGATCATCTTCCAATTTTACATCAAAACAATGAAACCAAAGACTTACTTCCGAAGAACCCAAAAATTTGCTTTAGACAAAACAGAAACCTAAAAGCCACCCTCACCAAAACCAAACCGAAACTCGCAGCCCTAAACACAACCCACGCATCTCTCGGAACATCCCCATGCCGACGGCCACGTTGTAAAACATGCGCGATCATAAACACAAACACCAACATCAATACACACCACTCATCTAACACCTACAAAACACAACCAAACACGACATGTAAAACAGAAAACTGCATATACCTACTAGAATGCCGGCACTGTCCGGCATTCTACGTAGGGGAAACAAAAAACGCACTCCATATCAGATTAAACCAACACAGACACACTTCAAAAATACAAAATAATTCTTACCCATACCAACACACACACGACTACACAACCTCACATTTAATCAATGCTTTACAGTCCGAATCATTAAATCATTCAACCCACCATTAACTGAAATTCAACCCCGAACATGGGAATCCTCGTTTATATGGTCACTTGGTGCGCACTACGGATCAGGACTAAATCGCCAACACTGACCCAACTCAATTCTAAGGCAATAACACATCACGGCTGCTGGATGGTGCCACTTTCTCAGAAAATTTATAAATAGATTAATTCAGTCAATTGTAAATAAACCTATTTCTTTCTGTAAATATGTTAGTAACATTAAGTAGGTTAGTATTGTAAATAATCCTCTTTCTTTCTGTAAATATGTAAGTGACATTGTATGTATAATTATTTTTCAACTGACGCCGGGCCCAGTAGGGCCCGAAATATATCTTGAATTTATTTTTTCTGTGTTTTTTATATATATCTTTATACATCTATTACAAATAAAATCAGTATAATACTAGTGTTATCATTAAGTAATGATTTTAGCGCGTTATCAAAAAATCTTTGGTGGGTGTCTAATGTAAGTGGGTAACGTAAATAGTCAGCACAGATAATTAATTTAGTATTATTTTACTTAGAATTAGTATCGATACTCACCCACAGATCTTCACCCTCACCTTCAAGTTCATGTATTCTCTGAGAATTAATTTTTCTAGAGACCCGCTATTAAAACACCTCCACCGTCTTTTAAAACATTCAAATTTTTTGTCCCCCTATCTAGGTTACAGTGTAGCGATCATCAAAGAGTTCCGCGTCGTAAACACTATGATTAAGCCAAATTTCAGTTAATACTACAATACGTCAATACAGTAAGACATTTTTTGAAAATCTAGTTTTAGTACTAGAAATATAAACGGTTGAATTTCAAGTTACTAATCTATTGAACACACGTAAGAAAAAAATGACGAATTATGATCTACGTGTTCAATTGCTCGAGGCTATTTATGCGAATACGATCTGATGTTTCTGTGTATCTCATGAAGACCTTACCACCGCGAGTCCACACGAACCTGTATCCATATTCTTTGGAGTGCTTCCGAGCTGCCGCGTGTGATGCTTCGTTATTAGCAGACATATGTTCACCTATGAATATAGGTTGCGGTTTATCTCCTCCGAAACCAAGGTGGTGCGTGTTAAGTTTGTCTTCATTATTTTTCTGGTTTCTGTTGAATTTTATGGCAGTGGCTAACACTGTGTCTCGTTGACGTGGACTACCCAGGCGTACAAGAATACAGCGTGGACGAAGATTCTCAGGGTTCATATTAGAGATCCGAGTACAGTGAAGAATATCTACTTCCTTGATCGGACAGCTCAAAGCGTTGCTCAGCTGCTCAACCATAGTAATGAGATTTTCTCTGGCACGTATTGGATCTGCTGTGTTACTCCAGTTGGTTCACGCGTTGGCCTAGGTCTTTGACGTTATTTAGTAGGCTCCCGTTAGATTTCTGCAGTTTGAAAATCGTTTCGTCCTTAACAGCCATCATCTTTCTAAAGTCCTCAAATGCTACATTGTGAAATGAGATGGACTTTTCAAACGAGGACAATTTTAAATCAATCTGTTTGTGATGATCCTTCAGCATGCTCCAAAATGTTGCTTTCATGGCGGTATTGGCGCTCATTATTTCATCCTGTATGATGCTATGAAGATCGTATACCGTAACGTGAATGTTGCTATCAATCGTTTTCAACTGGCGCAGCTCCCTGCGCTGGGTAACGTTGCTTGTTGCTCCGAATCGGAACTGATCTGGCGCATCGCTTGTTAGTAGCTTGCAGTCATTCCTTTGACACTTCCACGAAGTCTTATGTTGGGCAGTCATTAAGTAAAACCTTTTCAAGGAAACATTGGCGTATTGAAGATCGTAGTACAAGTTGCAAATAGAGCAGCGCAGAAACTCCCTGTATTTTATCACTGTGCGGCAAACCGTACATGTTTTATTCTTCGGCGGAGACATTGCGAGAACTTCAATGTGCGGCCCACAGTATTCGAGTTAGCGCTGCAGCGATTTATTTGTCAATCCGATACAAGATACTTGGTATAAACAGTTTTATTTCAGGACAATATCTTTTTCTTTACGATAAAATCAAATAATAATTAAAATATTGAATAATTTCTGGGTTAGAGATTTGGTTGACATTATGTTATCTAACGGCCGGCTGACTCAAATGTAAATTTTAAATTATCTTTATATTGCATCCAAATGATACATTTATTTTTCGCATATTTTTTTAGGAAAACCTTATTAAAATGCGTAGCCTTATTAAAATGCGTACATTTTGTTTTTTTTTTTAATGATACACGAGTATTTGATGAACAGGAAATGGTCAGTATATGGTTGCTGTAGGGGCCACCCTACTTAATGCTATGAATAGGTACTTTTGGAAAAAAATGAAAAAATCATATTCTAAACCTAATATATATTCAATGCAGTAAATATTCTAAAACTTAAGTAATTTAAAAATTAAAATTACCTAGCAATTTAAATATTATACAAATAAATAAAAGAAAGGGAAATTTTGGACACCTATTTAATGGAACAAATAAAATATGCTGGCCAGATCGCTACCGTCGTCGTTGGGCAAGGTACCCAAAAGGCTGGTGGCATTGCCTCGCTGGATCGCTTTTAATCCGCTGACCAAAATATGCCCCAGCCCTTTGGTTACCGGAAGCGTCGATCAGGCGCGACGAGATCTCCTTAAAGAGTTGTCGCGCTTCTGGTCCCCATGGCACGTGCTGGCACGAAAGGCCATGATGACCAAGCTTATCGACGGCTTTACCACAACGGCAGCGATGAGGCTCATTTGTCCGTGCGCCCAGTCTCAGACAGGTGGCCAAAGTAAATGTTGTTTTATCAAGAAGAGTCCCTATATAGGCCGAAGTGAGAGCGTTTAACCAATAACCTGACTCAGTTTCGCTGGACGCCAAAAGACGAGCTCGGTCTGCAGGGTTTAGTGAGGTATCCAGTAGGTTCTTTTGAACCTGGATACAGAGCGGCTCGTCCCATGACCTTAAACCTAATTGAACCATATGCACAAAAAACATTGTTAAAGCTCTCTCTTTTCGTTTAAGTTGAAAGCCTTGTGCAACGAGGAATTGCATTTTCAATAGTGGTTGTCAAGAGAACAAAATACTCTGCTGGCGTCATAGGATTTTGATTATCTTTTCGACGCAATTTACGCCTGTTTATTTATTGGGGATACTTTTTATTTGACCATAAGCCTTACTATAACTTTTCCTTTTTTTCTTATTTCTTAAATTAGTTATCAATTATATTTCTTGTTTTCTATAGCTAATTAGTTATATATTCTTATCCAGTGCGTTAGTTTCATACCAGTGAACTAAGTTTATACAACGAAAAGAACGCTTAAACAATCGCGACATGATTAGTTATTCTTCTCGACGTAAAAAAACCAAAGAATACGTCAATGAAGCGACATAAAAAGGGATAGTCTTATTACAGCGGCAACGCGGAAGCTTTGTTTTGGCTCTATTGTGTATGAGTTTACCGGATAAGATTGGTTGGCCTTCCACACCCCCGTGAAATGTTGGTGCGCAGGTCTGTCGCAATGCCGATACTAAATGTTGCCAAATTCTTCTTTTGATGGCAATAAGTTCTAAAGCATTTTTACTCCAGCTCAGATTTTATAGCGGGACCCTTTAATTTATAAGTAAGAACAAAGTTAGCAAGAGTTGCGCATTTAACGCAGTTTTAGGAAGGAATGTAAATTTTCTTTTATCGGTTTTCTAAGAAAATGTAGTAAATGAAATCAATTTTATCTACTCCTATAATTTGGCTTTACGCGTTCTTTAAACGATTGGAATATTGTTAATATTTAGCGTTTTAATTTTAACTTTAAATATCACGTTGTTTATTTTAATTATTTATAGCAGTAACAAAATTATTTTCAGCTAGCGTTATTAAGTGACATACGAAGCTTCCAGTCACTAGAATTAGTCTGCTATGCGGTTTTGGCAAGCGAACTTTAGCGAACCTACATTTTATGCTGCTTATAAACAGAATATCCACTAAACTGTGCGTTGCTTTGGTTGTGATTGTTGAATATTAAATTTCAGGTTTTATGAAGTGCTGTATATAAACAGCTTGTTAAAAATCTCGTTAATCTAAAACGGAAACAATTTGTAATGTTAAAGATTAGAAAACGTCACTTTCCGTGAGGGTACATTTTCCTATATCAGTATGGTTGGGAACTTATTTGTATACTTTCTTATAAGGGCTTTATCTACCCATAAAAGGTCACATTTGAACAAGAATTACGTATCAGAATAAGCCTTTCCAAGGAAGTATATTATCAAATTTATATCTTAAATGTGCCGTTTTAAATATGGCTGTGCGAACTGTTAAAAACGGTTACTACTTAGATACTTAAACGTATTTCTCCTCGTTTCAGATAACGCAAACGTATTAGTTTCAATAGTGTTGTGATATGGAGTTCGTTGGTGTTCAAAAAGTGTTGAAGCAAAATAATCAGTTACAATAAAAGGTAAATTTATGAAATATATCACTTTATTTTTATAACCAATTAATGGTTTTATTTCAAGGTAATTTAGAGAAAATAAAGAATAAAAAAACACAATTCAACACGATATATTGCGACTCTTTCAATGGAGGCGTCATCAGTCGAATCTCTTGAATAAAACACCTTTTTACAAATAACTTACACACAAATTCATAAACACGTACACTTTAGTACGTATTTTTATGTAATTTCAGTTAATTTATTCATTTATTGGTACATCTCTACTAACTGTATTATAAATATCGTATTAATAAAGCAGTATAAAAGTCATGTTGAAAAATTGAAAAATTTGGAAATTTTCATTGAAATGGGCTATTATTATTGTACTGAGGCCAAAACATTTTTTTATAGAATTAGTATTTAGAATCCGTCTCTCTGTCTATTGGTCTGTCTTACTCTATGTATTTTTTAAGCATGTTTCATTTTAACTCGAGAATCAGAACGGTTTTCTTTTTTAACATTGTAGTGACGCTGGTCAACATTTTCATAAAAAGAGGTTCATAAAAAACCGCCATGCCGAAAACTGGGCGAGATTAGAAAAAAAACGTAGGGTTCTTTATAAAGGTATATTGATATGATAGGCACAAAATCTTGTACTGTTTCAAAAATTATTTTATCTAACGTCGTATCGTAAAATCCTCATTACGAACTCAAAACTACTGGCATAATGAAAAATATTTTTCACGATTGTCTCTAAAACACAAAATAAATATATAGTATAGGTTTCCGAACAACATAATGCTATAAAAAAACTTTTTCTGAGATTCCAGTACACGTGATACTAACTAGGAAGGCAAAGGTAACTTAGCCTATACATTCATGTCTGAGGTTTATTATCAAATACCAATGAGGTTTTTATATAATATTCTCTAACACGTACAGTTTGTCAAAAAACAGTTGAAATGTAATGAGACCGCTGCAATCGCTAACATGGTATCCCTACTTACTTAACCTGAATAGTTTTGATACTTTGAATTTACTGTGAAATTACTTTGACTATAAACTTTCATCTTTTACATTACCAGACAGAATAGTACTTGATTATTTTATGAAAGTTATTCAGAATATGAAAAATCGGATTCTAAATACTCTACGCCCGATATTTCTACGTCGTCATCCTCCAACCCCACAGTAATTTCCTCCTGTTCAAACTCTTCAATGCTGCTGTCATCGTCACTGACATATATTACCAATCGGTCGATGTCCTCGTATATGGTGCTGCCACGTTCGTAGTATTCTTTTTCGATTTTGACCACATGGTTGCAGCATCTTTCCCATTCTGCCGGAGTGGCGGTGTTGAACGCATTTTCGGCAAGGTCTTTGATATTTTGTCCCACAACATTCCGTTCAGCAATTCTCCTTTTCACCATTGCCCAAATGAGCTCTATTGGGTTCAAGTCACAGTGGTAAGGTGGAAGCCTTACCACTGTGTGCCCATACTCTCCTAAAAGCTCATCAATATAGTACTTCGGCTCTGGTTTGTGTTTCTTGACTAACATAACTAGTGACGGTTTTCTCAAGGTTGCATCAAATTGAATGTTATTTTCGAACAACCACTGCTTAATATCAGCGACTTTACTAGCAGAAGTTAGAACCTGAAAGGAATAAAAACAAAATTACTTAATAAATGGAAAATAAAAAAAAAAAAATTGCCATAATTTTATAGAAGCACAAATCCAAATTAAGACTTGAATGTATATTTTATTTGATTTTTTTATAATAAAAATTACTTTGTTTATAATCTCTGAATGGTAAGGTGCATTATCCATGACGACAATTGAAGGTTTATGTAAATTTGGTATTAATTTTTCATTGACCCATTTTGTGAAATTATGTGTATTCATCTCTGAATGGTAGTCTTCTTGCTCATTCTTGCCAGAGAAGATTAATAGGGAATTAGGCACAAAGCCCTTTGTACTTCCTGCGTGAACAATTATCCACCTCTTACCTTTGGATACATCTTGCTTGACCCCTTTTATGTCAAGCGATTGCCAACATTTTGACCCTAAATATGAGGAGTGTATGTAACTTTCAACTACATATATAACGTTCTTCCGAAGTTCTTCAGGCAAGTTACGGTTGCCAAAACGCTTTTAAGGTAAAATTCCCTTTTCGCAGCTATCATAGGTTTTTCTATTAATGCATTTATGTTGGACATGCACTTTTTAAATTTAAATCCCAATGCTATTAATATCTGCCGTTGATGCTCATGACAACAATCAATACTTAAATCTGCTTTTACAACCCTTAATAATTTTCTAAGAGTAGGAACTTCTTTCTCCACAGTATAAAAAAACTGTACTTTTTGCCGAATAGCAGACAGCTGAAAGTCATCAAATTCCTTCTTTGGTCGGCCACCACGATGCTTTCCAGGGGTTTCGAATTTGCCATCATTTGCTATTCCTTCACGGATAATACGCCAAACAGTAGTTTCTGATACTCCTAAAAGGGTGAAAATAGCAAAAGATTACGAAAAATTTTACTGGTCGGAAATTTAAATAATTAACAAGACAATCACTCATTTCATAAAAGTTAAAGGATCTATATTTGTTGTTCGGACTACAATTTTATGTGAAATTTCATAACCTACCGAAGTGAAAACAATGCAAAAATATTGTCAAATTAAGCACATTTTAGGTCAAATAACATTAAAGAACAATAATATAAACTGTATAAACTAATAATCCAAAAGTACATACCAGTCATTATTGCTGTTCGACCACGAGCATCGTCTAATCTTAAGAGGATTCCTGCAGCATGTTGTTCTGCTAAGTATTGCTGATACACTCTAAATACCACTTCCCTAGTGCAACCTTTATAAGTTTTATTCATTTCGAGTAGTTTACACTGCTTTTAAACGTGCAAAAAGTATAATTCAGGTTCAGGTAACATATGTTTGAAATAACAACGCGGTAAACTCGATTTGACAGATTATTTACTTGTTTGTTTGGTGTGACCAGGAGAAAAAAAATTAGTTCCTTCGATATTCTTTTCAACTCTTTTTTGAAAGACTGTACCTACTAAATCATATTGCGGCGTGACAAAGGAGGTCACATTTTCATTTTATTTTCGGCCTGCATTGTCTATGGTTGCCGGCGCACGCAACGCGTACACATGCGTGGTGGACTGTTGGTTTTTGGCGCCATAGCTTACGTGGAAATTACTATTTACTGTGGTTTTATGGGTCAAATCAAAAGTATTACTTTGCCCTAAAATTACTAACAGCAGTGATGGTGATGATAATTTGACTCCATCTGACATTCTGGAAATAACGACGGAAATTACGAACACTTTTAGAACAAGCTTTTACAAGAAAAATCAAAAATGGCTAACGACAAATTTTATCATGATTATGAAAACAGGTTGTTAGGCATGAGTTTAAATAAAGCAGTGTATGAAGCTATACATAACTAGGTATTAAAACCTTTTTATGTACCAGTTTCATAAACTACTAATATTTTATTTGAAATATAAGTGTTTTCTTCAGCCATGATGATGTTTTACCAACTGCCGGCAATCGCAATATTACTACATGTATTTACCGAAATCATAAATTCTACTGATAGTACTTAATTATCAAGGAAATATACCGATACAAATAAAAAGTATTTGTGCATTTAATTAGTAAAATAAGAGAAAAAGTGCGCGTTTGTTTTGTTTGAGATAATTTCGGTGAAATTCCTTCAGTGAATTGTGAAAAGGAAAGCGTAAGTAACTAAAACGAAGAAGAAACGAATAAAGAATATTGATCAAGTAACAGAATTTCATACATCTCTGATTTGAGGTTATTTTTCTTTTGCTCGATAGAAGTTTGTTTCGTGGTTGGAATCGCGAATAGTTCGATCGTAAAGCGAGTCTAGACCGAGCCAACCCACCACGAATTTCATGTAAATAGTCTTTAGGCATTACTTGAACGCGAGATGTAGAATATACGATGTATTTACATATACTTTTAACTAAACACGCTCTAAAATTAAAATCGCGGTTCTACACTTTAAATAAAATGGACATTTTATATACATGGCTCGCGTCAAATGGGAATCCGAACCAAGCGGAGTGAAGCGAAGTATAATGAAATTAAATGAAATGAATACATTATTTTTGCAATTTAGATACAAAAAAACACTTATTGCACATTATAATATAATGAATAAGTAAAATGGTTAGATTTAAAATAGGAAAATACAATATATTAAATTAGGATATGGGTATATATACACGTACATAAACTATATTAAAGGTATATTTAATGTATACAATAATATATGTACCTAGTATACATTGACTTCGTACGTCAATGCTAGTATATGGTAATGATAGCTAACCATATACTAAATACTAATACGTTACATATATAAATATATGCCTAACTCCGCCCATTCATTAGTCTTGTTAAGAAGATGGGCAAGAAACTTAGCAAGATCATGTTTTTTTTAATCATTATTATATTAATAATACAACATTGTTTTAGTAACGAGATAGAAAGTACAAGACAAGAGAAAGTCGGATAATCAGGCCAAAAATTGAGTAACAGTAAAAAAACAAAATTAAATTATTACATTATCTCTTTATCCTCCTGTTCTATCAGTCCTGTCATCTTTTTACAGTCAGAATAAATTTGATACATTTATCTATAAAATATCATATTGAAAACAATATATGTGAATTTTTGTATTGCAACAACCCTTAGCCTTGAAATAATTTAAGTACATACAATATAAGGTTTGAGATGAAATTAACACCATGCATTTTTATCTTCTAAATATTCACTAAAGCTTTCTTATAAAGACTTTTCTTGACATGTTTTTTAAATTTATTTTCTGAAAGATCAAGTTTTTCTTTTGGTATTTTGTTATAAAAACGAATACTATAACCAACAAAAGAAGTACTTGTTTTGTGGAGTCTCAATTCTGGAGCATATATAGTTTGCAATTAATTTGTTTATACAGTTTAAGTGAAAACCTATTATAATAAATACTAATTAAAAAACACAAAAAAATATGTATGTTTACAATTTTCGATATATTTCGGCCCGCGGTATGGGGCCGTCATCAGTTGAATGAAGGTATTGACAACAAAGCGAATCCTAGAGGCCGAGAGGCAGTACGCGTACCGCGCCGGTCGCTCAACGACTGCGCTCGCGCGTGATGTCGTCCGGTGTGTGCTCGAAGCCAGGGAGAAGAACCTGCATGTTGCAGTACTTTGTTGCGATCTGTCCAAGGCGTTCGACGTGGCTGACCACGAGCTAATAGCGTGCAAAATACGTCACTACGGAATAAGAGGCCCACCGAATGACCTTCTGACCAATTTCCTAAAAAACAGATCGCAAGTGGTGGCTGGCGACCATGGTCGGGTAAGATCACGGCCCCTCACAACGTCTATGGGTGTGGCACAAGGTTCCTCAGTATCGAATATCCTTTTTTCATTGATATTGAATGATCTGCCAGAGTCTGTGTCAAACAGCGACATATTTATGTATGCAGACGATGTGGCAGGCGTTGTGGCCTCTCCCGGGCCAAATCAGCTCGAGGTGCGCTTGAACGAGACGGCGGCCAGCATGTCTCAGTGGTTCAGAATGAATGGTCTTGTTTTGAATCTGAACAAAACCCATTTTCTCCATTTTGACCTTTCAGGACGACCCATGAAACCACTGTGCGTCTCAGTTGGTGGAGTCCGGTTAGAGCAGGTTGAGGCGAACACCTTCCTCGGCTTCGAGCTGGACCGTGGGCTCACCTGGAGCTCACACATAGATAGATTGTGCGCACGTCTTGGTAGCGCGTGCTTCGCTCTGCGCCGTCTGGCACGCACAGTACCACGTCACGTGGTCCGCGCGTGCTACTTTGCGACGGTGCATTCCCTGCTGCAGTACGGCACCGAGCTATGGGGGCGCGCCGCCGATTGGGAGCGCGCCTTCAGAATGCAGAAAGGGGCCGTCCGCGCGATCGTGCAGGTGTCGTCGCAGCGCACGTCGGCACAGCCCTACTTTAAGGAGCTGGGTATTCTCACGTTGCCATCGATCGTGATCCAACAAGTCGCGGTATACATGTATGAGAATATAGACCTGTATAAAAAGAACAGTGATGTACACACATACCATACCCGAAGTGCTGACAAACTCGTCTCACTCAAACGTAAACTGACGAAGACATCCACAACGATACATGTCATGGGCCCCAAGGTCTATAACCATCTCCCTTCGCACGTGACAGCCGCCAAAACTATCGGCATAGTTGAAACAATGGCTTATTGAGCGGAATTTCTACGGTGTGGAGGAATTCCTTGCTAGGTAGTTTTGATATTTGTGTTCGTGACTTTTTTTTTAAATTTGAATTTGAAATTATGCGTATTAAAAGTTAGGACATACTATTTTTTGAATTGAATTTTATTGCAATTTTTTCATTTTATTTTGGTTTAATGTAATTTTACAGTGTAAAATTATTATTTTAACTTATGTTCATTGAATAGATTATATACCTGTAATGTTAAATGTGTAATGTGACGTGTAATCGATATTACAAATAAAATTGTTCTATGTTCCTATGTCTATGGACAAATAAAAAAGTAAAAGTGACAACTGTTAACAAATAAGTTTAGCTATCTCATGTCGGTAATGCTAATCACTGCTCTTCTTAATTTTCATGCAATGGTAATGGTAGAGATGGTGGCTATGTTTAGATTACGATGTGATGTTGTCGTTATTATTACTTGAAATTTTGAACAGTCTGGTTTGGCGGTATGATGAGTCATGTATGTCAGTGCTGTCTGTTGAGTCCAGGTCCGTAATGGGCACCAAATGACCAGATGTATAAGACGTTTCCCATGTTCTTAGATCTATGTCAGTCAGTGGTGGAGTGAATGATTTAATGAAGCGAACGGTGAAGCAGTCGTTGAAGCTGATGTTGTGTAGGCGTGTGTCTGTGGGAATGGGTAAGATGTCGTTTTGTATAGTTGATATATGTTTGTGGTTGTTCTTCCGTTTGTAGGGTTAGGGCTTGTAGAGTTAGGCCTTGTAGAGGTAAGGGCTTGGCTCTCTACATGTGATCTGATAACTTTTTAACCGTGAAAGCGTTATGAGCTTCTGAGTCTTGGCGACCTAGTTTACATGAAATGTTTTTGATGGGATTTATTATTTTGGGTATTTAGAAAACAGTAGAACTATTGATTCTCGACAACAAATAATTTACAATAGATTTTTGACACTATCATGGCTATTCTACCGGTAAATTAAAAAGTTTAAAGCCGATTTCATTGGTGATGCCGCAATTTTAATATTAAAGGGCGATAATTATAATTCAGTTAAAAAAAATACTATTAATGACAAAACGAAAAATATAATGGTAAAAATAGGCAAATTTGAGGGTTGAAAACTATGAAAAAATTACGTCACGTCATATTTTTAGAATTTTCTACTCAATAATGAAAAGGAAGTTTGCTCGAGCGGCGGAAACGGTACGTACCCGGAAACTCAGAAACTCGGACTAGTTGGTCTACTGTCTGACCTATCCCTGTTAAAATAATGAAGAATTAATTATTAATGAATAGACATTTTATTGTACACGAGTCACGAAATAAAAATAAAGAATAAAAAGTAAAAATTACACAGTATTGTACAAAGGTGGGTTTATTACTAGAAGCAATTTCTTAGAGCCAACCATTTAGGTTGGGAAGAAATTATTATTAATAAAATGTACAAGTTGGACAAACCAACAAATATTTGATTAAGAAAACTAAAACCAATAAAGTGAATCTAATTAACTAAATCCACATTTTACTACCTACTACTTATTTATATAATTTCAAAATAATAAATAGGTATAAATGTATATATTTATAAAAAGCGTTTACATAGATCAATAATATATAATATATAAATATACTATACATATATATATGTAAAGGTAATTGATGATACAAATAGACTGAGTCATAAAGCACCAATTTATGTTCATACTATTTATATACGAGTGTGTACTAACCGTTTCGTGACGGTTAAAGAACATTATTGTGAGGTAAACTTAGATGTTCTATATCGCGTGAAATATTTGTCCCTGAAGTACCGCGATAAGGCTTTTGAAAATACCAAAAGTATTAGAACACACTCAGAAACAACTCTGACGGCATGATCAGGACGATATGTTACGTCAAATAAATGAAGGTAGTGCAATTTTAAGTTCCGAAAAGCCTTTTCAACGCAAATAAAAATAGAACCACTAGACGAGATAGATCTGTCAATAGGCTTATTACTATATCATTGCCCACACGACGTACGACGTACACAGAAATGACACTTTTCCCACTGTAATAATATCATGAAGAAAGGCCAACATTTGTTGATTTATCACCTTCTTGTAAATGGCTTGTTTTTACAGGAGATACGCCAAAATAACTTCTATTTTGTCGACGCCGCTTCCGAGGCCATTTTCGTTTTAGGGTTGTCAATAGATTTTTTTCCTGTTTCCGACCAAATTATCTTAGAATAAACTATTTTGGCCTATGCAAGACTGTGCATTTGGGGTTAAATAATAAAAATCCCTAATCAATCAATCAATCAATCAATCAATAGCCATTTATTCAGACAAAATTGTTTACATTCAGAATAAAATTAAAGTATGATACTTAACTATTTCATTTTTTTTGCTTTTAATTATTTAGGTACTGATGTCTGTTTGCCCTTTGGCAAAGGCCTCCCCCAATCTCTTCCACTCCCCTCTAAACAACAAAGATCCAATACAAGTAAATGATAAACTGATTGAATATATAGATCAATATACCTATCTTGGTATCTCGGCAACAGAACAGATGAACAAAGAAATCCAAAGAAGGACAACAAATGCATGGAAAAAGTACTGGAGTCTAAAGGAAGTCATGAAGGAAAAACATCTACACATAAAACTAAAAACCAAGTTATTTGAATCTTGCATACTACCTATTCTAACATACAGATGCCAGACATGGTCACTTACAAAATCAGAACTGGCAAAACTGATGACATGCCAGCACGCCATGGAACGAAGCATGTTGAGCAAAAAGAGAAGCGAAAAAATAAGAAATTCTGTAATCAGAGAAAAAACTGGAGTTACAGAAGTATGCGAAAGGGTAAAATCGCTCAAATGGAGACGGACTGGCCACATGATGAGAGGACCTGACAAATGGAGCAAAACAGTAACCACTTGGTTCCCGAGAGAGAGCAAGAGAAACAGAGGCAGGCAGCACAGACGCTGGCTGGAGAGATGAAATCGAAAAGGAGGCTGGTTGAACATGGACGAGGCTGACACAGGATATAAAAATCCCTAATAGTGGACATTAAATATTCATACACAAAACATGCCTTTACCCTAATCTGAGTGCACAGTTAGATATAATTGATCCCGATAAAAATAAATTCAGTTTAAGGCAAACTGCGTCGTACAGTGGTTATAATGGGATGATAAAATATGTATATGGCTATATAGACAACGAACTACATAGACATTATTCGGGGGACCGAACGCACCTTGTAAGCTTATATAACAACCGCCTCTGTGGTCGAGTGGTAGAGTGCTCGCCTGCTAACCCAGAGCCCGTGAGTTAAATGCACACTGATTTGTGCTCGGTTTGCGTGCTTCGGGATACTAAGCTGTTGGTATATTTGTGCCCAAAGTGCAGCGCTAGGGCTCACCACGCCTTCACGCTTGGGACGAAATAATCGCCAATAAAAAGCACTTACTAAAGTTCACACTTGGGAATACCTCTGACACCCCCTCGGAGATCAATGCCGTGACGATGTTTTTTTATGTTTAAAAAAAACAACGGTTTGCCCCGTCCTTCCAATATTGTTTATTTATTGTCACCGTGTAAATCTAAAATCTGATAAGTACGAGTAGCTTTAGATATTCTCAATAAACCGATAAATTGTTAATTGATCTTATTTGTGAATTATTAAAAGTATATGATGTATAAAGACAATATCGTATAATCGCCTAATTGCCTCAATACCCTCAAGTTTAGTGATCTTATTTCAATTAGGGTGGATTAATTAAACAACAAATAAACCGACACCATGTCTCTTCTTCAAATTGTTTATTTATGTATGCATTTCTCGTATTTGTAATCCGATTGTTTTTTCTATGTCTATTATATAAATTACCGTAATTATCCCTATTAAATTTGATAAACATCTGATTATGACATTCTTCTAAAATTGATAGTAGTACTGATCTCTTCAGGAATTACAAATATGCTTGTATATATAAATTCATGTGTACACAAATTGTAGGGGTAGCCCTAGCACCTCCAAAACTTCAGGAGTAGGAAAACAGCGATAATTTACGATGGAAAGAGATGAATATATAGGAAATTCGGTATGACAGAGAGGGAGAGGGAAAGAATGGATCGAGGGATGTTGTATATTTGCACTGCTATTGTGATCTCAATGCTCTGTTCGCTCGTTAGGTACGTAAATGTAATTAGGTAGAATTGCACGGAATGAAGCAACGGTTTTATGATGTCATTTGTTGTATATCTCTAAATTGATTACTGTATTAAAGTTATAAGATATTCATTGCTGCCGGGTATAACAATTGCCTATATTATATATATCGTCACGACATGAATCCCAGAGGGGGTGTCAGAGGTGTTCCGGGTGTGAACTGTGAAAAGCAAGTCACAGTCCACACTCGGCACATCCGCGTTTTACCGACGATTTTTACGTCCCAACGTGATGGGTGGTGACTCACCACTGATGAGCCCTATCGCCGTTCTTCGGGCACAAATACACGCTTTTTAGGGCATGCAGCAGGTTTCCTCACGATATTTTCCTTCACCGTTAAGCAAATGGTAGGTATTAAATACTCTGCACATAAAATCCGAAAATTCCTGAGCTGCCGCCGCTAAAATTTACCAACTAATATAAAATAATAACATATTTGGTTACGGTCTTTTGAGAAAACATGGGTTTTAAATTAAATCCTTATTATTAAAGCTAAAGATAATGTCTATACGGTTTCATCAAATTGCTTTGTAAAAATACACGGGCAAATGCGACTTAATTTAGAAAACATCACGTTTTCCTATCTTATTAATACACAGGTTAGCGCGTTAAAATAAGGTAGCATGAAAAAATTCTAAACTCTAAGACATACAAAAATTTACTATTTAAATTTAGATTTTGGAGAAAATAAAAACCGAATTCAAAGCTTTTTGCAAAATGGCTCGCCTTAGCCGGCAATCAAACCTGCTCATTTCGCAAAAGATAATAAGATTCTGTATTATGATAAGACACTTATCGATAGTGATTCTAGCAAATACAAAGTCTTGCAAAGAAACATATTTCAAATCGATTGAAATGTCTTATTTTTGTCTTTTCTTTATTTATTATTTATTATTTATATTAAGAATAAAAAAATATATATATAATATATGTGGGATTTTTGGTATAGATTCCGTTGATGAGTGTTTTTTCCGGAAGCCGTATCTAATTCTGCACTAAAATAAGAACATTGTAAACCCTGTATAGGCCAAGTGCGATTCTCGTTCGCACGAAGGGTTCCATACCATTACACAATATGAGTACGGAACACTAAAAGCCAGGTTTGCCAACTCCTACAGTTTTTTCCCCCTAGCCAAAACCAAAATACCCCTAAAAGGCCCCAAAATTCATAAACCCAAAACAAGAAAAAGGATCTTAAGCTTCAGAAAGTCTTTATTTATACAATATTCAGTTGGTCTAAAAAAAAACGGTTTTATCTGAAGCACTTTTAAAGGCATACTTTACTGTTAAATGAATTTAACGTTTTTTATGGTATAATTGACGCAAAATCCTCCATTCCCTTGCACAGAAAATCGGGTCATCATATTTGTTTGCAGACAAATAAAACTGGTAGTCGAAACAATAAGAAATTTTAAAATCACTATCTAGCAGTCCCAGTCAAATGAATACGATTTGCTCAAAAACTATTAAATGTCACATAACTTTACACGCAGGTAATAAATAACAATAAAATCAAGTTTTATCTATTTATTTTATGAAAATAAGCTAATAAATAGAATATATTATAAATAATTGAGTTTACAATCCCCAGAGCAATGGCACAGAGCAGTGCATTTTAGTGCAGCTTTACTACATTTGCAGCGCCCTTTGGGGTTTACAGCTGCAATGAATCATTCGTGACATGAAGCCGATGTTTCTAGCACAGTCCAAAGGGGCTGCCACCCAGACATCGTCTCCTTTATCCTGCCCCAAACAGACAGCGGAGGCATATCCGTATGTTTGGTCAACGCCTGGTTCCAAACGTAGGCTTGATAGCAAGCACCCTTGATACGCTGGGCTAGTGCTGCCTTCGTAGGAGGAATATTTTCTATTGCCCAGTATTATGAATAAATAGCTGCTTACTGAACATTCAGAATATCACTCGTTCTGTCGTACATTTGTACAACAAACCATTCCAATAGTGACATGGATTCCGGACTGATTTCACTATGCATGGATTGAAGTTCTTCAAAAGCTGTATTTACATCTGGGAAAGCCTTCTAGGTGCTCCAGGTAGTCTTCTTGCCTCTGCCAGCGAAGATGGATACTGTATCACACCCCGTGAAAACATGGAATATTATCATACTAGCTTTTGCCCGCGGCTTCGCCCGCGTGTTATTCGTTTTAACGACATGCTTTTTTCCGGGATAAAAATTAATTTATGTGTTAAGTTGGAGTATAAGCTATATCTGTTCTAAATTTCATCCAAATCCGTCCAGCCGTTTCAGCTTGAAAGAGTAACATACATACCCACACACACACACAAACTTTCGCATTTATAATATTAGTGTGAAGTGTGATGAGATAACATAGCCTTGTCTTATTTCACCACAAACGATTAAAGCCCGCGCTTATTAGATACCCGATGTATGAAATAACAAAGCCTTGTCTTATATCACCACAAACGATTAGGCCCGCGCTAATTAGACACCTGATTTTTCAATGATATTGATCTATCCTACAGGAACCATGCATTTTTCCGGGATAAAAAGTAGCCTATGTGTTAAGTTAGGGTATAAGCTATATCCATTCTAAATTTCTTTCAAATCCGTTCAGCCGTTTCAGCGTGAAAGAGTAACAAACATGCACACACACACACACACATACACACACATACACATACACACACATACACACACACATACACACACACACACACAAACTTTCGCATTTATAGTATTAGTAGGATTTATGCATTGTGTTGGATTTATTGAAGCGACCAATTTGTGTATGGGTATATACAGGGTGACCGGTAATTGCTCTTATTCTTATCGGGAGAAGAAACTATGATTAATTTGCAGGGATTTGACTCCATTACTTGAGGGTCGCAAAATCCGCCATTTTCGGGAAAATTGACAATACCTTTCTAGTTTTAACAGCTCTTGATAATATCTTTATTCATAGAAAAGTAAATAAAAAGCTTCCCGTTCAATAAATTTAATTCTTTTACATCAAATATATGAGCAAAGATGTTGACTTGTACTTGGCCCTGAAGTAGATGGATCTGAAAAAGAAAAATAGTACATTACGATAGTTTCTCGCACGAGTTTCGTATAATATTTTATAGCAAAAGTGCGGAAAATGCCGACTTTACGCAAGCGCAGCGTGCGTAAAGTGGTCATTTTACGCACGGTGTGCTATAAAAACAATTACGTCTACATACTTTAAATAATAATTTTAAAAAACTTGAAAAAGTTCGTGTTATTTATTTATTTATATAAGTTTTCGCAACTTAAATCTGGCTGCCATAACATGTCGTCCTACATAAATAAAAAACTAATATTTTTAATAAAATAACACACGTACCCGTATTTGTATGACAAGTAAACATCAGGCATAATTGCATCAGAAAGTGATGCTTCTTTGAATTGATTTGAAGGTATGATTGACTTTTTGAATTGAGTTTTCTTCTTATTGAAATGTTTGTCATCAAAGTGCTTTCCACAAACTTAATGAGTGCAAATTTTCTATTGGCACATAAATGAGGTCCATATTGCCGGTGACTTCTACTTACTGCTTGCACCTGTAAAAATAGGATTATTTTAAAAAGCAGCCTCACAATATCGTAATTCAAAAAAAAGCAAGGCACCTTTTTTGACAAGTGTTTCTACTATTTTATCAATTTATTTTCTTTATATAACTAACCATCAATCGACAGACAAATTAATAATACAAGACATACTTGCGGTTACGGGAAAAATCATTATATCCTAAAATATGATTATTTGAGGTCTGTCAGTGAAACAGAGGCACAATTTTTGAGGGAAAATTAAAAATATATTTCTTCATAAAAATATATTGCATTAGGTTATTGGGATGAAATAACGACACCCTAACCTTAGTGGAAATGTTATGATTTATCGTCACAATCTCATCACTATTCGATTTGCAAATAAAGATTACGAAAATGTTTTTAAATTTAAATTCTTTTAATTAACACAAAATAAATCGCAAGATGAGTACAGAGGTACTTACCGAGTCTCTTTCATAGGAAATTTGGCCATAATTTCGATCGCTTTGCATCTCGCATATTTCATACTTTATAAAGTTCATTTTGTGATGCAAATATCCGTTCTATTTACTTCTCTACTGATAAAACACAACAGTATGAAACTTAAAGCACTTATATCAATGTAACGCAGTTCAATCTCATTAAAATCAGAGAAATGAAGTTTTCCAAATACCACCGCCATATTGATTTGACACAACGTTAGACAGAGACAAGCTTAGTGAGCGAAAGAGTAGGAACACCGCTATTCATCGTATTTTCGCAATTTTCATACATTTTCCACCTTTAGGTCAGGTCCTTTGCGTCAGGCTGACGGAGCGTACTAAAATAGACCTTCTACCTACGAGATAAAGTCTTTCTATTACAGTTGAATACCTTTTTCTACGAATATTTGCGCGGGTTATTTTCTTCAGATAATTGTTCAATATGATCAGTAGAGTATGTGGTTTTGTTTAAAAATCCGAGTCCATTTACATCCTGTATAGTAAATTTTAGGTGCCTGTAACAACTCTAGGCGTAAAATTAAGTTTCTCGCAAAAATAATTCAATTTTGATTCTCTCTAAAATTGCTCCTGCTTATAATAAAAAACCGATTTCAATTATTTAAGTGTCTTTGGAAAGGTAATTTTGTGTAGATGTCTGTTCATTGATCTAAGATATTTTTCCTGCCTGTTTGCTCATTGAATAAATTATTTTCGAACAGCAAAGCCGATTATACGGTCGCGATATGCAATGTTGACCTCTAACATACGTAAAAAAATAAATCCAACTGGGCTCCACATCTAGAAATAATTATTACGGTATAAACAAAGCCTGGTAAAAAAATCACTAAATTTAATTATTTAAAATATTTTTTTAAATTTAACCAACCACCGGGGCAAGAAGGTCAAAAAAGAAGTAAAAATATCTGATTTGCTGTGGGGAATTTATGGCCAGAACGGCCTTGGCAGACTTATTAATACTTACACCAAGATTGACAACTAACATTTTGCCAAATTTTATGTCTCATCCATCATGGTCGATATATTTGATGATACTAAATTCATTTAAAAAAGTAGTTTAGGTAACAACTGTTGTTTTATTGTAAGCTCTCCTGTCAGAAGAGCTAGGTGTCATTATGAATGATGATCGTTTGTATTCGTATGATGAGGTTATGACCAGGTTATATTTTTACCCACTCTGTAAAAACCTCATCTAACTACCCATTCAATTATTGGGACTATTACTCATTCATATAAATACGAGTAGCATTGCATTACACCTTACACAGATAAATATTAAGTTGTCGAGGTACGCAAGCTATGTAAAGAGAAAAACGATGACCTGTTTTCTAAAGTCAGATTTCTTTTTTGTTTCAGGTGTGCAGTGACATCGAGGTAGAATAATATGTAAATTACACGGCACACACGTGACACAAAGTACTATAAGTTTAGTGCAGTGAGTGCATCTTCGGGAATTTCAGCCACATCAGGTTGTGAAAATGGGCAAGAAGAACTCGAAACTGAAGCAGGATACAATCGACAGATTGACGACGGCTACTTACTGTAAGTAATAATAGTTTATGAATTTGCCGAAACCATAGATAAATTATACTATAATATTTTCCATCATTATATTGTTCAGAGAACTATATTATTGTTCCACGTTTGGATTGGGAATGAGGTGCTAACGTCAACTTTATGCGAATGTATGAAATGACAGTTACCAAAGGTAGGATGTGCAAAAATACTTTAAGACATTTTCAGTAATGCGAAATTTTAATGTGGAGAAAAAGTAACATGTAACCAAAATAATATTTCGTGGAATAAAATAAAATGATATTTTAAAAAATGCCAGCTGGCCATTTATTTTGATGACCATGGGCTCATCAACTTCATCATCAGAGCTGTCAGTATCACGACCTGTTGGATTCAATTAAAATATCAGATTTCAGTCTAAAAAGTACAAAAATATTAACTACTAGCTTATGCCCGCGGCTCCGCCTGCGTGTTATTCGGTTTAACGACATGCTTTTTTCCGGGATAAAAAGTAACCTATGTATTAAGTTAGGGTATAGGCTATATCCATTCTAAATTTCATCCAAATCCGTCCAGCCGTTTCAGCGTGAAAGAGTAACAAACATACACACACACGCACACACACACACAAACTTTCGCATTTATAATATTAGTGTGATAGTGTGATGTACTAACAAAATCGTTGAGGTCGTTCAAATAAATAAATGTAAATATATAGTCATTACATGAATCCCCGCGGGTGTTTCAGATGCCCACAGAGGTAATTAGGTTATTAAGCCTACCTAATTAATAATTACTTCGGTATGTGCAATTGCCAAATCTCTTTACCAGGATTCATTTTCTATTCGTTTCACATGATGAATTTTTTTTTGCCAATCACTTTCTGTGATCGAAGCTAGTGATTCCAACGTTAAAACCTCAATTTCATTTTCTTGTGGTAACACATATTTTTGAGCCACTCTTTGTTTCACTAAATGCCAAATGTATTCAATGGGATTGAGATCACAGTTATAAGGTGGTAGGTGGAGGACCTCATGACAATGTGTATTTAACAGAGTATCAATTAAATACTCTTTTGGAGGCCGATTTAATTTTTATTTTATAAGTTCGTGTAACTCAGGTCTAGTGTGGTGCGCAGAAAATTCTATATTTTTCACCGTCAGGCATTATTTCATTACGTCCTTCAGTGAATTTGAAGTAAGTACTTTGTTTATCTCTGCGCTACTACGGTATGTTAGGAGCCAATATACATTACAATAATGCAATACAAAACTGCTGGGATTCTGAGTAGGCGAATCTATTTTTGTGTTAATGTATTGTCCGTCCGTCCGTTTGTCTGTCAACGATCTAGAACGATGAAATTTGGCAAGTAATACCATCTCATACTACAAGTATAGGGAAAAAGCTGAAAACTTTACATTTGTAATTAAATCATAAAAAATATAGTCTTTAACGCAACCTTCGGTTGGCGAGTCCGACTCGCACTTGTCCGGTTTTTAGTTTATTAAGAGAAAGTTGGTACTCTTTTCTTGTGTACCATAGATAGACTTGACGGAAATTTACTGCTTTCAGTTTGATGCGTTCGCAGGCTGCGTTCAGTTTGATCGTCGGACGACATCCGCCTACCACTGACAGCAGGACAGTAGCAAGGCGTATGAGGTGACTGAAAGCAGCCTACGAACGCATTAAACTGAAAGCAGTTTATTTTCGTCGAGTTGGCAATTTGCATGCAAAGATTGCCCGCCTAAAGTTCATTTGAAGTATATTTTGTTTGTTTGTTTCTTTAATTTTGTTTCATATATAAGGTGGAATCGTAATACCTGCCACGGATGAAATAGGAGATACTATTATGTTTATAGATTACATTAGTGAAGAAATTTCGTACCCCGGAATAGTTAAATAAATTTGAGGAGGTAAAGTAATTAAATAAACATTTTCTTCATTCTGCATAACGTGGTTCACAAATTACGCTTGACGAGTCGTTTAGTCAATGATAACAATTGCTATCTCTTTCTAACCTTTCAATGAATGAAATCAGCTGCCCAGTTCGTCTCTACCAGGTAGAGATATTTGTACCTATTCTGTGTAGCACAAACTTAAATGTAGAGTTGTGAAAACCCAAAATAATACAAGCTCATTTAACTGTCATCCCTCCGCGTTAAGGTCTATTTTGCTATGAAAATTCTTGGGTTTTTTTAGCTCGAAATTTAAAAGTGCTACACGAGAATAGGTGCCATTGCATGCCTCTCCAATGTGCTTACGCTCACACGCAAAGTAGATGTAAATACGAAATACATTGCAAATTACTCTTCTTCATTGGTCATTGAGACACCGGTAAATTAACTAATTAGGGTACTGTTAAATTTCCAAACGGCTGGATCTGTTGGCCAACCAGTACCCAATAATACGCAGGCAAAAGTTTAAAAGTGCACTTACCAGTTATTGCATTCCTCTAATTCATTCCGCAGATAAAAACTGATGTAATAAGATGGTAAACTTCCCATCACACTTAAAGCCGGGTCTCCTGATTATGTTTTGCCGTAGGTACACATTACACAAAAACATTATGTTCTGTCTTTGCATTTTTACACCAATTGTACCTTATTTACACCAATTACACCTTAGCTACAGTTATTTTCATAATTTACAACGGTATTATTTATCTACAAAACTGTTGCACAAGTCCGCCTTCGCGTTGCACACAAATGTAGGCACGCGTGCGTACATGTCTTTGCACTTTATTTAAGGTGTCAGTTTCACTTTTTACTTGCTGAAAAGCGCGCTTGATGCGCCTTTTTAGTTCTGGCACAGTTCTAATATCATGTCCGGTTTGGCCGTACACAATGGTATGATGGCTCACTCGTACACCAAATCTCTGCTCGTATAGGTTTACTGCATGCGCGGTTACGTTGTTACACTCGCGGTAGCACGATACCATCTCAAGATATTCTTGATTTGAATATCGTGGTCTAGGAGGCATTTTTAAAGAATGCGCGCGAGATACGCACCTCTGCGACCAGCGAAAACAGCGAACTGGGGTGGGGGCACAACAACAAACAAAAACAAGCGCGTGCGACGAAGGGGGTAGTGGGGGACGGGGTGGCGGCAGGCGGTCTGCCCTTTGACTATTTGACGAGTGGCTCGCTCGGATAGAGCGGCGTCCTTTGACGGACGGTTTCATACAATTAAATGAATTTAAATTTATACGCACATTTGTTTGTATGGAAAAATTTATGAAGTTAGATCAATAAATTATCTTCACTATTGTAATCTATAAACATAATAGTATGTCCTATTTCATCCGTGGCAGGTATTACGATTCCACCTTATATATATACTCACACTATGCATTAAAAAACGTAGTATGATACACGTGCGTAAGGGCAATAACTTACTCGTAACGTTTAAAACACTCGCTTATCGCTCGTGTTCAGACCGATCTTGTCAGCTATTGCCTATTATATTCATTTTTTAGAAAAGTAAATACCATGCCGTTTTTGTCCGTCAAACAGTCTTTTGTGTCATGTCAAAAGGTTCTGCGGCTTCTAATCCCTAAAATTATGTTTTTATTAACAATTTCAACCTTCGTAGGTACAATCGAAAATTATGAGTCTGCCGAAACACAGAAATTAATTGAGATCAAATAAGAAATACTCGTTCAGAGAAATTACAGGATTGTGCTGAAAAGAAAGTTGGAAATAAGTGTTACAAAGCTAATTAATCAAATTAATACTACTGTAATTTGAATTTACCATGCCATTAAGAGTGTCGCTAATTCTCCACGCGATCATTTCTCTCTTGGGCGTAATTGCTAGAGTTGTCGAAAAGGCGAGTAACTTAGGTTTATGACAAAGTTAAGTGGGAAAGTTCGCCTACTGGCGCCGGCCTGGCTACCCAATACATAGACTGCGATGATTGCAGGCCATAGGTTTAACCAAAGAGTATAGTAACTGTTGGGTAACTTCTCATTCTTCAGCAATCACTTACAATTTATATTGTTACCAGTTAATAGCAACCAATTATTCGCCAAGTCCTTAATTACTTTCGAATCGATTACCAAATAAGAGAACAAATTACGAAATAAAAAGAGACCTTTCACCAATGCACCCAATAGACTATTTTCATTATTATAGTCCTTGGTGTATCTAGAAGAATTTATCTACGTTTGGTCCACTACATAATTGTGCTAAGCATTAACCACTTTGCAGACCCCTAAAATATATAGGAAAAATGTTTGTTAAGATAGATAGCGATGCCAACAAACAACAGTAATTTAAAGACTTGAATCTCTTTAAGAAAACAAAGGAACTTTTTTATTTTCTTTCAACACAAATTAATGGCCTGTTTCGAAATAAACGTAACGAATAAATATTAATTGAGCACATTTTTAGAACGTTATAAAAATAATGATAAATGGAGCAATAATTCAGTTACAAAGTGTGACGGGCGATTAATTATATTTTTTACAATAATATTGAGCTATTTATCCTAGGTTCCGAAAAACCATAATTTATTTATTCTCCCGTGTTTGAAGAATCTAGCAATATAAGATATTAGAAAAAAAAATGGACTTCTGTCAAGAATATAATGCACACTTTTATCGAAATAGAATCTTCAGACATCATTCCAACATTGAATCATAAAAAATCAAAGATGACTCCAAAAAAAGTTTTCATGATGAATTTTAACATTATTTGAGCAAAATCATATTATATTTTATTTATGAATTAAAATTCTGTATAAACTTTATTAAACTCTGAAACGAACAGATATTTGATAAAAACTTTTTTTTTAATAATAAAATTCGTGATAATTGTCGTAATTTTTATTTTTTTCCAAAATTTGTCCCTCTTGCACTGCGGGTCTTTCCGTATGGAGTTACAACGATACTCTATTCTTCTATTCTCTTAAAATATTTCCTCTTGTAACAAGACAAAATAACAATAAAAATATTAAGTATATGGATTTAGTCGCTAAACTTACGGACTCTATTTTAAAAGTAACTGGATCAATGTAGGTAATTAGATGTAAACATGATCAATTTCCTTATCAAATACGATGTTATTCATTGATTCTGAACGTATGCTTAAGAAAAAAAGCCTGGATTATTATCATGTAGGTATACACACAATATACAAATAAGGAATAGTTGATTCTATTACCTTGATTTAAGTTTAGATTTACATCATATTATTTTTGGAGATGAACAACGTCCTCTTCTTATATAGATATTCTATCTCACGGAGCTCATTTGGCTATGGTTGTAGAAGTGCGTACACATGCACTTTTTTCTAGTGTGCATAACCTCGGAAGCGCTACAAAACTCCCCAGACATACAAAACATGCTTATCTGTACACATCACTACTACAACCATAGCCAGACAGGCTTCCTAAGTTACTAGTTTCAGACTACGCTATACTATTTTGCTATATAGTATAGCAAAGAAGGACCTAATATAGTAAGCTAATACTAAGCCAATAATATATAGTACAGTACAGTGTGAACGAGTCCATAACAATGTTCATCCATCCATCAGCCTGTTTCGTCCACTGCTGGACATAGGCCTTTCCAGGATTTCACCACTCTTGGCGGTCTCCCTGGAAGAAATGCCCATACTCACACACGCTGGGCAGGCGGGTTGGTGAGCGCGGTGCCAAAACCCTTGCACCAGTGACGCCGCTGCCCGTCACTAGTCTGTTTTAAGGCCTGGCAATTAGGGATGGATATACCGGCATCCATGGGTCCCAGGCAATGGTGGGCCGCCTGGTTTTGCCTGAGAGCTGTTCTCTTACTCTCCCCCGAATAACTTCGGGAGGATTTGCGAGTAAGATGGTGTTACCTCCACAGTCGAGCTCGGCATCAGCTCTACCACCATAACAATGTATGGGCGCGATATTGTTGTGCTATGAGCTATATAATATATGCTATTATATTATAGCGTAGTCTGAAACCAGCTTTAGAATATTTATACCAAAGACCAATAGAGCCCAAATGACGTCTTGTCTTGATCGGTTTGGTCCATGATGTCTACTTCCCAGAATGTCTAATCGCCCATTACAACTACCTCCCCGAATGTCTAGTCGCCGTACGTCTACTTCCCTGAATGTCTAATCGTCCACTAAACCGATTACGACTACCTCCCCGAATGTCTAGTCGCCGTACGTCTACTTCCCTGAATGTCTAATCGTCCACTAAACCGATTACGACTACCTCCCCGAATGTCTAGTCGCCGTACGTCTACGTCCCTGAATGTCTAATCGTCCACTAAACCGATTACGACTACCTCCCCGAATGTCTAGTCGCCGTACGTCTACTTCCCTGAATGTCTAATCGTCCACTAAACCGATTACGGCTACCTCCCCGAATGTCTAGTCGCCGTACGTCTACTTCCCTGAATGTCTAATCGTCCACTAAACCGATTACGACTACCTCCCCGAATGTCTAGTCGCCGTACGTCTACTTCCCTGAATGTCTAATCGTCCACTAAACCGATTACGACTACCTCCCCGAATGTCTAGTCGCCGTACGTCTACTTCCCTGAATGTCTAATCGCCCACTAAACCGATTACGACTACCTCCCCGAATGTCTAGTCGCCGTACGTCTACTTCCCTGAATGTCTAATCGTCCACTAAACCGATTACGACTACCTCCCCGAATATCTAGTCGCCGTACGTCTACTTCCCTGAATGTCTAATCGTCCACTAAACCGATTACGACTACCTCCCCGAATGTCTAGTCGCCGTACGTCTACTTCCCTGAATGTCTAATCGTCCACTAAACCGATTACGACTACCTCCCCGAATGTCTAGTCGCCGTACGTCTACTTCCCTGAATGTCTAATCGTCCACTAAACCGATTACGACTACCTCCCCGAATGTCTAGTCGCCGTACGTCTACTTCCCTGAATGTCTAATCGTCCACTAAACCGATTACGACTACCTCCCCGAATGTCTAGTCGCCGTACGTCTACTTCCCTGAATGTCTAATCGCCCACTAAACCGATTACGACTACCTCCCCGAATGTCTAGTCGCCGTACGTCTACTTCCCTGAATGTCTAATCGTCCACTAAACCGATTACGACTACCTCCCCGAATGTCTAGTCGCCGTACGTCTACTTCCCTGAATGTCTAATCGTCCACTAAACCGATTACGACTACCTCCCCGAATGTCTAGTCGCCGTACGTCTACTTCCCTGAATGTCTAATCGTATACTAAACCGATTACGACTACCTCCCCGAATGTCTAGTCGCCGTACGTCTACTTCCCTGAATGTCTAATCGTCCACTAAACTGATTACGACTACCTCCCCGAATGTCTAGTCGCCGTACGTCTACTTCCCTGAATGTCTAATCGCCCACTAAACCGATTACGACTACCTCCCCGAATGTCTAGTCGCCGTACGTCTACTTCCCTGAATGTCTAATCGTCCACTAAACCGATTACGACTACCTCCCCGAATGTCTAGTCGCCGTACGTCTACTTCCCTGAATGTCTAATCGTCCACTAAACCGATTACGACTACCTCCCCGAATGTCTAGTCGCCGTACGTCTACTTCCCTGAATGTCTAATCGTCCACTAAACCGATTACGACTACCTCCCCGAATGTCTAGTCGCCGTACGTCTACTTCCCTGAATGTCTAATCGTCCACTAAACCGATTACGACTACCTCCCCGAATGTCTAGTCGCCGTACGTCTACTTCCCTGAATGTCTAATCGCCCACTAAACCGATTACGACTACCTCCCCGAATGTCTAAGGCACTGAGATATGAGGAAAGGTGAACAAAAACAACTTTTACTTCGCTTTAGCTATTTTAATACATAGGTAACACTAAAAGTTTCCGGAACTGGCCACTTACATAAACAATATTTAAAAATTTATTGCAACATTTGAAAATAGAACTCTTTGGCTGTAGAATGCAGTTTGTTTCATCTGACTGTCTTTTGTTTTTACCTTGTGGCGCCATTTAAAAATTGTGTGTCTGCATCAACATGGATTTAACTCGGGAAAATTTTCGTAGTATGATTTTCTACGATTTTAAGTGTAATTTGACAGCTCAACAGAGCATCGCTCGGCTTGAAACAGCTTTTGGCAATGAAGCACCATGCAAGACGACTGTTTATAGCTGGTTTGCAGAATTCAAGCGTGGTCGTATCAATCTCAGTGACGAATCTCGCGATGGTCGGCCGTCCACCGCTGTGACCAACAAAAACATCGATGCTGTGCGCCGTATGATTGAAACAGACAGGCATGTGACCTACCATGAAATTCGCGCATCCTTAGAAATAGGCATGAGTCAAATACAATCAATCCTACACAAACATTTGGGTGTGAGAAAGCTGTGCTCGCGGTGGATCCCACACAACTTGACCGAGGCTCAAAAAACGGACCGCGTCACTTGGTGCAGTGCCATGCTTACCAGATTCAACGAAGGTGCGTCAAATTTGGTGTGGGACATAGTAACAGGTGACGAAACATGGATTTATTGCTACGATCCCAAAACAAAGCAGCAATCGAGCGTATGGGTCTTTCAAGATGAGCCGAAACCAACCAAAGTGGCGCGCGTGAAAAGTGCATCTAAGCGGATGATTGCTTCTTTTTTTAATAAAACTGGACACGTGGCTACTGTCGCTTTAGAGAATCGTCGTACCGTGAATAGTGACCGGTACACGACCATTTGTTTGCCGGAAGTTATTGACGAACTCCGTAAAAATAACCGTAAACGCCGTATCATCCTGCACCACGACAATGCTAGTTCTCACACGGCCAGACAGACAAACGACTTTTTGAAGACGAAAAATGTAGAACTCATGAGTCATCCTGCATACAGTCCCGACCTGGCACCTTGTGACTTTTTTCTGTTCCCGAAAATTAAGAACCAATTACGCGGTCAACGATTTTCATCACCAGAAGAGGCTGTCGAGGAGTATGAAAAACACGTTTCAGAGGTCACCACAGGGGAGTGGCACAAAAGTTTTCAAAACTGGTTTGATCGAATGAAAAAATGCATAGACGCCAAGGGAGATTATTTTGAAAAACAATAAATTAATTTTGTACCTTTAATAGTATTTTTTCATATTTATTCCGGAAACTTATAGTGCGTCCCACGTAATTGCAAATTAATCAAAAGAAAAGGGTTAGCCTCAAAAACCGCTTAAAACATAAAATTAAATACTCTTAGTAATAAAAAGATAACCAAGCATTAACGAAATTTCTTTTTTGTGGCAAGTTTAAGAAATAGGACTTTTCTCAAGAATGCCAATGTCGATATTTTTTAAATTAAATTTTTTTAACGTCACGCCATAGGACTTATCAAACTTTATATCAATGTGTTTTCTGTTCTTTTTAAGATTGTTAAATATGCCTTTGTATATTCTGTTGTCGCAGAAATTGGCTTCTTGTTTGAGATAATACAAGGAGAAGAAAAGGTTTGGAGACTTCGAAATTGTTGCTTTTAACCGGCGGCGGTGCCACGCTTTCAATGAATTTGTAGTACGGTGTCGGTTTTCCGTGCAACTTAATGTCGCTGCTGACATTTTAGGATACCATTGAAGATTGACGACATCTTCTTTGAGGAGAATGGTGGTACTTCCATGGCATATTCGGGCCCTCTGTTCCTCATCTCCTCGAAATTAAGCTCATAAATATGTTGAGCAGGTCAGAAATCAGAACAAATATCAGTTTTACATTCAATTTTGTCAACTAATAAATCCACTTCGTTTTTTACAGCATTTCGATCACATAAATGTAGTTTGCGGCGTACGACTTTATTTTTCTTGTCGTTTATAGTTATACTGGCGTTGCAAAGATTGCGATTACAACAATGCTTTAAGTAAGTGTCATTTTTTTACACATTTATTTAAAGTTTGTATATAACCATCTAATAATAATATCCGTTTGCCCCTTCTGTTTTTAATGAACTTAATTTCCACATCCATGGCTACGAATCTTCATGTAAAATGTCTAATAAACAATGTCAAGCACATTCTGTCATTGAAAATACTTCAAAACACTTAAAAAATAATCATTAGTATTTATTTATTTAAAATGTAATTGCTGCGCCCTGACAGGGTAACATGTTCTATATGTATATACTATTGATCACCTGTGTAATTTACATGTTTGCTAATAAATAGGTGTGAATATGAATATGAATATATGTATAGTATATATATAAGAAAACACATTATCGATTGTAATTTTTGTAATAGTAGTTTATGAAACTGGTACATAAAAAGGTTATTAAAACACGAGTGTTTTATTACCTAGTTATGTATAGTTTCATACACTATTTTATTTAAACTCATGCGTAACAACCTGTTTTCATAATAATCTTGATAAATTATTAACTTTTTATTGGGGTCTTACTCGCGATAACTAACAACATACAACAACATACCTTAATATACCCAATAAAAAGTTAATAATGTGTGAAAATCGCGAAAGTTTAAAGTTTACTAATCTTGATAAAATTTGTCGTTAGCCATTTTTGATATTTCTTGTAAAAGCTAGTTCTAAAAGTGTTCATAATTTCCGTCGTTATTTCCAGAATGTCAGGTGGAGTCAAATTATCATCACCATCACTGCCGTTATAGGTGTACCAGAATCTGATGGCAAAAATTCATATGAAAATTCTCTATGATTCCAAAAAAGTTTTTGCCATGAGATTCTGGTACACCTATAATATATTTAAATAAATAATTATTTCCACGTAAGCTATGGCGCCAAAATCCAATAGTCCACCACGCATGTGTACTACGCGTTGCGCACGCCGGCAGCCATAGACAATGCAGGCCGAAAATAAAATGAAATTGTGACCTCTATTGTCACGCCGCAATATTATTTAGTACGTGTTAGAGAATATTATATGATAACCTCATTGGTATTTGATATTCAACCTCAGACATGGCTGTTTGGGCTAAGTTCCCTTTGCCTTCCTAGTTAGTATCACATGTACTGTAATCTCAGAAAAAGTTTTTTATAGCATTATGTTGTTCGGAGACCTAGGGCTAAAATTTATTTTTTTCATTATTTTTTAAAGACGTTCATGAAATAATTTTTCATTATGCCAGTAGTTTTGAGTTCGTAATGAGGATTTTACGATATGAGGTTAGATAATAGTAGAAAGGCGAGTTTTTTTAATAGAACACGAGTGTTTTAATACCTAGTTATGTATAAAAAAAAAAAAAAAAAAAAAGCAAAATTATTTATTTTCCAAAAAACATCCATTCAAACACAGTTACATTTAAATGAGTTGCAATAGAAAGAGAGAAAAGATGTTTTTATAACATTTTACGAAAAATTTGTTATTCTTGTGGCCCCAGACTAAGCGAGCTTGCCTCGTGGGTACCAACAATAAAGATTTCCGACATTTAACATTTTCGCACACAGGGTAACATGAACAAGGGTGAGTAAGACAGGCAATTGTTTGTAGCTTTAAACAATACAAGGTTACAAATTATGAATAATTTAAAGAACACAACTAGTGAAATAACATTGATAATGTAGTTAAAATAAAATAAATAATATAGATTAAATAAATAGAAGAAACTATAGGTACCTAACTAAATAAATAGATATAAATACGTTTACTGTGTAATCGTTTCTTGGGGGTTATTTATGAAGTGATATGTAGAATGGCCTCAGATTCTTCGTATGTCATTTTGAGAAGAGTCTCATTAACTTTTTGTTTAACTTCACGACAAGTGAGGTTACGGAAGTCACAGATTTCGTGCATTTTATTATAAATATACGGATGTGAGAATTCCTTAAATTTGACTGCAAATTTAGTGTTTACTTTCTTAACTGGAGCTTTGTAAACACGTTGCATTGCAATTTCAGGATACTTGGGAGAATTAAGCAAAGCTCTATGGGTCATAAGAACTGCTTTTTGAATATATAACCTACGGACACTTAACAGTTTTGAATGTAGGTATAGTAAATTAGTTGGATGCTTAAATTTCTTTTTCGACATAATCTTTATGACCGAACGCTGAGCCCTTTCAACCTCGAGTATAGCGGTCTTGTTCGCACCACCCCAGACAGAGATGCAATATGTAAGCACGGATTGACACACAGCTGTGTAAATACTTTTTAATAGGTCTATGTCAGCAGAGTTGCGAAGATGCTTCATTATATTAATAACTTTTCTGACCCTGCCAGAGAGCGCATGAATATGTTCCTTAAATGAAAGGTGCTGGTCCAGAATCACTCCTAAATACTTTATAGTTGAAGTCATACCTATTTTTGAACACAAGCATGGATTTTGGGTAAATGGATCATTATCTAACATAGTAAATTTGCTACATGTATGAATTGTAAGACTGGCTGCTGGAGGAGGTTTTGAAGCTAGGGTTTTGTGAAAACATATGTATTTTGATTTATCTGCGTTTAAGGTTAAGAGATTTTTATTTAACCATGTGGCAATCCTAGACATACCTTTCTCCGCTGCAATAAAAGCATCATCCCACGTTTTGCCATGGTAAATGACTGCGGTGTCATCTGCATAGCAGAAAAGTTCTGCCCCTCCAACTTGCCGGGATGAAATGTCATTTAGGTACATCAGGAACAACGTGAACAATAGTAGTATACGTATAGTTTCATACACTACTTTATCTAAACTCATGCCTAACAACCTGTTTTCATAATAACCTTGATCAAATTTGTAGTTAGTCATTTATTATTTTTATCGTAAAAGCTCGTTCTAAAAGTATTCGTAATTTCCGTCATCATCTCCAGAATGTCAGGTGGAGTCAAATTATCATCACCATCACTGCTGTTAGTAATTTTAGGACAAAATAATACTTTTGGTTTGACCCATAAAGCCACAGTAAATAATAATTTCCACGTAAGCTATGGCACCAAAATCCAACAGTCCACCACGCATGTGTACGCGTTGCGCGCGGCAGCAGCCATAGACAATGTAGGCCGAAAATAAAATTAAATTGTGACCTTGTCACGCCGCAATATTATTTTGTACGTGTTAGAGAATATTATATGATAACCTCATTGGTATTTGATATTAAACCTTAAACATGGCTGATTGCCTTTCTACTAAGTATCACATGTACTGTAATCTCAGAAAAAGTTTTTTTATTGCATTATGTTGTTCGGAGACCTATACTGTAATTTAAATTTTTAGAGATGTTCATGGAAAATACTTTTCATTATGCCAGTAGTTTTGAGGCCGTAATGAGGATTTTACGATATGAGGTTAGATAAAATATATTTCGACCACTTGATGTGGTCGGCGTCAGTTACATACTATAGGTATTTAGGTACAATATTAAAATATAAAAAGATTAAAGTTCATGATTAGTAGCTATAATATATGGTAATGAATATTTAATTTTGATGATGACGATGACAGATTGACAGGTAGACAGAATATAAAAAGGTTTTGTGTGTGCTGAGGTCAGAGCCGCGTTCAGTTTGATCGCCCGCTAATCACTGACCGCAAGATAGCATACTTATATATAAAATCAAGCAAAGCAAGAGAGGTGTTATGATCGCCGGGCGTCGGCAGGCGATCAAACTGAACTCAGCCTAGTGTTGCCTGTTCAGCCCCGGACGGTAATGGGCACCAAGTGACCAGATGTATGATCCTTCCCATGTCCGTAGTTAAACTTGAAGTCCAGCAGCTCCACCTGCAGGGTAGCGACCGACTTGATGATCGGATATACGCAATGAGATTCTATACACAAGGAGTAATCACGTCATATAATAACAAAGCCCAAGCATGGAACGTGCCTCTAATTTTAGCATATTAAGCTTCGACTGCTCTATCCATACATTGCCGCTGACACTCCAGTGCATAAAAATGTCCTCGGTGATTTAGCAGTAATGTATAACAATTACGCACTCGAAGCTACGTAAGCTAATTTTAGAAGCCGACAGGAGCAAAGATATCTGTGGAGTAGAAACGGGCTGATATTTTTTCTTTTTTTTTTCTTTATTAGAGAAAGATTTTTATAGTTTCAGAATGTACTTATATTTCGTTTTTAGAGTTCCGTAGTACGTAAAAAGCATTGATTTGCCCAGATCAAATGGTATACAAAAATATATTTTATTCTTTTATTTTAAAATAAAATCTTAAAACACAATATGGGTATCAAATTGTAGATATAAAAGAGCTGATTGTAAAAATAATTATTTAAGGTATCATATTATCATATTTACTGGCACTCATTTCGAGAAATCTGTAAAAAAATACAAAAAAATGTTTGGCTCACCTCCTTATCTCCAAAACTGGTAGACCAAAAAATATGAATAAAATGTCATAACTGGCCAAATACAGAAATCTATAGAAGTTAAAATAAAAGTTGAACACTAACGAGCAATAATAGAAGGTAAATAATAAATAAATATATATATATATATATTATAAAAATTCTAAAGTTATAATTTAAAAAGAAATAATTGAACTGTAATTTATAGTTGGGGGAAGACGCCAAATATTATATTACTTACAACTAACCTGAATATGCGGAACAGCTGTCTTTGTTAAACGCTTATATCCTTTAGTGGTGCAATATAAATCAGATTCAAGGATATGCTCTGAGCAAATGACGCTCGACTTATTTGGTTTGAAAAATTCTTCAGATCTTTCTCTTGCTACCAACTTGCGCCAATTCTCTCTCATAATCTCGTGTATAGGAAAGTTAAAAATAAATTGCTATTGTAGATTGTACAATACTAACATTTTGACCAAGTAGGTATAAACACTTCGTATGAAACAGCAAGTTTTTTTTTTCACAAACTTTGAAGATATTTGCCCTGTTTATTTGCTTAACTAATTTAAAAATCCGTCCAGTTGCGAGTCCGACCCACGTATCTAGGGTTCCGTAATTCGATAGTTTGGGAACTGAATATTTATTTTTGTCTTTTTTTTTTCTTGAATTTCTTACCCGGTACATTTTTCCTGTAATCTTTACGTAAGCACATATTACCATGTTTTTTTTCATGTTTTGGATATAAGGGGCAGACGTACATTCTTTTGGTTTTTTTCGACGATTTATCGAAATAGATGCAAATAAATATAGCTAAATTACGTATTTTTATAATCAGCTCTTTAATACCTTGATACCCATGTTGTATTTTTATATTTTTTTTATATAGCTCATTTGTGTACAACTTTATAAAAATCCTATTTTTTGAAAAGAACCAATAAACTAACCTAAACTATTTATTTATATTCAAAATAAAATATCTTTGTAAATCCAATTTTCACCAAAGATATAAATACTAGACTTAGAAACTTGAAATTTCGGTTACAGATAGGTCTTATAGAATAAACATACAGAAAAGTCTGAAAATTACAAATATTTAATTATTTTGGGAGTTACATAAAACCAACTTAATTAGATTATCAAAAGCATAGACTTTAATAAATCATAAGTGCCAAGTTAAGTTGGTCGTTATAACTGATAGGTGGAATTAATTTCTATGTTTTTAGGGTTCCGTACTCGTATCGTGTGGTGGTACGGAACCCTCAGTGCGCGAGCCCGACTCGCACGTGGCCGGTTTTTTTTATTGCTTTTAGTTTTTTTTTCTCTCTTTGTATTGGAAATATTATCAACAATTTAAAAATTTTTAATCTTTTTTACACCATGTGATGTTGGCAAACTAATGCTATTCTTGTGCTAAATTTCAAGTCTTTATCTTTAACGGTGCTAAAGTTATGAGGCTGTGACATATGGACGGACGGACGGACAACGGAGTCTCAACATATAGGTTCCTTTTGTACCTTTTAGGTACTACGGAACCCTAAAATAACAACAAAAGCTAAAGGCCTTTACACTTAGAACAAAGCAAATGCGACTAGAAAAAAAGCGACTCTATAGTTTTCTTTTCTGACTATATTCTTGTTGCATCCTTTTACCTGTCTCTTTCTGGCTCGTGTGTGTGAAAAGAATGGGAATATTTGTGCATTGTTTGCTCATGTCTGTGATTGTTTATGATTTTTATTTGAAATTTAATTGATTTACTACATAATATCTTGCATTTTTGCATGTTATCTTTCTAAGATAAAATTTACTTACCGGTGGTAGGTCACACCATCTCTTTTTTTGCGTTGCAAGGTTATTATTTCCGCACTTTTTTATGACACACTTCGCCATCCTTACGGCTTGGCGATCATAACACGACTGCGAAAGAAGTGTGCTTAAACTGCGTTCAAGCACAATTTTGCCGTCCCGCTAACAGGGTGCCGATGCGATGTCCTTGTGTAGAAGGTCATTGGATATACGCGAAACATGAACTTCTCCGTCATCTTATTGCGGCACTGCGGGTATTTCTCAGAGCTCTCTATCCATTGCAAGAGACACTGGTGGTGGAACAGATGCCCATATTTCTGATGATATACCTATATAAAGGTTGAAAATGAACCCACTGGCTTTATTGCAATCCCTGAATCAGGATCACAAATAGAACACAAAATCTTTAAAAATAAGTATTTTTTTTTATTGGTTTCCAAATTTCGAATGAAACAATAGAGGGTACATATTTCCGGCGGTAAATAATGCACATAGGCTATGGATACATAGGTTTCGTAGAGCGTCGTCTCTGTCACCGGAGTATTAGTGCTTCTTTTGATGGTAGATCTTTTTTTTAAATTATGGATTATTAATGACAAAAGTAACAAAACATATATTTTTTATTTCAAACATGAAATAGTTTCCTTTGATATAGCTAGGGGGTTCATTTTCAACCTGTATATGCTTTTTGACACAACAAACATAAAAATTGCGCTCCCCAGTATCTATCACTTTTTACAACAACAAAAAAACCATTTGTTAATCAGTATTAACCTATTACCGTATTTTTTTTTCAAATTTTTTGGTCCTCTAGTTTTAGAGGTGATGGGGACACATAATTTTTGGTGGCTTTTCTGAAATAGAAAACATAGCAAAAAATACAATAGTCCGGGCGGCCCGCCACCTTGCAAACAAACCTATCTCACAAATTAATTGAACTAATCCACTTTGTAGGGACAGCTAAACTTTAGTAGCTGCAAAAACTAATTGGTCGGCCGCGGCGCAACTTGGCACGTTTTGCATAATAAACATAAAAACTTTATTTCATACTAAATGTTTAGGAATTTTATTTTGAGTTTTCTGGGAGTTCTAATCTAATACCTTGACCTCGGTGGTTGACCCCTCAGTCTTACAAGTATGTTTCTTATCAGTAAAAGGATCTAATTAGATAATTAATTAAAATACAAAATTTTATTTAGGAAATGTTAATTTAAAAGAAATACTTTTCGTGGATTGTAGGTTTCTATAACTTAAGTAAGTATACCTATAGATTACAAATATGTTACTTTTTATTTTCGAAGTACATTTTCTTTCTCTTCTAAAAACTCAACCCGTTTGTGAGGAACCAAACGAGGAAAATCACTTAAAAGGATGCTTTGCCTGCTTTTAAGAGTCATGAAAATAAAAATAAAATTTTCTCGTGGAAAATAAAAACTGGCCAACTGCGAGTCGGACTCGCGCACGAAGGGTTCCGTACCATTATCTATAAAAACGGCAAAAAAATCATGTCTGTTGTATGGGAGTGCTGAGGTCCGACTCGTACTTGGCCAGTTTTAGTATTTTTTGTTATAGCGGCAACAGAAATACATCATCTGTGAAAATTTCAACTATCTAACTATCACGGTTCATGAGATACAGCCTGGTGACAGACGGACAGACAGACAGACGGACAGCGGAGCCTTAGTAATAGGGTCCCGTTGGTAACCCTTCGGGTACGGAACCCTAAAAAAGAAAATCTTCATTCAAAGCCTTGACTAAGCCCTAGTTTATAATGGACGTGGTGGAGTCATAAATATTAGGCCATGACCTTTGTTCTTTACTTTATGTTCAACTTCGGGTTTATCTGAAGGGGTTCTCAAAAAGTAAAACCAAAGAATATTCGCTTTTAAGGAATAAATTTACACTCCGAAAAGGTTTATAAATATTTTACTCAATTTATGTAAACAAAAATACTGTCATGTAGTGTCCGTAAGAGGCAGTTACTAAACTTTGCTAAAATAATTGCCTAAAACTAGTCATCAGAAAGTTACAATATACGCAAGTTAATTATAGTGAAATAAGCAAACCAGTATGTTATGCATGTATGTCTCAGTTACAATTAATACTCTTTTTAGGCCCCTTTATTTATTTCTTGTAACTTTATTTAAAATCTGAAAAATTGATCATTAAGGATATTATAGTGAAATTAAACTTAAGGAGAATGTTGTATTTGTATTTTAATTATTATTAATTTGTATTTTAGACTTCCTCTGTTATTTATTTTTTTATTTTAAATAAGACACTATTTTTGTTAGGTTTTTCAATACAACTCATCAGCAGTAACTGTTTTGGGCCCTTCAAAACTTTTGTAGAGGTCTTTAGTAGATATATTTTGAAATACCTTTTCAATCAGGTCATTTTTCCACTCCGCAACACACTTGTTTATGTACCTACTACAAAATATCTTATTTATTGTCTTCTTCTCTTTTGCTAGGCCATAATCTCCTATGTTCCTCTCAAGAAAGATGATGTTTCTCTTCTGTATGAATTGGAATACTTTCTCTTCACCCTTCGCTGTTTCAACTCCGTCTGTTCAGGTGATGTGGCCTTCATAGGTGTCTACACTACACAAGCAAGAATTCAAGGATATTTCGGATTTCATAAACGAGTTTTTAGTTCTCTCGTGGGTTTTGTCTTCATTTGTGTTTACCAACACAAGTTTTTTGTATTTTATATCTATGATGTTTTGTTATTCTGGTATTTAACTTCCACTCGCGTAATATGTCATTTAACACTGCTGTTTTTTTGGCATGTACTTGAGCATATGAAATCTTTAGCGTTTAGGAACCTGTTTGGCCTCGATGTGCTCTTCCATAATAACTCTGTCCTCTGAGTAAACACGACTGGATGTGGAGCCGCTTGAGCCCGTTTCTTTTGACTTGCTAGGAGTTGGAGTGAAATGGTGCTCTGGGCAGCTTTGTATCTTTGGTTTTTTGATCTTATGGTCCCCCTCGTCGTAATAATCATTTTCTCGTTGTCTCTTGGAGTCTTCACTCCCTTGATACTCTTCTTGGTTATACAACATACACACTGTTATATGAAACAACATCATTTCTCTTTCTCTCCAACTAGAGTTGTTCCAATTTTCATTCGACTTTGCTGTTTTCTCTATCACCTCAGCGGGGTATAATTGGCTTTCATTCACTATTTTTTTGTATGCGTCCATCGTATTTTAATTTTTATAGGATCTGTTGATACTTGTTGTATTTTAGACTTCCTCTGTTATTTTATTACTTATTTAAATAAAACACCATTATTGTTAGGTTTTTCAATACAACTGTCATGTTTATTTTGTCATCATTTTTGAATTCCGAACATCCTCCGAACACAGAAAAAATGGAAAAAGATAAAATATTTTCGCCTTAACATTAATTGTCCTAAAAAGACGACACAAAAATTGCTGTTAGCTTATTCTGTTTTATAAACAAAAAATATAACTTATGCACTTCTGTAAAAGTATAATTTAATCAATAATTGATTTTAAAAAATAACTTCCGTCACAATGTTAAATACAATTTAAATACAATACTTAACACTTTTTAAATTATATACAATTTCCTGAGAGGGAAAAAAAAAATTATCATGTAGAAAACAGTATGTCAGTATGAATAAAATAACTTGAAGAAATCATAATTTATGTATCATTAAAAGTGATCATCTGACAATTCATTCATACATAATATCTACTAGGAAGTTTTACCTGTCTCCCGCAACGAGTAACCTTAACACTGCTTGTTCCGTCATTATCATCCAGTAAATCAGTGAATCTATGGGACTCTTATTCGTTTTTAGTGTCGGAAAGCCATCCATATCTTTTTGTGCTGTTAATTCTAGAAAGTATAGTCTTTGTATGGGTCTTACTTTAATACCTCTGGCAGTCTTCACCTCGGCCGTTCTATTAAATCCGCCTTTTCCTGTGAAAACTTTTGTTATTATACCTAAAGGCCACTTCACCATTTTATCTTCTGTTTCTAATAAAACAATCTGTCCTACTCTTACTTCTTCTTCTTTATCTTTTTGCCCACCTCTTTGTATGAGTTCTGTTAAATATTCTGCCCTGAATCGTTGCCGAAAATCATCTTGAAGTTAAAATATGTATAGCCCGTCTGTGCTTTAAATGTTACAACATTTTTTAACTGAGCTTTATTCAAACTCGATTAATCGTCGTTTTCTGCGTGTAATCTGTTTAATCAGGCAACAAATAACGCTGAAGTTGATCGTGAATACCCAAAGGTACATATAATACATGAAATATCTTTGGCTGCGATTCTGAGTCCTTAAGTTCGGACAGTAAAGACCTCACTGTTTTGTCGATTGGGAGTAGGTACTAAGTTTAAAGTTTGAACTAACTGAGCAGGTACCTAAGTTTATTTCTTAACTTTGTCAGTCCGAGCTAAGTAATACAAGAAGATGGTTCATAATGCTGATTACCTTGCACTTGCTTGTTTGTATAAGTACTACCTCTTTTATTTATACACTTTTGATTATTTTAGTTTACATGGGTACAGAACACGAAGGACTATGTGCTACACGTAGTATGTGCACATGTGGAGGTATTTAAGGGTAACCTTCGAATATTAAATCGAAATACTACGACAATAAGAACATAGAATCAGAGAGGAGAATACTGTTTTTAAAATATTAATATCGCTATAACTTCCAAATCAATCTACTCGGGACATTCACATACGTACATTTGTGCCGGTTCTTACAGTTCCAAGAGCTTCGATCGATTCTTATTTCTATGCAAGCTCTACCAATATTGTCCAAAAATAAATACAAATGTGAAACATGGCATCCTTTGTCACGAACATTAAACTTTACGTAGTTCGCAGTAGAAATAATGTTACAAGATTTGTTTGAAATATTGTACTTTTTAGGGCAGAGAAACAATATAAATTATTTTGTTTGAATCAAAGGACTATAACCGACTCTTGAGTTTTACGACCGTCAGGCGCGCGCGGCTCGCGATAATATAATTAAATTTATGTAGGCACCACATAAATTAATATGGAAATAAGAAAAAAAGGTGTTGACTTTAAATACCTATAGCTAGGTTTACATGATGTAAATTATACACTATAAAATTAAACCACTTGGTCTGTTTGCTGATCAATATAATACTGAACAGTGCGGGTAGTTTTTTTGGATGAATTGTTTAGTATGATCACTTAAATATGTAGTTTAATTTAAAAATACCAGTCTATTAAGAGATGGTATATAGCGGATTACACTGGTTCCTCTCAAAAATACCAACACAAGACAGACTTCTTGTACATAAAAAACAAAGCTAAGTGCTTGTTTTTATATTGGTCCGTTTTAGTGCGAGTACTGTCAGGGATTTTAACATTTGTAACTCACAGGCTTCCGAGAAAGATTGCTTAGGTTCTTTCTTCATTATAAGGCTGCGACTGTTAACAACTAAGCGTTAAAGTGGTAATAGAGTAATACAGGATCTCGGTGCAAAATACACATCATAGCATTGTTTTCCATGTGTATGTATAGTATGCAATAAATGCATTTTATGTGTTTTCGTGAGAATTGCTTCATAATAATTATGTTTCCACAAGAAAATTTTGTAATTTTATGCAATCAAATCAATCAAAATCAAAATACTTATTACTACTATAAAAATATTTAGGTTGGCCTACTAAAATGTAATTATACACCTGCATAAAATAGAGAAATTTATGAATAAAAATATTATATATACATAATGCAATGAACAAATAAGTTGATAAATAAATACGGGAAATACAATACAAAAAATATTTAGGTTGGCCTACTGAAATGTAATAAAGTTATACACCTGCATAAAATGCCTAACCATCCGCACTATTTAATTAGTATCGCTAAGAAAAAGGGCAAGAAACTTAGCAAACGTGTCTTTTTTCAATAAATATTTGCATTACATTTATGCCATTTTATGCATTATATTTTTATTGCATTACATCACAACTGTAAACTTGCTAACGGTGTACGACAATAATACACAAACTACTTCATAACAATGAATAAGGGTTTAGAGGAAGCCGACCCTTTTTGTCATCTGCAGGTGGGATCTCAAATACCGATCCCATTCGCAAATGTTTTTTTAGTTTATTTGTTGCCACACTTGCAAAATTACGTTGTTATTTTATTGCATTGCTATTTTGGGATCCCACCTACAGAAGACGAAAGGATTCGGCTTTCCTCTAAACCCTTATCCATTGTTATGAAGTCGTTTGTGGTATTAATGTCGTAAATCATTAAAAAGTGCTAATTCTTTAAGAGATACTATCGCTCGTTTCCAAAGTGTGAGCTTCCGTTGCGAATGCACGCTCGAGCTCTCCTTCTAATTTCCGTTGTTGTCGTACCCAGCCGCATCTCTTGTTATTCATTCATTCTTGTTATCAGATGGTTGCGACTTTGTATTTCCACGTCATAGACATGTTCCTTGGGGGGTGGCCCCAAACATAAAAATCAAGGGACGTTAGATCTGGTGATCTAGCATGAGACCATTGCGTCCAACCTACCTATTGGGGTAGTTTTGATAAAACCAGTCCCGCACGGTTAATCGATAGTGTGCGGGACATCCATCGTACTGGTAAATCATATTTTACCGTAAATGTATTAGCAAAAGCAATCTTCTACATGTTACATGCATAGGAAATGGTGTAGTATTTTAACTATGGATTATAAGTTTTTAATTTAACGGGACACACATGTTTCATTTTTTCACTCAATCGGCTATCGCGTTTCCACAACTGAACACAATGTTTGATATCATAGTCTCTTATAAATTGGTTCATAAGTTCCAACGAAGAGAATTCTGGATAATTCTCACTCATTTTAACTCACAAATAAACACTAAACACCAAACATACAGAGGTTATGTTTATTTATTATTTAATAGTTTAAATTAAATTAAATATTCTAACAGCTAAATAATGTCTTACGTTACGGTTTAATAATTTACAAAATTAAAGGACTGCTTCCCTTTCCAAATTGAACTTTATTACTTCATTCTAAGGAAGATATTCTAACAGCTGAGTAATGACTTACGGTTCAATAGTTTTAAAAATCAAAGGGCCTCTTGTGGCCCTTTAGTCACTTCCTATAAAGAAACTCCAAACAGTTGTCGCCATTTAAATTGTCCGGGAGATAATGGGGCCTAATAAAAAATCCACGAATGAGTAGCCCAAACATTAACACTAAATATTCGTTGAGATTTTGCCTGCTTCTTCAAGTTTGGGTTGTTTCCTTTTTATTCCCAGTAGTGTTTGTTGTGATAGTTTGTTATTTCTTCCCTATCAAACTTCGACTCACCAGTCCAAATAAATGTTTATCATAAAACTGGCGTCTTCGATATCATGATGTGAAATAAATTGGCAAAAGATAATTCCGCCTTGGATCCCTTTCGTCTGATTCTTGCACGGGAGTGTAGTCGAATGGTTGCCTTCCATCCGAGTGCACCACCGACCACACTTTCCAAGGTCTCTGGCGACAATCCTCACACTCGTTGTAGGATCAGCGGAAAATGCATTCAAAATTTCCTCATCTACTTCAAGGTCATATCTTTCAACAGCTACATCAGGTTCTCTGTATATCGAATTGCCAGTTTTACGAAGCCGTCGAAAGGTATTACTGAACATTTGTGCATTTGGTAATCTTCTGAGAGGCCAACGTTGATGATAAAACCTTTGTGCTCGAGTTGCCCTTCCGCCAGCGCGTCCTAATGTCCATACATTAACATGATGTCCTTCACTGGACCAGTTTTAGTTTCAGCATGCTGAAGCTGTTCGGTTCTACTTCAAAGAGCTGTCCTGGCTGGGCTGACTGACCGGGGGGAAGTGCACAATACTCACGATCACGGAGAGTCAGTGCAGGACTCATCGCCCCCGCTACGAATTTAGATGTCAACGTATTCACGAGATGTAAACGTAGGCATTTTATTAGTCCAAAGCAGTAGTTAAAACAATTAAACTGTGAAGGAGTTCGACACCAAAATCTAGCGGAACTACAACTTACTAACACGAATAAATCTTCATTTACACACGTGGTAAGGCAGAAACCATATGCCACATCAAGAGCATAAACGACACTGATAAATTTTAACTATAAAATGTAATGGATAGCAAATTATCCACATAAAATGATTAGAAATAAGCGTTTATTGCGCTACCTGCGAGAGAACAGACCGATTACTAACCCCTTTCTATTGTCTTAAGAAACGAAGTAGTAGTTTTTACGAAAAAATATCGAAAATTATTTTCCTTTGTACTGTAGTTAGCCTTATTACATGTTTATTTTCACTTCTTTTTTAACATATTAATCTTGCTTGTTAGACTGAAGTGTATTAAGGAATAATCTTTAAAAAAAATGATTTTTAGCCATAAATAGTGTTTTATTATCATTGTATCGCAGTTACTAATAAATTAAGTAGACAAAACTAAAAAAAGCGCTGCTTGGCTGATTTATCAGCGTGCATTGACCAAAAGGTTTATGAAAAAACCGGTCATTTTTCCATACAGGAAAACCGTATCAATTTAATCTAACTAGATATTTCCATCTACAACGATCCTGATACACCTCTTGCAAATATTAAGCTTGAAAAGTGTTTACAGCCAGGTTTAGGCATAGAAAAATGTATCCATCCATCTATCAGCCTGTTACTCCACTGCTGGACATAGGCCTTTCCTGGATTTCGCCACTCTTGGCAGTCCTCCTGGAAGAAATGCCCATACTCACACACGCTGGGCAGGCGTGTTGGTGAGCGCGGTGCCAAAACCTTTGCACCAGTGACGCCGCTGCCCGTCACCAGTCTGATTTATATAAGGCCCGGCAATTGGGGATGGATATACCGCCATCCATCGGTCCCAGGCAATGGTGGGCCGCCTGGTTTTTTTGCCTGAGAGCTGTCCTCTTACTCTCCCCCGAATAACTTCGGGAGAATTTCCGAGTAAGATGGTGGTACCTCTACAGTCGAGCCCGGCATCAGCTCTACCACCTTCGAAAAATGTATACCATAGTTTAATAAGTAATGATTTTTACCCATAAGGAAAAACTATTTTAGTTTAATACGACTACAGATTTACATCTACAAATATCCAGACACACCTCTTGCTAATATTTAGCTAGAAAAAGTGATGACAGCCAGGCTTACGTAATGATTTTTCCCTATAAGGGAAATCTGTATCAGTTTTATCCGACTGCAGGTTTCCAACTATAATGATTCTAACACACTACTATGCCGAAAATTGGTTTGTGTCAGGGTACTGATTGTAGTATACTACTTAAACATTGGCATAATTCCAACTTAACCTTCGTTTCATATGAACAACGCGCTTTCATTGACTACCCTTGTTTTACAATTCAACCCGCGATTATAAATACAGTGCCGTCTGAAGTCTATTCGGCGCCGGGGTGCGGGGCTCATCCTGTGCCATCATTTTCTTTTACACTGCAGCGCGTCACGCGACTGACGACACACTGCAGTATGAAAGGGGTCCTAGTCAACCAAGAAAACACAATACACGTAATTTTGATTATTTATTTATTTATTTATCTAAAATACAAAACTTAAATTATACAAATAAAAAACTAAACTATTCTCCATTCGAGACATTATGTCAATTTTCTGGAATTAACATTCTAGAAAAGGTACCTACTTCTTCAAAAAAGTGAAGATTTTTCGATGAACCTTCTAAAAATTAAATTTTTATTTTAACACGAAAAAGAACATGATGCAAAAACAAAGAAAAGAAGGAACTTATTCGTTGAAAAATCAATAGAATTATGAGTTAATTACAATTAACAGTGATTGTAATGGCAAAAAACACCAGCAATCCAACTTTCGTTTATATTATTATTTAATTGCTAAAATTATTGTATGTACACAAGACGGCAAGTCAACCTTTACATTTTCAGCGTAAGCGGGACCTGCACACGCAACACCTTTATACATGGCAGAGATCAGCTTACTCTGGCCATGTAAAGGTTGAGCTGCTGCCTTCTGTGCATTCATCAAACGAACTCAATTTTTCTTGCTTTTGAATTGGCAAAGATTTTAATTAAATCATTTATTTTTGTATCAATTTTGGATTCTATACTTATAATAGCTAAGTTTGTCAGTCTGTCTTGGATCGTGGTTGACCGAAATTATTTATTTTATTAATTTTAGTTTTGAGAAGGATCGTTCACCTTCAGCTACTGTAACAGGCAGTGTTAAATATATACGTAGAGATGTTGAGATATTAGGAAATGAGGACATTAAATTATTAGAATATATATAGCTTAAAATATCAGTGGGAGTACTTGTTGATGCATTGGGAAAAAATATTGGCAACAATTCTAATTCATTATATAAATCCTGTCCGTCAATATCAGATCTATTTTTAAATGTTAGTTTTTCTTGGAGCCGAGAACATTGAGATTATTTTTCCAGCATCTCTAATTTCTTCCAGGATTCAATATTTTGGAAGAGTGAAAAAACTGAATTGTTTTCCGTCAGCAAATCGAATCTCTCATTTAATTTCGAGATAGCAGTGTCCAGTAGAAAAAAATGAAAACATACTTTAAATTTGTTGGTTGGGTCTAAAATGGGCTCATCTGCAGCCTCGTAATCGAAATGTCTTTTTCGGGGACGTGGACGAGCAGTTTCTTTAAATTCTGTTTCGCATTCTAATTTTTCAGCAATTAATTTTGCATCAGATAACAACTGTTTAAACGCACTATCGGTGCGATGTTGCTCCAAATCTTTTTTAATCAGATTAATTATTTTGGTAGCCTCTGAAATAATTACGTCTGATTTATACAAATTTTTGCTTACAATATTAATCTTTAATAAAATATTGTACCCTTCATTAAAATTTAAAGTATGTTTTTATTTTAAGAAATCTAACAAATAAGTCGCCAACCCTTGTCCGGTAGTATCAGTTACAGGTAAAAAACCTAAAAAATGTTCTCGTACCTCAGCGCGTTTTGTCGATGGATTTAAATAAATAAACCTCACAATAACAGTAAGTTGTTCTTGGTGCAATCTAGAATTACAGGGTAGTATTTACATTGCTTCAAAAGACTAATTATAGTCGTTTTAATTTTTTCAGCAATTATACTAATCAGTTCATTTTGAATGTTATGACCAAGCTAATGTGGCATGCGATGCTGAGCTCTTTGATTTCGAGCAATGTGTTCTGATAGTGTACTATCAAAATTAGATATACTCTACACCAACTTTAAAAAATGACCATTATTTGGGTCATACAACTTCTCAGTTGTACCCCTAAATGCTATATTTTGACCTGCCAAAAATTTTATAATTTCAATTATCCTTTCCAAAACTGCCGTCCACCTCTTTTTCTCGCGGTCTATTTCAGTTTGATTTACCGAGTCTACTGTTTGCCCTTTCAATAAGTCATTTTTAGATCCAAATATTATTTTAAAGAACATATGTGCCCTGAACTTTTCTCATGTCTTTCTATATTTCTCGACAAATGCCCCCAGTCTTTATAATCAGTGGGGCCATTAAATGTAGTGACATTAATATTAAAAAGCTTACAGTGAAAACAAAATACAAAATCAGTAGATAGTGTGGAATATACAAGCCAAACTCGGTGAATAATTTCGTTGTTTTGTAACTTTTTACTGTAATATGTATCTGAAAATTACCTCATGATACCATCTGAAGGATGGTTGTTTTTTTTATTCTGAATTGGTCCACGTTCTGTTAAAAATAATCTTAAATTATCGGGTATTACTTGCGGCCAGAGAGCAGGATCATTCGCGACATTTTCATAAAATCGTACATCTGGTTCTGTTGCTGGTTGATTAACTATTGGTTCACTTGGAGTAGGTGAGGTACTGGTACTAGTGTGAGCTGGAACTTGTGAAATACTCGTAGAAGTTCTCTCTTCCAAGTTGACTGTCTCTTCTAACTGTCGGACTGCTGTTGACGAAGATGTACCTAAAAAAACATAAGATAGTCAACAATTTGTGTAACCAGGTGTGGTAACAGGGCCACGCAATAATATTAATAAAAACAGCGCCCGAATCACTGATTTACGCCACTTCAGATGTATTATATAAGGTAGTACCTTAATAAGTAATAGTAGTACCAACCAACTGACTGAACTTACCAGGTAGGCGCATCAAATCAGCTAAACCTGGACATAATTCTATAACTGTAATTTTCTTTCTCTGTGACATAGAGTATTATTAATCATAGTTAAAATAAGAAGAATTAAACATTTTAAAGCTCCGCGTCAATATAAAAAAACCTAAAAACTAAGTATTCAACATATTTGGTTTTCATGAGTACAGCATAATAAATAACTTTGTAAAAAGTACCTCAGTTATGATATAACGCTTGCATTGCAGTAAAAGAAATCATAATTAAACTAATTTATCAGTCGGGATTATCATTAATAAAGAAGGTTCAGTAAGTTACAGATTTTGTGGCTTATCTTACCAGAAATTATAGAAAACTGTAATTCATTAATTTATTCCGAATATTTATGTGCATTAATAAATTATTAAAAATTAAACAGATTCTTTTTGCAGATTTCTAAATTCACAAATATTTGTAATTTTTGGAAAACCAAAATACATAACTACTTCAAAAGTGTTTAATTTATGCCTTCAAAATATCAATAGTACTATAAGAAACAAATTAAACAATAAATGTCCACGATTGTCCAATTATTGATATTTTGTCTCAGTTACGTTTCAATACAAACATTATTTCATGCGGAATGAGGTCGTATTTTCTTTGTGTACCAGCTCCCAATGTTATATGCATGCATGTATTATGTATATATTATTATTAGTTGGCACAGCTTCCATCATGATTCCGAAACGATATCAGCCGCCGTCCTCAGGTAACTACAAGTACTAACTGCACGAAGCGCGAACGAACGCCCCGTGGCGGGAAGTTGTGACGTTGCAGCACTGCGACCGGCCGCGCGCCGAAATGTTTGAACACGGGCGGAAAAAGTATATCACAATTCGTAATTTATGAAGTTTCTTTAGTTTTTAGCAACCTTAGTATGATTTTTAGGGTTCCGTAGTCCGACAAGGAACCCTTATAGTTTCGCCATGTCCGTCTGTCCGCGGCTTAGCGCAGAGACTATTTAGTACTAGAAAGCTGTAATTTGGCATGGATATAAATATTAATCACGCCGACAAAATGGTAAAATAAAATCTTGAAAAAAAAATTTTTAGGGGTACCTACCTCTCATGCAAGTAAACTGGGGATGATTTTTTTTTCTCGTCTATCCCATATTGTGGGGTATCGTTGGATAGGCCGTTCAAAAATATTGTGGGTGTGTGAAAACTATTTTTCGATTTAGGAATCCGTTGGTGTTTAGGCACAAATTAGACAGCCTTAAGTTCACTATGGCTGTACATTAGCAGTATAATAGCATTATAATAGCTGTTTAAGTAGTAACATCGGACTTAAGGCTGACTTACGGCACTATATGGGACGCAGTGTGAACCATACAAAGTACATGAGTGTAATAAAGAGTAACAAGTGGCTAAATACACAGCCTTCACAGTTATGAAATCCCACAAAATTACTCCAGTGCTACCTAAAGTTCACGTGTGTCCTAAATTATTTCTTTATTTTATTATTAATTATTATCCTCATAGTTGATTTTGTGTGTGCCATCAGAAACCAAACTCCGGCGGATCAAGGATAAAAATGTATGATAACACGAGGTAGTACCTGTTTTAAATACTCGATAATGTTAATGCCATGGGAATGCAACTTTATCGTGAAATATATACATATTTACAGCTAAAATATTCACGCGCCTCTGTAAAAACGCGATATTCATTTTAAAATATTTAAAACTGGCTGAGAGGAAATCTACAATTTTCAGTGTTTGATATTATATTGGCATTATAATTATACTATGGTAATTAATTATAACATGAAACCAAAACTCAATCGCTCTATCTACGTATTTTGTGATAAATCTGCATGATAATTTTGGAGATTTATTTGGTAAATATTTTAGGTTAGAACAAAATGGTGGAAATGAAATACGGCTATGTGAACTGTTATAACTCCAATTTAATGCGGTGGAGCGTATATAGGTTCACATGTGTTCTGTTAGAATGCTGTTTTCTATTTAAAGTCCCACATTTGCACCACTACAGAGCCAATGTCTATAAACTTATTCTAATGTGAACTTATGTACAGCTTTAAGATGTAGTTCAGGTCACTTGTGTCATCGTTTAATTCTTTTAATATACTGAAATTTTAGAGATCCGCAATAATAATTATTGTCCGTTAAATCGCCTAGACCAGGTACTAAGTCAAGTATGAGTACCTAAAGTAAAAATGTTGTAACAAACTAACAAAAATCACTTTTTGTTTTCGTGCGAGACACACAGTTTGGTCTCAGAGTATTTATGTTACCGGCTTTCTGTATAATTTGGTATTGTATACAATGCCTAGGCAATGTATACAATGCCAAAAAGATTAAGGTAATATATGAAATATTATTTATTTAGTACATTGCCTAGGCATTGTATACAGTACCGAATGCGCAGCCGATAATGTATATAACAGACGTGAGCAGGAGCGGGAAATTGATTAAGGCATGTATTTAAATGATTTTGTATGAACAAAGCTTAGCCTTTTGGTTAAATGGTATTTCAGGGTGGTCATAAAAAAAATAACCACGAACATTATGTATGGCGGTCTAACCTAACCTACCGGCTCTCTTCTGCGCTGGAAGACTTCCAAAAAACGAATTCTGACTGTTTAATATTATTCCATTAATTAGTAATAACTTTACACTTTGCCGGTTGACCAGCAGGTACTCTATACAATGCCTAGGAATTGTATACATTGCCTAGGTAAAGTATGTAACGGACAATAATATTCATAATATTTCATACATTGCCGGGACGCCCCAGGCATTGTATACATTACCTAGGTACTGTATACAATACCTGAATTATACAGATTGCCGTACACATGTAGTCCTTTTAACAGCCTACAGTGCACATGTGAACCATTTAAACACTTCTGTACAGCAGTAAAAAAAGGTTATTTTAATGATCACAAACAAGTCCTACTACAGCTATCAGCTGTATAACAGTCTAAAACAAGTAAACATAACAGCCTTTGGCTTTATAAATGACCACATGTGTTCTATTAAAATGCTAGCTCTGTAACATCGTACAAGTAGGCCGTTAAACAGCGGTTGCCATATCTCTACCCTCCTATAATGCTCTTAGTCAGACGGCTGACTAAAGGATGGTTGTTAGAGTATTATAACACCAACAATCGTATAACAGTATAACTCTACACTCCTATAAGTCCCTTAGACAGGTATAGGTGTAATTAATCGCAATAATGCAGCTTATACATCACGAGTGAACTGTAATAATGCTTCAAGTACACCTGGGAACTAAATGTGTACTCTTAAATGGAGTAAAATGCTACTTGGGTACGTAAGCCTGTCCAACGCTGCACGAGAAGCGACTTTCTTGAAGAGATTTTTTGAGGAGCTTACTGGTCTTGAGAAGACCATTGTACTGAACTGTGACAGTTAGTCAGCTATGGCGATAGTTAAAAACTATTCACAACACAAACAAACGAAGCACATTGATTTGAAGGTGCATTTCGTTAGAGAAGCCCTACATAACAAACTCATAGAATTGAAGTACTTATCTACTGAGTTACAGATAGCAGATGTGATGACGAAACCTTTGGTGAAAGGGAAGCACGATTTCTGTGTTAAGGGTATGGGAATGGATCCTGCTGAGAGTGTTAAGAGTATAGAAAGCCTATGCTAGTGACATGATGAGTTTAACTGTGAGTTAACTGAATTAGTTAGACTAGACGTTAACACTGGATGTTAAGGAGGTGTGAAAGAGATCGTATAACATTAAGTGTAAAGTGGCTGCTATGTAATTTTTATAATGTGTCACTTGAAAAGACTTCTGTGTATCAAAATATTTTCTCGTGATCTGTCTACATTATATTTTTATCAAACTAAAAATACAATGGTTTCTTTAATTTAACTTCATTTAACTTTACCTTCCACTACACGCTTACTTTCTGCTCCGTATCAAAGATATCCCGTATCCATCTTCCAGTACCATCATCATCCCTGGTCACCACAAAGTACTAATCAAGACCAATGAAATAAGCCTAAACTCGAAGGATCTGCTGTTTTCCATTTCCGGAGATCTCATGACCACTGAATAGACAGATAGACATTTTATTTTATATGTATAGAGAATAAGAAAACGAACACGCTTCACGAAATACTTAGGCAATTTTATTCCAACAAACAACTTAATGAGCAAAATAAAGAATTAGAAACGAATGGTGTAAGTAAAATATAAGTTTACTTATTAAGGTAAAAAACCGGTCAAGTGCGGGTAGGATTCGCGCCCTGAGGCTTCCGTACCATTTAAATTAGTTTTAAGACTCAAGTGATTTGATTAAAAATTATCAGAGACATCATACATCTGGTCACTTGGCGCACACTATGGACCCGGACTCGGACTCAACAGACAACACTGACAGACATAATTCGACCTATTGACTCATCATCATCATCATCACCATCATCACACATTAATTCTGTAATTATCATTATTAAAAAAAAATTCTGTAAATAGTTCTTAACATAGATTTAATCATACTTTTTTGTATTACCTGTATATAAATTAATTTTAACTGTCATTTATTCAACGGATGACGGCCTCATAGAAGAGGCCGAAATATATTGAAAAATCTATTTTTATTTTTTATTTATTTATTTATTTATTTGGAGCACCAATGTTACATACACAAATAGTATAACAATAGTAGGTAGGGTTTAAATATGTGTGTTGTAACGTTACAGGCGCACACATATTTCAAAATTTTAAATTTAAATGATCCTTAAATTAAAACTATAAGTAACAAATTATGATAATAATTCTGAAAAAGTAACTTAAACATACACTAACTTAACAGAACACGAGATCATCCATGAATTAAACACTCGAGTACCTATCTTAGATTTAAAACATGAGTCCAAATTATCATCAACAGTAGATAGGTAACTTGTTATGCGTTGTCATCATACGCGTTAATGGCATAAATTTACCAAGATTGCTGTTAAACCGTATTATATTTTATCATCAATATTTAAAGAAAATAAAAAAAATGTCAGTAACTACACAATGTATGAAACAAAACTAAAAATTAAGTTGGTCGAGTACTCAGGTACGCAACACTAAGACTATATTAAAAATCGGCGTTTTCCGTATTTGTTGTTTAAAGAGGCGTCTTTACCTATGGTGCAGGGTGTGCGGCGCACAAGGATTAAATTAAAAAGGCGCGTGCCGGCATCGGCACCTTTGATTCGTTTGACAACACGCCGACAATCATTGCTAACTCGGCTGTATTAGAATGATAATAAAGTTCAAATTAAAATTCCCAGGCACGTGCGGCGGTCATTTTCAAAGGCTTGTGTACGCGTGCCGCAATTTTTGCTTAACCGCTACGTGGTCTCCATTCTAACGCCTTTCAGCCCCAACGGTCATCATGTCGGCGACAAATATTTACTTATTACCACTTCAACTCACTGACTCTGCAGGCAATGTCCGTCACTATACACAAATGCTGATTACAAACTTTATATTTTGGTACAGTCCAAACTATGAATTAAGGTGGCTGCTCTGGGTTTAGTTCCCAAAGTTATGATTGCTTTTCTTATTTTTTATAAAAAGTATTAAATAAATATCGTTTATCTAACCTCATATCGTAAAATCCTCATTATGAACTAAAACTACTGGCATAATGAAAAATAAGGGGGCGCCGAGCGCCCTCTAATGCGACACCTCCAAGGATGCGTCGATGCCGGCGCTCTCAAAGACCCTGCGCTCGTGTTATGGCCGACGACGACGCCGGGCGCGCGGTAGCAAAGCAAAGCAAGGTTACTCCTTTTCCTACTCTATTTAAATTTACACAATAACTTTTGTTTCAACGTGAAATCAGCCTTATATCACAGATACTTAAAGATTAAATTAAAAAGGCGCGTGCCGGCATCGGCACCTTTGATTCGTTTGACAACACGCCGACAATCATTGCTAACTCGGCTGTATTAGAATGATAATAAAGTTCAAATTAAAATTCCCAGGCACGTGCGGCGGTCATTTTCAAAGGCTTGTGTACGCGTGCCGCAATTTTTGCTTTACCGCTACACGTAGTTTTGCGAAATAAGCCTTGATGCAATTGCATTAAGTATCATCTTTGAATAAACATGTAAATATGGAGTAAATCGGCTTTTCGGTAAGATTTGGTTATTTTATTTGCTTGCACAATTATTGCGACATGCCTCGAGGTCGGACGGAGGTCATCAAAAATAGCTAGCGAAATTCATGAAAAAAAAACAAAACATCGAGTGATAGATAAGATTTCAGTATTATTAATGTACTCTGTGGATAGTGATATCGAAGTTCAATACTCGTACCTATACGACCTAGGATTTTTCATTTGTTTATCCTACTGCAGTGCGGAACAAATATGTACCTACCTACTAGTTTACTTAGGTATTTATTTAAGTCTAACTTGTACCTAACATTTGAACAACGAACTATTATAATTATATATATTATAATTATATAGGTACTATTTTGTAAGTACTTTTTTATTTTATTTATTTATTCCGTTTGATTGCCTAATGTAGGTACCGCGACGTTGATTGATGTGTCATATCCATACTTATATTATTAATGCGAAAGTAACCCTGTCTGTCTTTCTGTCTGTCTGTGTGTTACGCTTTCACGGCTCAACCGCTGAACCGATTTGGATGAATTTTGGTATGGAGATAATAGGATAACTTGAGTCCTGGGGAAGGACATAGGCTACTTTTTATCCCGGAAAAGTGCACAGATCCCGGGGAATCGCGATATACGAATTCCTCGCCGACGAAGTCGCGGGCAGAAGCTAGTACCTACCTAATAAATAATACTTAGTCCAAGTTGCAACTATTTCTCTGGGCCTATATTAATTTACATTGTTAGTTCTTTTAGGTGCCTATACTTAGTTTATTATTTATTTTAGATGTCTGATGGCGATGGAAAAAAGAAACTTTCTGGTGCACAGAGTCGAAACAGAAAGCTGCAGAAGGAAGTGTCTCTGAAACAGAATACAAGTTCTATCAAAACATTTTTGTTCGACCCGGTCCATCCACAGACGAACACCTGGAGACAGAGAAATATGAAAACCGTCACTTGTACGTCGCCGCCGCCGCCGCTGCTGTCTTTGTCGTCGGTAGTTGAAGAAGACGAAGAACCTCCTAGTGCCGAAGCGTCCCCGGAGAATATACTTCGAGAAGATATAATGAATGATCTCGCGTTATGGCCACAGGTGTTATCCGATAAACAGAGAATATTTTGATGAAGCGTGGGCCAGTACATGTAAAAGTGGGTTTAGTTTAGTTTAGGGAATAGTTCGAAAAGATCTTTTTCAAATGCTTATTATACTAAAAAGACATTTGTGTGTGTGTGTATACATATATATATTTGTGTGTACGAGCGTCCTGTTTGTTACCTATGTAACTATAATAGTTTTTAAATTAAATATTTTTGAAAGAACTACAAAGTTGTGATTTTTTTATTCTTATAACCCCTTCCTTCCTAAAAAAACTTTTTGCTTCCCGACATCATTTAAAATTGCACCATTTGCATCCGGATTTCCGTTTGAAAATATAACTGTTCGTATTCCATTTTGACCCCGCTCCTACTAGACTAGAGGGCGCCAGGGTACTTACTGGTTGCACACGGGCGCTACAAAGGCTAGAGACGCCTCTTAATAATAATAACATTATTACAACTGTTACCCTCTTTGAAGTTGTAACTTAGAAGTCGTAAAAAGCACAAATCTTTTTAAACACACAGTGTCACGCTACGACTGAAAAAAGACAACTCTGAGCTGGGATACAAGAAAACAAAATTCATTGCGGTACTTAGATACAGAAGTATACCTGAAATGGGAGAATTAATTGTTTGATAACCGATCTAATGCACCCAAAAAAACACTGTCTGACATTGACTAGAAAATTATTTAAAACAAGGTGCCTTTTTGCTAAGGCGCGAGGCACATAGGAAGTTCTAATGGCACGACCCCATAGCTCTTCCACTTTTTAGACCTGCCAAAAACGATCTTACAAGTATTTCTAGGTCGTTGCCTGCTACGTATAGCAACACTCGCTTCCTCTTTTTGCTACAGCGAGCGTAGCAATTGTTTCCACTCCTCTGCCAACTTCTCAGTATCCCATCTTGTTGAGGACTGCTTTGAGAATGCTTATGAGCGGATCGGCATTAGTTTTGCTGATATATATTATCGAGCCCTGGTGCCCTGTCTATGACTCTTCAGTATTATCTTACACTACACTCGTAACGTAACAATCTCAGCAACACAAAATTCACTTCAAACCATCAAACAAATTACACTACTTGCATTTTATTGGCTGCTACCTCTCCAAGGAACCTGTATTATATAAGGTGACTTTAAAGTATACAGCCAAATTCTTACTGAAGACTCGGTACTCAGTAACTAGGTCGTTTACCCTTTTTGTGAAATTCGTAAATTTTTCTTTTCGTGTTCCTTACAAACGCAAGCCCAGCCCCGAGTCATTTACTATGGGACGCCAAGATTTTATTTTGACAAATTAGCAAAAAGTGTTATCGATCCGAGTTACTGATTACTCATCAAGGCTCCAGTAAAAGTTTGGCTGCATAAATAAAAGTCACCTTATATTAATGTAGTGCTCATACGTAATAGAGGGAGGTTAACGGAGCTTCAGCCTTTGGTGATGGAACCCTTATTCTAAATTCAAAACGAGGGTGATCTCCGTGATCGTGAGTATTGTGCACTTCTCCCCAGCAGGTACTTATAGCTCAGGCAAAACAACTTCTTAAAATAAAGCGGTCCAGCTTCAAGTTGCTTACGCGTAAACTGGCCCAGTGAAGGGAAGGTGGATCTCCTTGCTCTTTGTTTCATATCTTCTACGGCGGGGCAGTAAAGTAGCACGTGTTCCACTCCCACGTCCTCCTATAAGCACCCTCGATGTAAAGGGCTATCAGTATCACAAGTTTATTCAGATAACAGTGTCCGGTTATGATACCTATGTACTATGTCTCGCAGATCTGACTGTTTTAGTTTCATTAGGTATCTATTTAACTTACTGTTCACTTGTAGAGCCATTTGCATTGATAATCGACGGTCAGTGTGTTTTTTCAATATCATGTTTTGTTTTTTAACATTTTCAATATTTTGTTGTGCCTGGCTAAAAGTACACTTTCTGAGTTCTTGTCTGATTGCCTCTGCTCATGGTTAGTACACGTCATGTTAGGCTAAAGAGCCTGCTTGTTCGTTGGCGTTGTTATGACTGTTGGACTTGGCCCACAACAAGATGGCCTTGCACTGCACATTGTTGATAGGTTTTGTAATTTGGCGTGGCAATCTGCGATAATTTTGGAGCTACTTACGGATTTGGTTAGCGCCGATAGGATGGCCGCTAAAAGCTATTCCTGTTAGCTCAGATCATGTTAAGTAGGTATCGATAACCATTATTGTTGTATTATGAGGTAATGATTTGCTAAGTCGTAGTTCAGGTGGCACGAAGTTGCGATCAGCAACTTCTCTGTTTTTGAGTACATTTTGGTTGAAGGATGTAGCTTCTTTAAGTGAAATTTCATATCCCTTTTCCAGTATATGTTTTCAGTGTTCTGTGGATTTTTCCCAAAGGGATGCGACCATCACCTCTTTCTGTATTATGCAAGTGTGGCGGTGTGAACCCTATAACCCGATATCTAGCGCACCGAAGGGTGTTGTGTTGACCTCATGCATCCGTGTGCACGCTGGTCTCTGTACTTGATGGAGTTTGTCCTTTACTTTGACCAGTGGAAATACGGAACCCTTTAAATAGAGAATCATATTTTGGCACCATTGTAATAATTGTTGAAAATTGCGAGGAATGTTTTACAGTTGGTTTTATTAAAAAGCTCATTTCCATCGGTAGTTTTGGGAACAGAAGCTAAAAAGCTAAACACGCACCGATGACAATAAACTGAGAAAAATATCGTTAGCTCCCGGTTTCTTTCTTTCCCTTTGCTCCGTAAATTCAACAACAAAAGACTTTCAGAATTCCTTGGGAGATGTTGAAAATCTATTACTTTTCTTCAACGTGACCCGGAGTTTCACAAATGACATTTCTATTTATCCTTACCGAGAGAGGAAAGAGATTTTGTGGTTTTATGTATCCAATATAGCATTCCTTTTGACGTGTGATTTTGTCAGTTCAGTATTAATCATAACATTTACTCGTTGGACCGTAATAATCGTCGATGAAACGCGAGTGTGCCGAGTGTGGACTGTGACTTGCATTTCACATATTCTATTCAATTATTATTATTTACTCATAAAGTCGAATGGCGGCACTTCACATCGGCCCTTTGCTCCCCAAAGCGGAGATTGGGAATAAGTAATTAAAGTCGTAATCATTATTTATTGAATCTTCCTGAAACGTTCTAAGTAATTCAGTTATTTAGAGGCTTTATGCTGCATGAAAATATTGAACAATAATTGTGATACTAAAACTTTGAGGGCGTTTTAAAATGTTTCCATACGCCATTATGTACATCAATCTTTGATAAAAACTTGTACTGAAAGCAGTTTACAGAGACTCGGGCCATGTTTCTCATTAAACTTTGTTGTGAAAGTTTCAGTTTGTTGTTGTTTTTACCTAATGAACTGCGGGATCTTCAATCCTTGAGTTATTAAACACTTTTGATCTCAATTTGTATCCTTCAAATTACTAAAGAGAAGCCCTTTATTTATAAAAAATAATCTTTCTCACGTGTAAACACTAGCCACAGTCCACAATTGGTACACCCTCAATCATGCGCCCAACCGTTTTTGAGATAGAGGGTGGACAGCGCGCAGTGCTCAGCTATAGGTACATACTATTATGCAAGGTCAACTTTTTCAACACTAATGCTCTGAAAGTAAATCGTATTTAATAGCTTTATACGGGATATTATTCATCGAGATAAACAGTTGACCTTGCATTACAGTATGTATGGCTGAGCACTGCGCGCTCTCCGCCCTATATCTCAAAAACGGTTGAGCGCATGACAAAATGTTTGGAACAAAATATGTCGCAAATTTTCTGTACTGCAATTTTATATTAGATTTTAACATCATTGGAGCTAAATAATAAATAATTAATAAATAAATAAATAAATAAAAACGAAATGTCTGTGGCAACAAAAACGTCTGAAATTTCTACACACGTTTATTTCACGTTGAGCCTAACATAATACGTATACTCGTATAACTGGATCTCCAAATGTAGTAGTAATCGTTATACAGGCTGTAATCATGACGTGCTCATTCAATTAAACCAGATGCTCTACTGATCATCCTGAACCACTTCCATAGATAAACTTAAGATAAAACGCGAAAAAAAAACCCAAAACCTATTTTAATATATTGTATTTTCCTCTTTTAAATTTAATTATTTTTATTATTGAAAAAAATAAGGAGTTCCTATAGAAAATGTCAAGTAAGTATTAAAAATTTGTATGGGGAAGTGAATTTTTTTTTCTCGTTTTATCCAAAGTTTTTCTATGGACGTGGTTCAGGATGATCAGTAGAGCATGAGCACGCCATGATTACACCCGGTATATGTCAATAATATTAGTATAAGACTGTTAATAAACAAAAATAATATATGTATGTACATAACTAAAATTTGATATTGATATTTATATGATATTGTAAGTATTGTTGTACAATTCACTTGACGCATAAAGCAAAAGATTTACGTGAGGTGACATCGCAGTACCTAACCCGAGTTCCTGACAAAATCTCTAATAATTCAATAAACTTCTGGCATTTTCGTAATATATAATATTGATTGAAATAGACGTTAGTTTTCGTAAATGTTAATGCGGAACGCCATTTTCAACAGTTTTTGTTACACAGTGTGACTCATTAAATATAATATTCCCGACAAATCCTATTTTTCCTTATTTCCTGACGAAAGACTAAAATTCCTGACATGTCAGGGTAATTCCTGTCATCGGGTAAGCCTAGTGCATCCCACATACTGCGGACTTAGTACAATGAATTTCAAATTTCTTAGTGAATTAAGAACAATGGTTTGAATTCTCTTAGGGAAAAACAGCCAAGGCGCATGTTAACTTTCAGCTTCCAGCTTTTCTGTTTTGCTGCGGATAATCATATGTTACAGTTAAAATTTCTATGGAAACTTTAGAGTCTAACTAACGCTTAGACTGAATAAAACCAATCAAACACAAAAAAACAATAAAGAGTTTATGTTTTTGTTCTTACATAGCGCCTGTACAAAATACAAGAGCAATCGATTCTTTTGCGACTGCAAAGCGTCGTCTTTGCCGCTCGCTGGGGCAAAGAATAGCTAGTTCAAAATAATTAAATAAAAATCGAGTTAATTATTTTTGGATGAAAAGAATGTTTGTTTGAGTGTATATTTTTAAAGGAACAAATTATTGGCATAGTTTCACTAATGTGGGGAAAGTAATCAAGCCTCATGAATGTATGTCGGGTTATACTCGTATTATCGTAAGCTATGGCGTATGAACTGCTTTTTCGCAAAAAAAACGCTTTTTCGTGAAAAATCTAATTATGGCATAAAGACAGACCCATTACGCTCTCATACGAAATTATGCCGCTTTTTCGAGATTGAAACAATTATATATTTACTAATTTTCAACAAAAGATTTAGAAATTATAATTCTACATTTATCAATAAAAAACTAAAAATAGGTGCGACGACGAGCGAAGCAAGAAGGAGCGTGATAGGTTTACATATAAATTAATTACATAGTTATAGTTTTAAGAGAAAATATTTACGTATGATCGCTTAATAGGAGCGTGTTTACGCCAAAAACTCGGTTTTTCATGAAGAAGCGCACTTTTTCGCAAAAAAACAGTTTTTTCCATCGTACGACGAGTTTCATATCTTTTGACATCCTACAACGAAATAATAAGAGCAGGAAATTAAAGTATATAACATAACAATAAATCCAAAGAAATATTGTAGTATGCAGGCTAGTTTCTCAAGTGCGTGCGGATTGCCAAATCCGAAACTATAGGGAATAGCAAAAAAGTAAATTAAAGTATATAACATAACAATAAATCCAAAGAAATATTGTAGTATGCAGGCTAGTTTCTCAAGTGCGTGCGGATTGCCAAATCCGAAACTATAGGGAATAGCAAAAAACTAAATTGAAAAAATATTTCCCTAGCCGTGGATCATCGTATTATCAAAACACATTGTATCATTATTGCACTATCAAATATCCTTCCATCTAGCGACGCTTGTAAGGATAAAATTCTGGGAAGTAATAGCAAACAGCAAACTAAAGAAAAACTCTTGTTTTTAAGGGTCCCGTACCTCAACATAAACACGGAACCCTTATACGACCATTTTGTCTGTTCGTTTGTCAAGCAAGACCCAAGTTGAAACTAATACTTCCTACAGAAGTCTATGGTCCCATAGTGCTGTTAAAAATCAGGCTTCTAAGTTAACGTTATTGGCCTTTATGTAATCAATTTCATACAAATTGGCTCACCATGAAAATCTTAAAAACTGTAAGAGTTGACTTAGAAACTTGAAATTACGTTCACCGTCTAGGAAAAAATCTGAAAACTACCTATATGAAATTTTGGAAACATGGAGTTTAACTCAACTCATAGAACAAGTTTTTGCCATGAACAGTTTGTACGGGACCCTAAATGCACGATTCCTATTCGCACTTGACTGTTTTTTACAGCGCCGTTATATTAGTTTTGGTAAGTTTTTCAGTATGTTCCGTAGATTACGTGTAGGTACGTATCCAGAGTTTTGTTTGGGGGGAGGGGGGGACATTAATTGAAACAACATTGTAAATTGTGAAAGAAACCTGTGTAATCTAATCACTGTCCTATAATATTATTAAGTATCAAATTATCGTACCTTTTTTTATTAAAACGTACTCTAACGTACTTTACAGTGGTAATGAATAAAAATTCCCAGTCCCGTGTAAGTCACTCTAATTTGGGAGGGGGGGGGATAATTCCCACCTATCCACCCCCCTGTATACGTGCATGATTACGTGGTTTAATATAAATATATCTGTCCATTCACACTCATATTATACTCTCTAGCAGAGCCGTTTAGGTGCTTGCTCTAAGATCCGTTCCCAACCGCACATTTAAAATAAATATGATTTATGGCACTGCGTGACAATTTTATGCATTAATTTGTAATATATCCTGCACAACAACTATAAAGCGTGTTTATAGTGCAGGATAGAGTTGTGCTTTTGGAAACAAATCCTATATAGACCAACGAAAGTGTAAATGTAAGTGTAAAGAAAGGCTGGTCTCATATTGATTGACCTCTGTGGATTAGTTTATGTCATCATTGTGTGTAAGACGGGTCTAAGATAACGAACTGCAAGTGTTGCGAAACGTAAACCATTATGTGCCTATCGTCGTGCAAAACAACTTTTTTCTTACGAGTTGTTAAATTACATTGCATCTTTCCACTGTATTTTGCGAATAAGTCTTTAAATATTATGCGTACAGTACGCCCAAAGTTATAATGCGCATAGAAATCTATAGCCGAGCGATTCGAGCGACGCCGACGTGCAAAATCTGTCGTTGATTCTGTAGAATGTGTAAGGAAATACGAATTTTGCCGAACAGTGGCGAAGGTTTGTATGCACATTATATCTTTGGTAAAAAAGTAAGGACAATATTATTATGTGCATTTTGCACTGAGGTTTTGTTTTATAAACACGCTTTAAATTTGGAGGATCATTCACAAAGAAATGCATAAAATCACATTAAAATACCTAACTGACATTAAACTATTGCCACGTTGTGCCATCGACCACATTTATTTATTACTTTTATACAAAAATAGGAAAACCCATTATAAGTTGTGCGTTTGGGAACGAGACCCGTACAGAAAACCTAACTAACAGTAAAAACCGCATGGAAATATGTTAATTAAATTAAATTAAATTAAATTTCATTTATTTCGGATAACAGTGATCCATATTTGTTTGTTACATAGGTACATAAATCAAATAATTAATAACTAATATAATATAAAATCAAATTACAAAAATCGAAATAAAATAAAATAAAAATTACAATAATAGAATCATACAATCAAAATAAAATAAAATAAAAATATCAATTTCAATACCTTCTCACCGGCACTGCTAATGCGATATGTCTATCACAGCAGTGCCGGAGAAAAGGGCAGTCTAGTCTGTCTCCAATCATTTTCAGGACAACATTGGAACTGGCCCTAACTCTCCGCACAAAGAATGCGGCGCGCTTGCGCATAATGGTGGAGAAGCAGTCAGTGCGTGCCTCTGCGAACATGCCAGAGGCGCTGCAGAATCGGGGCAGCCCCAACAATATCCTGAAAGCATTATTGTACAGGACGCGAAGGTCGCTGTAACTTCGCTTAGTGTAATCTGCCCACAGGCTGCAGCTGTAGAGTGACGTACAGTACGCCCTAAATAGTGTAATTTTTACTTCCTGTGAACATCGCGCAAACCTGCGGGCTATCATGTTAGCTCTTATTGACAGCGCCCTCCGCTCCCGCTCAATGTCCGCATTGTCCTTGAGGCCGGTAGTTAGTATGTGCCCTAGGTACTTAAACTGCTCAACCATCGTTCTCAACAGACAGGCGTTGAGTTTTATACTTTGAATAACTTTGGAAAAATACGTAAAATTAAAGTCAACGCCCTAAATTTCTCCCAAGACGTGAGAGCGTGAGTCGCACTCCAAGGGTTCGGTACTTATGTCATTAATTATAGTAGACCTGAATAAATACATAAACTGCTATTTACGTAAACAATGACACCTATTCTCGTGTAACAAATATTAGATTTAGAGCTGCCATAACTTAAACGCTTTCATTGCAAAATAGGCTTTAACGCAGTTGGATAAAAGTTAAATGAGCTTGTATTATTTTAGGTTTTTCAACTCTAAAATTAAGGTTTGCTGCACGAGAATAGGTCAACAGTGTATTAAAAACGGCTTTAGGTTTATTTACTGAAGCATCTCATTCCTAAAAAAACATACTTCACATGCATTATACTTGTGGCGCCCCCACTATTTTGTTATCAGAAATTACCATTCTGACCATTGCTCTCAACTATTTTGATATTTAATATGTGATTAGTTATTTCCTGTAGCAAAAAGTATGGACTGGCAGTTGCCATTGTTAAAACCATAGACTTAGAGTTTTGGACAGTGAAATATTTAGTTCTATAAAAGTGTAATTCGTTGTTTATCGTTTATTCTAGTATTCAATATAAGAAACAAGTTCAAGAAAAATGAAGTTTATTATTTGTGACTTGTGACCATCCCACATACTGATGCACCTCACGACTTTGTTGCTCCATATTTTGTTTTAAACCGTTTCGACCACTAATAAAGGTCGCAGGACCGAACCCTGGAGGAGCACATTTGCGTTCAGTTTATATGCTATATACTCAAACTGCAATATTAAACCTGTCTTTGAAGGCCTACTCCGTGATTTATATACTTTAAAAAAGGACATGAACATGGTCAAAAATAAATTTTAAGTTGAATTTTTTTTCTGACTTTACTTTTACCATAAACAAATCTAAAGATTATGTTCTTACTGAGAATTACAATTCTTTTACTCTATGTAAACCTGAAGCTTATTTAATGATTCTTTAACCATAATAAGCACTATTAAAGATCTTTAACATTATAGTAAAAAAAATTTTAGGTCCATCGCTTCCGTGCCAAAAGTACGCTACGCGGAGACGCAGAGCGATCGTCGTAACAGCTACGTTGTAATACGTGCTGATATGAACGTTATTTAAATGTCGTTTCATGTCGACACACATCGAGTTAGGAAGTTAGGATATGCATGTGCCTTAAGAGCACTCTATTCGCCCAAACTCCCATACTAGCGAAGTTCGCTGATAATATCCTGATGTATAGGTACTTGCTTATTTTTCTTTTTCAACATATCCCATGCAATATCCATGACTTGAACCTGAAACATTTATCAAAATCAAATATATACAAAAGTTACAAGCGTATAAAGTCCTGGATTTTACACACATTTTGATGAACGTTTATGTACCGTAATGTCCTAGAAGCGATAAAAGAAATTAAATAATTTTAAGTTCACAGCATTGTATATTTTATACTATTCCAAAATATTTTTGTTTCGTTTCTATTTTTGGGATATTTCTCCAGAAATCATAGGAAGACCCAAAACCATTCTCAAGTTTTTTCAAGACATGAATTTTGTCCCGCGTTAGCTTGCCTCTCACAGCGTGTTCGGTTAGTTCCGTACGAGCTCGGGAAATGAACGTTCGGGCCAACCAATGACTGTCAGTCAGTGCTCTATAATCCGAAGTTGAATGTAGAATGAAATAGCAAACATAGCGACCACGTACGCGACTGACTTCAAGCCACCGACTACAGGGCTCTTAAGTTGTGACTCTCTTTATTTTAGCTAGAGCTAGAACCCTCCACCCTGGTCTGGGCTATAACGATCGTCGGTGAAAAGTGGTCTAACAGTAGTCACAGTATAAACTTGGATGAACCTTTGATACTTCCTCGAGATTTCCGTCGTGATGATATGTATTTTAATACTAACTTAAAGTTTTTCAAAAAGCATTGTGTAAAATGTATATGCAAGAAGGTTGTGTGTCTAACTCGGCTAACTGGAGGGCCCTCCTGCCGCTGGCCTGATCGATATTCGATCTAGACACAAATTGACGCCATCCCATTCTCTAATTGTACTCATGTGTGCTAGCTTGTAAGTGGGAAACCAGTGGTTGTGATTAATTTGTTCCTAAGGGAGGAGCGCAGGGCTTCACTCGCTGTCTTCCATCTCTGTCCCACTTACAGCATCAGAAATTTTAGGCTGACTCATTTTAGTTACTTTTTCTTCTTTGGCACTGTTCTTAGGCAAAGAAAAGAAAATTTACTTTTGGCGTTTAATTTATTTTTGAAGTTAATTTGAGGTTTTAAGCTCATCTGCTCATAGTAAACCCTGCCGACTAGCAAACGAGGTTCTACAGATTCTATAGCAACCGACCGTTAGAGGTATAGCCATTGTTTATTACAGCAGCGATGTACGAGTATATAACCGAAGTTCGGTTTCAGTTTTATTCAGATACTAAATCGTATCTCGTGCATGACAATCGGTTTGTTCAAAAACACTTTACTGAAATCCATTTCACTTAGAATGGAACGTTCGGAAGGAAAAACATTTGTGATGAAGCCACATTTCCAAACGTGTTTTCGAACACCTATTGCACAAAAAACCTTCCTCTCTAGAAAGATTTATTTCGATGTAAAATGTAAACAACAAGCTTTCTAGTGAACCTTTAATACGTCCATCCATCCATCCATCAGCCTGTTTCGTCCACTGCTGGACATAGGCCTTTCCAGGATTTCGCCACTCTTGGCGGTCCTCCTGGAAGAAATGCCCATACTCACACACGCTGGGCAGGCGGGTTGGTGAGCGCGGTGCCGAAACCCTTGCACCAGTGACGCCGCTTCCCGTCACTAGTCTGTTTTTTATAAGGCTTGGCAATTGGGGATGGATAAACCGCCATCCATCGGTCCCAGGTAATGGTGGGCCGCCTGGTTTTGCCTGAGAGCTGTTCTCTTACTCTCTCCTGAATAACTTCGGGAGGATTTGCGAGTAAGATGGTGGTACTTCCACAGTCGAGCCCAGCATCAGCTCTGCCACCATGTAAATGTAATACGACGTAGGTAGTAAAAACTGAGTTTTTGTACAAGTAATTCTCCTAAACTACAATGGATATGGTTCTGAAATAAATACTTGTTATAAGCAAAGCCTTTTCCAAGGCGATGTAACATCCCAAAACGCGATAGAGAAAAATTGGCTTGGTCGAAGAAAATTGCAAAGTGAAGGCTATTTTTTTTCATTTAAAACAAGCAGTCTGTCTAAACTAATAAAGTAAAAATAACAAGGGTTACTGTTTTATACCTATCTAAACGATAGCACAGCGTTTTTTTTTAAACGCACTTGTGTGAATTTATATTAAACTTTATTCATTGAAGAACAGTATTATCTCTTCTCTTCTTGATTTACCGCACTGCTAACGCGCGCTTTTTCAGACACGCTTATCTCTTTCGTTATATGATCGACCTACTACGCCATAACACTACCGCCAATAGTAAATAACGTCAACTAAATAAACCATGGTCTAATATTTCATTCCAGGAAAAAATAAACCTATCGTGACTATTCACAATTTATCTTTTTAATACCGATTCTAATTGTACCAACTGGTAGCGTGTTCCATTGATATTCGGCTTCCAATTACAATTAACGTGAAAACCGGCGGCCATTGTTAAAATAATCCAATAGCGCAATGGCCTCTGAAATATTTACGTAAATAGACGTAACTGTCCGCTAGAATTCGGGTACTACCCCATACATTCCTAGTAGAGCATCACATAAAATTCCAGCAAGATACTCAAGTGGTCCACGACACGCAAAGGCACTAACCTTCACGCCTTTAGTGGGTGTTGCGGGTATCCCAGGAATGTTTCCCAGGAGACACGCTGGCTATACGACCCCGGAATTGTTGGCTATTTTCGTACCATTTGCTAAACCTGATCAAGATTCGCCGCCGCAAAGGGATGTTAAATGCACTGACAAACAAATACAAAGGGCCGTTTATAAAAATCGCGATAACTCCAAAACTTACCAAGAAAGCTTCTTCAAATAAATATAATATTAAAAAAACCGGACAAGTGCGAGTCGGACTCATCCACCGAGGGTTCCGTACAAATTAGTAAAAGTTAAAAAAATCTACAAAAATATTTCGTCACCATAATTAACCATCACGCATACCGTTGCAGAACCTAATTTTTTTTAATGATTTAATTACAAATGTAAAGTTTTAAGATTGTTTTCTATAGTTGTAGGATTAGACGGTATTACTTGCCAAATTTCATAGTTCTAGGGTCAACGGGAAATACCCTATAAGTTTTGATTCCCTTGAGAGTGTCGAAATATAATTTTTTTGCGGCATAAACGGCCGCATCTTTTTTACGTTAACTTAGAAGTTTGATTTTTTCACAGCTTCAAGGAACTGTAAATTTGAGTATATGATTTGAATTTCAACTCAATACTTTCACGCGTCTTGACAGACAGACGGACAACAAAGTGATCTTATAAGGTCTCCGTTTTTTCCTTTTGAGTACTGAAACCTAAAATAGGGTTTATTTAATCATGAAAAGCTGCTGTAACCTACCTATTTAAAGACATATGTAATACAACAGTAAGGTCTTTGTTCGCTAAGGCTGCGTTGTATGTAGGCCAGTGGGATGATTACCAATGTATAGTGCAGTGCAATCCAAATAGCTCATTTGATTATCTGCCAGTATGCCGAGTTCCGTGTTAGGTTTGTGTTTCGTGTCACCGCTGAAGACTACATCTTTGTTTGAGTTAAGATGATTGATTCATTCAAATAAAATAGTTCCCATGAATATATTTAAAATATCTTTTTAGTTTAAGGGAAATCTTCCAAGCGCTCGATTGAAATCCTATTTGCTTAAAAACTATAAAAGGTCGTCGATAGTCCAACACAATAGGAAGGTTAAATAACTAAATTCCTTAGACTAAATAATTTGCTAATTAACTTATCCCGAGGGGGTGTCAGAGGTATTCCCCAGTGTAAACTGTGAAATGAAAGTCACATTTTACACTTGGTACACCCAGTTTTAACCAACGATTTTTAACTCGATATATAAATTGCTAAGGAAATAAGGTACGCAAGGAACATTGAATGTGCGACTTTAAACGGATATTTTTTCCTAATTCTTTTGCATCTTCTACATTTAAAAAATCTGGTCGTACAATTTCGTTAATTATTAACTAGCTCTTGTCCGTGACTCCGTTTGTGGAGTGTCTCTCAATCTATGTACCTTTTATTTGCGCGGTAGATAAAATTCCTTGAAGTTTTTGGCTTGAAGGTAATTTTTACAACACCCCTTATAGCATATATGTTTACCAGGGTCCTACAATGATAGTAAAAAAACCACATCCAAATCTGTAGAGTGGTTCTCGAGTTAAAACGGAACAGACCAACAAAAGTTCCTAAAATTGTAGTTTTAGCCTCAGTACATTACTAATATAATAACCCATTTCATTTATAATTTTGCAAAAATATTCCATATACAGACGCGTCTTTTTTACTTACTTTATTATTAGTAAGCATAGATAGCCGTAAATAAATGTGCAAATAAAAAAAAAATTTTTTTCATATCAAAAATTACGTAAATAATAAAAAAAATGCGTAAACAAATATACAATTTGTAATGAACGTATCCAATTAATCAGGCTTTTGACAATTAAAAATTCTTCTATGTATATTCTTTATACTTATAGTGAAAAAAAACCAACCTCTATTTGCCGCGGGCATAGACAAGGATTTTCTTATGGCAACGCCATAAAGTCTGAAGTCGGTTGCACAAGTCGTTAAAGAATAGACGGGACGTAGTTTCAAATAGCTATCAATTTCTTTCAATAAACGTCACATCAATCTAGAGGTCTTTTGTTCAAAATATAGAGGGTGAACGGTGAGGAAAAGCTGAGTTATCGAGTCCCCTTGAGGGTAAGCTGGTTGGTGATAAACCGAAACTCATTCACAATGAGCAGAATAATAATATGTTAGTTTATGTAAGTGTTTTAGCATGCCACTGATACAATCCATGAATTTGTAATTGTTTTGGAATCATTAATAATTTTTTGTTAGAAATGTACTAAAAACGTATAGGGACTTACTTTTATTTTATTTTATTTTGGACCATTTTGCATATGACTGTTTTCGGGGCAAGATTTTATTCGTTTTATTTTGTAACTCTTATAAAAACATGTTAACAGAATTAAAATAATCAAATTATTTATTTCCACCTAAAAATACACAGCACCAATACATTTATTTAGAGTAAAATTTACCCTGAAGTGAGACATTGCTCTGTGTAAGGCTCGACATAATAATACAATCAGATAAAACTTGAGATAGATAATTTAGTATGCACAGTTATTATTCAATCCAAATACTAAACATGCATTATTTAATTAATCAAATCAGTTTAATTATTTATTGAATAACAAAATTATGAAATCAGCTATATTGCATTAATAAATACAATTTTGAATAATTATACAATCAAGATATAATATAAAAACAATAATTATAAAAAAACAAGGAATAAAAAACGAAATGAAACAAAATACATTATGACACGAAAATTACCTCAAAACCGATATCTCTTATTTTACGACATCCAAAAGAGATTCAGTTTTGTCATAACTGTTCCCCGTTAGAAAGTTGTTAGTGATGGATTTTAGTATAGAGTTTAGTTTACAGCTTTGTGTTTAGTGTAATTTTTATTTGCAATTTGTAGTGTTAATTGTTACGATTTACTCGCGAAAGGTACTGGGGTAGTAGGAAGTCGCCTTTTTAGAAAGTTTCGATTATTGCTACGGGACAAGTTTGTATTAATGAAAAGGACTGATGTTGATTACAGTTGTCCTACAGTGACTAAGTTTTGTAGAGTATTAAAAGAGCTTGCAAACCTTAAGGACCATCCTTATAAGCATTTTTGTCTTGGCTGCCCGCCCCCGCCCCATTATATAAAACAGCAGTAAACTCGGACACATTGCAATGTAGATTAGATGGATCTCTTTAATTGGTCACTTATGAATTTACTAACGGTTAAACAAAATACATTAGCCTCCGTGAACGTCCACTGAGCAGTCTGATATAGGGTGCCCATGACAGTTTTTTTACTTATAATTACTTTATATATGGGGTGTTCAAGTGGTTTCTACTGAACAGAATGTGTTATTATTTCGCGATTTCTGGGAGTTCTAGGTTGTCTCTCTAGAAAATAAGTACTATCATCGGTTTTCGTTTTAAAACCACATAAATTTCAAGGTTTAGTTATTGTGATTTGTATAAAAAACCAAGGTCATTATGTAATAGTATGATAGACGAGCATTTAAAGAGCTACGCACGGGCAAATAAAAGGCTTCACAGTTTTTGTGATCAAAGCTTCGAAATTTACGAACGAGTTGGCGACGATCGATTTCCCAATATCCATGAGTTTTCTGTTTTAGAGACATTTTTTCCATTTCATTTTCTCTAACGCGAGCGAAATGATGATAAAACCACTTTCATTTCCTAAAGCGGCATGGTGCGTCATCAGACCGTCATCAAACCGTCATCAGCAGTGTCGTCACGCGTGATTGCACGATCAACGAAAACAGTATTCCATTTATATGCTAAAATCAAACCTTGAATCAAGTGAAAAGTATGTTAAATACATTACATAATTGTTTAAGACGTTCTAGTGACAAATATACTTTCACGTTTTTATAAAAAAAACTAATAACATGAACGAGTAGTAGTGCGTTAAGATAAACTTTATCTACTTATATTAAAATTACTTAAATGACCACAACCCAGATGATTCTGTGTTCTATTCATAGATTTCAGTAAAGCTAGGGCGTTCATTATCAACCTGTATAAGGAACTTTTGTTGCGACTGGTCAACGTTTTCGACCACATTTCGATCAAAAATGTGGAGAGGGAAACCTTTTCACTAAAAAAACCAGCGCGATGACTGAAACGTTATACGTTGATAATCGAGCCTATTTCAATTATATTGGGACCATCACTACTCTAAACTCTCAATGTAATATACTATGTTTTACGTAAAAAAAGAGTTACAGACTAACGATCACATGGATCATTTCACAAGTTTAGTCTTAGTTTGACAAAATTCCAGAAGCATAATCTAGTTAACCCATGTTTTATTATATCTCAAACTGATATGATAAATGGCGTAAACTAGGCTACGGTGCCGTGCTAAGGGCCATTGTCTTCAGGCAGAAAAGACCTTTGCGAAGAGGACAGGTGAAGATGCCTTCAGAAAAAAAACCTTTGAAAGCAAAACGGAGATTAGACAAAAGAGTACTTGAGAAAGGCGTTACGACTGCAACTGAATGAAATCTTTTCTTGCAGATTCAGCAAAAGGAAAACAAAAACTAACGGAACATGATACGTTGTGTGCAAATTACACGTCATTATTCTTTATTAAATTAGTTTAATGTCAATTATTGCTAAACAAACTGATTTTCTAAAAGAACTGATTCTGGCTTTAAATTTGGTATAATTCACATACGAAGTGTAAATCCATCCATCAGCCTGTCATCGTTCACTGCTGGACATAGGCCCTTCCAATATTGGCCACTCTTGGCGGTCCTCCGCCCTCCTCATCCAGCCGCCACCCGCAACGTCCTTCAGATCGTCGGTTCAGCGGCGTAAATGCGGCGGAATGTAAATATGTATCCCAAATTATAATAACGTATACTTTTGTGTTCACTTTTCCATGTTATATTTTAATTAGCTGTTTGTGTATATATACGAGGGGTGGCTGAAAAGTAATCTACCTGACTATGAAAGAAAATACATGGATTAATAATTTATTTTTTATTTTTCAATATAGTCCCCTGCAACTGAAATGCACTTACGACATTTGTCAATAAGTGACAGCATACCATTAAAATAATAATTATTATTTTGTTCGTCAAAATAGTCATTCACAGCGTCCTTCATCTCTTCGTCTGTTGAAAATCTGCGCCCTCTCAAATTTTTCTTTAAATTTTTAAATAAGAAGTAGTCAGAGGGAGCCAGGTCTGGACTATAGGGTGGGTGGTTGATCTCTGTAAAGCCGTTTTTTGTCAGAGATGACTTCCTTGGTGGTTTTTCCCCTTTAAATTTCCATTGCATCGATTCTTGTTTGCTTTCGGGATCCCACTGACGAATCCAAGTTTCATCACAGGTCACTTCGCAAGATAGTTTCTTCCTCTTTATCCTTTACCAAGTCTAAAAATGACTGACAACATTCCACACGCCTTTGCTTATCAAACGGGGTCAACATTTTAGGCACCCAACGTGCGCTCACCTTGGACATTCCCAAATGTTCATGAATTATTTCATGAACTCGTTCCTTGCTAATGCCAACATCTCTAGCTATTTCCCACTGCTTAATTCGCCGATCGGCAAGGATCAGTTTCTTCACTTTTTCCACATTATCTGCGGTAACTGCAGAAATGGGCCTTCCACTACGGGGATCGTCTTCTAAGCTCACACGGCCTTGTTTAAACTGCTTTGACCAAAACTTTATTACAAATTCGGAAGGACATGAATCTCCGAACACCTTAAACATGCGCTCTCGGATCTGCGTCGGCGTATTCCCTTCTATACCGAGGAATTTAATCACAGCGCGATACTCAATTTTATCCATTTTTAATTTTATTGCAACTTGATAAAAACGAAGACGCGCTAAAAAAAAATTGAACTCGTAGAAACAAATAAGTGTCATAATTTTTAAAAAAGGAATAAACAAAGAATACGAGAATATAGTGGCCAGTAACATTTTTTAAACTTTCTTTAACAAAGGAGATTTTATATCAGCCACCCCTCGTAGAAGTCGATTCTGTAATTTTCTTTGTAAATTAAACCACCTATTTATATTGCCGCTGCGTAATTTTCATAACTTATAGTATTGTTATTCGAGTTATTGGACCGTTATCGAGTAAATAAAGTTAATTATTTAAGTAATAAAATGTATTTATTACCTTTCGGTTTTGTTTAAGATAGTGATATAGGGTCTTTGTTTTGCTTATTTTCGATGACATGGGGGGTAGGGGAGTCTAGATGATGATTACGTCATCGGTATATTTTTGCCCCTTACTCTATGTTGAATACTGTATCAGTAAAATCTAATCTCTATCCTAAACCTATTTTCTTATTTTTAAAATTATAATTATAACATTAAAATATAAAAAAATATATATTTATAATTGAAAAATGTTTACGTAAGCATGGGGGGAGGGGGTAAGAGCTTTGCTTACTTTTGCTGACAAGGGGGATGGGGGGGTAAATAATTGTAATAAATCTGCTTACGTAATACTTGAACGGCCCCATACAGCAATATTAAGTTACAATTATAATTAATATTGATTTATTAAGATATACAAAAAATATAAATAAATCAGCACGACATAAATCCCCAAGGTGATATCAGAAGTGTTTTCAAATATTGACCAGTCCACACTCGTATAACCACTTTTCACTTATGATTACCTATGGGGGAGAGGGGACGAAACGCGGATTGCGTGTATTTAGCTCGATTTGTAGCTCAAACCAGGCACCAGAAAATTCTGTGAAGATGTTTTTAAAATCTCATCATTACTCCAAAAAAAAAATTCATTGACTGCCTAATTTCATGGTGTAAACTAATTTCGCTCGAAAACTAATTTTGCGTTTGAAATTAATCCTTCATACAAAACAGATTGTATAATTATCTACAAACGTTAGTTACTTTACATTTAAGTATATTTTTAGTATACTCGGTGTTAAGATGATAACCCTTTTCCTTAAAACGGGGTGTTCTACCCATCAATATAAACCTGAAAACCCTGAAATCGCGAAAACAAAATCAGCTGTTCCATAGAAAAGTTGAACCTAAAAGTTACCTGAGCTAAATGTATGAAACAGCTGTTTTTTTTCACAGTTTCAGGGTTGGCCTCGTAGTAAAAGTTGTTCATATTGATGAGTAGAACACCTCGGTAAAAGGTTATCATCTTAACACGCCGTATTTTTATCATAACTGGTCGATGCCGTCGCCTTTTACCGCTTGTAACCATTGTTCAGCCAGAGAATTCCCGCTCTACTTCGATATTGAATCCCCGACCTCTGTGTTAGGGTTGAAACATTTGAACCACAGAGGTGGTAAAATTTATATTATTGAACAAGTTGTATAATATTAATGTTATGTAGTATCGTACCGATCTATTTTTAAATCTCTAGACCACTGACAGATCTTCTTCAACTTCCTCCATTCACTTTCACTATAAGATAATAGGTTCATAACTCAATTGATCTTGGTGAGATTATTTTTATTTGTTCGAGCAATAGAGATTCATAATCCGTAATCCGGTACCATATGACATCATGTTGTACTTTCCATTATGAATGAATTGATTCGAGTTTTGTTTTTTACAGGTTGAACATGAACCTATAATAGAACACAAAACAAAAAAGCTTCCTCTGTGTTTTTTGTTTTGTTTTTCAAATTTCGAAAAAATGGCCAGTCTACGCGACGCGACATGTGACTGACAATATTCCGTACATATTCCCGGCGGTAAATAATGCACCTAAGCTAGGTACACATAGGTTTTGTAGAGCGTCGTCTCTGTCACCGGAGTATTTGTGCTTCTTTGGCGGTCGATGTATACATATATATTTTTATTATGAGCCATGAAAACAGTAACAGTATCAGAGAAAAGAGATGCAGTGCATTGCTTGCCAAGAACGTATTGCGAGTACCGAAAAACTTGCATGTGTTGGGTGTAAGAGGCAATACCACCATAACTGTGTGAAGGTTACATCAAATGAGTTTATGAGAAACATAACGGAGCTTCATCGCTCGTGGCGCTGTGACTCCTGTAAAAACGTCACGAGTCGTCGAAAGTGTGATGAGACGCCGGTACGGTTGTCCCTGATGGCTCAAACGGAAACTTCCGGTGAATCACTCAGCATCAAGCAACAAGGAGGAAATAATACGTCACCGAAGGATATTAATGCTACTAATGATTTAATGGCCCAATTTTCGGTTTTGCTTGATACGAAGCTCTCTGAGAACAGGTTGCAATTAACACAGGAGCTAAGGAATTATATTGACATAACCATTAGCCACCTTAAGACCGAACTGTCATCTAATATAAAGTCACTAACGGAAGGTCAAGCAAAACTGACCAATGATATAAAATCTACAAACAAAAGGATTGAAGATTTGCAAGCCAAAAATATTGATCTCTAATGGCGTTGATTCCGACCTTGCGGACACTGTGACGCAACTCCGTGTGGAGCTGAATGAGCGGGAGCAGGAGACGCTACTAAACGACGTCGAGTTCACCGGTATCCCGGAGCATGGCGGCGAATGTCTGGAGCACCTCGTGATCACGGCGTCTGCAAAACTGTGGCGCGCGCTGCGTAGTCCGCCTCGCGCGGCGTGCACTTCGGGATGACCTCCTGAAGAACGCTCGTATTCGCCGTGGTGCTACGACTTCTGAGATCGGGCTGCCCCCCACACGACCCGAACACATGCTATATTAATGAGCGGCTGACAAAGACAAACCGCGTCATCTTTGGAAAGGCACGAGAGCTGAAGAAGAGCCTGAAATGGAGGTTTGCCTGGACGAAGGAGGGGCGCGTTTACGTCAGGCGTGAGGAGTCCTTAAGGGCTCACTGGCTACGAAACGAGAAAGATATCAGTGATGTTTTTGGCATCGACTGCACATTGCAAAATAAATAACGTTATTCCCGGTTTCGTGCGGTACTTAAACTTTGTCATGCCTTTATCTATGTGTATGTATATAGGGCTACACGCCCATAATACAGATGTTCACTCTTTCGGTACAGTGTCCGGAAATATGTGTGTCAAATGAATACTACCTTCAATCTGCATTGAGATGTCATGTTTTTGTCTTCTTATTAATTTTTATCCGTTAACGTTGCTGTTTAATACCTATTACTGTTTATGTTTACATAGCACCTTTGAATTATACACAGAAAGAATTATATTTTTGCTATGTTTACTCGTATACTAGTGAGTCTAAAAGAAAAATATTTTTTTGTTATATTATTATTAAAGTTAGCCCAGGATGCTATTTTGATTTGTTTCGAAACCTAATATTATGTTTTGTCTATGTACTTACTGCCAAAAATACTGTGTTGCTACCCGTTGTAGTTTATTATGATTGTGTGGTAAATGCTTTTCGTGTTATATATAACTCAATGCCGTCGATTAATAGTAAGAAACACTTTATAGGTATTTATTTGTTTAGTATAGATTACTTTTTAAATTTATTGCCAAGTTGCTATGCCCTGTTCATTATAGTGTTTACTGCTGCATTTGTGGAGCTCTTATATTATCGTGTCGTGCTTACTTGTGTATTTATCAAGTTTAAATCATATTATTATAGGTACATTTGTTTTGCACATATGAAGATGAAGTGTCACTTTCAGATGTTTCAGTTCGCACTGACAAAGAAATAGAGTAAGTTTTTTTAGAATCAGTGATAGGCGTCATTTGACACTGTTAAAATGGTATATTAGTAATTCTCTTTACATTCAAATGTCCTTCTCTTTTGTTTTAAAATTTATTATGAATAAAAATATAACTCTTGGCTTGTTAAACCCTGGTTCACTCGGTACGAAGCATGAAGAATTTGTTGTGGCTTTGGAACGTCATTCGGTGGATATTATGGCCATAAATGAAACCTGGATAGGCTTGGATGAAACGCCCGCCCCCGCAGGCTATCGCTTGCGCATCTCTCCACGCACGAACAGCACCCGCTTGCGAGGTGGAGGCGTCGGCTTCTATCTCCGGCGCGGTATTTACGCGCGGAAACTCGAACACCCGACTTCACACTTTATTGACTCGGTAGAACAAATGTGGCTTAGTGTCAAAGTGAATGGTCAGCGACTGGCCATCGGGACTGCGTACCGCCCTCCTTGGCTTAACGTTGATAAATTTATTGATGAGATAACAGAGTCGGTGACCTCGTTTTCAACATTTGATCATATTATTCTTCTAGGAGACTTTAACATCAATCTGCTTGCCCTAAATGATCCAAATACGAAAAAACTTCTTTCATTGTTGCAGTTTAGGAATTGTGAACAATATGTTACCAGCCCTACACATTTTACTGACCATTCTGCTACCCTGATTGACCTTATCTGTAGTTCCACTAAGGTATTGAACGTGTCAGTTGATTATATCCCCGATCTTAGTAAGCATGCATTTATTTCTTGTGAGCTAAATATTAAGAAGCCTAAGCTTCATCTGAGATGGATAACTTACAGACCACTTAAAGACATAAACATGGTAGAATTTAATGCCCTAGTTGATGCCATCGACTGGGAACATCTCCTTAGTGTAAAGGACAATATTAACTATTTAGTTCTGTCCTTTAATTTGCATTTAATACAAATTTTAGATATTGGAGCTCCTATTAAGGCGTCATATATTAAAAAACAAAGCTATCCCTGGATAACAGATACAATTAAGTTAATGATGAAGTTGAGAGATGAAGCTCATACCAAAAGTCGTATTACAAAACTGGATTCGGATAAAAAATATTATAAAGAATTGAAAGGACTTGTTAATCAGGCTCTTTATAGGGAAAAAACTGCTTATTTTGATTACAATATCAGTGACAAATATAAAAATTCTCGTTTGTCATGGAAAAACATAAAATCTAGTATTGTTGATTTCAATAATAAAAATCCTGACTTGCCTTCAAATATTAGTGATCCAGACTTAATCAATAACCATTTCCTTAATGCGCCGGGAAACGATAATGTTTCATCTTCCGATATTGATTTACTAGCAACCCATCGTTTTTCTTCATCGGTTTTTACTCTTAAACCCGTAAACGAAATCACAGTTTCAAAAATAATAATGAACATCACGACTAATGCTCAAGGTGCAGACGGAATTACTCGTGACATGATTTTGTTGACACTCCCGCGAACATTAGAAATCATAACTGCCATTGTAAATATATCTATTGAAACTGGGCTGTTTCCTGAAGTTTGGAAGGAGGCTCTAGTGAAACCTATCCCTAAAACTTTATCTCCAACTGAATTTAAAGATCTTCGACCAATTAGTATTTTGTGTTTCTTATCAAAAATCATCGAAACAGTAGTATGTTTGAAATTATCAGAGTATTTAAACAGCAACAACATTTTACCCCATAAACAGTCCGGCTTTCGAGCTGGTCGCAGCACAGCGACAGCCTTATTGGATGTGGTTGATGATGTTCTGGCTGGTCAAGATGTAGGGCAGGGCACACTTCTTGCATTACTAGACTTTTCTCGCGCGTTTGAAACCATAAATCACTCGTTGCTTGTATCAAAATTAACATATTATGGTTTCGACAAACTTTCACTCAAGTGGTTTTCTAGCTATTTGAACGGTCGCTCTCAAAAGGTTGAGGTATGTAGCGATGCAGGTACAAAGAAATATTCGAAGTCTTCGGCTATCACCAGGGGGGTTCCTCAGGGCTCAATTTTAGGGCCGATTCTTTTTATTCTATACACTGCTGATGTAACTTATAATATAAAAAATTGCCAATATCATATCTATGCAGATGACCTTCAAGTATTTTCAAAGCAAATGAAACTCTTTCAGCAGTTATACAATTAAATCAAGACCTAGAACGTATATCAGCTTGGTCCGACAAGAATTGCCTCGTTCTTAATGCTGGAAAATCCAAGTTTATGGTTCTGGGATCGAAATCTCAAATTAATTGTGTTAACAGTCATAATCCGATAGTGCAAATTTCTGGTAGTTGTATAGATCAAGTTCAGCAAGCTCGTAATCTTGGTGTTATAATGGACGGCAGACTACAATTTCATAATCATGTGTTAGAGACTATTAAAAGTTGTTATTACAGGCTTAAAGTTCTGTATCAGGTACGACAGTTTTTAAGTGAGGAAATAAGAATATTTTTATGTGAATCTCTGATACTGTCCAAGCTGAACTATGCAGATATAGTTTTTGGTGGTTGCATTTTGGAGAAAACTAAAAGAATAATACAACGTATCCAGAACGCCTGCGCACGATTTTGTTTTTATAATCCTCGTAGAGCCCATGTTACTCCCAACCTAAATAAAAATAATTTAATGAATATGGCAAATAGGCGTTCATTTCATTTTGCTTGCCTTGTCTTTGGTATTGTGAAATAACGTACTCCCTCATATCTGTACCATAAACTTAACTTTTCTTCTCGTCATATTAGACTAGCTTCTTCTCTGATCTGTCCGAAACATCGTACAGCTGCATTTCGTGGCAGTTTTCGTTATTCCGCTACAAAATGCTGGAATAATATACCTCCACCGATGCGTAACATAGCCACATTAAATTGTTTTAAGTTAAGATATAAAAAATACCTAACTGATTCACAGAAAAATGGGTAACTCAAATACACCTTCCTTTTGTTTATAACATTTTCATTTCGGTATGTCTGTTTTTCTGTGAACGTGTGTAATAATTGTAATGTAATCAATCAATTGTCATCTCAAATGTTGTAATCAATTTGTCATCTCACATCAGTAATTGCACGGATTAGGATATTGGATGCTACTTATTTTACTTGCTAAACAACGTACCCTGTGCGAGGTGTCCACGGAAGACCAGCGTCGTGGTACAGAATGGTGCCATGACACATGCTGAGTGGAGGCCTTTTGGGTGTCACTTCTGTCTTGTTTATTATTGCTTATATTGTATTTTAGTTGTGTGACATCAAATAAAGCTTTTTCTATTCTAGCTTCTTCTATAACAAAACATGATTTTTTTATTTCGAACATAGAACAGTTTCCTTTGTTATAGCTGTCATACAATAAAAAGGAAAAAAATAATACTAAAATTATAATACATTGTAAAGATAAAAGTTAAATTAAATAAAAGACTTTATTTAAGTACTGAAATTTTTTTAAAGAATAGATAGAGTATGTCTAATAGACAAATTTCCAACGACAATTTTTTTTTCTGCGCGATCTTTTTATGGTTATATATTCCGACAAGGAACCCTTATAGTTTCTCCATGCCCGTCTGTCCGTCCGTCCGTCCGTCTTTCCGCGGCTTAGCTCGGAGTCTATTAGTACTAGAAGGTTGTTATTTAGCATGAGTATACATATTAATCACGCCGACAAAACGGTAAAATAAAATCATGAAAAAAAAATGTTTTAAGGGTACCACACACGTAAATTGGAGATGTTTTTTTTTCTTATCTATCCCATAGTGTGGGGTATCGTTAGATAGGTCGTTCAAAAACATTGTGGGTGTGTGAAAACCATTTTTCGATTTAGATATCCATTGGTGAAATATTAAGCTTTAAAGTGCTAGTTTTTGTTAGAGTCAAGTGTCCCCCTCCGCTCTGCCGGCTAAACGGTTGTTTATGGATATGTGAAAAAATTCACAGAAGTTGTATATACTAGGTGAAATTAAATCAACAGACCAAATTCATACTGGAGACTCGGTTAGTCATCAGGAACAAGGTATAAAGACGCTCCAGATGAAATTTAAAAAAAAATTGCCCCGCGTTTCCTGCACTAGGAATTGTACTTAAACTAGTCCAACCAGTAAGGGAGCAAAAAAAAATTTTTCTAATTTGGTCAAAAGAATTACTGAACCTAGTTCTTGATCACTAACCGAGTCTCCAGTATGAATTTGGTCGGTTGATTTGATTTCATCCTATATAATGAATTTAAAAGGAAAACTATCACAGCTAAATAGGCTTTAGTTTACGAGCTTTAGTTTACGAGAGGTTTACGAGTACAGGTCGCGCCAAGCTTTTAATCCCCTCTGAACTCTCAACACGGGGCGATTCGTATCGGCAGGAACAAAATGTATGGGCCGCCCTTCGGAAAAGCGACTTCCGAGCGGAGAAGAAGTTTGGCGCGACCTGTATTAGTAGACCAGTCCGCATATTGTGTAGGGTAACTACGGAACCCTACACTGCACGTGGCCCGACACGCACTTGGCCCATTTTTTTTGTCTTCTCATTGAAATTTAGTCAGCTGATTGAACTTTGCACTTTGCACTGAAAAATGAAAAAAATATTTGACCAAAAAAAATGTTTTCTTCTGATTGTGATTGATCAGTTAACGATGCACAGTCTACCCTAGGATTATTTTCACTTATTATTGTAGGACCATACAAATTATTTGGATCGCCAGACTGATCCTTTGGTCGAGGTATAGGCTTCAGCCCTTGGATCACCAGGGCTACGTTCATAAATTAGGGGTCTCAACATGGGTTCTAATGGGATCTCTGTCGCACGCTTTGATAATTGTATACGCTATCCTGCTGTCAGTGTCGGAACCTGACGAAATTGTTTATTTACGAACGGCTATCAGTCTTCGATTTTTTTACAATTTTTGGTTCAGTATCGTTGTTATTTTTTTAACCGAGTCGTGTTGTTAATGGTAAAATTGCTGTTAAACGAACTGTGGAATGTTGTACATCATAAAAGATTTAAAATCTCCGTTGTGTGTTCAACATTTTCATAGTCTTTACATTTGGCTCTGTGGTGATCTTGGTTAACGTGTTATCGTAAAAAAATTATGAAAGACTTCACAGGTATTTTTTGAGTAAAATTAACTAGATTCAAGCCAAGATTTCGCCTGCTAATAATTTTTCGTATGCATAAATGTCTTAGAGCTTGTTAAAACTCAACTGATTAAGGGAAATAAAGAAAACTAAGCAAAAGTATGTTTTTTGGAAAAACTGTATTTTTTCTTGCTAACCATACCGTTTTTCAAAACACTGAAAAAATCATCACTTACAATTAAAATTAATTGAAAAATGGTTTCTTAATGCCAAAACTAAGTATCTGTTAAAATAACTGTGGACTGTGACTTGCATTTGACAGTTTCCACCCGGAACACCTCTGACACCTCTCGGGGATTCATGTCGTGACGATATTATTAACTCTTAATATTCCTTTTGGCAAAAATTTGGCAGATGTGTTCAGATATGGCAAGACATAATACGAGGGGTGGCTGATATAAAATCTCCTTTGTTAAAGAAAGTTTAAAAAATGTTACTGGCCACTATATTCTCGTATTCTTTGTTTATTCCTTTTTTAAAAATTATGACACTTATTTGTTTCTACGAGTTCAATTTTTTTTGGCGCGTCTTCGTTTTTATCAAGTTGCAATAAAATTAAAAATGGATAAAATTGAGTATCGCGCTGTGATTAAATTCCTCGGTAAAGAAGGGAATACGCCGACGCAGATCCGAGAGCGCATGTTTAAGGTGTTCGGAGATTCATGTCCTTCCGAATTTGTAATAAAGTTTTGGTCAAAGCAGTTTAAACAAGGCCGTGTGAGCTTAGAAGACGATCCCCGTAGTGGAAGGCCCATTTCTGCAGTTACCGCAGATAATGTGGAAAAAGTGAAGAAACTGATCCTTGCCGATCGGCGAATTAAGCAGTGGGAAATAGCTAGAGATGTTGGCATTAGCAAGGAACGAGTTCATGAAATAATTCATGAACATTTGGGAATGTCCAAGGTGAGCGCACGTTGGGTGCCTAAAATGTTGACCCCGTTTGATAAGCAAAGGCGTGTGGAATGTTGTCAGTCATTTTTAGACTTGGTAAAGGATAAAGAGGAAGAAACTATCTTGCGAATAGTGACCTGTGATGAAACTTGGATTCGTCAGTGGGATCCCGAAAGCAAACAAGAATCGATGCAATGGAAATTTAAAGGGGAAAAACCACCAAGGAAGTTTAAGGTCCGGCTGTCAGCGGGCAAACTAATGGCAACCATTTTTTGGGATGTTGAGGGGATTCTTATGATAGATTACCTGCCAAAAAACACCACGATGAATGCTGAATACTATGCGAACTTACTTGACCAGCTACGCAAAAAAATAAAAGAAGACAGGAGGGGCAAACTTAGCAAAGGCGTTTTGATTTTGCATGATAATGCACCCGCGCACATGGCCTTTAAGGCGCGGTCATCTCTGACAAAAAACGGCTTTACAGAGATCAACCACCCACCCTATAGTCCAGACCTGGCTCCCTCTGACTACTTCTTATTTAAAAATTTAAAGAAAAATTTGAGAGGGCGCAGATTTTCAACAGACGAAGAGATGAAGGACGCTGTGAATGACTATTTTGACGATCAAAATAATAATTATTATTTTAATGGTATGCTGTCACTTATTGACAAATGTCGTAAGTGCATTTCAGTTGCAGGGGACTATATTGAAAAATAAAAAATAAATTATTAATCCATGTATTTTCTTTCATAGTCAGGTAGATTACTTTTCAGCCACCCCTCGTATATGCAGAGACCCACGAGAAATTATTTTTGCACACAAGTTTTCAAGTTTGTAACTCCTCATTTACAGGAGGAGCCAAAAGCTAATCTTATAAATACAGAAAGAGTGCTGTTTTACATAGAACAGGAATTAAGTCTTATGTTGAAAATATTACAATTCTACGGAAACTTTTCCAGCCACGATATGAAACTATAAAGCAGAAACCTTAAATTAGCACCCTGTTTCTCGTTTTATTTTTTTTGCCTAACAAGAATGATTTCTTCCAAAAAATCCTGGCTGGTTGACATTTCAGGGAATTCAAGGTCCGGGGCACACCACGGGCAGCAGATAAGCTTAGACACCCATCCAAGAAATGCTATGACTACCTTTTAGACACAAGACAACAGCGGCTTGGGTAGAATATTTTATTGGGTTTTTGTAAAAAGTGATTCTGGTTCTGATCACCAACTAAGTTTCCAGTATGAATTTGACTCTATTACTCTAAATTACCTTCTATACTGTAATGTAGTATAAAAACAAGAATAAATAAATAAAATGTATTTATGTTTTGTCGAGTTTATTATGAAAGAGAGGCAAAACATGTCGCTAGTTCGCTGTAACGAATTGGAATCTGTTTAGAATCAAAGACTATGTTTGGTAAATCATGGGCGTAGCGAGGTACGGGCAAGGAGGAGCAGTTGCCCGTGTGCGTTACGCCAGCGGCATGTTGGCGCTTTTCTGGATCTCAGCTTGACAGATAATTAGAGCATTATCTCGTGTAATTGTGCCCCAAATAAAATAAAATTTTGCTTCCAGCCGATCCAAAGATATTTACAAAAAACAGATTCCGCTGGAGTAGTTTACCCCAGCGGCATGTTTTTTTTCCTGTGGTCGTAGCTTAATACAAACTAGCTACTTAGGTAGATATAATTAGTGCCCAATTGTGCCTCCAAAACAAAATTATTGCGTCCTTAGGTTTCAGAGTTATTCAAGATGCCGCTGGGGTAACGTTTAGCCAATTGCTGTATCTCATAAATGGCATGACATATTACGACGATTTTTTTTTACCAAGGTGCGTTCCTAATTTGGTAAAATATATTAATTATTTTCAAAAACTCTAAAATCGGCCCTTGCGCTTCAATGAGAATACCTAGAAACTTACCAGTTATGGTGGTTTGTACTTTTTATCAACTCTAAGCACCTTGTGAAATTAGATGTTCCTATTTCAACTTCTTACATAGTTATTAATTTTTTTTTTATCTGGCTTCTCTATAATGTAATGGTACATTTGATTCTACTAATAATTAGTACTTTCATCACATTATTTATCCTTAAAATTTCAGCTGAAAAAACTTCCTAACTACTGAAACATAAGGAAAAAACAACAGGAAAGCAATTCAGACGATTAAACAACCAAATTCAAATGACAACATAAAAGCGGCCGCACCGTACATTGTGCCAACCTTCTTAAATTTGTACATTTGGGGACCCTATACATATACAATCCTGGCTACGCCCTTGGTAATAGTAACTAGTTATGGTATGCCTATAAACAAACAAAACAATACGTCGTGCTAATATTATATCCCCAAAGGCATGTCAAATGTAATTTCGGATTATCTTGACTAGAATAGTCGGCACTCGTGTCACCCATTATCGCCGACGATTTTGAGGTTCCACATTCAAAAACGGTGGGCTTCCGCAAACTGACATTTACAGACAATAATCCTAGTAACTATACATAACTACCATACAAAATATGAACTACGTAGGAAACAGGAAATGTTCTAATGGCGAGCCAACCAAAGAGTTATGAATAGATTATTGGTTTTAGTAATCGAGCACTCGTTAGGCTATAGGTGTTAATTAAATAACCGCCAATCCAAAAACTGTCGATACTACTCAAAGATTGAAAGACATTTTCAGACAAGCGAAGCTGCGGGCAAAGGCTAGTGCTGAATAACCTCGGACTTTTTTATTTATTTACCAAAACTATGATTAATTCTTAACTAAACCGAATCTTCTGACATTATTTTACTGTGTCCGAAAACTTGTCTATTATCTTAGTGTCAGACATGCATAATTCGATCTGGAAGTGCTAACTTTGACACTTCGGACCGGAATGCTGACTTCTAACTCAACAGTGCCTCTGCTAACTTTCCACTGCTCCTGCTTGAGCCTAAGCCTATAGAGCTCTCACATAATTGTTTTTCGGGATGAAACCTATGCTAACGGAAAGAGCTCTTCAAGACCATAAACTTCCTCCTCCGCCAAACAAAAAATGATCCCTGGAATATCAGGCAACAACAATTTATTTTAGAACAATGAACACATATTTCATTTATGAAAGCTTCAGGTTTCAGGCCATTATAATGACGCTAAGCCCAGACCCTGCGGTTGTTAGCGACACACACTTGACTCGAGTCGTATTGAACGTCGTGACTTCTGAGTAAACCTTTTTAACTTTTCGTAACATACTCGTTCATATGTACATAGCACTTTAGGTACTCAGAAACGCACATTATTGTTGATGTATGACTTTAATGGATTATTACGAAAAAAATAACATTTTAAATTATTACCATTAAAAAATATGTAACTGCTCATTTGTAAAACAATATTATTGATATTTAAACAATCAAGATTTTGTTTGACCATTGTAAGCTTTGCAGCATATAAATTTATGCATTTTTTTATTTCACTGAGTTCAATCAATCTTGATCAGGGATTTGATCATTCAAGCTTTACTAAACGCACTTATATCTTGTTCGTTAGCTTTACTTAAGTATACGTAATATCACTAACAAACTGTACACATCAAAAACCATGCTTACAACTCGTGTGAACTATCTATCCTTTCACGGTAACGCGGGCATACGTTCCGGAGTTTTGACGCCAACCCGGTGCGCGAGACCGCCGTCACCGACTACGTTATTCAAATGGAACTGCTAAGACGATTTAAAAAATTCTTACACTAATTGAAAGCTCTACATTAGCCTAGAGCACTCTAGTGCCAGAGGCTTCTCTGTTCTTTAGTAACTAGCAGCTCCCTAAGGGCACAGGCATAAATAGCAACCGCGCGGGCAATCTCTGTAACTACCACTAATTTAAAAAATTCTTTCTCTGTCGCAATAGCTAGACTCTTCATATGGATATAGGCTATAGTTTGATCCCCAGAGACGGGTGTTCCCTAGGTAAAACCAATGATTAAATTCAATAAGTAATTGAAATAGGCGGCGTTATCTTGCGGAAGTCCATCACTTAGTTATGGATATATGAATATAATTTGCAATTATATATAATATAATAATTATATATGATTAAATTCAAGTTTTTTTTTGCTGTTGTAATGGTAATATGGTGTAAGCGTAAGGTGTAATAAAAATACACAATCACTTTTCTGCAGAAACTTAGATACGGCATTTCAATCTCATGGGAAATATGTAAATTTATAGGATGAAAATTAGCCCTATTTAGTATATTCATAGTTAGTGTATAGTTAGTTGTAGCGTAAAGAAGTAACAAGCATCACTTTTTTATAGAAACTTGACACCCCTTGCCATCGCTTGGGGACCGCTTTATAGTATAAAAGCAGCCATGTCTTATCCCAGGTATAGAACTACGAGTACATTGGTGTAAAGTTTCAGCCCAATCGATTTAGAAGTTACGGCATGAAGGAATGATGTCTATATTAAAAATAAAAATAATATATCTATTCATCGAAACTTCCGCATTTATAATTTTGTTGAATATTAGTGGGAAGTAGGATTAGTGATGGGATGTGAACTAGTGCTAGAATTGACTGACACCAGTTTTTGTGTAATTGAACCCTTTCAGACCGGAGTCCCTCTCCCTTAGAGTTTACATACTTATGTATACTCTTAGCCCTCTCCCGAAGCAGCTCGAGGCGGAGCGCTACACACTACGTAAACCTGTGTCGATAGATCATTTCTGGCGACCCGGGTCGGTCTTGACGAATTGGTTAGGGGATGATTCGATCGCTTAATCGATCGGTCACACTTTTCAAGAGCCGTGCGAGTCGCGCGAACGAACTCATGAAGGAGACGAAAATACAACTTTTTCGAGTCGTCCGGTACATAAAGTACTTTAATTTTATTTGTGCATAAATAGAGCCTTATTTGGTTTTGCTCTCGATCATCTCTTGCTTTTACGTACAGTGCGCGGCGACAGGGGCAGTGGGTCAAAAATGATCCTATCTTTTGAGATCGATGATTCAATCACCCGCGACCGGGTTGTGATCGAATCAAAGTGATTCGATCAATCGTGATCAACCCAGGTCTACTACACACTCGGGATTGCCTTAGGTGGATCTGTAAATAATACGGCTGTTTTCTAAAGGAAAAGCAGATACCAGAGATGTATATATACTGCGAACCTGATTAAACAATTTTTTTTCTTCCATATTTATCAATACGATCATACGAGCTTTTTTATTCCGAGTCCTGACCGGGTTCGTAGGTGGTTTTCAAACGGTGCTGACGAAATCTCAAATCCTTTATATTAATGGAAATTATATTATCTATAACCTGTTATCATGGGGATGAAGTTAAATTATAGGTTTTTTTTATGGAATCACCTCGTTGCTTCGGATCATTTATAAAAAGTTGCGATAAAAACGACACAACATATGTTTTTTATATAAATTAGCATCGAAGCAAATTCAGCTGATCTCTATTTTGGTTCTTTTTTAATACAATAGAATTACAGTTGAAGAATAATCCAATGGAAATTCAATTTGGCATCTAAATACTTTACTTTATCACTTCACTACGAAGTTCCTCTGACAGGAAAAAATATTGTGTCTCCATACAAGAAAAGTCTTATTCATTGAACTATAAACTTCACCACCTGTAGTATAAACAGCCTATTAAAAAGTTAGTTTCTTTAAGAATTAATTCTTATTTACAACCCCGTATTTTTTTAAAGTAGAATCTTCCTGATATAGCTTACAGTGCTAAATTGAAAACAACCGCAAAAAAGAACCTAATGAACAGTGTTGTTATATTAGAATTAATAGACTTTAAAGTTAATGATCGGTTTCGTAATCCACGACCGCTAGTATGTTATTATCCGACCAAAGCTCAAAAATTAATCGTTTCTAAAGCCTCTACGTCTTCTTAATTATGTAAACGTATAATTACACATGTAGACTAAAGTGATAATTAAAATGAGCGTGAAGTGAGTGCCTGTGTCTTGCTTTGAAAGTGGTCGGCGATAGACTCGGTACGATCACGATAACTTAAACATGCGGACACACTATAGTAAACGTTTAATACGATTATCACCTTTACGCGGACGTGATAAGATCTGCTATGGATGCCGTATTGTGTTGCAGACTACACCTTCTCGTATCTGCTCCAACTCACAAGTAGCCCACGAGATGCCCCGCATTGCGTAACAGTCAAATTGAAAAGCAAGGTTACGACTATTATCAATAATTTCGGCCTTACATCAAGTGGCCACAAACGTAGTAGAAAGGAGTCTCACAACTGGTCAAGTGATCACTAACTGGTGCCCTCTCAAACCGGGCAACCTTTCACGACTACTTTCGGTGCAATTACGTAATTTCTACATATCCGTTCTTACGTTCGACATACCCGAAAATAAACGAAATAAAATGCATTCACATTTTCGTTTTATTACAAAAATAAAAAGCTAATATTACATAACAGTCGCAGTAAAGTACCTCCTTCTGAACAACGTTGACACTGCACTAATACCATGGGTCGGGATGACGAGAAAAACAATGAGTCACCCACACAGCTTGCGTCGTATACAGGATGTGCTCGCAGCCGAACACAGAAGTGACTATGTACAGGTGTTCAACAGCGAACGCGAGATGCAGGTGCAGCCGTAACAACAAGAAAGACATTTTAGTTTTCAGGTCACGTTGATTACAAAGCGCTCCGGATACAAGCAGTTCCCATAGTGTGTTCAAATAATACAAGTACTGCCGGGAGGCAATAAATTAACTCGTCTCTTTTACCTATCATCTAAGCGTTCTGAATATTCTAATTTAGTGGAGGGGCCCAGCAACGTGTCCAGGGGGTCCATACTGAGAGCTAGTGGCACCATGGCCGCCCTCAGTGCCGCTGTCGTCACCGCCGCTGGTGAAGTCACCGCCGAGCTCAACACCACCGTGACCTCCGGAGCCTCCGAGACCAGCTCCGCTGATACCAGCACCAGCACCAGTAAAATCACCGCCGCCAATCGATCCACCGCCGATTGATCCACCACCGATAGCACCACCGCCGATACCACCGGATTCCTTCTGGGTCTGGTACTTGATGAAGTAGACTTCGGGTTTTGAAGGCTGGGTCGGTGCAGGGGTGGGAATAACGATATCGGGCTGCTCCTCGGGTTTTTTGACAAGAACGTAGACGAGAGTTTTCTCTTCGTTCTGGGGCTGAACAGGGATGATAGGAGCAGTGGGGGCAGGAGGAGTCGGGGCCTTGATGAAAATGATCTTGTAATGCTTCTGTGGGGGAGCAACAGCGTGAATGCGGGGAGCCTTGTGCTCAACAGGTTCTGGTGGGGGCACGTGTACGTAGATATGCTTCTGGACAAGAGGAGCGCCTGAGTATCCACCGGCGTATCCCCCTCCAAAGCCTGAGTCACCACCAATGCTTAATCCACCGCTGCTGTGTCCACCAAAACCACCGCCGAAGGATGAACCACTGGATGAATGTCCGAAAGAGAGGCCTCCGGATGAGTGACCCAGGGAAAGGCTACCAGAAGAATGTCCACCAAAAGACGGAGCTCCGTAATCGCTTGAGGGTGAGGAATATCTGGTGCTAGGTGCGGAGTAGCTGTAGCCTACTGGTGGTTCTGGGCGGCCGTATGCCATCGCCACGCAGGCGAGTACCTGTAAAAAAGGAGAGCGGAGTTAACCACGGTAGTTCAAAACAGCTAAGATGGACAAATTCTACCAGCCTCATTAAGCTATTTGCAGATCGTAGTGTTGACAAGGTAGAGCATCTAAAAATTCCTGATAAATGATAGATTATATCTTTCAGCAGGGTTACCAAGGCATCTGTTTGCTGGCATCGTATCCCGTCATATAAAAAGCCGCTCTAATCCTATCGCAGGATGAGTGAGTGAGCATTATACTGCGCTGTCTTAATATAAAATATGTACAATCACTCATTTTAAAGTTATTACAAGTGCATTTAAACACATAAGTGGACAACTGGTCACTTTACGTAACATTAAAGTAACCGTGTTACATTATACTGAATTACATTAAGCAAGTGAAAGACGGTCGACCCATATTGCACTACGCACACCAACACAGCATTATAAAATTCGCTTGCCATTTCGAAAACAATTCTCAAGAATACGATTGATCTCATGCAAAGATACATTAAAGATAAAAAACGTTTCAAGAATACATCGGCAACTGAACGGAAGTGATGCAAGAAGATTGCCAATACGCGGCTTCGGTAAACAATATAAAATTATCCGTATTATGCAATTGGGGCACACTTCTAGAATTTCATTCAGATTTGATTTGCACATAGAGTAGGTTGCATTGAATACAGATCACTGAGTTACTTTTAACGTCAGTTGGATCGCGCTACGGAAATGAAGCCGGTGAAATGGTGATAGACCCCTTGATGAATCACAATTAGAGTGCTCTCTCCATAGCTGTGAATATGGCGCCATCGGCATCTGCCACGCCAATACAAGTTGGTTATACTTTATTACTTGTTACACTTTTCAAGGAATCAAATCCATTACGTTACGAAATATCAAAGTTGGGGTTAACGCGTCAAATACACTGCCTAATTTTCACAAATTAATTTTCACATGCCACACGGCTTCCATTTCACACTAACATGTAATCACGAAGTTAAATTTAAATCACACGTTTCGGCACTATTCGGTACACTAACACACGTCTGTTGTGATTACCACAACATTCCACTAATAATTTATGTTGACAACTCCTGTTAATCCTGGAAGGCAGTTAATGGTTAACGTTATACAAATGAATGTTATACACAATCGCATATGCCAAATAGGGCAACTGAATGTGTGTTTTAAATATGAATAGGTAGGATTGATAGTGAGGTCCGCAAGCGAAGTAAACTTACCACGAATGCGCGCATATTGAGCTTGGGGATGCCGAGTGCCCTTAAGAGAGACTGTGACCTTGAGAGATATGGGAGTTCAGGATCAACTCCAACACTGGAGCTGTTGGTGTAGCAGTGAGCTTTTGTTGACTGATGACATTCGCCACGCCGACCCGCTCTTAAATACCAAAGTGCTCATCTCGTCAGAACACTCCATCCCTCCGAGCATTTCACTGAGCCGCATGCTGCTATCGTCATTATTTAACAAGTGGATATGTCGTCCTTTCTTTTCGAGTGAGGCTCTGCGGCCGAGCGGCGCACATTCAATTCCCCGCCTTAGCGACCTGTACTCGCGTTTTGAACAACTCCATCTACTCCACATGCACTTATGGTTCTCTTTTCCAATTAAACTTCAATCATAGATACAACTTTGTCCAAATAACATAATTGTTGGTAACGACTACCTTTCTCGCTCTCAATCACGTTTAGCGCATGTAGCGTCACCGTCTGGATTCGTGAAATATGATTGACGGTCGTTTACTTTTTGGGCTTTTCAGAGTACCCTTCACTAATACCCTTCACAGATGCCAACTATTACAGGAAATGTCAAGATGGTCCTGCTATTCCCATAAACAATTTACAAGCAATATGATATTCATTAATCAATAGCAACAGCACCGTTACAGAACGAATTTGGATACAGAGAAACAAAATTGCGAATCGTTCCGTTTAAGATATTTCTCGGTACGACATAATGCTTTTACATACGTATAAATAAACTAAAATAAAATTGCAAATCACTCAACCAATCGTTCACTAGTTTTGATTTAAATATTATTTAAATATATTGTTTACCACAAAACCACCTTTTTTCATCCTTCTTAAACCAACATGACAGCTCTCCTTTCTTACCATCTCTCAAATAGTAGGGAATCTCTCTATGACTCCCTCATATCGTTACTCTCTTCGTACATAAAATGCAGGATTGAGATGGTAATAACAAGAGTAGGTAGGTAACATTAGAAAATAACCTTTAGTAATCTTTGTTACTCGGCTGCTACGATCTATTAAAGACCAAAATATGTTTAGAGTTTCTATTGTTGTTTTATTTATATATATATTTAAAGTTATCTCTCTCTCTCTCACGAAAACAAAAAGTTTGTCAAATTAAATTAAATGTATATTAAAGCATGTCTTCAATAATAAAATTTAGCTTTTTCATCACCAATACTAAGTATCAGCGGGATCATGTTTCAGATCAAACCAAAATGAAGGCATGTTTTTTTGTTTTAATATCTTCCGGCAAGCCGTGGATGTTCAATAAAGTCCCCATTATATATTTATGTCCCTTACTTAACTAACACTTTTGATGCTGGATGTATCCATTTCTAGATCAATTTCATTCGCGCTGTCAAGTAAAGTCTGCGACAAATTAACACAGTATTTTTAAAAATTGTTATTCCATAGAACATACTTTATTCTTACTTACATACAAAATATAGCCTAGTTAAGATACTCTCAACTACCCATATGCTGTCCTCATAATAAAAAATCAATATAAGCGTGCCTCCTCGTCATAAGTCTCAATTTGGAATATATAATAACAAATATTGTATTTGAGTTTTCAAAGTGTCAGTGAATAGCTTTGCGTGCTTCAGATTGCTACTTTCGATCCTTTAACCGGAGGCATTATTTCAAAAGCTTTTTAATGTTTTAACGTTCGTTATTATGCTTAGACATAGTGTATTTTCGTTCTGTATACATTATATGTATATTTCAGACTTGGCAACACAAAGTTCCTTGTATCTTTTGTCTAATTTTATTAATTACATTTATCAAAAATAAAAAGTAATACGTATATAAACAAATATGTTTTTTTAACAACTTTGACGGCCACTATGCGCGACAAACTCGTAATGTGGCTTACACGTATGACCTATATAAGTCAGGAATTAAACGGATTTTATCACTAATTCTTGAATATTTCTTGCCTTTTTCTGCCCGATAAATATAATATCACATGAAAAAGTCTGGAAATAATTATAATGTGCTATTTTATAGCATAAAGCTTCTTTAAAAAATATAAGGTCTATCAGTTCGCTATTGTGCTGCGCTTAGACAATAAAATATAGGTCCATATCCTGTTGGTTGCGCATTTTGTTATCTTAACTAACAATACTCTTAAAACGGAAGAATGAACTTTTTTGTTAAAATGTGTTCAAGTTATTAATTCTGTTGCATCTATCAATATTCTATAATAAATTATATAAATTGTTTCAATGTAACTCGGTAAAAGGTTTTTATTGCAACAGTAATGGTCACGGATATACTTTGTCTAGTATTACAAAGGAAAAAGAAAAATCTAGTAATTCCTCAAAAGAACTCTAGGAAAAGTAATATGCAAAATAGAAAAAAAATGCTTATGGGTGCGTATTTTGTTTAATGTATTGCGGTTTTGTCAGTGGCTTCGAACGCATAGATTTTGGACGTACGGACAATGCAATTCCACTAAAAAAGTATTAGTAACTTTTTACATACGATAATTAATCTCAGCTCATAAGAAATTATTGCTTTGCTATCATCCCACATACCAAACTATTGCATTTTTCAAGTATTTATGAACTACCATTGGGTTAAAGTGTTATAAAATTTAAGAAAATAAAAAATATGTATAAAAATTATAATTTCGGAGCTAAAAATACAAGATTTCTGACTATAGTTCCTATAAATATTATTAAATATGTTAATTATCCGAAATTTTAAGACGGTTAACAAGTATCTGTTGGGCAATCGTTAAAGTTATTTAAATATTCGATCTTTTCGAATTTTCATTTCGAATCTTTTGAGTTGCATTAAAATGTAACCCTATCTAACATCAAAATCTAAAGTAATGAGGTAGCCAAGTAGCCGAGGAACATGAACATTTATTGGTTTGCACTGAAATCGGACCGTAAGCTAATATACCTAGGTACAGGCTGATGAAAGTCCAGCCCAGTTAGTTGTAGGACCTGTCCTGTATTCGCACTAAATAAAAGCAACATTATGAAAATTAAAGTAGTTACCTAATATTTATGTCAATGTGCAATTTGAACCGAAGTATAGTGAAGGCTCTTTTTGCGCGACAATAAAAGTGACAAGGAAGCCTACAATGAGTTTAGTTTACGATACACGTTAACGACTGCGTAAAACATGTTTATGAGAAATTGTGCAGCGCCCCTAGCGGCTCACGAGAGGAACTTCAATTTCTCATACTAAATATTTTACGCAAACGGTAACGTGTATCGTAAGCAAAACTCATGGTAGGCCTAAGGGGGGTGCAGGGGGGTGCAGGGGGGTGCAGGGGGGTGCAGGGGGCTGCAGCGTTATGTCTACAGTTACAGGGCTGGGGTTACGTTTTATTAGGACAGCGGCGTTAGTTCCGACCACGGATCACGACCAATTCACACGCCAAATGAGCCTTGTTGCACTGTATCTTACACATCCTAGATCTTATCGCTTTCCATCATCAAATTATTGGTATTGGCGTAAGCCCATTTTGCGTAGAAATGCATGTGGGGTGTCGTTGTCTAGAACTCATTAAGTAGAGTACAAATATAGATAGGTATATTATTTTTTTAATCTCCAAAGATAAGGAAATCGGGGTCAGTCAGTTTTTGACCATTTTTGTTGCTCAAATCTTAAACTAGTTCAGGATTTGGAATTTTCTGTATATTATATATGCCATATACTGTTTTTAAGGTAGGTGGTAGAGCTGATGCCGAGCTCGACTGTGGATGTACCACCATCTTACTCGCAAATCCTCCCGAAGTTATTCGGGGGAGAGTAAGAGAACAGCTCTCAGGCAAAACCAGGCGGCCCACCATTGCCTGGGACCGATGGATGGCGGTTTATCGATCCCCAATTGCAAAGCCTTATATAAAACAGACTGGTGACGGGCAGCGGCGTCACTGGTGCAAGGGCTTCGGCACCACGCTCACCAACCCGCCTGCCCAGCGTGTGTGAGTATGGGCATTTCTTCCAGGAGGACCGCCAAGAGTAGCGAAAACCTGGAAAGGCCTATGTCCAGCAGTGGACGAAACAGGGTGATGGATGGATGGATGAACTGTTTTTAAAAAACAAATACTGGAAATGCCGATTTTTAATATGGGCTTAGGGTTACGTACCCGAATACTCGACCAACTTAATTTTGCAGTTTTGTTTCATACATTTTGTATATTAACTTATTTAAATGGTGCGGAACCCGCAGGGTGTGAGTCCAACTTACACCTGACCGGTTTTTATTTGGTGTTTTACTTTAGACTATTACAACAATCCGACCGAATTTGAAATTATATCATCGCCTCTGACATAGAGCTAAAACAAATAACGCTTAAAAATGCTACTTTTTCGAGTATTTTTGTTTAGGTTTCCCCTAAGGTTTCAAGTATTTTATTTTTTTATTATTTTCCGTTATAAAAGCCAAAGTAGCACGTATTCCGTGGAAACTGGTTACCTACAAATAACTACTGAAGCTGTAGGCAGCGGGCAGACATACAGCGGAGGCTTAGTAATAGGGTCCCGTTTGGCAACCCTTTGGATACGGAACCGTAAAAATAATCCCGCGCTTTCCTTTTCAAATATTTCATCAAAACGAATTTATAGTCGTAAATAAAGTATTGTGTCCAACGCAATAGAAATAGACTATAAATAGAAAAGAGCACACAACCTTAATACAAAAAAGCATAGTTCGCCTAGGACCCAAAATATTTAATAAATTGCCTGAAGATATAAAAAACCTGGACCCGATAAATCTTAATTATAAATTATGGACATACCTTGTTGAAAAATGTTATTATACTATTTCTGAATTTCTTGACATAATTGAAATTGTTTTAATTCAATTTATTTAATTCTGACATTCGTAAGATATTTTGTGAGTTTAAATTTTTTATTATATCAATATTATTATATGACATGGGATGTTATTGTAAACGTAGTGCATACATAAATTGTGTAATTATATTGTATCGTGTATTTTTTTGTTATATGAATTTTCATACGCCTTTTAGGCAAAACATAGAGAACTGTAATAAATATTTGTGATCTATACATGTAAACCTATGTTTTACAAATAAATGATTTGATTGATTTATTAATTAAACATAATCAGCCTTTGAGATACTCATGAAGCGTGTCCCAATAGAGCCCATTATGTCCCAGTTGCTCAATACATTTTTATATAGTCTCGTGCTTATGAAACAAATGGAATCATCATCTTGAATTTCATCTATAACTGAATAATGAGATCTATCTAAATGTACAGGTGCATATAACGAACATAATGTAATAATATTTCATCGCATTATTGTATAATTTTATTGATTGTGATTGTGCAAGTATTATTCCATTGCCTATTGTGCTTCGTATTTGAAGAAATAAGGGTGAACAACTTAAGTAATCAAAGTCTTAATGACTTTATGATTCGCAGATTACATATGTGAATAATAGGCTTGTAGACAGGGTAAACAAAATATTATTCTATTTAGTCCGTCATTTAGATTATCAAAAAATATTGGACACGTATTTTTTCTTTTGTCAATCCAACAAAAAATTACAGAGATAAAGCGTGTCAAAGTTTGGGAATGGGGGAAAATGACGTCACTTCTAAGTAAAATTTTACCTAGATGTGACGTCACGCGGAACTTCAGCAGGCTCTATCTATATAATTGTTTGTTAAATAAAAAAAAATAAAAATACGTGTCCAATATTTTCTGATAATCTAACTGACGGAATAAAAACATTTTTTTAGTCATCATGCCTATTGCAAGATATTGGTACCAATAAAAGATGGATGGAGATATTCTAGACGAGCTATGACAAGGTCAATATTAGTAACTTGTAACAAATTTGACCTAGACATCTAATAGAAGTTTACGTATATAGCATGTGTGATTGCATTATTTTTAACGAGAACGTATGAAGGTATGTGAAATCATCAATGATTTTTTCACAGAATTTGTGTCATGGATGTACGAAAGTAGTGCGATAGGCTATGCAATGTTATAACGAGTCATTAATTTATTACCTCGGCCGGACATGACATGCCTAAATGTGAAGCTAGGTAAATTGACCAAATTGCGCCGTGACATTAATTTTTTCACAATATATCAATGTGTTACCACCTCTGCGGTCCAGCGGTTCGAACGTATTGACCACGAACCCGGAGGTCGCGGGTACAAATCTCACTTGGGCACATTTGTGTTGCGTGCTTCGGCAGGTACTAAGGCGACTGTATTCAGAGAAATCTGTCCCGCTCCAAAGCTTTCATTTTACACTTAAAATCGCGATTTCAAAGTGTTCTTATTCGTTTTATTTTTTACAGATATTGTTACCATAAAGAACTAAAGTATATTTTTCTGCCCGAAGGAGGGAACTGACAGTTGATTCTAATGGAAAATACGCTTTTAACTCCTATGATGCATGAGCTATTTCACATTGCAACATTCAAAAGTTCGCGACAGTGTAAAATGGCTCATGCACCATTGAATTAAAAGCGCATTTCCCACTATCACGAACTGTCAGTCTCCTCCTTCGTGCAAAAAAAATGTACTTTAGGCACTACTAAATCCTTTCACTTAATTTATTTTTCATTGCAAAACAATACTTGTACAAAAAATAAAACAATTTTCTTTTTTAATTATCTACATGTTTGTAAATTATTTAAATGTAGTGAAGTAAAACAAATTGTTGAAAAATTCCCATAATAATTTGCATAAATACATCAACAAGAACAAAATACAATTTCAAAAATCAATCCATATCTTAATGACCCGGAAATGCATTTTAATTTTATAATTTATTATTTAATATATATTTATAATTATAACTGTACAATCAAAATAAAATGTTTATAAATTATATAGACAAATAATAATTATTCTCAAAATATATTTCGGGCCCGATCTGGACCTGGCATATTAGTGCGATTGCTAAGTCAATCTATTTATTCAAAACATAAAATATTTATAATATTGATATGGTCACTATATGATGTTGTTAGGTTAGCTAATTATGTAATAACTTAAGACAGAAGGTCCCTTAAGTAGGGACTGAATAAATTAAACAACTTGGATTTACATGGATCTCACAACTTTTTACTGTAGAAGAACTAAGTTGCGAGACAATGATAGAAATAAATTTCTATATTTTTAAAACACTTGGCGATTTATCCATCGCAAGGAAATAACAAATTAAATTTATATCACTGCGGTATAGAAAATCAGAAAACGTCCAGATTTACTTTTCTGATTTTCCATACCACAGTGATATACATTTTATAAGCGAGACTTGGTTTTTGTTACAGGTATTGTTTTTGATTGCACCTCATTTCTTTTTGTAGATAGTCCTACTTTTTTTCCTTTCCGGAACCTTTACTTCCAACTGAAAATGTAACTTTGTAATCCTATATATTTATATGGGATTACAAAATTATTTATGCAGTTATATCTAGAGCACTGGACCGAAATTGTAAAATATTCTAGTTTTTTCTTGATTTATACACTAAACACTAATTGTTCTCCAAATTTGAAGCTTCTATGTCTGCTAGAAGTGCCTTAGAGTTTTGATGATCGGTCAGTCAGTCAGTCAGTGAGTGAGTGAGTGACAAAATTGAGAAACTTTGACTAGTTATAATTCTTAAACTACTTTTTCAAATTGAATGAAATTTGAAATATACCGTGTTAATACAATGCCTGCTTGGTTACTGAAAATTCAGGCTTCTAGTTTTATCCACAACGAAGTTATAGGGGTCGAAAATGGCCTGAATTTGCTTCGAGAAAAGGATGGTGCGGCATGCTGCTTTTTAGCTCGAATTGGCGAGGGCACTGCCGTGCCCCCAGATTCTAGGGTAGATCATGTATCGTTAACTGTTAAAATTCCAGAAGAAGAAAAGTTATTTTGATTGAATAATTTTTTCACTTCCCAGTACAAAGTGGTTCAATCGGCTGACTAAATTCCTATGGAAAAGTAAAAAAAGTAAGCGCAAAATTTTTTTTTTCTTTGGGATGTTGTCTTTTATGGATACTCTATCATCTGTTAATTTTTTTTCACTTTGAATTGTAGGACGTTATATATAATGGTATTTCGTTTTAATATACCTTTTAAGTTTTGTCGCTTGAAGAAACAAAAACAACTGGAACCTAATAGTACTTTTTATTGTTTTTCAAAGTATTGTCCACGTAGTTCACAATACTTTTCCATTCGCTCGAACCAGTTATTAAAACATTTATTCCACTCCAAAGTGGGGGTGTTCAATATGGCTGATTTGAAAGCGTCGACTGCTTCTTCACCGGACTGGAACCTTTGACCACGAAGAGTTTTCTTAATTTAAAGAAATGTAAAGAAATCGTTAGGGCTTAGGTCAGGACTGTATGGAGGATGGTCAAGAATTTCTACGTTTTCCTGCTTTAAATACTCAATCGTTTGATGAGCGCTGTGTGAGCTTGCGTTGTCATGATGTAGGATGATGCGTCGCTTTGGGTTAGATTTCCGAAGTTCGGCGATGACTTGTGGTAAACAAACTGTGGTATACCACTCTGCATTAATCGTTCTACGATCTTCAAGTGCAAATGTCACAACATGCCCGATTTTCGCCACGAACGTAGCCACCATCTTCTTTGAAGTGCTTCGAGAGCGAACAACTTTAGTCGGCTTTGGTTCGTCTTTGAAGACCCAGATTGAGGATTGTTGTTTGGAATCAGGATCGTAGGCATAGATACAAGATTCGTCACCACTGATGATGTCGTAGACGTGATTTGACTCTCCTCCGTGGAACCTTTGAAGAGTTTTCTTACACCATCTGACGCGGGCCTTCTTATGATCGTCGGAAAGCAAATGAGGGATCCAACGGGAAACTAGCTTTCTCACACCAAGCGCTTCAGGCAAGATCTTCTGAATGGTTGTCCCTGAGATGCTTAATAACGCCTCTATCTCCCGATATGTCACATGACGTTCTTCGAGGATTAGATCTCTCACAGCAACAATGTTATCTTCAGTGAAGGTGGATTTTGGACGTCCTTCACGAGATTTGTCACTAAGACTGGTATATCCACGTTGGAATTCTAAATACCAGCGTTCGTCAGTCCGCAGACATGAGGCTTCATCATGAAACACAGATGTTAGCTCTTCGGAACACTGAATCCGCGTTAGGCCTCTTCGGAAGTTATAGAAAATGATTGCACGAACATTTTCCTTAGTAAGATTCATTTTCGTACGTGACCTGACAGATTCAAAACAACGCTGTGACTAAACAATTACATAAATTCTAATTCTTTCAATTGTTTTGAAATTCTAAATTTACCAAATTTGAATATTGAGCAGTTCTGAATTCAAAATTGGCGGCAAATATATAAACGACAGAACTTAAAAGGCATGCCTGGTATACGGTACCCTTGCAGTGTAATGGAGAATTATTTCGTATTATCTTTACTTGTCTTTTTCTCTGTAATAAATAGTTCCGCGATATTTCCCAGGAAAATACCTATATATTTATTCCTTGTTCAACTAACATTAAGCACGGCCAGATTTCTTCAGAAACAGATAAAAGATCAACGAAATAAAACAAATATGGAAGATTTTCCAACTCTTATTATCTTATTGTTGTTTATGTAGTTACGTTCTTAGCAACTTAGTACTTTTGTGAACTACTTCCCTTGTGTTATTCGTTTAATATCTTTGCAGTAAATAAGTATTGTTGCCTATTGTTTTAGTCGATACAGGTAGCGCGTTGAGATGAGGCAGTATGAGGAAAATCTAAACTATGAAAGATATAGAAATTTGCTCCAAGGACTCTTGTCACTGATTTTATAGAAAAAAACATACTACCCGTGTAAGTTCCTACATAAAATATTTATGAGAAGAGTTTCGGGAGACTATTTTTTCAACGAGAATATTAAGAACAATATAGCAAAATATTTAGAATAAAAATAGTTAACCAAGGGTTTGCTGGTAGAAATCTCTTTAAGAGATAAGCTCGCCTATTTGTATAGACTGTAGTATTCAATGTAATTATTAATTTTGTGTGTGCAATGAAGAATTTGAATCGAATAGTTGATTCACATGTCGTTGAATATAAAATATCTACTATAAAGGTGGAAAAAGGTCATGGTTGAAGGGTACATACTTAAAATATTGAATTAACACATTTGACTAAAAGGAAACGTTCCTTTATTTTTTTTATAGTTAAGTAAAACAGCATTCAAAGGTTTTTGATAAATCAGCAGCTTAAGTTGGGATTTAAACCAGTGAAATGTAAAAAAACAGACTGTATTTTAATGATACTCATTGAAACGGTCAATCATGAGGATCAATTTCATGGTATCTTAAATTAACGGAACACCATTAAATTGTCACATACATGTTTTTTTGTCAAAACTAACTACTAAACAACGTTTGTTCTTGCGAGTGCTTTCTGTAAATTGTCTAAAATGTAGTCTTATCTATTCAAAATGATACCGCCAATCATAATTATACTAAGATAGAGTTTTTAGACGATGAAGTAAATACACTTTTGCGATTTTTTGCACTTTTCAAACTGAGCTAACTTTCATATGCTTCCTACTTAGTGCGCCAGATTTTGATTTTTAAGTTCATACAAAGCGGCTTTTGTGCTTGAAATTAAAAACATAGAGGTGAAATTGTATGTAAGTGGTCGATATCTTGGTAGTTCGGAAGCAATTTGGGGGATTCTTGCGCATTCCCCATTCACGAGAGGTATCCATCTGTCTTTATTCTAGCTGTTCATTTAGAGAATGAACAAAGTGTGTATTTCAATTCAAATAATTTAGCGGATAGAATCAACAGCCCACCTCAATTATCGCTTTGGGCCTTCTTAAATCTTTTCAAAACGGTCAATTTCGCTAAAACTTTTCTATTATAGTACAGTGAGATTCCGGCTTATTTTGTTTGGAAAGATTATAACTTTGAGAGAAGAAAGCGGGGTTATAATGTCGAAGCTTAGCCTGGAGTAAAGAAAGATCATGTTGTCCGAAGAGTTTACACAGTCAACCAAAATAACACTTAATGTTACCATCTCCGCCTGCTACTTCATGAAGTCAGAGGACCTACTTCCTTTTCAGACCTGAAAATAGTTGACGAAGACGAAGAGTTGATGTTCATACCAATCTGCATGTCAGGCCCGTGGATTGTTAGAATACGACATACACTGGGCCTCAACAATCTCCTTCCAAGCTGCGAGAACTCTTTATTGTGATGTTTTTATTTTGTCAAATTACCGCACCTTTAGGTCTTTGGGAAACATTTAAAGACGATTTAGCTGAAGACATCAAGAGACAAGTAGAGATAGAATAACAAGGTGATGTCATCATAGATATCGATAATATCATGGATGCGGTTTACCAAAAATGCCTTTTGCTTCTTCATGATGCAGTGGTTGTTTGGGGAGGACAGGGGCTGCTTCAATATGGTTTGCCTAAGCCAACTCGATGCAAAGGCATATTAGGAAATAGAGATTATCTAAGGGAAACCAGTTATCATACCAACGTCATAAGACAAATGGTGTCAAACAATGAGATTTCCCTTACCAGCGAGCAGTTTTTCGTGTACCGTCAGGTACTTCAAAGCATTGAAACAAATGCTAGACTGGTATTTTTGCTTGATGACCCTGGCGGTACCGGTGAAATCTTTCTTATAAACCTAGTTCTCACAAAAGTTAGAAGTAGCTGCCACATTGCTCTAGTCGTCACATCTTCCGGTATCGCTGCCACTCTTTTAGAGGAAGATAAAACTCCTCATTCAGCTTTTAAACTTCTCCTCAATCTTATTCATCTTAAAACCCCCATTTTTCATATCTCTAAGCAAAGCAACAAGGCTCAAGTTTTACAGGACTGTAAGTAAATAGTCTGGGATGAAAGCACCAAACATAGCGTTATGGGTGGATTCACGGTGTTACTGGCTCCCGACTTTTGGCTGACACTCCCTGTAGTGCCCAGAGGAACATGGTTTGACGAAGTTAGGGCCCGTGAAAAATCATTCCATTTGTGGACCCTCATTAAGAAACTTTCCCTTAAGAAAAATATGAAAACTTAAAAGGTGATATATGACTGCTGATGAGTTTTCGAAACTACTTTAAGGTAAACGGGATGAAGAGCATCCAGTATCTGACCGAAAGATCCTTATACGATGATTAACGATGGTAGTCCCGACACTTCAGACATCACAGCCAAGATATATATCCGGATATTACCAATATTAAGGATAAATCAACGGACTGCCTCTGTGAGCGTGCTATTTTGACTCCTAAGAATGATAAGGCAACCACAATTAATGACATTTTAATGAAATCATTTGAAGGGAAAAATCTCGAGTATAAGTCTATTGATTCAGTGGTATATATCGAAAAGGCTGTTCCCTAACCGGTTGAGTTCTTAACAGCCTTAACCTACTTGGTGTGAACGTTCTTTAAAGATCTGGGCACCAGTAATGCTTCTCAGAAATTTAAACCACCCAAAATAATGCAATGGCACTAAGGCTGCAGGTCACAGATCACCAGGTGAAAGCCCTGCATCGAACGAAACGTCGTGGGCGCTACTGTACGTGTATTCACTGGATGTGCTCGAGGAAAGTCGGTTTTTATCCCACGTATTCCGTTAATTCCATCGGAGTACCCTTTCGACTTTAAAATATTGTAGTTTCCTTTAAAAGTGCAAAGCATACTTTTATGACCATTAATAGGACCCAGGGCCTGTCATTGAAAGTGACAGGAATCAACTTGACGGAGTACTGTTTCTCACACGCACAGTTTCATGTGGCCTCTTCAGTTCAACCAGTAGCCCACCATTTTTAGGGTTCCATAGTCCGACAAGGAACCCTTATAGTTTCGCCATGTCCGTCTGTCCGTCTGTCCGCGGCTTAGCGCAGAGACTAATAATACTAGAAAGCTGTAATTTGGCATGAATATTAGTTATATGATATATATTATCACGCCGACAAAATGGTAAAATAAAATCTCGAAAAATTTTTTTTTTAACGGTACCTCTCATACGCGTACACTGGGGATGATTTTTTTTCTTGTCTATCCCATAGTGTGGGGTATCGTGTCGGGCCACGTGCAATGTAGGGTCCCGTAGTTGCCCGGTAAATGTAAGTTGGTCTACTAACACAGACCGCGCCACCGCGGGGGACGCTCCGCTCTAATTAAAATTATCACTTTAAAGCTTAATATTTCGCCAACGAATCCCTAAATCGAAAAATGGTTTTCACACACCCACAATGTTTTCAAACGGCCTATCCAACAATACCACACAGTATGGGATAGACGCGAAAAAAAATTCATCCCCAGTTTACGTCTACGAGAGGCACCCTTAAAAATTTTTTTTTCAATGTTTTATTTTTCCGTTTTATTGGCGTGATTTATATTTGTATCCATGCCAAATCACAGCTTTATAGTACTAATAGTCTCTGCGCTAAGCCGCGGACGGACAGACGGACAGACGGATATGGCGAAACTATAAGGGTTCCTTGTCGAACTACGGAACCCTAAAAACTAAATTAACGTGGGCGAAGCAAAGCAGGAATAAAAATGGTTATAAAAAATATTTGGAAACGCGGCTGGGCCTTCGGCTTCGTCAAAGAGACTTTGACTTGAGATTAGACTAGAGATCAAGAATAATTTCGTTCGAAAAACGCAGCTCGGCCTTCGGCCTCGCCAAGAACACTTGACATCAAACAAGAGATCAACAATAATTTCGTTCGGAAAGGCGGCTCAATTATTTGAATAAATTATTTGAATTTGAATATCTACGGTCCGAAAAATATTGAGAAATTCGATAGAAGTACACAAAAAATAATTCAACGCAAAAAATGCGGCAAAAGCTAGTAATGTTAACATAATTATACCTATAATCCACATATAAGTTAATCAGAGATTGATGTTTAAAAATCTGGCTTCGAAGTGGCGACTATAGGCGTAATAAGTATCAATAGTAAAATGAGTTTACTAAAAGTAACTTTAAAGATTTCCATAAAATAAATGTAAATGTCAGATTTAGTGATTTTATTTAGATTTTAGATTTTAATTAGGTGGTAGAGCTGATGCCGGGCTCGACTGTGGAGGTACCACCATCTTACTCGGAAATTCTCCCGAAGTTATTCGGGGGAGAGTAAGAGGACAGCTCTCAGGCAAAAAACCAGGCGGCCCACCATTGCCTGGGACCGACGGATGGCGGTATATCCATCCCCAATTGCCGGACCTTATATAAATTAGGCTGGTGACGGGCAGCGGCGTCACTGGTGCAAGGGTTTCGGCACCGCGCTCACCAACCCGCCTGCCCAGCGTGTGTGAGTATGGGCATTGCTTCCAGGAGGACCGCCAAGAGTGGCGAAATCCTGGAAAGGCCTATGTCCAGCAGTGGACGAAACAGGCCGATGGATGGATGGATGAAATGTCAGATGTGTTACTGAGAATGCAATATGAAGTGCAAGTCATAGTCTACTTCGTACAGTCAATGTTTCACCCACAATTATTACATCCCAGCATTATAGCAGATTCCTATTTCGGGCACAAATGAGAACCTACAGCTTAACGCATCCTTCGAAGCTCGCAGACCAAACACATACTCGTATGTGCCTTTGCGGGATTTGAATCCATGAACGAAGTGGTCAAGACAAGACGTTCGAACGGCATTTTATAGAAGACCTAGTTTAAAGATTTATAAGCGGTCTCCATAGACTGAACCCGCACCAACTTAATATGCGACCACTTTACAAACTTTTCTACTATCTAGAGCCATAACAAAAAAGACAATTAAGTAACTCTGTAGGCTCGGCGAACCGAAGTGGTAATCGGCCTTTGCAAAACTTAGTTACTCTTTAAGACGCTCTCTTTAAGCTCCAACTACCCTGGCACTGATGACTTTTCTATGCGATGTGTGCCTAAAGGGAACTATCAAGTCATTAATTAAATCCTACTGGAATTAGTTTTTCAGAGATTGGTAGGTATTCCTGCCTAGATCCTTTTTTTCGGCCTAACCTTCTAACGCAATTTCATACCAATTCTTCATATCCGACCTTGAAAATTTTCACGCATACCTCTTTTCATTTCATTTATTGCAATAAATCACAGGATATAAAAGATCTTCAAAATATAAAAAATAATTAAATATCTGTACATCTGTAAATAATTGGTATAATATTTTGTATTTGCAAATGCATTTTTATATTGCCACGTATTGTTTATATAATATATCAACTGATGCCGGGCTCAGTAGAGCCCGAAATATATCTTGTTTTTTGTGTATATATAATAATATTATAATTATGTACAAACAATACATGACAACGTGATTTTACCATCTGTTGTAGCAAAAATTGACTAAATAAGATAATAATATAAATTGAATTTTTTACAATAAATACAATGTTTATACAATGAGCATTATATTTGGAACGAAAGACAAAGATACATTGCTTAAATCTACCTAGTTTCCAATACCTTTAATTTAACCTGGCTCTCGCGCTACATTTACCCGTTTCATTTTTCTCACGAAGTCCGTTTGGCTTTTGTTAGTGACGTGTACGTGTACGTACAGATAAGCACGTTTTTATATAATCTCGCTACACACTTTCCAGACAACTTATGATGTATTAGCCGAGTCTATTCCACGAGAAGGGCTCACCTTGTTTCTCTATTTGTGCCTCACAACAAATCTTTGTATAGTTATGGCGTCAACCCTTCGAGACCGCCGCGGCAGAACGGTTCCTGAAGGACCCGATTGTGGCAAAATACCAATTTTGTTTCGTAGGCTTGGAAAGATCAGGTGAAACCGATAGTTGCAGTGTTACCGGTGGAAGTGGATGTTTTGATTTTGGGGCTTGAAGATTCTCCGGGGAGTTGGAAGCGACAGTATCACCGGAAAGCAGATGCCGCCATCGTTTATTTTCTCTCTAAGCTTTTTATTTCTTTATAATTTGAATCGTGACAATTTGATAAGTTACCATGTATGAGGCATTATATGTGATGTGTATTCATATGAATCCATTCTTTTATTTTTTAATGAGAAACGGCTAAATGTTAAACGATAAATTTACCCGTCTGGTTTCAGACTGGTTTTGTTTTAATTTAACTCTCAAAGAGATAAAATCACGTCCATTTTCTTGGCACCGAGGGAGCTATTTTAAAAAGCTTTCCTTTTTCTTCTTAAAACTTATCGGAAGGTGCTAAGCGTTAGACTCTTATTTTATAAGGCCCTTTTTACGGTGAATTAATAAGATTTGTGTTCACTATTATATCACATTTTAAGGTGACTTTTATTTCATACATACATATACTCACGCCTGTCTCCCAAAGTTGTAGACAAAGACTACAGATTTCCATCTGCTACGATCCTGACACACCTTTTTTGCTTCTTCTATATCCATCAATCTAGTCATACAAGCTCTTCTATTCCGGGTACTTTTACTTTGGCCTTTTTCAGTATGTCGCCTATTTGGTCGGCATAACGTCCTTCTACGGCGTTCCGGTCGAGCTTTACCTTCCACTTGTGCATCATAAATTTCTTTCGTCATTCTACTTTCATTCATCCTGTCTATATGCCTAAACTCAAACCACCGAAGCATTCCCTTTTCTATTCTAGCCTCTACATCTTTTTTCAGGCTACAACGTTTCCTCATGTTGATATTTTTCACTCTGTCAATAAATGTGAAACCACACATACTACACAAGGAACGCATTTCCACTGCATTCACTCTACTTCGATGCTCATCTTGCCAAACCCAACATTCACTACCATTCATAAGCGTAGGAGCCAACACTCCATTATGAACCGCCAATCGTGCCTTTGCAGTCAAACTTTGGCTGCCCTTAAAGGAGTGTAGGGCTCCATTCATTCTGTTTCTAGCTTTCACTCTTCTTTCAATGTCACCGTCACACATTCCATCGCGTGTAAATAGACAACCCAGATAGACAAATTCTTTAACCTCTTCCACTTCCTCGTCTTCACTCTTAACCATACATTCAGTCACCGCTTCATCCCTCTCTAGCACTATCACTTTGGTTTTTCCTGCATTAATTTTCATTCCTTTCCGTTTAAAGGCATCATTCATTATTGATACCATATTTTGCAGCTCATCCGCCGATGAAACAAGGATACTTTTATTTATACGGCTGAATTCATACTGGTGACTTGTTAAGTGATAAGAAAAAGGCTCAATGCCCTGTTTGACTTAATTAAAGCAAAACCCTTTGCTTGTATTTAAATATATTGCGTAAAAACAGATTCAGGAGCACACCGCACCGAAAAACGGAATCAACATCACTTTGCTGAGTATCTGTATGTTTGTATCTGTACCACCTGTCCATGTGTGGAGGCTCCTTTTTTAAGACATGGCCTCAGCATAGCTAACATGGACGAAAATGATAGATATGTTTTGTCTCTCAAAGAAACGTTTGACCAATGAAAACGTAGGTAGCTTTATTAAGTAATCATTGCCTCCATAAAACGACTCGTCCTGCGTGTCCTTTGGTCAATCGTTTCTTCGAGAGATTTTTTTCTTCTATTTATTTCATCTATGCCAGCTATATAGGTATTAAGTTAAAATTAATATCAAGTATTGTCTAAAAACTCAACGGTTTTTTGTAAGGAGAAGTCTGTTAATATTGAATTTGTATGGTTATTTGTAACCACGTCATTGCGTAATAAATTAAACTTGATAGTCAGATAAGCGCGTCACGTCAACCTGTCATTCTTCACATGTCAGGCAAGCTTGGTGGAACAATAGCTTTCAAAATATATTTGTGCGCCTCACCGGGCCATTGGTGGTTTTAGTATTTTGCTCCGAACTCCACTTGCATCGAAAGTAGTACTTTTTCCAATGCACGTTTCACTTTATGTGTGTTAAAGTTCACGGGTGTTTAGACCGCTAATGTTTAACAATTCCTTAATAAGTCTGGCAATCCAGAGATTACCCTTCTAGCCAGCATTCTTTTTTCTTCCTTACATTTTGTTAAACTTTGAATTTAATGCGGGGGCAGAAGATGCAGTCCAATATTTTCATTTTATTTTATTTGAGTTCTTTATAGATCTCATCAAAGTAATTCTACTGTTACAAAATATGAAATTCGAAAAAAGGGGAATCTCGGCCTACCCTAATATACATAGTTTGGATATTAGGCCCCTGCCCTAGTAGCATTTTTTGTTGGCGCACGGTTGGCCCACATAGCTATCGTAAGTCGTATCATCCAACAGTTAGGTTTGGCCTCAATTTTTTTAGTTGGGCCAACTGTTAAAGGCCATCTATGTCTATTTGCATACAGTGGCCCACTGGTTGCTTTGCATTGTAGGGCCTACGTATGTTACTGACAGTTACCCAACAATGGGTTCAAATGAGGCATTCAGAGCAAGAAAGACCTAACATTTCCAGACACAATTGATTTTTAATTTAATCTGATGCTTTTTTCATTTTTATGTTACAGTCTGCAGCTGCTTTATACTAATGTCAGTTATCAGTTTCAGATCTAATTTCAAGTATTCATTGAATGCTGTCGGTTTATTGTACGGTTTGGAGGCAACTTTGTAATTTTTTTATATGGAGAAAATTTTGTGTAATCAAGTTTTCACCACTATATACCAATTGCAGAGTGATTGTTGCAGTATTTGTTGGTATAAAGCAGGGTCATGCGAAGCGAATTGAGGTGTTATACACCCTTAATTATGCAGAATAGTTTTAAATTACCATCACCCAAATATTCTTCCAAGTTACTAAAAACGTGTATTAAAAGAACCGGCTTCCGTCGTACCTGAAAGACATCGAACTCCTCACTGACCGCCAGTGTGGCTTTCGCCAAAACCGTTCCACTAAGTAACTTTTAGTGTATTCCATTAATTATTGAGGCGAAGCCATAGATGAGGCTTTTGCAGAATCTCTTGACATGTCGAGAGGCTTTTGAAAGGGTTTGGATTGCTGGGTCTAATAAGATTCCTCCCTAGAGAATTCCTATTGGCCTGTGTACTTGGATAGCTGACTACACCTGCATGAACGACCGATACGAACGGTCATCTGATCTTATAGACATTAATGCCGGAGTTCCTGAGCTGTTTGTTGTCTCAACAACTCTTTTTCTGCTGTGCGTAAAATGTACTGCAATCGAATGTATTCGGTTATGCAGATTACAGCTCTGTCACGGAGAGATATCTGTCTACTTTGCAGGCCAGCAGACTTTACACAGAAAGACTAGAATAGAGTTAATTAATATGACACTTGAGGCAGTAACCGACCTAGGCCATGCCAACTTGGTCAATTTTAATGCCACTAAAACACAGAGGTGTCAAATTTCGCTGCCAAGGAGACTCTTTCGACTTTCCAATATAAACTTACCGATTACAGATAATCTCGAGCTGTTAGGTATGGACTTTTTTCCAACGTCAACTTTGGGAGTTTGATCGTATCAAAGGAAACTGCTAAAAACTTGGTATTATATTAAGGGTAAGGCAGTACCGCATCAAAGCAACTTTTGTCTTTGTACAAAGTTCAAGTTGGGTCGTGTGTGGGAATACTGCAGCCATGGGTCTGCTTTGCATAAACTGACCGCCTGCGATTGAGTGCCACGCGATTAGACTCGTTGACGATAAATCGATAATAAGTGCTGAATTTCAAAAAAGACGAAGGCGTAATGGAGCCGTTAGTGTAATATCTAATGCTCACGCGTTTCATACGACGTTTTTCAACACATCCGAGGAAAAATGAAATAATAAAATTTCACTGTCTTATTTTTCCACAAAATCAAAACCACTTGAATATTATCTATGGAAAATGGAGGCGGAGATTTTGTTTATTTAAGATTACAGATTACATGCGCGCGCAGATGGAAGTAGAGGCACTGACGCACCCGCTATGAAGGAGTCTAGCTCCAATGCAGAGTGCGCACTTAGAATCAATAACCACCATATAGTGTAATCAAGTATATTTATGAAGATAACGTAAACAATGGACTTTGGAGAAAATCAGTAAGCAGACATCTACAAAAGTCACTCTGTCAGAGTATAATAAATTAGGCCGCAGGCTGCCAGTGGTGTTATTGCTATAAAACCTTCAACACGCCCCCTCAATTCACAACTGCAGCCCTAGGCCACTTATGTACTTGTAGTGCTTGCACACAGGCAACGCTTTCGTTAAAACGTCAGCTAGCATAAAATCTGTCGACACGTATTTCAATTTTAAAATTTTGTCCCTAGTACGTCCCTTATAAAGTGGTGCTTTATATCTATATGCTTAGTACGAGCATGATAGACATGATCCTCAGCAAGGTAAATCGCCCCCTGATTATCAACATAGATAGTAGTTTTTGATAGTTCCAATAGACCTATCTCCTTTAATAAACTACTCAGGTAGAGAGCTTCCTTTATCGCCTCGCTGGTACTGATATTATCAGCTTCTGTAGAGGATGTGGCTACAGTTCTCTGCTTTTGAGATCGCCAAGCAATAGCTGCTCCTCCCAAAACAAAAGCATAGCCGGAATACGAACGCCTATCTACTAAGCAATTCCCCCAATCTGCATCTGAGTATCCTATTAACGTTTGCCCTGTTCTTTTAAAAGTAAGACGATAGTCTATAGTTTTCTTTAGATATCTAAGAACTCTTTTGGCCGAAATCCAATGTACATGTTTAGGGCATGTCATAAATTGCGCCAATTTTGAAACTGTATTGCTAATATCAGGTCTAGTACCCACGCTTAGGTACATCAAAGTCCCTATCAGTTCACGATATGGCCATAGTTCCTGTTCTTTGCCAACATTGTCCTGGATCTCTTCTTTTGATGCTGCAAAGTTTAGGCCAACTTCAAATGGAGTGGATACTGTTTTGCTTTCTTCCATGCCAAACTTCTTTAGTGTATCCATTATGTACTTCTTCTGTGACAAGCTTATTTCACCATCTTTCTTCTCAATTTCAATACCAAGACAGTATTTCGCTGGTCCAAAATCTTTAAGCTCAAATTCCTTAGTTAGATCCTTTTTAAATTGCTCTATCCACTTGATATCCTGTGAAGCCACCAAGATGTCATCCATATAAATGACAACTATTAAAATTGATCCATCTTCTCTATGCTGGTGATAAAGACATGGTTCATTTACGGTTGGAGTTAGGTTCATCTTTCGAAATTTTTCATCCAATTTCAAATACCACTGTCGCCCTGCTTGCTTCAAACCATATAAAAATCTTTTCAATAAGCAAGAATCTCCCCCAGCCTTGAGGTCAAGTAACATTTGTCTAGCACGCTTCCCAACTTCCGAAGTCTTATCTTCTCTCTGGGTTAGCTCAATAAGGCTCTCTGTAAGTACCTCCGGTATTTGCATGTATACGTCTTCATCAAGCTGACCATGTAAGTATGCTGTGTTTATATCAAGCTGATGAATCTCAAGGTTCAGCTCTACAGCAAGTGCCATTAGCAGTCTGATTGTCTCAAGTCTTGCAACTGGGGTATACGTCTGGTGGTAGTCAACACCATAACGTTGACTAAAACCTTTTGCTACCAACCGTGCCTTCTTCTTTGTAGTCATGTCAACATTCAATTTTGTCGTCAACACGTAGCGACAACCAACAATGTCTCGGTCTTTAGGCTTCTTTACAATATCCCATGTCTCATTTTTGATTAAACTTCGAATCTCAGACAGAATTGCCTCTTGCCATCCCTCATGATCATCGCTTGACAAAGTTTGTTTTAATGATATTTCAGCAACTGCAGAGAAAAACTCTCCATCATCTTCGATTTGTCGTTCCATCTCTTCTTCATGTGTTTCTACCATTTGATAAACCTTCTTAGGGCGACCGCGCTCCCCCTTAATAAACTTCGGTCTTCCAGGAGCTCGTCTTAAACTAGCCTGTTTAACTTGTCTCTCAACAGTTGGTTCAACCTCGTTCAGACCTATTTTACAGTTAGAACTCTCTCCATCACCGGAATGTTCACCTTTGTCTGAGTGCTCTCCTCCTCCCGAGTGTTCGCGCTCATCAGTGTTGTCTCCAGCACCTGTGAACGGCCTCTGTATAATTTCATTGGGTGTGTCAAACTCCAACTCTTGAATTTGTGGGCCATCTTTTGGTTGAGTTTCTTCAACTGAAGGTTGAACGCTTTTCTCGCTCTTTAATTTTCTCAATTCCGTTTGAAATTTAACATCTCGAGCTTCTATCACCTTATGTTCAGTGGGTATCCAGATGCGATATCCTTTGCTCGATCTAGGGTATCCGACAAGGATTCCCTCTCTGGCACGTGCATCAAATTTATCCTTCCCTGGCGTCTTATCCAATACATATGCTTTAGTTCCAAAGCTTTGAATATTTTCAAGGTTCACAGCAGTACCGGTCCATTTCTCGAATGGAATGTCACCTTCCAAGCTACTGGTCGGACAGCGGTTTCGTACGTACGATGCAGTCACAACTGCGTCCGCCCAAAAGCCTATAGATAGACCAGAGGATAATAACATGCACCTGGCCATTTCCAGCAAGGTTCTATTCATGCGTTCACTAACGCCATTCATTTGAGATGTATGTGGCACTGTCAGCCTTCTTTGAATACCTTCACTCTTGAGAAATTCATCAAATTCGTGATTGCAATATTCCCCGCCGTTGTCACTCTGAAGAAATTTTATTTTCTTCCCTGTCAACTTTTCAGCGTAATTTTTATATAATTTGAATGCACTCAACACTGCACTTTTGTTCCCAAGTAAATAAACTTCACACCATCGAGAACTGTCATCAATAAATGTTACAAAATATTTCGCACCACCTATTGATTGCGTTTTCATCGGACCTACTACGTCTGAGTGTATGATTCGTAATTTTTCATTACACGGTCCACTTGACCTTGGAAATGGTAACGAACTCATTTTCCCCTTAGCACATACATAGCAGTTGTAAATCTCGCGTAAATCTGCCTCTTTTACACTATAGCCGCAACGGTTCAGTAATTTTGAAAGATCTCTACCATTTAAGTGTCCCATACGTTCATGCCAAGCAAGGATATCAGTTGAATTAAGGACAAGATAAGCTTGTTCGTTCAATTCTCTAACATGGTAAAGATCCCCCTTACGTTCTGCTGTCATCACGGTTCTACCCGCCACATCATTTATACATGCTCTATCTTTAGTAAAGTTAATTTCATACCCGTTATCCGTAATTTTGGCCACAGATATCAAATTGCTACGAAGATCTGGTACGTACAATGTATTTTGGAATGTTATATGCCTTTTATCTGATGCTGACAATTTTACGTCACCTTTGCCCCTGATATCAGTTGACAGATTTGATGCTAGTTTCAGTTTATCCTGCAAAACAAAATTGAAATTGTTAGTAAATTTGTCCCTATCATTACACAAGTGTGATGTACATCCACTATCAAGGATCCAATCATCCTCTAGAGATTTTAAAGAATTAACAGAGTTTGTACAATTAAAAATAATATCAAAAGTACTGTCCTCTTCCTTTTTTAGCTCTTGTGCACATCTCGACTCATTATTATTTCGCTTCATCTTGCATTCCGAAGCTTTATGTCCCATTTTGTGACATTTAAAACATTTAAACACAAATTTACTAGGTCCAATTTTCTGTTCATCAGGTTTCGAGTTCTTTTTCGGTCCTCGGTGCTTTGCGTACATAGCTCCCTCAATGTTCACAGTTTTGTTCGAACTCGAGCTATTCGCTTTTTCTAATATTTTTATTTTTAGAACCTCTATATTCGGTAACTCGTCTCTGCACTCCATTGCGCATTTAAAGCCTTCGTAACTCGCCGGTAGGCTATTCAATAGCAAGATCGACAGCATGTCATCATGTATAGTAACACCAATATCATTTAACATATTCGCTGCCTCAAAGAAATCACTTAAATGCTTTCGTACATCATCGCCTTCTTTCATACGGCTCAATGTCAATTTCTTCAGCAAACTTGCTTTCCTTACGGGGCCTTTAGATGCATATACGGCTTCCAATTTCTTCCATATCTCGTGCGAGGTTGCGCACCCTCGAGTATGTTTCAACTCACTTGGACTCATCGCCATAATAAGGTCAGACATAGCCATCTGATCCTTATCGGACCATGCGCTCGCTGTTTCTTCACTGGCGGTGGGTTTTGATATGGATCCATCTACGTATTTCCATACTTGATTTTTTACTAATAAAGCTTTTACTTGAATCTTCCAAGTGTCAAAATTTTGCTCGTTGAGCAATTCAATTTTTAGGGTTCCCATAACCTATGAAGGAGTCTAGCTCCAATGCAGAGTGCGCACTTAGAATCAATAACCACCATATAGTGTAATCAAGTATATTTATGAAGATAACGTAAACAATGGACTTTGGAGAAAATCAGTAAGCAGACATCTACAAAAGTCACTCTGTCAGAGTATAATAAATTAGGCCGCAGGCTGCCAGTGGTGTTATTGCTATAAAACCTTCAACACCCGCCAGATATTAAAAATTAACAAACGGAATATTTAGTTATTAACAACAAAGATTACAGTAATATTGTTGATAAAAATAAATAATTTGATGAAATTAAATTATTATTTATTATAGTTTAACTGAGACAGTTTATTTATTCACAAAAACTTTACTATATTTCAAGACATCAAAACTCATTGCTAAGATTTAAAAAATACTGTAATGTAAAAAACACTAGTGCGACAATGTAAAGTAAAAAGCATGCGTGTTTAATATGCTGCATTATGACCCCAAAAACGCTGCAATAATGGCCAACTTTATAAGCAAGTGTGTTGGAAATATCTTTTCTTGTTTGAATTCTTTAATTTATCCTTCCAAGTTACAAAAATATTATACCTCGACGTGTAACGAAGTAAGAACTCCCTAAGCGGACTCGTAAAGTGATTTCTCTGACGCCACGTTTTATATCTCCGCATCAAATGCTTAAATGAACAACGTGACGTGAGTAACGTCCATAAATACGCGACTAAAACATTTTCATTCTTATTTCAAAATGATACAGGCTGTCAATTTAAATAACCGTTTTGCACTTAACTTGCGATACTTACTTAGCATTAGGACCATCTTTTAATATGAGGACGTTTCGAAGTTTTTTTTAAATCATAAGTCACAGTATTATGTGCATACATGATACGGATGTATTGAATTTATGCGTGTAAAAGAGAACAAACTTGAAAACAACCATATACCATCCATCAGCCTGTTTCGTCCACTGCTGGACATAGGCCTTTTCAGGGTTCTGAGCAGGCGGGTTGGTGAGCACGGTGCCGAAACCCTTGCACCAGTGACGCTGCTGCCCGTCACCAGTATTTTTATATAAGGCCCGGAAATTGGGGTTGGATATACCGCCATCCATCGGTCCCAGGCAATGGTGGGCCGCCTGGTTTTGCCTGAGAGCTGTCCTCTTACTCTCCCCCGAATAACTTCGGGAGGATTTGCGAGTAAGATGGTGGTACCTCCACAGTCGAGCTCGGCATCAGCTCTACCACCTTTACATTTAGCTAAACAAAATCAATCAATAGAGAGGAAAATATTGTTCTTTTTTCTAAGAATGAAAGACAACATGTGAAACACCGTAAAAGGATTTAGTACTTAATTTTCGCTTTAACTAACAAAGTAGTAAACATTTTATTTAAAAAAGATGGACCAACGGATCACTGGATAGCAGAGAAAGTTTAACCTTTGGACCAAGTCTACATATAAGAATATACCGTGTGTAAATAGAGTGCGACCATTAAATGAAACTATTCTACCGACCCTACTGAACCACTTTTCCCAAGAGTCATACCCGCGGACACCCTTAGTATTGGAAATAATTGAGTTCCAAACAAAAATGCGTGAACCTTAACGCGCCGACATACGGGCGAGTTTAGAGAGAGCGTCGTCCGTGAAACCTGAAACTGTTACGAGTGTATAGGAGGTCTGCGCAGATAAAATCGCGGGCAAAAGCTAGTAAATCTATAAAAGCTTCGATGCGCTTATCACAATGTTATGAGAGCACATTGGAGACTAGAAAATATCAAATTAGAAACTTATTTCAAGTAAGCCTAAATTCTGAAAAAAAATCTAGAGCCGGGATTCGAACCTGCGACCTCTTGCTATCATGACAAACGCGCTACCGGCTGCGTCATCGAAGTATTTATCCGAGGCCGTGAAACTTTTCCACCATACTTGTACACCGAATACTATATACCAGCTAGTAAGGCACAAACCGAACGCCCACGAGTGATTTAGTGGACTACAAAGGTGTCAGTAGTGCTGGAGATTTGGACCGAACACCATATTTTTTGCCCGATCTCCTTTGTTTCTAATTGATGTTTTCTAGTTTGTAATACACTCTCATAATATTTAGAACATTCAAAGCGATGGAGTTCGCTATAAAAAATAATCTTGGTTTTTTTTATGACGTCCCCTCCTACTTAATTTAGAGTAGGTACAAAATAGATACATAATAGTTATAAAGTGGAAAGGTCGTGTCAAGGTTTTTCGAAGATGAGATGAATGTAATCGGCTAGGCCAAATCTCTCTCTCCGATGAGCCAACGTGACCTTCAACTTCTTAATTAGATGCTAACTAAGGGAAATTAGTTGGTTGATTCAGACCTATGATTGCGAACCGAGAAGCGTTGGAGGTATTTCTCAAGTTAATTGGATCCCGACATGTGCCAAATATTAGATAGACAGCGGGGTTTACGCAACTTAAAACATGAGTGAGCTTGCGAAGCTTATACAACAGGTCTTGGGCGAACAGACGAAGCGGGGGATAAAAAATAGAGAATCAAATTAGAAAACTGATCAATTCACATTAATGGCAGATAAACTTTTGTCCGTATTAAAATGTATACGAAATGCAAAAGTCAGAAGTTACTCAAAAGTTATATTTCATTTCCGTTTATTGAGTTTAATGTTACAAATGATGTATCATCTTACGGACACCTTGTATCACAAGCTTTTTTTAAAGAAAATATTTTTTGTGTGTAAGAAAGTAGATCAATTTGATCGGTATAATAAGAGGCTTTAATAGATAGATGGAAATAATAGTGTACGGAGAAATTCAAAACTATAAGGGACAGAAAAACTCGCTTTAAATCTCGTCATAATTTTGGAGAAAATAAAAATGTTTTCAAATATTGTAGTAAAATTACTTACTGGAAATTGCAAAAAAAATAGAACGCAATACTAATAAAATCCCTTGATTTGACCCAAAATGTTTCTTTTTTTAAAATTAGTTTTTTATTTTACATTAGACTGACTTATATAAATTACATAATATACTTTATTTCATTAAAAGATTGATCCAAATAGATTGATTCGATTCACGGCTGAGATAAACTTATCAAAGCGCTTTGAATGCAGTTTTTCTTTTCTCTTAAGTCCATGAAGAGAGTACTTTTGAGCAAATTTCTCTATCTCTTATTCCTTACATATATTTTCCCCATACTTCCCCAGCGCAATTGTTGTTCCTGGGGACGGACAGTTCCTTATGAACATTATCATTAGTTACATTCGCGCAATTCGAATGGTCCAGAATACCATAACAGCACCTAATTGTCGATTTTTTTGGAAGGAATAGACTATTTTAAGGTCATATAAAAGTATACATTTTTTTCTCCTTGAAATACAAAAGATATACATGAAAATATGCAGGAACTGAATAAATAGCTTTGATGACGTAATAGTCATGTCCTTTAGGCATTACAGGAAATAGGCCATTGCCCACAAGAAAAAAAAAAGTAATGTCAAAACCGACGTCTGTTTTTTTCATTTTCAGTAATCCTATCTTCAGGTTTTACCCCCTATTTTTTTTTCAGTCTTTCTTTACGTTAAAGAACTATTATTATTGAGCCTAAATGGTATGACTATTACGTCACATTCCCATTTATCAACACTGATTTTCAAAAAATAATTTCGTTATTAAAAATACCACCTGAAAGTTAAAGAACAGTATGTATCTTCATGATTTAACCTTTATTTTCAGAAAAAATATACAAAAGGGCCTGTTACAATTTATGGTTGGTTCGAATTGAAACCAAGTGCAAAAGGCTAATTATGCAATCAAAGTAGAATTTTAGTCAAACAAGCCATTATGAGCTAGTGAAGACAGTTTTAAAATAGGATAGTGATCTTTCGTTTTAAGAATTCACAAAGGAACTTAAGAAAATAAAAGACGAAACTAATCTTGAAGAACAATTCTCAGAAACTGCAAGTCACCCCAGTCCCTTGTAATGAATAAATGGCACAGGAGGGCAATTCCGGAGAACCAGTCGAGACGAGATTTAAAATATGGATAGGGTTTGAGAAAATAAAATTAAGTTTTGCCGTTGAGACGGCCATCTCGATAGATTGGGAATAGGAGTCCTGCACTCGCTCGCAAAACTCTAGGACAAACCTGAATTTAATTAATAAACTTCCAAATAGTACTTTTTGTACTAAGCAAATGACTTGGTAGCTTTTGTTTCCATAACAAGGATACAAAAGCTTAATTTTTTTTTAATTGCCCATCTATGTGTCCAAATCAGTGTTTAAAAATTGGTCTAAAAATAAATATCAATAAAATTAAAACTTTAATAACATCAAAAACTACAACAAAACATAACCCAATCAATACAAAACTTACAAAACTAGTGAAACGGTTTATATACTTAAGAATAGGAAGCCTGATAACCAGTGACTCCAGATATACACCAGACATAGCAATGGCAAAGAAAGTTTAGTTTATTAATCAACTTATTGCATTGCATATATTGCATTTAATAGTATTATCATTCCTATGTTTCTTTATTTTATGCATATGTATAGTCCAACGTAAATATGGATTTTTTATATAATTCCCGTATTATATTTGTTTAATAATTTTTTTTTATAAAGATTAAATTTGACCTGTGGAAAGTATACTTTATGTATCCATTTTACAAAATAAACTATTTGATTTGATTTGAATTGAAAGCTTTTAACAACGTGAAAGTACCTTTTCAAAGCCCGCATATCGCGGGATATTCAGAAACGTCTTATAAAAGTATACATCTGGACTATTGCTCTATATGGATGTGAAACGTGGACGATGACAAAGCGTGACAGAGAAAGATTGGATGCTTTTGAAATGCGGTGTTGGCGAAGAATGTGTTCAAAAGTAGTCTTTTTTGCACCCTTTCTTTCCTTTTGGCCCCCTTAATCAGTATAAACATATTTTGACACTATAGCCCTTTAACCAGAGTGTAAAAAAATATCTTTAAACCCCAAATATATCTTTAACCTGTGCTTTAACTATGGGCGGACAAGTAAGTTTTTAAACTAAAGCCTGACGCTATTAGGCGCCATCTTCCACTCAATTACGTCTCTGTTTTTCCCGTTGTAGGTGCTAATGTAACAAAAATATATTGTCATGTGCTTTTCGTACAAAAGCTCTTTTAAGGCGGCAACTACTGCTGGTGACCTTGGTGCGTGCGTCTCACTTTCTCACGCGACTCGTCCCATGCTGATCTCTTTGTTGTTTGAGGAGGAATTAATCTGCCGACGTGCTCAAATTTACCAAAATAAATGATTTATTATTATTACTAACATTTTTAATAGTAATTAAGAGAACGCAATTGTAGTTATAATATTTTCAATTTAGCTAAGTTTCAATTTGTTACTTTGCACACCATAAATCTGATCTTAGTCCTAAAATGCCGTCATTTGGGCCTTGTTTTGGTATTTATTTAGTTAAATTTCTTGGTAACAAATTTGAAATTTGTATTACATTTAAACATAAATTAAGTTTTCATATTAATAAACTAACTTGAAATTATAATCCCAGATATTGTGCAGCTTACTAGATATTTAAAAAAAATTAAGTCATGTAATATCTGAATTAAACCAGCCCTTAACTGTGACTTTCAAGGTCACCCGCAGTTATAGGCCTTATAAACACCAGAAAAAAATATTAAACGCGACATCGTTAATAACCGTCAACAAAATGATTGAAAAATACTCAGCGTCCGAAACAATCCACTGCAAGAAAAAAATCAATCACACCACGAACTGTTAATGTTGTTCTGAAACATTACTACTTAGTTATGATTGGAACAGAGAAACTGGCTCTAAACAAGTTAATAGCTTTATCCGTCCTACGGAATAGTTGCTGAAACGCATGGCTTTTGGCAGTTTATTTACATGTTATTTTAAGTGGTTTTGAAAACAATAACTCGGCTTACAGCCTTGTTCTAGGGTCCGGTTTTAGGCCGCGCTTTTTGTCACTATTTAAGGACCAGTTTCTGAATTAAGAAAATCTCTGGTGTACTTTAGGCCTTACCCCTGGTGCACGATAATCTTACTGAGCGATTTTGAACCTCCAGTATGTTGTCAGAAAGTCCACATTAGACTGCTTGTTTCGCGCGCTGCCGGCACGCAAAATTTTCGCCTGATATCGGAAAATAAACCATATTTTCTTGTTATAGCCGTAATTTCAGACATAAAACTCAAGCAGTTTAGATATTAAACGAATTATTAAAAAAGGCATAATTTTCAAAAATAAAATCTGGCGAGTGAAATGTGTCCAATTAGGTAACCAACCTGAAAATGGAAAGACAAAGGTCTAAAAAAACAGGTGTCCAAGTTTTACGTTGATCAGATACGTAGTTGACTCAGCATATTAAAACAAAAACCGTTGAAAGACCCAATACAAGCCCTTAAGCGACGAATCAGCTAATCACAGCACTTCAAACTTGAAATTCTCAATTATGAAATCGGGGGTAAATCTTATGAAGTAGGTCACATATTTTAAATTTATGCCAGATCTGCTCCAGACGAGAAGATATTCCCCAGTCGAGCTTTACCTTCCACTAGAGCACCATTTTCTTATGTCATTTCACTTTCATTCATCCTATCTACGAGTATATGTCCAAGCTACGGAAGCATTCCTTTTTCTACTCTAGTTACTACATCTTCTTTGAGGTGGCAACGATCCCGGATGTCGATATTTTTCACTCTATCATTCAATGTCAAACCATAACGCTGGATTATTTAGAAGATATGGCGTAATATAGACCCTCTCACCAGGCGCACAAAATTCTAGTAGGTACTGCACTTATTCTAACCATCGCTGCAAATTGCATTTTCTAAAATTCGTTCGGATATGCAGCCATTATTTGAAAAATGGAAAAGGGGTCGCAACGTGGATTTGGGAAGTGCACATTACTGGACTGGGAAAAAAAAACATCATCGGCTTCTAACTTTTATTCATTTCTATTTTGCTTGTTTTATAAAGGTATTGACCGAGAAAGTTTTTAATTACTTTTTGGAACACTTGTTTCCACTTATAAGCCTGCGAAAAATGTTTTTTAATACACCTGCTCAAAATATGATAGATTACGGGCCTGTTTAGCGTGCATAAAATTACATGTTTTTCACTCGTGCTTATTGTTTTTACTACTGACGGGAAACCGGCCACATCGAGTAAGCATGTAAGCCTTTGTTTTACCGGATATACTAAAACTGTTTAAGATGAGTGTTTTGAAACTTTCATATTTTATTATTAAATATATTGTAATGTAAAATTGTCAAAGAAGTTTTAAAAATTAAAAACGATTTTAGATGTCATAGCTTATATTATATTTTAACTATCTTAGAAATTATTATTAAAAAGATTTTAGAAAGACACATTGGTCTTTGTAGTACAGATTGGCGCCAATCAGACTGCGTGTTCTTCTGTCGACCTGTATCTGTTTTGATTTTTTAATTTTACTTTTTTCTTTATTAAGGAAAACAAACAGCCTTAAATAATACATAAAAATAAAAATACAAATAGGCATTACATTGGCCAGTGAAGTTTCCACGAATAGATGTACACAAAATGCAAATATATCTTACTAACATAAAACTAAAAGTACAAACAGTCAACAAAATATCGAGTTAACCCATTCTTAACTATACGTGAAAAAACAATAAGAACATGTTAAAATAAGATAGAGGGTAGCTCTTATGGTAGATAACTAACCAACAAAATAACCAGAGACCTATTTTTATCTCTAAACCTAAGGAAATATGGACTAAAATGATATATCAGAATAAATAAGTCTCGGGCAGGACAAACGTTAGTCAATCCAATGAGATGTTGGTCGTGCGGTTTATTCCCATCACATTAACAAACCAAACCTATGAATGATATTAAATACATTTACAAAGTGTTTTTTTTTCTCGCAGATCATTAACTAACTGATAAAATAAGTATTGTAGTCATTTGAAATATGTTTACACTGCCGCAAGTTCTCTTCTTATTAAAACGGTAAGAACATACTCGTATTGTTAATTATATGTAATTAAGACATAAGAAAAAACATATTAAAAGAGGTTTATAATTTTGATTTAAATTTACCAAATGATAAATAAAATATATCAGCATGGTTATAATTGACATTATAACTACGAACTACTCTAACCAAAAATCTGTTCTTGGAATAATTCGTGCGTGCAAAAGGTACGTGAAATGTTTGACTAAGACGAGAATTAAAACGAGGACACCTGAACCCTATTTGACTTAAAAGATAATCTGAATCCACCAAATTGTGTAAAATTTTGTATAAAAATAACTGATCCTTTCTATTGCGTCGCTCTTCCAAAGAAAGTATAACTTTAGAATCCTATAATAATTTGGAGTTTTTAATTTTAAATTGAAGAACTTTATTAAATTTATTTTGTATTTTCTCAATCATACTGATATAACAAGCAGCCTGCGGGTTACAAATCACTGACCCATACTCTAAAACGGATCTTACAAATGAATTAAAAAGCATAATTATAGTGCTGGCGTGTCTGAATTCGGTACTTTGCCTAAGAACAAAACCGAGCATTTTATAAGCTTTAGATACCATTTTTTCAAAATGAGGTCTAGTTAATTTGCAACGAAATTGCTTTTATTTTATTATTTCATGTAATTTTTCGCAGGTGTATTAAAAAGCGTTGTTTGATACAAGTGCGAAAGTGTTGATAATTCTCGTTCCGACTGTTTTTGCAAAAAAGACAATCGTGACTCTAAATATCAACCTTTTCGCACTTGCATCAAAATTTACTATTTTCACTTCTCATGCTCTAAAAGTTCTTGTTGATGCTAGGTGTAAGCGGACTAAAACTACTTTTTATGTTCTTGTGCATAAACTTGATAAATTTTTCAAACTTAATAGTGTTCGCACTAAGATTCTATCATTTTAGCGCGAACTGACAGGACAGTGATGAACACGGACTCTTCAGACGATGCTCAGAAGGATATACAGTGACTTAAATAAATATGATATAAAATAAATAAAACTTAGACATGCAAGTCTAATTATTTATTTACGTTATTTAGACATGGTTGTGTGGGCTGTTATCTTTGCCTTCCTAATCGGTGGCAGAATTTAAAAAAAAAAGTAGTGGCGGGAAAGAGCTGTTGTTTTTTCTCAGCAGTACATATTTAGTTGTTTGATTATTTTAATTTGCAATAAATATTACTGAAAGTTAAATATGACATCAAGTGATGATGAAATAATACTTACTCCTAACACATTAATGGAAAGAAACGCAAAGAAAGTTGTTCAGCAGATATTTCCCCCAAAATCTAAGCAAATATATCTTGAAAGTTATGAGAATTTCATGTGTTGGAGAAGCGGCATAAATATTTGCTGACAATATCACAGTTTCATTTCCTCGCAATTGAAGTGAAAAGCAGAGTGTGGAACTCTGCTACAAACGAGCCATATTACCTCGAACTATAGCTGCCTTCGCCAAGGCTCGAGCAGCTAAATATCTCGGTAATATAATGCACTCGTATAACAATATATTATTTTAATACACCTGCTTAAATAATGATAGATGGCGTAGCTGCTTAGCGTGCGTAAAATTACATATTTCACACTAGTGTTTTTAGTTTTTACTCCATATAGGGAAAACCGGTGACATCATTTAGTAAGCAGTCTAGAAACCTTGTTTTATTTGTCGTTTTGTTGGTTTTTCTGGAAGTAACCGGATACACTAAAAACCGTTTAAGATGAGTGTTTTCAAACTTTTATATTATTATTAAATGCATTATATGTGTCCCCCCCGCCCCCTTTATTTTGTTAGGTTAAGTTTTTGTGTATTTGTTTTGTTAATCTTACTGTTTAAGAACTCAAATATGTATAATATATGTCGCTTTTGATTCCTGTACATAACTAAATTAATAAAAATTGTAAAAGATGTTTTAAAAATTCAAATAGTACATTACGATACGAGAGCGATGAAACGTTTTCTGACGAGTGTGAGTTTGCGGCACGAGCCGAAGGTGAGTGCTGCAATCACACGAGTCGAGAAAAAGTTTCTCGCACGAGTTCCGTATAATATTTTATAGCAAAAGTGCGGATAATGCCGACTTTACGCAAGCGCAGCGTGCGTAAAGTGGTCATTTTACGCACGGTGTGCTATAAACAATTTTAGACGCCATAATTTATATTCTATTGTATATATCTTAGAACTTATAATTAAAAAGATTTTAGTAAGAGAGTTTGCTCTTTGTAGTATAGATTAACGCCTACCAGACACTGCGTTTTCTTCTGTCGACTTGTCTCTGTTGTGATTTGCAACAAAATTGCCTTTATTTTATCGTTTCATGTAATTTTTCGCAGGTGTATTAAAAATCGTCATTTGATACACGTGTGAAAGTGTTGATATTTCGCACTTGCATCAAAATGTACTGTTACGAGTAATCGATCTACAAAACAAAACAGCATTCTCTGAAAATAACATCGTAGCGAATTTCTTAATAAGTATTCATTGTAATTTGCTCACTTTCTTTAACAAAAGCACTATATTTGTTTCGACAAAATGGCATTGGCTGGGTTTACATTATTATTACGCCTGAAATAATTGTATTTACAAATAACTAGATGCTCTTAATTAGAAATTCCTGAAAACGTACCGTGGGCGGCAAGCCGAGGCGGTGGCGGCCAAGAACGCGCTACTGGGATGCCACGTAACGTAACTTCGTCTAAAAACCGATTTAGATTCCGGGATGAGGTAAAGTGGGCATTGGGAAATTTTACTGCAGATTAAGGATGAACTTATCTAAAGTTGAGTGCGAGTGAGCTAGATAGACAAAGTATATGAGCCATATCAAATTCAACGATTGCGATCTTCGATCAAATAAACCTTAGATTTTGCGACAGCGCACCGAAAGCGGCCCGGCAAAAGTCCACTCAATTCAGTTGAAGAGTGGTGTTTTCGTACTTAAAGCGCGCGACCGCCGACACGCAATCATGGTTAACTGATATCTAAAAAGGTGCAAAAACGACTCGCGAAAAAGGCAAAAAAAAGATGGTATATCATATTTTCGGTAAGTTTTCAGTATTTACTTCCTTTTATGACATTAAGATTGTAAAAATATGCTTAAATCATGCTTTAATAGAATAATTCGAAAATATTTCTGTGCTATATCATGTATTAATTCGTCCTAAATCGATAATATGATGCAATCAGTTTTCTACCTTAATGCATTAACATAAAGCTGAAAATAATAATCACTAAGCTCTTTATTCGCTGGTTCGTAGATTTGGTTTTACGACTTTTTGTGAGCTATGAATGCAAAATGGAATTATTCCTTAAATCTATCCTAGAAAACAAATCTTAAAGCAGTGCTGTCAAGTCAGTGTTATTGTTGTTTTGTTTCGATGTACAGATATAACTGTAATTGTATATCAAACCTGTTCCATATTTTTAATCTGATTTAGTATGGAATGATACATCCAGGGTTTATTTGATCGAAAATTGCGATAACATGAACGAAACAAAAAAAACTCGTGTTCAAAAGATGGACAATTATCCAAAAAACATTCGTATCATGTTATTTGTAATATATGAATAACATGATAAACGGTCTCCTATGGTTGTTTTTTTTTTCTTTTTATGAAAGTACAAATTTATTTTTAAATTATTCAAAAGATTTCTTATTCCTTCGAAAAAATGTGTAATTTACATCCGGTTTTCTGAAAAACTTGAATTGCACAAAGCCCGCTTTTTAAACACCATTAAAATTATCTGCGGCAATATCATGAAATCTGTCAAATCTAAAAGGGTCGATCGCTCCGCTTCGCTTCGCTCGGCTGCCAAATTTATGATCACAAGCAACCTCACACGCTCCTCCTTGCTTCGCTCGTCGTCGTACCTATTTTTCACTTTTTGGTGGAAGTCTATCGTACATCTCTTATTTCATACGTTCTAATATCGCCGATAAGATCATGAAATGATGAATTCTTCGATATGGACATATTCAAGGGGTCTTATTAAGTTGGTAATAAGAGACCTATTTGTGAACGGAAATTCCTAAGTCAACTGGAAGTGCCACGTGATACGATCACGTAAAGGGCAATTACCTTTTTGCCGCGTTGGATTAGAAGCTTTACTTTTTAACAGCATCATGTGAACGTAGACTTATTATTTTCAACCTACACAACCATATTTATTATATATTATATTTCAACCCATTATAGCACCCACGGGTCAGGCTTTGCCTATGTTGGGGCCACTGTAAAACATATTGTGTTTCATGTTTTTTGGTGTAAATAAATTTTTTGATTTTGATTTTTGACCTGATATCTCTCACGGAGCCTGAGAAAAAGAGTCTTGGCAGATGGACATACAGACGTACAACAAAATGATCCTATAAGATTTTTGTTTTTTCACCTTGATGTACGGACCCCTAAAATAATTAGTTTTTGCAAAAACAGAACAATGTAAGAACAGTCACATTATGATCCCTGTTGGTCATTATGAAAACCAACAAGTTAATATCCAGACACACAACGTAAATACAAAATTTTATGATATTCTATGAAATGTTTTTTTCGTATTATTATTTTAGGCTAAGTCCATTGACTTAGATTTATGCCGAAATTGGGGCCGAAAAATCATGAAAAATTTGTTGCTGCGCTTATGAAATATATCCTCAGTGTTTACCAACACAATTAAAAAAGTCATGTTTTCTTTGTAACATGACATCAATAATTATGCATAATTGCACCAAAAATCAGAACATTCGAATGTGTGCTGAAGTTTGATTCATGAATTTCAGTAAAGAAATGTGTACGTCTACTAACACATAACTAGACCCGTTTGCTAGTCGACACTACTACTAAGCTAGACAGACATTTATGGAAGCAGTATTCTTCACGAAATATTTCCCACAGGAAGTATTCTTTTTACCAGAGTACTTATTTTCTAATACTAGTTTCCCGATGATGCGCTCATTGAATAGAATTTGTTAACCATTATAAGCCGATTTTTTCTCCGACTTATTTCACTAATTATGATAATAAAACTCTGGTCTTAACGTTAAATAAAATCATTATTTTATAACAAATACGTGCTTGACGTTACGACGCCAATAACCTGTACAGTTGCTAATGAATGTGTTAGTTTGTCTTTTCCATCCCACTTTCATATTGCATTTGACACTATTCAAAACAGCTTTTATGGAAGAAAATACTCATAAAGTGAACAAAACAACTCATTTTTAGAAAGAACCTTTTCATATTTCTAGAGCGTAAAAATTAATCACAAGAAACGTCTCTGTAATATTACCTAACTTGTTTACAGGCCATTAATTCACATTAAATTTGGAAACGACTCTGAATAAACGTAGTTAGTAGCAGTCAGTGAATAAGACTTATTACAATAAACACTGAGATGACGAAACTTGCCTTAAATCCAATTTTCACTACACTGGTTGAAAATTTGAAAATAATAAAAGTTGCATTACTCGTACAGTCTGATTATAGTTCAATCATAACCCAAGTGGCAGAAACTGAGTTCTATGATCGATTACTCTAAATACGCCTAGCGAATCCTGGAAGGTTAGTCCAACCAAGCCAAGACTCCAGACAGACAATTCCTTCCACTTCTATCCGTGGTAGTCTTTGGCCGTGGCATTGTTACCACCCCAATGACGAAACCATAGCCCCTAACGACTCGTCGCGTCTGCTTGACATCAAAAGAAGGCGTATCGGGAGAATGGTTACAGTCAGTTCTAAAGTTCCCATCATTCATTACCGAATTCCGTAGATTTTTAGGATTAATGCCTCATCTGCTTTTACTCTCTCACTTATCTATCACCGACGCTTTCCATCAGGTATGTAAATATGTTATGTATAAGGTCCTACAATAATAAGTGAAAATAATTTTAGGGTAGATCATGTATCATTCACTGATCAAATTCCAGAACAAGAAGAAAATATTTTTGCTTAAATAACTTTTCACTTACTAGTAGAAAGTGATTAAATCAGCTGACTAAATTTATACGGAAAGGTAAAAACAAATACACAAAAAAAAACTCGTTGGAATGTAGTCTATTAGTCTATTATAATTATGAATTCTAGGACCTTATATATGCTAAATAACACATTTTAATGTAAAATAGTATAATTCTTAAAGTATATAAGGTGACTTTTATTTATACAGCCAAACTCATACCGGAGGTTCGGTAAGTGATCAGTAACACGGATTGATAACACTTTTTGCTAATTTCGCAAAATAAAATCTTGACGTCCCATAGTAATTGACTCGGGGCGGGGCTTGCGTTGGTAACGAACACGAAAAGAAAAACTTACGAAATTTACAAGGATCATAGAACCTTGTTACTGAGCACTTACCAAGTCTTCTGTTAGAATTTGGCTGCATAAATTAAAGTCACCCTAAACATATACTATATTACACTAATCTTATACTATTCGTGTATGTACTATTCTCCAGCTCATTTACAATGTCAATATTTTGGGCTAACTATAGTCTTTAATAATAACGGATAAAATGGTTTGCGTGCTTTGAAAATCCCTCAAAATACAACTATACAGTATTATACATTAATCTATTACTATTAACCTTTATCCAAGTGCAATCATTCAATAAACTGATACAAAACAAAAACTCTGTTCGAACAAAGAACATACGAGTGTTGCAACTTTTCTGTTCAACTAAGTCTCAATCAAGTAGATTTTTGTATTCAACCACAGCTCATTAAAATTCACCCATAACATCTCATCCAGGAAAATCACGTTTCTAGACGTAGACCTGACCATTGACAACAGCAACCATATTAACACCTCCGTTCATTTCAAACCGACCAACAAACAACAATATCTACACTTCAACAGCTGTCATCCCGCTCACATCAAAAAATCCATTCCCTATTCACTTTCACTTCGTGGCCGTCGAATTTGCAATAACCCAAATGCACTCAAAGACTACCACAACACCATCCACAAAGCTTTACTAAACAGGGACTACCCAAATAATTTTCTACAAAAACACATACACCACAGACCAAGATTCCACAGAAACAGACATACAGACGTCTCCAAAAACCAAACACGACTTGTCACAACATACTTTCATGGTAGCCACAAACTTAAAACACTGATCAATGACAATTTACCCATTCTCAGACAAAACAATGAAACTCAACACCTACTACCCAACACTCCTCAAATTTGCTATAGACAAAATAGAAACCTTAGATGCACACTCAACAAAACAAAACAACGTTCTCACATCATCCCAAACTCAAACTCATACACCAGTGGCACCTCCCCATGCCGACGGCCTCGCTGTAAAACATGCATTTTAATCAATACAGACACACACATCAACACACACCACACAACAAACACATACAGAACACAATCCAACACAAATTGCAAAACTAATAACTGCATTTACCTATTAGAATGCCGACATTGCCCGGCATTCTACATAGGTGAAACTAAAAACGCATTACACATCCGCATGAACCACCACAGACACACTTCAGACACTACACAAAACAACATCCTGCCCATCCCCACTCACACTCGCCTCCACAATCAACTCTTTAACGACTGCTTCACTGTGCGTATCATTAAGTCATTTACTCCACCATTGACCGACATAGAACTGAGGACCTGGGAGACATCATACATCTGGTCACTTGGCGCACACTATGGACCCGGACTCAACAGACAACACTGACAGACATAACTCGACCGATTGACTCATCATCATCATCATAATCATCATCATCATCATCATCATCATCATCATCATCATCATCATCACACATTAATATTGTAAATATCATTATTTTATTTTTTTATATTTTTTTCTGTAAATAGTCTTTAACTGTCATAACTGTCACTCAACTGATGACGGCCTCATAGAAGAGGCCGAAATATTTTGAAAATTGTGTGTTTATTTAATTTTTATTGATATAAGTAATATTTAAAGAAAATAAAAGGCTAAATATAGCAATTATATCTTTATTTATATTAATTAAGAACAGTTATATGGCTGTCGGCAGTTAATAAGAAGTTTTAATGGTGAAGAAGAGTTAAAAAAGTTTAAAGCTAGGCATTCAAATTCAAATTCATTTATTCAAATAATTAAAGTAATATTACAGATTCACATCTAAACCATTACAATAATATGTTCTTAAACTAAAGCACTTACTTTCATATTTCTCTCTAACATTCCTCTACAAACATCCATCAGATAACTTATCATTAAGTTTTGTATGGCTGATGGCTGAAGGGTTATTTCAACCGTTTAATATCCAAAATAAATCTGCCTTGTATAAGCCTGAAGCAGAGCATCGTATGAGATGTATAAAGGTGCAGGGAAGCAAGTTTAAATTAAATTGCGCTTACAGACTCACGAAGTCAGAGTTTTCCGAGAAGCAAAAAAATACTTTCCCAGGTAACGTTAAAGGTCGGCCAGAAAGTGAGTAGTGAGCGTGATAGTTAAACGTGGAAATAAAAGTATCTTAAATTTATGACAAGGTATGATGCAATTGGTTCGGGAGCTTTCAAAAGCTTTGCTTAACTCATATCTAAAAGGATATAAAGAACAAAACGAATTGTCGAATTTAAAATAAATCAATATACAGGCTGTCGATTTGATCCACACCTTACGTTACATGAATATTAATATACATGATCCTTATTACAGAAAACAGCATACAAAAAAATTGCAATCGAGAAAGGAGATATGCCCTTTTTTATTAGTCTCAAATTATTTTGATAAATGGTAATTATATTAATATTCTGGCGCCCCAACCCACCGCGCCACCGCTTCGCCAGTGCTCAGTCAATTTCATCATGTCTACGGTATACTAGGCCTATGTCGCCCCAAAGATATCTTGATTAAAATATGATGGGCACTTCTGGCCTGTATATCCAATACAGACTGCGTGCACACCAAATTAAAGCTTTTAATGTTTGCTTCAATTTTTATTTTGGCAACATAACTCTTAAGTACCGGGGATGTGACGTACAATAAGACAAAATAATAAGTTCCCTGATCTCACAAATAGCCATGGCCTAATTAAGCTGGTAATTTTTCTAAGCAGAGCAAGAATACGGATTGTCGTAAGAAAATAATAATTTTCAACAGTAATTATTTAAAAGGAACACGTTAGGCCAGCAAGATTTAATACCGTTGTGTATACGTCATACTGTGATATCGTCAGTCATATGTCATATCGTCACTGAGTAACAAGATTTGGCAAATTCGTTGAGGTATAGAGGAAAAAATTACAGAAAACAGAGTTGGCTGGGTGCAACCTGGAGCTTTTCGTAGTCAGCAAGAACATTGCAATTTTTGATTTAAATAAATTACTTCTACAAGTAACAAGTCGGTTCTTAATACGTTCGATAGAGCTTAATTAAGTAAGTTCAATTATTTCATTCGAATAAAAATACATCTAAAAGCATTCACGCCTTTTTCATTTATTTTCTGTTCTGGTTTTGTTAGAGGTTGATTTATTTTTTCTTGGAATAGAATTTTCAAACATCGATTTCCATTTGAGGGATAAAATACATTTTTAGATAACTGGAGGTTAGAAAAATAAACATTTACATAATAGGCTTGTACACAGGGTAAACAAAATATTATTCTATTTAGTCCGTCATTTAGATTATCAAAAAATATTGGACACTATTTTTTCTTTTGTCAATCAAACAAAAATTTAAAGAGATAAAGCGCGTCAAAGTTTGGGAGTGGGGGAAAATGACGTCACTTCTAAGTAAAATTGTACCCAAGGTGTGACGTCACGTGGAACTTCAGCGGGCTTCTTCATCATTTTTTTAACTCAAAAAAGAAAAATTACGTGTCCAATATTTTCTAATTATCTAACTGACGGACTAAATAAAATTTGTTTATTAATGAAAAACTACAGAACTGATTTTAATATTATTGTTTTGTACCTTAGTCTTACACAGGGTGTAAAAGCAAAGGCAAGAATCCTTTATGGGTGTGCTAGTATGATAGGTAAATATTTGTTTTTAAATACTGGGATCTCTAAATAAAGTACCAGTACCTCACAATAAGACGTTTTCTTTACTCAAAATACACTAATCGCGTGGACACCCTCGCTGGTCGCTGGCGAGAGAGAATGAAAGAGAATTTGCAACGGTGCGGCCTCAGATTGAGGCGCTGCACGATTTGGCAACAGGCGGTCACTGCATACCCCGGCGGCGGCGGCGGCGGTCAAGGATGAAGGGTGCGGGGTGCAACTAGGTGTGTGGGAGGCCTGTGAGCCGCTACGGGATTATATAATTTCGTTGTTAAGAATGCGTAGCCATAGCTTAGAAAAATGATGGAATTTTTGGTGAAAATTCAAGGTATATTTTTTTTCTCGTAATGACATCAGAATCGTGTATACTTTCATACCATAAAGGGATTCTTGAGTTTGCATTTACAGCCTGTATATCTGGAATGAAGAAATAAATTTGCAATTCTTTAGTTTAAGTTATTTAGCCGTATCAAGAAGGACCAGGTTTTCACAAACAAATCGTAGAACCGAAAACATAACTAAAATTTCACTAACGCCACCAGACAACACATTGCGAAAATTTAAATCTGCAGGAAACGCACATGTAAGTTAAAATCACGTGCCAAGAGTGATGCTAAAACATAAATTGGCATAACTGCGGAGGCGGTCTTCGTTGCTGCACAGCGCAGCGTCTGCATACAAATCCTAATATTTCACACAGCGCGTCCACAAGCCGACCTAAATCTTCTTTAAATTCTACGTGAGCGCCAGCCGTTCCTTGTATGTAAATACATTTTGTGAGGCACACATAAATAATTTCCTAAGGATCCGCATTTTATACACAGCTAGGGATGCATTCTGTTTTGATCGCATAAAAGGATCGCGCGCATCTATCACCAATATAATAAATCAAAACTGTTCCATTTTGACGGCCTACTCTATGCAGTAACATGACCTAGGTTTTGTCCATCGCTTCGTCCGCACAGCCTTAGCTTCGTATTACTTACCCTGAATACCCATTTAATCATTAAGTAAATAAACCATAATTTAAGTTACCCATTACCTAAAGGGGTTTCTTAGGAAATCTAGTTCAAGCCATAACTTTAGTAATAATTTAAAACCTAAGTTACTCCTGTGAGCTGAATAAAAATGAGAACCCCATTTATATCCGATCAGTAGCTATAATATGAATCGCAAGCATAGAGACAGACAGACTAACTGAGAATTAGCTTGTGACCAATCTAGTCTGGTAAGGATGTTTAAAGTTTTTAACGATTAAGACCCTCATGTATATCACAAGATCATCATAAAAAAACTTGTCCGACAAAATCATTGTTATCATACTTAATAATAACCAAATTTTGCATTATGTGGTGATATTGTTTTCCTAAATGAATAACAAAAAAAAGCTGTAATGTTTAGGCACAGTTTAAAAACTGTGGTTCCGGTTTGGAGTGAGCTGCCAGATGGTGTTGATAATGCTCTTCTTGTGCACAATATGTTTGCAATTTCCATGTTACATATCACAGCACAGGTTACTAAGTATCTACACACTAACTAAAGTTACTTACAGTATTTCTTCTGAGTTAAAATATATGTATTCTTACTCTAGGGAAGAAATTGACCTATGAGTTTGGTAGGTATTTAGAAGTCAGAGCTTCAAATACATTCGTAATTTATTTATTTAAATAAATGCTGAGATCAGAAATTATTTGTTAATGAATGAGTGAAACGCATAGCTACTGAAAGGCCATTTATCGAGTTTCATAGTTATTATTACCTATAATAACTACATTTTACTTCATACTGTGCAGTTGTACTTACAATAAATACTGTAAACGTCGTTACAACAGATCAAAAACGATCGAAAAAATTACCAAAACAGTTACAAATGTTCTATCTGACGATAGTTGTAACACTGTTTAGCTTTGCCTGTGTATGCACATACGCACTTTTTTCTAGTGTGCGTAACTTCGGAAGTACATAAAACGCGCGTATCTGTACACGTCATTGCCATGCCACCACACCTACCCCGAAACGGACTCCGTGAGATAGAAAATCTGTATTGTTCATAACACAGTAGAAACTGGATGATGCCATATCGTCAGATAAGTCCAAATAGTTTGGGACCACAGAACTGGGACCTACCAATAGACCGAAGATTGTAACATCCTATCGTGATTGGTGGTGTGCCTTATTTATTTTATTTTATTAAATTTATTAGTTTCACAGCACACATTTAACAATAAAGTATTGTTGAAATTAAAAATGTTGGTTACGCCAATAACGAAACTAAATGACATTACATTTGCAAAGACGAAGAGTACATAAAGAATCAAAAACAGAAAATAAGTTGGACAGAAATAAAGTTACATTTAAAAAATAATAATACCTTAAAAGATTATTGCCGTAATTCGAGCATAAATATGGCACGTACTCATACCTTCCGAAGTACGTAGACCGAATACAAAATGTGCCCAACGGAGTTTGAGCCCGTGGGTTCCGGGTCGGAGGTCGTGATATTCGATCCACTATATCTGTCGATTAGATAGCTTCTAAGTCAATTCCTACTAGGATTATATTCAATTAAAAGTTCCTGGTGTTGTAACATTCATGTTGGTAATATTCTCGTAAGAAATATAATCTTAGTGGCCACTGACATAGTAACTATTTCGTTATGTCATGTTATGATTAAGACTAATCAATCTTTCATCGAGAAGAGGCGGCCTATAAGCAGCTAAAATCGTAGTGACCAAAATTACCTTATTTAAAACACGCATGTGCCTCATACCCTCTTTAATGTGAATGTAACCACTGAAGGCAAACATAAATTATTTCAAGATTATTTTTAGGTATTCTGAGATGCACCGATTGCTTACTGACTTAAATAATATAACGAAACCTTAAACACAAACGAAAAGCATATCTTTTGGAAAAGTGCTGCTATTGTATTCACGAATTTTGATATATATATAATGGTTACATTGCTTTTTTGTCACTTCTATTTGACTTTAATATTTTATATTGTAAGATCGATTTTTTTATTACATTATTTGGCATTCAATATAATTCTTTTTAACATTATTATTTTCCATTTAATTCTCCTATAAAATATTATATTATTTACTTGTGCCATAGTTTTAAAAAGTGCATTATTTTGTTATGAAATAAATTCGGTCACTTTTTATATAATTTATAAATATACATATATATTATTACATATAAATAAATACACAACATAATAATACTGTAAACAAAGTCTGATAAGTCCACGATCACAAATTATTGAACGGGTTCCGAGTTCCTTAATACGTTATTAATTATTTATTTTGTATATGTTATATTATATTTTTTCATATTGTTACCGAATAAATGAATTTTACTTTTTTATGATTTTACAGGAAAATTTACAACCATGACAAATCGAATTGTTTTGAAGCTACTGTAATGTTATAGAAAAATCCGTATTTGTATATACCTACTACAGTACGTTATCATTTGTTGCTGAGGGCGTTTATTTCTAGGGTTCCGTAAACTTTCTGAGTGTCCGTTCGTCTGTCACAGGTCTCTAGATCGTAAACGGAATGAGTAACAAATCTGAAATTTGGATACTTGGTGTAGAATGTCGACCCAAAACCGAATATTGAATTAACATTCAATCATTATTCAGTGCGCATGAAAATTAAGACGAAAACATTTTTTTTTCTTACCCTGCCATTTGGGATTGTCTGAGCACCTCCATATATATTTTTTAATATTTCTATGTGATTTGGTTCAAATTCTGAAGAATCCGTAAACATAATTCACCTTATACATATTTATGGAATTGATATATAGCAAATAATCTATCGCAAGAATATCAAAGAAAGGTCAATGTTGGTGAAAGAAGAGAAAAATATATCCAACAATCAAGATATCCATGGTAAGCAGCTACACCAACAAGATTCCTTAAACTACGTTTCAGATTGTACCCTTCGTTTATGATGATAACCATTTGAGTCTCGACGACGTGAAACCAAGGAATGTTTCAAAAGAAAACTTGACTTCAACGAGGCAGAGATTTTCTGAATCGTTTTGAAGCTAAACTTTTCCAAATTAATAAATTCTCGCTCAAGTAACAGCAACAAACGCCTCTGTCCAACGTGGGTGCAGGGGCGCAACATACGTCACCTGTCACACTGTAATGATTCAACGTGGTTCCAATTACCTGCGAATCTCTAAAAGGGGAATCAGGTCGCTGGGTCGATACTAGAATGATGTCAGCCGAATTTCGAAGTGACAAACGAGGTCTAAGAGAGTGCATTTACTTGTATGTTACATAAAACAATTAACCGGTAGGTAGCTATCAGCAGCCGTGGCCGGTGCCAGTGAAAGTGGATTTGCCGCATGCGGTTTTTTTGGTTCAGTTTCGGACCGTACCGGGCGATTGATTACCGCAGATCTATCGCGAATTTGAGATAAGTACAAAGTCATGTAGCGTATGCTAAAGTATGCTTTGTATGTAGGCGATACCTGTCTTGTTTTATTTTGCGACGTTGAATTACGTAGGTTCATCCGCTCGCAATACCACTAGCAAACCGTGCTGACGGTCAATACATAATGTTTATGCATATTAGCTCGAGATACTTTCGCGTACGATATAATATTGTGTACACTTCATTTCACACCAATAAGTCTAAAAATAAAAATACATAGTAAAAACTGACAACCGGCAAATCTAACAAACAAGTTTTACTAATTTATATAAAAACAGATTTTTTGAATTTATTAATTTTGTTTTTCTTTTATGAACGGATTAAAAAACTTCAACTGAAAAAAATATTGTTTTAATATTCTCAAGCCGCAGCCGCAAGCTCCGTTACTTCCAATATGTACCTTCCGACTTAAGATTAATTATAACAAGTTATTTACCTACTAGAACTATAAGTTACATTTACTGAACATGGTAAGGAACTTTGGTATCAAAGTGATCTCTTAGCGATCGATGCTGTATGTTGTTTTAGTGGAACAACGTACAAGTAATTTCAATATTTTTCTATTATTGATCTCTTATCCCTTGAAGACATATTGAAATACGGCTCTAAAAATCATCCATGCTTAAAGATTATGATATGCATTCCTGCTAGTCTAGCATAGCAAACCATATCGAGCTCGATAGTGCTTGATACAGTGCAAAGAGGGACAGACAGGGTATATCGAGCTGTATGGTCTTCTATGCTAGGTACCCAGAAAGAAGCAAATACAGGTAAGCTACAGCCCGTAAAATATAGCTTGGGCCCTGTGACAGCTGACAGCGCTATACATATTTGAGCAAGAGAAAGAGAGCTAGAAATACAAGATGTATAGCGCTGTCCTGCCGTCACAGGGCTTAAGCTATATTTTATCGACTGTTCGCTAATTCGGCAGTTTGTTGAACACAGAGAAAAATAACCCTCTGTGTTTTTGAATTTCTGTGTGATTGATTAATTTTGGTATTTTTTATCTATGGATTGAGTTCATAAAAAATATAAGAATGGAATCAGTTGTTTCGATCCTTGACTAAACAGAGGAGTGATTAAAGCGATTTACAAGTATTTTATCCTTCAAAGGAATTAGCATCATCATATTAGGGATATTTGTCAGATGGAAGGATAAAGGTTGCGTTAAAAAAAAATATATGGATTTAAAATATATGAATACCAAGGTGTTAATGAAGGATGTGTACTCCGCACCACCACTGAAGTCCTGAGACAAAGTCTTTATTGGCTTTGGAATATGAAACAAAATGCCTTAATCCATGGGACTTCAGGGTAGCGCGGACTTTAATTTAAAATCTGTCAACGTAGGAAATCTATTCCTCGAAACAGTTGTTCAATCGTATGTAAATAAAACGAATAGGCCAATTCCGTAAAAAAATTGACATACGAGGGGTGGCTGAAAAGTAATCTACCTGACTATGAAAGAAAATACATGGATTAATAATTTATTTTTTATTTTTCAATATAGTCCCCTGCAACTGAAATGCACTTACGACATTTGTCAATAAGTGACAGCATACCATTAAAATAATAATTATTATTTTGTTCGTCAAAATAGTCATTCACAGCGTCCTTCATCTCTTCGTCTGTTGAAAATCTGCGCCCTCTCAAATTTTTCTTTAAATTTTTAAATAAGAAGTAGTCAGAGGGAGCCAGGTCTGGACTATAGGGTGGGTGGTTGATCTCTGTAAAGCCGTTTTTTGTCAGAGATGACCGCGCCTTAAAGGCCGTGTGCGCGGGTGCATTATCATGCAAAATCAAAACGCCTTTGCTAAGTTTGCCCCTCCTGTCTTCTTTTATTTTTTTGCGTAGCTGGTCAAGTAAGTTCGCATAGTATTCAGCATTCATCGTGGTGTTTTTTGGCAGGTAATCTATCATAAGAATCCCCTCAACATCCCAAAAAATGGTTGCCATTAGTTTGCCCGCTGACAGCCGGACCTTAAACTTCCTTGGTGGTTTTTCCCCTTTAAATTTCCATTGCATCGATTCTTGTTTGCTTTCGGGATCCCACTGACGAATCCAAGTTTCATCACAGGTCACTATTCGCAAGATAGTTTCTTCCTCTTTATCCTTTACCAAGTCTAAAAATGACTGACAACATTCCACACGCCTTTGCTTATCAAACGGGGTCAACATTTTAGGCACCCAACGTGCGCTCACCTTGGACATTCCCAAATGTTCATGAATTATTTCATGAACTCGTTCCTTGCTAATGCCAACATCTCTAGCTATTTCCCACTGCTTAATTCGCCGATCGGCAAGGATCAGTTTCTTCACTTTTTCCACATTATCTGCGGTAACTGCAGAAATGGGCCTTCCACTACGGGGATCGTCTTCTAAGCTCACACGGCCTTGTTTAAACTGCTTTGACCAAAACTTTATTACAAATTCGGAAGGACATGAATCTCCGAACACCTTAAACATGCGCTCTCGGATCTGCGTCGGCGTATTCCCTTCTTTACCGAGGAATTTAATCACAGCGCGATACTCAATTTTATCCATTTTTAATTTTATTGCAACTTGATAAAAACGAAGACGCGCCAAAAAAAAATTGAACTCGTAGAAACAAATAAGTGTCATAATTTTTAAAAAAGGAATAAACAAAGAATACGAAAATATAGTGGCCAGTAACATTTTTTAAACTTTCTTTAACAAAGGAGATTTTATATCAGCCACCCCTCGTAATACTACTATAATTAATAAAATCATGACCATCGATCATAGTTATCGAACTCAACGATTTACCGAGGTCTTGAATTAATGTTAAAGTAAATAAACTCTCAAATAGTTTAACACTTTCAATGCTAAAATAGCAACGTGTCAAGTGATTGCTTGACCTGTAGAAACATTTGACCTTTCTTTTGGACTCAACGTCCTTGCTGGCTATTAGTCTGTCTATATACCGTACCTAGTCTGTTTACCTGTCATATATGTTAAGGGGCTATTTCGCTAAAATCGGTACTTTTGAAGTTGTTTAGCTGCTTTTCAGTAGAAGCCACTAATTTGATCAATTACTATATAAATATAGGTACCTTTTTCTAGTTTTCTTCAGTACAGAAACGCGATTGCAGAACCTTCGCTCGATAGAAATAATTATTGAAATGAGGTCTTTTTCGATACTTTTCTTCGTGGTTTGTCAAATAGGAATGACAGACAGACCTCAACGATATTTTATTAGAGAGATTTTAACAATATCTAAATTTGGTTAGTTTGAAATTTTGATAACTATTTTAGTTAATTTTGAAGCCGATATTTTGCTTTTTTTCCGGAATTCGTCCCTCTTGCACTGCGGGTCTTTCCGCATGGAGTAACAGTGACTTTTTCAAGCGTGACATATTTACCTAGTCTATTGATTAGTATACAAGCAGCATAATCGGTTGGTGCTGATCATAATTCAGGAACCGAGTGAAGCGGAGTAGAGTGAGGTAACTTCTGTAGATCTTGACAGAAGGTAATTACCTTTTTTATTACTGGTTAGAAATTAATTGTGAATAACATTTATTATAAAACATACTTTTGGAATTTAAGTAAACTTTTGTGGGTTCTAATAATTTATCAATCAATATTATCTGAATAATTTAAAGATACTTTGTGAGCACTTGCTGTTGAACGTTATTATATTTCTGGACAACGTTTTGAATTTTTCTGCAAATCTCATATTAACTATATGTGCATTAGGTGTGTTTAATGTACAATTTACACATTTTATCAAGGACCGATTCTTCAGATTTGTCACGAAATCATAATTATGTATAATGCCCGATAACAGCTTCTAGCTTAAAACATTCCATCCGTCCATGCATTGGCCTTTCCAAGATTGCGTCACTCTTGGAGGAACTCCTGGAAGAAATGCCCATACTACATATTGAAAAGGCCTTTAACCAGCAGTGGGGGAACCGAGCTTATGGATGGATGTCCGTTCATTCCGTCAACGAGCTAGACACAAATGATGTACAGACGGACAGAACGACAGCAGATTGCCAATAGGGCTCTATTTTGGTAAATGGATTATATTTTTTTTCACTACACTCCTACTCGTTATATTTAATCCTAAAGAAAAATTTTACTATGTCACAAATTTATTTTTCTACGGAATTGGATAAAGGTTGATTTAGGGTAATTTCTTGATTTCAGGGCGGCCGCATCTACCGATTTTTCGGAAATATACAAGGACGGTATTTTTAAATTTTTTTGCCTGGTGGATGGTTTTTGTCTAGAAATTTGCATAAACAAGCACGATTTTTTTTTTGTATTTTATTCGTGCTGTTTTGTATCGCTGGTCTGTTAATATCAAAGTTTCGGTGACCAGAATCAGATATTACGATTAGACAGTGTTAATAAGACCTTAAAAGACCTCTGACTCAAAACTGTTGACCCAATAATAAAGGAGTTACTTGGCTAACCTTACCTTGATTAACATATTACTCAATCTTTGAATACGAGACTAAATTATCAACTACTTTGAACATCGGTTACCCAAGTCCTTAAGGCCCTTTGCACGACTTGGAACTAACATTTAAGTTTAAGATACTCCTGCTTTATTTTATCTATTTTTGGATATCTAACATTTTGTATATTGTTTTTCAGGTAAGTATTCTTCGTCCTTCACATTTGGCAAAGGTATTTATTTACTTTGATTTAGAACTATTTTTCCTTTTTATTCCGTACATAAATTTTATAAGCAAGTAAAGTTTGTTTGGATGTAGGAGGTGTTCTCTAGCAATAATGAAACGATTTTGTAAATTTTTTCACTGTTTAAATAGTTAGACTTTTCACTTCGACATAGAATATATGTAGTTTTTTTCTCTGGGGATGGGAAGTTCCCTAGGGTCATAGCCATTAACTCCTGGCCTGCTAGTTGGATGGCTGCCGTCCAAAATTCGCGGTGGTAATGTCTAGAACGACTTTACCGATTTTGAAAATTCTTTCTCTGTAGTAATGGTTAAACTGTTTACTTGGATAGAGGTTTAAGTTTATTTCCTGAGGATGGTCAGTTCCCTAGGGACATAGTCATTATTTATATTCAGGTGGCTAATCTTTGAAACTACCGAACGGATTTTGAAAATTCATTCACTGTTGTAGTGGCTAAACTCTCACTTTGACATAGGTTTTAGTTTGTTTCCTGATGATGGACATTTCCTTAAGGTCACATCCATTACTTATATTCAGGCGGCTAATCTCTTGCCATCTGAATGGATTTAAAAATACTTTCACTATTGTAGTGGTTGAACTCTTTATTTAAACTAAAGCAATAGTTCCCCGAGGACATAATTATTAATAATTTATAGTTGTGCGGGTGAAAACCGCGAGCAAAAAGCCTGTTCTAAATAATCATTAAAGGTGATGAAAAAAATTTGCTATGTCGAATAGATAAGTATTGTTCTTCTGTATGGAATTTGGTGCAGATTTTTTCTGACATTATCTTGTTGGATTTATAGTAATAGTTCTATAAAAATATGTTGGCCCTCCAAGATATGTTTTGAATTATACCGTCAGGAATACTCGCACAGAAATTGGAGACAAACAGAACTACAAAACCGTGTTGTTAAATTAGTTTACAACAATTTTCGTCTCATTCAATGAATCTTTGTGATCTCGATGATATTATTTTATGCCTTACTTAATGTATAATAGGTTGGGGAAAAACTCTTTTCGCAAATAGTATGTATGAACATATAATAAAATCTCTTTGGCTATACCATTTGTATCTGGCTGGTTTTGGTATTATTAAAAAGTTTTAATGTGGTTTTCATTTGTTTTATTTATTGTTAATATGAGTGAATCCTCATGGAAGAAATGCCCATACTCACACACGCTGGGCAGGCGGGTTGGTGAGTATGGGCATTTCTTCCATGAGGACCGCCAAGAGTGGTGAAATCCTGGAAAGGCTTATGTCCAGCAGTGGACGAAACAGGCTGATGGATGGATGGATGAGTGAATCTAATAAAGAAATTCGATACATTTTAAAATTTTACTACAAAAAAGGTAAAAATGCAACTAAAGCCGCGAAAAAAATTTGTGATGTTTATGGACCTAGTGCAGTGTCTGTGAGGGTAGCACAAATTTGGTTTAAGCGTTTTTAATCCAGAAATTTTGATGTCAAAGATGCACCTTGCTTTGGGCGCCCTGTTACGGATAAAATGGATGCCATTTTTGAAAAAGTGGAGCAAGATCGGCATATCAGTAGTTAAGATGTAGCTGAAGAACTGGGGATTGAGCACAAAACAGTTTTGGCGCATTTGAAAAAAGCTGCGTACACAAAAAAGCTCGATATTTGGGAGCCTCATGAGCTCACTGAAAGAAACTTAATGAATCGCGTACTCATTTGTGATTCTTTATTACGACGTAATGAAACCGAACCATTTTTGAAAAACCTGATAACTGGTGATGAAAAGTGGATCACGTACGACAAGAACGTGCGAAAAAAGTCGTGGTCAAAGGCTGGTCGGGCTTCACAGACTCTGGCGAAACCCGGGTTATCTCGCAACAAGGTAATGCTGTGTGTATGGTGGGATTCGAAGGGCATTATTCATTACTAGCTGTTACCGCCAGGCAGGACCATCGATTCTGAACTCTACTGCGAACAACCGATCAGATTAAAGCAAGAAGTTGAGAGGAAGCGGCCGGAATAAGTCAACAGAAGGGGTGTGGTTTTTCATCATGATAACGCTAGACCTCATACATCTTTAGCCACTCAGTAAAAATTAAGAGAGTTTGGTTGGGACGTATAAATGCATCCGCCGTATAGTCCTGACCTTGCACCTTCAGATTTCCACTTGTTTCGGTCTCTTCAGATATCTTTAGGCAGTGTCAGGTTAACATCACGAGAGGACTGCCAAAACCACTTGTCGCGGTTTTTTGATCAGAAGCCCCAGACAAGCACGGTCTGCGAGGTTGGAAGCAGTGTCCAGAAGGTTCATCTGGGTCTGTTCGCAGAGAGGCTCTGATGGGCAGATCCCGACCAGGACAGGCAAGCGTCCAAGCGTTTCTGGCCTCCGTCAAGCACGACGCCTCCACGTCACCAAGTAACGGGCTTATAATATTACCAAAGAGGACGTGCGTGCTGTAAACAGAGGACAGAAAAGCCGGGAGGGCAATGCTGAGATCTTTCGTACACCCAGTCCGCCGAAACGGACTGGAAGTGTGGCCTGGCTCCAGCTTCTGTCGTCAAATGAGCAGTTCAAAACTGTGGTGAGAGATTGACGCAAAACGGTATCTAGTGTAACAACTAAATTCGCGAAAATTGGTGAACAACGCAGTGTGTATGTGAGTTGAGGAACAAACAAACAATGCAGTATGATGCACAGGGCCATGTGCGGGTTTATTTTGTTCATCCGTTCGGATGAATGTGTGAACTTGGCAACTTGATCACTTACAAACCTGGGCACTGCGTCATCCAGGATTGGGGCCCCCAGGAGGCGAAGCGATTCCTTATCCACAATCCTAATATCAGGAGACAAAATGCAAAATTTTGAAATTATTGAATTTTTATCTCCCTGTGGCAGGAGTTCCGAAACAAAGAGCTCGCATTTAAAAAAATTTTGTTCCAGGCCGAGTTCACTAAATTTATTTATGATTATTTCCAGATCGTTAAAAACTGAGGTCGCTTCGCCTCCTAGGGTCCCGTCATCCAAGTACCAGATGTTGAGTTTGGACGTTAAGGACGATATAGCTGGGTGGATAGCCAGGCTAAAGATCGCTGGTCCTAGTGGGTCACCCTGTTGACATCCGACTGCCGAGTTGATAAAAGTATTTTGATACAGTAATTTTGAAGATTGATTATAACACTGAGAAACGTAGTTGTAAATTGGTGAGACGTGTTCTTTAACTTGAGTCAACAGGGCTTTTCTGTCCAGGGAATTGAAGGCGTTCCGAACATCCACCTTCAGAAGGACTTCCCCCGCGTTGTTATTCAGAAAAGTGCGAGTTGCGTGAACGGCCGCCTCGCAGCCCTCTGTGGTACCGAAACCCATCTGAACCGGTTGAAATTTGGAAGCAAGGTCAGGCAGGATATGTTGACAACAGATCGCATTACCTACGGTGATTGGCCTTATGCCGCCGTCTTTTTTTTAAGTGCAAAGAGATTTGCTCTGTGTAAGATGTCCAAGATCTGTACACACACCCTGCCCGACAGCATCAAATTTACTAGCCGCGTAATGGCGTCAAAGAGAATACAGCTGGTTTCCCCCACAGTTCCACACACCAGGTCCTTATAATGCTGTGGTGTGAGGCCATCGAGGCCCCCGGCCGAACCGTTTTGAAAAGACATGATCGCGGCCAGTGTCTCCTCTGCCGTCGCCTCGGGGGTTTGATCTGAAGGTCCGGGTGGATCCGGCAGCTGGTTTGGTATCATTTTAGGTGGATGTTTGGACGTCAAGGCCGAGAAGGTGTCTGGTGTATCGGGAGCGATCGCATCGTCGGAGAAAGTAGCCAAGCGGCTCCTCGAATGTCCCCGTCGTTAACCTTGGCTTCGTTTTTTTTTATAATATCGTATGAGTTGTTTTGGAAATCGATTGTATTACTTATATTTAAATTATCTGAATGCTTACAGTTATTTTTAATTTTTTGCGTTAAAGAGCCTTTTACGTCTTTGTTCCTTCTGAGGTGCAGAGTCCGGTACGAAAAAGTGAGGAAGTGCTTCCAACTGTCCTCACTATTGTCATGTACGACGCTGTTAATGCATTGGGACAGAGAGGCCGCTACTGTAGTGCGAGCACCGCGGGGTATCCTTTTCACTAGGAGTAAATTACCTTTGAGATCCCCTATAAATTTCCAAAAAGGTTTATCATTGGGAATGCCCGTGTCTCCCTGGGCAGCTGGGCTAGAATTGATTACTTGTGAATTTTGATGCACTTTCGACCTGTGAATATTTGAGCCTCTCTGTCCCATATGATTTCTTACAATCCGGACACTGCACGTCATTCAACGATGACTTGCTTCCGGCTGCAGTGGACGGACCAGCTGTCTGCGACATAGATATTATGTTTTTAAATATTGAGGTAATATATATTATACACCTTACAAATTAATTTAAACAATAAAACTAAACACAATTAATAATAAAAAGAATTAAAAATACCACTAAGAAACGAAGTATAGAAGTAAAAGGTCCAGTTAACATGGCATTATTAGGGTCACATTCTTACTTTTGTTAATATATTATTTCGCTATTTGAAGGGCACTTTTTAATATTGCTTCATTGTTTTATCGGTACTGGCGTTGTGTTTCTTGAAATTTTCTTGTTGGATCATTATTTGGATGTCGTGGAAATTTTAAATCTTGTCAACGTCTGGTAAGCTTTTCCATTTATGTCAGATAATTATTATTCATATTTTCTTTACTGTTTTAGCTTCTATTACGTGGTCGGTGGTATTTTGTTGCGTCTTTTACATTAATAATTTTGTATAACAAACAATAATACTTGTTTCATTTAACTATAGTTCTGCAGTCCTATTTTCTACTTTTGCTATTTAATAATAGTTATTTAGGATACCTATCCCAATGACTCACTATTTGCTCTTAGAGAATAATTTTTATTTCTTGCAACACTCTTCAGGCTAGTACAGAGAAGGTTGTGTGAGACGAAATTCACGGAGCGTAAAGCCTAATAAATTGAGTTTTTCTACCACTTTCTTCTGAGAATGACAGGCTCACAAAGGATTGTAAATATTATGTACTCAGTCACGCTTTCAACATTTTTTGGTAGGCACATAAAACTAGTAAAAATATACATTGCAAATTCTTGGTCCCAGCTTACTTACAATTAGTGATGACAGTATGGAGTCAAAGTAAAAAGCAATAATCGTCTCAATAAAAACACACCCACACACAGCACAAGAACATAAAACCGGCCAAGTGCGTGTCGAGCCACGCGCAGTGTAGGGTTCCGTAGTTGCCCGGTACATTTTCCAAGTTGGTCTACTAATACAGATAGCGCCAAACTTCTAGTCCCATACATTTAGTGGGGCCAAAAAATTGGCGCGACCTGTACTCGTAAACCTGTAACGCCTATTTAGCTGTGATAGTTTTCCTTTTAAATTCAATAGATGTACTACTTCTGTGAATTTTTTCACATATCTATTAACAACCCCTTAACCGGCAGGGGGGGGGACGCTTGACTCTAACTAAAATTAGCTTTTAAAGCTTAATATTTCGCCAATGGATATCTAAATCGAAAAATGGTTTTCACACACCTACAAAGTTTTTGATAGACCTATACAACGACACCCCAAACTATGGGATAGACGAAAAAAAAAATCATCCCCAGTTTACAGATTTCAGATTTTATTTTACCATTTAGTCGGCGTGATTAATATTTATATTCTAGGCAAATTACAGCTTTCTAGTACTAATAGTATCTGAGTTAAACCGTGGACAGACGACACATGGCGAAACCATAAGGGTTCCTTGTCGGACTACGGAACCCTAAAAAACTGTAACTAAATCATATATGACAAAAAGAGGCAAACTCAGCAAATGCTACCGATTGCAGGCAACTCACGCTGTTTTTCAGTTTGTTTAATTTTATACAATGAACACAAACAATGAATATTCTCTACTTACATAAAGATGCGTCTACCTGAAGGGACGATAGATATAGACTGCATAGGCTAGTAGTGATAAATCATTTATTTTGTACAGTTTTATAGAGCTAAGGTTTAGAGGCACCCTACTCATACATAAGAAAACGAGATTTTACGACTTTTCTGACGGAAAATAGGGATGTTTCGGGGCCAATTGGAGTATTTAATGCATGAGTAAGCTTATAAGAGATAAAAGCTTCGCCTGAATAAACTTAAGTGATCGTTTTATGGCTCCAATATAGATTTGCTGTTATTTTTAAATTACTTTTTTGTTGAATCTATATCTATACATATACGTGTATATATGTATTTGTATACTAGTAAAAAAACAATAAGAAACAAGTCTGTACATTTACATGTTATTTTATTAAAAAAACAGACAAGTGCAAAATATTTTATGAAATCTAATTAATTATAATATAATTTTTTTAATGATTTAATTACAAATATATAATTATCATATTTTTTCCTATACTTTTAGTATAAGACGGTATTACTTGCAAAATTTCACAGTTCTGGGTTAACGGAAAGTACCCTATAAATTTTATAATATACGTTTTTTGCGGCATAAACGGCCATATCTTTTTTTAACGTTAACTTAGAAGTTAAGTTACGTGGCCACCTTTATAACTTTTTTTTCCAGAACCCTATCTATTGTAGTAAGGGAGTACTACGAGTTTTAAAATAATTTTTTTTTGTACTTACAAATTGTCACGTTAAAATTTCGTAGTCAAAGTAAGAAAGTTATCATTTCATTATGTCCTATGTTCCAGTTTTAAATCTCAGAATCCAACTGACCTACAGAGCTGAAATTTTGCTCAGACAAAGGTAACAAAAACAGACTAGAGCAACAATCTTGGATTACGATCGATTGTTTTAGCGACTACGTCACGTAACAAGGTTAATGATTAATTATTGGAACGAAAATTTTTAACAAGATGTTTTAGGGTAGCCGTAAAAAGCTAGTATGAAAGCTCTATTATTTTTATGGTCTCTGAAACATTTTACATTTCATTGACAAATAATAACTATTCAATCTTATGAAAAAAGTGACCCCCTTAATTTCCAGATGGAGCGACTTAAGAAGTCTGAAAAATACATGGTAGCATACCGAAAAAAATATATTGCAAAATTGTTATGAAAAATACCCGAATCATATTGATATAAGAAATATATTTTTTCGCTACCACCATTTAACATTTTAGTCAAAAAATTCTCTGGTTATAATGGTTCCTTTATCACCTTTTTGGTAGAATAACCTAAAAATTTATACTAAAGTACACAAACTGTCAACTTCCGGCTAAGTGCGAGTCGGGTCTCCTTTCCGTGACATTGCAACAACATACAGGTTATGGTTCAATGTATACATAAATTCCAAACTCATATGTAACTATTTTGTTTGAGATAGACCCCGTAACAAAAATTTTATACGACTGACAACTTTGACAGCTCCCCATTTCTGTACTTTTAAATATTTTTAGCTACCTATTGCCAGAGCGTATTGCGGTGACATAGCCGTTGAAATCAAATTGGTTGAAATAGTTTATAAATAGGGAGCTTCAACTGCAGGCGGCTCAACATTAAATATTTGTTTAACTGCCTAAAGTTTGCCTCACGTTAAGCTCTATACGAGAAGACGTATCTAGATCTCTAGGCAGCCGACTCTTGGAACTGCACCAAGACATTATGTGTTGAAATGACTTCCGTAAAGTCCGCCATGTTGATATGGGTCACCTTCCTAGTGCCAGTTGTGCTTGTTACATTAGTCATAATGTGTACGAATAGGTTTGTGAATAATTATCATACGTACGCGTACGTCAGCATGACATAGAATCCCTAAAGGGGTGTCAGAGGTGTTTTCAGACATGTTTTTTTATGCTGAAACTATATCCATAATAATAATAAAGTAGTAAAAAAGCCGTGTCTGTACAATGAATATTTTTTCAAAATTTTAAATTAAATGGGTTACTGGTCTCGTGCTGAAGCCAAAACTACCATTTTTAGAATTTTGGTCTGTCTGTCTGTATGTTCCGTTTTAACTCGAGAACCACTCGACGGATTTGGATGCGGATTTTTGTTATCATCGTGAGCGTGACCCTGGTCAACATTTAAGCTTTAAGGGATGTTCATTAAATAACGTCCAAGTAGAAAACGGGGTACAGATGGAATTAACGCTGGCAAAAGGCTAGTCAGTACATAATGTGATATTTAAAATGGTTGAAAAATCGCAACTCATGGAAACGCACATGGGGCATCTATAGAGCAGTTTATCATATATCCTAAAAGTAGAATTTTTAAGTAGGTCAGTCCTTAGCCAGAAAATATTTGATTGTTACAACTTTCAACTTTTTTTTTTTTTTTTTTCAGTAAAAACTAAACTTTATTACATACTAGCTTTTGCCCGCAGCTCCGCCCGCATGTTATTCGGTTTAAAGACATGCTTTTTTCCGGGATAAAAAGTAGCTTATGTGTTAAGTTAGGGTATAACCTATATCCATTCTAAATTTAACCCAAGTGTGTTCAGCCGCTTAAACTTTCGCATTTATAATAATATATATTATAGGTATAGTGTGATGTGATGATTTTCTTATTCGTATTGAGACACTGTGTTGTTATACAATGCTCCTTTAATCCATTGTTTTACCGAGCAGGTACTAAACATTACTATTGGTTTATTTCACGAAGTCCGTTCAAGGACATAAATTTAACAGACACTTCCAATAATCCGCATGACCCATTACCACACTGGCGTGTTATGAGCCGACAGTAAGATGTATTACGCAGGCGCAATGAAATCTCGTTTCAGTTACAGGTTACATTTATCTTACGTATTATTTTATACATTGAATTGAAATTTCACGGTTTTATAGGAAGTAAAACTAAATTCCGCCTTCCACCGTAAGAAATCTCGGAGTTTCGGAGAACCGCATTAACTATTTTAAATTTAGCTTGGCTGCGGTTTTCTCCTTACTGGTTTTATGTAAACAAAACTACTTTGGCCAATTTAACTCGAATCTAATATCAAAACAAACCTGAGGTGCAATCGAGAACATTTCATTTTAGTTAACCATTTACTTTAAATATTTATATTGAAAGTCTGCGTAAAAAGAAGCTTATGTATTTTTTCATTTTGTTTTATTTTATGTTTTTCCTGCTTAATTTAATGTTTTCTTATTCACTCATTCTAAAAGGACGTAAGTCGCATCTGAGGATGGCAAAAGTCAATATTCATTGCCAATGGATCATTAAAAAAAAAGCTTGGCATATTTATGTCTGCTGTCGCATGGCATGACAGTTTTTTTTTTAAACATAATGAACTTAGAAGCAAAGGAAATTGTTTTTAAAATCCTGTGTTTACCATATTTTTAGTATTTTGAAAATATCTCTTTATTTAATCACGATTTAATTCTGAAAAAATAACATGATGCTGAGAAAGCCCATATCTTGAAATGGTTTTTACTTTTGTATCAATTATTATTTTGTAATGTTGTCGATTGTGTAAGTCAGTCGTATTCAAATTCGATTGCCATATTGCTGTTCGGCTAAGCAAACAAGCCCGTTTGACAATTGAAATCGTACGTTTTTGGTTGTCAACAACAAAACAACACAATTGTAATCATTTGACAGCTGAAAATGTATGATTTCAATTGTCAAACGAGCTAATTTGCTTAGCCGAATAGCCATATGACAATCAATTTGAATACGAGTGGCTTACACAATTGCACCTCTGATGTTCCTGAAACTTGATTCACAATTTGACATAGACCCCGTTCCAAATAAGTAACTAATACCAGCCCCTATTTTTTCAATAAGTAAGTTAATGCCGTACCTATAATATATTATGATCTTATAATCTTTAAAGAAAAATGCTTCAGTTGCATTAAACTTTTGTTTGCTGCAACCAAACATTTCTTTAACAAATCTCTATTTATTTTTATTTTTTTATTACCTTTTTAATTTTTTTCAAATTCTCCTTATTATTTTTTCAAATTAATCGTTCTCGTAACTTACTTGGGATTGGAAGACTAAATTTCTCCGTGAACTCAAATTAGCTTGAGATGTGGCAGAATTAGAAAAACTATTACAGGTAGAGCAATCCCTTAAAAACATAAATGTGAAAAAAGACCGGTCAAGTGCGAGTAGGGCTGGCGCCAGAGGGTTCCATACCATTCAAATAAGTTCATAGACTTGAATGAGTTTAATAAGAATTACAAACTTATCAATACCTACAAAATTACTCGTTAACTTGTACAGCCTATTTAGCTGTGATAGTTTTTCTATTATCTTCGTTATGTACGTATACTATTACTGCCGTGAATTTTTTCACACATCCACGAACAACCGTTTGGCTGGCAGGGGGGGGGGCTCGAACAAAAATTAGCACTTTAAAGCTTAATATTTCGCAAAGGGGTCCCTGGATATTCACATACCCGCAATATTTTGGAACGACCTATCCAACGATACCGATACAAAAAAAGAAATCATCGCCAAATTAGAAGCAGTGGAAAAACCATAGAAAGAATTTTTTTAATATATTGTTTTTCCACTTTGTCGGCGTAGTTAATATTTATGGAGTTGATGCTCGTGATTGTTGGCACTTGGTGGAACTTTTGATACATTTTTGATTGAAAAACACTTGTACTTGTCCACTTATTTATATTACTTCCCTTACCGGTTTCGCTGTTATTGCATTATCAAAGGTTTTTTTATTTTTTTTGTATTTATACCCGTGCCAAATTACAGCTTTTTAGTAATAAGAGTATTGAGCTAAGCTGCGGAGAGTCAGACAGACAGACGGAAGGATATGTCGAAACTATAAGGGTTCCTTGTTTACTAAGGAACCCTAAAAAGGGCCCAAGTTCCGAAAAGAAGGAGTTTGTCTGCTTTGCCGTCATAAGAGTTGGGATCTAAGGGATGCCAAGTTTTCTCAAAGTTCCTTCAAAGTTACTTTCAAAAATATCTAAACATTTCTTAAATTGTTTGCTTACTACTTAATCTTTGACGTTACAAGTTTACTTCCCAAGTTAAAGATTTTAGAACATATTTTTGCAAGAAATAATTTATAGCTTAATTTAAGACTAGAGTTTTAGTTTTGTTAGCACGGCTCTCTTTTATGAAGTCAATTTGTTCTTTATTGCAATGAATAAATTTTTGTTTTGACAGCATTAAACCTAAAACTAAAGCCTTTAAAATCAGCTAAAATACTTACAGGAAGAAAGTTTTTCGTGCAAAATGAGTGTCGTCGAATGAATGACGTTTCGATCCCCAACTAAAATGAGATTTTTCCTTATAAACTTTAAATACAGGTTTAGTATTCTGCAAAATATAATTTATTTATTTCTTGTTGTAGCACTTCACTTGGCGTATTCATGTATTCGTGTAGCGGGTTCGGACAAATATTTGCTGTATTCGTCAACATCACAAATGTCATCCACATCCACACATTGACTGAACCAGCAAATCTCCTTTGAAGCGAGACTAAAACGGACAAGTGGACGGAAAAATGAAATGAATATCAAAGCGTTTTTCTGATAGAATCGAAAGGCTTAAAGTCAGGGACTCAGCTCAAATGTTGCAACTACAGGATTTGTGCTCCAATTCTCTTGGTGAACTGAAGCGGCTGGGTACTAGACGGTGAAAGTAATTTCCGTAAGTGCCCAACCAGACCCCAGGCTAATCTCTCTTGATCTGGATCGCAATACAGTTTATATTTTATTTTTCACTTCTTAAAAGCTTCGTGCATCTTCGCATTATCGTTTTCGTTTTTTATGGTTCCGTTGTAATGTAATATTGTTGCCGCAGTTAGAGTTATGGAGCCCCATAAAAGTTCAAAATAACTGTTTGTTTGTATAAAGTCTTTATTACACACATATACTCGCGCCTTTCTACCAGGGGGTAGGCAAAGACTACATATTTCCATCTGCTACGATCCTGGCACACCTTGTTCGCTTCTTCCACATCCATCTAGTCATACCAAGCTCTTCTGTACCGGGTACTTTTGACATTGCCTTTCCTCAGTATGTCGCCAATCTGGTTAGAATAAGTCCTTCTAGGGCGACGTGCTTGAGTTTTATCTTTATTCAATACGTTCGGTACACTAGTAAAAATTCTATTTGCCTTATTTACTCGCCTGCCAAATTTCATAACATTTCGATCAACGATCAAATTATCGTCAAACAAACATTCATACATATATAAAAATGCCGGATTGTTCAAGTAAACACGGAAAACTCGCTCGCTCGTTCAACTAAAGATTATATTCGCTTCAGGTAAATGCATACTCAAAATGCAAATTAAAAAAACACATGATAATGATAGGCATAATATTATCAGAAATAATTTTTAGGGTTCCGGAGTCCGACAAGGAACCCTTATAGTTTCGCCATGTTTGTCTGTCCGTCTGTCCACGGCTTAGCGCAGAGACTATTAGTACCTGAAAGCTGTAATTTGGCATGGGTATATATTGATCACGGCGACAAAAAGGTAAAATAAAAATTTGAAAAAAAAATTTTTAATGGTACCTCTCTTATACGTAAACTGGGGATGAATTTTTTTCTCGTCTATCTCATAGTGTGGGGTATCGTTGGATAGGCCGTAGCTTTAAAGTGAAAACTTTAGTTAGTGAGGAGCGTTCCCCCCCTGCCGGCTAAACGGTCGTTTATAAAAATGTGATAAAAATTCAGAGAAGTAGTATACATATGATGAATTTAAAAGGAAAACTATCGAAGCTCAGTTGGCTTTACAGGTTTACGGGTACAGGACGCGCCAAACTTTTGGCCCCCTATAATGGGACCAGAAGTTTGGCGTGGTCTGTATTAGTAGACCAACTTATATGTACCGGGCAGCTACGGAACCCTACATTGCGCGTGACCTGACACGCACTTGGCCGGTTTTTCATAACAATTTTTATCTTTACTTTCACAAAATCAAATTGGAAGTTATCGAAAGTTTCCCATGTTTTAGGCAAGAATTTTCTTACTTTTTCCAAATGCATAATGCGATTTTAATGATTCCTAAAGGCAATTTATAAATCTAATCGCGTCCTATTTTCTCCTATGTTGCGCTATCCGGAGATGCAGCGATGTCATAACAGCCACTTTGTAAAACGCGCTGATATTGAACGTTATTTCAATGTCGTTTATGTAACGACACAAATCAAGTTGCTAATTTAGGGCATGCATGCACCTTAATTCAAAATATATATTTACTAATTTGATCTTTTAAAAGGTAACTTTGACTGACGTAACAAAGTTATAATGGAGATTTTTTAAGTAAAATGCCTTTATTACGTTTACTACAAAACGAGGTTAAGGTTTTTTTATTATTTTACATAATGGTTTTAGTATTATAAAAAGAGATAAATAATAAATACGAAAAAATAGATAAATTTTCTCAAGGTATATTTCGGGCCCTACTGGACCCGGCTTCAGTTGAAAATGACAGTTATTTTACTTAATACTTATTTACAGAGAGCAAAAAAATAAAAATAAAAAAGGAGGTTTATTTACAATTTACCTATTTTTTATGTATGTACCTATATATTGTTGACATTAAGGGTTTGAGCATTGCTTGGAGTTCATAGATACCAGTTAGGTACTGGACAAGGATTCAAATTGTAATGGAAGTCGCAGGCAAAAGCTAGTCATTTTTTACATTAATGGCTCCGAACCATAAGCTAATGCGTATTTTTGTAACATGCGATAGGTCATTGATCCATAATATGAATTACAAAACATCATAACTATTCATTAGTATACATAAATAATATTTACAAATGACTTTGTGTCTACTAAAGTCTTATCCGCGTAGGGCTACCAGATGACGGGAATTTCCCTGACATATCAGGAATTTTGGCCGTCAGTCAGGGAAAATTTGTCAGGAATTTTAAGAGATAGTGCTTAAAATTATTATAGCACTGATGACTTTTCCCAGACGTATAATATAGTAGACCTAAAATTAATAAACGCATAGAGTAAACGCATAACGCATTTTAAATTATTTTAAATATAAATATTGCTTGTTTCCAAACAAATTATATACTAGAGATTAGTTTAGGAATTAACAAATATATTCCGAGCATATGCCAGCCAAAACAACCCATTTTTATATGTTTCTTCGTACCATGAAGCCTAAATGTCTTATTTTTTGTATGGAAACTTGCCACGCTATTTAATCCTTATGTTTGGTCTGCTACATAATAATTATATCATGTCTGTGGAACTTTTACGAAAATGTCAGGAAATTTATTGATATATCAGGGATTTTGTCAGGAACTTAACTGGATCTGGTTACCCTATATCCGCGTTATTTCATTATAAACTAATAAATTAGATATTCGATAAATTCGACTGGTGATTCTTGGTGGAATATCATCTTCAATAAATTATACACAAATTCTTGTATTTTCAATTTCACAAATATTTATTTTTACTTTTCTTTGGCTACCGGTTTTGAATTACACATGATAGGGGCAACAATTTATTACATTTAAGAACGTTTAAAGTAAAAGAAAACATCTCAAGCAAATATAACCGGAAACAGGTAGCTTAAGTTAAAATAAAACTAAATATTTGTGAAATAAAAAGTTAAAGAATTTTTGCATAATTTATTAATGAATTAGATTTTGATATTGCATTCATAATATACAAAAGATAATGTAAAAACGCATAGTGTAATACTGGAGTTAATGAGGGTTTTTTATACACAGCACATTTTAATAAATTTGCATAGTTTTCAACATTATTATTGACCATGACACGTTGTAACGACAAATAAAAGACGATCAAATATACTACTTTCAGATTTATTAACAAAAAAGATCTCCACATGGCAAGGATTATTTCACATTAAGTTTCTTGTCCTTCTTTTCAACAAGACTTATGAAAGCGGCGGAGTTAGTCTTGTATTTTTAGTTTTTGTAACGTATTAGTATTTAATATAAATATGTACTGGTAATCATCATCTGTATATAGTACCCATAATTATATACCATTTCTTACTTAATTTGAGAACTTTAATATACATATTTTCAATGAAAAATTTCAGTAATTGTCTAAAATACTAGCTAAATTATGCTTTTGTTATACGTTGTACATATATGTATTATTGATTTGTTAAAGATAATTATATGAAAGCCCAAATTTTACTTCATTTGTTGTAAGTATTTTCCAGTTTTATATTTATTTAGTTTAAAGTTAAGTATCAACCAATTTTGCTTAAAAACATTAATCATTCTTTCAATTCTAAAAAGTAGGTTAGAAAAAATCAAATTTTGAGACAAACTATGCTGCCCTTGTATCTTAAAAATAATAAATTACTATTAATTAGCCAATTTTATCTTCCTAAAATATTTTCTACGAGTCGGTGTCTTGATGTGGTTGTAATGGTTACCTACGGGCCGACCTATAAAAGACATTAATGTGATTTAGAAAAAATGTATTATATTCATTTTATTATATCAGTATGTTGTTGGATTGGATGGATTCCATTGATGGTTCTTGATGGAATTGAAAATGAAATCTTCAATCAATTATACACAAAATCTGGTACTTTTTATTCCACGATTTTTTTTTTATAACTTTGTCTATCGGTTTCGCATACAATATTGAAACGCAATCTGTGGTGATTCAACTCTGTTTACTTTGTATTTGCTTGCTTGAGATGTTTTCTTTCTATACTTTGAATCGTTATTAAAATTATTTATTTGTTGGCCCGATGATGTGTACGAGTAATACGAAACCGGTAGCCTAAGTTACATTAAAAATAAATATTTGTGGAATAAAAAGAACAAGAATTTGTGTATAATTTATTCAATATATTGTTGTAATATGTAATTTTCATTTAGTTTTATTAAGCACCTAGATTTTGATAGGCCCAGGACTCGTATTCGGGGTGGATAAATCTTCCAGAATTGCTTGTAAAACATTCATACGAGAGATATATCTTGGAGTAAATGTTACAGTAAAAATGTAAAATTATTTTTGACATGTTGAAGTCCAAGGCATTCGAGGGGGGGCATATGACACCCATATATCCCCCCCGTATACGGGCTATGTTACAGATTTTTTATCTTACGAATTCCGTTTGGCTATGATCTCACTACTACAACCATAGCTAAATGGACTTTGTGAGATAAATATCTGTTTAAATGAAGCTCGCAAAATGTAATCGACGATAACGACATCTATAGAAAAGTGAAAGTACTCCGTTAAACCACTAGTGGACGTTTTGTTTTTGGTCGTCGTCTGGCTTGTTTTGAAAGTAGGTACCTACCTATATGTATGCATCTAACACTTTAAGTTGTGATGCGACAACGTAATACTGTGTTTCAACGCTAGATGTCTCATGTCTTCCAAATAAAATCAATAATAATAATATTGTGTTATGTAAATAGAATTACATTTCAATTGCAATGTAATAAAAAAACTAGTAAAAGTAGTCCTTAATTATTATCATGAGTAAATTATACACAAATTCTTGTACTATATATATATATATGTGGAATAAAAGTACAAGAATTTGTGTATAATTTATTCAAGATGATATTCCACCAAGAACCATCAATCGAAACCATCCAATATTATCATGAGTATTATAAAGGAAGTGACTGAATAGCCGTTAGCGGCTTCCTTTGTTTTAATTTTATTCGACCGCTAGGAATAGGTTGCGACGACGATCGAAGCAAGGAGGACCGGTTAGGTTGACATGTAAGTACATATTAGGGAGCCAAGCGAAGCGGAGAGTACCCTTGTAATTTTAACAGAATTCACAATATACAGAAAAAAACATTTTCCGAAAACTTTCCAATGACCTATGGTTCAATAATTTTTAAAATTAAGGACCGCTTCTCTTTCACTGAACTGTACTGTACATTGCAAATTGAACTTTACTAGTTCGTGCTAAATAAAATATTCCAACAGTTAAATAATGACTTACGGTTCAATGATTTTAAAAATCAAAGAATCGCTAGCGGTCCTTTAGTCACTTCCTATTATTTAAGATATTCTAAAATGTTATCTATAAATTAGTCGAAAAAATTGTAATAACTGTAAAGATAGGTAGTATATTAAAGGCATTAATCCACATTAGTCCACACATACGGTATACGGCGCAACCTCGGCCTATTTCCCCAGGGAAGAGGCAAAAGACACAAATTACTGATCTCCATCTGCTACGATCGTGATACATCTCTTTGCATCTTCCAAATTGCTTCATACAAGCTCTTTTATTCCTGGTGGTTTTGATTGACCCCCCATGTTTATGACAATTTAATATAACAAAAATACATTTACATTCTTAAAAACGTAATCAAACAACGTAATCGAAACAAAAATAAAAAAGTAAAAGTTAAATTAATTAAAAGACTTTTCGCGTCGTCACTCTCACCGGGCAGGATACCCAAGACACTGGCCGCATTACCTCGTTGGATAGCAAGGCTGATGCGTTGCCCGAGATAAGCTCCAGCTTTTGGGTCCCCTGAAGCATTCACCAGACGCGATGCCATTTGTTTATAGCAGTCGAGCGTTAGGCCCCCACGGCCCAAACGTCTCGACTCCAAGCGGCACAAAAATGTATCCGTCACCTAAAGCTGCATATTTGCGCCGTTTCTTGTTGCGCTCCGCCGCTGCAGCAGCCAAGCCAGCCGTGACAGCAGTCGACTGGCTATGGGACAGAGAGGCCGCTACTGTAGTGCAAGCACCACGGGGTATCCTTTTTACTAGGGGTAAATTACCCTTCAGATCCCCTAGAAATTGCCAAAAAGGTTTATCATGGGGAATGCCCGTGTCTCCCGGGCAGTTGGGCTAGAAGGAGTTACTTGTGAATATACATAGATGCACTTTCGACCTGTGAATATTTAGGCCTCTCTGTCCATTAATTACATGATTTCTTACAATCCGGACACTGCACAGTGCACCTCATCCACGCCATTTACCACAGAAAGTGTTGCTAGACATACGTAGATGTCAATTTTATAAGCCAAGAGCAATTATATAAAAAAATTGTTAACCTAATATAGTTAGAATGTTATTTGCACCTAATCATCTGTTAGTTATCTGTTTGTATTTTATTTTTTATTTTTATGTTAAAGTGGCTCAAAGATATCACAGATAAACCCGTTGAGGTTTTCGTGATGTTTTATTAATACTCAAATAATGTATGTACAATAAAAAAATCAACGATGACTGGCTTCCGGCTGCAATGGACGTTGTCTGCGACATAAATATATATACCTATATATAATATATACCCTAAATATATAAATATAAATACACTTTATATACACACTTTTTAATTTAATGAAAAAATAATTTTAGACACAATAAGAAATAAGAACGAGAGTAAGAAACGAAGTATCGAAGTAAAAGGTCCAGTTAAAATGGCATTATTGGGATCACATTCTTACTTTTCGCAATTTGAGGGGCATTTTTTAATAATTCTTCTTTGATGTATGGTGTATAGTTTGAGACCACATCAAGCTATACACTTGCAGTACGACATTAGCCCCTACAGAGAAGGATATAAGATAGGTACAAAGTCCGAAGTGTCTATGTAACTTGATGCGGTCTCCACTGTACTGGTGTTGTATTTCATGAAATTTTCTTGTTTAAACATTGTTGGGATTTCGTGGAATTTTTAAAATCGTGTCTAGGTCTGGAAAGCTTTTATCGTATAGGTATATGTCGGATAATGTTACAGCTTTTATTACGTGGGCCGGCGTAATTTGTCGAGTCTTTTAATTTAAAATTATATTTGGTGAATAAATATGCCTTCCTTGTTTGACAGTGACATTGACTTACTTATCACTTACTTTATTAATTATTTCAACACATCATCTTAGCTGGATGACATAACTAGTTATTATTATGTATTGTATACATTGACGTCTCATAAACAACAAGACTCACAATCTCGCTCAAAAAGTGTCCGCGATGCATTTTTTCACCGCTATAATAATAATAATAAAATCATTTATTTCGGACAGGATCATAAAGTGTTAGTAATACAATATAACTTATAAACTAGTGTTAGTAAGAGATCAGGCGAGTAAAAGTTGTATTAGAATTAAATTGACTTGTGGAGCTCTATCCACTTTTTAAGAAGGGGCGAGTCCCACCTATCAGATAATACCTTCAGGACACTATTGGGGCTGGCTCGAGTTCGACTGAGCAGCGACGCACAGCGCTTTCGCATGATTGCCGCGAAACCATCTGTGTGTGCTGCCGCGAACATGACAGAGGCGCTGCAATATCGCGGCAACTCCAACAGCATCCTGAAAGCATTATTATACTGGACACGCAGGTCGCTGTATGCCCGTCGCGTGTAGTCCACCCACAGACTGCACGTGTAAAAGGACTGGCAATATGCTTTGAAGAGCGTCACCTTTACCTGATTCGTACACCGTGCAAATCTACGGGCAAGCTTATTACATCGGACAGCCAGCGACCTGTGCTCCCTCTCTATATACATACAATCACTGAGGTCCTCTCGAACCCAGTGCCCCAAGTATTTGAAGTGCTTGACCCTGGACAACGAGGTACCGCTGGGTTTGACTTCAGGCACAATAGGATAAGTTTTAGACCCTGCCTTAATAAATACATACTAAAAACTCGCCCTTTTTTGCGTAGTACTTAAGGTCATGCGCCTCAACATACGATTAACATATGGAAAGAAGCCTCCTCAGCGCGCCTACCGATGGACTCAGCAGCACCATATCGTCAGCGTAGCTTATGTTATTGACGCTAACTCCGTACACATGACAGCCGACGTTGGTGCCGCTGAGCTCATCGAGTAGCTTATTGATATACAGGTTAAAAAGACAGGGAGAGGATAACCCACCTTGCCTGACCGCGCATTCCAACCCATATTCATCCGAGAAGGCTCCTCCCCACATAACTTTGTTTTTCTGGTTGTTATACCAATGTTTAAACAGACATATTATCTCGTCTGGTACAGTGGTCTTTCTTCTGAGTTTGTCCCATAATACATCATACGATACAAGATCAAATGCTTTAGAGAGATCTAAAAAGCATGCAAACACGGGGGTTTTCCTGGCTGTATAGTACTTGGCAGTCCGCTTGAGACAAAAGATAGCATTCTCCGTGGAGAGACCTGAACGAAATCCGAACTGCACATCATTGAGAAAAATATGCTTATTCAAATGTCTATGGGATGACAAAATCGAATGAAAATTTCGTACAACTGACATTGCAATAACGTCTTAATTTGGTTGAAGATTTTTGCTACTATGCACGTTACAGGTTCTGACACTTTCTGACGAACTTTTCTTAGAGACTGTGTGTCTAGTTGTTTACGAGAGGTCAATGATTGTATATTAAAAACATACATGTATATAGTGTCAAACCTTGAATATCAAATCTGATACGCGTTGCATAAAAACAAAAAAAAACCTTAACATAATACTGCAAGGCAAGTGCTCAAAATTAAATTCAAAGTGCGGATTGTGATTTTATTACTTCGACAAGCCTCATGAAAGAAACTCAACACTCATATCATATATAAAATCCTGATTATCTATGAATTCAAAAACAGAGAAAAATAACGTATTTTATTTATATACAATGAGAAAAAAAATACATTAAGGCATTATTTTTTTTTTTTAAATAATGCTTTTATAGTACTTTGTGGTCCGACCAAGGAGGGGTCAATGATTTTTTAGCTAGCTCCAAAATAACAATAGTCGACCTCGTGTCCGAGCCCTTTGTCTGACATGATCAGTGGTCTTTTAGATTTTGGAGCCATAATTTACGTTATTAATTTATTTATTTACTGTTTATTCGTTCTTATAGAATTCAATAAAAAAATACTTTCTTGAAAAATCCAGTTTCGTTTTTCATTAAAGGTACTTCTCGTCTGATATCAATGTTCTAAAATGTGTTTGAACAAGTTCAATTAATTATTATAAGGTCAGTCGGGGCTATTCCGACAAAAAAAAGACAAACAAAAAGTTGAAACATCAGCACTCTTGTCTGTAATTGCAACATGGTAAACTTGATGAATTCAAATGGCATAATCATTATTTGCGATTATTTTTGACGTATCCTAAGTAATGAATACCCATTTGATAAAAGACGGCACCACAATTTCTATACCAAAATTGAAATAGTTGGATTAGCCCCGCCGTGGGGTAAAGTCAACTATCGGCAATATTTATTCGTTTACTGTTGAATAAGGGTCTCAAAATAACAGCCAGACAAGATTGCTTCGACTTTTATGTAAATTTGAGCTTTGTTGTTCCGTAAGATGATTAATTTTGCTTTGAATTTAGTTTAACCATTTTTCTGGGGTAATTCCAACTATTTGCAACTACTCTTCATAGATAGAAGTGTTGGGACACGTATACATTAATAAAATCGATATTAACAAAATACTCATAAAATGTTTGGTTAAAAGACATGTTTTGCGGTACCTAAGAAATTTCAGATACAATATGGCGTAGTTTCATTTCAATTTAGTATTATCTAAAAGAAATGTTGCTAAAAATATATATTTTATTTCTGGGGCTCTGAGGCCAGGGCATTTCTAAACGCACTCGGAAGAAAAATAAAAGACCGGTGCCAAGACCACCGTTCCATGTCGTACTTGGCGCAAAGGATTTCCCTAGCCACCCAACGCGGCTAGCGTAATGGGAACATCTGCACCGGGTACGATGAGGGGTGGACTTTTTGATAGTTAGGGTTTTATTTTTATAGCATAGGTTCTTATTTTTCTTTTTTGCTTTTTAGTTTATTATCTATTGTTAAATTGTAAATAATAATGTATATTTAATAATAATATAATTTACATAAGTATAAGGTGTTATAAAAGTCAATTATATTTTTATGTTATTCAAATCAATTTCTGGTTTTGGAAGGTATGTAATTACATCTTATTTTATGAGGTTAGGTTAAAAGTCATACTCTCCCGCCGAAAAATTATATCCTGGAAAATTTAACTAAGGATAGTTATAGAATTAAAATAAATTTTCCAGGGTATAGTTTTTCGGCCTAATTGTCTATTGTTTTTTTTCATACGCCTTTATACGTTTTACTATTTCCGAAAAATTACAACGAAAAAAATACTGGACATCACTAACGTTTTTCAACTTCATACAAAATCTAGTGGGGATATTACGACTATAAGTTAGTCCGAATAACCCCTCGACGACAACTTCGTGGGGTTATTAAAACTAACTCGGTAGCGGCACAAAACGCAGCTTAATGTAAATCAAAATAAATAGAAAATAACCCACTGTTTATAATCTCTTTGCTAAACTTGACAACCACGTTAAAATAATACTTTATTAAGCTTTAGTTGACGAAAATGTGTGGAGCTGTTTCTCAAACAACTCTCGGAAAAATGGCGGTTACAGAAATGGCTGCGTCAGTCAAACAGTTGACGCGTAAATAATGCCATCTACTGTCTATTCCACAAAAAATTGTTTTTCTATCTGGTCATAGATGACACTACTATGTATTAGTGGTAGAATGGAAGTTATTGCAATTAGTTGGAATAGCTTCACAGTTGGAATAGCCCCGGCTGAATTGAAACCCCTAGCTTGAAACTTCATCGATCGTATCGTTGCTCTTTTTATTAAGTGGCTAACATTGGCACCCGTACAGAAAATCAAATCAAAATATTTATTTTGCAAAATAGATGCATAAAGTATACTTTCTACAAGTCAAAGTTAATTTTAACAATACATATCTTTAGAATATAATAATAGGGGAAATAAAATATACACCCGCATAAAATAGAGGAATCTAGGAATAAAAATATTATATATACATAATGCAATGAACAAATAAGTTTATTTATACAGGAAATACATACAAAAGTAGTTAGAATTGAGTTTTCCAGTAATTAAATATACGAGTGCATGCTATTATAAGTTGGTTTATTTAAAAAAACCGGTCACGTGCGTTTTGGGCTTTGTCTTTGTGTTGGAAAGAGCCTTTTTCATAAGATTTATTTTGTCAGAATCCTATCTATCTATACTATTGTCGTTTAGAAATAACACTGGTTCAAAACCATTTTTTTTACTATTACGATTACTTTGATATAAGCCCGTTGCGTCATTTGTTACTTCACCCGCAGCGTCAATCGCGGCGTCGCCTGCCGGTTCATCCGCCGCGTCCCACGCGGCGTCTCCCGTCGCATGTGACGCTACAATTCAAACAAACGCGTGCAAAAACGCTTCTCCCTGAACGCTCCATACGCATAAGCATCGGCGTATGTTTGTGTTTCCGGCGGCCCGCTTCACTCACCGCGCCGCTTGACGCCCCGCGTGTCCTTGTTCGTCGCCTTAGAGTTGATAAAGTCAGATTTAGCGCCTGATTCCGAATCAATCAGAACTTCTAAAATTATAGCAGACATACAATAAAAAGTTTAAAATAATTAATTACATACTGACCGATGGTATCAAAATACTACTTTTGCAGACTTTTTTCTTCCTGAAACATATGTTCTCTAGAAGTAGGCGTTCTCATATTGGTTTTTGTGGGGAATGTGCCGACTTTTAGATAACATATGTTTCAGGAAGAAAAAAATCGGCAGAAGTGTTATTTGGGTACCATCGGTCAGTATGTAATTATTTTAAACTTTTTAGTGAATATCTGTTATAATAATTGAAGTCGATTATTATTTGGAGTTGATGCTCGTGATTGTTGGCACTTGGTGGAACTTTTGATACATTTTTGATTGAAAAACACTTGTACTTTTCCACTGATTTATATTATTTCCCTTACCGGTTTCGCTGTTAAAGCATTATCAAAGGTTTTTTGGTTGTTTACGTATCGTATAATATTTTATAGCAAAAGTGCGGAAAATGCCGACTTTACACAAGCGCAGCGTGCGTAAAGTGGTCATTTTACGCACGGTGTGCTATAAAATATATGAATCGCTTGGCAAGCATTATTATTTTTTTGTTAAAAGTTTATTACTTTCACGCATTTTAGTGTTGACAGATTAAATTGTAAAAATGTGAGCACTATGATTGCCTCAAACGCAAATGTTGCGCTGTCCATTGAGGAGATTCAAATTCAAAGGTTCCGTGGCATAATGTCAATTTTCAAGTAATATCCTGCAATGAGCACACTAACACAAAGCGATTGCTGCAATTTAGAGTAATGAGCTATCATTTCTTGAGGAGTTGTATGATGATGAGGCCAGGATCGAAGATCAGGTACCTTGATGACAATTTTCAAGTACATTTTGCAATGAACACTAATACAAAGTGATTCCCGAAATCTCTAGTTATTTACTGTCATCCGTTTAAGAGTTATAAGGTGATGGCCAGAATCGAAGGTCCGGTGAGTTTGTGTCAATTTTCGAGTAATACCCTGCAATCAGCATCTTAGTACAAAGCATTTTTCGCAATTTGGAGTGATTTTCTGTCATCCATTGAGGAGACCATCATCAGATCACGACCAAACTAATATGATACCTACCCGGGAGAACACACTTCCAAACGAAAAAAATTGAATTCGTGTAAGATGTGCCAGAGTTATGGAGTAACATATCCAAAAAAAAAACAGTCGAATTGAGAACCTCCTCTTTTTTTGAAGTCGGTTAAATATAGCACGCTCTAACGCGATGGTTTTTTTTTCGACAACCGCGCCCTCGAAGAACTTAGTTTTTATTAACTAACACGGCTTCTAGTTGAAATTGTTAAAATATCCTAAGACGCACTTAATTTTTTCACTTATTTTTAACAGGGGTTAATAATACACAAAAACATTCGCACTCTTACAGTAAATAAATAAGTACAATATACCTATAATAATACAATAAATAAAGTACACAAAAGCAGTAGCTGATAAAATTTCTTCTAAGGGTTACAGTTACTACTTTTAATTGTTCAATATTTTCATGTTTTGTTTTTCTTTAGTTTTGCTTGTTGTAATAAGGTAACCTTTTGATAATTGTAACCTTAATTCAATTAGGGGGACTATAGGTCTTTAAATTATGTATTTTTTAGATTAATGTGTAAACCTTGTAATTTTTTCTTTTGTGTGACGGTTTGTCTCCGAACATTAAATCCATTAAATCCCCTTTACAGATGCGCATAATTACGCTGCTTAACTATTCTAAATAATAAGCTGATGGATTTATCTCCCTAGAAAAATAGCTGTGACAGAAATACAGACAAACCAACACACGAGTCACACGAGTCAATCTTATCGTAGAAAAATAAGTTTCTCACCAAAAATACTTATGAAATACATGAGTTCCAAATTCGTTTTCAACTTTTCTATACCGGAAATTAAGTTATGTGGGTGTGGGTAAGTCTGTGAAGGTTTTATTTACGGCACCACGAGTGCGAGCTTGGGCTGGATTTCAATAAGATTTGCTTCTATATCTTTTGACAAAACCTCACAGGAATTCATGTGACTGCTGAAATCGTTTACGAAATAAAATCAGAGATGTCATTCAAGTTTTCCAGAACGAGTATCGAAAGAAATACAAATAAAAGGTGATAATTTTCGTATAAAAACAATTTTATTGAAAATATATGTGTCACTTTTCCTTAATAGTCACACATCTTTATAGGTACCTATCTAATAAATTTACATTGAAGATATGTCAATATGTATAAATAAAAAAATAGAGTTACCTGAAGGTATTGGAGTCACGATCTTGCCTCTCTATTATTTTAGGGATACATGGAAACTCACACATATTGTTATGAACTTTATGATTTTATAATAAAAATATATTCCTACTACATAGTTATTATAAATCTGAAAGATGGTTATTTTGATTGTTTGTTTGTAGAAGCAATCAAGCACGATACAGAACCAAAATACATATATGTATACCTGTTAGCCCGTCTTTATTGGATAAGTTTTGAAGAGTTATGTTTCGGCGTGATACAAATTTGGTTTACTAACATAAAAGTTACGTGATTTCAGACTCCAACTGATTTTATCAAAAAATACAAAAACTAAGTTTTCACCTTAGTACCGTATCCAGAAATGTGTTATTTATACAAATTCTGGAAATATCGCCTCATCTCTAAAACAATTAACCGGATCAATAGGCCAGGACGGCGATTATCGCAAAATTTTTCACACGCTTTGCTTTTCATACGCCTCTGTTTATCACGTCATAAATGGCGTGTGATGATAATTCTATTGTGTATAACTCCCAAAAAGACACGTAGAACATGTTATGAATACGGACAAAAAGTTTATATTTTAAAAACTTGATACGTTTCTTCATAAGGAGCTTGTAAAAATCAGCCGCTTTCGGCCTTCGCAAATTGTCGCATGTACGAGAATCGCCGGCCAGGTCGTAAGTACCTAGGTAATACATAAGGTCCTACAATAATAAGTGAAAATAAATATAGGATAGACTTTGTATCGTTAACAGATCACATTCAAGAAAATAAAAAAAATGGTTCATGTAATTATTTACTTCCCAGTACAAAGTAGTTCAATCAGCTGACTAAATTTCTATGAATAGGTGGAAAAGGAACAAAAAAATTATTTGACCAAAACACTTCTTTTCACTATCAGTTAACGATATACAATCTACACAAATATTATTTTTACTTAATATTGTAGGACCTTATGTTCGGCTTTACTACGACTTTACGCCTTTTCTAAAAAAGATATCTGCAAGCCTCAGTCAGGAACACATTTTTTGTTCTGTAGTCAGGAATATAAAAAAAGAGTTCCAATCAAGTACAATCAGCTGACTAAATTTCTATGAATAGGTGGAAAAGGAACAAAAAAATTATTTGACCAAAAACACTTCTTTTCACTATCAGTTAACGATATACAATCTACACAAATATTATTTTTACTTAATATTGTAGGACCTTATGTTCGGCTTTAGTACGACTTTACGCCTTTTCTAAAAAAGACATCTGCAAGCCTCAGTCAGGAACACATTTTTTGTTCTGTAGTCAGGAATATAAAAAAGAGTTCCAATCAAGTACAATCAGCTGACTAAATTTCTATGAATAGGTGGAAAAGGAACAAAAAAATTATTTGACCAAAAACACTTCTTTTCACTATCAGTTAACGATATACAATCTACACAAATATTATTTTTACTTAATATTGTAGGACCTTATGTTCGGCTTTACTACGACTTTACGCCTTTTCTAAAAAAGACATCTGCAAGCCTCAGTCAGGAACACATTTTTTGTTCTGTAGTCAGGAAAATAAAAAAAGAGTTCCAATCAAGTACAATCAGCTGACCAAATTTCTATGAATAGGTGGAAAAGGAACAAAAAAATTATTTGACCAAAAACACTTCTTTTCACTATCAGTTAACGATATACAATCTACACAAATATTATTTTTACTTAATATTGTAGGACCTTATGTTCGGCTTTACTACGACTTTACGCCTTTTCTAAAAAAGATATCTGCAAGCCTCAGTCAGGAACACATTTTTTGTTCTGTAGTCAGGAATATAAAAAAAGAGTTCCAATCAATATAAGTACTAAAATATTACGTTCATTAAAGTTCACAAAAGTGGTGCTAAAAATATGATTTTAGATACCATTTAGCTTTTTTTATACTTTGATTGGATAGAATATAAACAAATGAAATATTTGAATATAATTTTATATATTGTTTTAGACTATATCAATACAAATTTTAGTTAATTTAGCTATTTAGTTTGTATAGATATAATTTAAAACAATAAATTATGTATATTCAAATTTTTGTTTTGTTTATATTTTTTCCAAACAAACTATAAATAAAAAGCACAATATATCTATCACAAATATTCATAAAAATTTTACTTAAGAAGAACAATAAATTAGTTTATTTAATTAATTGTTGTTGCTCTATTTAATCTTATACAATGTTATAATTGTTACAATGAACATTAGTTTTAGTACTGTAAAACAAATCAAAAATTGGAATGTTACAATACTTTTTTACCTGCGTTTAAGGACTATTTTACAATGAATAAATTAAAAGTTTGACGGTACTCTAGCAAAACTAAAAACTTCAGAAAGTTCCACAAATTACCAATGTTATGTGTTTATTTTGTTGAAGTGCCTTTTTCAACAAATTAATAAATACATAAATTTGTTAGTCAATTAACAATGAGTACTTTTCCAACCATTTGTAATTAGGAAGTTCGGATAATTCAACTTTGAGTTTGTGATAAAAAAATAGCTTCTCTTGCACACACTATGCCTAAAGATATTATTTTTTATAAAAAAATACTTTATTTGTCTATGTTTGTATTTCCGTCGAGCAAGCTGACACCTTTATAGTCTGTCAAAAAAGTGTTGAAATGAAAATTGAAGAAACTATTTTTCTTTCGCCTGGTTACATCAAACAAACAAGTGCAAAATCTGTTAAATCGAGTTAACGCGTTGTTATTTCATAAATATATTACCTAAATTATACTATTTGAACGTTTAAAGTCCAATAAAGTTCATTTAAGTTTTATTTTCATTTCGACACTTTTTTGACAGACTACGTTGTATCAATTTATATAAAGCAAGAACCATAGAGTAATAATAAAATGTATGTTTTGAATTTTTCATTAAATATAAACAAACGTATTTTAAAAATGAACACTTTTTATCAAAGCTTTACAACATGACCGTTATCGTTTCGCTTTACAAACATAAAAGGATAACCAAAAAAGATAATGTTTCAAAGTACTGACTTCACATAATAAAACGGTTTTTCTGGAAAATTATCCCAAAAAATATATAACTAAATTTTTTTCGAAAGCAAATTGTTTTCGTGTGTACCTTTGGTATTCAACTCTGAGTAAGCACTTTACAAATGCTTGATAACTTATGTCCCCTGAACAAATCAGGTTAAAGTAGGCTTCTCATATTTTATTTTTAATTTTTTAAGCGTATATCGCTAAACCCACTTATATGGTGGCAATAAAAATTACCTTGGTCAACCACGTATAGTAGTATCTATTATCGCAAGAAAGTATGGTCTGGGTCGCCACTATAGTTCATTAATTTTTGTTCTTATGGAATAACGCGAAAATATGTCTTATCTATTACAACGATGTCAATCATTTAAACTCTGCGCTTTGTTTACCAAATGATTACTGTCTAAAGAACGAAGAAACTTATTTCTGAATCTGATATACTTAGAAATCTCTTTACTCTTTAGCCCGGTGACTGTTCTTTTATTATCGACTAAAATTATTGGCTCTACATGCGTACTTCTTTTAGGAACCTCTTTTCGTGAATTAACAAAATAAACTACAGGTAAATTATCAAAGCTTTGGGCTGCAGTAAAATTACCGCGATCTTCAGGAAAAAGAATATACACAACCAGGGGCTTCGAGCCATTTTCTGCAAACATTCTTGCGTTCTGCGGAGCTCTCACCACCAGTATTTTGTAATCTTCGTAGGGCTGCATAAACAGAGGTATATTCATAACGTTTCCATTATCTGAATCAAACGATCGTTTCCTGGGAATTAATATTCTGCCTACCTGATTTGTTGACCCAAGACTAAACTGTGGAGGATTCGGCATGTCAGCGAAGAGATTGCGAAAATCTTCTGTATTTAAATCTTGAGGTATTTTTGCAAATACTTTATGAACCCATGGTTCTGTGGTGTTCATCAAAGGTAAACCATAAACCAAAGTGACGTGGTTTGTTAAACTTGCTATCACTATCAGAAAAGTCGTAATGCATCTGAAATTTTTATTAAAAATGATTAAAGATTGAATATGTTATGTAGTTACTTTTTATACATGTTGTTTATTTTTATCGCAACTCACTCCATTTTTTCGGCACCATGTGCGTGCACAAATTCAAAACAAGTACGCGTTTAGTTAGCTCTCTGTCCAAACACAGTATGTTGTCCATCCGCAACACACGCGTAATGTTATTGTCCCCTTTGTTTGTTAACCAAACAATAAACAACAAGTGAGGATGTTTGGAAAAAAGGTAAAAACATGGCACAAGTTGAAAAAACTTGCACTTTTACTGCCACATATAATTTTTTGATAGGGTTAAATTGAAAAATACATAAATAAAAATATGAAAAAAATGAAATGATTTTTGTTAAGTTAGTCGAATGAACAATAAAACAAAATAGTAGTTATAAAACTTCTTTTACTTTCATTTTACAAAAATGCTTTTCTATTTTCACAATATTCATACTAATGCAAGACATTTCTTACATAACAGTCTTTAATATTTCATCTATTTCTTTATTTACATTTTCAAAGGAAAAAACGATTTTTTTTCCTATGTATGTTTTGTTGTTATTATCAAATGTGTTTTAAGAAGCAATTAGTTCAACCTAAATTTGGGAATTCCATAAGTTTCGTGTGGAACACTTTGACTTGTAGAAATTGTGTTGAAGCTTTCAAGATCACCCGACGAAGCGAAACCACTTTGTGCACTGGCACTAGATTCCCCATCGTTTTGGAAACCACTGCTTACTGCCTCAGCAGAAGCAGTATTGCCCGATGATCCACCGATAACGCCAAATTGAGCCACAGAGCTTCCTGAAGATCCTGCCTCAGTAGATTGACTTTGATCTTCAATAACTTGACTGGCTGTTGAACCGTATGATTGCTGTTGACCACCAGAAGACTGGACGGTGTACGCATCAGAAGAGCCTAAAGTTGAGGCACCAGATAGACCCTGCAAGCCAGAGATAGCCTGCACATCAGAGAGACCCTGTACACTAGAGATAGCCTGCACATTAGAGAGACCCTGCACATTAGAAAGTCCTTGCACACCAGACAAGCCAGATCCAGAGAATTCAGCTCCTGAGTAGCTGCCTGAATTATCTTGTCCCTGGTTGTAGTCGCTCACGATGTTGTTGATTACTTGTTGAGATCCTTCCTTTCCTTTGTATTTGATGAAAAATACTTCTGGTTTCGTTGGAGGCTTCTGTTCAATCTTAGGTACAATAACTTCTCCAGCTTCCTCTGGTTTCTGAACTAAGACGTAGACAATAGTCTTTTCTTCATCTTGTTGCTGCACTGGAAGGATTTGAGGAGCAGCCGCTGCTTGGGATGGTGTCTTGATGAAAATTATTTTGTAATGCTTCTGAGGTGGTGGAAGAACTGGGGGCTGACGGAAAGAAGGCTGTTCTGGCTCTTCAGGTGCAGCGTGAACGTAGAAATGTTTGAAGACTTGGGCGGGCTGCTGCTGTTGCTGCCTATAGTATTCTTGGTATTTCTGTACTAAGTTAGACTGGTATCGTTGGCTAGTTTGGTACTGGTTGTGTGACTGAAGACCACCTTGAGACGCACCAGAGTTGTATTGGTAAGTTGGTGTAATGGCACCACCGAGGTTCTGTCCAGTAGACTGGTATTGGCCTAATACTCCAGATCCACTAGCAATGTTTTGGTAATGGCCCAAGTTTTGGTATCCGCTCTGAGCTGGCTGAACGCCCTGTTGGTATCCATTTCCAAGAGATTGAACACCCTGCTGGTATCCATTTCCAAGAGACTGAACGCCCTGCTGGTATCCATTACCAAGAGATTGAACGCCGTGCTGGTAGCCATTTCCAAAAGACTGTTGGTAGCCGTTTCCTAAAGCTGAAGTCTGGTACACATTGTTTAGGCCGCTTTGTTGACCGACTAACGGGCTGCCGTACCCCTTGGAGCCAAGAGAGGCACCGCTGCTTCCAGTATAACTGGTGTAGCCAGTGCTACCCTGGTGGGACGGAACTCCATAAGAAGTGTGAGGAACTTGGTATTGGCCGGCGTGTTTCAGATGCGAGACATCTGCAACCGCTAACCCCACCAACGCTGTGATTGCCTGAAAAGAGCAGAAAAGGGGAAAGTTATTCAACTGTAAACAATATTTAAGTGAGTCATTGTGAAACACTGGCTCGTATTTCGGGCAGTGACATACACGGTCGTATCTGATTACATTTTTGTTGAATATTGCATGTACGTCGGGTACCCGTTCGTTTCCTAGAGGTGAGGTTAGTGGTTAGAGATCGTTGACCGCCATGATGCAATACTAGAGCATAATAGACCAAGGTCCAGCTCTCGTTGTTTCAAATAATTTGATAGTTCTGGTTTGAACAAACATAGCTCAAAACATACATTATGAACTTGCACTTTCGAAACATGTTATGGAAAATAGCTTATTGACATATCAAACTCTTAATGTATCGGTTGTATTTGTTTGAACTGCTTAATTATCTAACCCACACAATAATACAGATTCAATGAAATGAAATTTATAAGCAGATATTTTTGTTACTCTGTTTGTTACTGGAGTATTCTCACTATAAATAATTTTGAAAATTGTAGTCGACCTTTAAATTTTAATGGTTTAATCAAATTAGAATCTTCTGAAATATCGTTACTGAATAATGGCCACGCAATACTGTTTTTATATCCTTAATTGATACTGGTATTTCAAAACTTACAATACCTATCATGTAATATAAAAATTATGGGATCATACGCGCCTTAACTCCCACAGTAAAAATTACGTAATTATATATTCGTAAATGTGTACCCTTCTTCAAACAGATTACATCTACGTAAATAGTCGTACTCGTCCATACCTACACACATATAACTGTAAATTAACAATACGTACACCGAGTAAACCTATTAAATGGCTCTAACACAGTTTAAAAAATTACATTCCGCTTCTACTTTAAGAGTTTTATAAAACTTATGAAGGAAAGACAAATTTGCCTTGGGATTCGTAAACAAAGTTTTCAAACATGCTTCCGTTTTGCGCCTAGGAAATATATATTTCTTTTTTTTTGGAAATTGCATAAAATCATACCATAAATAACCCCTAAAAAGTAAAAATATTATTAACTGCTATTGAACATTTTAAAACATATTTTTTTAAATCTACCATTGTGTTTTTAATGTCTTCATAGCTTTCAAAGCTCCCACTCCAATATAAGGACGGGTCCTTGGGGAAGTGTGTTACATCGATGTGCATAATTGTTACGTAATCTGTCGAAATTATGGAGTTTTCTCAAGTGACATCTCAGGATATATTGTCTCTCCTGTAACTAAGGAAGCTGGGTGGCTTTTTAGGGTTCTCTAGTCAACAAAAAACACTAATAGTTCCGCCATGTCTTCCTGTCCGTCTGTCTGCGGCTTAGCTCAGAGACTCATCAAGTGATTTGGCATGGGTAATATGGGTATACATATTAATCACGCCAACAGAGTGGTGAAACAAAATCTATAAAAATATCGGTACCACCACGTAAAGTGGGGATATATTTTTTTCTCTTCCCCATAGTATGGGTTGTTGTTGAATAGGTCATTCTAAAATATTGCGGCTATGTGAAAACTATTTCTCGATTCGTGGACCCGTTTGCAAAATAATAAGCTTTAAAGTGTTCATTTTTTATAGAGGCAAGTGTACGCGGCAGTTGTTTTTATATAACGAAATAAAAAGAATAGCTAAGTAGGCGTTAACGAGTAATAGAGAACCAAATTTATTTTGCAGCTTTGTTTGACTTATTTTGTAGGTAATGTAAGTTTGTAGTTTTTATTCAAATCATTTAACTTTATTTCAATGGTACGAAACCCTCAGGGCGCGAGTCCTGATCGCACTTGACCGATTTCAAGCCGAGTAAAAGTTGCAAAAGAGATTCTATGCACACCGTGAGGCTTTAAGGCTTTGAGGCTTTAAATCAATAGTTCTGTAAACAGAAATCACCGTTCTATTTCAGCCAGTGCCAGAACGATATAAACTGTCGATAAATGCGGGGTCGTCTACTAAATCTTTGTAGTTTCTAGGGCAAACTTAGTTAAAATATCGTAACACATAAATCTTAGTGTCTAAGTAGTTTTAGCCCCGCGATTTCCCGCACACTTTGTATCTACATACGTACTCTAATATTAAATAATCCTGCCACAAGTTCTGTGTCTACTTTGTGTAATGAATTTGAAACTAAATTACTGACATTTTGATAGGCCCTTGTTTTTTATATTAGTCCGCTAAGTTATTCATTTTGTCTTGAAAATAATAATCTTTATTGGAAACATAGAGAGGGATCTAAAAGAGAACCGTGTCGCTGACGAAATTTTCCCAATCTTAACGGCATAAAAATGTTTTCGTACCGCGTTAGAGAACAGAGGCCTATCATGAGTTTTGCTTACTATACACGTTACCGTCTGCGTAAAATATTTTGTATGAGAAATGCTGGTTCCTGTAGTAAGCCGCTAGGGGCGCTGCACAATTTCTCATAAAATTTTAATATATTTTAAATATTTTACGCAGACGGTAACGTGTATAGTAAGCAAAACTCATGGTAGGCCTATTGTTCTCTATATTGTGCTATATCTCATAATAATGCTCTTATTACACAGGGAAATGGCAATATTTGAAAGTAACAAACTTGGTAGTACGTCAATGGTAACAAAGAATATTAAGCATTTGTTACAATATCATTTCAGAAAAAATACTAAAACTGAGTACTTTATATGTCTCGAGTATCGATCTCGACGCAGAGTTCACCTCCGGAAACCGAGTCACGTGTCTCTGTCGCTGCTTGTCTCTGCCGCATGTCGCGGTCTCCCGTTTCTACCGCAGGGTGAATACCCACGGTTCCCAAAAACACTACTCATACAAGGTGAAATTTATGCAGCCAAATTCGTACTGAAGACTTGGTAACTGCTCAGTGGCAAGGTTCGATGACCGTATATTTCGTACCCCGGGATAGTTAAATAAATTTTGGAAAATAAAGTAAATAAATAAACATTTACTTTATTCTGGTTCACAAACTACGTGCTATGTGTCGTTTCGTCAATGAAAACAATTGCTATCTCTTTCTAACTCTTTTGTGTTACTACGGGACGGTTTCATACAAGTAAATCAATTTTTATTTACACGCACATTTATTTTTATGAAAAAATTAATGACGTTGGATCAATAAAATATCGTTACTATTGTAATCTATATACACAATACTCTCTCCCATTGCAGCCGTGGCAGATACTTTGATTGCACCTTAAATGATTGTTTTAAAATATTTTGTTTAAAAAATATTGAATAAATGTAAACGCGACCTCAATTTAATGTCAATTAAGCTTTTCTAGCAAAGCTGGTTGTTTTTAGCATTACTTTGTAAATGATAAAAAAGCCTCGAAAATTAACCTAAGAAAGGCAATCAAAATAAATTGTAGATCTTAAATATAATAATAAATATTTTAGCTTTGTAAAAGCTTTTTAATTGTTTTTTATTAATATATATATATTTGTATGTACAATTTTATATATATGCAAAAAAGAAATAATAACTTCGAAATATATTTCGATCCACTCGGGATATATATATATACTTCGACTGACGACGACCCCGAGTGGATCGAAATATATTTCGAAGTTACTATTTCTTTTTTGCATATATATAAAATTGTACATACATATATAGATCTTAAATATGTAATTGTAAAAATATTAGTTTAGCTATAATTACTTGCACCATTTTAGAGAAAATTTTGAAAAACTCTTCTACTTAGTCCGTTCCCTTTGTGCGCGAGTCCGACTCGCATTCTTAGATAAAACAAAAGGAAGATACGGTAACCCGCTTCTCGGGCGCGGCACTACAAATATAGGCCCAAGTTTGTCTCGCTCGCGTCATTGTCGAAGCTTATTGCTCTCTCCGTCATTCGGTGGCGCTTGCGTAAATAAGAGGTACATTTTTCAGTTGACGATATAATAACGTATCGTATGTCGCATTGGCAAAATTTTGTACTTTTTATGTAAAAAATATTTCTAAATTTCTTAAATATAAAGATAAGTGCGTCCAACATGCATATATTTTTTTTAATGCTATCTTTTCAAGTAGGGTTTCATGAGTATAGATCATAGCCGCATCGAGCTTGTGATAATTGTGACAAGATTGTCGATTCAGAGTGAATCGGGTTTACGGTTTTGTTACCCGTTACCGACACCCTAATACAGCTTAATCGGTGGGTTCATCCTATAAGCATACATATAAACTATAGTCCCACCTAAAGAGTATATCAAACTGAAAGATGAGGGTAGGTCAGTATTCAACTATTGTAAGATAGTGCCAATTCATGATAAATTTTGTATGAATCTGTTAATGGAACAATTTTTCCGCAAGGAAATTGTACATCTTGTTGAACACCCCATTGCTACGAGAAATGTCACAAGTAAAAAATTGGTCACAAGTGCTTATAATAATTATTACGGAAAAAGAACATCACAGTACCTAATACCACGCCTTATAAACAATCTACCAATTACCATCAAAAGTAAAATTCAGGACAAAAATATAAAAGAGGTTTTAAAAGAATACTTTATTGAAAAGTTGTAATCTAAAAAACTAAAATCAAATACTGTATAGTAGTTATGAAAAAGTTAAAGTGAGCGATATCATCACGGTTTCTGTGGTAAGTATATTGTAGCATAATTGACTGATTGCGTTTTATTCATTTATTTATTTTTCTCTGTGTGTGCTCGCTATGCGCCACAATGATTATTTTGTTGCCACGGAAGGAAGACCAATATTGGCTACTTTGGTTACACAAAGACAGAAAAACCTTCTGTTACACAGAGAGAGAAAAAGCCTGCGTGATTTCGTCTGTCAAACGCTGAGTACCTAGTAGCGCTGATTCGTGGTTATACCTATTTTAATGCTCTTGATCTTTATTGCGTAAGGTGGTTTATTTAGGTAAATTAAATAAGTGTTAAAGTTTTTGTACCTTAGTTAGCGCACTGGATATTGGCTAAATTCTTTGTATAATTTATTGCTTAAGTTGGTTTATTTGAGTGACAAGTGCTTAAGTTTTTAGTACCTTAGTTAGCACACTAGTTATTGGCTAAATTCTTTGTATACTAATTTATTGCATAGGTTGGTTTATTTGAGTAAATTAAATAAATGTAAAGATTTTGTACCTTAGTTTGCACAATTTTATGGTTATTGTATAATTTTATTGCTTATGTTGGTTTATTTGAGTAAATTAAATAGGTGTTAATGTTTTTGTACTTTAGTTAGCACACTGGTTATTGGCTAATTTCTCTTTATAACGTATTGTGATGCTGGGATAGATCACATGTGATCTTACAGCATCACTGGTCCATTTAAATATTTAATGTAAAGATAATAAATTTAAAAAAAAAAAAAAATACGTACACACATCTATACAATACATCCTACTAAATTCGAGCGAATCCGGGGTTAATTGCTATCTTTTCAAGTAGGGTTTCATGAGTATAGATCATAGCCGCATCAAGCTTGTGATAATTGTGACAAGATTGTCGATTCAGAGTGAATCGGGTTTACGGTTTTGTTACCCGTTACCGACACCCTTGTTGCTGAAGCTACATCCTTTTTCCTACTTCATTATATTTTTTTATTATCTATGTATTTTGATACGTCCTGTTGACTTTTGATTGATATTACATTGTTTCTCTTTTTACCAGCGATCAGACTTTTATTTTAATAATAAAGCTATCGAAGTCATTAAAATCTGGTCCATTCGGCAAAAGAAACGTATAAATGGTGATTGAAACCCGTTCGTGTTCACGTGAATAAAAAAAGCACACCGTGACGCAAAAATGCGAGATGGAGTTTAGCAGTCCTCCGGTTTACTGGCTGGACATGGTTGCCCTGAGGCCGACGACACTTCGTCGGGTCCTCCGTTGGGCACACCAGGCGCTACGTCTTCCAGCCTACTGACTGGACATGGTTGCCCTGAGGCCGACGACACTTCGTCGGGTCCTCCGTTGGGCACACCAGGCGCTACGTCTTCCGGCCTACTGACTGGACATGGTTGCCCTGAGGCCGACGACACTTCGTCGGGTCCTCCGTTGGGCACACCAGGCGCTACGTCTTCCGGCCTACTGACTGGACATGGTTGCCCTGAGGCCGGCGTCACTTCGTCGGGTCCTCCGTTGGGCACACCAGGCGCTACGTCCTCCGGTTGCTCTGAGGCCGACGACACTTCGTCGGGTCCTCCGTTGGGCACACCAGGCGCTCTGCTCCACTGCCCCGCTCCAAGAACGGTGACACCTGGGCGCGTGTTCCAAGAGGTGGTGATTCAGCGGCCGGCGACACATCGCTCGGGCCTCTGTTAGGCGCAACTGGCGCGCCACCTCCACCGCCACACTCAACAAGGAGTCGAGCAGCCCTCCGACCTACTGGCTGGACACGGTTTCCCTGAGGCCGACGACACTTCGTAGGGTCCTCCGTTGGGCACACAACCATTCAAAAAGCTTTTTCTTTAGGTTGAATAAGGGGAGTATGTTGCTGAAGCTACATCCTTTTTCCTACTTCATTATATTTTTTTATTATCTATGTATTTTGATACGTCCTGTTGACTTTTGATTGATATTACATTGTTTCTCTTTTTACCAGCGATCAGACTTTTATTTTAATAATAAAGCTATCGAAGTCACTAAAAACCCTAATACAGCTTAATCGGTGGATTCATCCTATAAGCATACGTACACACATCTATACAATACATCCTACTAAATTCGAGCGAATCCGGGGTTAATTGCTATCTTTTCAAGTAGGGTTTCATGAGTATAGATCATAGCCGCATCAAGCTTGTGATAATTGTGACAAGATTGTCGATTCAGAGTGAATCGGGTTTACGGTTTTGTTACCCGTTACCGACACCCTAATACAGCTTAATCGGTGGGTTCATCCTATAAGCATACGTACACACATCTATACAGTACATTCTACTAAATTCGAGCGAATCCGGGGTTAATTGCCTTCCTAAATCCGTAATCCATCTTACTAAGTCATATCGCGTCTCGTAAATCCAGTTACCGAGTGTTGTCTAACTCGAACGTATAATTCTGAAGTGGAAAATTATTTTATGTACCGATACAAATTTACTTGTTTCGTAACCTGTCTGATCTTATGTTTATATATTTTATATTATTATAATTAAAAATAACAAAAGATTTGAAGTTAAAAAAGAGCTTTTCGTATAATATAAATTAAAGTATTTTGACACTCGTTGATCCTGAACTGGTTACTTTTTTTCTTTTTTTTTTCTTTCGTTTCGCCCGCGTTTATTCAATCTCTGCTCCGTTTTCGGTTTGGGTGTTATTTTATGAACATCCCTTATAGCCTTACAGCCTATATATTGACCAGGGTCACTAAGATCATAATAAAATAAAACGCATTGAGTGGTTTTGAAGTTAAAACGCAACATACATACAGATAGACAGACGGACAAAAATTCTAAAAGTTGTAGTTTTGGCCTCAGTACAATACCAATAACCCATTTCATTTAAAAATTACACAAAAATATTATTTGTACAGACATGACAGTTTTACTACTTTATTAATAGTACTAGCTATGCCTGCGAAGCCGTTCGCGTGGTCTTTTGGATAACAGTTTTGTTATTTTAACGCGTTATTCATTAGACTTCATAGAGAAAAATGTGTTATTATGAAGAGCTAAACTGAATAAGATTGTTAAAGTACACAGCAATTATTCTTTTCAAAAACTATTACTTGTACTGTAAAGTTTCGACTTCGTCGCGTTGCATAGAAGTTGAAAAGTAGCCTAGAGGGGTAAAGGAGTCTTTTTCTTAAGGTGAGATTAAAATAAAATACATAAGAAAAAAAAAACATTCAAGTTTTTGCAAGCATGTTCCAATAATTTTAATATACTATGTCAGTATTTATAAAAATGTTTTAATTATTCTAATACTTGATTGAATTACTCTTATTGAATTTTATCGGTACGTTACGCTTCTGCCTGATTACTTTCTTCTAACAGCCATTTGAGACTTTCCGCCATAGTAAAAGTTGCAACGATACGCTCTCGGTTAGAAGATAACCGCTCTTCAGGTTGCGTGGAATTTTCCAAAGAGCGAGAAACAGCGATAAGCTCTCGGTTAGAAGATAACCGCTTTTCACGTTGCGTGGAATTTTCGACAGAGCAAGAAACAGCGATACGCTCTCAGTTAGAAGATAACCACTCTTCTCGTTGCGTGGAATTTTCCAAAGAGCGAGAAACAGCGATAAGCTCTCGGTTAGAAGATAACCGCTTTTCACGTTGCTTGGAATTTTCGACAGAGCAAGAAACAGCGATACGCTCTCAGTTAGAAGATAACCACTCTTCACGTTGCGTGGAATTTTCCAAAGAGCGAGAAACAGCGATAAGCTCTCGGTTAGAAGATAACCGCTTTTCACGTTGCGTGGAATTTTCCAAAGAGCGAGAAACAGCGATAAGCTCTCGGTTAGAAGATAACCGCTTTTCACGTTGCTTGGAATTTTCGACAGAGCAAGAAACAGCGATACGCTCTCAGTTAGAAGATAACCACTCTTCACGTTGCGTGGAATTTTCCAAAGAGCGAGAAACAGCGATAAGCTCTCGGTTAGAAGATAACCGCTTTTCACGTTGCGTGGAATTTTCGACAGAGCAAGAAACAGCGATACGCTCTCAGTTAGAAGATAACCACTCTTCTCGTTGCGTGGAATTTTCCAAAGAGCGAGAAACAGCGATACGCTCTCGGTTAGAAGAAAACCGCTTTTCACGTTGCGTGTAAGTTTTCAAAGAGTGAGAAACAGCGATACGCTCTCAGTTAGAAGATAACCACTCTTCTCGTTGCGTGGAATTTTCCAAAGAGCGAGAAACAGCGATACGCTCTCGGTTAGAAGAAAACCGCTTTTCACGTTGCGTGGAAGTTTCTAAAGAGCGAGACTCAGCGTTGCGTTCTCCTGTTTCTTGAGACCGAATTTGCCTCAGCCTTTTAGCATTTCTAGAATCTCTAGGCAGACTTGACCTTTTTCTCGCAGGAATAATTGGGCTTAATTTAATCACGTCCATAAAATTTCACAAACATTCATAATCATCTGAGAACAATAACTTATTCTATGCAATAACTTATTCAACAAATTGACAACACTGTCATCTTATTTTTATTTAAGAACCAGAGACCGTCCATTTTCTCTGCCAAGAGGCCAACCATCATCGATTTAATATTATGCTAACCATTTTACTTGACCCTTGCCCAGTAAGAGTTTCTATTAAACTATAGTCCAAGCGATAACTTTTGTTCTTAATAAGGTATTGTGATAATAATTTAAAGCCCATAGCACTTATATATACTACGCTATAAAAAAATGAAAATTACATTAAAATCCGTTTAGTGGTTTTGACGCTATGTTCTTTCATAAATACAGACAAAAATTCCAAAAAGTTCTGTTTTAACCTCTGTAGCGTTAGTAAAGCACACAGCAATTACTCTTTTAAAAAAATATTACATGTACAGTTTAGACTTCGTTACAACTTTATTATGTATAGATATAGATCCGTAGTATAGATATTTATCTTTTTAAAGGACATTAAGAAATCCATAGATGAAAAGTCAAGAAAATAAAACCTTTGAAGTGAGGTCGTTCGTAATTCGGGCTCATTTGGAAAAATCAAAAAGCCTTTTCAATCTGATTGATGAGTTTATGATGCTGCGGCGCACTCACAGCATTATTTTATCCTTTTCAATCTTTCTTGTTTGATACCACCTCGGAAATAACTTTCCTCGTATATCTAGAAGACAATTATTGCAATCAAAATCATTTAAAGATCAATCCCTATTACAATCCTTCAAATGTTTTGTAATAAAACGGTAACAAACACCGAGTTACGGGCTTATCTTGTACACTTCAATACAGACAATTTCGTTTTATGGCTTCTTAAAATTCATGACCTAATTTAGTAGCGACTCCATAAAATTACGCCTCGGCTATTGACTCCCTTAAATAATTGTTTGTAGGAACGTAAAGTGCTTTCGTGCAAAAAGCTTATTTAATCAAACAACATTGAAGTTTATTGTGCTTAAATCGTTTAACGCTTTGTCTACTTTTAATAGATAAACTGCTATCCAACTCCAATATCATATTTCTTCCTTCTTGATAAGGGTCGATTTAACTGATTTGTAATGTAATGAAATTATATACATAATTTGCCCGCGGCTCCGCCCGCGCTTATTCAATCTTTGCTCTGTTTTCTGATTGAGCGTTATTTTATGAACACCTACATACGTGTTAATAAGAGTGACTAGGATGATAACAACAAAAAACCGCATCCAAATACGTTGAGTGGTTCTCGAGTTATAAAAGCGTTTTTGGCTTGGGCGTTATTTTATGAAAACCATTTCTAGCCTACGTGTTGACCAGGGTCACTACGGCGAAAATATAAAAAAACGGCATTCAAATCCGTTGAGTAGTTCTTGAGTTAAAACGGAACATACTCGTACAAAAAGACAGACAAACAAAAATTCTAAAAATTGTGGTTTCTGCCTCAGTACTGTACCAATAACCCATTTCATTTAAAATTTCGCGAAAACAGTCAATGTATATATATAGGTATAGACATGACCTTCTTACTACTTTATTATTAGTTTAAGAGATAAAGGTTACACGTAAAATTCTATGTAAAAAGAACAATTCAACTAAATATTGGGAACAACAATAAAATAAGATGAAAGTTGGGTCCTGTTAGGATGTATTAATATATGCTCAAAACAATTAGCGGAATAAGATTTCAAAGTAAAATAAATAAAAAATCTTTGGTTTTTTATTATAACTGCCCACTAAATATTAAAGTGACATGGTTAATGAAAATAAGGAACAAAAGAACATCAGCGTTTTTGTAAGCAGTTCTTAATATGGTGGCCTAGAGTCTATGTACACCTAAAAACAAAGTGACGCCATTCAATTTTCTTAACTTTTTAATTACAAAAAACCGATTTTAAGTGCCCTTTCAAATCTTCTGAGTGCTGTTATTGATTGAAATGAGTGTAAATTTGGTTAAGAAGCTCATTATACCAGATCTGACTGAAATCCAAGTCTCCCGAGCTGTCACTCTGCTTCAAGAGGGTCGAACTATGGCACATGTAGGAACTGACCTAAGAGTCATCCCTTCTGTCATCTACAGAGTATGGAAGCGGTATCTATGTGACGGGGGAATACTCAGGAAGTGGTGGTCAGGGTCAAAAGAAAAAAACAACTCCTTTGCAAGATCGCTAAATTATCAATATTGAAATTTTTTCCTTGTTAATTTGTTAGTTTTTTAATTTTACAAAATTTAGAAATTAAACGTCTTAGGCGTAAAACAAACTGGTGATCAAAAGGTCCGTCACAGAAATGTTTGAATAATCGTCTTCACTGACTTTTAGAATCGTGTATGACCTCCATGAGCCCTTATCACAGCTTGACAACGACGCGGCATGCTTTGTATGATCCTCCGAATATCTTCCTGCGGAATTATCTCCCATTCTTCGATTAATGCTTGAGTGAGCTGCTGCAGTGTTTGGGGTACAATAGGACGTTTCCTGATGCGTCTATCAAGCAAATCCCAAATGTGTTCTATTGAGTTTAGGTCCGGGCTCATGGGAGGCCATTCCATTACACGGATTCCATGATGCTGTAAGTGATCTAACGTGATGGCTGCAGTATGTGGTCTGGCATTATCTTGCATAAAAACAAATTCTGGGCCGATACCATATGCTGCGGGCAGGACGTGGTCTTCGAGCACGTTTTCGATGTAAGCTTGAGCATTCAACCGCCCGGGAACAACGATGAGATCTGTGCGCTCGTCCAAACTCACTCCGCCCCACACCATCACAGAACCACATCCAAATTTGTCATATTCTTGGACTGCCGCTGCACTGTATCGCTCGCCTGGGCGTCTGTAGGCACGGAGACGACCATCGCAGCGTGTTAGACGGAATCTTGACTCGTCAGAAAAGAGCACTGGCCTCCAATGTCTAAGTTGCCAATTAGCGTGGCTTTGTGCGAACCGTTGGCGAGCTTGTTTGTGTTGAATAGTTAGACGCATGGCCCGCACTGGTCGACGTGCTGTCAAATTGGCTTCCCGCAAGCTATTCCTTACCGTCTGGTCGGAAATTTCTACAGCAGTAGCTGTCCTTAGTGTATTTTGCAGATCTCTTGCAGTAGTGGTGCGGTTTCGTAAAGCACAGTTGATGATGTAGCGATTTTCCAAAGGAGTTGTTTTTCTCTTTCGACCCTGACCACGCCTTCTTGAGTATCCCTCCGTCTCTAGGTACCGCTTTCATACTCTGTAGATGACAGAAGGGCTGACTCTTAGGTCAGTTCCTACATATGCCATAGTTCGACCCTCTTGAAGCAGAGTGATAGCTTGGGAGACTTGGATTTCAGTCAGATCGGGCATAATGACCTTCTTAACCAAATTAACACTCATTTCAATCAATAACAGCACTCAGAAGAGTTGAAAGGGCACTTAAAATCGTTTTTTTGTAATTAAAAAGTTAAGAAAATTGAATGGTGTCACTTTGTTTTTAGGTGTGCATAGACTCTTGGCCACCATATTAAGAACTACTTACAATAATGCTGATGTTCTTTTGTTTTTTATTTTCGTGAAGTATGTCACTTTAATATTTAGTGGCCAATTATACTTAAAAACCAAAAAAAAAAATTATATATCACTTTGAAATGTTATTCCCCTAATTGTTTTGAGCAGTATATAACCTAGTGAAATTATAAACTATCGGATTTTATAGTGTCACGTTGACATAACAGGTACGTATTGTTATGAATTGGATCTTCTTTGTTTGCATGTCGTCTAGAATATTATTAAGTTTTTTAATCGTTAATTATTATTTTATTTCTCATGATAAGTTAATGCTTATTTGAATGAAATAATAAAATAAAAATGACCTCGCAAGCGAATGCGCCGCCGTCACTGACATATTATATTACCAGTATTGGATCACTCGAATGCAACCGTGGGCAGACCAAGGAAAGGGTCCGGACCGGAACATCTGGGTGCAGGCCGGCCGGGCGCCGAGGTTGCACTATTTCATTACCATAATGTTGGTTAATAACGTGCAAGAAGTTTGGTTATGAGGAATTTAATTTATTTTATTTATATACTTACAGGTATATTTTGTCCCAGTAATGGCAAGTTATTTTCCAGCAGCGGGACAATTTAGAGGCGACATAAAATAAAATAAACGCAGAAATGTTCTGCGAAAATTCTTTATTTTTTTCAAGGAGACATTTTTGTTTATGGTAACTATTTTGAAAGTAATCTAACAAGAGCAATTGATGCGTCTTATAACGAGGCAGAAACCGAATTGCTTGATATGTGTGTGTGAGGGTGTGTGTGTATATGTCTGAACACGTATCACAAGAAAACTACAGAATGAATATTGATTAAGTTTTCACTGCATTATAGGTTAGTGTTCCAACCTGTTTGCTTGCAGGGAGACGAATTCGTCCAGCGAAACAATAGATTCCTATTGTTATGTTTTTCAACTTTAGTAAAAGGATTAAATCGTGATGCAGTTTTTTTTTATAACGAACGGATACAGAGTTGTTCACTAAAACGGACGCTCTACCTTTTTAGATGTTTAGGCATAAACTCAATTCAAATTAATTATTTTTTATAGTTAGATTATACGTTCTACAAGTCAATAATAATATTTTAAAAAATATAGAATATGTAAAAAATATATAACTAGGTGACTCTCTTTTTCGCACAATATTTTTTAATTTTATACGTTTTTTTATTTAACTTGAAATTACCATCTTTACGCAGAATGCATAATACATTAAACTAACCACATATTAGGTATCGTAATGATAACGCGAACAAAGTCATGGCAACAGCTGGTAGCGAAATATGCTGGCAACAAACACTGAGATAAGCTTTTTATTTATTCTAATTATAAATATATCTAATTAAAATTTTTGAATGATGAGCGAGGGTCCTTTATAAGTAGCAACCCCAATGACGGCCCTGCCTGTATCATCAATATAGTAATCGTTCGATTACATTCACGAGCACGAATCGAATGATTAATAGCGTTGGATTCTCAGTTATCGATAAAGCAGTGTAAGTAAAGAATAGAAAGTGCAGGGCCAAGGTCGTCCAGACGAGATGGTGAACACGCGGCTGTGGTATTCCGTCAATTTGTCCGATTCCGGAGTTATGCAACAGTTGACTACACTTTGGGTCACCTCGGTGGGTGCAATGAACTTGACCGTACATATATTATACCCACAACATCACATCACATGGCGTAACGTGTATTATAACATAACTGCATCACAATTGTTTAAAGATGATTGCCCTAATCTGAACTTTTTTTTAGAGTTGCAGTGAAAAATAATTATTTTGTTACGTAATCTTTTAAATAAGCCAAATAGCCGTTTGACAATAATTGAAATCGTACGTTTGAGCTGTCAAATAAAAAATGTTGTCTTACACAATGATGTCTGATCTGACACTTTGGTCTTTCGCCAGCCTCAGTCAGTAATACAGCAACCCTGACGATATTTGTATTTTCTAGTTCTAAATTCATGACATTGAGTGTCAGTACAATCTTCATGCATTGAGTCTAAATCTGGGGGCATGGTAGTGCCCCCGCCAAGTCGAGCTAAAAGCGGCACGCCGTACCATCCTTTTCTCGAAACAGTTAAGGCCATTTTCAACCCCCTATAACTTCGTTGTGGATAAAACTAGAAGCCTGAATTTTCAATAACCAAGCAGGCATTGTATGGAGTCGGTATATTTAGTATAATTATAACTAGTCAAAGTTTCTCAATTTTGTCACTCACTCACTCACTGACTGACCGATCATCAAAACTCTAAGGTACTTCTAGTAGACATAGAAGCTTCAAAAATATTTTGCAATTTCGTTCCAGTTTTCTAGATACACCTACTGCATAAATAACTTTGCTATCCCATATAAATATACATATATAGATTGACTTAGCAATCGCACTAAATAATCTAATTTCATATAATATGTATTACTTGTGAGATACATTGCGATGGCCAAGTAAATCTATTTTTTTAAACATAAATGATTTTAATATTGATACGGTCACTCTACAATGTTGTTAGCTTAGCTAACTATGTAATAACTTAAGACAGAAGGTCCCTTATGTAGGGACTGAATAAATTAACCGACTTTGATTTACATGGATCTCTCAACTTTTTACGGTAGAAGAACTAAGTTGCGAGACTTGGATTTTTTTACAAGTTTTGTTTTTAATGGCATAGGATTGTCTTGAACACTTGGACTGATTCGATCTGATCGGATAACCCGTGCTTTTATTAAAAATGTTATGTATGCATGATAGTTAAAGCATCCTTCAAACAATATCGGATTGGATTAGTGCACAACTGTACGTGTAAAAGCGTACTCATTACCGTTATTAACAAATATCGCAGCTCATTCCACCTGATATACAAAACTAGTTCAAAATTCCCAACCTTAGTTATGAGCAGACCCCAATAAAATAAAATAAAAACCCAGTAAAAACCATTTTGATTGATTCGTTTTAGGGCACTGGAATTCCGGAATTTAGCAACTTCCTTAGAAACAAGGCTTTCTTCCAATATTTTTATTCCGGAATTGAGACACACAATACCACAAAAAAAATATTCTGATAAATTATACATTTTACAATTACGTTCCAAAAAAACTTGGTTTTGTGATTTTCTGCTAAAGTTTGAGAGATAACAATCAACACAAATTAACTATATTTATGTAATAATATTTATTATTGTTTCAATGATGTGGCTTAATTTTATTTTATTTTATTCTTTTGCTAGAAACAAAAAACAATAATTTCCAGTTCCGAAAACGTTCCGGAACCAATCGGTCTCTAGTATGAGATATCAGTTCTGGAAGTGAATCTTCCGATATTGGTTGCCCTAATTCGTTTTGCTAAGTTATTTATCAAAACCGTCACATAATATTGTAAAATCCGATAGTCTATAAATTCACTAGTAAGATTACAATTTCACGGTAGTTGTTTGTAAGGTTGTTTATAAATTAGCCTAAACTTACCTAGTTACGTTAGGTCTGACACCAGACTTTGTACAGTCAAATATAGTTCCACGCGCTCTGTTTGTCTCGAAAACTGTAACTATTGCACATGTTAATGTCCATCATCAACTTATCCTACAAACAATTAATTACTAATAACTCTTGAAATTGTTTGAAATTTTATTCATGTCACTTTTAGCATCAAATTCGAAGCTAAAATATGACAGATCACACTAATATTATAAATGCGAAAGTTTGTGAGTGTGTGTGTATGTTTGTTACTCTTTCACGCTGAAACGGCTGGACTGATTTGGATGAAATTTAGAATGAATATAGCTTTTACCCTAACTTAACACATAGGCTACTTTTTATCCGGGAAAAAAGCATGTCGTTAAACCGAAAAACACGCGGGCGGAGCCGCGGGCAGAAGCTAGTTTATAATAAAGGTCTGCGTGCGATATGATTCAAGCGGCGCGACGATCAAGTGATCGGGGGCTTTTAGGCTTGTAACAACGAAAGCTTTGTAATAAAAATACTGCCAGTCACTAAAATAATGTCCACCATGCAATGGAAATGATAATAGTTTTTACCTATTATTTTTCCATAACTAAATAAATAATAATCTTTAAGGGTATGGCATAGCCTAGAAAAAATGTTGCTTATCCAACACAATTAGTCCAGGGGCAGACATATTTTATTAGCTTTTGATAGAGGCGATTATTGAATGACTCATTGGCCTATTGTGTATTATTAATCACGAGCAAAATAACAGGTTTTTGGCCTAAATATTTTATATGTAAAAATAAATAGTATTGGAATAGATTTCTCTCGTACTTGTTTTATGAAAAAAAATCAAGTCCATCTTGTTGGAACACTTAAAACAAAAACAAAACAGGGCTGGGATATTTTTTTAGCTAAATGAATGTATGTTAATATATTTTTTATTCCTGTATTACCATAATAATAGATCAACAATCCTAGTTTCTTCAAACGAATCCTCGAAAGTCGAGCGGTGGTCATGTTGTACGCTCAGGCCTAGCCTTAAATCTTTTGGTTGTTCGATTGTTCATTCACATAAAGGGAGCTTCCGTGTTAAAGACGTCTCTATTCTCTAATGAAGAATCAATATCGACTGAACCCTCCTTTGGACGGACTTTGTGGTTCCAGCCATCAGCCTGTTTCGTCCACTGCTGGACATAGGCCTTTCCAGGATTTCGCCACTCTTGGCGGTCCTCCTGGAAGAAATGCCCATACTGCTGGGCAGGCGGGTTGGTGAGCGCGGTGCCGAAAACCTTGCACCAGTGACGCCGCTGCCCGTCACCAGTCTGATTTATATAAGGCTCGGCAATTGGGGATGGATATACCGCCATTCATCGGTCCCAGGCAATGGTGGGCCGCCTGGTTTTTTTGCCTGAGAGCTGTCCTCTTACTCTCCCCCGAATAACTTCGGGAGGATTTCCGAGTAAGATGGTGGTACCTCCACAGTCGAGCCAAAACAAAAACAAAACTTTGTGGTTAGGTAATTTTAATACCTTTTGTGAGTCGAATAGCCACATAGGGTTTATTTTAAAACGAGAAACCATTTGTCATAAAGTGCAAATTTACAGTGCAAAATAGAAACGAATAAAATTTCAATATATTAATTAACTTTATAACATTGCGGTATAGAAATACAGAAGGAAATTTGTTGTTATTATTATTGTTATCCTATATACCACAGATATAGATTAATATAATATAAATATATTAATTATTAATAATCTATATCTGTGCTAGGGCTTGCATTCGAATATTCGAATAATTCGAATAATAAACTGGCTCGAATATTCGACCAAAAAAATGTTCAAAGTTCGCACGCTCTGATTTGTTTCCATTTTCTTTTTCTTCTTCGAAAAAAATCATCTTCGCTTCGACATAAAAATCAGATTCAAATGTGTAGATGCCTATACCACCTATGATCATATAGTATGTATATGTATAGGTACATTTGTTTATTCCCGCCGGTTTAGTGCCGGATCCAACGTAGATACATTAATCCTTGACATTTATACATTTGAGCAGTTTTGATGAATATTTCTGTGTAGGTTTTTTGGGACTTGTCAAAGATTATTAAACGGACTAACTATGTATGTAAAATAGCTTATAAGTATTTCCGGAAATTCATTAATTTGTTGTCTCGAGGATCCTTTTTATACCAATTCTACCTTAATCAGCCAAATTTTTTTTTTTACTTCATTAAATATATATTACTCTCATTGACACTATTGTGCAATTTATAGGGTTTTATATAATATTAATGAAAATAATTTTGCTTACGACAGTATATGAACTTACGGAACTCTCATAATTTTTGTGACGTACAATTAGTAAACCAGACTCCTTTTTGTTTCGACAGTGAATTATAGAATACCTTTTTTGCCTTTAACACAAAAATACGAATTTGAGTAGCTAGCTAATTCTTTTTTGATGATGCTCTTTTTGTGTGGGTAAGAATATATAATTAATTATTATTACTTTTGTGGTGGTGGCATATTTTATGTTAATTTGACACTGACCCCGGCTGACCGCGGAGTCCGCCTGATTATCTCAGAACATCTAATCGATGACGTAAGATTGTCAATAGCCATGACACGAGATAAAATACCTATCCTATATTTAAAACTAGCTTTTGCCCGCAGTTTCACCCGCGTTGAATTAGTTTTTGTGTACTCGTATAAAATCAGTCAATATTATTCGGACTGTTACCTACAGTAAACACAGCTGGTGAAATGTGTGTGTTATGCGCCTCTGTTTCCCATTTTGTGTGTCTCTTTTCCATGGGAACACTTTTCTATAGAAACTTGAAACCTCATTTCATCCCATGGGAACTGATTTATGGGATAAAAAGTAGCCTATGTCCTATTCCAGATCTAGAACTACATTCATGCAAAATTTCAGCCCAATCGGTTCAGTAGTTACGGCGTCAAAGAGTAACAAACATCCATCCATCCATCCATCCATATATCCGAACTTTCGCATTTATAATATTAGTGGAATTAGTGGGACTATGTGCCACCCGTGGCTTCAGTAGCATTGATTTTATTTTTGTCAAGCCAAGAAATTTATCAATTTCAGTGACAAATGTCAAAAGTTTCCAGATCCCTCAGAAGCATTTTTCTGGGATAAAAAGCATGTTTTTGATATCAAAAGCGACAAATGTCAAATGGCTCTCTGAAAATTCCTGTACCTGCTTATGAAAGTGCCATCAAAATCAGTTCAGCCGTTTCGGAGATTAGCCCGGACAAACAAACAGACAGACAAACAAAATTTAAACAGACGCGCGCTTGGGTGGTAACGTGCAAATAACCATATGCTTAAAAAAGGCTTTTATTTCGAAATCACAGACAAACACTTCAATTTTATTTATTTCAATAGTTTCATTTGGCGACTTTGGTGGTTTAGTTTGTTTGTTAAATTAATCTCACGGGTGATTTTCAAAATGTATTTTTTTCTTTCCATTCTCAAGGCTGGAACCATTAGGTGAGCACAAAAAATAAAAATCGATTAAAAAAGGGGTTCTTTAACCTTGGTTCTGAACATTTACTGAGTCTCCAGTATAAATCAAAGTCATGCAATATACAGCGAAATAACGGAGATGGGTTAACGTGGCCACACCGTAAACCATGAGGGATAGAAAGAATTGGTACAAAATGTTAGACATCCATACAATTTAGCAGACAGCGCATTTCAGTCAAGTCTTTTCCAAGGGAAGATATCAATATGCATGCAATTTTGTCTGGAAAATATCGCTTTCTAGTAATGAGACCGCCAATTTTACCCTGCCCTATTTTACTTGACCCCTACCTGCAGCCATGCCTTAGATTCCCATATTTAAATACCAATAATAATGATAATGACTTGAATAAAGTCTTCTATTTAACCATGAAGTTTTACTTATTTACTTTATTATATATTTTTTTCTAGGTCTTTAGTATTTAGGATTATTTTGTTTTTTTTTATATTAATTTAGTTATGGCTTTATGTTTAAATTATTATTAAAATGTACTGCGTAAAAAAATACCTATAATATGTTAAAAAAAGTTTGTGTTTCGAGAAAATATATTGGTATACATATTGGTATGTTTTCCTAAAGACTCCAAATATTTCTGTTAGTTTGTTTAAGATATAGAATGATTGTTAAAATATGGCCGGGGTCTTGATAATAATTAAGTCTCATGATGAAAATTTCTTACAAAGCTAAAATTAGCCATGAAATTATTTATTACTTTTCACACTAGGATCTTATACCCTTTATCCTACTATCAGCGTCGTTCGACTAAGAGTATAATATAATATACTAATCTATACTTGATTTTAATTTCTAGATCTCGCATCAATCGTATTTTTTTGAATTTAATTTATAAATGAAAAGAAATTGGAAACTGAAATTGCAAAAACCTCATTTATAGGTAAATGTGACATGAATGTATTAGAAATAAGCAATGTCTGATTCGTTAATTTTGGTTATTCATCCGTATTTTTTAAAATAAATTGATAGCAAATCATAAAAATATATGTGCATTTTTATTTTTATAGTATCATTATCAATATTAAATATATAATCTCATGACCACTAAATACATAATTTATATATTAGAACAGGAACTGAAAATTATTTGAAATTCCGTGCAGTTCAAGGTGATCGGCAGGTTAAGGCAAGTCTCGTAGTAGCTCTGTTTTGAATATAATCTTCATCCAATCATGGTTTAGTAATTAGTACTAATGTTCAAATAATTGACTAGCGGACGCCCCGCGGCGTTGCTTGCGTAGCACCCTTTTCTCTGGATCCCGTGGGAATTCCCTAAAAACCCTTAGCGAATGTCTACGTCCTACAAGAAACATTTTAAATCTCTTGTTCCTAGGTCCAGCGACTGGACTCCGGCCGTTTTGTCTGGGCGTTGCTACGAGGAGACCAATTAATCAGGGTGTTCTTATGTATGTATTTGTCACCGTAAGGTTATACGATCCGATAGTTGATCATGTAACTAGTGAGTTTATCATTTAACGATAGGTTTTTGTAAGGTAGTTTATAAACTAACCTAACCTAGTGAATTGATAAACTAACGGATTTAACAATTTTACGCTGACATAATCGCTTACACAATTTTACGGTTTATTGGAGGATTTCGCCTTTTTAAAACTTTTTCAAGGTGTAAAATATTTATAATGTAAACATAACATCTAAGCTGACACAATCTTTTATTTTAATATTAGAATTTGTTGGACTCTGCTTCTCATGGAAAACTGTTTTAATTCTAGTTGTTCGGGAAAACATTGTGATAACGGGTATTTTGGTACTTTGAAAAGAGGACACCACGATTTTTGTGGGATAAATCCCGGTAAAAACGGTTCATTTAAAATTAATGTTGACAAATTTCGTTCGAATATGTAATAAGCGCTAGTTTAGAATATATGAGGGATCTTTTTTGAATTTCTTGAAATAGATTTGTGCTTCATTATAAACGATTTCCAAAAGCTTCGCGCGACGGTAACTCGATTTGTGCAGCCCTATCAAAACAAGTTCTAAAGCTAACAGTGAAAGCCCCATTAAAATAAGCAGAGCAATTGGTGGAATTAAATTTAATCTATAGATTACATACAGACAAACAAACGATTCATTTGTGAATTTATTCAGTGATGTTTATCCATATAGTAATATTAAAATTGTCTCCATATACATATTATTATATACCGACATATCTACTGTTTTATAATCAAAAAGTTCACAAAGTTACCTATTATGAACAAATTTAAAGTGCATTTCGTGCTAATAAATTTTCCCTTTATGGTATAATTAATACCTATGCCAGAGAATATAAAGTATTACCTATGCTTTTAAGAACCCAAAACAACGACATAGGGACAAAATAAACCTTCGTCTGTTTTTACCATCATTAAACAAATGGTATTAATTGGTAATGGAAAAAGTTACCTAATAACAAATATGTATTTACTCCATATCAAGTCGGTATAGGTAAAATGCCTTAAATATATCGTTTTCATAATTTCGCAGCGCATTAAATACTTAATAACTTGCATGTTTTTCAATTAAATAATTTTAAATTATAAAGCGTATAAGTTTATTAATAGTTACAGTCGCGCGAGCATAAAAGTAGGTAAAATATTTTAACAACAGATATTCAATTCCTTGAAAGGTTGCGCCAACCCACAAATACGTTAGATTATTTTGTGAATAAAATCTAATAACATTTATTCTGAAAGAAAATACTTAATACACTGTTTCAAAACCTGATAAGCCAACTTGGGCGTCAAAACTTAAGTGAGTAACTAATTCATTATTCTAATTTTCAATCATTTTAAAAATATAATATAAATTTTTATTTATTAGGAAAGTTAGTCTTAAGCTTTTTCATGTTATTTGTCATGAGTTCTACACATCACTCAGTGTCGTACCCAATATTCCTATTACGTTTGGAAACGGTTAATTCAGTCGTCCAACTCCAGAAGTTCCCAGAATATTAATGATAAGGTGGTACTTACCAAAAAGAACTTCATTTTGGAGCTTCGAACCCAAAATTCAAGTTGAAACTGCGGCGCCGGGCGACGCCCCATATCTTTATATACCTTTTCTTCGAGATGACCCAAGGTGCGTAATCCGGTTCAGATCAGAACTATGAAAACGCGACAAGGTTGAAGTTCATAGACACCTACGCTGTGACCGTTGGCTCGATATATCTGCAAATTCGCATCAACTACTTGATATGTATATTTTTAACATTTTAATAGCTGCGTCGTCAATTTTATAAATATAATGTTCCGGAACAAAAAATGTTACCGTCATTTACTTTATTATTCTAAAGCAACTGATCAGAGAAAATTCTGTTATTTCCAATTAAGCCTTCTCATTTAAATTGTTTTACACAAAGAAACTGTTTACAACTCATCATAGTTCCTGTTTATGGTTCTATCATGTTGGGAGTCAGCAAGCATCGCAAAATGTCACACTTATGCGAATAGCTCACGTTTTCTTTTGTCTTTCTTGTTTGTACTATATTCAGGAGAGATTCTCCATATTCGGAAAAAAAATCACAAGGAATAAGTTTAACACTCAATAAAGCTTCCGAGCTAAAAACAATGTAAACAAATAATGTATGTACTAGAAGTAATTTTTTTTTGGGCAAAGTTTACATTTTTTTTAAATTACTGTAACAGGTAATAAAAAAATGTTATTTCATAGTAATGAATTTAGAAGAAAATTTCTTAAAAAGCCATAAAATGACGACTATGGAATATCTGACTGTTTTGAACTACAATAATTTTATTAATAAAAACCGGCCAAGTGTGTGTCGGGCCACGCGCAGTGTAGGGTTCCGTAGTTGCCCAGTACAATTTATAAGTTGGTCTACTAATACAGATCGCGCCAAACTTAGTCCGCTCGGAAGTTGTTCTCCCGAAGAACGGCCCCCATACATTGTCGTGTTTAGAGGGGACTAAAAGTTTGGCGCGACCTGTACTCGCACACTTGTAAAACCTTCTTAGCTGTGATAGTTTTCTTTTCAACTTCATTGAGATAAACTACTTCTGTGAATTTTTTCACATATTCATAAGGACCGTTTAGCCGGCAGGGGGGGACACTTGACTCTGACGAAAATTTGCACTTTAAAGCTTAATATTCCATCAACAGATCCCTAAATTGAAAAATCGTTTTTACGCACTTACAACATTTTTGAACGATTAATTTAAAAATCGTTTTTACGCACTTACAACATTTTTGAACGATTTATCCAACGATACCAAACACTATGGGATAGATGAGAAAAAAAATTAATCCCAAATTTACGCGTAATCCTTAAAAAAAGACTTTATTTTACCATTTTGTCGGATTAATATATCAATGCTGTATTATATCAATGCCAAATTACAGCTTTCTAGTACTAATAGTCTGTGAGCTAAGCCACGGACAGACGGACATACGGACATGGCGAAACTATAAGGGATCCTTGTCGGTTTACGGAACCCTAAAAAGGATATTGCTTTTCAATGAAATTTGTGTTTTAAGCGTAATAATTTACGATGTGGTTAAAAAAGTAAAGAATCGAAACTTATTGTAAAAAACTCCCTATGTTTGTTCCTTTTTAAAACTTAAAACGAAATAAAAACCTTTACTAAAAAAAATAATTTACAAAATAAATCAATTAATTTATTCTTCATATTGAAATCGGAAACTATTAGTCATCAAATCATCTTCCTGCAATAAAATATTTCATTTTAATCGAGGCAGGTTTTGAAATAATCTGCACTATATAAAAAATATAAACATGAAAAACTTTTCAACCCACACAAACGGATCGGAATTGGCGCTTGAAAGGGAAGGATCGAACGTTATTTCGCAATCTTCGCTGGAAGGCGAATTGCCGAATCATCCATCAGGAACTTGGGCCAGTCCGGAGAGGTCTACCCTGTCATCCTCGCCTGGTTCAGCTCTCACTTTACTCTGAACATTCTGGAGACACAATTACGAGTGTACGTATATTTCTAAAAAACCTGAAACGTGATTATATCGATCCGAGGACGTTTACACTCGCCACAACTTCTGCACTATGAACTCCATAAAAATCGTCTCTATCGCTTATCATTAAAGGTTATAATAGCATTTGGGCTTGTTAAATCTCCTCTTTCCCAGTTTATAAGAGCTACTCAATGAAACTTTATTGGATCGATAAGAACGCGGCCTATCTATAATGTATCGTTTCATTACTGATATTATTCCTACTGAGGCTCTAGTGTGAATTTGGTTGAACGAGTGAATTAAAGTCACCTTGCACATGAAACTAAATGTTAGTATTTGTATAGCAAAATAACTTCTGAACTGAATTGCTTATTTTTTCACTGGTAAGTTTGATTATTCTAGAACTTACAGGTGTTTGTAAATAGTTGGAAACTCAGTGAGGGAAATACATAATTTATGACTAAAACAAGAAAGCTACCGACTTGGAAAAGTATCATAATTATCATGGTACTACTATACGATGAATAGAATCCGAAATGAGGAGATCCGCCGGAGATCGAAAGTAACATAGCCTGCAATCAGTAAGTTGAAGTAACAGTGGGCGGGCCATATTTGTCGCCGACATGATGGCCGTTGGGGCCGAAAGGCTTTAGAATGGAGACCACGTACAAAAAAGCGTAGTGTAGGCCGACCTCGTGCCCGCTGGACCGACGACCTGAAGGACGTTGCGGGGGGCGGCTGGATGAGGAGGACGAGGACCGACATGAGTGGCCAAATTTGGGAAAGGCCTATGTCCAGCGGTGGACGAACACGGGCTGACGGATGGATGGATGAATGGACTACTCTATAGGTATACGAGTATTAGTTTATCATTTGTATGGAAATATTTGTATATGAATATGTAATATAATATGTCATCTACATCATTTGAACATTTTGTCACAAAGTATTATTATTTATTTTTATTTTTATTCCACTGATGCCGACAATTTTGTCGAAATATATCTGGTTATTATAACGTGTTTTTGTAAATATATAAAAATATATAATTATAAAAATGAAAAACTTAATAAGTTAATAAAAAATATATATTATAAGATATAAATATAAACGAGTATGTATACAACAATCATGCTTGGCACATTTCACTCTGCAACTGCGTTCGAGCTTTCAGAACATAATACTAAATTAAATACAAAGTGAATTAAAAAGGCTTGAGGGTACAGAAATATAATACTACTATGATAACGACTTCCACACTACCTCTATAATATTGTCAACTGCACAACTTCAAATTACCATTTTACTTTGCGTAGGTTAAATAATACTAATATGGATTGTAGACATTATTTGTGATTAATAACCGTGCAAATAATTTGGCCGAGTGCGAGTCGGACTCGCCAACAAAGGGTTCCGTACCACCCCACAATACGGGTGCAAACCCTAAAAACGTTAGGGTAAATAACAACAATATACATACCAAAGCAACATCAGGGCTACAAAAAACAAGGCACTAAAATCGTAGCGCCTAACAAAAAATTTGGCACCGTCTGCGTGCGTAACCCTACGTTTAAGTATTTTTTGTTTTACATTAGAGTACCTATGTCCTACAATCTGACTCAATTTAAAACTAGTATGTATAACCGTCTTTAATTAAGTAGCTCTTAAGTAGCCAATAACTATTAATTTATTTATTTAATTAATATTAATATAATGCAACTTTTTCGAGTTTTCTTGTATGGGGACTCCGCTTGGTTTTTTTGTTAATATTTTGTTATTTGTTGTAATAGAGGCCATAGTAACACGTATACTGTGAAAATTTCAACTTTCTAACTCTTACGGTTGAAGCTGTACGCCACTCTTGGCGGTCCTCCTGAAAGAAATGCCCATACTCACACACGCTGGGCAGGCGGGTTGGTGAGCGCGGTACCGAAACCCTTGCACCAGTGACGCCGCTGCCCGTCAACATTAAAAATAAATAATTGGTTCAAAACTAAAAACCATTTCGAGATTGGCTTTCTGAGCATCATATATTTTTTTCAAAATGTAATCATTATCAAAAAAATAGATGTAAAAAAAACAAAATTTGGTAAACACAAGATTTTTAAAAAATTGCTTTCATGTTCATTCCGTATTTTTAAAAATCAACTGTCATGTCATTGTGACTATTCACATTGACAGCGAACATAAATATGCCAAGTTTTTTATTTAATAATCCCTTGGCAATGAACATCGAGTTTGAAATCCTCAGTTGCGACTTACGTTCTTTTAGAATGAGTGAATAAGAAAAAATTTAAATAAGCATAAAAAACACACAATAAAACAAAGTAAAAAATACGGAAGCTTTATTTTTACGCAGACTTTCAATATAAATATTGAAAAAAAAGGTTACCTGAAATGAAATGATGTCGATTATGGAACGTTGGACCTTGTGTTTAAATAAAGTAAACAGACGACCCCCTAAATGTGTCTTGGGACCGAGCTATTTAATAAAACTCGTAGTTTTTCGTGAGCGCAGGTTTCTCGGTTGTCGTAAGAGCCACGGCTTTGAGCGCTCAATTTGAAACCAGAAAGAAACGACCCAGAGTTCAGTTTTGGTTGATGCAAAATGAGGCACTCAATCCGATTTTATATGCACACTTAAAAGTGCAATAAAGTTGATTCTATTCTCAATATAGGTATATTACTTTCAGTACGAAAGCAGATCTCTTTATCATTTTATTCAAAGATAAACGAGATAGGTAGGTATTTTACTTTCTAAACCTGAAGAAAATAAAGCTACGTAACTGCCCTTTTATGTTGCTTTTATCTTTCGCTTAAATCTCATCCAGAATTATGAGTTCACATAATTGACATACGCCCTTCGTGGTGTGTGGGCTTTTTATTATGGTTCCGTCAAAAAATGGAAAACCTTACACCAAATCTTCAGAGTATGTCTGTTCGTCGGCGGTAGAATGTAAGAACAGTTGTTCCATTGAGTTTTTTTATGTATACAGGTTGTTAAGATGATAACCTTTTTCCTTAAAACGAGGTATTCTACCCATCAATATAACACATCCATATAATGATTTTACACAGGGGCCAACCCTGAAATCGCGTAAAAAAGTACAGCTATTTCATACAGTTCGAGTAGGTATTTCACTTTTTTATGGAACAGCTGATTTTGTTTTCGCGATTTCAGGATTGGCCCCATTGTAAAAGTTGTTTATTTTGATGGGTAGAACACCCCGTTTCAAGGAAAAAGGTTATCATCTTAACACCCAGTATACATACCTTCAGTATTGTACAAATCTAAAAACATTCGAATTTCCCAATCCAAGCAGAGCCTTAAACAAACTCTTACATAAAACTGGTCAAGTGTGAGTGGGACTCGCGCCCTGAGAGTTTCGCACCATTTTGATAAGTAAATAGACTTAAATGATTGAATAAAAATTACAAAATTATTATCATTACCCAGAAACTGTATGAAACAAAACTGCAAAATTAAGTTGGTCGAGTGTTCGGGTACGTAACCCTATGTTTTCCGTATTTGTTTTTAAATAGAGCATAATACATTATATACGTAAATTTAAAATTCCAATTTCCCTACTAGTATAGTTTTTGCGATAGACCGCGTAACAAAAATTACCCCTCCTGAAAATTTATTTTATTTTCAATTCAATATTCAGTTTTGGGTCAACATTTTACATAACATATTATTTCAGATCTCTATTTCATTCCGTTTGCAAGCTAGAGACCCGTGACGTATGGAGGACAGACAGCAGAGTGACATTAACAGGGATCCGTTTTGCCCTTCGGGCGCGGAACCCTAAAAAAGTGTAACGGGGCCACCTTCATACTAATGCGATAGGGGTGAAAAGCGGACCTTTCATACAGTGGTAGCTCAGTCGCCAGTCAATCTTAGTCTCGGGTTCAAAACCAGCCAGTCGAGTATTTATAAACTTTTGGAATTTTGTGAAACACTTTGTGCGTAACCAAACTATATATTTTTGCACGTAGAAGGAAACTGACAGTTGATGCTAGTGGAAAATGCGCTTTTAACTCTAGGATGCATGATCTATTTCACATTGCAACATTCAAAAGTTCGCGACAGTGTAAAATGGCTCATGCACCGTATGAATTAAAAGCGCATATCCCACTATCACGAACTGTCAGTGTCCTCCTTCGTGCAAAAAAATATCACACTATCACACTAATATTATAAATGCGAAAGTTAGTGTGTGTGTGTTTGTGTGTATGTTTGTTACTCTTTCACGCTGAAACGGCTGGACAAATTTGGATGTAATTTAGAATGGATATAGCTTATACCCTAACTTAACACATAGGCTACTTTTTATTCCGGAAAAAAGCATTTCGTTAAACCGAATAACACGCGGGCGGAGCCGCGGGCAAAAGCTAGTACGTTATAATTTGGGGTGGGGGGAGGGGGGGCGGCCACCGGTCTAGCTTATGAAACATCAACAAGTTTGTACTCGATTATGTGATTGTAATAAGATAAATAGGGATAACACTCCATACAAAGAGATCACATTATATATGAAAATAACAAATAAATCAGCACTGGGGGTGGGGGGAGCGTGCCCCCATGACCCCTATCTAGTTACGCTTAGTTACGCATGCTGGGAGACCTTGACTGCCCTAAAAAGCGTGTATCTATTTATGACCGAAGTACGGCGGTAAGGCCTACCTATTATGTTAGGACGGCGTCTCCCAAAGCTAACGACTTTAACTGAGTAACTTTGTAACCAGTTACAGACGGTAAGCACGGCATGTTAGGACGGCGTCTCCCAAAGCTAACGACTTTAACTGAGTAACTTTGTAACCAGTTACAGACGGTAAGCACGGCATGTTAGGACGGCGTCTCCCAAAGCTAACGACTTTAACTGAGTAACTTTGTAACCAGTTACAGACGGTAAGCACGGCATGTTAGGACGGCGTCTCCCAAAGCTAACGACTTTAACTGAGTAACTTTGTAACCAGTTACAGACGGTAAGCACGGCATGTTAGGACGGCGTCTCCCAAAGCTAACGACTTTAACTGAGTAACTTTGTAACCAGTTACAGACGGTAAGCACGGCATGTTAGGACGGCGTCTCCCAAAGCTAACGACTTTAACTGAGTAACTTTGTAACCAGTTACAGACGGTAAGCACGGCATTTTTTTATAGAAGAAAAATAGTAATCCATATGATACAAGAGTGATGTGGTTTTTCCTGAATTTTATTATATAAAAGTGAAGAAAAAATTTCTAAATACACCGTTATTTCTCAGTTTTTAACCACTTGTAACATATAACTGCCGCAGCTTTTATCGAAAGAGTAATAAAAATTGTTGATGGTTGTGATTGTCAGCACTTGGTTAACTTATTATACATCTTTGTTAAATAGTGGGCTAATTTTGTGGACAAGTACAAACTTATAAACTTCCAAATAAAATGATATCGTTTCCTCACTGTTTGGTGATTAGTTTATTTTCTTTATAATATAAAAAATACACTATTTTCGTACTAGTCAGCCGGAGCGCCAGACGTAATAGACACTTTTGAGTGCGAGCGAGCGAAGGGTCTGTTACAAACTTCCCGAATCAAGTTGCTAATTTTTCCGATGGAGTCACCTTAAAATCTTCGGTTGTGTTTCGAGTCTTTTCTGTACTTAAACAATAGTTACGACCACAAATATAAAGCGCAAAACAAGCTAATTACATCTACATTGAAGGAACCCGTTGATTGTTTTATTCATTTATTTATTACGCTTTTTGTACATTTACACAGATATTTAAGAGGCCTATAGTCGTTGGCTTGAAGTCAGTCACGCACGGGGTCGCTATGCTTGCTATTTCATTCTACATTCAACTTCGGATTACAGAGCACTGACTGACTGGTATTGGTTGGCCCGAACGTTCATTTCCCGAGCTCGTACGGAACTAACCGAAAACGGTGTGAGAGGCAAGCTAACGCGAGACAACATTCATGTTTTGAAAAAAACTCGAGAATGGTTTTGGTTCTTCCTATGATTTCAGGAGAAATATCCTAAAAATCGAAATGAAGAAAAAATATTTTTGGATAGTATAAAATATACTATGCTGTGAACCTAAAATTATTTGATTTGTTGTATCGCTTCTAGGACATTACGGTACATAAACATTCATCAAAATATGTGTACAATTCAGGACTTTTATACGCTTGTAACTTTTGTATGTATTTTATTTTGAAAAGTGTTTTAGGTTCAAGTCATAGACATTGTATGGGATATGTTGAAAAAGAAATAATAATCAGCAAGTACCTATAAATAAGGATATTATCAGCGAACTGCGCTAATATGGGAGTTGGGCCGAATAGAGTGCCCTTAACAACACATTTTAAACAAACAGAAAAGACATTGTGGCACTTATTGCTTTTAGCAATATCTCCCAGGCAACCTTTGGATGGAAAGAAATAATTTTAACTAAATTATTATTATTGTGTTCAACTTAAGCGTGACAGACCCTGAGCAAGTTGTTATATGTAGTCTTGAGCTGATTATTCTATGTTTCCTGTGTAGTTACTTCGGTAAAACAACCATTTCGTATCGTACTGCTAAAATGGACGGGAAAACTACCGTTTAAAAAATTTTTATAACGTCAACCGGCATTTTTCTGCACCCACAAGTCACAAGATTTATGCCGCCGAAATGAGTCACCGAAGTTTGAGACCCTGAAAATGGGATTTTAAACAAACGAAAATTTGTACGAGCACAATCGTAAATATTTTGTTTTAATTCATTAGAGCATATTCGAACATTTAATGCGAAATAGGAAGTAAAAACTGAAATTTTAAAATCTACAATAGATAGCCTATATAGCAACTAAATGACATCACAAAAACCTACCTACTGAGAGGGATTTTACCATTAACCCTTCAGTGGCGATACTTGGATTAGATACCCTTCAAAGCAAATTGTGAAAGAAAAATTACAACGCGGACACATGCAACAATTTTTGAAGGCAAAAGCTTGATTTTGAAAAGCTCTGTGCACAGAAACGAGTCAAACGCTTTTAAAATGTAAACCTTTTCTCCGAATTTATAACATGTTATACATATTTTTTAAGGAGTTATAGCTAGTAGAATTATCATCACACGGCATTCATAACGCGATAAACAATGATGACATTGGATATAGCCTTATGCATATTATTATATTCGGCAGGCCTTATCCGTCTCCGACATGATGTTCGTTGGGGCCGAAAGGCGTTACAATGGATACCACGTAATCCACGTATAGCAAAGTGTACCGTAGGCTGAACTCGTGCCCGCTGAACTAACGACCTGAAGGACCATGCAGATGGCGACTGGATGAAGAGGACGGGGGACCGAAAAGAGTGGCAAAATTTTGGAATCACCTTATGTTAGTGTGCTTATTGCATTATACCACCTGACCTTTGATCCTAGTCTCATCACCATAGAACTACCAAACTACTAACACACAGCACAAAAATTGAGATTGCGGCAATCACTTTGTGTTCGTGTGTTCATTGCAGGGTATTACTAAAAATTGCCATAACGCCACCTGAACTTGAATCCTGGCCTCATCACCATGGAACCGCACATAACTCGATATTGCGGCAATCACATTATTATTATTAGTGCGTTCATTACAGGGTATTGTTTGAAAATGTTCCTTATGCCACTTGAACTTCAATACTGACCTCACCACCATAGAACTCCTCAACGAATTACAGCACATAATATGAGATTGTGGCAATCACTATGTGTTAGTGTGCTGATTACTGGGTATAACTTGAAAATTTAAATTACTCCATCTGACCTCCGAATCTGGAACTTTTCAATGGATGACAGCGCACCATTTGCGATGGTAAGAATTGCTTTGTGTCAGGAAGCTGTTTGTAGTATACTACTTAAACATTGTCATAATATCACCTTGACTTTCGTTTAATATGAACAACGAGCTTACGTGCTTACAATAACTACCCTTATTTCACAATTCAACCCGTGGTTATAATCGATACGACATGAGTCCCCGACAGGGTGTCAGAGGTGTTTCCAAGTGTAAAGGGTGAAATGCTAGGCACAGTCCACACTTGGTACACTCGTTTTTCACCAAAAATTGTTACGTCCCAAACGTAATGGGTGGAGCCTTATCGCCGTACTTCGGGCACAAATGGACTAAAAGCTTATTGAACACGAATTAATGTGCATGATGGGGATTGAACCCAAGACCTCTGAGTGAGCAGGCGAGCGCTCTACCACTCGGCTACAGAGGCGGTCACATATAAAATAATTTTCATGAAAACCAAAGTCAAATACGTATCTACCATGCATCTACCTATACTAATAATAAAATAGTAAAAAATTCGTTTCTGTACATCGAATATATTTTTGAAATTTTAAATGAAATTTTTTAAGTACTGGTATTGTACACGTACTGAAGCAAAAACCACCGTTTTTTGATTTTTTATAAACGTAGCCGGAGCCGCGGGAAAAGGCTAGTATACCTACATATATAGAGGCTGTATTGGTATGTACACACATTACTAGCCTATAATTTAAGGCGAAATAGGATGCTCAACCGATTTCATTTATAAATGAATAACACTGATTAGTATGATAAATAAAGCAACTATTATAAATTAAAAAAATCATGCTCTCAATAATAAACATGACACATTTACACTATTATGCAAAAATAATCTTTAGAAAACTATACATCTATAAGCTTTATCCCTTGTGTGGACAAAACATTCATAAATAAAGCTAGTAATCAGACTATTTAAGTACAATTCGTCCAACACAATAAGGCCAATGGCTTTTGATAGATGTGATTATTGATTGGCTCATCGGTTTAACCGTCTTGGACACGTAATACGAGTACTTGTTAGAGTAAATAAAAGTTGCAATTGCATGTCTATTATAAAAATACATCGTCACGAAACAAATCCCCTAAGGGGTGTCAGAAGTGTTTCAGAGTACTGTGGAGTGCAAGTCACAGTCCACACTTCTACGCCAATGTTTCACCGACTTTTATTGCGTTTTATTACGCCGCGGCGTAATGGATAGCGAGCCCTATCAACTTCGGGGACAACTACGAAAGATGGAGCACAAATGTGGCACAGAAGCGTCGGCTTCTTAGATTAATATGAATGATTAATATGGTAGAATTTTAGTATGTAGAACGCAGATGTATGAAAGGCATTAAGTTGTGTGTTAGGTAGTAAATATGTATCACACAGCTTTACATTTTATTATAAAATATATTAAAAATCTGTTTATCAAGTTAGGTCTAGAGTCTAGACACAAATGTCACCACGATTAAAATATAACATCTGACCTTCTCCCTAAATCGAAGATGTTAATATTAAAAGATGCGATATTATGTGTTTATGTTAATCATTATATTAAAAATAAAACATCGTACGCATAATGGTATCACACGATTGTTTTAATACCTAATTATTCTGAATCCACATTTATCATAAAATACCCTGTAAATGTGGTGTATTTGCAAGTCCTTTGCAATGAAACGCAGTTTCTTCTCTTCTTATTTTATTGGATCTGTCATAATCATAAACCATAAAGAAAAGGATACGTTCTTAAATCAAAGAGTATGCATTCCATAACATCACTCCCGATGGCAGAACAAGTTACGTAATAGGTATTGTAACAATGTAATGATACAGAACTTGCAAAGTTATAACTAGCATACAAAGTTATGCCCAAAGCAAACATTTTTTTTAACAAATCTCCGTTAATAGTTATCTAAGGAACGCTAACATTCTGTTAAAAATCAATAACTAAACCTATATCAAAATTGAAATAATAGCACAAAAGAGAGCATCTTACCATTCAGTAGTTATAGAGGTACTTATGTAAACAATAGTTCTAAAAATAAAAATAAAGTTATTCCATAAATCTAAATGGTATTTTTACTGCCCCACCTGACCTAGTAGTAGTAGCTAAAGGAACCGGTGCAATAAAGCTTTGCTCTTTAGCTGGTTGCTGTTGTGGATCAGCTGTGCTGGATGAAGTGATGGCATCTAGCCACTCTTGTGAAACTGTAGAGAGTTCAAGTGGGTACAATCTTTGATAAGGTCTTACCTTTACACCTGAAGCTGTATGAACTCTAGCAACTCGTGTGAAGCCGTCCCTTCCTGTGTAGACATCTGTAATTATACCTATAGGCCAGTGCAATCTACTTTTGTCCGTGTCTATAAGTACTAACTCTCCTATTTTGGATTCAATTTTGTCGCCTTTTCCTTTGCTAATGAGCAGAGACAAATATTCATTTTTGAATCTTTTTCTAAAGTCTTCTCTCAGTTGTTGTAAGTACTTATAGCGAACATGTAAATTTTGCTGATCAATTTTGTCCAAGTCTGGGGTAACACCTGTTGGCAAACTCTGTAAGAACATCATAGGTGTAAGCGGTTTAACATTTCCCATCTCTACATATGTCAGAGGTCTGCTGATATATATTATGATATTTGTCACAGAAATAACAAGATACTTTACCTTCTTTTTCAGGTGGACCTCTTCCTGACTTTTGTTTTACCTGATTTGACTCGTTCACTAAGCACGCTGCGGTAGGAACCACTTTCGTTGAAAAGCTGTCAGCTAGTTGCACCCTCCTTTCAGCTTCAACGTCCGTCTGCAAAAACCTTAACAAGTTATCGAGTTTTGATTTTCCTCCTTTACTATTGAACGTTACTCCAACATAGCAAAGTGCTCTCTGGTAATGCTGATTCTATCATAGGTAGTAAAATACATTCATATTTGTCTCTTAAGATACCTAGTGACTCTAGAATCTGTAAATTTGCAACAATCCTATCATAAAGTAAGTCCAGTGTCATACTATTTTTGCAGCTTACTAACTTTAACAGTTCACGAACGTATATTTCAATCAGGGTTTCATCTTTGGCAAACCTGTCCTTCAGAGTTTGAATAACCTTGGGGTAATTTTCTTCGGTAGGCGGGTAGCTTTCCACAAGGCTTCTAGCTTTACTTTCTGAAGTCATCGCTTGGCTTAAATACTGAAATTTGGTTTCAGCATCCATCGACTTATCTTCATGAATTTTTTTAGATTGACCCCAAAATGCCAGCCAAGATTTCGGATTATCGTCAAACTTGTGAATTTCAATTCTTGGAAGGTTGAGGTTATGAGCTGTCTTCGTAATGTTTTCTTTATAAGGCTCGTCTTCTTTTGGCTTTGGTTTTTCCTGTAATTTTGATTTTAAAACCAACCACTTCTTCCTATATACGTCACACAAGTCGTATTCTTCTTCGAAGTTTGCTTCATTGAAGTCTTCCGACATCAACATGTCTTGGTGGATTTCTTGGTCTAGCAGCTTTAATTTTTCCATCTTTTCTGCAAGAAAGTATAAATCCACTTGCGAAGACGCGGTCTGTTCGTGGCGTGAAAACGCCCGTCGTATCTGATCACGTTCGCGAGTTTTCTTGGTGAGATCCATCTCAAACTTACGTTAAACTAAATCCTACGGTCGCCAATATATTCTGAATCCACTTAAATGTGGTGTATTTGCAACGCAGTTTCTTCTCTTCTTATTTTATTGGATCTGTCATAATCATAAACCATAAAGAAAAGGATACGTACTTAAATCAAAGAGTATGCATTCCATAACACTAATTATGTGTTATGAGCAGTTTCACTTGATAGGTAGGTACTTATCTATATTTTCAATCTATAAAATTTCGACACCATTTTTCGTCAGCGTTTCTTGATTATGCTCAATTGCTCATGAAATATTTTCCGTCATTACTAAATATCACTTCTGTCAGACAGTTTTACCAAAAATAAAACTTATAATAATTTTGTTGGTAATAATCTAATAATAAATAAATGACGTAAATTATGGCGCCAAAAGTCAGCAGTTCACTAGGGCGCAACACCACTAAAAGACAACGTGCGGCCGCAAAAAAAATGAATTTTGAGCTCCTCGGTCGGGCCACTGTGTATTTTGATGGAAAAATAAGTTAACAATGCATTATTTTATTAAGGAAACAAAGCTTTACTTTTTTCCGTGTTAGGGAGAAGTTTCACATTACATTTCACATCTTCGCTTTACCGATGACATCGTGAGAATGGCGGAATCGCTGCAGGAACTGGAGGAAATGGTGCGCGGCCTTAGCGATTCTTCGAGACGAGTGAACCTGTGGATGAATTTGGATAAGACTAAGATCATGTCCAGCTGTCACGTCATCCAAGGGCCACTAACCGTTGACAATGTCAGAATCGAAGTTGTTTAAAAATATTTTTATCTGGGTCAAGTTATACAGCTGGATAAAAACAACTTCGACGCCGAGTTTGACAGAAGAATGTGTTTGGGTTGGGCAGCATCCGGAAAGTTGCGTTACATATTTACGTAGTCAATACCGCAGTGCTTAAAGACTAAGATGTACAAACAGTGCGTCCTTCCTGTGATGACGTATGGCGCTGAGACGTGGTCTCTTACAAAGGGCCTGATCCATCGATTTAAGTTCGCTCAGCGAGCTACGGAGCGGGCTATGCTTGAGGTATCTCTGATGAATAGAATTCGAAATGAGGAGATCCGTCGGAGATCGAAAGTAACCGACATAGCCTGCAGAATCAGTAAGTTGAAGTGGCAGTGGGCACTTGGGCAGGCCATAATTGTGAAAGGCTTTAGAACGGAGACGTACAGCAAAGCGTAGTGTAGGCCGACCTCGTGGCCGCTGGACCGACGACCTGAAGGACGTTGCGGGGGGCGGCTGGATGAGAAGGACGGAGGACCGACATTAGGGGCAAAATTTGGGAAAGGCCTATTTCCAGCAGTGGACGAACACGGGCTGATGGATGGATGGATAGGGAGAAGTAAAATATGTCTTTATTCACTATTTTTGAATTTATAATCCAAAGCTTGCCAAGTTAATAAAATTCAGTTCTGAGCAATTGCCTTGTAGTGCTATGTTTAGAATTTTGTTTTGATTTTGTGCTTCACGTATCAGATTTGATATCAAGGTTTGACGTTATATTTTATATAGATACCTAATAATAACAAGTTATCTCAGCAAAGAGGATGTGTGGAAATAACAAATAAAATGTTATAATAAATAGTTATAAATATGAGGGTCAAATCAAAAGCACCCGGAATAAAGAACCTGTATGAATCGATTGATGGATGTGGAAGATGAAAAAGAGATGTATCAGGATCATACATAACATAACAGATGGAGTACACAGATTTATGCTCTGTACCTACTCCTCTAGGGAGGTATAATATTTATATACTAATTATAGTTATAAATAGATCATGTACTATACGTACAACGTCAGTATGGATACATACAATTTATACGTATTGTGAAGATAGGTTACGTTTGAATCAATCGCTGTTACTCATGCGGAAAGACAAAGGAGCGGGTGCTGAAAAATAGCAAAATGACAATCTTGTAAACTAATTGTATTTAAAAAAAAAAAAAATATTGTATGAAATATCTGTTCGTTTCAACGTTTAATCAAGTTTATCTAGGTTTTAATTCATAAATATCGGTTTCTATTCAAATAACCTTAAACCTCGACATGAAAGCTTTTTAGACCAACACCAAATGTATTAAGAACTTCATTAGCCTTGAGACCTAGTGCCTGAAGATGTTTTAAACAAAACCGGTCGCTAACAAGAGGAAATAAATACTATCGAACTATAGTACAAGTTTTTCATTTTCTCAATATTGAAATGACCTCAGAAGATTTTTTTTCTGATTATATTACTATGATAGAGTTCATTATATTCTTGGCACAACCATACTTATTTTTAAACATGTATGAATAAATTACGGTTTTGCGGGAACTATCCGCTTAAGCACGATAGTTTTTTTTTTCTCATAGTGCAACATGCGCTTGTGTTATTATAAGATAAATATAAAGTGACTGGTTCTTATACCACAATTTGATACTATCCCATTGTGTTTTCCTTTTGAAAACCTTGAGAAATTTTAATCATTTTTTTCGTTATATAATAAAATAACTTCCAAGAAACACAGAGCATATTATACAAATACTCCAAAGTCCTTATATCTATATGTTACAGTTAAAACCCGTTTTTCATTACAACTAGTTTTCCCTAGTTAAAACTAGTTCTTACTAGTAGAACCCGTTTTAAGTAGTTAGTGCCATACAAAATTTCAGGGTTCACCTCGCTCCGCTCCGCTTCACTCGGCTCCTATAACGTATTAAAATGTCAACCTCGTCGTCGCAACCTATTTTGGTTTCTATTCTAGTTCAGTAAAACCTAGTTTTAACTAGGGAAAACTAGTTCTAACGAAAAACGGGGTTTAACTGTGACATAGTATATCTATACTAATAATAAAGTAATAAAAAGTCGTCTCTGTACATTGAATATTTTCTAGAATTTTTTTATGAAATGGGTTTTTAGTATTGTACTGAAGACAAAACTACAATTTTTAGAATTTTTGTCCGTCTGTCTAACTTTCTGTCTTTCTGTCTATCTGTATGTGTGATTTTAAGTCGAGAACCACTGGATTTGGATGCGGTATTTTTATTACATATTATCGTAGGGACCCTGGCCAACATATAGGCTAGAGGAGTTCGTAAAAGTTCATAAAATTACGCCGAAGTCGAAAACGAGGCAAATATTGCATAAACGCGGGCGGAGCCGTGGACAAAGGCTAGTATACTATATTATTGAAATATTTGCATGGATGAATCATAAATTCAAAATATTTAAGGTCATGATTAACATCCCACATAACACTAGTCACACAGCCTAACGTATTATACTCGTTGAATTCTTTATGCATTTTGTGACGTGTTGGCGACAAAATTAACGGCTTTCGGGGTCATTCATTTATTATGTGTAGACCACAAAGAAAAAGGCTATCAAATTTACGTTGCACAAAATGTTGAGAATACGCTTCATTTGACGCCGTACATTTGATATTCTATTATTTTTTTCGCCATCTTGTGTTTTTATGGGTCCGGTGAATAAGGTTCAAAATCAGTTTTTTCTTAGCATTTTGCTCTATTTTATTTTTGACACAAAATTATGTAACTTGGAATTTCGATATCTTTTATAATATGTATTTTTTTGTACCTAGGTGGTAGAGCTGATGCCGGGCTCGACTGTGGAGGTACCACCATCTTACTCGCAAATCCTCCCGAAGTTATTCGGGGAGAGTAAGAGGACAGCTCTCAGGCAAAAAAACCAGGCAGCCCACCATTGCCTGGGACCGATGGATGGCGGTATATCCATCCCCAATTGCCAGGCCTTATATAAATCAGACTGGTGACGGGCAGCGGCGTCACTGGTGCAAGGGTTTCGGCACCGCGCTCACCAACCCGCCTGCCCAGCGTGTGTGAGTATGGTCATTTCTTCCAGGGGGACCACCAAGAGTGGTGAAATCCTGGGAAGGCCTATGTCCAGCAGTGGACGAAACAGGCTGATGGATGGATGGATGGATTTTTTTGTGTCACACAAAGGTTTAAATAGAGTTACTTTTACTAAAATATCACATTTTGTGGAATAAGATGTAACTTTAATTGAATTGATTTTTGAAATGTGTTTTTGTGTTCTTTTACACGTTAACTACATTTGGTAAATGGTACTTACTCAACTTAAATCATGGTGCAATTACTGCTTGATTTTTTGGTGCCAAATGGTTTAATTCAGCTTCTGAACGATATATCTACAAGTTAGTAAGTTTTGTGGAGCGTGAACCGATACTTTATTGACTATGACTAAGACAGCATGTAGAATATGTGTATCATATTGGCTTCAAACACTGTCGTATGATGACACGGAAAACCTATTGACCGTTGTTGTTTAAATATTTATTTATTTACTATATGTATACCAACTACATATCTAGGTATATCTTACTCACCCGCTCACACACACTCACACATACACCCATTGCACACAAAGAGCGGACCTAAACTTCTTACACTTTTCAAGTTAATGCAGCATTTAAGTAATTGTAGATATGTAATTCTAGTTTTTATTTATTTTTAAAGTTTGAATTGTTCCATACGGCATGGCTATGTAGTACACATACCTGAGGATTGAGGCACTGTATGCTGAGATACAGGCTAATCACCTTTTCAGCAGCAGATGCTATCAATTTGCACACAGTATTATATAAGGCTACATTATTTCCTTCTAGTTTATAAACAAACTTTGCTTGTATAGGGTATAATAAAATAAGATAACCAACACAAGCTATACATACATTTAGCTAATTTATTCCATAAAGTCAATTATTTCATCATGATAAAAAAATGGTGTTTTGCAAAATGTTTAAGTGATATTCTATCTTCTAAAAATATATTTTTTCATCTTTATTGTTATTTCATTTTGAAATGCATACAAATAAAAAGGTATCGTAATAGAAGAAAGATACATACGAACGACCCAGCAGGACAAAGGTAAATACTTACCAACAAGAAAGATTTTTTCAAAATTCAATCCTCTTGTTAATGTTAGTGAAGTTAGCTTACTCTACAGGTTGTAGATAATGTTTAAATCAATAACAATTCCATCCACTGGGATTTACGTGAATAAATCTCTGGTCCATAAAATCTGTAACTGCTACTATCATAGGGTCATTCTAGTTCGGTCAGAGGCTGAACTAGTAGTCACGTGGACAAGTAGTCTGGGGTAAGGAACTCATAAAGATGAGCAACTTTAGAACGAGGGCTCGTGCAATTATTGCCATCTTTATAGACACGTGCACGCTTTACGACACAAACTTTTAAGATTCTGTTCGACTTGGAAAACTTTGACACTTAACCTGTAAAAATGACTTGACATATAATATGATAGATAACAACGATAACACGTATGTTGTCGTATATGTCGTCGTTTCTGTCTTCTATCTTTTTTGACAGTTTAAGAGTATTATTACTTTTTAGGATTCTGTAGTACCTAGCACCGTTAAAGATAAAGACTTGAAATTTACCACAAAAATAGCATTCACTTGCATACGTAATATAACACGGCGTAAAAAAAAATTGAAAAATTTTAAATTGTATAAAATATTTCCAACACAAAAGAGAGAAAAATAAAAAAAGAATTCCTAAAAATACAATATGGGTATCAAAATGTAGATATTAAGAAGCTGATTATAAAAATATATACTTTACTATGTTTACTGGCACCGATTTCGAGAAATCTTTAAAAAACCAGAAAAATATGCTTGTCCCCCCCCCTTCTTATTTCCGAAACTGGTGGACCGAAAAAAATTAAGATTATAGGCCATAACTGGCCAATTACAGGTAAACTATAGTGAATAAAAAAAACTTTATAAGAAACGATAAATATAAAAAAAATGTAAAATAAAAAAAAAATATTTTATAAATATATGGGTATCATATTGTAGATATTAAAGAATTCATTATAAAAATATATATTTTTACTCTACTTACTAGCACCGATTTCGAGAAATCTTTGAAAAACCACAAAAAATGCAAGTCCCCGCCTCTCCCTTATTTCCGAAACTAATGAACCGAAAAATATGAAAAAAATATAACGGGTGAGAAATTCACGGTAACAAAATGACAAAATTAAATTTTTCATCCACGAGTTTTATTTCGAGTGCGGTATAAAAATATTGGAGTCTCTCTTTTGTGGTCCAATCAATTCTTTTCTTAGAAAACAGTTATGGGTAAGATTTTGAATACCTTCTTCCTGACTGTTCCCATAACTGTCGAATTACGGAACCCTAGGTATGCGAGTCTGACTCGCACTTGACCGGTTTTTTTTCTATTAATTATTACTTCAGTCAGATCAGGATGACAAATTACATCCTGATTTGATCCTTATGTACAAATGTTTCGATGTGCGATTTTTAAAATGTTTTTCAGGTATATTAATAACACGTCTTTCCTGCGTCTTTTCCGTACTTGTAACAATATTGAATTTTGGGATACCTTTAAGAGTTTTGCTATTAAAATTTAATATGTTGTAATTAAAAAAGTTCTTTGACTGCAGTTTTCGTTAATTTAAACAATTAAAAAACTGGTGGTGTAGAGTTCCATAGTTGCCCAGTACATTTTATAAATTGGTCTACTAATACAGATCGCGCCAAACTTCTTAGTTTGCTCGGAAGTATATACTACTTCTGTGAATTTTTCCACATATTCATAAATACACCATATATATACCCCACACTATGGGCTAGACGAGAAAAAAAATCATCCCCAATTTACGTATATGGGGTACTCTTGAAAAAAATCGAGATTTTATTTTACCACTTGTGCGTGATTAATATGTATGTCCATGCCAAATTACAGCTTTCTAGTACTAATAATCTGTGAGCTAAGCCGCGGACAGACGGACAGACGGACATGGTGAAACTATAAGGGTTCCGTGTCGGACTACAGCACTCTAAAAAGGGTCCCTTTAAAAGTAAAATTTGCTATATTAAATTTTTAAAGTACTTTTCTTCCGTTTGGTTCAGCCTGTATATTAATTCTCTCTTGGAACATTAGCTTTAGTACAACATAAAAAAATCAACAAATGTATTTTTGATTCTGAATGGCGGACAAAGCTTTTTCTCAGTTTTATTTTAAGTAACATTAGTTAGCAAAGTGGTTTGTTTTCCAATGGAAATGATAAATCCTCCATTCCACAAACTCCGGTAGCTCAGGAAATTACTAGCCATTCTAACAAAAAATGTTTCTCTCTAGAAATTATAACATAGTCTGACGACTGAAAGATGAGAGTGGAAAAAGTCGCATATTCAAAAACCTTTTTATAATTTTATCACTGGTTTTAGTAGACACAGATGAAAAAGGGATGGGATGAATTTTAATCACCGACAACCACCGCCTGTGTTCGTCCACTGACTGCGGTATAGACGACATAAATATGTGACGTAATTTTCTGAATGCTGCCCAACCCAAGCATATTCTTCTGTCAGCCTCCACGTCGGAGTTGTTTTTACCCAGCTCTATAACTACTTGACCCAGGCAAAACATACTTCGATGTTGAAGCTGTTGACGATTACCGGCCCTTGGATTAGTAACATTACATTGACCTTGGTCTTATCCAAATTCATCCGTAGGCCCACTCGTCGCGAAGAATCACTTGGGCTCCGCAGCATTATCTCCAGTTGCTGCAGCGATTCCGCCATTATCACGATGCCATCGGAAAAGCGAAGATGTGAAATGTACTCTCCGTTTACGTTTGTTTATGCCTAGTCCATTCCAGTCTAGTGTTTTAGAGACGCAAACATGGTGTGTGACAATCTTTCGGTGTGAGCAAGGATGGTATTTCGTTGCATTGTTGTCCACGCCACGGGGTGCATTTGGGGTTGAAGAGGTTCACGCAATATATTAGCAAAAATATTACACTGACATTATGTTTAAAGCTGCTAGTTAATAAAAAAACCTGTCATATCAAAGACAAACTTTATTGGTTGTATTTTAGACCCCTAAAATCTGTGAAATTTTAATTAATTTTTTATTACTATCTTTTAATGAGATGCTTGCTTTTCTGAGCATAGCTTCTCAAAACGGGGCTCAAGTTTGGAAATTGGCGCTCTCATCTCTTTCTCTACATTTATTTTCGATCTATACCTACGTGTTCTTTATTACTGCAAAAGCCTGTTTCGATGACAATTTCTCGCGATGCACAGTTAAGAAAGCCCTGCCCCAACCAATTAAGCTGAAATTTTGCAAACATTTAATTTTTATAACAATACTTGAAAATAAAAGATGGCGGATATAATATACGAGTATGCTCTTTTAAAAAGCTTTTATTGTGTATTTTATAAACGTAACAAACAAATAGAAAAAAAATTGCTCAAGATATATTTCGGTCCGTACTGGACCCGGCTTCAGTTGAGATGTATGTCAATTACATACTATAATAAGATAAGTACGTACGTATTTATAGAGAGGAGAAAGAAAAAAGGAGGTTTATTTACAATTAGCCTATTTTTATTTTGTTAGACAGTGGCATCACCTAGCAGCTACGATGTCTTTGTTTTTGTTCATAAATCATGCCAATATACATATATCATTATAATTTAATGTTATGGACGAGTTGTGATGTGACTGCTAGATGGCACCACTGTTTTCTCCACCTTGGTCTGGGTTTCCCGCACAATATGTAAATTTATACCAGAGGTCTGTCAGGTTAGTGTTGACAGTTGAAACCTAATCTTTTCTTTTATATAAATCATTTTATTCGACTGATACCGACCCCAAAGTGGGCTGAAATATATTTCGAAAATATATACTGTAAATTATACACGCATTATTTTATCTGAATAATTTCCTTTGTAAAAGTAGTTCGTACGGACGAGTACTCTCGCCAGTATCCGGCTATTCTGCAACGTCATCTTAACATCCACTATAAAGCGTTGAATTTTCATGTCGATTAATTAATTAGCGTAAATTTTCTCCGATGGTACACTTAATAGGATTTCTCTTTAGAATCATCTTCGTGAATACGGGATACATATTGCGAATAAAAAAGACACGAGGAATATGTTTGAGAGCGCAAAAACAACTTGTCTGATTTTAGGTACCTGACAGACCTTCCTGTCTACTTGCATGTAAGTACTAAAAACATTTTCAACTGTGGTATAAATACAAAGTTCTAAGTGCTGTCAGTTCTGAAACAGCAATTTGTATAAGCTTAAAGTTATTATAATCCGGAGAAATAGCAAAAGCAGAAAAGCCGCAATAAACTGTTATATTTTCTCTAATAAACGTACGAACAAATGCTTTTAACAGTGCAGCACAGAGTGCTGTGAAAAGTGGAAAGTAAATTGAACTACGCTATCCAAACTTATACGAGTAGTCACAGAGTTCAAGTTCTACTTTAGCATAACATTCGATTAAGTAAACGACCTTGTAACTGTTGAAAACATTGGAACTCGCACCGCTTGCATTCGAATTTCGAACTACATTAAATACTGAAACTAGGTATTACTATCGGAGGAAGGTTTGTAGGCCCACTTTGCGCCTGAAAGTAGATTGGCTACAATCTGTTTGAGTTTAGTCGACAATACAAGTACACGATTTGTACGTATACCTAGCAATGGAAACATTATTGATAAAATAAGTATTTATTTTGATTTAAAGCCCTTTATAATGCTTATAAGGTGAAACCGGTTGGTCAGAGTAATTTGTGAATATAATTTGTAGAAAAGTACTAATGTTTTCACCGCAACAAAGCACAGAACCTATCTTCAAGCGCCATATCCTTTGGGAAATTTGTACAGGATGATCAGTTGATAATGAAGTTTCATTTAAAGTTCATCTGTCCATTCAAAGCCAGTATACAAGGTGAATTTCATTTGGACAATTCAAGTCATACATGAGTTTCAATTAGTGACAAAATACGACACCGGTATGTTTTTTTGTAAATTATTTTGGTGATCCCACGAGACCACGAGTCGCGCGATACAGACATTTTATCTCACAACACGAGTCCGTTTGGCTATGTAGTAGTGCGTGCACACTCGCTTTTTTCTAGTGTGCGTAACCTCGGGAGCGCTACAAAATGCGCAACACAGAGAAAACGCGTTTATCCGTACAAGTCACTACCACATCCATAGCCAAAACGGACTGCGTAAGTTACAATATCTGAATAAGACAAATTTTCATTTTGAAATGTATTCCTTATCGTCAACCCAGCTCCTAGTATAAATTAAAATAATTATAATATAAAGGCGAAATATATATATAATAAAATAGATTTGCAGGTAGGTTTCTTGTGCCAAGCAGGCAGCCTAAGAAAGGATAATATACCTACTTATTTAAATATATTTATAATGTAGATTTTTCATCTGCCAGCAAGCACGTGGGTAAAGGTCTAAATGTAAATCGTAGTCAGTTGTAATACCATTGAAATCACATTATTTAAAATAGAAGTCAAATGTTTAAAAAAACCGTGCAGCTTCGGCTATCTCCATTTTATTGGATGATAGGTCTATAATCTCCGGAATTAAAATTCACTAGTGTAGAAAAAAAGATCCAGTTTTTATGGATTAACACACCTTATCTCTATAAAGATTTAGCATGTATTGAAACATGTATTTCGATGACAAACTAAATTAGTGAATGATGAACAAAAAAACACATGAAGGGCGTATACAGAATTAGTTAAATTGTGCATATAATTGTTACGATATTAATATTTATTCTCATATTTTTCAGTCGCACATTTTTATTTCAGAAATAAAGGAAATATCGTTATTTTTGTAAATGTTCAATACTCAACAAAAACATAGTCCCTAGGTATAGAATATTGAATATGATCCCAATTGCTAACTTAAAAATATACGTAATTATGATGTTTAGACTTTAAAGAAATATCAAGTTTTATAACTATGTCAAATCGATAACTTTTACCATTTCGGATTAAAGTGCCTGTGACAGACGAAGACGCACACGAGTGATAACACCATGGTTCTATTTTCTCATTTTTAAGAACAGAACCCTAAACATCTCCTTGTTTATACGAACGTACACTCCAAACAACTCTTATTAACAAAATTAAGACAAAATTGGCCTTCCTCGTTTTTTAGGGTCCGCTGTCTGTCTATCTGTCTGTCTGTCTGTCTGTCACCAGGCTGAATCTAATGAAACTTGATAGTTAGGCAGTTGAAATTTTCACAGATGATGTATTTCTATCGCCGGTATAACAATTAATACTAAAAACAGAATAAAATAAATACTGAAGGGGACTCGCATACAACAGACATGATTATTTTGTCATTTTTATAGATAATGGTACGGAGACTTGCACTTGGCCGGTTTTTATATTTTACTAATTTAACGGTCATATGACAAGGAACTATTGTTACTAACAAATTATGTGTTTAAATCATAGCCTGAAATAAATGGATTTATTTATTTATTACTAGCTTTTACCTGCGGCTCCGTGGAAAATAGGAAAACAAAATAATATGATTTTTTGAACGACAATATGCAACGGTAATCATGGTTTTACCAAAGTGCTAATAAATACCAATCAAATAAGCCCAAACTCGAAGGGTCTGCTGTGTTCCGTTGAGGAGATCCCGTACCCACCTTCTAGTCCCCTCAGCAGACCCTGGTCACCATGTTTTACCAAAGTGCTAATAGAGACCAATCAAATAAGCCCAAAGTCGAACTCTGTATCCGTTGAGGAGATCCCGTACCATAACTTCTAATTACCACCAGTAGAAAAGTAAATTCCAAAAACCTTTAAATGACGATAACTTTTTTTTCTGAGATCCGATTTTAATGAAATAAAGCCTGTATTCTATTCCAAATTAAGTTGTGTACGGCTGTGAAAATTATATGAAAATCCGTTCAGTAGTTTAAGAGATGTGCGTGAACAAACAGACAGACAAAAAAGAATTCTAAAAATCGTTGATTTGTGTTCTATTACTCTTCTTTAGTCACCCCCTTTCTATTTATATTACTTTTCTTCAATGTACAGACACAACGGTTTCTACTGTTTTATTATTATGTATCGATGATTGCCATTTTTAAAATGGAATTTTGTTTCTTTCGTTGCAACATAAATAGTGGTCGTTAGAAATGAGGAGGCTCTTAAGTATTTGCATAAACGACAAGATGATAATAAAGACAGACAATCAGAACAGAAAACTTCGGTTGCTCAGTCGGTAGAGCACTTGCCCTGTAAACAAGAGGTCACAGGTTCAAACCAAGCCCGAAGGATTTATTTTTTCATAATATTCGTTTTATTTGAGGTTTATTCACATCTGCTAAATCAATCTGTTCTATCTTGTAATGCAGCCTAATAATATTTAGAACACAGACAAGAACTTTCTATTATTACAATTTCACATGATCTTATTCTGCTGAATCTATCGACATCTTCTCTATACCTATAAACACAACGTCTGTTTTTCTGTCTGTCTGTTCGTTCGCTTATAACTTGAGAACCACTTAATGGATTTTGATGCAGTTTTCATTGAAAGATAAAGCATTTCTTCGGGGAGGTTTTAGGTCATCTATCATCACGCTATGACAAAAGAGAGCAGCGCAATGAGAATTTTAGTGAAACATGGAAGGTTCACCGCCGTAGCGTAGCCGATCGTCGCGGGTTCAAACCCCAACTGGTAAAATTTGTTTTCTTTTTTTATTTTATTTTCAGAATAAATATTTCCCTTTGTAAAAAAAAAGAAGAGGACAACAGCAGACCCTTCGAGTTTGAAATTATTTTATTGGTATTTATTAGTACTTTGGTAAAACATGGTGACCAAGGTCTGCTGATGGGACTGGAAGGTACTGGGTACGGGATCTCCTCAACGGACAACAGCAGACCCTTCGAGTTTGGGCTTATTTGATTGGAATTCGTTAGCACTCTGGTAAAACATAACATGGCGACCGTTGCATATTATTGTCGTTGAAAAAATCATATTCTTTTGTTTTCCTTATTTCCACGAAAATCTTTTAGACGCGGGCGGTGCCACGGGCAAAAGCTAGTAAGCTATAAGTCGTTGGCTGAATCATTGTAAATAAATAATTGATAATAGGCATAAAAACTCGTTTTATATGAATTGAATTGTGACTTTTTTCACATATATGTGAAATTGTCTATATATAGCCAATTTATTTCTGTTGTAACCATCAATCTTATTTTTTTATTTAAGAAATCACAACTCGTCTTGAGCTTTTTGTATCGTTTTTACGTCGTATACAACAAATTGATGATTACGTAATCTGCATAAAAACGTTACTCTTACCGAAATCAGGTATTCACCTGTGCGATATTGTATAGCTTGGAAGAACCAGATCTGATCCGAAATACAGGATGTTTTAATAGTACGCACAGGTGCTGCGGGTATAACCCAGACACACTTTTCATCTTTGTTGCCATTTTATAAGAGCAAAGCGTGGATCAGTTAAACTTTCCTCGATAGTAACTTTGTTTATCTTGTACCGTCATCATCCATTTACCCAAGCATTATCAATCCCCTGCTGAAAATAGGCCTCTTTCAATTTCCATCGTCGCATCGAAGACGCTTTATAGCCTTTCCATGATCTAAGGTTTTAGTCTAGTCATAATCTATATCTATACTAATTATAAAGTACCTAGTTTAAAATTCGTGTCTTAACATTGAATATTTTTGCGAAATATTAAATGAAATGGGTTATTAGTATTGTACTGAGGTCAAAATCACAATTTTTTGAATTTTAAACTGTCTGTCTATATGCTTGTTACGTTTTAACTCGAGAACCACTCAATGGATTTAGATGGTTTTTTTTATATCATCCTAGTGATCCTGGTCAACATATAGGCTATAAGGAATGTTCATAAAATAACGCCCAAGACGAAAACGGGGCAGAGATTGGAGCGGGCGGAGCTGCAGGCAAGGCTAGATAAACTGACAACTGCCGCCTGCCGGAATGTGAAGGGCCGCCACGGGCAGATTTGATTATCATTTAGGGTTCTAGCATGTGCAGCGCCTCCCAATATACAAGGCGCAATATGTCGATCGCACAACGAAAGAGATAAACATATCTCAAAAAGTGCGCGGCTGATTAGTGCGGTGAATCAAGAAAAGGCTGGATATTGCGGTTTTTTTGTGAATAATGAAAATTATTATAAATTCACACGAGAGCATTTTATGTTTTAGATAATAAGTTTATATTATACAACAGTTATTATTGTTATTTTTACTTTGTTAGTTTGTACATGGTTTGGACAAACTACTGTTTTGAACTGAAAAAACAGATTACACTTTGCAATTTTTTTCAATGCAGCGAATTTTTCTCTTTCGAGTTTTGGGGTCTTTTATCGTCTTGGAAAAGGCTTTATTTATAACATGTTTTTTTTTTCAGAGCCTTATCTATTGTAGTGTGTCAGTTCTACTGTTCTAAAATCTCACTTTTCCTGTGTGGTCATAACAATAAAAGTTCAATTGTTTTTTCAATTCTAAAGCTAACATAATATACATACTATGTATTAAATAGCATTAGAGACAGATCAAAGCGACTTTGTATTTTGTAAAAGAGGATGAAACCGAGGCAAATTAAAAATTATAGAGCAGCCTCTAAATGCAATAAATTAATTTGAATCTCACAGAAACTCGTTTGTTCTAATAATATAACTGGACCTATAAAGTTTTCATTTTATCAGGAATAGTAAAGACTCATTTGCAAAAACGAATCCATTAACTTTCTTAGTATTTTTATTATTATTATCCATTAAATTTCGTAACACGATACATGAAAAATGTTTGCTGTTTGAACTATTATCGTGTTTTTAGGGTTTCGTACTCGAAAGGTGCCAAATTATTAAGCCCCCGTTAGCTGTCTGTCTGTCCGTCCGTCTGTCACAGGAGTCTACCGTCCACAGCATCAGCCGTTATAGGTAGACAGTTGAAATTTTCACAGGATACGTGTTACTATAGCCACTACTACGACAATAAATAAAAATGAAGAGGATCCCCATACAATAAATATAGCACTAAAAATTAAGTAACATTGTATCTACAAGTATGTGAGAGAAAATAAAAACTATATATATCGCACAATCCACAAAGCTCCGTGAACGCCGCTGCTCCCAAGACACAAAAAAGGGTAAATCTAAAGTTCCACTTTATCCTTAGGAATCAGACAGAAATATTGACATGAAATATTATTTGATTTGATTGTTTTGGTGCCAAGTTTAACTGTGTACGAGTATGAGTACAAATAATACTTACATGTACAAAATAATTTATTTCTTTCTTATAATAAATATTGACAAGTGGCTGAAGTGACTTTTTATCACTGTAACAAATGTACGGACGGACAGCGGAAGCTTAGTAAAAGGGCCCGTTTGGCACCCATAGGGTACGGAACTCTAACAAGTCAAGATCTTGCTAAGTTTCTTGACATTCATTTTAGGAAGACGAATCGAATGGGCAGTTGGATATAATATTTATTTATTTTTATTTATAAATAAGTAAAACAATCATACGTTGTGCAACCACTTTATTTTATTTAAGTACTAGTTCACTAATTCGGTGTATATTTAACAATTATGGTAGATATGGAGTTCTTTTTAGTCTATCCCAAACCTCGTGGGCAGAGTTAGGCATAATATTTATTTATTTTTATTTATAAATAAGTAAAACAATCATACGTTGTGCAACCACTTTATTTTATTTAAGTACTAGTTCACCAATTCAGTGTATATTTAACAATTATGGTAGATATGGAGTTCTTTTTAGTCTATCCCAAACCTTGTGGGCAGAGTTAGGCATAATATTTATTTATTTTTATTTATAAATAAGTAAAACAATCATACGTTGTGCAACCACTTTATTTTATTTAAGTACTAGTTCACTAATTCAGTGTATATTTAACAATTATGGTAGATATGGAGTTCTTTTTAGTCTATCCCAAACCTCGTGGGCAGAGTTAGGCATAATATTTATTTATTTTTATTTATAAATAAGTAAAACAATCATACGTTGTGCAACCACTTTATTTTATTTAAGTACTAGTTCACTAATTCGGTGTGTTTATGCTTAGGATCTTCTTTTTAAATAATACCAACATGTAGTTAATTTATAGTTTACTCCTTCAAAATGATTATAAGTATGATAATTACAACGGCGTCTGTCCTTGTGTGTTTCACACGGCCAAGTGCCGAGCCAGGGGCCCGGGCGCGGGGGTAATACGCTGCGTTGTTTGTTGCCTAAACAATCTCCGCCTCCTTGAAATGTGAAGAATGCTATGTTCTTCTTAGATAATATCTACAAGCGGACAAATTCGGTTGATTGCTCGCCGTATTATTCCTTTGCTTGTCTTGATGTCTGCTACACGACAGGCATCATCAGATCCTTTGTAGACGGTAGGAATTCTTCCCAACGGCCACTTCATAGGCGGGCTACATTCATCTTTAATAAGAACCAATTGATTGGGTTCGAGGTCAGGTTGTCTGTTCTGCCATTTAGTCCGCTGCTGCAGCTCGCAAATATATTCACGGCTCCATCTGCTCCACATGTGTTGTCTTGCTTGCTCAATAAGGGCATATCTGTGAAGGCGGCTTGGATTAACATTTTGAAAGTCAGGGGCAGGTAGTGACGTGAGTGGTTTTCCTACGAGAAAGTGCCCTGGGGTTAAGGGACAAAGGTCATTTGGATCAGAGGACATTGGCATTAGCGGCCTCGAGTTCAAAATAGCTTCAACTTGGCAAAACCATGTCGTGAGTTCCTCAAATGTAAAATGAGCGCTACCTACAACCCTTTTCAAATGAAATTTTGCTGACTTCACAGCTGACTCGTATAATCCACCAAAATTCGGCGCATTTACCGGTGAAAACTTGAACTTTATGCCTTCACTGGCAAGATCTGACACAGAATCGGAACAACTTTTTACAAGGGCAGCAATTTCTCGGTTTGCACCGACAAAATTGGTGCCGTTGTCACAAAATATCTCGCGAGGCTTTCCTCGACGAGACATGAAGCGTCGTAAGGCCAATATAAAAGCTTCTGTGGTCAAGTCGCTTACCAACTCGAGATGGACAGCTTTAACCTTAAAACATATAAAAACACAGAGATAACGTTTAATTAGCTTGGCCCCACGACCTCGAGTTCCTCGAGTTCCCAAAATTTGTTTAGTTGTGTTCGAATTTCCTGACTGAAATTACATAAAATTTTAGTGGGATTATTACCATTATCGCTACACATGACTGGTCCGGATATTAACCAGCCGAACATTGAATTTTGTAAAATAGGCAAGTCACGACCTAACTTTATTTGTTCAGAACATAATATATCCCAAAAAACATCTGCTCCTAATAACAAATCAATTTGTGATGGTTTGTGATAGGTATAGTCAGCAAGAGTTAAATTTTTTGGCAACTTTATTTTCGATACATCCACTTCATGACTTGGAAGTGTACTGGTTATATCATTGATAACAAACGCATTGACGGACGTGCTAAATGCATTTGTACGCGACTGTACTTGGATATTACAGCGCTGTAATGCTTCAAACGAGATACTGTTAATTCCTGTAACACAAACTGAGTTAACATTTTCAGTTTGGACGCTCAGTTTGTTTTTTAGATCCTGACTGCAAAAAGAAGACTGCGACCCGCAGTCAAGCAAGCAGCGCGCTTCAACAAACTCATTTGAATTGGTGCACGATACCTTGACAATAGCTGTCGATAATAAAACTTGATTAGAAATGCAAGTTGATAATGAAATTGGAATAGAAACCAACTGCTTGTTCTCGCCAGTCGATTTGTCAAAATGCAAAAGTGAATTGTGTTTATGTTTACATAATTTGCAAGATGTAGACTTACATTGAGGTGCTAAATGTCCGCTACGGAGACAGTTGATACAATGCCTATTTTTCACGATCAACTTGAATCTGTCTGCCGGTGACATCGCTAAAAAATTTTCGCAATAGTAAATTAAATGCTCACCATTACATACAAAACACTTTGTATTGTTTTTGTCATTCTCACAAGTAGTAGCAACAAATGACCTTTGTTGTTTATTCATCCGCTTATATTGCATAAGTTGCGGCTGCGGCTGCGATTGCTGCGGGTCAAAACTTTGCTTGCTGCTACTTGCTACTGTTGCCTCGAGAACATCCGCTCTTAGACGCAAAAATGTATAAAATTTTTCTAAATTAGGTACGTCAGTTAAAGACCCTTTATATTCCTCCCACTTTGTGCTTGTAACACTGTCTAACTTCGCTGAAAATAAAAATATAATCAGAGTGTCCCAATGCTCCGTTTTTTCACCTAGAGTATTTAACGCTCTTAAATGTTTCGCAATATGGTCAGCAAAAATACGCAGAGAAACTTCTCCACTGGTACTCGGCGCGTCGAACAAAGCCTTAAGGTGAGTAAACACTAGCTTACGCTTATCATTAAAACGGTCACACAGGAGTTTCCAGGCGACTTCATAGTTACGGCTCGATATTTCTAAACTCGCGATCACAGAGGCAGCGGAACCGGTAATTGCACCTTTCAAATATTGATACTTGTTTATGCTTGCAATAGAATCATTATTATGAATCAACGAAGAAAACGTATCGTGAAATTCCAACCAATTCGATCCGTCACCAGAAAAATTAGGAATTTTAATTTGTGGTAACTTAATATTCGTATTTCGTACGGTGGCATTTGAACATGAGCTTTGTGCGTCAGTCTCAACACTACTATTGTACATTTCTAAAATCTCTTGCGCCTCGGCAATAGATTTATAAAACCTATTTTCGCTAGCTTCCCTCTCGATCTGATTTTCCGAATTTTCCTGCTTGATTTCTATGCTGGTTTGAATTAAATCATACTCTTCAAATAGATTTTCAAACTTTTTTAGTCGTGTTTTTGTTTCAAAACATTTAAGCTTACTAATAGTTGTAAATAACTTTAAATCCTCTACATATTTCTCAAAAGTAGTAAGCCTTCCTTTTATAGAAGACCTTTTAGCTTTTAAATCTTTTATCTCATCTGTGCCAGTCATTGTTATGAAGACAAAAATTCAAGTGTATAAATACCTTTACTTAAAGCAAACCTTCAATTCAGCTGTGATGTCGAGCGATAACAATAGAAGATAGGTCATCGACACCGAGCGATCGCAGATAAGAGCGCAGTTATAAGGTCTAGGTCACTATATTATGTAGTGACTGCGCTTGCACTCGTCTGAGCAACCTGGAATTGATACAAGTTGCAATTAATTTCACTTGTAAAAACTATTTCACTGTTAGAATTGGGAAGTTATTATTATAAGTAGGTACGTGCGTATATACCTTTTTTATTTTAATCCATATCTAAAATTTTGCAATATCAATAACAACAATATCTGTTACTATGTATATCTGTAACAAGGCTGCAATAAATGGTAGCAAGCCGATAGATAAACAAGCGTATAATAACGCGTAGTGAAATAGAAATTTGTAGGTAGGTACCTAGCTATTTTATAAACCGAAAAGATGTTTTCGCATTGAAATGTGTAACAAGCTTTCGATGATGCCTTGTTTATGTAATAAATGACACAGTAAATATGAAATTATGTTTTGCTAATATTTACGTGTTAATAAACAATATTTATAGCTTGACTTAGCCGAGAAAACTCACACAAGCACGGTTTCAATGGATGCCTTTGTGATGAAAAACAAGAATAATTTTTGAACTCGAGCAAGCTAGACGAATAAATAGGATTAAAATATATATAGGAATCAGCTAAGGAACGAGCAAACCTCCATATAAGAAGCCAACTTCACTATCACACACTGCAAATCCTGTAATTCCGTTTTTCTTTGTTTCAACTCCAATATTCGCCGTTATCGGTCTAAAGGTCGTCCCAAATTTTTCCAAACGAAATGCCCGTAGATGTGTGCAAATTCGTGTTCTTCTGTCACGGTCGCCAAAATGTTTATGCTTAGGATCTTCTTTTTAAATAATACCAACATGTAGTTAATTTATAGTTTACTCCTTCAAAATGATTATAAGTATGATAATTACAACGGCGTCTGTCCTTGTGTGTTTCACACGGCCAAGTGCCGAGCCAGGGGCCCGGGCGCGGGGGTAATACGCTGCGTTGTTTGTTGCCTAAACACGGTGTATATTTAACAATTATGGTAGATATGGAGTTCTTTTTAGTCTATCCCAAACCTCGTGGGCAGAGTTAGGCATAATATTTATTTATTTTTATTTATAAATAAGTAAAACAATCATACGTTGTGCAACCACTTTATTTTATTTAAGTACTAGTTCACTAATTCGGTGTATATTTAACAATTATGGTAGATATGGAGTTCTTTTTAGTCTATCCCAAACCTCGTGGGCAGAGTTAGGCATAATATTTATTTATTTTTATTTATAAATAAGTAAAACAATCATACGTTGTGCAACCACTTTATTTTATTTAAGTACTAGTTCACTAATTCGGTGTATATTTAACAATTATGGTAGATATGGAGTTCTTTTTAGTCTATCCCAAACCTCGTGGGCAGAGTTAGGCATAATATTTATTTATTTTTATTTATAAATAAGTAAAACAATCATACGTTGTGCAACCACTTTATTTTATTTAAGTACTAGTTCACTAATTCGGTGTATATTTAACAATTATGGTAGATATGGAGTTCTTTTTAGTCTATCCCAAACCTCGTGGGCAGAGTTAGGCATAATATTTATTTATTTTTATTTATAAATAAGTAAAACAATCATACGTTGTGCAACCACTTTATTTTATTTAAGTACTAGTTCACTAATTCGGTGTATATTTAACAATTATGGTAGATATGGAGTTCTTTTTAGTCTATCCCAAACCTCGTGGGCAGAGTTAGGCATAATATTTATTTATTTTTATTTATAAATAAGTAAAACAATCATACGTTGTGCAACCACTTTATTTTATTTAAGTACTAGTTCACTAATTCGGTGTATATTTAACAATTATGGTAGATATGGAGTTCTTTTTAGTCTATCCCAAACCTCGTGGGCAGAGTTAGGCATAATATTTATTTATTTTTATTTATAAATAAGTAAAACAATCATACGTTGTGCAACCACTTTATTTTATTTAAGTACTAGTTCACTAATTCGGTGTATATTTAACAATTATGGTAGATATGGAGTTCTTTTTAGTCTATCCCAAACCTCGTGGGCAGAGTTAGGCATAATATTTATTTATTTTTATTTATAAATAAGTAAAACAATCATACGTTGTGCAACCACTTTATTTTATTTAAGTACTAGTTCACTAATTCGGTGTATATTTAACAATTATGGTAGATATGGAGTTCTTTTTAGTCTATCCCAAACCTCGTGGGCAGAGTTAGGCATAATATTTATTTATTTTTATTTATAAATAAGTAAAACAATCATACGTTGTGCAACCACTTTATTTTATTTAAGTACTAGTTCACTAATTCAGTGTATATTTAACAATTATGGTAGATATGGAGTTCTTTTTAGTCTATCCCAAACCTCGTGGGCAGAGTTAGGCATAATATTTATTTATTTTTATTTATAAATAAGTAAAACAATCATACGTTGTGCAACCACTTTATTTTATTTAAGTACTAGTTCACTAATTCAGTGTATATTTAACAATTATGGTAGATATGGAGTTCTTTTTAGTCTATCCCAAACCTCGTGGGCAGAGTTAGGCATAATATTTATTTATTTTTATTCAAAAAAGTTGAAACTCGTTACTAGTTCACTAGTACAGTGTACTCGTATATTCAACAATTATTAAGGTAGATATGAAGTTTTTTTTATATACGAGAGCTCGTGATTGTATAAAAATTCTTTTGTCTTGGATTGTCTTAAAAATTATACTAAGGTTGAGTCATTTTGTATGGAAAAGACGAGATTTTGCATAACGTGTCATTTTAAATTAAATTTTCGATAGAGAACCGACTAAACATAAATTCAAATATTCGTTTTTATATCCTGTCTACAAATTGTCATGTTTGATTAGTTATTGTACAAAATATGACCAAAAAACTCCTGCGCTCGCGCTAACGTCTTTATCACATCACCAGTTTTTGTTTCCAGAACCACTTCTAAGCGTTTAAGGGTTTTATTTTTAGCAACTGCCTTTCAGTAAGTATCTACCGAATATTTTAATAATAATTTCAATAAATAAGTTTCTGCAAGAAAATTCCTCCAGCTTATAGACAAATCGCAAAGCCTTTTTTTCTAGCAAAAATCGCTGCTATTTTTATTTCAGACACGATTTATTCTTTGAGGCTAAATTAGTTCCCAAAATTTGAATATTTTACGAAAAAAAATACTTTTATTTCTTTCATTCAAAACTTTTATTCAAGATTCAAATAATATAATAGGTTCCTTGGTTATTAACGCCTACTGATAGAACTTAGATTTGCATGGAAATAATACCTGAGGAAATTAAAAACACGATTCTCTTAGTAAGGCATAAAATGGGCGATATAAATATGTAAATTATTCATTTAATTTTAGCACAAAGAATGTCCTGTTTATAAAAGCCATTTTACTGCCTCTTCTTAGCAGCAGAGTGCTCGACTGCTAACACAAAGTTCGACGGTGATAGGGCTTACCACCCGTCACGTTTAGGACGTAATTATCGTCGGCGAAAAGCAGGAGTACCAAGTATGAGCTGTGATATATATGACACTAGGCGTTGCCCGCGGCCCCGCCCGCGTTTATTTAATCTCTGCCGCGGCTCAGCTTTAAGCTCAGGCGTTATTTTATGAATACCCCGTATAAAAATTTGTCAATGTAGAGACACGACTTTTGTACTACTTTATTATTAGTATATAGATTCCAACTGGATATACGAGAAGGGTAAAAGTTGCGCGTAAGACGGTAACCATAACACCTATTAAGGTAAAAAAGATCGGTCCAAAGCTAAGTAAAAGGTCACCTAGGTAACACAATTACCTAGGGCATTATGTTAAGTGCAAAACCTGGTTAGACCTAGACAAACAAAATAACCAATGCCGTTCATATATTACATACCCTCCCTATTGCTTTAAGGGTCCGTATAAGGCTAGATGCCCAACTTCAAATGAGCATATCACATTGTTTAACTTGGTTAATCGATATAGTAAAAATAATATAGACAGTAGACTATATGGTTGATAAGGTGATCTTAAAAAAACGCAAAATCTTTAAGTTCGCTTCATAGAAAAAAATTACGAAGTTACCTCTAAATTAAATGTTTAAGGGCTTTCCTTAAATCATACAGCCTTAAAATTTGTATTAAAAATAAGTTAACAAATGACATCGTCAGCTCATCTTAGAATATTTTTAAAATTGCATCTAGGAGCAAAGTTATTGAATAAAAATGCAGATTTTTGTAGGCGCGTGTTTCTTGGTGGTCGTAACAGGCACGGCTGAGAGCGCGCTATTTTAAACTAAAAGGAAACGTCGTAGAGTTTAGTTCTGATTGATGCAAAATGAGGTGCTCAATCTGACCTTATATGCAGCCTTAAGACAAAACCTTGAAAGGTGGGGATGTAACAAAGGAAATGTTCAAAACAGTCTTCAGCTCTAATTCAATTAATTAAATATTCTTTATTAAGAAAATTAAACAAATACTCAATAAATTGCGCTATATTTCGATCCCTCAGTGGGGTCTTCATCATTCGCCTCATGACGGCCCCACTGAGGGGTCAAAATATAGCGCATTTTATTATTAAGTATTTGTTTAATTTCTTAATAAATAATAAAAATTAGAAGCCAATGACTGGTTTAAAAGAAAATATATTTTGTTTTATCATTAATTAAATATGTGAACCTACGTTGTTAAATCTATCATTTTTTTGATCCCGTGTTGTTTTCTCATAGTATGTTATTTAAATTATTGAATGGAACCTTTATTGAACAAAAATAAATTATACATTCTGACTAAATACTAAAAATTTAAACCAACTAATTACCTACCTAAAAATAAATATAACACAAACATAAAGAATAATACTATTAAAAATAAATGTATTTACCTATAAATTAATAATTATCTAAAATATAATTAAATAAATCTAAAGCCTATAAATAAAAAACTGGATCCAGGTCGCTGACTACATTACCCCTCTGGACGGCCAAACTAATTCTCTGGCCGAGTTATGCGCCATTAAAATTATAGTGTTATCTACGTATCTTCGAGTACATGTATAAGTAAACCAAAATACCACATACTATCTCATCAAGAAATCCCCAGAACTACAGGGCTTACAAACTTGAAATATGGCAGGTTCCTTACACCAAGCAGTCGCCCGGTAAGAAAGGATTATACGGGTTGTTCAAATTTGTCACTCCTTCGGCGCGGGTGGAGCCATGGGTAATAGGCTAGTTTTATATTGAACGTAAATTTATTTATACTTGCGACTGTCAGTACTTGGTAAAACTTGGATAATAGCTTATTTTAATTCACTTGTAAATGTTTCACTGGTTTTTTATTAAATTTTAAAATTACACTCTAGTCTGACCGGTTTTGGTTAATCCACCATTCTCAAGGGATTCAGGAATTCAGGAAATTAAACTAACAATACGACGAGCCATTTTGAGATGTACACAATGATCATGTCGAAACGAAAATATAAATATTTGTACAAGTACAAATTAATTTAATTATGACGTAAATCTATTGTATTTTGGTGGTTATGTAAACGCAAACTCGTGATTTCGTCAGGCCAACGAAGAGTGCCAATTTGATCCACGCGAAGCTTTCGTACCTTAATCTTTATGCTGTTACTTCTATCAATCTCAAAAACATCGATAGCTTCTGCTTTACTCGCATGTCAGTCTGTTGTATTACCGAATATTTTCAGATTTTTCGTTTGCCTACTTGGGAGGAAACACATTAATTAAAGAGTGAAAAAGAAGCCGGCACGTTAACGGTTGCAAGGACCTTCCAAATGACGTTATTAAGGCTGCCGTGACGGGACCAGCGCAAGAGACGCCGTCATGGCTTTAACTGGTCGACGCTTGCACCACACTGATAGCGATATCTTATCTTTCATTTGTCGAGGGTAAAGGTTGATCTGTCCAAAAGAGTGCCTATGTTAGCAGAAGGTATAGTATAGCATGCAGCCAGATATCAGACTCACACTCACCAGATTCGAGAAGACGAGCACGGTCTGCGAGGTTGGAAGCAGTGCCCAGAAGATCCCGACCAGGACAGGCAAGCGTCCAAGCGTTTCTGGTCTCCGTCAAGCACGACGCCTTTACGTCACCAAGTGACCAAGGGCTTCTAATATTACCGAAGAGGACGTGCGTGCTGTAAACAGAGGACAGAAAAGCTGGGAGGGCGAAGCTTGAGCAGGTCAAAACTGTGGAGAGCTTGACGTAAAACGGTATCTAGCGTATCAAGTAAATTCTGGAACGTTGAGGAACAAATAGGCGATGCCGTATGATGCAAAGGGGCATGTGCAAGTTTATTTTCTTCATGCGTTTAGATGATTGTGTGAAGTTGAACTTGATCACTCACAAACCTGGGCACTGCATCGTCGTGAGATTCCTTATCCACAATCCTAATGTTAGGAGCCAAACTGCAAAATTTTGAAATTATTGGAATTTTATCCTCTGACAAGAGTCCGAAACAATGAGCTCGCATTTAGACCATCGTACCAGATGTTGAGTTTGGACGTTAAGGACGATATAGCTGGGTGGATAGCCAGGCTAAAGATCGCTGGTCCTAGTGGGTCACCCTGTTGACATCCGACTGCCGAGTTGATAAAAGTATTTTGATAAAGTAATATTGTAAGTTAAAAGGTAGTTATAAATTAGTAAGACATGTTCCTTAACCTCAGTTAGCAGAGCTTTTCTGTCCAGTGAATTGAAAAGGACTTCCCCCGCGTTGTTATTCAGAAAAGTGCGAGTTGCGTGAACGGCCGCCTCGCAGCCCCCTGTGGTACCGAAACCCAGCTGAACCAGTTGAAATTTGGAAGTAAGGTCAGGCAGGATATGTCGACAACAGATCTTGGATACCACACCGTGGATCGTATTACCCACTGTGACTGGCATTATGCCACTGTCTTTATTTTAGTGAATAGAGATTTGCTCCATATAAGATGTGTCCAAGATCTGTTCACACACCCTGCCCGACAGCATCAGATTCACTATCCACGTGATAGCATCCAGGAGAATACGGCCAGTTTTTCCCACGGTTCCATACACCAGGTCCTTATAATGTTGTGGTGTGAGACCGTCTAGGCCCCCGGCCGAATCTTTTCGGAATGACACGATCGCAGCTAGTGTCTCCTATACACAGTACTTATTACACAAAACAAAACAAAATTAAATGCGGTATGTACATATTACTAAAAAAACATTTCCTATTGAATATATAGGTACATATATACATTTAGTCTAAATATATTAGGACTAAAATGCATACCAACTCAGGTTAAAACGACAGGCATTCTCAAAGATCACTCATAGATTTGTTCCAAAAAGTTTTCGATACACCTATTTTTTTTTTCATAAATCTTACATCGAAATACAGTCTTTCATGTCATGTCGTACTCAGATACCATTAAATGTCTTTGGTCGCACTAGTTACAACAATTCACTGTAATAATGTCGTTTTAAATTCAATGATTCAAATCTTTTGATGAGGGTACAATTCGAACCGCCCTATGCGACTCCGTCTCGAACAAAAGTGACAGACAGACTGACAAACCTACAGACACACGAAACGTAGGGTTCTTTATTTTTCAGTTTTCACTTTATTAGTCAGTGATTACGGTACTCTAAAATGTGTAATGGGTTACCGCTTTTCTATATTTTTCTACAATTTTGTGCAGGTGGTAGGTAATTTGCGTCAATAAACTTGACATACAACCGATACACAAACATAGAAACTAGTAAATTATTCAAACTACATTAATACTTTTTGTTCCGTGATTATTCGTAGTTCCGATAAATGTTAGCTTTTTTTATAAGAAGAGTTAGTATTCGGGATGAGGGACACGGCTTTGTTAACTCTATGACAAATAGAAGACCTCGTTGAAAAGTTATGTCCATCCGAAAACTCCGGCGACGGCTGGGTCATCCGGTAATCCCGTGAGTAACAAAATGTTACAACAAGTTGGACATTCTTTTGGGAGCGTACATCAACCACGTTTCAGTTTTCTTCTTTTGACACTCCCCTCTCGGAGACTACCTTGACTTTTGCTTGAACTGGTCAGAATGTTGTTAACATGGTTCCGTGCCTGAAGGGTGCCAAACGGGACCCTATTACATACCCTATTCTGTCTGTCCGTCCGTCTCCCACAGGGGTCGACAGCTTGAGCCGTAATAGGTAGACAGTTTAAATTTTCACAGAATACTTGTTACTGAGGCCTCTATCATAGCAAAGTATTAAAAAAACCCAAAGAATATACGAAAAACCTCTAAAAAGTAGCAGTTTTTCAACGTTGTTTGTTTCAGTTTGAACTATTCATGTTGTTGTTCATATTCTAGAGTAAAACAAATAATAAAAAATTGGGTTCCGTATTAGGCGGAAGTCGAATAGTTTGTCAGGCGCTACCATTCCAGCGACTTGTTTCGTGTCGCTTTGATGTTACTAGTACATCTATATTGTTGTTGTTTAAAATATTTTTGGGTTCCGTATCCGTATTGTGTGGTGCCACGGAAACCTTTGTGAGTCCGATTCGGACTTGGCCAAATTATTTTCTATTGAATATATTTGCGCTGCTTTTTATTGCCAAACCTATCGATAAACATAATGAACACAAAATCACTTGTAATATTCCGCAAAAACTATTTATTCCCTGGCAGTTTTCACCTTTATAATAATAACATATTATTTATATGAGTGCAAAAGTCAATGACACTAACACTTTTTTGTAAGGTTTGTTCTTTGATCAGTTCTGGTATTATATATCGATAAACACTGCGGTATTATTATAAAAAGGAAAGTATTTATACAGCTCTTTAAAGTTCACACGGAAATCAGGATAAATAAAACAACAATAAAGTACTTAGTTCTGAATTCAAATTATTATCAACGATAAATTTAGTAATTGATGGACATGGAAATTAGCATTCGTTTTTATTCGGAAATGATGATGGCTGAGAGACATTAGGAATAGTAGATTGTTATACAAGGGAGGTTTTCAAATTTACTTACTTCTACCTCCCTAGGTTGGTAAATTGAATTCCCGCATTTCGAGTTATATACGACTTACTTTCAGAGCATTAGTGATGAAAATATATTTATATTTCCGTTTGTTATTCAGGACCAAGGTTCAATGACCCTGTTTGCGAAATACGAAAAAAAAATGTTTGTACCTTTATACTTGTTCAAGAACAAGAACAACCTCGAGTCAATTAGTATAAGAAGTCTAAATTATATTTTGCGTATTACACAGAAATGGTAATTGAACCTTAGTCCTGACCACCTACCGAGTCTTCAGTAATAATTTAGCTATATAAACTAATGTCACCTTACATATCATCAGAATTGACAAATGGTGACATTAGCCGCTCCCGCAAAGCCTTTGAGCCCTAAACTGACTATCCTCTATATTTAATTTACGTGGATATCCCTGATTTAGCTTTCCCGAACAAATCGTGTGGAGAGCTAAAGCCAACGTACAAAATAGTCCTGGGTTCGTTTGTATGGATGAGTTTGTAACGTTATTTTATTACCACTCCGTAATAGCCGAAACGGATAAATTTATTCATGTGGATGTCCCTCCAATCCTCGACCAAATCGTCCTTGTGGGGTTTAGCCGTACAGCCTGAACTGTTGACAATTCATTCTTTTAGGATTCCCTTGTGAATATACAAAAGCCTTTCTCAGCATTAACACAACACGTCAATCGACAACATTACAAATTAATAATTGGTACAAAACTAAAAACCATTTCGAGATAATGGCCTTCTGAGCATCATATATTTTTTTCAGAATTAAATCATAATCAAATAAAGAGAATTTTTTTTTAATTCAAAAGTTGGTAAACACAGGATTTCAAAAACAATTACCTTTGCTTTCAAGATCATTCCGTATTTTTAAAAAATCAACTGATAATGACATTGACAGCGAACATAAACATGCCAAGTTTTTTTTTATAATCCCTTGGCAATGAACATCGAGTTTGAAATCCTCAGTTGCGACTTACGTTCTTTTAGAATGAGTGAATAATAATAAATTAAAATAAGCATTAAAAACACACAATAAAACAAAATGAAAATACGTAAGCTTAATTTTTACGCAGACTTTCAATATAAATATTGAAAACAAATGGTTACCTGAAATGAAATGATGTCGATTGACGATTTTGATTTTCTTATTTACCTGGCTCTATAGCTTTGTTTTTTGTAAGGTTTACAAGCGTAGGTAAAACAAAGGTCAGAGAGTTAAAAGAGGTTGTATTTATAACTCTCTGACCTTCTAACAGGGGATCTAGAACGGAAATTATCTTTATCTGAATTGGCGGAGCTCGCCCGACGTCTACTGAACATCCGGCAGAGCGGCTGTATTAAGACGCTCGTACTATTGCGGTAATTTCACATGATACACTTATTGATATTGTTGGGGGTTGGAGCAGCGCATCGTTTGGCGATGATTCACGCACGTTTTTTAAAGTACCTCTGTTTTCTTATAACAAGATGGAAAGCTTTACACAATTTTTCCTTGTAAATCCCAAAAATTGTTTAAGTTACAGAGATTTTTATTGTAAAAATGTTGTTTTTTTAAGATACAGAGCTTTTGTTTTTTTAATTGCTTAGATACGTTTGAAATTCCGAAATGATACACAAATTACTTGGTAAAAAAAAGGTTAAATCTCCGCGTCTACGTTTTTAGTTAAATTTCTTATTATTATTTAGGACTATAATCAAATGTAATATTGTTTATGTCATGTTTAATTAAAATCTTATTGATGGGAACTATATTTATAATTTATTCTTCTCATAAAATGTGTTCATTTTTAACAAACACATTTTATACCTGGAGACGTTCCTTACTACTAAATATGAAAACAGAAGCGAAGTAAATAAATGTATGTGATTATTTACTCACATGATAAGTAATTAGTATTTGATTATCTACCCACATGATAAGTAATACATGTATTTGTTTATTTACCTACATAATATATTTCTAAGACCCTATATAAAGTCCTGAAGATTTTGACCTCAAACTTAGTAGCACAAAGCCATTTTTATCAATACTAAAATAATTTTTATGCTATTTCTACAAAATCGTTCAAAATACGCACTTCTATTGTGTCCAAATTGCCATCCTTAGACAGGCAATCATCTCATAATCGATTTATTGGGAAAGAGGCAAGACCCATGATATTGGTGAGTTGCCATTGTAGGAATGAGCTCTGTCATAAAACGCGCCATAATCTCTCAGTCGGCTTTCAGCGCGTGACTGCGTGCGACGAGATCCCTGTTACTACCCGGACGGATTTACGGATAAGCTACGGTTTAGGACTCCTGAACCCTTTGCCCCTCTACAATCCCCGGATTGGAAAATTAAGACGGAAAATTAGACTTGATTTCACGCCCAAGATATACACGTCTGCCAAGTTTTTCGTGCAGATCATCTTTGTTGTCTGCTTTTGTTAATCGCGGTCTGTCTAGTCGTACATCAGATATGTCAAACTCAAAGTTATAAGTAGTTGGGTCATATCACAAAAATCGTAGATTTAGTGGCCCGCAACGCCTGAGATGTAGTAATATAATAATTCATTCAAAAGTTTAAGAATTGCGGGTAGAAAAAATTACGCTTCGTTTCAGAAATTTGCAATCGTTTCATTTTTAGTAATAAAGTAATTTTATCTGAAGAAACTAACTTTAAAGCAGCACCTAAGTGTGCGTCGGATGTTTTCGGACCGCATCTCTAGGCTATCATATCATCTTACAAGTCGATAAGTAAAGTAATAAGTACATGGCCCTGATTCCGAAACCATTTCGAGATAGGTTTCTAGACCGGATTTTTCCATTTATAGCTTTAAAAACTATGAGATCTTGTATATTTTAATTAAAATTCCATATCCAGTGTGAATTTGGCTATATAAACGAAAGTCACCTTATATAGGTAGGTACCTACTTCATAATCAATTTCCAGCACAGAATAAATTAATAGTATTAATATAATATAATAATTAATATAATAACGCGATCGTTATGAGTATATCTTCCTTAGAGACAAGCAAGTCAGGTCTAACACGTTCTCACTTTTAAAAACACCTTCTCATAACGCCGCAGCGTATGGAAAATCATTTACTGTACAGTCCATCAAACTGTGGAACTCTCTTCCTCACACTATCAGAGACAGTCCTTCCATTGGTGTATTCAAAAGGAAAATAAAAGAGCACTATCTCCGTTAACCTATCCTCCTGGTATACATATTATGTATATAATATATGTATATATATATATATGTATGATTATATATTTATTGATAGAATACTATTTATTAATACTGTGTAGGTATATGTATGTATATTTTAGGTACTATTTTAATCTTGTTTTTGTGGAAGTATTATTATGTGCACATTATGAATACCTTACTTATATCTTATATATCTCATCCACCCTTGGTCTGCTGGAAGAAATCTCATTATTGAGATAAGCGCGCCATTGTACATAGCTTTGCAAGTGTATATTTTAATAATATGTTTTCTGTGTACATTAAGAATAAATATAAATATAAATATAGTAAGTACTTAAATTGTTCTAGCCCTCAGATCACAATATTCTATTCTCAAATATGATTTCCAGCAGCTGTCATGCATGATCGATTGGTTCTTGAACAATGAGCTTTATCGCCCACATGAGCCCTCTTTAGACGACGCTGAATTCAGTGTAGCAAGTGAGTAAATCGTCATAGTCTAATACCTATTAGACTCGTTAGATCATGACACCCTGCTTAGGACTGCTAGGACGATCTAGCCTGGGGGTCTACGTGATTGCAGTGATTGATTCAGTGTCCGATATTTGTCATCGTCTAAAGAGCCTGACAGTGTACCCGGAAATGGTAATAAATTATTTCTCTCTCATTATTACGATGTCTGGTCATACTCGTTTCGTTGGAATTTCATATTAAGGTTTCGACATAGCTATTGCGTTGTAAGGTAACCGTACAAGGCCCAAAATCAGTAAGTAGATTAACTTTTTTTTTATTTACAAGCGGCGGTAGCTCAGGCGGTAGAACGCTGGCCTCTCAATCTTGAGACCCATGTTCGACCCCGGTGCGCATGCACCAATGAGTTTTTCGGTGTTTATGTGCATAGTATTTAATAATTACCACTTGCTAAACGGTGAAGCAAAACATTGTGAGGAAACCTGCATGCCCTAAAAAGCGTGCCCGTAATTGTGCCCGAAGTTGCACCCATCACGTTGGGACGTAATAATCGTCGGTGAAACGTAGGTGTGCAGGATGTGGACTGTGACTTGCATTTCACAGTTCACACTCAGGAACACCTCTGACACCCCTCGGGGATTCATGTCGTGACGATATACTCGTATGTTTTTTTAGATTGTTATGGTTATGTCCATTTCGCAGTTTATACTCAAAAAACACCTCTGACACCCCTTAGGGGTCTCATGTCGTAACGATGTATAAACCAGCATTTATTTATGCAGCCAAATTCATACTGGAGCCTTGGTAAGTGATCAGTATCACGGATAAAGAACATTTCTTGCATAATTTGAAAAATAAAAAAATATGTCTTTTCATTGTATTTACTCGGGCTTGCGCCTGCGTTTGTGGGGAAAAGGAACAAAAGTAATTTTCGACGTTCCCAAAAAGGGTCACCAAACCTTAATACAGATTACTTACCGATTACTTATGAATGGTATGAATCTGGCTGTATAAATAAATGTCTGTATACCTAATGTTACGTTAACTATTTATTCACATTAATAATAAAAAATAAAAAAGGGTTCCCTCTAAAATATTTTGGACCGCTGTTGTGATTAAATTTGTACATTTTGAAACAAATACAAATACATATACAAATTACCATAATATACACATTCATAATCCCTTGTATTAAGATTTAAGAGGTCAAATCATTAGCCGAAGAATATAAGAATGGCGGTTATTCCACCGAGAAGAGCATAGCTAGAATCCCTAAAACTTTATTAGATATGGAAATAATACGACCAAATTTAATAGCTAAAACTTTTTTATTCAAACTACAAGTCGCCATGTTGTCTATAAATACGAAATGAGTTTGAGCAACAAAAGTTACCCATTCACAATAAAAAAAGTTCAGCAAGCGTTGACACCGGCCATGCGCTACATCAAGGGTGGCCAACCCGCATGCGTAAGTAAGGACTAACATAACATAAACATAAAACCAACAAAATCATTCTATCGTCTTTCGTTTGTATCATAGTCCATCAATACATTCAGTACATTGACTCATAATATGGTTGATATTTCTTCTTTTATTTATTGTAAATATCTGAAAATATTTTTTTACTGACGCCGCGGGCCCAGAAGTATATCTTTAATTTTTTTTTCTGTTTTTTATATCCATCCATCCATCAGCCCGTGTTCGTCCACTGCTGGACGTAGGCCTTTCTCAAATTTCGCCACTCATGTCGGTCCTCCATCCTCCTCATCCGGCCGCCCTCCGCAACGTCCTTCAGGTCGTCGGTCCAGCGGGCACGAGGTCGGCCTACACTACGCATTGCTGTACGTGGTCTCCATTCTAAAGCCTTTCGGCCCCAACAGCCATCATGTCGGCGACAAATATGACCTGCCCACTGCCACTTCAGCTTACTGATTCTGCAGGCTACGTCGGTTACTTTCGATCTCCAACGGATCTCCTCATTTCGGATTCTATCCATCAGAGATACCCCAAGCATAGCCCGCTCCGTAGCTCGCTGAGCTACCTTAAATCGGTGGATGGTTTTTATATACAATAAATAAAAAATAAAAAGCTTCAAAGAGTTAAATATTTAATTCATATTTCTTCTGTACCTATAAACGTCACATTTAAATTGTTTTCTAACCATTTTATTACAGATAGATATTTGATTCTCTTTTTTGTTTGGAATATAACATACATGCGCCCGGCGTAATTTCTAATTTCGGTATTTCTCGACCACTAATTCACAGGTTGAAATCCCGCAGAGGCAGCAATCGGTCTAAAGAGGGCTTTACCTGCTGGTGACCTTGAAAGTCACAATTAGTGGCTGGTTTTATTCAGAAGTAATTAAAGCAAAAAATTGGAAAAAAAAATATGATTAACCACAGAATATCTTAAATGACATACCTTAATCAGAGTTTTGAATTTTATTAAGAACATTATCTAAATAAATAAGTTTCGATGTATGGATGGATAAATAGATGTTTGTTACTCTTTCACGCCGTAACTACTGAGCCGATTGGGCTGAAATTTTACATGAATGTAGTTCTAGACCTGGAATAGGACATAGGCTACTTTTTATCCCATAAATCAGTTCCCATGAGATGAAAATGAGCTTTCAAATTTCTATAGAAAAGTAATGTGTCACCCTTTCACGCCATGCCTACGAAACCGATAAGGCTGAAATTTTGCATAAATTTAGTGACTTTGAATAGGACAAAAACTACTTTTTTCCTTTGTTCCCATGGAAAAGCTATAAAAAAGACACACAAAATGGGAAACAGAGGCGCCTAACATACACATTCCACCAGCTGTGTTTACTGTAGGTAACAGTCCGAATAATATTGACTGATTTTATAGGAGTACACAAAAACTAAAGCAACGCGGGTGAAACCGCGGGCAAAAGCTAGTACCATAAAAAGTCCAAATTAAAACTAAGATTTGATTTAATTAATTAAGTGTGCAAAGAAATAACTTTAAACTTGGTCAAAATAAAGATATGTTCACAACAAATGAGTTCCCTTGATTATTTTAAAGAATTTTAGTTATGATAATTGTAATCAATTATTTTGGCATATTTTAGTGCGTTCGCGACTTGATTCCCCGTCGAGCGACGAAGAGATCAATACGCGACGATTCGTGCGAATGAGTGAGACGCATGCACCCGGAGTCACCAACAGTAATTATCGCCTTAATACTTCGTCCATATATATGTGCCCAAAGTACGGCGATAGGGCGCATTATTACGTTGGGACGTAATATTCATCGGTGAAACGTAGGTGAATGAGTGTGGATTGCGACTTGCATTTCTCGGTTCATACTTGGAAATAGCTCTGACACATGAGATAGTATTTGTATTTATATATATTAACTAGCCTTGGCCCGCGGCTCGTCTCGCGTTCATTCAATCTCTGCCCTGTTTTCGCCTTGGGCATTATTTTATGAATACCCCATATAGCCTATCTGTACGTTTATCATGTTATTAAAGAAAACTCCAAATCCAAATCCGTTGAGTAGTTCTCGAGTTAAAACGGAACTTAGCTACATATAGACAGACAGACAAACAATCAAAAATTCAAAAAATTGTGGTTTTGGCCTACAGTTCTAATAATAATAACCTACTTCATTTAAAATTTCGCGGAAATATTCAGTACGGACTCGACCTTTTCACTATGTTATTATAAGTATATGGTGACTTTAATTTATCCAGCAAACTCATACTGGAGGCTTGGTAAGTGCTCAGTAACAAGGTTCGATTACCCTTTTTGTGTAATTCGTAAATTATTCTTTTCGTGTTCCTTACAAACGCAAGCCCAGCCCCGAGTCAATTACTGTGGGACGTCAAGATTTTATTTTGCGAAATTAGCAAAAGGTGTTATCGGTCCGTGTTACTGATCATTTACCAAGCCTCCAGTATGAGTTTGGCTGCATAAATTAAAGTCACCTTATATAGGTAGATACAGAGATGAAAACTGACACAATGTGTGGATTCCATGATTTTCGATAATGTATCCCTCCACCTTCATGCCAAAATCTAATTAAATAGACGAAACCGTTCAGAGACTTACACGGAACCCTAAAAACTTAAACACAAGCAAGTCCTTTTTCTAAATTTTGATCATTCCAACTATTTTCGAAACTAGTTTCGTGTCCGGGTTCGTTGGTGCTGCGTGATGATGACATTGCCTCCTGACATTTAGTTATATCATTCATAATAAAATAACTGAAATGGTTTCCGTTTTAAAATATTTTATGGATTACTAGCCTAGCCTATACATATACTAGCTAAAGCTATACTTATTCCTAGAGAACTGCTCAACCCCAGGGAACAAAAAAGTCTAACCATTACAAAAGTAAAAGATTTTTTTTAGGTCGGTTTGTTGGTTCCATAGATTATCCTCTACAAAAAATAGACTTTAAAACAGTAGAACTCGAAAACTACAATAGTAGGGTTCTGAAAAAAACATGTTATAAATAAGGCCTTTTCCAAGACGATAACAGAGCCCAAAACGTGATAGAGAAAATTCGTTGCATCTAAAAAAAATTAAAAGTGAAGGCTGTTTTTTCAGTTCACAATAGTAGTCCGTCCAAACTAATAAAGTAAAAACAACAATAACGACTGTTGTAAACATTATCTTAAATATAAAAACGCGTTTTTTTTAATGCTCTCTTGTACATTAAACTGGCTGTGCCCGCGACTTCGTTTGCGTGGTCTTTAGGACAACAGTTTTGTTAGTTTAGTGCGTTATTCATTAAACTTCACAGAGAATAGATGGTATTATGAAGAGCTAAGCAATTATTCCCGTCTCTCCCACTTGTCCCATTCCATTGTGTTGTCACATGATGACACAATTTCGTCGTAGTAGTCCCATAGGACAAGTGATACCAGTATTTTGATTTTTGGTTCCAGTTGTCCCATTACCATCACCGCCGCCGCCGTACACAGTCCGACAACACACTGAGTGGGACGGATTGAACACCGAAGCCATTTTGTTGTAAATAAAGAGACTGTTATGTATTACGTTACGATTAACGGTAAAAACGGAAAAGTGATTGAGTAGAGTCGGTAGAATATGTGGTTTCATTTAATGGTAGCAGTCTAGTTACACCCGGTATATTAATCAATAATTTCTCGGTCCGTCCAGTCAATCGGCACGCCACGAACAAGCCCCATCCTCGTGATGTTATGTGAGGGTATGAAAGCTTTGAAGTTATCTTTTGGGGAGATATCATTTACCAAGAATTCGTTGGCATCTTTATAAGTATTAAAGGTAATGGAGAGTCTGTTTCTACCAATCCTTTTGATTGCATCTTTTAGGATTATATACATTTAATTTTTGAACAAAAATTATCCGAATTTTATGGGATGAATGGTAGAACCGGATGATGGCGAGGTTTCTTTCAATTTAACGTATGCGATAAAAGGACCGAGGTCTTCGCTTTGTATTTGTCGTGATTCTGTGGGGGAGCTTAGTTGTTGGGCAAAATTATTTGTAGATTTGGATGAGTGGATTGCTACGGGTGGAGGAGTGGTTTGAGACAACGGCACTGGCGAGGGGGCGATGGAGGGTGAGATGTCGTTATTACTTCGAATAAGTTCATGGTCATCCTCAGTATAAATATTTTCCTTCTATTTTTATCACAGACTTTTTAGAATAGTAGAGTCGTGGTCGGTGGCGATAATTTTGTGTTTTAATTCTTGACGTTTCGAGAAAATGGTGGATTCAGAAGAAGGATTAAGTGTATCATCGTCATATTCCATATTATTACCGGATTCGTATTCTGAGTTAGATGAATTAGGATTACGGTCCATGGGGTCGGGAGGTTTGGGATTGATGCTGTGGAGGGAGATGTTTGTAGAACATGAAACATATGAAAACAATAAATTACACGAAAATTATAATAAGTATGATAATGCGGATGAAACTAATGATTATAATGGTAATATTAGCTCAAGGGTAGAACGCTGGCCTCTCAATCTTGAAACCCAAGTTCGATCCCCGGTCGAGCATGCACCAATGAGTTTTTCGGAATTTATGTGCATAGTATTTGTTCTTACTTACCACTTGCTGAACTGTGAAGGAAAACATCGTGAGGAAACCTGCATGCCTTAAAAAAGCGTGTATCTGTGCCCGAAGAACGGGGATTCATGTCGTGAAGATATATTTGTATATATGATTTTTTTTATGAACGGTAAGACTGCTTCTGCAATTCTGCAGCAACCGATCAGTTGCCGTGATGTCTGTCCGTTCATGCATACATACAGACAGACAAAAATTCTAAAAAGCTCTGTTTCGTCTAATGTAGCTTTAATAAAGTCCACAGGAATGATTATTTTCAAAAAATATTACATGTTTAGTTTCGACTTCGTTACAACTCTATTATATCTATAGATAAGATATAGATAGATTTAGATAATATGGATAGATATAAATATTTCTTTTTAATTAGACACTTGTTCTTGTCCACAGGATTATAATTTAACTTCAATACACCCGACCGGTTTCGCTTATAAGCATTATCTAGGGCTTTATAACATAAAAATAACTTAAATAATATTTACATGTTTAATACGCGATAAATGTCAAATAATTTCCGAAGGTAATTTAATAATAAATAAAATTACAGATAGCAAGTAAAGATGGATTTATATGCAACGTTGTTTGATATTATTATGGAAAGCTACATTTTTATTTCAACAATCAAATCTGAGTTTGATAATGGAGTTCAAATTTACCCCAGATTGTGTGAATTTATTTATATTTTTATAAGTAAAAGGTATGTAATAAAATAAATGAAGTCAAGCAAAAGATCAATTAAATGTCAGTTATGAAAGGAAGTATTGTATTAGTGTGTTATGAAATGAATGTCAAAAGGTTGTTAAAGTTATCTTAATTGTAGATTGGTAAAGATAATTAAAACAAAAAGAAAAGTCAAAACTGTTATTCAAAAAATATATCTGTGTTATAAATAGGGTGTCAAAAAGTTGTAAAAGTTGTGGTAATTATTAAATTCATAGATCATTAAAATGTCATCACAGTTATTTAAAATATTGTAAAAGAGGTGAATTGTTGATGTCGAGTTGTTGATTTAATATTTGATTGGGTTGCGAGTAGCGTAATTTATTAATTTCTAGAGATTCTAAAGCTGATAATTTCCTACCCTTGTCACAAACATGTAGGGCCGTGAAATATAGATATTATTCACTAAAAAACAGCAATATCCAACCTTTTCTTGATTCACCGCACTACTCGGACGCGCACTTTTTCAGATATGTTTATCTCTTTCGTTGCGCAATGGACATATTGCGCCTTGAGGTCGTCATGAGCGCAGCAACTCAATTGTGGGCGTGACCAAATGCTGTGCTGTTTCATTTCGCTATTACGTGCACGCACGATGAAACTTGCGAAGGCAATGTAATCGCACCGATTTCGTCGCGGACACATAATTTGAAACGTGTGTCAAGAGAAAAAATAATTTGGTAATACGGTGAAGGTTTTCAAACATATTATTGATTGAAATTAATCTAGATTTTTCGATTTTATCTAAAACAATAAAAACACATTCAAGTATACCTTTGGTAAAAAACGGTTAAATTTACGTTCTACCTCATAGGGATTACAAATTTTCTGGTTTTTAGTTCTAATTTGGCATAGATCTAGATGATTTCAATGGACTCAGCCTAAAATACTATAAACACATTCCACATACACCTCAAAATTTTGTGTTTGCGTTTGTATGGAAGTATGTGCGTGATGGCTGTACTTAAGGTCCAAAAGAAGTGTATACCTTCACGTGAATTTAAATTTAGATGTAAGCCTCATTTTAAGGAAATAAAGATTCTTTCTACGATGTGTGTATACTTATAAGATAGCATTATTTCTTAAAACAAACTGTGATCTAAAGTTTCTCAGATACACGATACGCACCTACGCAATACAGGTAGACTATAACATCGAAAAGAGCAACACAAACTTAATACAAAATAGTATAGTATGCGTAAGACCTAAAATATATTACAAATTGTCTTAAGGTATAAAAAAACTGCACTTGATAAATTTTAAATGCCAATTATGGATTTAAAAATGTTATTATACTATTTTTTAGTTTATTTATATCATTTAAATTGTTTTATTTTATTTGTAGGATTTGATTGTAAATGTATTGCATAAATACGCGTATATAAAACTATCTTGTATTTTGTGATTTTTGTTTTATGAATTCTTTAAGCCTTTTAGGCAAAACAGACTCATGCTCTACGAATTATTCAAACAAATTGATTGATAGATTGGATTTTCAAATCTTATTAATTATCACACTGACTCTATGGTTTGTCACTAAACAATTAGTAAAAAAATAGATCCTAGCTAGGATCCATCCATATTAAATTTAGCTGTGTTATATTATAAATAAAAGACAGACCTGCTTCTGCATTATGTATCTTTGAGGCGGTTGCCAAACATCGATAACATACTATCTAATTACTTATCGAATTACGATTATCTAAGGATATGTTCGTACTTCAAGTGACGTCACAGTTCAATACACGCAGAAGGCAATTTTGAAAGTTCAGAGGTGCAATTGTGTAAGCCAATCGTATTCAAATCGATTGTCATATGGCTATTCGGCTAAGCAAATTAGCCCGTTTGACAATTGAAATCGTACGTTTTTGGTCGTCAAAAACTAAACAAGACAATCGCATTCATTTGACAGCCAAAAATTTACGATGTCAAACGGGTGAATTTGCTTAGCCGAATAGCCACATGACAACCAATTTGAACACGATTGGATTACACAATTGCACCTGTTTTTTCTATTTTTTTGTGTTTGACAACCAGCTGGCAACCGGTACGTTACCGCAGTACCTCTAAAATCACGTGATTGATGACGAAACTGAAACACGGGCTTAGTTTGACATTTAAGATAAAATAAGGAGCCGAGTGAAGCGGAGCGGAGCGAGGTGACGACGTCCCTAGTTTTAACTGTAACTCAAATTTGTATTTTCAAGTCAACGATTTCTAAAGAAACAAACATAATACATACACAATCCCACACTTTGAAAAACGTCCTTTGCACGTGAGAAATTTCTACCGTCAGACGCCCCGCCCCGCCGGTGTCCATTATGGGAGCCGGCGGGCGCCGGCAGCGGCTGTTTTTGATCTCGGCTGCCGGCAGTAATGTACTGCCAGTTCCCAATGGCGTTATTTTCGGGTGTCGGCGCCGGCAGCGGGGGCACTACCTAAAAGTTATACTTATCCGCTGAGCAGCATAAGCATGTGTAAAATGAAAGCGTTGGAGCAGGACAATTTCTCTGGATAACCTCGCCTTAACTCAGAAGTTTGATTTTTTCACAGCTTCAAGACCTGAGTTTATGGTTTTAATTTCAACTCGATACCTCCATGCATTCCCGAGATAAAGGGTCTTGACTGACAGGGGGTCAAACGGGCGGACTGACAGACGGACGGACAGACAGACAACAAAGTGATCCCATAAGGGCTCCGTTTTTTCCTCTTGAAACACGGAACCCTAAAATACGAATACCAACGAAACAGCCGAATCCTCAGAGAAGTGCTAAAAATACGAACGTCGATTTAATTTTCCTACTCGTAAGAATTGAAATTAATTATTATTTTAAGGTGGTAGAGCTGATGCCGGGCTCGACTGTGGAGGTACCACCATCTTACTCGCAAATCCTCCCGAAGTTATTCGGGGGAGAGTAAGACAACAGCTCTCAGGCAAAAAAACCAGGCGACCCACCATTGCCTGGGACCGATGGATGGCGGTATATCCATCACCAATTGCCGGGCCTTATATAAAATAGACTAGTGATGGGCAGCGGCGTCACTGGTGCAAGGGTTTCGGCACCGCGCTCACCAACCCGCCTGCCCAGCGTGTGTGAGTATGGGCATTTCTTCCAGGAGGACCGCCAAGAGTGGCGAAATCCTGGAAAGGCCTATGTCCAGCAGTGGACGAAACAGGCTGATGGATGGATGGATGGATTATTTTAAGTATAGGTATGCTAAAACGTGACGCGTTTATTAATTATATGTATATTGGTTAGGTGGTAGAGCTGATGCCGGGCTCGACTGTGGAGGTACCTCCCGGAGTTATTCGGGGGAGAGTAAGAGAACAGCTCTCAGGCAAAACCAGGCGGTCCACCATTGCCTGGGCCCGTAGGATGGCGGTATAACCATCCCCAATTGCCGGGGCTTATATAAAATAGACTGGTGACGGGCAGCGGCGTCACTGGTGGAGGGGTTTCGGCACCGCGCTCACCAACCCGCCTGCCCAGCGTGTGTGAGTATGGGCATTTCTTCCAGGAGGACCGCCAAGAGTGGCGAAATCCTGGAAAGGCCTATGTCCAGCAGTGGATGAAACAGGCTGATGGATGGATATTGGGCGTATTTAATAAGTATCTCTCGTTTATAATCAATTATTATTCGTAATTTAATTTTCTTTATTATTTTAGAACGATTACCTACTTATCTTTAATGGAACTTTAAACTTCAAATTAATGATCATTATTTTTTGGTATTTGTATTTGTCAAGTTTAGTCCCTGGGGATTATAGTAGACACATATTATTATGGATCCAAAACGATACCCTTGAAAAAAAATAACATAGTACCAGCACCACATGAACCCATGTTTTGATAAACAGGCTACAAACGGCTTAAATCAATAAAATTTACTCTCAGAAAATTGCTGAATCATAGGAAAAAATAGCGTATGACACATATGCTAATGTAAGATCTACTTTAAAAATAGTAAAAGTTGCATTTCGATTGATCAAGTAATTTTCGAGTTCTTATGTAACAAACCAATAACCCAACAAACTTTCACTTTACCATATTAGTACGGATAAGAAAATCGATTCCCACCTAAGAAAATATTGAAACGATTGAATCCAAGGCTTGGTTTCTAACTCATCAAAAAAAACCGTTTTTATAGGGGAGAAATAGTAGCATTAATCAATCATACCGGGAAAGTGCTAACAAAAAAATTACGTTTAAAATATAATTTTAGTAAACATAACTACCAATATCTGCCATCTCTTGGTCAAAAAGTGAACTTTTGTAAATAGAAGCCAGCATCAACCTCATACCTTCATAACGCCCTGTCTCGTCCATTTGTTGATTCAATTCTAGCAGTACTTGCATCTGATACAGATGGCGTTGCCACGTTGCCTAATTTAATTGGTCCGATCAACGAAGGAGTTTTTTTTTCGGTGAAACCAACGACCTACAGCTCGTTGGGTGAAACTGAAAAAATTGTTTAAGAGGATTATGTCACGCTTGCAAAGATCACTGTTACTCCATGCGGAACGACCCGCAGTGCGATAGGGATGGATTACGGAAAAAATAACAAAATTTTGGTTTGAAAATAATTTAAAATGTAAAATAGCTATCAAAATTTTATAAACTAGCAAAATTTTGTTTTTGTTAAAATCTATGTAACAAAATATCATTGAGGTCTGCACGTCATTCCTATTTATCAAACAATAAAAGAAAAGTGTCGAAGAAGACCCAATTTTAATGATTATTATTACTATCGAGCGAAAGTTACGCAATCATGTTTCTGTACTAAATAAAAATAGAAAAAGGTTCCAATATTTTTATACCAATCCATCAAATTAGTGGCTTATTCTGAAAAACAGATAAACAACTTCAAAAAGTGCCGATTTTAGTGAAATAGCCCCTTAAATCTTTTACTTGCTATTAGAATTTGTACTCGCTTAACATGAAGATACAATACAATATACAGAATAAACAATAAAAGACATGGAACAAGTAAAGTTTAACAAGACTAAAGACAGGCGGCAGGTGCAAACGGGTCATCAATGAATTTAGAGTACCTACGTACAAATAAAAAGTTGGATCAAATATTTCTGTACTCGGAAATATTGTAGCGTACATAGTTACTATATAAGGTGCTCTAAAAATATCTGCCACGGCTGCAAAATAGTATTGTGTATGTAGATTACAAAAGTGAAGAAATTTTGTACTCCGGAATAGTTATTTATGTTTGAGAAAATAAAGTAAATAAATAAATATTTACTTTATTTGGCATAAAGTGATTCACAAACTACAAGCGATGTGTTGTTTGATCAATGAAAATCATTTCTATCTCTTTCCAACTGTTTTGTGTTATTACAGGACGGTTTCATGCAAGTAAATCAATTCTAACCTATACGCACATTTTTTGTATGAAAAAATTTACGACCTCATATCAATAAGATATCGTTACTATTGTAATCTATATACACAAACACTCTCCCATTACAGCCGTGGCAGATATTTTTAGAGCACCTTAAATAATAAAATATAAATACATTTATTCATAATTATAGTGCACAACACGAAACAAATTAGGGCAGGCACATAATTCGAAAAAATAAAAAGAATATGCTAATATCGCGTAAAAGAATATTTTCACGCAATTTTTATAAACATAATGAACAGAATACTTTTCAATTATTATTTTCTGTTTGGTTGCTTTTAGGACAAAATATTTACCACTAATGTTTTCTCCGCCTTTCTCCCGGACTGGGTCAATTCGCTCCAGTGTCCCGACTTCTAAACACCTTTAATAAAGTAAGTCATACGTTTTTTTAAATTATTGTGTAGAAAAACCCAATGTAAAGTTAAAAGAATTTTGTAATAAGATATGAAGATCAAATTTAAAACATACGTAATACATATATAATTTATTAACCTTTTAAGTTAATAAATAGTATACTTACATACATATTAAACGCCACTTATATAAAATGCATGCTGTGATTACCTTAAATAGTTGGAAGTTTAGCAGTTATTCAAGTTCAATTTGTATTGTTTCCTGAGCTCTCATGACATCGAACTTCTGTATAAAAATACTCCGCAGTTGCTTAGGCAGTAAATTTCCGTTGTCCATCAATGGCAAACAAGAAGTTTAAAATTGTTTTCTGTGTGTTTCCACAAAAAAATGAACAAATTGCTTTTTATATATGGAACGTGTAATTCATAGAATAAGAAGTTTTATGACATTTTATCCCTTTTTTCGCTTAAAAAACATAATAGAATCAAAAAATATTTTTTTTGTATTATTTTCCATAACAGTTGATTTTATATTTAATAGGTATATTTTTTTATTATATGTACATTTACTTTCTGTCGTGTGTTTTGATACAGTACTGCTTGCTTTTCGTCTGTCTATTTTTGTTGTATTATTGTTGGTTTATGTTATTTCTTTGTGTATTGTTTTATGTCATGTGTAACTGCTTGTTTTCCAATTATAAATATAAATAAATATATTTTTTTAATTAGCTTACTAACAGCAGTTTCCTAATAAAGAAAAATTTATTAATCACTAATCAGGGCAAGATTTTTACGACCCCAAATTTACAAAAAAACAAAAGTCGAAAAAATGTATATCAGGTCTTTTTGTTATAGGTCACAAACATGTATACGTATACGTCCTGAAAGACCTTCGAAACCACAGAACACTGCGTTTGTTTTTGCTTGTTTCAGCAATGTCAAAGTAAATAAGTTCAGGTGAACTCAGGTCATCTGAATCTGATAATAATCATCATAATAATATTATTTTCTGTATTTTTTTGATAATGAAATGTTGAAAATTTTATAAAATATCATGAATTTTTCCAATTAAATTTTATTTGTTATGTGCTACTATTAAAAGAAACCACATATTCTACGAACCCTACTGAACCGCTTTTCCCAAGAATCATGCCCGCGGCCACCCTTAGTTTAGGAAATAATTGAGTTCCAAACAAAAACGCGTGAACCCTAACGCACCGACATACCGGCGAGTTTCGACAGAGCGTCGTCCGTGAAACAGCTGTTCGGTGCAGCGTTCTAAAATAAACCTTCCTCCTACGAGATAAAGTCTTTGAGTTACAGTTGAACATCTCTTTCTCTGAAAATTTCCGCGGGTTTTTTTTTTCGAATAGTTGTTCAGTATAATCAGTAGAGTTTGTGGTTTTATTTAATGGTCGCACTCTATTTACACCCCGTATGTACCTACAGTGGGTGGCCAAATTATTAGGGACAGTCACTATTTTTTGTAATTTTCGGTTTAAATGTATTTTGTGAGTAAATAATTATATTATGAATGTTTTTTCTGATGTTTTTTGTTTCTGGTATTATTTAATATTTTTTTAATGTGGCAACACCGTTAGTCTGCCATATTGTTCTTGGAAAAAAGCGGTAATTTGTCATTTTTCTCTTAGATGGTGAAAATTATTGTGATCGATTATTAGTTTCTGGAACAATTATTTGCGAGTTTTTTTATCTAAGACCATCTAAACGTAAGTCGTATGTAATAATTTATTAGTTTTGCTAATTTTAATGCATTTATTTCGATTTGGCCGACACTTAACCGTGATACTACGTATTTTTATTTTTTCAGTATGGGGAAGTCTTCAGACATATCCCCGAGAAAATCGAGGGAGATAGAAACCCTATTACTTCATTCCTCATATTCCCAGAAGAAGATAGCAGCACACACAGGTGTTTCGAAGTCAGCGGTCAGCAGGGTTAAAATAAAAATTGATAATAAACTGCCCCTAACAGTAAACCGCGTCGGAAAATGTGGCAGAAAAAGAATCTCTAGCCCCCGTGATGACCGTAAAATCAGGGACATTTGTCTTCAAAATCGCAAAAAGAGTGTGGCACGACTGACTACAATCATAAACGAGGAAGGCATCGCTCTCTCTAAAAGGACAGTCCGGAGACGATTAGCTGAAGAGAACCTGATGGGTCGTCGCCCAGTCAAAAAACCACGTCTGACTGAGGCCATGATGAAAAAGCGACTGCAATGGGCCAGAGAACATCGGAACATGACTGTTGACGACTGGAGTCGAGTAAATATAACAATTATAAAATTTTTAGAACCCTGAATTATGTATTTTTTGTAAAATGTTAATACTTTACAGGTCTGCTTTTCCGACGAGTCGACTTTTCAAATTTCGGTGGACAAAAGCTCATTTGTCCGACGTCGGCCAGGAGAGCAACTCCACTCGGACTGCCTTGTCGAGAGAGTTAAACACCCTGTTAGCATAATGGTTTGGTCTGTTATCTCAGCCAAGGGTATGGGACCCCTCTATATCGTGGAAGGGACCATGAGACAAGACCAGTATAAGCGAGTGCTTGAAAGTCAGCTTCTACCTCAACTTCAAGAATGGTTCCCTGATAATGAAGAGTATGTGTTTATGCACGACTCGGCACCTTGCCATAAAGCCAGCAGTGTTACTGCGTTCCTGGCTGATAAAAACGTGTGTGTTTTGCCTTGGCCAGGAAATTCCCCAGATATGAACCCCATAGAAAACCTATGGGAGCTCACGAAACGGGAGATTTCCAAAGAAGTCATCACCACCAAACAGCAAATGGTTGAAACCCTGATAAGAATTTAGCATCATAACGTCGATCTCCAGCATAAGGCAAAAGTCTGCATAAACAGCATGCCCCGACGCCTGGAAGCCGTAATCGCAGCAAAGGGTGGAATTACCAAATATTAATTAAAAAGTGTGTACGATTGTGCTGTGCAGTCATCACTTCTTATTTATAACACTTAAATAAGTATAATTTATTATTGAATGTTGCTTTTATTTTCTTGAAAAATCACTCTAACGAATAAACATTTAACTGATAGATATTAAGACACTTATTCCCTCATTCAATTCACTCCAACATGAACATTTCAGTAAATTTCTACTGTCCCTAATAATTTGGCCACCCATGGTAGATTTAGCTGGATCAATTTACTTATATATTATAAATTTGGGCATATTTTCCGGGCAATGCGATAAATACAAATTTACGGCATGAATGTGAATCTTTTGGCCCCTTAAATTATTTTAGGAAGGAGAACCTTACATAACTTCAATGTATATTCATATGATATGCTCCAATTTCAAACCATAAACATAGTATACATAGACGGATGTAGGCTTTAAAAATGAAACTGAATCTGATTCGCACACTTTGTTTATTATAGTATCAGCGCAATTTAGGGTTGTAACAATTTATTTCGATACTAGGGATACATATTATTATTCGAAGTAAATGTGAAATAATAAAGACATGTTGTATGATCAAGAGCAAGGCGAGTTGCAGAGAACGAAACCAATTTGATTGCGTAAAATTTTTAAAATCGAATATAGAATAATAATATAAAAAAGGGAACAATTACCTATTTGCGCCGTTTGGGGTTGAAACGATGGGCTCGTGGGGTCCCGAAGCGCGAAATCTTTTTAAAGAACTTTCCACACGCCTGGTCAGCATCACGGGTAACCCACGGGCTGGCACATTCCTGGGCCAACGAATAAGCTTAGCAATTCAACGCGAGAATGTCGCCAGCATACTGGGCACCTTGCCGCGGAGCAGCGATTTGGATGATGTTTTTTATTTCTAGGTATTTTTATTTATTTGTATAGGTATATGTTTTGTTTTCTTCCATAATATAAATAATAATATAATATGTAAGATTTCACAGAGTTTTCTGATGAAGAATGTATAGAAATTACATTCGTAAAATTACAGTAAATTACAATCGTACATAATAAGAGTAAAATTGCTCTGTTTAATAAAAAGTAGCCTTTGCTCGTGGCTGCGCCCACGTTTATTCAGTCTGCCCGGTTTTTGGCTTGGGCGTTATTTTATGAACACCCCTTATAGCCTGTATGTTGTTGACCAGGGTAACCACAATGACCATTTTAAAAAACCGCGTCCATCTCCCTTAAGCGGTTCTCGAGTTAAAACGGAACACCCATACAGACCCACGAAAATTTAAAAAATGTAGTTTTGCTTTATAAAAACACAGCCATCAACATTTTTGAAAAAAATATTCAATGCACATTATTTACTATTATACTAAATATAAAATATATATTATTATTTATCTACTACTTTATTATAAGTAAAGATTAACCGTACTGGTCACTCAAAATACTGAGATAACACCATCTTATCATTTCAGTACAAAAAAACATTTAAAATCATGGTAAAATCGTTGACATTTATTCGATTTCAAAGAGTTCCAAAAATGTTTGGTGTTCAAGAAAGCGCAGCGAGAACTTGGCTTTCAGAAGATCGTTTCGCTATTTTGCTTTGTTTACTTTTAAGATGCATTATAAAAACTGATTATCTAATACTCAGATAAAAGAGGCGAATAAAAATTCTGGATGAAAAGCGAAAATACAGTAATGTTTATGGTGGTGGGAGAATAACAGCGCTCCTATATGCCTTTGATACAGGAAAATAAAGCTGAACCACCGTCCTTTTTGACAGTTCCATGAAATTTTAAGATTTAAGACTTCTATGTCCATTGTAATCAGAATTGCAAAGTATGTTAAGGTGGTTGCTCGGAGTCTTGTTGTGCAGGACAATTTACAAAGTAACGCATAAAATAACTTTGCTAGAAAAGTCTAATTGACCTAAAACTGTTTTCGCGTACTGCCATAGATCAAATTTATTTATTACTTTTTATTCAAAAATGAGAAGAACAATTCAGGCATTGAGAGTAAGAAAGGCTTTACCAAGATATTAATTGATAACAATGCCTCAATTATAAGTTGTGCGCTAGGAAACGAGACCCGAAGCAACCACCTTAAATAACTATGTCTTTTTTATTTGTCATGCGACAAATCTGTCGTTTCGTGCTGTTATGTGACAAGACCTACCCTAACTCTTTTAGTGCCAATCACTGACGATGGACAGCTATCCAAAATGTAAATCAATGAACTCTCAACAAATAAATTTGTGGTAACAATTTTTATTTATTTTCTTATACATTATGCTTATACATTTTCGTAAACGCTATTCACCATAAAGGGACTCCAGAAAAATCGGAAAATCTTGATGGATAGACAGACAGCGGAGCATTTATGGAAATATAAAGGTGTCGTATATGTCAAATCAAACCATAAAAAAACAATAGTACCAAATAAAATACGGGTAAATATGCTAGCGGTATGGAAGCGTTGCACTAAAATGCTAAATGGTATCGTACCACTTAAATGCAAATATTTTGATGTACCACCTGCCAGCCAGGCTAGCTATTTGCCAACAACTTTTTACCCTTAAAGAAAGCGTCAGAAAATTGCTATTGAGTAGTTGGACGTGCAGTTCAACTATGTGTCTTCAGACACATAAAAAGAGACCGTTATTTTCGTTTTGCCGTTGCAATACACAAAAACCAGGCAAGTGCGAATTCTGTTCGCGCACTAAGTGTTATATAAACCATATTTCTGTAAATTATATTTTATCAATTTTTGTCGAGAGCATCGCTATTGTTTTTTATTTTATTCAAGTGCATATTATATTATTTTCTATTTATTTTATTTTATTCAAGGTCCATACTATGGAATAGGTATTTTAAGGTTTTTTTGGTCACATCCTTCCAGGATATTTTTTTAATAGGCACGCATTTATAATTAAATGTTTATATGATTTTTAAGCAACAACATTGTTTAAAATGATACCTCACTTGATAGAATCTATAATAAATTATTTATTTTTCGAATCTTATCACTTTGTTTGTATTTTTAAATAAATATACAAAGATCAAAAACGCCGCTTAAAGACGCTTGATTTGGATAAAGTAATATAATAAGTAATAAGTATTTAAAATTTCAAATTAATAGCTCTAATCCGTTTCGGAGTAAAGTGGGTACGATAGACAGACGGATGGATACACAAGTAATATTTGAAGTATATTTTTCTCTCTCTTGAGTACGGAACCCAAAAAAGCTGGGATCGGATGCGATACGAATTTTATGTCATAATAAATTTATTCTATGTTCATTTTAACCATCAATCTGAATAATATTAGGCAGCTATCTGTATTACATAATTAATAGGCCAACATTATGTATGGTAATTCATTTTTTATGTAAGACATGTTTACTAAAAGACGCCTAGATTTCGTAACGATTTCTCTACGAATTTTAATCTATTACTATTTCTTTCCATCAATTTAAATAACTTGATTGGTATGTGCTAAATTTGTTGAGTTGAAAACACACATTGTAAAAACGAAAATAATTTATTACAATAAATAACACACAGTACAAAGAATAAAAATAAAATTAGAAATAACCATTCGCATAGCAGCAGTTGCAAATAAAATGGATAATTTCGCAAAATTGCGTTTCCTACTTTGTACTTCACTTTGGTAGTTTTATACACTTTACTTGGTAGGTACAACTAATTAATGTTGCTCGCTAATCTTATTCACAACCTCACCAAGAGGCGTGTTGTTCTGGTACTTAACATAGAAAACCTCAGGTTTGTTGATGACAGTGGGAGGTACTGGAGGCTGGACAATCTCAAGAGGTTCATGTTTCTTAGACAATACGTAGATTAACGTCTTCTCCTCAGAAGCAGCCGTAAGCTGACTCTGCAACTGCTGTTGAATCAGCGCAGTATTTCTCGATTCCTGTGAAGGAGCTTTAATGAATATTATTTTGTAGTTTTTCTTGGGCGGTGGCGGTGGTGGAAGAATTTGTTGCGCCCGCTGCTGTTCTTCAATGTCTGCTGGTGGTATGTGGAAGTACACGTGTTTTGTAACCAAAGCAGGTGCGCTATTGTGGTACTGGTAGCTCGTCGAGTGCGCCCCTTGTAAATGCTCGGATTGCGAGTATGGTCTCAAAACACTGGGGACGTCACCATCTACAGGAATAGACTGTTGTTCATGGGCATGTAATTCTGTGTCTCCAGACGGCTTGTGTACATCAATAGTAACAGAGGTCAATTTCGCAACATGTTCCACGTCGTGGTGGTCATGGTAATCGTGATGGTCATGGAGGTCGTGATGCTGGTCATCTTGGTGGGAAGAGTACCCTGCTCCTTCTACTTGAAACTTTATTAGTTCATCATGATGGTGATCAGAATGCTCATGATTATTGTATTCATGGTGATCCACGTCGATAGTAACGGCTGACAATTTAGCAACATTTTCAACGTTCTGATTTGAAACCCCTTGTTGTTGTGCAAACTGCGCTGGTGCAGCTTGTTGAACCAGCTGAACTTGTTGAGACTGTTGAGTTGGATATACAGGTTGAGAAACTTGGGATGTATATGCTGGTTGGGCAATTTGCGACACTTGTTGAGTTTGGTAAACGGGTTGTGAAACCTGTGCTGGGTAAGCTTGTTGTGCAAGTTGCTGTACTTGTTGAGTTTGATAAACGGGTTGAGAAGCCTGTGGTGTGTATGCTTGTTGAGCAATATGCCGTATTTGTTGAGTTTGATAAATAGGTTGAGACACCTGCTGAGTGTAAGCTGGTGCTGCAACCTGCTGCAATTGTTGAGTCTGATACACTGGTTGTGGAACCTGTGGTGAAGCAAGAACAGGTTGAGCTTGTTGAGTTTGATAGTGAACCACAGGCTGTTGGACAGGATACACTGGAACATTCACTGGTTGTTGAACAAAATGGGTTGCTGCAGGTACATTGTAGGTAGCTGCAGGGACAGCACTGTATTGGACAGTATTGTATTGGCTGGTAGAATACTGAGCAGTGTGCTGAGGAGCATATGCCGCTAAACTATTCTGAGCGTGCTGAACGCTATACGGAGAAGAGTACTGGTTGCTGTATCCTCTGACTGTAGCGCTGCTGGAGGGTACTTGCGCGTATTGGTAGGTATTGTATTGTTTACTGGCCACAGGCAGCTGGCTGGGTCTATAATACTTATACCCGGCCTCGGCGTTTACCAATAATATCGCGAACACCTAAAAATAAAACGGTAACTTAAATCACACAAAAAAAGACTATACGAAACAGTATTAAAGTAAACAAATATTATTTGACCGCAAAACACTCAAGAAGGTAACAAAGTTTGTTAGTAAACAGTTTAATAAATCAATGAAACTGACCACTAAAGACCACATTTCGGCAACCGCGGCGTGATTCCAAAAACTAACTGCATCACCATTCATGATGTCGCTAGCTCTTATAAGAACTTTCTCTGCGACAACATCGTTAATTTTGCATAAACCATGCGTATCAGATTTGATCACTTCCGAAACGACATGTGAGGACACATTTAGTAAAGAAAAGGGAATTGAAGATTTTCCACGACTTCATTCATTTTAAACGACAATAATTAGTATAGATAAATTTTCAAATGATTTGAATACTGCTAATTGCCTATGAAAATACATCAGCTATTGAGCTATGTTATACATACAAGGCGATTCATCTCAATGTGCATAGGAGAAAAAGTACTTAAAACTGATTTACAGAAATTCTTAAATGCAAATCTACCTACAAATCTCACGTTGACATTATAACATAATTAGCTTAATTTTATACTTATTACAGGATAATTATCCCAGATCCCGGGAAGGAATTGCAGCATTTAGTTCAAAGGGATTTTTCCCTCGATTGAAAACTATTGTGAAGATGAAGCAATATTCCGAAAATATTTAATATCAAAATATTTACATAAAATAAATATATACCTTAAAGTTGTACATCCTTAGTTTAAAAAAAAGTTAGGTACTATATGTATACAGAAGCAAATGTAAAAAAGATATTTACGGAAAACAATTTAAATTCTTTCAACTTTGGAAATGCATATACCTATATTCTGGTATAACATAGCGGGAAAAGTTACGTATTTCTAACGATAATTTTTCATGTCTTCCCATATTTAAAGAACTTATTTACCAGGATAGTAAGAAGAAAAGTTTTAACGAAGTACAAATTAGCACTGCACAACTGCAGAGTAAAGTTGCATATGAAAAGTATGTCGAAGAGTCGTAGAACAATGACAAGTTTATTACTTAGTTGTAATTTGTCAGAGAGTAGAAACTCAATATTTCGGAAGCGAAGAATAAACTTAATCAAGAGCTTGGATATAAGATTATTTTTGGTAATCGGAAATTACCATGTCAATCAAGTTTAGAAAACTTAAGTTGTCTTTACCAAGTTGCTTCAACTAAAGACTTTCACGTCGATTTACGTTTACGAGTATCTAGATTACTTACACCGATTTCCAGTTTCATTATTCTTTTGCTTCTGACAATTGAAATCAGTCGGATTTTATCACAGAGTTGAAGGTAAAATTGACGCTACTGCTCAAGGCTGAAAAAGTAAATTCGGCTGTCAGATAAAGATCAACTTTTACGCCCCATAACATTACGCCGTGAGTCGTGGAGTGAGTCAAGCCTCTGAATTATGCAGGAGAAGCAGGTGTTGCTTACGCAATGTCACCTACTTCTAAATAGGTACTAAATTATAGAAGCTAAGGGTGTGGCTCCGCAGTTTACGTCGATACGGCCCCAGCCGTCTAGAGACTACCTAATGGACAAAGTTTCCATGCCATTTTCGCATAACTTTCATACAGTGTCATACTAAAAAACTTCTTGGCTATGTCAATGGAAACTTGTACTTGTAACTTAGAAAATTTGAAGCGATAAGTAACCAGATGACATAGGATTTTCACAGGATTAAAATGAGAACGTAATTATAAAGAGAAGGATTAGCCCAAAACTCCATTTAAAAGTATAATAAAAGCTGCTTCATCCACTACGATAAAAGGGTAGCCTAAGGGTTACCTATCGTTTATTTAACATCATAAACAGTATTTGAAAAAATAATAGTTCTCTTTTTGTTTCAGTTACTGAAAAGGAAATCCGGCTTTGGTAAGTACACGTAGAATAGTTTTACGATGAAATATTTTTATTTCTTTAAATCAGTAAGAAAATACATTATTTGAAATATTTTCTACAGAGAGTTTTGAGAAAAGTACAAGTAAGGTACATTTAAGAAACCTCTTATTCATGTGTTTTTTTTTTTATTGTTTGCATATCCATTTTAACGATCACGTACAAAAACTTAAAATTATGGAGAAGAATACATCATATAATCAAGAAACTGTTACAGAAATTTAAAAAATCGGTTAACCTCACACACCGTTATCGTAATCGTGACTCTTTATATTATAATAGCTTCTTCCGTCAACTTCGCGAGGATTAAACAGAAAAGATTTCACACACTAAACTAAATGCTTACCAGTGGTAGTTTTAATGTTTAACCGATTTCAAAAAATGAGGAGGATGTCAATTTGTCAATAGGTACATACATTTTTTCTCCATCAATCTGGCATATATTGTATATCCACCTGACCTTCGATCCTGGCCTTAACACCATAGAACTTCTCAACGTATGACAGTGAATAACTCTAAATTTCGGAAATCACTTTGTGTTAGTGTGCTTATGCAGGATATTACTTGAAAATTGTCTATATGCTACCTGACCTTCGATCCTGTCCTCATCACCAGAAAATTCCTCAACGTATGACAGTGAATAACTCTAAATTTCGGAAATCTCTTTGTGTTAGTGTGCTTATGCAGGATATTACTTGAAAATTGTCTATATGCTACCTGACCTTCGATCCTGTCCTCATTACCAGAAAACTCCTCAACGTATGACAGTGAATAACTCTAAATTTCGGAAATCACTTTGTGTTAGTGTGCTTATGCAGGATATTACTTGAAAATTGTCTATATGCTACCTGACCTTCGATCCTGTCCTCATCACCAGAAAATTCCTCAACGTATGACAGTGAATAACTCTAAATTTCGGAAATCACTTTGTGTTAGTGTGCTTATGCAGGATATTACTTGAAAATTGTCTATATGCTACCTGACCTTCGATCCTGTCCTCATCACCAGAAAATTCCTCAACGTATGACAGTGAATAACTCTAAATTTCGGAAATCTCTTTGTGTTAGTGTGCTTATGCTGGATATTACTTGAAAATTGTCTATATGCTACCTGACCTTCGATCCTGGCCTCATCATCAGAAAACTCCTCAACGTATGACAGTGAATAACTCTAAATTTCGGAAATCACTTTGTGTTAGTGTGCTTATGCAGGATATTACTTGAAAATTGTCTATATGCTACCTGACCTTCGATCCTGGCCTCATCACCAGAAAACTCCTCAACGTATCACAGTGAATAACTCTAAATTTCGGAAATCACTTTGTGTTAGTGTGCTTATGCAGGATATTACTTTATGGTAAAATTTCGACTAGAAGCCAGATTTTACATTGAATTTCAAACGGACTCATTATAATCAGGCCCGGGTTTCCGCCTAGGCCCACAAGGCACCGGACCAGGGGCCCAGCCGCTGAGGGCCTCCGGCTAGAGCGAAAACGAAAATTAAATTTACATACTCTAACTGCATTTATTAGATCTGTCTTTTGAAGGCTTATTCCTCCTAGACAGGTGGTACGGATGGTACAAATACTTGCGATTTTAATTATTCTTTCACTAATACAAAGACAATTTATACATCTATAAAATTATTGTGCAATATTTTTTCTGTCCATTTGGAAAATATCATTTTCTCTTATTTTGCTCTGCCGGGGGAATACGTGCTGATATTAATATTATTACAATGTCGTTTCCCTTGATATTTGTACCGAAGTACGTTGTGTTGCTAATTTAGGGTATGTATTAAGGGGTCGACGCTATAAAGTGCCTAGGAGCCCTGTATTTCTAAGTCCGGGCCCGATTATAATTACATACTACTGAGAAATTTAATCAATTATTATACCTATAGCTCAATTCCAGGGTGTTGCTAGGATTAATGTACGAGTACTACATCTTTACACGGTGGATTTGGCCATCCACACCAACTTAAAAAAACTAAATCTGTATAACAGAGGATAGGTTAAATTATGCTACCTACAATAATGTAGATTCTGTAAATGTAATTAAATTGGTAGTCTTTATTACTCACAAATAAAGGTACGGCCCAAAGTTTACCGCCCTTAAAATCTGCCGCCCTAGACTCACGCCTGCTCAGCCTGCTGGTAAATCCGCCCCTGTTAGAATATTTTCCGAACTCGCATTATAGAAATCCTTGCCTCCAGCATAAACTTACTTATTTCAAACTTACCCTTGCTCAGTAAAATCTCATTGCTCACTATCTTATGCTTTTGGCATAATGCAGTTATTATTCAACGTACGTAATAAAATATTTAACATTTAATTACTTTCTACTGGACCGGTTTTATGGAAGTGATTTTTGTTTTATAAATATAAAAACCGGTCAGGTTCCACGCAGTACATACGTATTTCTATGTATCTATAGGTGACTACAATGGATGGATGGATAATGTCAGACTGAGCACCTCATTTTGCATAAATCAGAACGATACTTTGACATTTTTAGGGTTCCATACCCGAAGGGTGCCAAATGGAACCCTATAACTAAGCCTCCGCTGCCTATCTGTCTGTCTGTTACAGGAAACTATAGCTTCTTCAATAAAAATGTTCAAATAATACGTATTTCAATGGGCTCTATTACGGAAAATAATATTGAAACCCTTACAACGACCTCGTAAAAGTAGCATTTTCTAACGTTATTTGTTTCAGCTCTATCATAAAGATACACAAGTTTCAAATAATTGTTATACAAACTCTAAAACAAACACCTCCTTTAAAAAAAAATCTTCCAATGTTTTACATTCACTTCTATGGCTGTATAACATTGTCTTCTTTATTTTCAGGCATAAAGGATTCCTGAAAGATTGTCCCAACGGGTTGCTGACGGAACAGGTAATGATGTGACGTATTTCTACAAAAAAAAAATTGTTAACAAAAGGTGGATGATGATGTTGCTTTTTGTATGTATGTCGTGACCATATCATAGAATTGAACATTTCATGAAATATTACAATGTTTGTTGACCATTTCATGATATGGATGGACCAAATCAACGAATAGAGATCCTTTGACGATATAATCAATTAACATCAGTATTTCATGATCTGATCGACAATATCATGAAGTATGAAATAAGAAATTTGCTATAGACTTCCAACAAAAAGTCAAAATAGGTGCGACGACGAGCGAAGCAAGGAGGAGCGTGTTATGTTGCTTGTGATCATAAATTCGGTAGCCAAGCGAAGCGGAGCCGAGCGAGGCGACTCCTTTCGTTTTCACAGATTTCACGATATTTGAGCAGATCATGATATGGTCGAACGTCACATTTAATGATCTGGTCAGTGACTATTTCATGAAATTTTCAATTCTAACTTATCCATAGAGTATTAGATTCCTTGGTCTAATAATATCATATTGACTTGACTATTACATGATGTCGCAAGTGTTAAATAAGGCGCCAAAAATCTATTATTGTATTTTTTACAAATCTATCAACGAGTGTTGACTTTTCTATTGATAGTCCACACTCGGATACACCTCTGACACACTCTCGGAAATATAATATAATATTTATCTATACTCATACTCATATTGTAAAATCATAATTTTGAATTGAAAAATAGTGCACAATTAAAATTATGATTATGAACTGAAATAATTTATCCATAATTTTTTACGAGCTTCTCTGTTTTGTGTTTTTTTTTTTATATTAAAGTATAGCTTTCTTATTAAGATAATGCTATAATAGTAGTTAATGAAACTGATATATAAAAAGGTTATTAAAAACAAGAGTGTTTTTTGTGAGTTTTTTAAGAGAACACGGGTGTTTTAATATTTATTTATGTATAGTTTCATACACTACTTTATCTAAACTCATGCCTAACAATTTGTCGTCAGCCAATATTGATTTTTCTTATTAAAGCTCGTTCTAAAAGTGTTCGTAGTTTCAGTCGTTATTTCCAGTATGTCAGGTAGAGTCAAATTATCATCATCATCATCATCACTGCTGTTAGAAATTTTAGGGCAAAATAATACTTTTGTTTTGACCCACAAAACCACAGTAAATAATAATTTCCACGTAAGCTATGGTGCCAAAATCCAACAGTCACGCATGTGTACGCCACCTTTGCCCGCGCTGGTAGCCATAGACAATGCAGGCCGAAAATAAAATTAAATTGTGACCTCCTTTGTCACGGCGCAATATTATTTAGTACGTGTTAGAGAATATTATATGATAACCTCATTGGTATTTGATATTAAAGCTCAGACATGGCTGTTTGGACTAAGTTCCCTTTGCCTTCCTAGTTAGTATCACATGTACTGTAATCACAGAAAAAGTTTTTTTATTGCATTATGTTGTTCGGAAACCTATACTATAATTTTTTTTTTTTTTTTTTAGAGCCATTCATGAAAAATATTTTTCATCATGCCAGTAGTTTTGAGTTCGTAATGAGGATTTTACGATATGAGGTTAGATAATAGTACTTTATGAAACTGGTACACAAAGAGGTTATTAAAACACGAGTGTGAATTAAAAAAACGACTCTTGTTTTAAACTCACTCTTTTTTTCATAACCCCTTTATGTACCAGTTTCATAAGCTACTATTGTTTGTGTGTTTAACAGATCCTAAAGGTCTAACTGAGAGCAAGCGAATGACGTAGATAATGAAAGACAAAGTAGCAAGTATTAATTCGCTCATCCTCATTCAAAACATGTCTGACTACAATACAACAGTAACGATACACATATTGTTTTTATTTACAGGGTTTTATTAAGATCTACAAACAGTTCTTCCCACAAGGCGACCCGAGCAAGTTTGCGTCGTTAGTCTTTCGAGTATTCGATGAAAATAATGTGAGTTTTTCATTTTTTCTTCTCACCTATTAAACGTACGGTTATGCTGGACGTGGTACTGCTTTTTACGTATTCCCTGCACTCAGGCACGGTCGCAGCTCAAGATTTAGGGGGGGTGGGGGGGTCATCTTGGCTTAAATACTGTTCAAGAAGCAAACTTATAGGTAGTAAAACAGGTTAAACAAATACTGAAAATGTTTAATAATATGAAAAATCACAATCTTGAAACAAATAGAAGGCTTTTATGGGGTATGCGGCCACCGCCACCAACGTCCCTGTTGGCACGTATATTTTGCGGGCTTTTCAAATTTGGTTTGCTCCGTTTGAGTTATTTTGAACATTTTTGACTTAGACGTTAGTAGGCAGACAATAATTTGTTCGAAATATTCGTATACCGTCAAGTCATAGGGGATTTTTCGAGTTGACGTGATGATTTGGGGGGGGGTCATGATCCCTGTGACCCCTGTGTCTGATTATGATTCAAATTCAACCTGTACATAAATTCTGACAATTGTGTGAGAACTTGATTTTTGAAAACTTACATCTGTCCATGAATATGGTCCATTTTAATTCGCAAACAACATAGTGATTGATGAAAATTTCAAATATCGTTTCCTATTTTCGACGGAAAAACCAATTTATCTTATTTCCGTTCAAATATTCGTATTCGAGCAGACCTCTCTCTAATTGAGAATATTTTAAAAATACGCTTCGTATTCGAACTTGGTCATGGGTTTAAATAAATATTCATGAACTAGGTACCTATTTGATAGCTCCACTCGATTCTGTAGCACTAGAGATTTAGAGACCTTTCAGTAAAAATGTAAATTCAAGTAGAGTACTAGCAAATGGGGAATTTTATTTTTATTCCACCCACACTAGCTTTTGCCCGCAGCTTCGCTCGCATGGAGGTGTCTTTCAATAATTGAGCAGTATCGCCAGTTTTCGTCTTGGGCGTTATTTTATGAACACCCCTTATAGCCTATATGTTGACCGGGATCACGACGATGATAATAAGGACCTTATTAACTGCATCCAAACCAGTTACGGTTCTGGAGTTACAACAGAACAGTATGACGTTTCTTAGAATCATTGTCTATATCATACAGTATGATACAGACAATGGTTCTTAAAAACTTAGTTTTGCCTTCAGCTTCAGTAACAACAGTAATAACAAATCCATTTAAAATTTTCCAAAAATATTCTGTCTTCAGACACGACTAGTTACTACTTTAATATTACTATAGTAGATACAAAAATAATATTCTAAGATGATTTGGATGCAGTTTTGAGCAAAAAAGCTAACCTGTGAATTTTTTTTTCTATGTGTTTCGGTTTACTCATAGACTTAGAATATAATTCTTAGAATATAAATCTAAGTTTAAATATAGGGTTTACCTGGTTTTCAGGAAGTTTATGAAAGATTTGGAGGCATACGACCCATTTGTGCTGAGCACAAATAGTGACGTAAATCAAAGAAAAGTGGCTAAAAGTCAAAGCTGATAATATTAATTTTGAATTAAATGCACTATTAGCAACTATTTATTTTCACAATTTCTTTCCAAACCGGCATAGCAAGTACATAAGCATTGATTATATGATATTGATATGAAATAAGAGCTACATTTTTGTTTATCCAAACAATGTCGAGTCGATAGCATGTTCATCATACTTGATACCCGTTTCCGGATATTTCACAATTTTCAATTAATTGTAAATATTAACAATGAATAAATGCATTTAGATATTAAGTACTGGCTATGAAAGACGTAAACAATGAGGTAAAGCCGATTCTAAATTTTAGTTTTAGTGCTGTCAAAACTAAATTTTCTTCATTCCAAAATAGATCTTTAGTGTTCACAACAGAAGCTATATTACAATAGAAAAAATTTAGTTTTGACAGCAGTAAAACTAAAATTAAAGCCTTCAGAATCGGCTTTAATGTGCATGTAATTCAAAGTGTTTCCAGTTGCCCCAACTAAAAACAGTTTTTAACCATCCGATTAATTTTTCAATAAATATGATACAAAAACCCAATAAGTAAGCACTAACCCAGGCCCAAAGTGGGTCAGCGAAAATAACGATTCTTTTATTTTCAGGACGGTTCGATTGAGTTCGAGGAATTCATTCGAGCTCTTTCGGTGACGTCACGAGGCAACCTTGATGAAAAGTTGCATTGTAAGTTTTTAAATGTACCCATTGTATGGTGTCTCTTCTTCTCTTCTTGTGGATAGAAATCTGTTGTCAGATTAAACTGATATTATTTTCCCGTATGGGAAAAAAAATCTTACTTAAACCTGGTTGTAGTCACTTTTTCAAGCTTAATATTAGCCAGAGTTGTGTCAGGATATTTGTACATGTACATCTCTAGTCAGATTTAACTGATACAGTATTCGCGTATGGAAAAATGACCGGTTTTTTTACGTATAATATAACCAACATTTCTTCAACGCACGCCAGCCCAACGGCGCTTTTTCTCCCGACATGATTCACAAATATTGAAATTCGAACTGAAATCTTATTTTTATTAAAATAAAATAAATATTACATATTGTACTACATTCGCTTTATTTCACTTACAGTCTATACGCTCTACTTGATGCTTGCATATTCGGTTCGTCACATAAAAAAAGACGTGATCGAATGGGCGGAATTAGGCATCATATTTATTCATAGTTTATTTACCTATCAAATTATTTATTAATGCATTATGTATATATAAGTATATCATATTTTTACATTTTTGACTTAACTTAATAATCATACAATGGGGTAAATTAACGATATAAAAACTGTAGCTATATACAATTGAAATTAAACCTATCTAAATTTTTGGCTTATGTCCGTATATACAGAGACTTTCGTTTATGGAGCCAAATTCATACTGGAGACTCGGTAAGTGGTCTGGACAAAGGTTCAGTGACCCTGTTCACAAAATAAGAAAAATATTTTATGTGCCTCTATACTTGTTCAAGAACAACCTCGACTCAATTTTATAAAAAGTCTGAATTTTTATTTTGAGTATTTTACTGAAAGTGTCATTAAACCTTGGTCCTGACTACTTACCGAGTCTCCAGTTGTTTTTTTAAGATTATTGTTGATGTGAGTAGAGTGTATTTTATGTACCTATTTTCCATAATAAATTATTTGAATTTAAATGTAATTTAACATTTCCAAAAAGAACTTCGATTTATTTAACTGTGAATGACTGTAATAGTGAATTTGACCGCTAAGGATTTATAGCGTATTGGTTAGAATGTTTTTTTGTAACTGTATATTTTGTTTTGTTTACAGGGGCGTTCAGACTCTATGACGTGGACAACGATGGGTATATCACGCGGGACGAAATGTATAATATAGTCGACGCCATTTACCAGATGGTGGTACGTATTTTTTATTGTATCTCCAACACCATCATCAGCCTAAAGTTTACTATGTCACTGGAAAATTATGCTTCGGATAGGTGTCATGCGGTCAACCGACAAAGCAGTGATAGGCATTTTAAAAAGTTGCAGGTTTTGTAAAAACATTTATTTTTAAACAAAAAAAAATTAATTAGTAGGTTGGGAAAAAATTCTTTTCGCAAATAGTATGTATGAACTTATAATAAAATCTCTTTGGCTATACCATTTGTATCTGGCTGGTTTTGGTATTATTAAAAGGTTAAAATTTTAAAAAAGATAATTCCAAATTCAAATTAGGTAAAATATGTGATTTTCATTTGTTTTTTTTCTGTTAAGATGAGTGAATCTATTGAAGAAATTCGATACATTTATATTATGTATATACAAAATTATGTACAAAAAAGGTAAAAATGCAACGCAAGCCGCAAAAAAAATTTGTGATGTTTATAAACCTAGTTTAGGTGGTAGAGCTGATACCGAGCTCGACTGTGGAGGTACCACCATCTTACTCGCAAATCCTCCCGAAGTTATTCGGGGGAGAGTAAGAGAACAGCTCTCAGGCAAAACCAGGCGGCCCACCATTGCCTGGGACCGATGGATGGCGGTATATCCATCCCCAATTGCCGGGCCTTATATAAAACAGACTAGTGACGGGCAGCGGCATCACTGGTGCAAGGGTTTCGGCACCGCGCTCACCAACCCGCCTGCCCAGCGTGTGTGAGTATGGGCATTTATTCCAGGAGGACCGCCAAGAGTGGCGAAATCCTGGAAAGGCCTATGTCCAGCAGTGGACGAGACAGGCTGATGGATGGATGGATGGATGGACCTAGTGCAGTGTCTGTGAGAGTTTGGTTTAAGCTTTTTCAATCCGGAAATTTTGATGTCAAAGATGCACCTCGCTCTGGGCGCCCTGTTACGGATATGGATGCCATTTTTGAAAAAGTGGAGCAAGATCGGCATTTCAATAGTTACGATGTAGCTGAAGAACTGGGGATTGACCACAAAACAGTTTTGGCACATTTGAAAAAAGCTGGGTACACAAAAAAGCTCTATATTTGGGTGCCTCATGAGCTCACTGAAAGAAACTTAATGAACCGTGTACTCATTTGTGATTCTTTATAACGAAATAATGAAACCGGACCATTTTTGAAAAACCTGATAACTGGTGATGACAAATGGATCACGTACGACAAGAACGTGCGAAAAAGGTCGTGGTCAAAGGCTGGTCAGGCTTCACAGACTCTGGTGAAACCTGGGTTATCTCGCAACAAGGTAATGCTGTGTGTATGGTGGGATTGGAAGGGCATTATTCATTATGAGCTGTTACCGCCAGGCAGGACCATCGATTCTGAACCCTACTGATGAGATTAAAGCAAGAAGTTGAAAGAAAGCGGCCGGAATTAGTCAACAGGAGGTGTGTGGTTTTTCATCATGATAACGCTAGACCTCACACATCTTTAGCCACTCAGCGAAAATTAAGAGAGTTTGGCTGGGACGTATTAATGCATCCGCCGTATAGTCCTAACCTTGCACCTTCAGATTTAGACTTGTTTCGGTCTCTTCAGAATTCTTTAGGCAGAGTCAGGTTAACATCACGAGAGGACTGCCAAAACCACTTGTCGCGGTTTTTTGATCAGAAGCCCCAGATTCCTATAGCAATGGGATCATATCCCTACCTACAAGATGGCAGAAAGTTATCGAACAAAATGGCACCAACATAATAAACTTTTTTCATATAAAATGCGAAGAAACTTTTTCCCCAATAATATATAATTTTATTACAAATTTTTGTTAGGTAGAATTTTAGTTTAGTTTATTTTGTAAGATTAGATTTAATATTTATTCATATTTTTATAGCTTTAATTTTAGTTTGTTTAAAAAACTATGCCTTCGATGATTTTTCAGTCTTTCAGAAGGAAAGGTCTTATTAAAGAAAGTTTCTTTTCTAGAATATCCTATAAAAGTAATCAAATAATGCCCTGCTATAAAAAAGTAAAAATTATACATACGTTGTTAAGAGCCCGGTCCGCGAAGACGACAACTTTGATCAAAAACAATATGTTAATATTTTTCTGGCTTGGTTTTGGCGCGATGTTTTTGGAAAAACTAGGGACATACACCACTTCATATTCGCCCTAAATAAAGGCCTAGAATTCATTTGATTGAATTGTTTCTCTTTTGCGAGTTATTTTATTATTTACGTGCCCGCTCCGAATCGTTATTCATAATATCTAAGTATCAAAATAGCGCGCAAAGGAGGAACAATTGAATCGAATAAATTTTAGGTCGTCATTTAGATGCCCAATGTGGACTGGTGTATGTCCCTGATTTTTAGAAAAACATCGCGGCAATGACAAAAAAAATAATTAAAGTAATTTTTCGCATCAATCAGATGAAAAATACGGAGCGGCCTCTTAAGCTTGACAGACATACAAAAAAAAATCATTTAAAAACAATTTACCTAGGCAACTCTACGCACGCCTCGAGATTTTTATATTACAACCGTGTTTAGTACCCGAAGCCATAGTCTAGGCAACACGGAGCCCGCTCTACGCTCTACTGTCTGTCTGTGCGTGCGAGATTTCACAGGTCTCTAGCTCGCAGACGGAATGAGTTACAGACCTGAAATTTTGATGTTATGTAGAATGTTGACCTAAAACAGAATATTTAATTAAAAATAAAATAAAATAATTTATAGGGGGGACATATAGGAAAAAACTTTTTCTTACCATGTGGGGTGTCATTGTCTAGAATTCTTTAATAAGAGTACAGTTTATTTTTTTATATTCCAAAAATGAAGAAGTGAAGCGGCCCTCAAGAATGTGAGTTTCTCAAAAACTAATGTACATAGTTAAGAATTTGGAATGTTCTGTATATCATGTACCTTATAGTGTATTTAAACAACAAATACTGAAAACTCTGATTTGTAATATAGGTTTAGGGTTACGTACCCGTATACTCAACCAACTTAATTCTGCAATTTTTTTTCACAGATTTTCTAGGTCATTTTCTTGCAAATCATTTAGTCTAATAATTTATTCGAATGGTATGGAACCCTTAGACCGCGAGTCCTACTCGCACTTAACCGGTTTTCATGATAAGTTGCCAATTCCGTGTAGTACTTACATCAAAAGTTTAGGCACTGAATGCTTCACGAACCAAAGAACCATGCATTAGATTAGACATACCATTCTGCACCAGTACCACTTCTGTGAAAAGAAACCTAACAAACTGCTTTTTCAACCTAGACAATATGTAGTTTTTTATTTGGATAGTTGTGTATATTCTTGATTTAATTGCCTTTAATTAGAAAGGGTTTCAGAACATGCGATCATAGTGCGAAATTTCACTCGTTTATTAGAAAGAAGATCTATATAATAATAAGAGAAAGAAAAATCTGGTTGCACCGATCAGGTGGCCCAGTGTCATTTTCGCTTTACTCCGAAGCGTTTCAAAACACTTTCGTGCAGATGTCAGGTAACAGTTCGTTTACACTTGGTTTAACTCGTGTCAATTTTTGAACGCTCTAGGGTGAAATTCGCTTCACCGAAACGGAACCTTAGTATCTTAGTATTTTCTTATTGTATGGGTTCTCTTATTTCTTTTCTTGTCTATCCATATGCGGAGACTTGTCAATGGCATAGGTTCACCAATTTATGTATTATATGTACATAAGTTATTAAGCTTAGACTCCCAAATATTTAGTAAATAAATTGTAAACATGGATAACACAGAAACAAACCATCTCAATTACAGGGTCAGCAGCCGCAGGCAGAGGACGAGAACACGCCCCAGAAACGCGTCGACAAGATCTTCGACCAGATGGACAAAAACCACGACGACCGCCTGACCCTCGAGGAGTTCCGTGAAGGAAGCAAAGCTGACCCCCGCATTGTCCAGGCACTGTCGCTAGGAGGCGATTAATCGACTGTCATACTCTCGCCGGATTTCACATTCTCTTAAACCGCCCTGTTCTTGTGATCTTGCTATTTGATTCTTATGATGGACGGGCGCTATTTGATTTTGTTATTCTTGAACCACTTTTAGATACAAATATATACTTAAATCTCCAAATTAGCCGTTGTTTTGGCGACCAATGTGTGTTTCTACTGAAACGGTTTTTTTAAAAGTGATAATCAAAGAATCAATTTTATTTATCAGTCAGCAGTTGTAGGTATTTATTTACGTAATGTTCGCGTCAGAAAACTTCACTGCAATCATTTTGGTACAAAACTTATAGGCCTACAAAAAATTATTGTTTTGCTTCGGGCTTTCCAATCAGAGTCGTACCCATAACAGATTTTGTTTTTAGCTATTGAAGCTGCGAGACAAACTCATTCGAGTACTACTCAATGGAGGAATATGTTTAAGCAGTCGGAGCTAGGGAGCCCACGGCTAATTTGGAGAACTTGATACTGCGTAACCTTCCTCCATGTGCGTAACACACACATATTCTGCATTAAGCCTATAATATTCTACGTACTTCATACATACATACTAATATATAAAACTAAAACAAATTGACTGTTGTGACAGAAAATATTTAAATTCATTCAGTTTATGAGAAATAAATTATTCATTTACGTTAAGGTCGATGAGTTTACGCAATTTCTCGTTTTTTCAGTACCAATTTGTTATTATCACAACCCGCAAAAAGAGTTGCGTTTTCGTAGCAAATGCCACTTCCTTGTTAGCGTTGGCGTTTGTATGATTATGATTTTCTAATAACCTAATTGATCCTTTTTGAAATTGCTGGTGTTTATTATCATTATCATACAAATAATAAATCACATCTGATCGAATGTCAGTGTGTAATGCGTTAAACAAATTTTTATTCCGATAATTTCTTTGCATGCTGGATCTTTTCTTTTATTGCATTATGGACATACACTCTCGTGGAATAAAATAATAACTTCAAAGTGATTATAACTTTCATCAACAGTTAGGTAATTATTACGCAAAATAACGTAAATAACGTTGCACCTTGTTTTTATTTCAACATAACTTTGTATATTGGTGTCAGCCATAAAGTGACAGAGCCGCTAAATAATATATGCGGGCCCAGGTTATTGATTCAATGATTTATACGGCTTATTAACTCTTTATTGGGTGAATAATTCAACGCTGCAATAGGTACGATTTTTCATTTAATAAACTATTGTAATTTAAAAAATATTCTTTGATGGGAGCAGCACACCCAGAAGTCCAAAATGGCAAAAATAGGCGTCACTTTCTATTAAATCTCAATTACCGGATTTGCTATGGAAACCATTATTAACTAAATTAAAACTTCATTCCTATCCATATTTACCTGGATAATTACTAATCAATACATCAATGATAATTTGTATATAATTAATCAGTTTATAATCAACGATGAAGGAAACTTTATATTGTACCGGTAACTATAGGTATACGGGGATTTGTAGTGTATGTCTATCCCCCTTCTGAGAAATAGGCGTGAGTATACGTGTGTATGTATCTAGAAAACAGTTTAAAATATTTGAAAGTTAACTCCTTTTTCTTCCCTTTGCTCGATAGGGAACCTTTTTTGTGTCACTTGCTGCTGGTTTTTTATTTTAATCTTCAAATCATCTGTTTGAAATGAGAGAAGGACAACATCGCTGCTTATTATGCGGAAGGATCCTTTTCTGTTCAAAATATTAGTTCATTATATCTGTTAATTTTATATTTTAAACTAGTTAGTTATCTGGTATAAAAATCGTATTAATCGTAAAAATCGATTTGTATTATAATAAAAATAGTATCTATTCAAAAATACCTGTTGCAAAAACAGTATTTTCAAAATTTTGGTACATACTTAGTTGATTTTCGATCACAACATTCAATTTGTGCGTGTCTTTTCACGAAGTTTTTACAAGCATTACGTTTTTGGTTAAAAGATAAATGTAACTTTATTTCAAAATCATTACTGACACCGTTTTATTTTTTTTCCATTCCACCTTGTTATGGACAAATTTAATAAAATAAGTAAAAAATAATAAATGTAGAAATTCGTGCGAGAGGTCAAGCGAAGGCTTAAAATTTATTTTGACGTATTACGTCGTTCATTGTTTAGAATTTAGTAAAACCTTAATATTTATATAAAATTAACATTTAAACTAACATAAATGTTTTCAAATATGTACAACCTACTCTAAATAAAGAGTTGGTGCTTATAATAACTTTATTAATTATCAATTGCCACAGTTTTCGATAATATATATATATATTTTGGAAGGTTTTCTTACCAGTGACGTTACTAGTTTAATGTTAATTGTTGAATAAAAATATTTAGGTTCTTAAGTGTTGCGCCCCATAATAAAGTTGACTTTGCATTTTGAGACAATATTATAAATTTTTGGCATAATTACATGAATTTTGGGTTTTTACAGCCCCTCGTTGAAATTATAAAAAACAATTATTTTCGTAAAATTAAAAATGCATGTTGTTTCTCGAACATATTTGCATAAAAATTTAATGTGATTTTGTTAACAAAAATTTTGCACTTGTACAATTTTGATTATGGAGGCAGTGTTTTTCAACCTTTAAAAAGCATAAAGGTGATTTCTTGTAGGAAATGTTACCGATTGGGCGGAAAGTGCACGAGTGGAATTCCGTTAGCTACGGGTAAAAGGATTTTCAAAGGTAAAATACAGATTATTTCATCCACTTGTCATATATGCACTTTTTTTTTAACCATAATTAAACCAAATCATAGTACCATCCTAAAGTAGATATAATAACTCTACACAAATTTGCACGCAAAGACACAACTTCGCGCAAAATTAACCCGTAGGATGCATAAATATATAATAAAACGACTTGTATAAAAAACAATGGTAGCAATCAAAACTGATTTCCTCGAGACAAAGATTGAGATACACTGTTGTGTGTGAGGTGTCAAAACTGATTTCCTCGAGACAAAGATTGAGATACACTGTTGTGTGTGAGGTGTCAAAAATGATTTCCTCGAGACAAAGATTGAGAAACACTGTTGAGTGTGAGGTGTCAAAAACGAGAAAACTTATGAAAATTATAACTAAATAAGATGAACTAAATGTAAGAACTATAATGTTGATCTGTTTAATAAACTTTTTTGATAGTAAGTGAAAGCAATTTACATAAGGTGATAACGAAAATGGTTTCTAAGATGAAGTAAATACTTATACGTAGTAATTACGATATTGGTCGCACAAAAGCGAATGTTTTTGATCAAGTACTTAAGTAGTAAATATTACTACTTTAATGTATTTGAAAGTGACAAATAAGTGTCTTCATTAACATTATTACACTAATTGTCTATGTATTAGAAAGTAGAATGGATAGTATGTCTACTAAAATCTGCAACTTTCAAGTTTTTCACGTTTTACAAAGTCATCGCTTCAATGGAATCTGCACTTGATAGCACGAAAAAAGACAATTCATGAATAACATTCTTGCCAAATCTTTACTATATTGTACAAACTAATCGTTGAATGCCTACAAAAGATTTACCTAAATAAATACTCCTTTCCATTCTATGCAGTTTAATATCTATCTATAACATACTCGTAACTATATTTTGGAAAAATTTTGGATATTTCCAGTAGGAGTTTCATTAACAAAGGTGGTTACATGTAAAACTTTTCAGTGTGTGAAGTTGGAATGCATTATAGTATGCAATTATATCCTCGTCATTGCCGACAAGGAACACAATAAACTTTCTAATTTAACATTACTGAATAGCTTTTCTTATGTACCTATCTACTTTAGAATATGGCTTTATAATAAGATTTGAGAACTCTATGCTTAAACCGTGTTTGTATCGCTATTTAATAGAATTTTCATACATGACTAATATAGGATCATGTTATATTATTTTCCATATAAACCTTAAAATTAAAATCTGGGTCACATAATTGTGTAGCCTTATCTACGGTTTTTGTGTTTACCTTTGCTTGAGGGATATATTTTAAAGATTAGATGAAGTAATGTTTGACCTATGGGATTGTCAATTGAGACACGTAGCATTTCTTAATTAAGAATTTAATACGTCTTGCAATCGGGAAAAAGGAGCGATATTGTTGCTGGCTGTGCGTTTTGTCTAGTCTATAAGCGTTATTTCCGCGTTTTTATTTAGTTTTAGCTATTTCCATCTCATGCTTGAAAAGCAGACCTTTGTTTGGAATAGAAAGATAATTAAATTTATTAATAATGCTATGTGACTTGTCTAGTATAATTTGCAATTAATACTACATATATGATAAGTATCATAATAAATCTTAGATTTACTTAATTAAAAGACAAAAACTTACGTCATGTTTAGATTTAGGATTTTATGGTTCAACACCAGTACCTACTTGTTTTATTCAAAATAATTTCGATCAGAACTAAATAGTTCGTTTACTGATTAAGTTTTATTTTGCTTTAGTTTTCATGTTAGTCATGTGTAACATTTTCATAGAAAATGTAGTACGATATTAGTTTGTCAACTCAAATTTTATTGTTCGACTGTTATATTTAAGGGACTGTTTCGACTGTTATATACATGTCATGTCACAGACACCGTTAAAAGAACGAGAGCTCCACACATCCAGTTTTCTACCGCAATTATATAATGTTAATTCGAATTATGAATTCAGAGTTAACCCGTATAAACCTAGGTTTAACATTACACATGCCATAACATTAAGTTGCAATGATTAAGAAATTAGCGAAACGAGCGAAGCGGAGCGGAGCGAGGCGACCCCTCAACACCTAACATTACCCAAGGTGTATCCGGGTAAACGCCGAAATTTCGAACTTTACCCAAGGAGCTTGGGTAATTCTAAGTTTACCGGGTTCGCCCATTTTCTAGCATTATATATTCATACTCGGTTACATACTCGTACATATGAGGATATAGAGTTCAGAGATTGATGATGATTGATTGTTTAAACTCTGTCATGCTATAATTATAATTCAACCTCTCGGACTACATATCTGTCACCACAACTGCTCTACCGCATCGATCAACTATCATTTGTTGTTCTCTGATTTTAATCATTTTGGCGAAAGACAAAAATCTGAAAACAAAATTGAAAAGGACGCTAAAGCACATATGTTATTCTGTTCTATATTACGAAAATGCAAACATTCAAAAATGAAAAAATACACAAAACTTTATTTTTGAAAGTAGAAATATACATTTTTACGTACCTACATATTTTACGTATTACATTTGGGCGTTGTCTTAAAATTTATGTTTAAAAATATAATCCTATATTCAAAATATCGACGTGATGGAAAAATTGTAGTGACAGATTCATCATCAGAAAAGTTAGTTTACTCGGAAAATCATATTCATATCTCTGTAACAGAAAAAAGGTTTAAAGTTGTAGACTAGTGCTCTAAGGCATTATCATTAGCATTATATTTATTTAATTTTTTTATGATATTTTTATCAAAATTATTATGTATATAAGTCAGGTACTAATGTTTAACCTTAAGTATAATTAATAAATTCTCTGTTGGGCTCAAAGACTAAAGACGACTCATTAGCGACCACAGAGGAATTTTCCCCGTGTGAGCGACTTATTGATTTTTAGATAACTAATTAATTTTAAATACACTGATAAAAAGCGACGTTATATCATAACGCAATCTCATATTGACAAAAGAATCGCTTGTTCTCAATAGCCATCTTCTTTCTCTCTCGTCTTAGGGACAATACGTCACCCGTCGTAGACGCAGCTTTCGTTATTTTAAATAGTCATGCTTGTATTTCAGATTAATTGTTGATAGTGAATTATATAGATTTCTAAAGCTTTTGAATTTCCCCCAAATAGGACAAACAATGCGACGCAAGGGGTCGCATTATGAGACCCTTACATTACAGTTAAGGTGAGCGATGAAATTATGCTCTGAAGAAGTGAACCGAATCTACTTTGTAATTTGTGTGCAGTGAAAGCGCACTCTTAGTTATTAGTTATCACTAACAATTTCAAAGAAGGTTTGCATACATATATTCTCTCACGAAGTCCGTTTGGCTGTGGTTGTAATAGTGCGTGCACACGCACTTTTTTCTAGCTACAAAACGCGACACCAAAAAATGTACACTGTCACAGATCGCGGTTCGTCCGAGTTTATACTATCAGTTTATACTAGTTGTTTATGAGAGGTCAATGTATGTGAGCTATAATATTAAAAGGGAGCGATAAAGCTACGAGTCGCATGATACCAGCAGCACATAGCATCGTACAGCGTTTAGTCACTCGCCTTAATGCGTTTTATATTGTAATGAAGCCAATTAACTATTAGCGTTCTGGATTATAACATAAAGTAACGTGCGATTTTTTTTTCATTGTTGTGGTCACTGATCTATAGTTTTTTACGCTCATTGGGCATTTTTAGCCTTTTAGCCCAACATATCTACCTACTTAACGAAATTCTATTATTAATGGTTATGTAACTTAGTAAGTAAGTACTTAAATACTTTCACAATGTTGGACGCCTAGATTTCGATATAATTGTCTACAAAATATTTTTATAAATATTAAGACCTATTTTCATAACCTTGCCGCATAAAATCAGATGTTCCGATAATTGTTCAAAAAAAATATCTTTACTTGTTTATTAGCGCTTGAAGGATTATTTTATGATATATAGCAAATAAAAAAAAATTAACTTGCCATCACAACCTGACAAATTTATCTAAAGTAGGTACCTAATAGAGGTATTTTTCGTTGTGGAATTTTATAGAAGTGTTTACCTTACCTCAGTTGCCTGACGCAGGTCTAAAAAGTGGGAAAACTATTGATTTGTAGCACTTACTAGGCAAAAGAGGGCCAGGATAGAGTCGGGTATATGGTATACCTATACATAAATCACTTTTATCGAGATGTAAAACTGTAAATCAAGTCATCGTAATTTTCCCAAACTAAAACTCGTATATTAATTTTCTATGTAATTATTTTGTGAACAGGAAGTCATAGAAAACAAATCTAATATAATGAATTATGATCATCAGTAATTTTTCCTACCCAAAAGATAATGTCAAGCAGTGGTGGCCATTTTCGGGTGATCTGGTTGTTATTTTGAAGGACGGTCCAAAGAAACATTCCAGGAATATTTTTCGGATTACCCTAAAATAATTTGTCAAGCTGGGCTATGTTCGGGTGGTAGTGTTTAAGAGAACGGATAAAGGAAACAAGCAGAATGTATGTACATCGGCACCAGCAATAGATGGAAAAGCTTGTAACTCAAATTACCAATTCCTTTCGTTAAATGTTTCTTCACGACGTGTAATCAGCGTACTGTAAGCAAAACTATAAAGAAGACCCAACTCGAAACATATTGACACTTTTTTTGTTCTCCTATCCATCCATCAGCCTGTTTCGTCCACTGCTGGACATAGGCCTTTCCAGGATTTCGCCACTCTTGGCGGTCCTCCTGGAAGAAATGCCCATATTCACACACGCTGGGCAGGCGGGTTGGTCTCCTATAAACTTCATTAAATTGAGATACAACGGATATAAGTAGTTACCCAAGTTTATTTTTGTGTAAGCAATTTTCGCACTACCTAAATGCTAAATGAAACAAGTTGTCATGTACACTTACAATCACATCGTAGTGTTTGAGCATCCCACGAGTATAGGCACAATAGGATTTATCAATGTTATTAGCTAATCGTTCAATGATTGATTAACATATTTAAACATACAGCGGTAGACTTAGACAAGATAAATAAATTATTACGTCGTGCGGCTATTTACTTTCTGTACCACGTTGTGATTTCCTCTTCGTGTAAATAACTTTTCGCCTACTTTCCTAGTCATTGTAACCTTCATTTTTAACATAAACGATTGATTAATAAATAAAGGAAGTTTAAAAGAACAATGTGTATCATTCGAAACCAAAAAGTATCCTTATGTACTACGCGTCCAAGCGAATTAGACGAATGGTAATGGCGATTACTGGTTAGTTCATCTGTCTAATTGGCTTGGTCCTGTATTTAAAAAAGAACATGTCGTCGTCAGAGGTGTTCCTGAGTGTGAAATGCAAGTCACAGTCCACACCCGTTACACCCGCGTTTCACCGACGATTATTACGTCCCAACGAACTATGGAAAATCTAGGTCTATTTCGGATAAAACATTTTATTTCTTAAGATAGACTGTTCATACTTCTCACAAATAATAAGTGGTATGTAAGGCTTTAAATGAAGTCCCTTTTCAGATGTTTTGTCTTCCGAAATTGCAAGAGTGCACTGGCAACACTACCAGTGAGTTAACAGCCGGTTACGCTCCAGTGATAACATGAAAAATATACCTAACTTTTAAGATTTATTAAAATTTTCGAACTTTTTTTGTTGTATTTGAATAAATATTATTCTTTTTTAAGCACCGAAATTGGTATTTAATTATTAATTTGTAACTGAATTGAGTTATTTAGCGCAAAAATGAATACAATAAGACGCTCGGTTCAGCCGCCATGCTTAAATTCGAAAAATCCAATATGACGGCGGCTTTTTCAAGATGGATTTTTTTGGGATATCAATCAGAACACTGTTCTTTGACATTCCACCAATTTTTAGCTTGAGGTTTCAAATGTCCGGGTCATTCTTTAATTTGCCTAAGATTTACTAATAAACTATTAAATAAAATTTGAAAAGAATGTCAGTACTTAGTGACACTGGTAAAAACCATTTTTGAGACGCCGTTGTTCTACCTACCATTTTCCATAGTGCAACGTGATAGGTGGTGAGCCCTGTCGCCGTACTTTGGGCACAATTGCACGTTTTTTAAGGCATGCAGGTTTCCCCATCATGTTTTCCTTCACTGTTCAGCAAGTGGTAAGTATTGGGTAAAAACACAAATTGCACATGAATTCCGAAAAACTCATTGGTGTATGCCCGACCAGGGGTCGAACCTGGGTCTTGAGATTGAGAGGCCAGCGTTCTACCGCTTGAGCTACCGCCACTCAGTCATATAGTAAGCTTTTTAACGCCGCTGGCTGTAGTGCAGTACTCTGGATAGAGTTGTTATTGCAATACCTAAAATAAATCTATAAGAACTGCAAATTTTCACCGACAGAGGAAACATTATCAGGATCTACATACAAAAAATCAGCATTCGGAAGTTGCAATAAAACAAATATGAATATGATTCAATAATATGTATATCAAATAAGTCAACAATAACACAACACATGATTTTATGATAGTGAACATAATATCTGAATTTCAATAGATAATATTACATTAAATTAGTTTTCGACGCTTGCGTAACTTTCAAGAAGGTTTCAAAAATAATGGGCATACATTTCTGGATACGAGTAACAGGGTTTGAAGATTTTGGCCTCATATGTTAGGCAAGAGAAAAATCTACAGAATATTTCGAATGAGATGGATTAATTAGTATTTTAAATTTTTATCCTGAAACTTAACTAAATAAATACCGAAACAAGATCCAAAGTAAGACGATTTAAGTTTCAATTCGTTAATTTAATATGCAAAGAAGCAAATTGAAACTTAATCAAATTGAAGTAACTACAAATGATTTCCCCTGATTACTTTTAAAGAATTTTAGTTATAATTATTCCAATTATTTATTTAGGTACATTTGAACGCATTCGTAGCTTGATTCCCTTTGGACGAAAGAGAGATCGGTATGGAACGAGTCGTGTGATAAAGTGAGACGCACGCACCGAGGTATACAGTTGTAGTTGTCACCTTAACTGATTATCAGTTTTGTCACTACCATGGTGATCAAACCAAAATAGCGATTATATAAAATGGTATTATTTATATGAATAGCAGGTGTGTAAATCACCTAGACTAGAGTAATTTCCAATCTGTGAGCATTAATTAATAAACACGTGCCTACGCAAAAAGGTATTGATTGTTATTACAGCTGGAAAACCCATACGAAGTATTAGAATTTGCTACTTGCTTTGTACTAGAATTACTGTAAATCTACCTGTGCAAGCATACATTAATAGTCTTTCCCAAGATTTAGGTGTAAGAATATAGTTGTATTTTCCATGAACTAATTTACTATATTATTGCTAATAGCACACGTAACTTAAAATAAACATTATACAGGATGATTGCTAATTAGATGCAATCCCTTAAAGGGGTTGTAGAAGAGAACAATTGCAGTCGATTCGACTATATAATGCCTCATGCAAAAGTGAACCATTTCCGAGATATATTGAATTTAAGCTTTTTTTCTAAAGTAAACTTTAAAAATATATATAAAAAAAACCAGCCAATATTTTAGTTTTTTTTTATTTGTTTCGCTTTACTAACATCCCAGCCAATAAATAATAACCCTAAAATGCACATTATTGACGTAAACCTTAACACTGTGGTCCAAAACAATTGAAAACTCTTGAAAATCGCAAAAGATTTACACAAAAAAGCTAGGTTAAAATAAAGTCTCTATGCAATTTTCTGTGCATATTAGCTTGAAAACCTCTGCATTTTACTAGCTTTTGAATGAGGTACAAAAATCTCAAATTGACAGAGGAATGATAAAAATATGGCCAAAACAATAGGAGCAGGTAGAAAACGGTTAAATTAGAAAACAATGGATTATAAACTTACATTTTGTATGCAAAAGATTTGTTTCTAATATTCTACCTGCTCCTACTCCATTGGCCATATTTTTATCATTCCTCTGTCAATTTAAGATTTTTGTACCTCATTCGAAAGCTAATGAAATGGAGATGTTTTCAAGCTAATACGCACAGAAAATTGCATAGAAACTTTTTGTTTTAACCCAGCTTTTTGTGCAAATCTTTTGCGATTTTCAAAAGTTTTCAATTGTTTTGAAGCACAGTGTCAAGGTTTACGTCAATAATGTGCATTTTAGGATTACTGTTTATTGGCTTGGATGTTATCAAAACGAAACAAATAAAAAAAAAACTAAAATATTGGCTGGTTTTTTTAATATATATTTTTACAGTTTATTTTAGAAAAAAAACTTAAATTCAAAATATCTCAGAAATGGTTCACTTTTGCATAAGGCATTATATAGTCGAATCGACAGCAATTGTTCTCTTCTACAACCCCTTCAAAGGATTGCATCTAATTACCAATCACCCTGTATATTTATATATAATTTAAAGATAAATTTTAGGAACAAAAACAATGAGATAAATTGTTTACTATTAAATCTAATAACAACGCAGTCTAAAATAATGGCTCCGATAAATTTTACCACTGTCCAAAAATCTGTGCTGAAATCGTAAATTGCCTAAATAAACACGTGTTGCACTAAACTATTCTTCATTCAGAAAAATATTTTAAATAAGATTCGGTGTTATAAATGACACTGCTTCAATTTCATTATTTTATGGAATATATAACATTATTGTACACAGTCAACGAGTATACTTACTCTACAAAGGGACAAAAAAAATAAAACGATAGTGGAAATTATACCATCTTGATAACAACAACTTTTAATCGTATTACCTTTGTGAATAAAATAAGCACCTGACTGGATATTATATACGTACAAATATAGCATACTAAGTTTGTACTCGATTAATAATAATAATAATAAAATTCTTTATTGCACACTATAAAATTTTTGTACACAGGCGAGCTTAATACTATTTAGTATTTTCTACCAGCTTCGATTACACAAAAAGCACTTCAAATTATACGAGTATACTATGCTAATATTATAAAGAGACACAGCACAGACATACAATATTTAATGTATGTGTTGTGTACATAAGTAAAATTTGTTTATTTGTTGCGGGGCGTCCGCTGGTATAAGAGAACATCACAGATTTTATCTACGAGTATTTCACAACTCGGCCTATGAGTAGAAAATCTGCCCGCAGCCATGTTTTCTCTGACTCGTTTCACAACACAATATATCTAGTATCTATACTAATAATAAAGTATAGTATAAAAGTCGTGTCTGTACACCGAACATTTTTGCGAATTTTTAAATGAAATGAGTTATTAGTACTGAGGCCAACGACAATTTTTTGTTTCTGTATGTACAAGTACACTCCTTGCCTTATATGATCTACCTGAAACTTCATATATGTAGTCTCTATCACCTACTGAACCTGCCATAGAAACCTAGGCGGTTGAATTAATTTCACCATATATACAGGTTGACTTTCAAACAAACTTTTAGAGGTTATTAAGAAACGTTAGTAGAACACTTTTTAAATGTAAAAACAATTAAAATTAAAAGTCAAAATATTATTAATAATTGTTACTTGGAAATAAAATTTATGGTTATCCTAGCCATACGGAAAAAGTAGAAAATAGTCCAAAATATTGGGATCAATCTAATTATCTTATCTCTTCGGGTGACCATGATTTCTTTGGATTTTACGAAAATCTTGAAAGGGCTTAACTTTAAAAAATAATTATGAATATGATTTTGAATGTTTTTAATAAAACCAGTTCGTATTCCTCTACAAAATACTAAATTATTGGGGTTAGGTTAAAAGTCATCCTGTATACATGAACATATTACATTAATTTTTCCTAAAGGTTTCTTTAGGAAGGAAGGATACTTTAGGGAAATCTAATAAATTAATAGCAATGCACCATCCTCGAGTTCGGTTCAGCAGCTTTCGAGTTATAATGCGATATAATTTTTTAAGTCATAAGAATACTAAGTACTAGTAGGTGGTAGAGCTGATGCCGGGCTCGACTGTGGAGTTATTCGGGGGAAAGTAAGAGAGTTGCTCTCAGGCAAAACCAGGCGGCCCACCATTGCCTGGGCCCGATGGATGACGGTATATCCATCCCCAATTGCCGGGCCTTATGAAAAATAGACTGGTGACGGGCAGCGGCGTCACTGGTGCAAGGGTTTCGGCACCGCGCTCACCAACCCGCCTGCCCAGCGAGTGTGAGTATGGGCATTTCTTCCAGGAGGACCGCCAAGAGTGGCGAAATCCTGGAAAGGCCTATGTCCAGCAGTGGATGAAACAGGCTGATGGATGGATGGATGGAAGAATACTAAAATAAATAAACCATCAGTAGCATTAACCGTATATGACGTATCGTTGACATTGTTTTCATTTACAAAACAACATACTCGTATCAACGTTTAAGGATTCTAAGTCCCTTTTTATTCAAGCAGTGCTAGTGAACCTCACCATCCAAACTTAGATGTGAGGGCTATTTACATAATGTAGCATAGTATTAAGGTGATATTAAAACTTGAGTTTTTTTATTCAAAAATGTCGCTTAAGTTAAGGTAATAAAAGCTAAAATTACCCCGCAAAAATTTACGCAGCCAAAAAACTAATACTTCTGAATCAGCGTCAATAAGGATCTAAATTATATGTGAAAATTGATGGGTGGCGGCTGGATGAGGAGGACGGAGGAACGACATGAGTGGCAAATTTTGGGAAAGGCCTATGTCCAGCGGTGGACGAACACGGGCTGATGGATGGATGGATGTAAAGCCATTTGCCCAAATTTAAAATTAAATAAATAAACGTAAAAAAAATGCTATCTTTTCGAGGGTTTTTGTGTGGGGACCCCCCTGGGTTTCAATGTTATTAAACTTTTATTATTTCCCGTGATTATCTGTTTACCTAATACGGCTGAAAATTGTAGACCCCTGTGACAGGTGGACAGACAAACAGACAAACATTAAATCATACGAAATGTCAAAAGATTTTTTCATTGATCTTTAAAATATAAGAACACTTTAAACTGTCATTCTACTAATACTATAAATAAATATCATATTAAAAATAATAAATAATATTATAAATGCTAATATTTATGTATTTGCATGTTGGGATGACGTTCGTTACTCAATCACACGAAAACTGCTGAAAGATTCGAGAACTCAATGCGTGGAACACAAAAATTAGACGTGAGTCACTAAACTCTAAGGGCATAGAGAATAGGCCCAACCCTGTAAACGTGGTACAAATCCCTCTTGCGGCGAATTTTTACATGGAATTCATGAAAATAAACCCCATAAATACTTCTACCCATTAAATTTTTTTGGTACACGTACTCGTGTATCGATAAATTAAATGTGTGAAATTATTGCTGTACAAATAAATACTAATGGAGAATGAGGTATTCTGTGACTATAGTATTGTCTATCATAATTGAACAATGAGTTGAAATTGCTTGGCATGATTATGATACGGGGCCCAGAAGATTTTAAGCAAATCATTGCCCGAGATAACAATTTCACACAACCTGCGAAACATTTTTTTATATTTGTTGAAGACGAAATCATACTTTTTAATTATAGATGTCCATTGGCAACTCATTTATATATTTTTGGATGTTTGTTTTTATTGCGCGCTCCCGATATTACGGCAAAATTACAGTTACCCCGAAAGCGGCTAAATTTAAACAGATTTCAAGTTTCGTCTTTGAGCGGAGTGCTTTAATGTTTTTCTCAATAAAGCTGCAGAAACTTAACCAAACATATTGTTCTCGTCTAGTGATTCCCCACATTACAGATACTGAAAAACACCTCTAGATATGAATTGTTTAAAATATTCAAGACCTCGGCATCATGATCAATTTACATTCGCACAACATAGAAGGCGCAACAGTAACTATAACTATTACAATATTCATAAAATTATGATCGAAACTCCTAAGCGATTAAGGCGGAACGTAATAATGTATAACTGAAAAACTGATTCACTCTTCTGAAGTGCGTATTCCTGGAAATGCAAGTTCAACTCGTCCGTACCATAAAGCATTCACCTTGGTTCACTATGCGGTTATTTGATGCTGCATGCTTGATACTCGATACACATTTCAGAGTAATTAAATAAGTTTTTCATTTCCGTGGGTACGTTATTTTAAGTAATACATTATGTGTTTAACTTTGCTTTTAAGTCAATATGAATCTTTTTAATTTTTGGGAAGGTTGTTTAGGTGATCAGCCTCTAGATTACGTATCATTGAGTCGGTTGCAAACTGGTTGCCACACGTCAAAAAGTTATACTATCGAATTTCAATTATCTAAGGATACGTTCGTGCCTAAAGTGACGTCACAGTTCGTGAACAGTTCAATATACACCGAAGGCAATAAAGAATATGCATGTAATTTTTTTAATGCACTAATCGTTAATATATGAACAATTTAGGACTATGAATAAGAATTAACAACTAAATTATCCATATTTCATAGTTATAAAATCAAAATAAGTTTCATGCTGCCATTTTAGCGCGCATCAAGTGACGTCACATGATACTGCTCTTGCTTGCGGTGTATGGAGAGTGGCCGGTTTTTTCAATGTTTTTGATTAAAACAACCTATTACAAAATATTTGAGGGTTTTATTTTACATTTATTAATGTTGAACATAATATTTCATTATGAAATAAGCCAAATTAGCCAATGGTGACGCGTTTTGCATTTGCGTTTCATTTCATCAAAATGTTGTATTTTTTAAATGGAAATAATTACAAAACTATAAAATAAAATAATTTCCCATGGTCATCATTAAATGTTACTAAGTAAATAGAATACAAAAAACGCAATATATTACTTATTTAAACGACATGCATATTTTCTATTTTTAAAGTTCAGTTTTTATCTATGTTTTTAGTGTTTAGCAACCAGGTGGCAACCGACACTAAGTAACATAATAGGCCCGCAGTAAAGTATGTATGTGGTTTCAGGAAACTCTAGCAGTATATTAACAACAGGTTTATGTACAATAGACATAAGATACACGTCATTAAAGCTAAAACTACAAGTGCAAGCTGTTTATTAAAGCTATTTTAGATTTTTAGAGACAATTAGATACAGGCAGCTGCGTCGTGATAGTCATTTGTCTATTATCGACGTCCTTAAAGTTTGCGGAAGCCAGCGATAGAATTTCTTGGTTAAGGTAAAGAAAGCGATTTGTGTCAGTATAAACCTCTTGGAGACAATTACATCTTGTTTTTTGCTTAGGTAAATATTATTGCATGAGCAGCTTATAAGAAATTTCGATCATAATATATTCTTACTGACTAATTCAAGCGAAATATAAGTTACTAAAATGAAATAAAAGGCACGTATACGATGATTTCGATGTGCATCCTATGCAGGACACTGTCTAAGAAATTCGGAGTCGAAATATATCACGGTGACCGTCATATCGTCCCTAAACATTCTACTGACATCAGAAGATAGACTCAAAAGATGAGCGAGTCTTGAATGATCAACACCGTACTCGGTTCCACCGATCGCATGCCTTATCAGATGCGTCGCCGCATTACGATCTTTAGGTTTGCTTTTCAAACTCTCTTTCCTATGCTCCAATAACTCGTTTATGTCACCTAATGAAATATTTTTACGTGGCAAACTGAGTGGAGTGAAAAATATCTTGCCTTTCATATGTTGTCCGACTAATTTGACCGCTTGCAATGGCGTTAGCATGTCCCACAGACCATCGGTTGCTAATATAAGAAACTTGTCTTTAGCTGTTAGTCTATGGTAATATATGTCAGGTTTTGCTGACAAGTAAGGAGGTGTGTGATAATTTCCAGGAATCGCCTTTTGACCAATTAAAGGAACAGCTACTTTGTTCAATGTATCTGTGGACCACTTGTATCTGTAATCACCTAAGCTACGCAGCGGAGCCAGTTCGCCTAAGAGTCTATCTCTTCGAATAACAGTCTTCCTTTCACTTTTTGGGTGCTCGTTCCATATTCTCTTTAGCTCGTCCAAATTTTCTGCGTTGTGTTCTTTCGTGATTTTTTTCGCTATCCACTCGTTGTCCTCAGTCATTGTGCCGAGGACGGCATTGCAATCACCAACATTCGCCACGTGGAGATGAGGCCCATCTACATGAGAAACACAGATTACAGCTCCAGATAGCGCAACAGATAATGTCTTCGGATTAACTGTGCCGGTGGCGTTAAACGTTTCTAAGACTTCTCTCGATATATCCTCGTCCAAATTCAAAATAGCACTTTCCAAGGATGCTTTAATATCTCTGCTGTTGTGTGACTTATCGATGAGCTCTAAAACGTACTTTTTAAAGCTCCTCTGATATATCTCCATCAAATCTTTTACCATTTCTACCTGAAACATAAAGGAAAAACAGCTGTATTAAACCGACCGAGTGACTGAAGATGCACTACATTGGAAATTCTAAAACGACATATATTATTTACATCGATCACACAGACAGGGGTAATGAACAGTCATGAGCTTAACTTTTTGTAGCTTTAGGCAAACGTAACATCTAGATTGACGACTCTTTACGGATTTTTTACAGCTTTTAAAACACTTATGACTATGCATCGTGCATCCCGTTTTAACCGACAGATAGGCGGACAGCGGAGCCTTAGTAATAGGGTCCCGTTGGTTACCCTTTGGGTAACAGAAATACATCATCTGTGAATATTTCAACTGTCTAACTATCACGGTTCATGAGATACAGTCTGGTGACAGACGGACAGACAGACAGATAGGCGGACAGCGGAGCCTTAGTAATAGGGTCCCGTTGGTTACCCTTTGGGTACGGAACCCTAAAAAAGTACGGTTTGGTCGGTTTGGTCGCTCTTTTTTAGGGTTCCGTACCCAAAGGGTAACCAACGGGACCCTATTACTAAGGCTCCGCTGTCCGCGGAACCCTAAAAAAGAGCGGTTTGGTCGGTTTGGTCGCTCTTTTTTAGGGTTCCGTACCCAAAGGGTAACCAACGGGACCCTATTACTAAGGCTCCGCTGTCCGCCTATCTGTCTGTCTGTCCGTCTGTCACCAGACTGTATCTCATGAACCTTGATAGTTAGACAGTTGAAATATTCACAGATGATGTTTTTCTGTTGCCGCTATAACAACAAATACTAAAACCGGCCAAGTGCGAGTCGGACCTGCACACTCCCATACAAAAGACAAATCAAATAAAATAATTAATTTTGTAAAATAGATACATAAAGTATACTTTCTACAAGTCAAAGCTAATCTTTACAATATATATCTTTAGAATATAAAAAAATATATACTAATAAGGGAAAGACATACAAAAAAACCATGACATGATTTTTTTGCCGTTTTTATAGATAATGCATGAACCTTGATAGTTAGACAGTTGAAATTTTCACAGATGTATTTCTATTGCCTCTAAAACAACAAATCCTAAAACCGGCCAATTGCGAGTCGGACCTCCGCACTGCCATACAACAGACACGATTTTTCTGCCGTTTTTATAGATAATGGTACGCAACCCTTCGTGTGCGAGTCCGACTCGCACTTGGCCGGTTTTCTTATTTAGTAGTGTTTCGGTGTCTCCAAAGAACCTACTAACAAACAATAGCGTGATTGACTTCGAAAAAGATTTTAACACTTTTTGCTATAGTCATATATCATCATCATCAACAGGTAAGATATTGGGATTTTACGAATAAATAGTCTAAATGAACACCTCATTGTACAGATTCCATTGATAGGTTTATTTTTCAGAAAGCCTATATAATTTCGCACCTAAGGAATTCCGAGAATTCCATCGGGATCACGAGAAACGGGATCCACCCGAGCAACAGCGCGGGGCGTCAACTAATAAATAACTAAAATGCAAAAACGGCACTTAACTTTAAACGAAAATAGTAATGAAAATTATTATTGTAATTAATGACATGTATCTGCCGTAACTAGGGCGGTGCCAGCGGTGCCCAGGCACAGGGCGCAGACCCTGGAGGGGCGCAGAAATGACCAGACCAGTATCTAGTTTTGTTTCATGCATGGTAGTTAGTAGGTACATTTTGTTTTATTGCGAATATGGTGTAGACGCGCCCTCTGTACTATCTATATCTATATGGCATTTTTCAAGCGATCTTGAAACAACAACACTTGTAAAGGTGGTTTTATATTTGTCTGATGTGTCGTGACGTGACGCGTCAGAACGGTGTCGGTTTCATACATTCAGTACTAGCTGGTGCCCGCGACTTCGTCTGCGCAGGATTAGTATTTCGAACAATATGTTTATAAATTGTAGCCTATGTGTTATTCTGATGTATAAGCTATATTATTGTAAAGTTTCATTAAAATCCATTTAGTAGTTTTTGCGTGAAAGAGTAACAAACATCCATCCATCCATCCATACAAACTTTCGCGTTTATAATATACAGTATCTCCGACAGATGTCCCCGAGTATGGACTATACTATACAATATGCTCACTCATTCATGTTTCACTAAAGATGTGTTAAATGATAAAATGCATAATATTTGTATTCATATGTATGTACTATGTGTAAAAGATTTATCTAATAGCTTCTACTATTTATCAATATCTTAATTATAGATATCCATCCATCCATCCATCCGCCTGTTTCGTCCACTGCTGGACATATCCCCAGGATTTCGCCACTCTTGGCGGTCCTACTGGAAGAAATGCCCATACTCACACACGCTGGGCAGGCGGGTTGGTGAGCGCGGTGCTGAAACCCTTGCACCAGTGACGCCGCCGCCCGTCACCAGTCTGTTTTATATAAGGCCCGGCAATCGGGGATGGATGTACCGCCATCCATCGGTCCCAGGCGACAGTGGGCCGCCTGGTTTTGTTGCCTGAGAGCTGTTCTCTTACTCCCCCCCGAATAACTTCGGGAGGATTTGCGAGTAAGATGGTGGTACCTCCACAGTCGAGCCCGGCATCAGCTCTACCACCTAACAAATTATAGATATGTTAAATACTTATGTATATTTGATGTAAATTGTAGTTATTTAGTATATATGTATATGTATCCTTGATTTATAAGTAGATATACACATTTATATGATATGATGTAGTTATATTTATGTAGATATATTTGTTTATTGCTTAATACTTATTGTACCTAACGTCGTGTTAGTTTTAGGTAGTAATAGATAAGCTTTCTTTAAAAAAAAATAGTTAAGAATTACTCTAGACTTATTCTTATTGGTTCCTTTACTTTATGTTACGCCAAAGATCGATCAATCAGTAGAAGTACTGGCTGTCATGCGGACAAGGCAACTTAGTTTGGCAGACAGTGTTACAACCTTGTGGGTACCCACACTTAATAATGAAGATGAATCGTTTCGTTCTCTTTCTCTTATGTATTAGTTTTCCGAGTTTAGTTCATCTATTGTACCTACCTATATTTGTTAATTTGTGTATGCAAAAATTTTGGTGTGAAAATAAATTATGTCTTATGTTTACGTCCCATCATGATAGGGTGTGAGCTTGCCGCCGTACTTTGGTCATAAACAGGTATACACGCATTTTGGCCCTGTAGGTTTTTCAATACAGTGGTTTCCGTTTAGTAAACGGTAAGTATTCGTACACTTAGTATACGATGCACAATATGTATGTCGTGTCCATTTGGAAGAATTGATCATTTTATGATCTTATAGCAATATCATGAAATCTGTAAGTGCTAAAGCGGCCAGCTCGCTCCGCTCCGTTTCGCTCGGCTCTCAAATTTATGATCTCAAGCAACTTAATACGCTCCTCTTCGCTTCGCTCGTCGTCACATCTATTTTTGACATTTTGTGGAAGTCTATCGTAAATTTCTTATTATTTCTTTACGATCCTGCCGATCAGGAGTGCAATTTTGTAAGAGAATCGTATTGATTTAACAGCCGAAAATTGATCATTTCAATTGCCAAACTGGCTAATTTTTGACAATCTAAATCGTACGTTTTAACTGTCAAATGAATACTATTCTCTTACACAATTGCAACTCAAATAATGAAATGATCAGTTCTACGATATGGCCACCAAATGTACATATGTACTTGTGAACTCCGAAAAATACATTGGAGCAGAATTCGAACCGGGATCCTGATTTCGCATTTGAGAATTACAAGTTAGGTTGTGCTTAACTATGAAATGCAGCGCTGTGATTGGCTGATTAGTTGTCTACACATAGCTTAGCGAATTTATTTTAATTCAGAGACTGGCCCTAAGTGTCCTACTGGGTAATAAACAATAACGTATATAGCTCATCATAAAGCTGGGAAACTTTAAAATCTGAATTCACAACGATAGCAAAAAGTTGTTTTGGTCTACATAACGAAAAACAACTGAAGAAAGGATTATCAAATTTTGTACTAAGACGGTGGCGTGCCTATGCGCCTTAAATAATATTTATTAATAACATAAAGTTATTTAAACATACCCTGTCATTAAATGTTTCTGTCAAACACTCGCAATTGTCATCTTCTTTTATAAATTTCTTCAATAGATCTGCAGGTAAGAGGGCAGCGGCTACATAATTCAGCATCCTCTTCGATATTACTTGCGCACAAGCTGGGCCCCCATGTCCATCAAATACACCCATCAGAAACCCTGTAAGAAGATAGAAGAGGCTATGTTTACTATTGGTACACTAAATGTGCATTTAAATATTTATTAGGTTACGAGCTTTTGGCGCGGCATCAATAAAGACTATTATAAAACGGTTATTCTATCAACATCCCTTCTAACCTATACAGGCTGTCCCAAAATTAGCACGTCACACTGACACCGGAGGTAGATGGACCCAAGACGCATTACAAGCAAGCCTACAAGCAAGTTTCGTGGGTTTTGAGTTATGACCAGATTTAGTAATTTTTATAAAATCACATTTTTTTGATATTTAGTAATTTTTATAAAATCACACTTTGTTTTACTTTTTTTTTATGTGTACTCCTTCAACAATAGTTACTTATTATGAAACAAACAATACTTATTCGATAAGTAATGTGAAATAACGACAGTTGATAGTCAATCTCAATTTTATTCTGACATAAAAATAATAGTTTCGACTTTGAGCAGCCACCGTGAAAAAAAATTACTTCAAACATAATGAACAAATACCTTTAAAAACTTCCCTATGCCATGCCGATTCCAAAATGGTGTAACACTCGTATTGTACCTTATTGATAATTGATCAAATTTTAGTTGTTTCTCATCAATGCCCTACGTAAGTGGAATTAATAAAAATAAACCAGTAAGTCCTGCAGTTGCCACGATCAGGTAGGTAGAGAATTGTGTCTTTTTTTTACCTGGCTTAGTAATTGGGACTGAAAGAGATAGATGAAAGGGTCTTACTCGCGCAAATCCTCCCGGAGTTATTCGGGGGAGAGAAAAAGAACAGCTCTAAAAACCAGGCGGCCCACTATTGCCTGGGACCGATGGATGTCGGTATATCCATCCCCAATTGCCGGGGCTTATAAAAAGCAGATTGGTGACGGGCAGCGACGTCACTGGTGCAAGGGGTTCGGCACCGCGCTCACCAACCCGCCTGCCCAGCGTGTGCGAGTATGGGCATTTCTTCCAGGTGGACCACCAAGAGTGGCGAAACCCTGGAAAGGCCTATGTCCAGCAGTGGACAAAACAGGCTGATGGATGGATGGATTTGCACAAAATAATTCATTTTTATCCGACTTCTAAAAAAAGAGGATATATTTTTGTAATATTGTCATTGTCATGACATTTTGATATGTTGTTTACCTACAAATTTTCGTTAACAATTGTATCTTGGGTCAGGTACATCTTTCAAACCAATGAATGGATTTGGATGATTTGAATCCCATAAAAATTGGCCAGTTTTGTGCGAAATTTTATTTGCACACCAAGGGTTCCTAATGGTTTTAGAATCGTTTAAATGAAACTCTACATGTACTTGATAGAGCCAAAAAAAGGTTTCGGTACCTTTGTGCCAGAGAAAAGTCGTTGTGACAGACAGACGGATGGACACACGGTTACTTTATATCATAAGAAATCCTAATTCTCGTTTTTCATTATGGAACTACAGTAAAATATTTAAAAAAATTTAGTTACAATTTAAAATAAGAACAGAATTTTCAATATATTTCGGCCTCTTCTATGAGGCCGTCATTTAACTGTCATTTATTCAACTGATGGCGGCCTCATAGAAGAGGCCGAAATTAATTGAAAATTCTGTTTTTATTTTATTTATATTTTTACTACCAATATTTAAAGATAATAAGAAGCTAAATATGGCAATTATATCTTTATTTATAATTTAAAATAAGCAAACATTATAATTGTGTACTCACCTGAGGTCAACCGACACAGGGCCTCAGACCTGGTGTCTTCAATAGGCTCATTGGAAGCCAACTGATTAGAGTCATAAGATTTAATTGAACCAGAGCTGAATTCTTTGTTAAATTCGTTTTTCCGAAGAATAAGTGTGACCTACGACAAAAATTTAGTTTTGTATATACCTATTATGTCTCTGCCGGATGGTTAAATTAGCCTCCTTATTGGACGTCTAGGTCGTTAATTCAATGGCGGCATCCAATTTAATAGCTATGCTGCTGATTGTTTAAGTTTAAAATAATAAGAATCATCTGAACTTTCATCGTTTAAATTATCGTAGTTTAATTTTAAGAAAAGTAGTTTATAAATGTAAACATTTGATTTTGAACCCATCTGTTAACACCGGCCTTTCTACTCAGTTTTACCACCTGCACTTTCCTTGTATCATTATACTCAGATAAAATTAAATTCCACCCACCTTATCATCTCTACACTAGCAATATTATATCATAATACCATTTAAGGAAAAGGGTAAGCGCCGTTTAGCTTCTTGGTTAAACGTTGAGTTCAACTATTGGACATCATCAACCGAGTAGCCCCATTACGACGCTGATTTAACAACGGGGCGGCGACGTAAACTCTTTAATAACCTAGAGTATATATAAATGTACAGAAAGGTAGTGATATGATTCATAACAATTATTGTTGTATTTAATGTAAGAAAATATTTTAAAAAATTACTTGTACTAAATAGGCCAAAATCACTATTAATTAATTGAAACTTTACCTAATTTAATGAAATGATATGAGCTAAAATACAAAAAAAAACAATAACATTTTTCTTACTTCACTTTCATATAAGAAAAGTTGTGTCACGAAGTGTACCTACCTAAATCTTTTAAATAAAAGAATACCCTGACTGAGTGACTGACTGATTTATCAACTGACCAAACGGCTGGACCTAGGAACATGAAATTTTAACCGCTTCAGTAGCATGATAATGTGCGACTTCGTTTATTAAAAAAATCCGTCAAACCTAAGGCCAAATACCACCCGCGCGCGATACTGCAGGTTTCTTGTACGACGTAACATCTGCTAATAAGGGATTTTAGGAAATTTCCACCAAATCAATAAAAATGGGATCTACATGTGCAACCCAGAGGTGCATTGCAAGTTTTAAAAAAAACTGGTCTAGTGTGCCCTGAGGGTTCCGCACATACTGTTTAAAACACAAAATGATTCCCCATGTGACCAACTTAACTTGACAATTATGATCTTAAACTCTATGGATACAAGGGGTCTAATTAGGCTGGGAAATAACATCTCCTGGAATGATTAAATATTGATAGTTTTTAATATTTTTCCTACACCCATGCTATAAGACCTACTTGTAAACGGAATTTCAAGTTTCTAAATCAGTTGGAATTGCCCTATAGGTTTTCAAGGTGACCCAATTTGTATGAAATTTAGTACTTAAACAACAATATTTTTTTCACGCTGATTGAGAAGCGGGTTTTTGACAGCTCCATAAGGATGCAGACTGCTGTATGAGGTATTAGTTTTAACTTAATATCTTTAATGGGGCCCTAGAAAGGGGGTTTTGACAGATGAACAACAAAGTGATTGCATAAGGGTCTCTCTCTAACAATTTAGCCTCAAAACCTTCACAACACAAATAAAAAAACACATCTTTTTGCACATGAAATAGCAATGCAACAAAACCTATTTTGATAATCATAAACCACAGCTTTATAGTTGTGCGTGTGCTTTTAAAGCAATTTTTTGCTTTTAAAATTACCTTATAAGTAATTAATTATAATTATGTCTAGATCTCAGAATTTACAAAATAATATAAATTAAGTTAGAATGAATGTTGTTTTAGTTTTGCATAAATGTCCCATTTTATTAGATGTAAATAAATTTGTCATAATGCATTTGAAGGATACACGGAAAGAAAGTGTGATGTAAATTTATTTTCTTTTTCAGATTTTTATGCCATGTTGTTCAAATTGCGTTGAAGTATGGTATAGTTTCGAGAAACAGGGAAAAAATGTGCCTTATGAGTATTATCTATGTAAAGATTTTGTAGAAAGGAAAACTGTATTGAATATCAACTTGTTTGTAACTTTATTAATGTTGTGAAAATATTTACTTTACTGACATAGCATGTTCTTTCCGTGTACTTACCCTTAATTTATTATTGTTATCACTTTTACTATGAATTTGTCATTCAGTATCTGTATCGTAATAGAGATATTGTTGCATCCCTAATGCGAAATACTACAAAAAGATCTGGTTACGGTGTAGATAAGGGGCATTGTGAGAAAATAAATGCAAGGCCAGCAGGCCAACCTGTTAGATTGCTAAGTGGCTAAATATCCTGATAATTAGTCATATTAACTCACTTCTTGTGGCGATGGTAGAACTGTTATACCGTCTTTTTGTTGATACTGGCGGCTGTGTTGGGACGTATGCAAATTACGTTCGTTATTATTGCCGTAGTAATTGCTTCTATTATTCAAAGACACAAGAGGTTTAGACAAACTGTTGGTAATGTTGTACCTTAGATGATTTTGATTTATTTTAAGGCAAACATTAAATATCACGTTAATTTGGGAGCAAGTATTCATGTTTACAAAAATACAGCTAGGTTTATGTTATGCAATCACCGAGTTAATACATTTGTTTGTTTGCTAAGTAGATCATTTTACGAGGTAAGTTTGTCTTTTGCCTGCCTTAAAATCTTTTTACTTATTATGTAGCTTACATAAACCCTTTTTTAAGTAAAGGAGATTCTTCTACATATTGAAAAATTCTAACCTAAAATCTATAAATTTTGTCAGTGACAGTGACATTTGACATCTGTCTGCCTCTTGGGCCACGTTCAGTTTCATCGCCCGCTCATCACTGACAGCAGGATAGCACATACAAATTCAACGCGTGCAAAAGAGATATGATCGCCGGGCGTGAGCGGGCGATCAAACTGAACGCGGCCCTGGGCTAAGTTCAGTTTGATCGCCCGCACACGCCCGCTCATCACTGACAGCAGGATAGCGTATACAAATTCAACGCGTGCAAAAGAGATGTCATGATCGCCGGGCGATGTAGAAATTGTCAGTAGAAATTAGAATATGGAGGTAAAGTGCAGATAAATGATGCAACTTTATAAAACTTTGCTATTTTTCAATAATATAGTCGCGTTTACACTAAGTAGGATAGGATTGGTTAGGACCAAAGAGTATAATAACTGTCCTGTGATTGGGCTTAGCTTGGAACAGTTTAATCGCGTTTAGGACGGTCTGTTTCGTTGCGCGTTATAGAGCCGCGATTACAGCTTGGCCATAAAGAGTAGAAAAAAATTGAGGGCGCCATTATCGTTTATATGGTATCATTTATCGTATAACATAAATAGTTTTGATACTTATATATATTATATTATATTTTAATTTTATTTAGGTAACAAACAGTCATAACAAAACACAAATAGTAAATAAAGGAGAGTTAAAACATCTTTATTTATATTATAAATACAATATTTTTAATCGCTATCAAAATACTCTACACCTGACATGTCCGATCCAAGCTTTTGATACTCTTCAGAATCTTAGCTGCTATCACTACTGTCCTCTCCAACACGAATTACTAGTCTGTCAATATCTTCATAGAGTGTTCTTCCCCTGTTATAGTAATCGTTTTCTATTTTCTTTACGTGTTCAATACAATTATTCCACGTTTCGGGACCAATGCTATTAAAAGCTTCCTCGGTTGCTTTTTTTATGTCAATTGCTCCTATGTTACATGCAGCGACTTTTTGCTTTGCTATGCCCCAGATGAGTTCCATAGGGTTTAGGTCACAGTGGTACGGCGGCAGCCTTACCACTTCGAGACCATGTTCCCCCAACAACTCGTCTATTTTGTACACTGGTTCTGGCTTGTGCTTTTTAACAAGCATTAATAATGCTGGCTTTCTTGTGGATGGCTCGAACGTGATGTTATTTTCTAACGGCCACAATTTTAATTCATCTACTCGGGAAGCTGACGTCGGAGCCTTGTTTTGCACCACGCTGTGGTAAGGCGCATTGTCCGTGACAATTATAGAGGTCTCATTAAGATTTGGGATCAGTTTTTCTGTCACCCACTTGGTGAAATTGTGAGAATTCATTTCAGAATGATAATCTTCCATTTTGTTGGTGCCACTAAATATTAGTAAAGCGTTGGGTACAAATCCATTAGCAGCTCCAGCATGGACAATAATCCAGCGTTTTCCTTTTGAAACATCATGCTTTATGCCTTTAATTTTAATGGATTGCCAGCACTTTTTTAATTTATACGAACTGTGGATATAACTTTCATCCAAGTAAACGATTTGTTTTTGTAGCTCTACAGACAAATCTCTATTTTGTTTTATAATTTCCAAATATCGTTCTCTCTTTGCGGCTATATTAGGTTTTTCTATTAGTGATTCTCTATTTGTAGAACATTTTTTGTATGAAAAACCTATGGCATGTAATATTTGCCTTAATTTCTCACGACCTCCTTCATATTCAAATTCTTCTTTTGCCATAGCCAACAACTTTCGCAAAGTTGGTGCTATTTTCTGTACGGTGTAAGAAAATTGAATTTTCTGACGAATCGCACATAGATTGAAGTCATCTAACTCTATTATTGAACGGCCTTTTCTATGCTTGGCTGGTGTTTTAAATTTACCTTTGTTCTTATTGCCTTCGTTTATAATGCGTCGGACCGTACTTTCTGATTTTTCTGTAATCACAATAAAACATTGATGTATAATGACGTGCGTGCGTGACGATCAAAAATTATGCAGCCGCTCTATACAAAGTCACTTGTCAAAAAACTTTCTTAGGGTAACCATAACCTCTAAAGTTATATTAAATCCGTCGAAAACATAGATGATGTGGTATTTTTAGAGACCTAACTTACGATAACTGTAACTTTTGTTGTTAAATATGTAGTTTATGTAAAATTAGAGTGAATATGCACCTGTCATATCAGTAACTCGTTTGTAGAGGTCATCCAATTCTGTAAGGAGTTTTCCGGCATGATATTCCGCCAAACATCTTATAAAAACATTGTAAATCACTTCTCGGGCGCCATTTTTTATCGTCTTGCCCATTTCCGATAAAAATTCACCGACTAAAACGTTATAACCACCGAAATTTATAAGAATTTACAAGATACTTTTTTATTTTGCTAGTTCAACTGATGTTTGACGTTTCCTTAGAGTTGCCATCTAAAGAAAAAAAAATAGTTCATATTTTTTTAATTTCTACTCTTTATGGCCAAGCTGTACATCCGATACTTTACTCATATCACTACTTTTGATTCGATACTAGGTACTTAAAGTATCGATTCTATCATTCGATACTCTGTACCACACTCTGTACTAATAATGAGTAGGTACCTACTATAAATCAAGGATCGAATCGATTCAAGCGACTTACAGCTTGTCAATTATATCTAGAAATTAAATGAAGCGAGCGGGACTAATATTTTCTATTCATATGGCAACTCTCATACTGTCACTGTCAGTTTCAAATCACAGAGGAAATTTCTTTCTTTAAAGGTTCTTCGTCATTTTCGTATTGATGTCGAAAGAAAAATTAAAAAATCTACGTTTTGGTGCTTGATAATGAGAAAAACTATAAAGGGTGGTGCAAGTGAGGTCATGTATATTAATAACCACTATAAAGTAAGTTTTAATAAAAAAGGTACGGTACAAGTGTCGCTACGGTATATGAGCGGTGACCTTGACCGCGCTGGTAATTCTGTGCGAGTAAACACATGCGCTAGTCCCCCTCCACTTTCGCCGAGCGCTCATAAACCGTTGCGACACTTGTACTTTACATACTTATTATTATAGTACAGTGATTACAGAGGTTTATTTCACAATTCACGTTGTTGGTTCCATGAATGTGTCCCCCCCCCCCCCCCGAAACAAAAGGTTGGATACGTACCCGAGTGTCGCAACGGTTTATGAGTGCTCGGTGAAAGTGGTGGGGGACTAGCGCATGTATTCACTCACTCACAAAATTACTAATTGCGATGGAGAAAAAATGACTAGAACAGTCAAGGTCACCGCTCATAAACCATTGCGACACTTGTACCTACCTATATCCTTAGCTAACAAAGCTCACAGAGACCGTCACGGCAAAACAAATCTTTCCTACTTAAATGTGAACGCTACAAAGTGACTAAGCAAGTATCAAGTTTTTGCGGTCGCCGTTTAGTATTGCCACATAAGCGATTGAAGTGCCATCATTTATTTTATAGACTTATTTGACAATCTGTAACTCTAAAACTGAATGACGCGTGGCGCGGCGCGCGTTCTCATTGCCCGCCCCACCTCAGTCCATCACTAGCTGCGCTTATAGTGCCACCAATTCAACTGTTCAGTAAAATCATTCGCCGTCCCTTTCTAAAATACTCTTTTTTACCGCACTAGAAAGAGATGGGTAGATAATCCAACTGAACAGATAAGTTGGTGGCACTGTACTCATTGATAAGGAAGCGTTTCAGAACGTGCGGTCATAGTGCGAAATTTCACTCGTTTATTAGAAAGAGACAGATCTATATAGGAGCAAGGGAAACAAATCTGGTTGCACCAAATCAGGTGGTCCAGTGTGATTTTCGCATTACTCCGAAGCGTTTCAAAACACTTTCGTGCAAGTTTTAGGTAACAGTTCGGTTACCCTCGGTTTAACTCGTGTCAATTGTTGAACGCTCTACGCTGAAATTCGCATCACTCCGAGTGAAATTTACTCGATTCGAAACGGGACCTTAAAATAGGAAAAGGGCATATTTATTCAACACAGAAAGAGAGGTCCAACTTTTGCACGAACTTTTTTCTTTTTTTTTATTGCAATAATGTACTCATAGGACAACCTGTGGTTTTGTTTTGTTTGGATTGGATAATGAGTTTGGTGAGTGAAACTGACTCAAATCCGTCAGAATACGATTTTTTGAGACATCACAAAAGTTTGGCACATGGAAAAATAAAAAGAAGTTGAAAAAGGATGTGGCAGGTGTGGAGAAGGATAAAGTTTCACTTTATTAAGCAAATCCAGTAGCTCCTCTTAATGTCGACCCAATGGCACAATAGGAAGACATGAAAACAGTATTTCCATTGCTATATAAACAGACTCAGCAATATGTGCACTTACCTGCAACATCTGTTCCCTCAGAGAGTTTATTCTCGAAGACAGGATTGACGATAAGTAGATCTAGGAACAGACTTAAGGGAAAAAGAGGTAAAAACTCTTATTCCTCGGTGACTGCACTGAAGAAGAGTGGAAAATTTGAGATTGAGGCTTAAAAACGTCATCACTCTGTTTAATTATATTTGAACTTGTATATATGTTTTCTTAAAAAAAAGTTTTTCTCTAATATTATTAATGTTATTTTTCATTCGGAATAGTATATTCAACCATCATCGCTTGCATCTCTGTAAGAAGGTATGATAACGAACTTGCGGCAGGCCCAGTTTTTGCGTTAAATTAATTCGATACTTACTCATATCGCTACTTTAGTTTCGATACTTTGACTCATTAGATAGGTACTTTTGTTTCGATACCGATACTAAGAAGGTATCGATACTTTTGGTTTCGATGCCGTATCCCTAATTACACCATCTGAATTATCGGCATCCTAACTAGGGTAGGATTGGAGTTTTTAGTGTTCCGCTTTCATTGTTTCATTTCCCCACGCCTCCATTGAGTTTTCCCTTTTTTAGGCCTTTTTTCTCCTCGAAAATATTTTTTTCTAATGGCAAAATATAATAGCATTATTATTATTTGGTTACTAGTGGTTACACTTAAGCTGAGATTCAGAGTGCATTTCGAGTTCGAACTCAAGAGGAACTCAATCTTACAAAGGTTACTCTAGTATGAGATCACGTCGCTTTTTGACGTTTATAAGATTGAGTTCGGACTCCAAATGCACTCTGAATCTCAGCCTAAGTCAGTTTTGTTAACTTTGTTGCGCATTCACTCTTTTTGTTTACTTCATAATGTAGTTCAAGAAAAATGCATCGGTGGTTGAAAAACCGGCTTCTAATAATAATAATAATAATAATAATAATAATAAATCTTTATTTCAGGTAAGGTACCCATACAGTATCATCTTAAAAAGTAAATTACAATAAAATTAAAATAAGATTAAAATAAATTCATAAGAAATCGTAAAAATTGGTGAGTAATTTTTTCTATTTTCAAGTAATTTTTTAAAGAAATAAAACAAAATATCTATGTTATGTAGGATAGTATGGTTATGAAAATTTATTTATTCCTGCCAATTCTGAATGCTTTCATTGTAATTAAATTTCATTTAGTTGAAACTTACATTTTTCCAAAGTAATTTAGCTTGTGTTCGTAATCCATCCATCCATCAGCCTGTTTCGTCCACTGCTGGGATCCTTTCCAGGATTTCACCACTCTTGACGGTCCCCCTGGAAGAAATGCCCATACTCACACACGCTGGGCAGGCGGGTTGGTGAGCGCAGTGCCGAAACCCTTGCACCAGTGACGCCGCTGCCCGTCACTAGTCTGTTTTAAGGCCTGGCAATAAGGTTTAAGGTTTAAGATATTTATTTCTCAAAAAGAATAAAATTCACTTACATGAGAAACAATAAATTATCACAGTTACAATTTATAACAGCAAACGCTTTAATCGCGTAACAAATAAAAATATGTGGGTAATCCTTAAAAAGTGATTAGCTTCACTAACAATGCAATGTTATGTAGGGATGGATATACTCCATCCATCGGTCCCAGGCAATGGTGGGCCGCCTGGTTTTGCCTGAGAGCACTCTTACTCTCCCCCGAATAACTTCGGGAGGATTTGCGAGTAAGATGGTGGTACTTCCACAGTCGAGCTCGGCATCAGCTCTACCACCTACAGTGTTCGTAATAGTTTAATCAATTAGGGGCCATCCATAAATGACGTCACACGTTGAGGGGGACGGAGGGGGTGAACAAAGTGTGACATCGTGTGACAAGGGGTGGGGAGGAGTCATACGCTTTGTGACGTCACATATGAAAATCTCGAGTATTATAAAAACTTTCAAGTATTTATTGTTCATTTACTTTCAAATTTAAATAGAAATATATCAATAATTTTGGAAGTGCTGTTTTAATTAAATAATTTTTAAATATTGAATTGCAAAATATGTTACGTCACGCCAGGGGAGGGGGTAACACACAAACGTGACCACCTGTGACAAGGAAGGGGCCCCCTTGAAGCCCCCCCCGGGCTTCAAAAATGATGAAATTTGTGTGACGTAATTTATGGATGGCCCCTTATTGTCTTCTTTATTTTGTTTTTTTAAATCCCCTTCTGAAACAGACAAAGGTATTTGAGACTATGGTAGCCTTTTCTCAATCAACATTATGATTTACCTATGATTTCCCCTCGACTTCCCTTTTCTAGCTCTTTTCCCTTTTTCTTCCCCACGAGAGTCTAAAATCCCCTCAAAAGGGAATTCCAGCCCGCCGCGCCGCCGCCACTTGAACAAGTTACCTATTTTTTAATTATCAATGAGCTATTTTTGTCTGCTTTTTGGAATAAATAGACCATTTTAGGAATTTAATTCGAATAATATATATTTTTGTGCTTTAAAACCGATTTTATAAGTATTTTAGTATTTACAGGAAATGACGTCATCACATTAGGTTGGATCACTATTCGCATCACTCCGATAGAAACCCACTCGTTTTGAAACGAAACCCAATCAGTCAAAGTGACAGACACATCCAGCGTTGCCAGATCGTCCTAAAAGGGACGATTTTCGTCCTTCTTGGCGATGAACGCTCCTTTTTTTTGTCCCTTAACATCCATCGTCCCTTTTCAGACAAGCCAGAATTTTATGTATTATAGGTACAGGGAGCCCACATCAAGCTATAGACATTGAGTATAAGCTGACCTCTCATTGTACGGGAATCCTATACAATGAGAGGTCAGCTTATACTGAAAGTGTTTAGCTTGATGTGGGCTCCACTGTACATGAATGTCGTTGATTTGTTGTGTATAACATGCATTTTAGTCTTCAAATCAAAGCTGAACTGTTAGAAAAGAAATGATTAAATGTACCAAATTAGGTAATCCTTTAATTTAACTTTTATTTCATGCATCATTGAAAGAACGTCTCTTTTCAGATAGCCAGTTGTCCTAAATTTGAAGTGCATACTGGTAACACTGGACACATCAGTATCAGTGTTTCCAACAGCAACAATAATTTTAAAATTTCGACCTCGGTATTTCTTTTTTCAAAACTTTGATTCTGTCTAATAGAACTAGAGAAAATAGATACCTACCCAGCTAGGGTGAGTTCGAACAAAAATCATAAATCGACATTTAACACCTAAATCAGGTTCACGATCCGACAGCCAATACATTTCTGTTTAAATAAACTAGCTTTAAATAACTATTCGTGCTTTATGTATCTATTTTACAAAAAAACAATTTGAATTTGAATTGAATTTGAATGACCTCTGTCTAATATAAATAATTATTAATAATTAATAATAATTTAATGAGTAATTTTTATATAAATAGGTTTCAAAGTTGACCCTAAACTCTTATTATTTGTTGATAGTACAATATAATAAAAATAATAGTGATTATTATTATTATTATTTGTTGTTAGTTCTAGAATTCCATATATGGTAACATTTACAATTCGCAGTCTTTCGAAAGCGTTCAAGAAAAAAATACGTCTTAGGATGCGTTCAATGAAAATGGAAATGTGTGTTAATCAAGTTAAGGTCATCGCTTTTTTTCATTTAATAAATGTTATGAATGCTTATTTTAAAATCTGTCTACTAAAAACAGTTCAGAAAAGTTATTCCTCGAAATGGTTTTCGAATCATAAATATTGGTGAAAACAAGAGTTAAATATTTCAAACCAATATACATATAAATATATTAAAAATACTATGCAAAAAATATAATTAGAAGTGAACAAGAATAACCAGGCTATAAATACGAAAAAAAAGAAAATCGTTTGTCTTCGTCGTCGTATTGATTGATTGATGCCAGCACCAGCAGAGACTTGATCCCTGGATACAGCGATCGACACAATTTAAAAATACATAACTTGGGGAAAAATCGATAGAGGCCAAAATCTTCTAACATCTTTACCGCAATGTGGATAAATATGTATGATATTGATTCTAAAGCCAATTCTGAAGGTTTTAATTTTAGTTTTAGTGCTGTCAAAACTTAGATTTTTCCAAAGTAATTTAGCTTCTGTTTCTGACATTTAAGCACTGTTTTGCAATGAAGCGAATTTTGTTTTGCACAACACTAATAAAACTAAAATTAAAGCCTTCAGAATCGGCTCTACTCGCTACTTAGATGCGGATCTGCTTAATAAATCTGATATGTCACACTAATATTATAAACGCGAAAGTTGTATGTTTGTTACTCTTTCACGCTAAAACGGCTAAACGGATTTAGATGAAATGTAGAATAGATGTAGCTTATACCCTAACTTAACACATAGGCTACTTTTTCCGGAAAAAATCATGTCGTTAAACCGAATAACAAGCGAGTGGAGCCGCGGGCAAAAGCTAGTTCCTTATAATATTCATAAACTGCAGGCTGTACTACAATGTACAGATTGTCAATTAAATCTAGAAAAAAAATGCTGGCCCTTCAATCGTTTACAGCGCCACGAGCTTGTCTGATCCTATAAGCCAAACTAAAATGACCTCTATATTCAAAAAGCGACAGTCCTCGTCACCGGGTCAGATAAGTTTGCTGCATTATATGTGGCAATACTATACTGCGACCGTAAAAACTTGATACTTGCTCATTCACTTGTAAGATTGGGTCGTCACGAGGGAACTCCTCAACGGTATATTGACCTATCAGTGCTATTGCATTGACTGGTGATTTTTGATAACAATTGAGCCACCGCTGAAAACTACCCGGTCGGGCATTAGGCTGGGTCGATTTTGTGTGTTATTTTTATTTTTAAATCTGGAAAAAATGCCACAGATGGAAAATTCTTAAACTTTGTAGTTTTTATTAAATTTTAGACATGGTAAGAGACGAATATTTTTTAGAATATTATTGCATTTTATTTATTAAAAAAAAACAAAATAACTATAGAAAGATGAAAAAATAAAATACTTTCCTTTCATGCATTTCGTAAATCTTTGAATAAAGGCAGGGGCTAAAAGTTATAAGGAGTTTTTGTTTTGCTATTTTTTTCTGTCTATTACACTAAAATGCAACTTTTTAAATGTACCCAATATTTAAATTTGAAAATTTTCAAAATGACCCACGCTATTGGGCAGGCACCAATGAGTTTTTCGGAATTTAATAATTATTAATATTTATTAATATTGTTCTTACTTACCACTTGCTGAACGGTAAAGGATATCATCGTAAAGAAACCTGCATGCCCTAAAAAGCGTGTATTTGTGCCCGAAGTACGGCGATAGGGCTAACCCTCGTAAAACTTTATGTCACCGCATGTCTTTTTGACAATTCGTCGCTCCGTGATTTCAGATTTTCCTGAAAATTAACACAAAATTACTTTTCGAGGATGCAAAAGGATCAAAACCATACAATCTCCACATTAAAAACGTCAACAGAGTTTGTTAAATTTGTTTGTAAAGATAACCTCAAATTTAGAAGAAAATGTATAAAGCAAAGTCTTTTACGTGTATCATAAGGCTTTAGTAGGATTTATTACACTTAATTAGGTCATAATTGATACATTCACTATAATTAAATACCTGTCATAACAGCAACTCATTTTTACAAGTAAGTCATCCAAATCAGTTAGAACTTTTCCTGCGTGATACTCTGCCAAGCACTGCTTAAAAACATGGTATATGACCTCTCTTGCACCATCCTTTTTAGTTTTTCCCATTTTCAAGCACCAAAACTTAGATTTTTCAATTTTTCTTACGATATCAGTATGAAACTAACGACAAACCTCTAAGGAAATAAATTTTCTGTGTGATTTGAAACTGACAGTGACAGTCTGAGAGTTGCTATATGAAGAGAAAATATTAGTTCCGCTTTATTTAATTTCTATGAGGAATTTTCTGACAGCTCAATTAAAAAAAAAATTGGTTACCGTTTTACTCGAAAGATGGCGCTAACCAGACATGAACTTGAGTGTTGACAATGATCAAGGTGGATCTGATGAATGTTGTCAGCTTTAAATAATTCTGATTTCATTTGGCACAAACTTAATAAATGGCTCTGATTTAAGGTTATTTTCTTTATCCAAAATGACATTGTCTTTGGTTTTCTTGCGTAACTTTTTTCGGACTTGAGACTTATTTTAGTTGTGGAAATAACGTAATCGAAAGAAAGTTTAGTAAAAAGGCTTATACTTAAATGGAGATCCTGAAAAATGCTTTTTTTCCGGTAACTTTCGCGTTGCGTCTCCAAAGGTCGTTTTTCAGATCTGCCAAAGACTATGAATCATAATCCATTCTCGTTGTTGTTGAAGAACTCATGATGAAAACAAAAACTCCGGAGTACAAGCAGAGGCCAAACGCAATGGCAAACAAGGGTCCAAGGTACACGCGAAGGTCAGTCAAAGTAAAGAGTCACATAATTAAATAATTTATTAATATTTAAGCGTATTAATATTGGACTTTTCACATGATGTACATATTGTTTCTTGTTTTTTAAATGTTATTTTAGGAATTTGTACGCTCTACCGCGGGCCAAACATAGCGCTTTAGTATTAAGCACCAACATCATCAATGTAATGATTGTTACTTATGTTTACAAATAAATAAATGATTGTTTGAAGTCCAAAAGAATAGCCAGGGTTGTCGAAATAATCACAAAACACGAACAGTAGCACATTCACATAACCACAAGATAAACGAAAAAAAATGCAACTGATACATCAAACGATAACATACGATGAACTTGCTATCGATTCGATAAATGAAAATGTTACTCTTATTTCAATACATTATGGGTTATCGTTTAAAAATTATCGATTTTATCTGTCAAATAAACATGGCTGGTGTAATCTATTGTCACGCCAAGTCTAATCAATTCCCTGAAGGGATAAATTAAAACCATGTCTAATCAACGCCATCTACTGAAATATTTGGAACTATTTTTTTAATTATCTGTCAGAATATCCCTCATTGCATTGACAAGCTGTATAAAGTTACAACACGAGTTATTGTTACATGTTTTGATTGTGTAATCGTTCGTTCGTTGAGCATGCATGTTGCGAATGTTGCATGATTTGAGGAACAACCCTCCCTTGTGTTGTGCATGATTTGTCAGAGCCTCAGGTTTGGTTTGAGCTCTATTTTTGGGATATGTTTGGCAAGAGAAGAGAAACAATCAAAAGTGGTTTTTCATGCATGTACATGTAACGCATGCGCGTGGGTATTTCGTGATCGTGGAACACGCTTCACAGTGGATAGGATAAGCCATCTTTATCACTCCTACCGATACTTCAATACGGTATCTTGCTGTCATTCATTAATATTCTGGCAGTGGCAGCCTTTCGCAGTTCGGCGGTGCGTGCGTGGGGGTCTATTACAAAAACAAGTACTATGTAAAATCCTATCTGGCAATCTGTACATTGTTATTTTTATATCTTTATTTTTTTCGAAAATAAATCGAATCAATAAATTCTACTTTCATTTAAATGATCTCAAGATCCAAAAAATATCCAAGTGACTATTTTTTTTCGTTGCCATAATAGGCACCCGCTGATGAAGAAAAGAGAACGCATGCGCACGTAGAAAGAAACGAAGTCATCGTCGCTCGGACTCGGACTCCTTCGTCTTTAAAGTTCGCTGTGGCCGACATCGCGAATCCGTCAATCTTTCATCTGCAATTTTTGCCAACGAAATATTACAAATACAATTTAGAAAATGCCTAACCAAGTGTTAATTATAGAGCCACAAAATGAGCTAAAATTCAAAGGTGAGTCTATAACCTAATAATTGATCGTTTACCACGCACGATTTGCCGCATTGAAACATCACAGCATTGAGCATACATAGGTCGCCTAGTTCCTGAGAAATGGAGTTTCTATTTCCAGATATCGCCAGTCAGCCAGGCAGGGTGCGGTTTTGATTAATTTCAGTTTTGGGGTTTTGCGATTGTAAGGTCTCACTTCTAGAGCTATAAACTGAGCTCACAAAGGAGATTTATAGATAAGCTAAAATTTCAATTTTCACGTCCATCATTGTCATAATTCGATCCTTATTTTCCGGTAGTTATATGCTTAATATTTGTACTGCATGCTTGAAAGTGCTAAATGTACAAAAATCCATTAACAGCATGAACTTGAAAAGCATTACTGCTGACTTCATATTCAACACGATTTTGACCACTTATCACATTCAAGTTACACTGTATGCTTATATATCTATACATGGTGTTGCAAAAAGCAAGGAATGGGAAGCAGAAACTTCCATTGTGCCTCTTTCTGAGTTCATGTACCTGTAGGTATAACCCATATCAATAGACCTTGGAAATAAACATGGATGCTATTAAATCCACCTCTTACATACTATCTATATTCACATATGGCAATACAGATAATATAAAATATAGTAGTCAATATAGTTATTGTCAATTGCTCAAATTCCACAATGTGGTGTAATATTTTGTGTGTGCGAATGGTCTATGCTGATTGTTCAGCCTGAGAGGGCAGCCATTTCTAACCCCAAGGGTTATAGGTATCAAATCCCAACAAATCTGTACCTATTATTGAAGAACTAATTTTTATCTAAAAGTTCCCCATAGGTGTTGCAAGTAGAAAAGATTTTGGTTATCATTTTCTAAATAAAACAGATGTTTTGAGAATGTTAGTCAAAAGGATAATAAACCTCAGTTATAATTTGTTGCAGTATCTTTTTCTGGGAATGTTATTACTTATTGTGATATGAACCCAATCAAAATGCTATTCTTAAATTTGTTACAAGGATTCTACAAACATTTTGTACACTAACCAATATAATTTATTGTTTACCAAAGCAGGTTTGCTCATTTGACACTTGTAGAAATAAAATATATATAAATGATAACAATCTCAAGATATATTTTGGGTTCGATCTAGATTTAGCATCTATTGTAATATATACACAAATTGTCGCTTCAGATTCCGCTACGTTAAAAAACCCAACTTTCTACGAGAAGCATAAAACTGTTTGTTTTGCATTGCCAAAAAATCACATAGAATGTCATCTCATGAACCAACAGAAAACTAAAAAACTGGCCAAGTGCGTGTCGAGCCACCCGCAGTGTAGGGTTCCGTAGTTGCCCGGTACATTTCATAAGTTGGTCTACTAAAACAGATTGTGCCAAACTTCTAGTCCCATACATTTAAAAGAACGGCCCATACATTGTCGTGCTTAGAGAGGATTAAAAGTTTGGTGCGACCTGTACTGTGTAAATCTGTAAAGCCTACTTAGCTTAGCTCACCATGGGGTAAAATGGTTTAAGCTACAGTTATCTAGATTTTAGTAGGACCAATCAGAACCATAATCATATTTCTGATGATGTTAATTTATATACCTAACTGAAACATTATGGTCTAGTTTTACTTACTTACACTTTCAGGCAAATTACTATGCTTGACAATGAGTACTGATAAAATAAGATTTTTATAATGTAGTTGGTGAGTTGAGCTGTATTGAATGTTGGTTTGTTATTTTTAGGTATGGTATGGTTTGGTTTTAATTGGTGTTGTACAAAATAAACAGATCCACAACATTCAACATTCTTATCTGTCTTTAGGAAAAAGTAAATTGAAAAAAAAATGCTTTTAATTCACAACAAATTACAGGATACTTGATTTCAACTTTCTTGTATTGTGATATTTAAAAAGGTTCTGTATATATCTCGATCGCCAAAATAAAATGTGCCCACATTCTGGTCCAAGCCCAACTCAGAGTGGATCTGTATTGTATACAAAATTTAATTATAAGGTTATTGCATAAATCGTAATTGGAACTTACTTTTGATCACTTACTTATTCCCTAGTATGAATTACTGTATCAAAGTCACCTTACATTTAATAGCAGCAACCAAGAAATTAAGTTATCCATTTAATATAATCATTGCTTATACCTACCCCAAATTACTCAAACAAGAGTTTTATTGAACCTTTCGACAATATTTACAGTAATTAGCCAGTGTGGCAGTGCCAGATATATATACTGGGTGTAAATAGACTGCTACCATTAAATGAAACCACATATTCTACGGATCATACTGAGCCACTTTTCCCAAGAGTCATACCCGCGCTAACTATTAGTTTAGGAAATATTTGAGTTTCAAACAAAAATGCGTGAACTCGTTAAGGGCGTTTTTTGAAACATCGTCATCCGTAAAACAGCTGTTACGGTGCAGCGTTCTAAAATAGACCTTCTTCCTACGAAATACAGATTTTAAGTTACAGTTGAATATCTTCTTCTTTGAAGATTTGCACGGGTATTTTTCTTCAGATATATGTTCAGTATGATCAGTAGAGTATGTGGTTTTATTTAAAGGTCGCACTCTATTTACATCCAGTATATATCGGAACTATACATATTTGTTAAAAAAATAATGTAATTATATTCATGGTTTCTTCCCCATGATGAAAGGTTTTCATATGAAACCTCGTTTGAAAATCGGTTCTATAATATTTTTTATTATTTCCTCGAGCATAACTCTTCTTCAAGATCGGTGAAGTTATTATTGAATCATGCCTTTGTTGATAAATATTTGCCCCTGAGTATTCCGATGACAAACGTCTGTTTTTCAATGCACTGTTGATAAAAGTGCCACAGACACACTGATCGTTTCCACTAAAATAAGGTAAAGTGGGTCAGTGGGTATGGGATTGTCAGCAAAATATTAGTTCTACATCTTACTAAATCTTGCATGGATAGCCTTGCGATAGTTTCGCACTTATAGTTTTCTCTTACAGTCCTTTAACTGATATAAGCCTAGAGGTTGTGAATATCCAGAACGCAAAGTATGTCCATGAAGACATCCTGCCCCTAGTTTTCTCTTACAGTCCTGTAACTGATATAAGCCTAGAAGTTGTGAATATCCAGAACGCAAAGCATGTCCATGAAGACATCCTGCCCCTAGTTTTCTCTTACGGTCCTTTAACTGATATAAGCCTAGAGGTTGTGAATATCCAGAACGCAATGTATGTCCATGAAGACATCCTGCCCCTAGCTTTCTCTTACAGTCCTGTAACTGATATAAGCCTAGAAGTTGTGAATATCCAGAACGCAAAGCATGTCCATGAAGACATCCTGCCCCTAGTTTTCTCTTACAGTCCTTTAACTGATATAAGCCTAGAGGTTGTGAATATCCAGAACGCAAAGCATGTCCATGAAGACATCCTGCCCCTAGTTTTCTCTTACAGTCCTTTAACTGATATAAGCCCAGAGGTTGTGAATATCCAGAACTCAAAGCATGTCCATGAAAACATCCTGCCCCTAGATTATGTATCGTCGAGTTGCTAACTGGTTGCTAAACGTCAAAAACATAGATACGTATATAATCGAATTCTTATTATCTAAGGATACTTTCGTGCTTAAAGTGACGTCACAGTTCGTGAACAGTTCAATATACACTGAGGCAATTTTAAAAGTTCAGTTTTTATCTATGTTTTTAGTGTTTAGCGAACAGATGGCAACCGACATTGAGTACATTACATAGGACTCATACGAGTGTTGCTCGTGGGGCGTACGATCGCATGCTCTACAACTTGACAGTGATTCATATGTCGAACTTCATTCACAATGTATGGGCGTATGGTCTAGGCTAGGACTACTGAATCCCTTCCAGTGAGAGGAAGGGGAGAAACCTACATGGAAGAGACTTGTGTTCGAGCAACATCCTCACTTATACGCTTTCTCTCATTGGTTTGCTTGTTTCACCAGAAACAGAACCGGGCACTTTATTGGCGTAACGAGGATTTGTACCTGGCGGGGGAGGGCAGCCCCTGGCTCCAATTCATAAAGCGATCAACCAGTATCTGTTTTCGGTTATATAATCGCAATAAGTAGAGATATCCTCCATACACCGAGATCACACAAAAACCAAAGTACAAAACAAATAGGTAACGCCTTAAATTGGATAAAGCATATTTTTATACCAATGACACCCGTATTTCTGGGGGGGCAGGGCAGCCGGTGCTGTAGGGAGGGCCATGCCTCCCTGAACCTTACGTCTATGGTAAAAATGAGAAAAATGAAACTTAATGGTATGATTTAGTTGCCCGTTTGTCTGTCTATCTGCTTTACCAGTTTTCTCCATGTCGGATAAAGGTATCAACTTGAAATTTGGAACAGTTACACAGCATTATACCTTGTTATGTTAGCCAAGTGCGAGTCGGGCTCGCGCACAAAGGGTTCCGTACCACCACATAATACGGTTACAGAACCCTACAAAATTTATTATTTGTTGTTTTGTTTTATTAACACCGTAATGAAATTTGAAACTTGTCTTTATAATTGTCTTTAAGATAGAAAATAACAAATAACGTTAAAATAATGCTACGTTACGTTTTCAAGTTTATTTGTTCGGTCCCCCTTTAGGTTCCAATTTTTTTTATCATTTGCCGTCATAGAGGCCATAGTAGAAAGTATTCTGTTAAAATTTCAACTGTCTACTTAATACGGCTGACATTGTAGACCCCTGCAACAGACGAACGTAAAGACGGACAGACAGCGGAGTCTTAGTATTAGGATCCCGTTTAGCAACGTTCGGCTACGGAACCCTGAAAAGCAGTGAACATTTGTTCCTTTCGAAGTATGTGTGATTTAACATAGAATATGTATAAAAGAATTCCTCGATTGACTGACTGATCTATCTATTAACGCGTATACTAAACGGCTGGTATAATGGGAACATAATTTGGATAGTAGGTTTCTTGTTTGACGATAGACATCCGCTAAAAGAATAATCCCACGAGATCTACAGAAACAGAATGCTAAGTGCGAGTTACCATCGAAAGACTTTACTACCGCGTGAATCGAGTTAAGTCGGGTCTCCAGCGCACGTTTTACTACACACTAAACAAAAACGTGTACACAAAACATTGTTTCGCTACACATTTTTACTGATAAGCATGCAGGAGACGGGGCTTATAAACACAAATATGTAGCGGAACAATATACTGTGTAGACGTTTTGGTGTAGTGTGTAGGACAAAACACGCGCTGGAAACCCAGCTTAACTCGATTCACTCGGTAGTAAAGTCATTCGATGGCAACTCGCACTTCGCGTTCAGAGTAAGCAACGTTGCGCAGCGTCCAGTGCAAAGTAATACAAGGTTTTGTTCCTCCAATCCAAGCATGCCATAACTTTCGTATTGAGAGAGGTTGCATGGAAATTAGTTATTCCGTTTGTCTTCTATTGAGAGGTGCGGCTTGCAGGCTTTGTCCTCTGTTGATGGTACTGTCATAATTTTGACATGGGTCATTGTGGGTGTTTATATTTCGCACCAGCTAAGAAGGCCAGCGCGATATTAGCTGCGCGTTATCGCCCTGCTGTGACACTACGATTCAAAGATTCAAAATGTTTATTTGTAAAATAGATACATAAAGTATACGTTTTACATGTCAAATCTAATCTGTATAAAAATAATATTTTATAATGAAACAAATATGATACTTACGGGAAATATATTTAAAAAAAACGGTATTTAAGTTGGGCTACTAAAGTTATACACATGCATAAAATAAAGACTTATTGGAATAAGAATATTATTATGCATAATGCAATTAATAAATAAGTTGATAAATAAACTGAATAGATCATAAATAAATATAATGCCTAACCAAATATATACTAACATAAGGAAAAAAATAAAATATTGTATATACCTACATAATGCAATGAATAAATAAGTTGATAGATAAATAAACTATAAATAGATATAATGCCTAAATCCGCCCATTCGATTAATCTTGCTAAGAAGAAGGGCAAGAAACTTAGCACGTTCACCCCCGCCATCTCATTTAATACGACTTTAACTTTAATTATCTTTCATTTCAAGATTGTATTTGTGTGGTACACTCTAACAACACCGCACACAAACCCCTAACGGTTCAAGTGGTGTATATTAATGTAATATTTTTAAAACTTTATCCGTGTGTAAATAAATAAATAAAAAATTCTGTAATGCCTTCCAATATTTTTTCCCGCAATCCTCACTGGCAGTTACTATTAAATGATCAGATCACACACTATTACGTTTTTATCATTTATTCTTCCTTTGAATACTTTAATACTAACACAAAACGTATTTACAAAGGACCAAGTGCTACGCCCAGGGGAACGTTCAGAGAGCTAAGTGCGAGTTGCATATCGAATAACTTTACTACCGCGTGAATCTAGTTAAGCCAGGTCTCCAGCACGTGTTTTGTCCTACACAATAAACGAAAATGTGTACACAAAACATTGTTTCGCTACACATTTTTGCTGGGAAGCATGCAGGAGACACGGTTTATTATTATTATTAAGTTATTCGATAGGCAACTCGCACTTAGCTGTCCGAAAGGAAATCGGCTCGTGTTCTTTTTTATTTGGTCTTTTATAGACTTAGGAAAATCAATATTAAATTAAGTATGACTAAATCTATGTTACGGATTATTTACAAAAACAAAACGAGTAATAATAATGATAATTACAGAATTAATGCGTGATGATGATGAGTCAATCGGTCGAGTTATGTCTGTCAGTGTTGTCTGTTGAGTCCGGGGCCATAGTGTGCGCCAAGTGAACACTGAACACTGACAGACATAACTCGACCGATTGACTCATCATCATCACACATTAATTCTGTAATTATCATTATTATTGCTTTTTTGTTTTTGTAAATAGTCCATAACATAGATTTAGTCATACTTTTTTGTATTACCTGTATATAAATTAATTTTAACTGTCATTTATTCAACTAATGACGGCCTCATAGAAGAGGCCGAAATATATTGAAAAATCTGTTTTTATGTTATTTATATTTTATTACCAATATTTAAGGAAAAGAAAAGACTAAATATAGCAATTATATCTTTATTTATAATATTAAATTAATCAATACGACGTATAAAGATTATCGATTGCCAAATAACGAGCCTAAATAGTTATTCAACCTAACTATATCACCTAAGTCTATCGCCTAGTTATATTACAATACACACTCTGATCCACTATAACGTTTGTGTTCGGGCCGGTCCCGATTGCTATAGTTAATATAATTGATTGTTTTAGTGGATGTTTCAGGGCTCTTCGAGCAGGGTTACACGACGCATATGTCGCTGTCTAACCCCACTAACGATACAGTCCTGTTCAAGATCAAGACTACAGCGCCGAAGAAGTATTGTGTACGCCCCAACTCCGGTGTTCTCGAACCAAACTCCAAAACGGATATAGCAAGTATGTTCATATTTACTAATATTGTACCCTTCGTTACATTCTTATCTTCATTACTCACATGCATCTTCTACTTCCGTCAATTTGGTCACACAAGCTCTTCCATTGGGAGTGATTTTGACTTGGCCCTTTTCCACTATGTCACCAATTTGGTTGGCATATTGCGCACCGTGGCGTGCACAGGACTTTTTCCTGGAATTGCAACGAGAAGGTCAAGTTTGACAATAAAAAAAATATGAAAAAATTTAAATGTCACTTTGAAAAACCATTATTTTTATGACGTCAGGTTAGGCACTGCCTGCACTAGAGTACAATGACTTCATACAAAAAAAAAAAATTGGTTTTTAAATTTTTTTTCTTGTTATTTTTATCGTCAAACTTGACCTTCTCATTGCTTTCCAGCAAAAAGTTCTGTGCACGCCACTGATTGCGCACCATATATTTCTTGCGCCATTTTTCTTTAATTATATCTTTTTGTATGCCCCAAAAACCGAAGTATTGCTTTTTCTTTTCTAGTTACATCTACATATCTTATACATCATATTCATTCAGGCCGATCTATTTATTGATATTTTACCAAAGAAACATAATATTACTTCATGTTACAAGTGCGTTAAGTAGGCAATAGCTTACAAGGACGATTTGTATGTTATTGCTCTTACCCACGTGTATCATACTACGTTTTTCAATGCATAGTGTGAGTAAATAAATGAAACATTATTTAAGAAATCAACCATAAATACTCCAAACGAACTTTAGGCTGGCATTCTTATTCTTTTTCTCTGAACGCAATTAGCCAACTTGACGGAAATAAACTGCGTTCAGTTTAATGCGTTCGTAGCCTGCGTTTAATTTGATCGTCGGAGGACACCTACCTCACATGCCTTAATACTGTTCTGCTGTCAATGGTAGGCGGATGTCGTCCGATGATCAAACTAAGCGCATCCTTCGAACGCATCAAACTAAACGCAGGTAATTTCCGTCAAGTCTGTATATGGTACACAAGGAATGACTGCCAACTATCTAACAATAAATAAATCAATAGTGCGGTGAAAATGACAACAGTTTTGATGTTAATAAAATAGGTCTTTACGAGCACTTGCATTGAAAATTATTTTTGCTATTTACTGTTCCATAAATAAAAATACCTACTTAGTACATAATATGTACGGGTAAATCTAATTTCCTTTTTATTTGTTTCTTTAATAAAATTGTTATTTGTGATCAGTAGAGCATATAGTTTCATATAATATTGGTTATAGAGTCTAGCGATAGTCACTTCAACTAATAGTAGGGTGCGGGCGAGCATTTCGGTGTATGATTTGCTTGTATTTCATATCAATAGGGATTAAAGTTCAGACCAATACAAATCCATATGGTCCAGTTAATTAAGGTACTACGTCGATGCGGTTTAAATTTGTTAAATACCGGGTGTAAATAGAGTGCGACCATTAAATGAAACCACATATTCTATCGACCCTACTGAACCACTTTTCCCAAGAATCATGCCCGCGGACAGCCTTAGTTTAGGAAATAATTGAGTTCCAAACAAACACGCGTGAACCTTGACGCACCGACATACGGACGAGTTTAGAGAGAGTGTCGTCCGTGAAGCGACGTCCGTGAAACGACGACGCTCTCTCTAAACTCGCCCGTTTGTCGGTGCGTCAGGGTTAACGCGTTTTTATTTGGAACTCAATTATTTCCTAAACTGAAGGGTTCCGCGGGTATGACTCTTGGGAAAAGTGGTTCAGTAGGGTCGGTAGAATATGTGGTTTAATTTAATGGTCGCACTCTATTTACATCCGGTATAGAAATGGTTCTAAATCATTTGCTCATGTCTGCCTCTGCGGCTGATGCTTAAACCATCCTTAACACGAAGAAAATCCATGAGGCAGACTAACGCAGTTGTGAACAAGTAAAAAAAGTAATGAATCCTGGTTCTAGTTATACGTTTCATTATGACTCCTTAAATAAGAAAAAAATCTGGCAGACATTTCGGTCACTGATTTTGAGGAAGAAATTTTTTGAAATTCATGGAACTCGTAAAAGTGGTTATTTCGGCTGTTTGTTGTTTTGCTTAATAATTTTTATTTTAAGATTTTGTAATAAGAAGTTAAAAAACGTAGTATATTTTTTACGCTGTCCGAGGCGCGAGCGTATAGTTAAAAATAATATTCGAATGATCTGCCTTTGGAATATCAGAGGTATGGATGTCTGCCTCATCGATGTTCGTTTTTATAATAAAATCTAAACATCAGTCCAAGAGGCAGACATGGGCACATGATATATCAGTTTATAGCACACCTTTTGTTTTTTACATTTTTAAAGTGCTGTCAACTAACAACGCAAAGGCAAAATGCTGCGAATGAAAAATTCACGTCTGCCAAGTGTTCCCTTCACAAATTAAAAAAAAAAAAAAACTTCAACAATTTATTACTACAACAGTCAGAGACCTATATGTCTAATCATATTAGCACTCCCTTTTTTAACGAATTCAAACGACAATAGGCATGATGACAAAAAAAAATGTATTAGTCCGTCAGTTAGATTATCAGAAAATATTGGACACGTGTTTTTTCTTTTTTCAATTAAACAAACAATGATGAAGATATAGCCCGCTGAAGTTCCGCGTGACGTCACATCCAGGTACAATTTTACTTAGAAGTGACGTCATTTTCCCCCACTCCCAAACTTTGACGCGCTTTATCTCTGTCATTTTTTGCTTGATTGACAAAAGAAAAAATACGTGTCCATTATTTTTTGATAATCTAAATGACGGAATAAATAGAATAATATTTTGTTTACCCTGTGTACAAGCCTATTGACAACGCAGCATTATCATGGTGGCAAACGTGGTCCTTAATGTTTCTTATGGTATCTACATGTCTGCCACATAAGAAAATCATATAGAAATTTAGTATACCTGCTCCTCACCATGTGTTGCAGTTACTCCGCAGCCAGTGTTCGTGGACAGCAATGAGAAGCACAAACACAAGTTCATGGTGCAGAGCGTGATCGCCCCGGAGGGGAAGACCAATATAGATCAAGTTGTAAGTACACTTCTTGCTATCCACGACAACTAATCCACTCTACATGTCGTAAGTCGCATACACGTTAAAAATTAGGAGATAAAACCTGAAGATGGGATTACTGAAAATAAAAAATACGGACGTCGGTTTTGACATTACTTTTTTTTCTTGTGGGCAATGGCCTATTTCCTGTAATGCCTAGATGACATGACTATTACGTCATCAAAGCTATTTATTCAGTTCCTGAATATTTTCATGTATATCTTTTGTATTTCAAGGAGAAAAAAAAATATACTTTTATATGACCTTAAAAAAGTCTATTCATTTCGAAAAAATCGACAATTAGGTGCTGTTATGGTATTCTGGACCATTCGAATTTTGTGATTGTGTTTAGGTTTGCACTTGATGGCTATCTTTAATTAGGTCCTTGTCAACATTCCGAAAATCCGCAACTGCGACGCCATCTGTGACCATATTCACAGTCGCCTTCTCGTTTGATGCAAATTGTACTAATTACATTTATTAATAATAGGTGGGACACGATTTTATCGATCTTATGTCGTTTTAACTTGCCCGAACTGCCGTGACGTGAGCTTTGTCAAAATCGCCCCTGAAGTTCCTTTCAAGAAATAAGTCTCCATCAAAGTACTTGATGTGAATAAATAAATGCCAAAGTGTCTTAAGACGACATAAGTAGTAAAAAATGAGATTTTAAAACAGTAGCAGTCACATACTAGAATACACAGGGCTCTGAAAAAGAAAAGTTATAAAATCGCTCTCGTGTGAATTTATAATAATTTTCATTATTCACAAGAAAATGTTTGTTTATCTCTTTCGTTGTGCGATGGACATATTGCGCTAAATCCACTAATGTAAACCTAAATATTTGTATGCTATATTAACATTAGCTGTTTAAGGCGCTCATATTTTTATACTATAACATCACCATTTTGTACCCTTGACAATGCAAATAAAGACCTATTCTATTCTATTCTTTAATCCGCCAGAAGTTCTTAAAAATATCAGTAACACTTGTCAAAAGTTATGGCAAAGCCGTCTTTATTCACAAGCAAATAAATAAGCAGTGCCCGATGAAACTTCATAGGATCGATAAGATTGCGTCCTGCCTATAGTTGCCAATGCTATCCAACATAACATGCCTTTTCATTGATTGGTCACCGATGTAGTGTGATAACTGTTCTTAATCGTAACATGCACTCTGGTAGAAGAATAATCGAAAATAGTCTTACTGTGGACTATTCTCTGTTAACCGGCCAAATTAACTAGACCCATTACGTGACAGATGACGTTTGCAGCTGACTCAGTTTATTTTTGCATCAGCTAATGCCGGGCTCGACTGTGGAGGTACCACCATCTTACTCGGAAATCCTCCCCGAAATTATTCGGGGGAGAGTAAGAGAACAGCTCTCAGGCAAAACCAGGCGGCCCACCATTGCCTGGGACTGATGGATGGCGGTACATCCATCCCCAATTGCCGGGCCTTATATATCAGATTGGTGACGGGCAGCGGCGTCACTGGTGCAAGGGTTTCGGCACCGCGCTCACCAACCCGCCTGCCCAGCGTGTGTGAGTATGGGCATTTCTTCCAGGAGGACCGCCAAGAGTGGCGAAATCCTGGAAAGGCGTATGTCCAGCAGTGGACGAACCAGGCTGATGGATGGATTGGTGCATTACTTTTAAATCTGTTCCGTTATTCGCGATAACATTTTTATACAAGCTAACTTTAAAAACGTGAATTCAAACCCGGAGCGTGTTAGTTTTACATATAAATAAATTTGCTACCTTAACCTTTAAATGAAATATGATATCTATGCTCAATGATATGATATGCCCAATACCTACATTGATTTTATTTATTGCATTAGGATAAATAGTGATAACCCTCCATACAACGAGATCAAATACAAATCAAAATGTAAAACTATTTTGTCAAGCTACCGCTGGCCTCCCTGGACAAGCTTGCTTATTGTGGGGGCCATTGTAATGTCTTAACTGTGTTTTTTTATTGTACTTATCCTTATTTTGTATTTTGCTTTGTGTTGTGTATTGTTGTTTTGAATAAATAAATGAATTGAATGAATTGAATTGAAAACAAATAACTCCTTAAATTGGATAAAGCATGTATTTAAATCAATGACGCCCGTATTTCTGGGAGGGGGGGGGGGGCAGACGGTACACCGGAGAGGGCCGCGCCCCCTGGCCCCTTCCTAGTTACGCCTATGCCACGCGAGCAAAAGCTAGTTGAAAATAAAATATTGAAATAGCTTGAATCATTGTTGAGAGTTTTTTAGGTACGACTTTACATTAAACACGTGGAATATTAATTTGCATCACATTACTCGGTTAATTCAGTCGGGTTACACTCGCAGTTCCAGGTACAAATAAATCGATGTTAGCTACGATTGATGAATTATTCCGGTAACTCGCGTAGTTTATCGCTTTTACTCAAACCGGTGTCGGGGTGTGGCTGTAGCCTGAAACAAACCGGAAGATTCGTTATCATGTTATTGTGATACAAATCCGGTCAACTATGTTGGCACTGTGCAGAGTGGGCCGCGCACGCGCCTTTCTTGTATGCTCTTCGAAAATGCGCAAAAGTTGACGTGGATCGTACTGCGCTGTCTATTGCTCAAATATTGTTTATAAACTATAGTAAATATAGTGTTAAATAACACTATAATAAAGACGTTATCATACAAACTATAATAATATAATAAAACAGAGTTACCGATACCGATTATTGCGTTTTTTTATATTACAAATAGGTACATAACTATATGTGTATACAGGTTGTAAATAGAATGCGACCATTAAATAAAACCACATACTCTACTGACCATACTGAACAACTATTCGGAAAAAAAACTCAGAGACTTTATCTCGTAGGAGGAAGGTCTATTTTAGAACGCTGCACCGGTTGCTGCAACAGCTGTTTTACGGTTGACGCTCTCTCTAACCTCGCCCGTATGTCGGTGCGTTAGGGTTCACGCATTTTTGTTTGGAACTCAATTATTTCCCAAACTAAGGCTGTCCGCGGGACGATCCTTGAGAAAAGTGGTTCAGTAGGGTCAGTAGAATATGTGGTTTCATTTAATGGTAGCAGTCTATTTACACCCGGCATATTCACAGGGTGACATTAATTTATACAGTCAAATTTATACTGAAGGCTCGGTAAGTGATCAATCAGTATTAGTGATTTACGAAATCTGAAAAATTAAATTTAAAAATATTGAATTCTCAAAAAGTCTCTTTGAACCTTAATACCGACTATTTACCGAGTCGGTATGAATTTGGCTGTATAAATGAATGTCACCTTATATACAGGCTTAGTTTTTACAAGAGGGCGCGAATGGCCAAATCCGAAACTATAGGGAATAGCGAAAAATAGTCAAAGGAGTCTTGAGATCGATTTGGATGAAAACAAAAACTTAATCATTACATTTTTGAAAATATTATTTCTCTATCCGAGAATAGAAACGGGTAATTTAAAAAAAACAGCAATATTATTGAACCACCCAATAGTGTTGCTTATAAGGATCAAATTCCGGGAAGTAATGTAATACGGCAAACTAAAGAAAAGTGCTCATTTTTAATAAACCGATTCATATTTTTAAGTTTTCTTACATTAACCGTTCCGTAACTATTCGTGGTGCACGACGATTGTATCAATATGTATTGGAATGAATAATCGTGTAATATTCAATACAGGTACAATCCTCGTGACGTCGAATCCGGCTGTATGGGAATAATAGGCATAATTTGGAACAATTGATTAGTTAACATTTAATAAATGTAAGAAAAAATGTATAGTATTTTAGTTTTCCGTTTGACATTTCTTCGTAGAATTTGATTCACAAAAGCAACACTATCGCATGGTGCAATAGTATATTGTTTTTTATGGGCTCTTTTATGATACAGTTTTGGTTTTCATCAAAATCGGACGTGAGACTCCTTTGAGCATTTTTCGCTATTCCCAATGGTTTCGGATTTGGCCATTCGCGCCCACTTGAAAAACTAACCCTGTATATGTAAAGAGCAATGTTGTTATTAGAACACAGAGTTGAATATTTGATGTACGTTTTTTTTGCAGTGGAAGGAGATCAGCCCCGACCAACTTATGGACTACAAGCTGAAATGCGTTTTTGAAACTCCGAAGGGCACTAACCTCAATGTAAGTCACAATAAAGTATAATGCTCTAAGAATTTGATATAATTATATCTATACTGCCTGCAAACGTTACTCTGTGTTAATAAACGATAACATATCAAAGAAAGAAAACCGATTTTTTTTCCTGATTTTCAACATGTAAAATATGAACTGATAGAGACAGTTTGTACAAACAATTTAAACAAAAACCTAATCGCTTAGAAACACAGATTTATTTCTGAGATGGTAAAGAATTCGGTGTAGGTACTCTATATTAGTACGAATTGATCAGATTCTTGATTAATGAACTGTTGTTTTAGGATTCTGGCGATAACGCCGGCCATAACGAAGCGACTAAAAAACGAGTGGCAGTTCAGGAAGAAGCGAAGGCTGTGATAAAGGTATTTGTGTACTACACCGGCATCAGCTACGTCGACAAGAGCGAGGCTTTTAAAATGTTGCGGATGACTGAAATCAAAATACAGTTTTATTTTTCTTTATTTCTAATGTTCTAAGTCGATCCCTTTTAACATATTTTACTCGATTCCCTTTCGAAACGATCTGCGTCGTACTTGAGTCGGTCCGTCTTGTCTGTTTTCCTTAGTAAGTGATATTTCTGTGAAACGGATAATTCTAACTAGAAATGTTCTTTAAAACAATGTTTCGGTTTCCATTCTGCCTCTAGTAACGAATGTATGCATTCGAAGCATCTAATAATATCATAGGACTCCAGCCCTTTGATTATGTATCGTTGAGTCAGTTGCCAAATGGTTGCCAAACGTCAAAAACATATTGAGAACTGGCTCAGTTGGTAGAGCAACCGCCCGGTAAGCGAGAGGTCCCGGTTCAGAGCTCCTCACGTCCAGATTTACTTTACTGATTTTACAAACCGCAGTGATATACATTTAATTTGTTTTCTCCTTCCGATGGATAAATCAGTGTTTAAAAAATATATAAATTTATTTCTATCATAGTTTCACATATAATATACTTTCAAATTCCGATTATGGTATAATGTTATACTATGGTATACCCATTGGATTTGTGTCTGTGATGTATTTCATGTGTGTGTTAATAAATAAGTAATTATCAAAGGATACGTTCGTTTATTATACGTGACGTCACAATTCGTGAACAGTTCAATACACACTAAAGGCAAATTTAAAAGTTCAGTTTTTATCTATGTTTTTATTGTTTAGCAACCAGTTGGCAAACGACACAAGTTACATAATAGGCTCGCAGGTTATAGAAAAGAGAAATAAACAAATTGGGAAATCTTTTAAGATAGCACTCGCACACGCGACCTAGTTTTTTCTCCGGAAATTACCACGACAATTAGAACTAATATACTACGCATCTTGTATAAATCGCTCAATATAATGGGAATCAAATTGTATAATAATGATCTGTTTTGCTTCGAAGCTATCAAATTGGTTATACTGCATTTTTATCTTATCGGCAGATGTGTATTGTTCCATAAATTGGAAAATTAGCTTTTTGATCTTACTGTACCGAACATAATATGCGTTTATTGAGTCACAACTATGATATCTGTATATCAATATCAGTGCAGTATTACCAAAGCTATGACAAACAAAATGCACAGTCGTCTTAATTTAGTTTAATTTCTTAATTGTTTGTTTGTCGAATATTTCCAGGTAACGCTTTTTTTGTTTTATTTGTTCTCCATCCCTTCAATATAAATAAAGCTTGCCATCAATCCTACCGTTCAGAATGAGTATCTCCCCCTCCATACTTTACCATTAACTAACAACGTCGAGACCAGTCTTACCCTTTCATTTTATTTCTATCAAGACTCGTAGATAGTCCAAGCATCAGCATATCATGAAAATTGTCTTCCAGGATCCGGTAAACCAGCGTGATGCAAAGGACAAGGCAGGATTTTTCGCACAACCCGATACGGTATCCCAAATTTTATATATCCTGTATTGATAAAGCATGTCTCTTTTTGAGATGCGCTTTTTATAAACTCTTCTGAGCGTCTAAAAAACGATATTGTTCGAGAAATCTTTGGTCCTGCTGATGTTTAAAATATACATAAATATTTAAAAATATATAAGTCTGTTTAACAGCAATGTCCTACCTACATTTTGCAATCTAAAGTTTTTCAGTATAAAGTGATATTGTAGCCACCTGTTCCATAAATTCCATCCTGTGTAAATATGCGTGCCGCTGAAATTAAACGTTCAATTTTTGGATCAACAATGTTAAATTATTTGCCTCACCTACATATTAACATAACATCGATTGGACCTGCCATACTGCGGGTATGTTCCTTCCTACACAAATGTCGTTTGTCTATTAATACGAAAAGGAAACGTTTAGTTTTTGTTTCTTAAACCATATTAGTTGCGTTGAACTAAAAACGATCTCCAAACTATCGAATATGATACTAACAACTTCATTTCAAAATTAAGTACGACATATAAATGCATGAAAACCAATTGTATGGGCTTAAATATAGAACGTATCATCTTACTGTATACAGCGCCATACTATTTGTCGTTCGGCGCGTTTCGGATGTTCTCTATATTTAGACTAAATGCTAAAAACATCGCGCGCTATCTGACCAGAAATTAAAAATAATAGCATTTGAAGGTCGCTTAATATTTTAAAGCATTTTATCCTTAACACCCTGCACTGTACCATTTCCCTCACTAATTATATTTTTATTTTCCATGCCTGTTATATGTATGCATCCAATATAGCGTGTTTTATTTTTATTTGCCAGTGTTGTGTTTTGTACATAGTTTAAAATATATTTTTAATAAACCAATTTGTATTTTGTATAACCATGGATATTTGTTTTTGTGTTTTCTGTGGTACAATTTTTTATTTTATTTTTGTTTGTTTTTTATTCAATTACAGACTTCCTCCAAGTCGGAGAATGTAGAAAGTGATCTGCAAAAAGCTACTTCCGAAGTGATTCATCTGAGGGAGGAAGAGAGCAAATTAAGGCACGAAAACCTGCAACTGAAAGTAAGTTCTGCTTAAGTTATGCTGAATGTATCCTTCCAGTAATATCTTGAATCACATCTACGTACTAAGCGTGTATAGAGACCGTATGGAGAAACAAATTCTGCTGATTAAGCCATTTTTGTGATATTTTTTTTATAGGAAGAGCTTGTGGCCATTTTTTCAGGCGCGATCTCTAGTAAAAAAACGTTTTCTGAATGGTCCCGAGCTCGACTGACCGCACGGATTATATGACTCAAGGATTAATGTCATATTACCGTCATAAAATTGTTTTTTCGAAATGTCGTTTTAATTAAGATCAGAGAGATGAAATGAGAACGAAAACGACAAAATGAAAACGACATTTCGAAAAAACTATTATGACGGTGTCTATTTATAACGCTGTGTATTATTTATGCATATATAAATCATCCATTTAAAGTATACGTCATATAAAATATACTAGTTCCACCAGTACAGACTTTATATATTTGAAATTATACACTTCATTTATGTACCACCCGTTTTTATTTTTTTATGATAGACAGACACCGAAGCGTCGCCGATTTAAATGTTCTCGTTTTTGGATGCAACTCAAAAATAAATTTCGATCCAATATTGTATAACGAAAAATTTACAGTCATCCTTATACAAGGTGTTAAGATGATTTTGCGGAAGCCGGAAACGGGTGATAGTACTCGTACATACAAACAACATTTCGTGAAAAAAATAGAGAAGCGTGAAAAATAACCTGATTGCTTCATACATTTTGGTCCAGTAGGTAACTTTCCTATGGAACAGCTGTTTTTTCCATGATAAAAGTCGTTCGTAGTGACGAGTACTATTTTTCAGGTCCTACGGAACTCTAAAAACGACTTCTGCTGTGTATGGCTTTGCGAAATATTTTTGTATTGCGAAATGAAATAAGATGTGATTATTTTACTGCTTCAATATTTACTTATTTTTTATTGTTTGTTATTAAATTCATTCTTATGAATTTAAAAGTATATTTCACAGGAATTTCAATTAGACGAATTATTTTTATAATGGAACAAAATAACAAACAAACATTATAATGCAGGTCATGGTCTATGCTCTACCGTCTATTGCACAGAAAGTTAAAGATTAATTTTATACAGAGTATAGGAAAAAGACTCAAAACTGTCTCCTCAAAAACTATCAACGATAGTTTGAACTTTCAAATTATCATTCATTGAAGCAATGTTTGAATGAATATTAACCTAACTCAAGTTTAAGGGTTGCTTAGCAACAGACCAATAAAAACTTTCTTTTTCACTGACGCAATGGTGATTGTGTATAATTGGTCATGGAACTTACAATAAATACGTATAGAAGAGTACTTTGTGTAACAAACAACCGACCTCCTTCTAACAAGCTTTCCTATCAAAGCTAGAAATCATAATGGAGGTAATTTTACTCATAAAATATCAGAACAATCCCTACACGTTATGTTACATTCATAAGGAGTATTAAATGCCTGATTTGTGTTCGGTCTGAGTGCTTCCGAACGAAAGTTAAGGTCCATTTGTGCCCGAAGTACAGCGATATATGTAGCTCACCACCCATCAAACTTCCCAAGGCCGTAAAGAAAATCGAAGCAAGAAAGTCTGTGTTGAACTTTTGCCCGCGGATCCTCATTTACTAAAATATAATATAATGCATAAATAGGAACACATAAAGACAGACAGGAACAATACTGCCCAATACAACATAAATGTTGAAAAAAATCGAAGCAAGAAAGTCTCTGTGTAGATATTAAAGTTTTGCCCGCGGATTCTCATTTACTAAATTTTTGCCCTGTTTTAGGGTTCGGCGTTGTTTTATCAACACCTCTTATAGCCTATATGTTGACCAGGGTTACCAGAAAACCGAATCCAAATTCGTTAAGGGGTTCTGGAGTTAAATAGGAACGTACATAAAGACAGACAGACAGGAAGAACACTACCCTGATTATTGGTATTTCCGTCAATACAAATCCTGTAGAATGAAATAAAATTAATAATTCACAAAATGAAATGAAAGATCTCGAGAACAGACCGATGAGCAAGGTTTGTATGTGTTTCATCATAGCCGGTGATGGTCAGGATATGAATCGTACATGCCAATGCGTTCAGCTCGACCGTATAAGTATTGTATAAATATAGTATGTGCCGATCTAGGTACTTTATCAATTTGTGACTCAGCACTGATCTTAAGTTTCCTACATACCGCACTGGCGATGCACATACTCAGGTAATAGGTACTGAAATTTTCTAGATTCTCATTAATAAGACCACATTTTATGTTTATGAGACAAAAATAATAAAATATTGTTTTTTCGAAATATATTTCGGCCCACTTTGGGGCCGGCATCAGTCGACATCACATCAGACATCAGTCGAAGTATGTCAAAATGAAGAAATAAAAAGCTTTATATAGCCAATATTCAATATTTCAATTTCAAAGAATATTCTTTCACAATATTTACACAATTTTGCGTTCTTTGAAACCATAGTAAAATGTAGTTGGCCCAGTCTTCCGTAGCGACGTCTTCAACAGCCTCTCGCGTTCACCGCCGCTTCGGGGCTTGTTAATCGTATCACTCTAAGCTTATCTTTAATTTTCGGAAATTAAAAAAATCGCAAGACTGTATGGCGGATACGTCATCAGTTCCATATTCGAGACCTTCAAAAACTCATTCGTTACCTTAAGGCGAGGCATTGATAACTTTTAATTTCAAATTCGGCGCCTTAGGGGAGTGGAGTGAGGGGGACTTACTCCATACAAATATGCGCTCACGAACTAGCTTATGCCGTAAAGTCGTATGCGGCAAAACAGTATTTTTCATTTAAAATGACAACTATAAGTAATTTAATAAATCCAATCGGCCATAACTAATTTAAATAAAAAACTTAGAGGTTTGATTCGCTCCCGTTTGTCAGTAAAATAGAAATTTCTGTTTTAAAAGAGGTTTTCTGAATATTTTTTTCTCTGCTATGAAAATTAATCAATCAACAAAATCTTCGGGCAAAATGATGTCAATGAAATGCTTAATCTAGTATATAAATTGGTAATTACATATGTTTTTTTATTGCTGGGAAAAATGGAGATCCATGTCGCCAAAATTTCGTGGCGTCGTTTTAACGGAATGTGAGGGCGCGTTGTCGTGATGAAGGATGACTTTGCAGCAAGGACGCTTATCGCGAACTTTTTAAGCACTTTGGGCAAGCGCACCATTCTGCAGTCAATGTCCTTTGGTTTTCAAGCGATACTGTAATGTAACGTCCCGATTTACCGAAAAAAGAAAACCATTCCCTTACCAATGCTTCGACTTTTCTTGCAAATCTTCGGTAAGAAAGATGTTGGCTTATAATCTTTCAGATTCAAATCAGTAATAAATATAGTAAATCAGCAAATGATTGTCCTCCATTATATTTTTTATCGTGTTACGGTAACTTTCTACGCGCAGTCGTTTCTAGTCCTCCGTAAAATCACAATACCTAATTCAGTACTAATTTGCTGACAAGTAATTTTTTAATCAGTTTCAATCAGTTGTCGTATAGTATCTATATTAGTTTCGGTTACAGCAGTCGCCGGTCAACCTTCACGTATATTGTCATAGAGGTGATCACGTCCATGTCTGAATGCACTGAACCAGGAATACACAGAGATACCCTAACAAATGTTTGGTTGACTTTAAGCCAGCAAATCGAAAATGACAGCCACTAAAGCCACAAAAATCATGAAAATTTGTCGAGTTAAATCCATTTTAATGCCGTCACATAATATTCAAAACGATGCTACACTGAAAAAACAAGGTAATTACAAACTAAAAAGTAACCTACTCCCGGAGAGGTCCATTTTCAAAAACTGTCATTGTTTTTTAATAATTTTATTACAAATGGCCAGTTTCAAAAACTTTTAGTATGACCCACGTATATGAATCATTTTCTTGTACAATTTTGTTCCAGGTGTATAGTCAACTACTAGTCTGTTAGAATTCTAGTACATTTTTGGTAAAATTCTCTGGCTTTAATAAATAAATATAAATACAGTTTTAAAAACATGCAAGTAAAAAAAATATATAGACACGGTAGTGAAAGTATATTAATTTTTTTTCAAGTTTTATTGATTAGTCTGTGGCTATACCACAAATTGCACGAACATATTTTTTTTGTCATATGAACACCATTATATTCCATTATACCTTGTAAAAGTCTATTCTATATTGTAAACACAGACAGTCATATCCGTGAGAACAGTACAAAGAGAAACTTCCTTACGTAAGAAAACTAATATATTAAATTTTCAACAATAATTTATGCATATGCTCTTTCCAATTGAAGTCTTTATCAATAATAATAATAATATCCAACAATGATTGTTAAAATACAAAATCCATATTTTCTATTAGCGCTTGTAACCGTGTTCTGTTTTCTGCAAGTATGGGCGAATTTACATGTCACGGGCGAATGTAATAAATTGTATTCTTTCCCCGTTAATTTTGATCCCACCCTTTTCCGAATTCATTATTTGTTTTATGGCACATTCTATAAAATTGTTCATGGTGAAAGTGAACATCCCGAACGTAACCCCTTGTCTTATCCTAGCCTTCCCCTTTTTCGCCTACCTCTGTAGTTGTTTCTTCATCTTTCATCTTCTTTTTTAATCTACCTTATGAAACGCCCTTTTAAATTAAAGCTCTATGTGTATCTAGGCCCAAGGGGGCGTCCATAAATTAACTGGTGACATTCTTCTTACCCCCCCCCCCCCCAAGACAAATAAATTTATTAACTATCATACTAATGTTGGAGGAGACCATTCTTAGAAGGCAAAAATCAGAAGGAAGATTTTCAATAATTCATCTATCCATGGACACTACTGAGACTCTCTTCTTTTTTAAATCGCCACATTGTCACGTTCAATCAGACACCCCTACCACTGGACGACCCCCCCCCCCCCCTCTCCTAAGAATTAATCTTAGGGGCAAAAAAGCTCTAGTCCCTTTATCCTGTCGTATTGGTCTGGTACGATGTTCGCATTCTGTTTTAAAATATTTTAGTAAAATTTTGGATGCTTGGGAAATTAAACTTAAGGTTCTGGGCACTTCAGGATAGGACGTGTTTCACGAAAATTCCTTCAGCCATTTCCTCCTCCCTGAAGGAGCAACTTGTGTTTTGAAAATTTATGTTTAGAAAAGAAAATAACTGAAATTTTATTAAGGATTATATTTTAGAATTAGCCTATTCATATTTTAGAATTAGCCTATTCAATTGATACCCCCCACACAACAAGTCACAGTTTTTTAGTCTATTTAAAATATTATGACGTCATCACAGCCATACGCAACATATTCCTCTGCGAAAATATCACCATAAAAGTCATAAAAATACATGTTTTATTGATTAAATGGAACCACAGTACTTTCCTTTCATTGACTTTGCCACGGGAAACGTAATGCCCCTGCACTATATTTGAAAAAGTGGTCGTAGATAAAGTATTGTGTTGTGTTTCGTTTCGAAAAAAGCACTCGTGACCCATTTGCCTTCATTTATGTCATAGTTGCACAAAATACTGCCTCAGACGTGAGAAAATACCAGCTGTATGAGCCTACTCAGTTACATAAAAAAGTAATATTTAATAGGTACATAGTTTTAATTATTTAATCAATAAACCTCTAGCTAGTTTGAATGTAAATTCGGTGGCGGGCATATTTTATTTGAATACTCTTTCGATGCAAAGCGTCGCGACGGTATTATCTCTAGGTATTATGAGAGAAGCATTCGATGCATTTATTACAGAAAAATTTGTTTCATACAACACCTTTACTCCTCTCCATACTTGAAGAACTTAACGTGTGCTTGTTTGGACAATTTTTAAACTTAAATCTATGAGGGTTTTGCAAGGTACAGGCAATGACCTATAGATACTTAAACTAAACGACAGGAGTAATAGTAGATTTTGCACTAAGGGAATAAAGCAGTGTCTTATGTCGCGGGCGGCATATTGAACCCTGAGCGTAACGAGGGTTTCTAGGGTCAACTCCCGAGCGTAGCGAGTCCTTAGTGAAGCGAGGGGTTCAAGCTGCCCAAGACGAAGACAGGCTTTAAGCTCGTTGGGTATAGGTACATATTGGTGTCGATTCGGTGTAACATGAGTTAACTTATACGACAGGAGTAATAGTAGATTATTCACTAAGGGAATAAAGCAGTGTCTTATGTCGCGGGCGGCATATTGAACCCTGAGCGTAACGAGGGACTCTAGGGTCAACTCCCGAGCGTAGCGAGTCCTTAGTGAAGCGAGGGGTTCAAGCTGCCCAAGACGAAGACAGGCTTTAAGCTCGTTGGGTATAGGTACATATTGGTGTCGATTCGGTGTAACATGAGTTAACTTATACGACAGGAGTAATAGTAGATTATTCACTAAGGGAATAAAGCAGTGTCTTATGTCGCGGGCGGCATATTGAACCCTGAGCGTAACGAGGGACTCTAGGGTCAACTCCCGAGCGTAGCGAGTCCTTAGTGAAGCGAGGGGTTCAAGCTGCCCAAGACGAAGACAGGCTTTAAGCTCGTTGGGTATAGGTACATATTGGTGTCGATTCGGTGTAACATGAGTTAACTTATATGACAGGAGTAATAGTAGATTTTGCACTAAGGGAATAAAGCAGTGTCTTATGTCGCGGGCGGCATATTGAACCCTGAGCGTAACGAGGGACTCTAGGGTCAACTCCCGAGCGTAGCGAGTCCTTAGTGAAGCGAGGGGTTCAAGCTGCCCAAGACGAAGACAGGCTTTAAGCTCGTTGGGTATAGGTACATATTGGTGTCGATTCGGTGTAACATGAGTTAACTTATACGACAGGAGTAATAGTAGATTATTCACTAAGGGAATAAAGCAGTGTCTTATGTCGCGGGCGGCATATTGAACCCTGAGCGTAACGAGGGACTCTAGGGTCAACTCCCGAGCGTAGCGAGTCCTTAGTGAAGCGAGGGGTTCAAGCTGCCCAAGACGAAGACAGGCTTTAAGCTCGTTGGGTATAGGTACATATTGGTGTCGATTCGGTGTAACATGAGCTAAATTATACGACAGGAGTAATAGTAGATTTTGCACTAAGGGAATAAAGCAGTGTCTTATGTCGCGGGCGGCATATTGAACCCTGAGCGTAACGAGGGACTCTAGGGTCAACTCCCGAGCGTAGCGAGTCCTTAGTGAAGCGAGGGGTTCAAGCTGCCCAAGACGAAGACAGGCTTTAAGCTCGTTGGGTATAGGTACATATTGGTGTCGATTCGGTGTAACATGAGTTAACTTATACGACAGGAGTAATAGTAGATTTTGCACTAAGGGAATAAAGCAGTGTCTTATGTCGCGGGCGGCATATTGAACCCTGAGCGTAACGAGGGACTCTAGGGTCAACTCCCGAGCGTAGCGAGTCCTTAGTGAAGCGAGGGGTTCAAGCTGCCCAAGACGAAGACAGGATTTAAGCTCGTTGGGTATAGGTACATATTGGTGTCGATTCGGTGTAACATGAGCTAAATTATACGACAGGAGTAATAGTAGATTTTGCACTAAGGGAATAAAGCAGTGTCTTATGTCGCGGGCGGCATATTGAACCCTGAGCGTAACGAGGGACTCTAGGGTCAACTCCCGAGCGTAGCGAGTCCTTAGTGAAGCGAGGGGTTCAAGCTGCCCAAGACGAAGACAGGCTTTAAGCTCGTTGGGTATAGGTACATATTGGTGTCGATTCGGTGTAACATGAGTTAACTTATACGACAGGAGTAATAGTAGATTATTCACTAAGGGAATAAAGCAGTGTCTTATGTCGCGGGCGGCATATTGAACCCTGAGCGTAACGAGGGACTCTAGGGTCAACTCCCGAGCGTAGCGAGTCCTTAGTGAAGCGAGGGGCTCAAGCTGCCCAAGACGAAGACAGGCTTTATTCCAGAGGAGCATACTCTACTTTTCACACCTTCTGCGAGACCATAAAAAACCAGGGCTCCATAAATTAAGCATTTTGTCATATGCTTTATGCCATAAGCATTTTTTTACTTAGAGCTTTCCACGAGTTTCCCCACGAATTTGACGTTCTAAATTCAAATCACTTTATTCCCTAGGGAGTTTCATACAACCTTATATCCCTTATAATGCTTTACTTTACGTTGAGGTTGCATGATATGTAATTGGACATTGTCGAGCAGGTGTTGTGAAAACATCATTTAAGCATTCTGTCTTTTTCTTTCTGTATCGGAAAGACAAGGACAGGACGCCTAAAATAAGGTTACTCCTGTCAAATAAGTTAAATCGTTTAACACCGAATCGACACCATTACATTGCTATTCACATGTGACGAAAACAAACTATGGTCGATTTAGTGAAACATTGAGCAAAATCTTTACGCTGTCTATGGGTCGAAAACAAAAGATTAAAGAAAAAATAAAACACTAACAGCAATTCGCAAATAAAGCTAATGTAAAAATAATAGAATAATTATTCTGTTTAGTTTAGATATCAACGAGGCAAACAAGTTATTTTACAATAACTAACCCTTTTAAAGCAGTCCATTCGTACACTCACGTTTCACCTACGATTGTTACGTCCCAACATGATGGGTGATGAGCCCTATCGCCGTAATTCTGGCACAAATTTGGACCGACAGCTTAAGGTGCCATCCGGAACGCGCAGATCGAACATAAATATGTCCCTAATGGATTTGAACCCGAGACCTTTACATTAGTGATCGAGTATTGGAACTACTAGACCAAAGAATGTGCCTGGTGTGTTCAACCACAAAAATTCGAGAATGTAAATTTGAAGAGAATTGAGTTTAACACCTTTCCCCTACGTAAAATATTTATAACTAGCCGTTCATCTGCGTTTATTCAATCTCTGTACCTTTTTCGGCTTGGGCGCCATTTTATCAACACTCCTTATACCATAAAAAGATAATAAAGAAAACCGCATCCAAATCTGTTGAGTGGTTTTCGAGTTAAAACAGAACATACATACATACAGACCGATTTTATTTCAAATTTCTCAAAAACAAAATCATTTACAGACCCGACTCTTTTACTACTTTATTATTGGTATACATAGATAGCCCAATAATTAGCCAATTGGCAACCTAAGAAGCCGTACTAAGCTTACCCAATAACCAGGTAAACAGCCTTGAAAATTTTTACCAAGAAACTGGCTTCATTCAAAGTGGTGACTACATTATATTACGCAAGCAATCTCATTGCGTCATTAGTAGAAAATGGTCTATAAAATCCGGTGTGCGATGACTAAAAGGTAATGAATGAAATAGTTTACACTTGCTTTTAACAAAACTTCCCGCACGTAGGTATAGCTCACGTATGACACAGTTAAGGTGTAACTTTTTACCTCGGTGCGAAATAATCATCATAATATTTATTTTCTTTACTTTTGAATAAAAAGTATGCAACAAATGCGTTTTAAAGGAATTTGTGGAAATAGATTATTAATAATGAAGTTTTCACATAAAAATTGTGTAATATAATGTATTACATTTTGTTTGCTAATGTATATGTTAATGTAATAAAAACTTCAAAGCGTGTTTACAGTTGTAATGTAATGCAGTCAAAATGTAACGCACGAAATGGAATAATTTTTATGTGATCGATCACCTTATTAACAAGCAGTTTGCGCGAATTGCTATAAAACGCATTTATTGCATACTTTTTATTCAAAGGTAATAAAAACAATATTATGATGTGCATTTTGCATCGAGATCCTCCGTTAACATCTTAAATTGTTCACGCCGAAAATATGATTATAGTGCACAAATATATGTAATGTTTTTTGTACAATGAAACGTACAATAGAATTACTGGTGGGTGACACATTTACCTTCCACCGAATTATTCCAATCCCTCCCGGTGGATGCTGCCTATTCCATTCGAGCGCATATTCTTTGTTTGAGTATAGTGATATACAACAAACCAATAGGTTGCGTGAGACTATAGTACCTAGTCGGTTCTTAAATACTGTCACTGGCCATTTATTTTAAAAATAGAACACCTAGAAAAAAAAATGAAATGGTGTTTGATTTTCAAATATTTTCTGATTAATAATCTGCTAAATCACAATTACATTCATTCATTTTTTACGATGGAGTGGACTCGCAAAGAGGACCGAGTAGCAGTAATTGCATTGCATCGTTGCGGCCATCCACCGAAGACGATATTCAACTTGCTTCAAAAATTAAAAATCACGAAGAGGTTCGTGTACCGTACCATCAAGAGGTACAATGAAACCTCTAGTGTCGATGACGAGAAAAGAACTGGCAGACCTCGTTCCGTTAGGACTCCAGGGGTCATCAAAGCAATCAAGGCACATATTGCAAGAAATCCCGTCCGCAAGCAGAAACTGATGGCTTTGGAGATGGGATTAACCAGAAGTACCGTAAAAAAGTACTCAATGAAGACCTGGGACTACGAGTTTACAGAAAAAGAGTGGATATCTTCTGAACACGCGTCGGATAGCTATGAGAGCCAAAAAATGCAAAGTTTTGCTAAAGCGGTACGCAAGAAACAGACACCGCGATATCCTGTTTACAGACGAGAAAATTTTTAATATCGAAGAGAACTACAACAAACAAAATGACAGGGTGTACGCTACCAGCTCTGCGGCCGCTGAAAATGCCATTCCTAGAGTGCAGCACGGCCATCATCCATCATCAGTCATGATTTGGTTGGGAGTGTCCTACTATGGCCCTACTGAAGTGCATTTTTGTGAAAAAGGTGTCAAAACCAGTGCAAAAGTGTACCAAGACACGGTTTTAGATCGCATAGTAAAAGATCTGCCCCAGACACTCTTTGGAGGACGGCCATTTGTGTTTCAACAGGACTCCGCACCTGCTCATAAGGCCAAAACAACTCAGGAGTGGTTCGAGCGCCAGAATATCGAGCTAATAAGGCATTAAGATTGGCCCTCATCTAGCCCTGACCTCAATCCACTGGATTACAAAATGTGGCAGGAATTGGAGGAGAAGGTCTGTTCTAAACCTCACAAAAATTTGAGCAGCCTAAAGTCATCATTGATTAAAGCAGTGGCCGATATCGACATGAATATGGTCCGTGCTGCTATTGATGATTGGCTGCGAAGATAGAAGGCTTGTGTGAAAAATGGTGGCAATCATTTTGAATAAATTTTGTGTTTAATGTAAACTAATTAAATTACACTTTTTTTGAATATCATGATTAGTTTTCATTTTATAGCCAATTTTGTTTGTGACAGAATTTAAGCACCGACTAGGTAGAGTATGTATGTCCTAATTTCAGTACAAAAAGTAATGATATTCCATCAAAAACATAAATGTGAAATGAGAGCCAAGTTCATGCCTTGGTTGTTGACTTCAACGACAAAAGAATTGAGATCTAAATGGGTGCCAAGTTCAATGGTCAGTCCTGAAATTTATTTAAAACATAAAATATTTTATAACAACTTAAAATACCATTTCTTCTTATAACTTAGGACAATATATTGAAGCTTAAGGTCTGACTTGGCTAGGCACCCATTTAGATCTCAATTCTTTTGTTGTTGAAGTCAACAACCAAGGCATGAACTTGGCTCTGATTTCACAGTTATGTTTTTGATGGGATTTCTCTATCCATTAATTTTTTTAATGATATTTATATTCGGTTTTTTGTGACGTATATAAGGTGACTTTAATTTATACAGCCAAACTCTTATTAGAGGCTTGGTAAGTGATCAGTATCACGGATCGATAACAGTTTTTGCTAATTTCACAAAATAAAGTCTTGACGTCTCATCGTAAATTACTCGGGGCTTGGCTTGCGTTTGTAAGGAATACGAAAAGAATAATTTACGAATTTCACAAAAAGGGTTATTGAATCTTGTTACTGAGCACTTACCGAGTCTTCAGTAACAATTTGGCTGAATAAATTAAATTCACCTTATATACTGTGCGAGCGAGATTGTTCCTTTCTTTAATAAACCGGGTTTAGTACTTACTAACAATTGTACAGAAATTGGTTAACTCTTGATATAAACATTTTGTAATAAAAATTACCTAATAATACAAGAGAATGACAATAAACAAACATTTTTACAGTATTTTCAGAATATAATAAAATTTGTCGATCTTAAATTTTGTCACCATCCTTACGGGTACAAAGTGTTCTCTTCAAAATCTTCATTTATCCACATTATTTATTTATTTATTTATTTGGTTCTTGGAACAACAACAGCGTTTACAAAAAATATAGCTTAGAGTATAAAAATTAGTACATATTATTATGGCCAATAACAGTTGTTCCCAGATTTACTGTTCATATAAATAAAGTGGGTTTAACGTACGATTTAGATGACATGCATTATTAAACTAATTTTAAAACATAGAAATGATAAATAACATAGAAGATTTTAAAACATAAAATTCACAACGCTAAAGAAATTACTAGAGATACATAATTAACATTATAAAATACAGAAAAAATTACATTATACAAGAATAAATGACTCAAAGAGTCGTGGCTAAACAGAGCCTGTAGGATGAGAGTGTATTTGTGTGTGTGCATGAGGGTGTGTGTATATTATTATTGAGAATATTTTTATTAAATTTTATTAAACCTTTTTAAATGCAAATTAAGAAGTTTATTTATGACATTCGAAAAGTTAACGCGATTTTCTCGATTCATACCTTTTACTTAGAGTAAATTAAATATATACAATACATATATTAAAAAACTCGATTTGTTTTTGAAATATTAATAACTCCATATTGACAAAATTATACCTTTTCCTGTGCACGGCAACATTCAGCTTGTTATTACAAGCACTATAAGTAAGTGCATTTGCGAAAAAAACAGAATAATGTCACAGTGAAATATCAAATCAACTAATCTGCTTTAAAATCGTTCCACCGACCTTGACCTAAAACCACTCTGGATGCAATGAAGCTTGCGATTATCCCATACTTCGAAGCCGCACATGTAGGCCCCGTAGCATAAAAGAGTTTGACCATAATATCTACGTACATACATTATGTCCGAAAACCGCGAATGTTTAAAATTAACCAGCTCATGATTTATTAAACAAAATAATTCAATTGTATGTACAAATCGCGCGATCCTACTAGAAACACTATGTATCTGTTCAGGTACGAGGAGAAAGGATTACTTAGAGAAGGCATTACTTCGTGCTGGCCAAATAAAAACGCGCGATCTGTACAGCGATGAACTTACTTATGCTCTAAAATTATCAGCTCCGCCGCAATAACAGAACGATAGTATTTAATATTTCTGGTTTGCAATGGAACTCTAAAAATTTACATATTATATCTAATACCAGCGGCCCGCTCGGGCTACGGGCTGATAGATAGATAAACGCGGATTGCGACTGTGTTTTATACATGTAAATATATATGAATATTTTAACAGCATACGAAAAACATAAAGGCAAAGTGAAGTCTCGCCGTGCTTGGTTAAAATATTGAGCTTTAGTTTGAAAACAACTTTGAGTGTTAAGAGGTGGCTTACATTTTCATGCGAAAATCTAAAATTTCATAATATTTAATACATGTTACACTTAGTAGACCAATAATATTTTAGTGTTTTTGTCGTAATCAATCTCCCCCACCTCGTTTATAGAAAAATAATAACATTATTAACTTTAAAGAGCCTTTGATAACCTCTTAAGACGGGACGTTGTATACATTAATATGAACAACTTTTCCATAGAAAAGTTAAATACCCACTTGAACAAAATGTATGAAACAGCTGATTTCTTTTCACTATTTCAGGGTTTAGCTCATGGTAAAACTTGTTCGTATTGTAAACGACCCCGTTTTAAGAAAAACAAGGTTATTTAACACCCTAACAGACTTCCATGTCAAACAGAAAACAAAATTTATCGACCCCACTATTGCGAGTGACATATGATTTTCGGTTTAGCAATTAGTAATCTGATTGATTTTCCATTTGTAAAGTTCTAATAATATTAAGAGTACCGAAGCGACAGGTTCTTCTCAAAACAATGAAATGAAATAAAATGAAATTAAATCTCTTTTTTACTGTGTCATTCAATCAATATATCTTGTAAAACTATTATCGACAGCTTTCGGCTTGGCAGTTACTTAATCAACACCCATATAGCTTGTATGTTGACCAGAGCCACTAAGATGATAATAAAAAAAAACGCATCCAAAACGGAACATACATACAGACAGACAAAAATAATTAAAAAAAAACTGTAAGAACTTGGAGGCCTAAACTGAAATTTTCAGAAATTTATAGAAATAAAATAAGTCTGCGGTTTTAACAAGTGATATTATTTTCTATTACAATGTATATCATTCCAAAACAAATGGAAATATTGCTGCAGATTGTTTAATAGAACTGAAAATTTTTTGGATACCATATCAAAAATATTCAATAAATTAAAAAATCTCAAAAGCATCCATGTCGTCTCGTTTATGTCGTAAAAAGCGTCTAAGGCATATAAAAAGGTATGCCAACAATCTATGTCTCTATGATATTAAGAAAAGGTATCCCAACAATATATGTGTCTGTTTGAGGATCATACGAGCATCAGATCTTGGCCTCACCTGCAAAGACGACGTAGGCACCTATTTACTGGTGGAAGGGCTCAGCCGTGGCTTATCACCACCGTCATGACGAAACCACTCCGCAATCTGACTCGTCAATTCCAACGTGACGTCATAAAGTAGCCGTACCGGAGGAGTGGTTACAGGCCGTTGCGTAGTTTCAGTTATTCGTCCGTTACCGACTTAAGTACTAACGTTACTAACTAAAGTTACTAACTAAGGGAATGAGTATTGAATTTTTTATACACCTTAAATTTAATTTATTTAAATATCGTATTAATTGACAACATTTCAATTACACATACATGTACAAGGTGCGGCGCGTAAACTTGCTGATTTGAAAGATCAATAAAAAAGTAGTAGAGATACCATTATAATTAAATTTGTTTTAAAGCTTATATTTTTTATGCCTTTACTTGAGTAGGTATGTATATGATTTTGTATCATATGTTTTATTTTGAAAAAAGGAATGTTTGCTAAGTTTCTTGCCCTTCTTCTTAGCAATACTAATCGAATGGTGCGGGTGGTTAGGCATTATCTATATATAATATTTTTATTCCTATATATCTCTATTTTGGTGTATAACTTTATTACATTTTAGTAGCCCAACCTTAATATTTTTTGTATGTATTTCCCGTTTTTATTTATGAACTTATTTCTTTATTGTATTATGTATATATAATATTTTTATTCCTAGATTCCTCTATTTTATGCAGGTGTATATTTTATTTCCCGTATTATTATATATTTTTTTATATTCTTAAGATATATTATATTGTTATAATTAACTTTGACTTGTAGAAAGTATACTTTAAGTATCTATTCATTCAATTTGCTTAGATCGGTCAAATGACGGCCCTCATGGTCAATGCATTGCATCACAAAAATTCTGAAGTTCCGTTCAACTCTTTCAAGCATAAGGACGGGTGTGTTGGCGATCACTTTTCAAATCAGCAAGTTTCCGTGCCGCATCCTGTATATTTACTTGTAAAACTTTATAACTTATAACTTTATTACTATGTTTAATATGGATGCATATATGTGAATTACAACGCTAGTAGTAGACTCTGTCAACATCGAGATCCTCTCTTCTCTTCCCCCTTCTCATAATAACGACACTGGTCATAATTCGTTGAATTTAAGGTTCTATATAATGCACAACTTCAAATGAACATATCACATTGTGTAACTTGGTTAATCGGTATAGTAAAAATAATATACATAGGAGACTATAGGACTGATAGATTCATCTTAGAAAAAAACGCAAAATCTTTAAGTTCGCTCGATGAAAAAAAATACGAAGTTACCTCTAAATTTCACCTTCCGGCCGCCATGACAACTGAGTTTCGCAACCAGCATGTTTTTCGATTGTTGAAGGGCCTTCCTTAAATCATACAGCCTTGAAATTTGTAAAAATAAGTTAACAAATGACATCGGCAGTTCGTCTTAGAATATTTTAAAAATTTCATCTAGAAGCAGAGTTATTAAATAAAAACGCAGGGTTTTGTGGGCGCGTGTTTCTTGGTGGTCGTAACAGCTACGGCTGAGAGCGCGCTATTTTAACCTAAAAGAAAACGTCGTAGAGTTCAATTCTGATTGATGCAAAATAAGGACCTCTGACGTTATATGTAGCCTTAATCAAGAATGGACGTTGTTTCAGGAGGAGCTATTGCGCCTACGCCAGGCCGCGGGCGGCGACGCTCGAGCGGCGCGCCGGCACTCCTACGGACCCGAGAAGACCTCTCAAGTCGCACTAATGCCCTGGGTCGCTACTGCCATTGGCATGGCCCTTATCGGTACGTATTCCTCTTGTTTCGCGGGCCGCAGAAGGACGTACGCCGACCATAACAGAATAGAAATAATGTACTGGCGAAGGGCAAAATCAAAGCACCCGGAATAAATGAGCTTGAATGAGTAGATTGATGCATGAGGCAAAAGAGGTGTGTCAGGATCGTATCAGATGGAAATCTGTAGTCTGCCTTTTTGCTTAGTCGCGGAAAGTTCTCCAACTGTTCAATAACAGCAGCGTGATATGATGCAAATGTAGTCTCTGAAAATTGAGATCTAAATATAGGTATAGTCGACAGTCTCTTAGCGACCATTAAATGAAACCACATATTCTACCGACCCTACTGAACCACTTTTCCCAAGAGTCATACCCGCGGACACCCTTAGTTTGGAAATAATTGAGTTCCAAACAAAAACGCGTGAACCCTAACGCACCGACATACGGGCGAGGTTAGAGAGAGCATTGACCTCAAACCGCTGGAGGTTACACGGACGACGCTCTCTCTAAACTCGCCCGTATGTCGGTGCGTTAGGGTTCACGCGTTTTTGTTTGGAACTCAATTATTTCCTAAACTAAGGGTGTCCGCGGGTATGACTCTTGGGAAAAGTGGTTCAGTAGGGTCGGTAGAATATGTGGTTTCATTTAATGGTCGCATTCTATTTACACCCGGTATCCTTGTACCATATCTTTATTGCTAAATATATGTATATCTTTTGGTTTGGAACATCAAAGAACTGCTGCCGCGTACAATTAGCATTTAAAAAACTCAAGCATATTCTCAGAAATCGAACGTTACCGAATTACCTGGGAACTAATCTGTACAATGCGAACCATGAATCGGTCATATCCACGACTTAATTTGAAAAAACGTAGACGCTAACCAAGACGGCTGTGTGCAAAATAAGAGTTGCGGCAAAAGCTATGGACCGAGCTATGCTTGGTGGCATCACGTTATTACATCGTATCCGGACCTCGGTTAGTGGAAAACAGGCGGCTTATACCATTGATATAACAAAAGAAGAATACCGTACGTTCCTATCAACTAAAAAATTACCGCATTTTGAAACGCCCCCGAACGACATAGATAGAACGACAAGCTTCGACAGTAGCGTGAGCGAGTCAAGCTACACAACACAGGTTTATCGAACCTATATTTGTATAGCGGGAAGCGGGTTCGGTATCTTCCTTTTGTTTTATCTAAGTTTTATTACCCAATCCATCCATCCATCCATCAGTCTGTTCCGTCCACTGGTGGACATAGGCCTTTCCGGGATTTCGCCACCCTTGGCGGTCCTCCTGGAAGAAATGCCCTTACTCACACACGCTGGGCAGGCGGGTTGGTGAGCGCGGTGCCGAAACCTTTGCACTAGTGACGCCGCTGCCCGTCACCAGTTTTATATAAGTCCCGGCAATTGGGGATGGATATACCGCCATCCGGCGGGCCAAGGCAAGTTGTTCTCTTAATCTCCCCCGAACAACTTAGTGAGGATTTGCGAGTAAGATGGTGGTACCTCCACAGTCGAGCCCTATATATTATTACCCAATAGTACTACCAACAGCTGACGAGACTCAAGCAATAAATTGAGAAAAAACGACCGGAATTGATCAAGGGTGTGGTCTTTTATCATGATAACGCCAGACCACAAACATCTTTGGCCACTCAGGAAAAATTGAGAGAACTGGGTTGGGAAATGTTAATGCATCCACCATATAACCCTGACCTTGCACCCTCAGATTTTCACCTATTTCGCTCTCTTCAGAATTCTTTAGGTAGTGTAAGGTTAACATCAAGAGAGGATTGTCAAAACTACTTGTCGCATTTTTTTGATCCGAAGTCCCAACATTTCTATAGCAACCGGATTATGTCACTACCTACAAGATGGCAACAAGTTATTGAACAAAATGGTACATATTTCAAATAATTAAATGTAAATACACTTTGAAAAAATGTGTCTTGAATATTCATATAAAATATGAAGAAACTTTTTCGCCGACCTATTATTAACATTTAATGTTTATTAAATTTCACGTAATGTAAGGAAGACCGTAACTCGTTGTTATTCCCGCAGGTATCATCATTGGCAAGTTCCTCATGTGAACGGGCCCTAGCCAGCGGTGACATACCACCTCACCACCGTTACAATCCCGACGCGTCCTCCTCACTCCACATTCAAGTCAGCTTTACAGTTTTATACTAGCAGTTGTCGAAACTAGGCTTGAAGTACGCACATTGTGTTTGTGAGTTTCGTTAGCGGAACCCTCTCCCTTCTTCCCCCTTCAAACTACGTAACGACTCAACCTTATTTTAACTTTGTTGATACAGTTTTAAAATTATGTTTCTTTCGGGTTATCTGATATTAATAAGCTGCTACGCTATTAGATCGGATTAGGCATTCATGTTATAAACGGTTTTAGGGCTGAAATAGTACGGTCTTATTTTTTATCATTTGTGTCAGGACAATATACAAAGAGTATTTATCGCATGTTTGCTATAATATATTTCTTAGATTTAATACTTTTGTGAGGATTCATAAGAGAGAATATGCGTAAATCTAAAATTTAAACTATCCTTACAAAATTATCTTTATACTTAATATTATTAATTTTTTGTTTTTATTTTGTCAAAATGAAATGAACTATCTTTTTATTTGATCGTGGTTTTATCAACATGAATGCCTGTTTGTAGAGTCCCTACCCTTAGGGAAAAACTGTACAGAGATACAAATTGTGTCACATAAATTCGTATGTAATAAATTTGTATAAAAGTTTGTGTAGCTCCGTCAATAATTATAGTAATGCATTATACTGAATCAAACTTTATATGTAAAAACACACTGATATAATAATTATGCATTCACTTTTAAGCAACCATTTCCAAAATTTTGCACCTCGATTTGCCTCAAATGAAATTCAACTTAATAAACTTATGATTTATTACTTAGATTGTCGGTTGCGACGACAAAGAAATGGCGGGAGTAAAATTTAAATATAATAGGTCTTTACCTACGAAATTGCCGAAATTTTGTAACAGATTCATGATAAATTCCTGTAAATCAAAAGCTATTTCCATTATTTGATTTTGTTTGAAAGTTCATTTCAAGGTGTTATATCTCCGTATTAAATTTTGTTTTTATTTTCAGTTTGGTTACTAAAAATTAAGTCTTTAAAGACAGTTCGTCCTAATTGTCATCCGTTTTCATGATAAGATTCGTAATATAATAACTTTCAACAAGTGACACTTTTCAAAAATTTAATTGAGTTTCTGTTCATTCATATACAATTGGTTTGGTAAAATTTGGATTTGTCATTCTTAAAACAAATGGAAAAAACCCTTTCTTCAAATTCTCCATTCAAAACGGCAATTTCATAGGTGAAGGCCTATTAATTTCAAAATGTTTATGTCTTGCTATAGAATGGTTGCACTAGAAATTCGTATAAAACGAAACGTGTTCCTTGAATCGATCTTCAATTTATTTTTTTATTATAACAAAGAGTGTCCTCAATAGAATGAGCATACATTATTGTAATGTGTTCTCTTTTGCTAAATTGTACGTGACACCAGAATTAAAATAGCCCCCGTATTCATAAACATCCTAGTACCCGATTCAGGAAGTGACAGCCGGTAATATAAAATTTGCTTCGCGTTTGATACAGCAAGGTAACACTAACAGTTCAACATTGTGTGCTTATGGATACGGAAGTAAATATTTTTGTGGACAATATATTTACCAATGGTATTTTGATGTCGTTTGCGTTTCACTGTTTTGATGTAAGCCATGTAAAGCGGTTTTATTTCACTTTGTCGTAGAATTTATTGATAAAGCAGTTACATTCATCTTTAAGATACATAAAATTGTTATACTCAATATTTTTACAAATAGTAAAAAATAAAGTGCAAACCAAGGCAATATAGAAAATAAATTAAACTGAGGCATAATAGGTGATTTTTTAATAATTTTTAATAATTTCTTGCATTGAGTTAGTATTAAATTTTTAACTACGTCAAGGGCGACTTGCTTTTACTGAAAATTTTTGTATTATACATCAAAAATGTCTATGTACTTCAAGTCTTCAGGGCCGGATTAAACCATGTAAAGGTCTCTAGGCAATGGGCCCCCTCAAACTCTCTCTCCCCTGTTCCAACTTCTTAATCGTTTTATTTTTTCCTCAATAAAATATGGTTGGCCGTTAAAGGTTTTAGACCATTTTTGTTACGAGGTCTATTTCAAAAACTAAATTAAATATGAATTTGGAAATTCTGCATAGTGTATACCGTATACGGTATTTAAACAACAAATACTTTAAACACCGATTCATTATTTAGTTTTAGGGTACCGTACCCGATTTCTTTATCAATTTAATTTTGCAGATTTGTTTTATAGATTTTTATAATTATGGCCTTTAACATGACTCGTGACAAATAAAGGGGTTCCCTTACAAGAAATCAAAAAAAAATGTTATACATAGTCTAAAGTAAAAGAATAACTTTTAGCATATTTGCTAAAAAATATGCTGAATTATTTGCTAGGAGCTATAATAGGCTTGTAAACAGGGTAAGCAAAATATTGTTCTATTTAGTCCGTCATTTAGATTATCAAAAAATATTGGACCCGTATTTTCACTTTTGTCAATCAAACAAAAAATGACAGAGATAAAGCGCGTCAAAGTTTGGGAGTGGGGGGAAATGACGTCACTTCTAAGTAAAATTGTACCTAGATGTGACGTCACGTGGAACTTCAGCGGGCTATATCTTCATCATTGTTTATTTAATTGAAAAAAGAAAAAATACGTATCCAATATTTTCTGATTATCTAACTGACGGACTAATTAAAAAAAGTGTCATCATGCCTATTTTAGCGGCTTCAAATACTCTTCTTGATGCGTCGTTCTCGATTCCTCCAAATAAAAATCATGTGATATGGTAGTATTGAACATAAAAGGCAATTTAGACATATTCAAAGCTCACTAAGACAACTTGATTATGAAAATACAGCAATTAATAAATTATTTGTATGGGGAACCCCTTTGTTTTTAATGTTTTTATTATTTGTCATGAGTCATGATAAAGGGCATAATAATACATATCCTGTGAAGATTTTTATAATATAATTTGTTCAAATTATTTGAATCTATTAACCTTTTGGAATGGTACAGAACCCTCAAGGTGTGAGTCCTACTCGAACTTGACCGGTTTTTATTACTGACGCAGTAAAGACGCTTTTAACTAGGTTTGAGTTCTTTTTCTTACAGACAGCGAGGGCCCAAAGTTACATGGCCTCTATGGATAATCCGGATATGAATTCTTAAGTCAGAGACCACAGAGAAAAAAATATTAATAACAGAGTAGAGTAACGTAGAAGTCGTCATAATGAGTGAAGGTAGGGCCCCCACGTCATCACTTTACAAAATTATGTTTATATATACGACATACGCTTTTTAATTATGAATTAATATAATATGCTTCTCCTTTCAATATAATTTTTTAGCTTTAAAAACATTAATAGAAATTAACTTTATCTATACCTACAACGACTTTGTTTTACTACATTTTTATACTTAGCATTTTGTTGACAACTCTATGAAGTTTTCATTTATAGTAGACACACTCAGGCTGCTGCTTCTGAAGGCATCGTTGTATAGATATCGGCCTTTAAAAATCGTATATTCAGCCGCAAAACTCGTCTTGAAGTGTTTTAGGGATGCCGAACCTGTTGATGTAAAGGGAATATTGCAAATAGCAAAGATTTCTTTATTTTAATCGCTGTTTTTGTTATATTTTTGGCACATCAGGCTCTTAAAATAATTTTGAAGAAGAAAACGACACGCGGATGTTAAACGGTTCACAATCTGAAGATTAATTGTTAGACTATTCTATCACTTAGTTGCCTGTAATTTCGAAGCAGTTTTGGAATGAATATTTGGTGCTCGGTTGTCACGTTTTCGACAAACCCAGACGAGTAAGTGACTCATCCTACTCTTTTGCATAGGTTGCCATTTGTCGAAGACGTGACGATTGAGCCCCAAACCGTTCAGCTTCTAGAACCTCCGCATACAAAATGAAATTTACTTGTCTATCTTTAAGTGCCAATGTAACAGCCTTTGCATGTCAACTATAAGTACCGTACGCAATAAGGAACAAAATACCTCGACAAAGTTGAGTCGTTGTCGCCGTAGTAGCAACAGTGATACAAATGATATATCATTATTGCCTTTATTTGTTATTGTCTGAGATATTTTACATGGTGATGAAACGTTTTTATATTAGATATCACGTTATTAGTATTGAATATGACGATGTTAGTTGCTAATTTCATAGTGAGCCACTGTGTGAAGCAAAGTGTTATTTATTATCTTTTAATGTGTTTGTCCACGAATGTTTCATTCGCCGGCGTTTGTTAATTTGTTTCAAAATTGCATCTCATAAATCAGTTAATAGTTCGTTACGTTGCCTGTTTTTGGTCTGTCTAGACATCTTCAAAAAAATGTGCATTTCTGAAAAGCCTGAAATATTCTTTTGACAATCTCTACTAGATTATCCACAAGTTAAATTAGGTTTATTGTATTTTTAGTCATGTGCGTTTTAAGGGTCTCCTTCGAACCAATTTTTACACAAGTTGTCTTGATTAAACGCACTCTAACTATTAAAGTGATTATTTTGTTACAGCTATTTAGGTATTAGTGATCTTAGCTTTTATCAAAAGAATCTGTTGCGTCATTTTGAAGGGGTCACTTGGTTTGTATGGGAGATTGAATTGGACCCTCGTTGAGCCGGTGGTCACTAAATATCAGACTATAGTTTAAAATTTTATAGAAACTGGTATGAGTAGATTTTTGAGGTGTCATATATATAACTGAAAGCAAGAGCCACAAAGGCGGAACCGCAGGTGGTAGATGCGCTTTTTGTGCAAGCGGCTAAAAGATAAACACATATTATTATAATAATATATTGATATAAATAATAAAGCATCGGTTGCGACAGGTCACCAAGATCAAGCTTAGTTCAAAGTAATGACGCATCTTGTGGTTGATTTCTTTTAAATTAATACAGATGTCGCCAACGGTCTATGTTACCACAGATTTAATAAATCAGAATCAGAATCGTTTATTTGCAAAATTACAAAGCCATACAATATTCAGTGTAACCTAAGATTTGAAAGCGATCAACCACATAAGCCGGATTATTGATACTCTGTCTAAAAAAGAAAACGCTACCCTTGATTTAATACTCACAAACGGTTTTAGTACAGTGAAACTGGGTTCCGTATTACACTGTAATTTTATTTATGCTACAACTAGCTCTATGTACATGGACGTTTTAAAAACCTTTGTATAAAGTCATTGACCTCTCATAAACAACAAGACACACAGTCTCTAAGAAAAGTTCGTCAGAAAGTGTCCGAACGTGCGAGTAGCAAAAATCTTCAACTAAATTAAGACGTTATGTCGTTAACATAAGATGCAATGTCAGTTGTACGAAATCGTCATTCGCTTTTGTCACCCCATAGCGGTGACAAGATGCATCGCGGACACTTTTTGAGCGAGATTGTGAATCCAGTTGTTTATGAGAGGTCAATGTATAAAGTACAATGATTTTTCGACTGATGACGATCCCATACTGTGAGCCGAAATGTGATTTTGTCGCATATTGACACAATTCTATTTTAACAATTTCAATATGCCACAATCCTATATTTTTACAATGATAAATGTACACTCATGCATGATAAATTTAATCAAACTATCCCAAATAAACAAATTTGAAAAAGTGGTCTGTTCAAATGGCTTGTGATTATTTATTAATTTATTTATGACAATTATTATTCCTAAGTGATAAAGAGGCTGTGACCTACATACACACTGACGGATAGACAAAAGAGTATCATTCTAATAGCTCCTTTTTATTTTTTAATACGGAACCCAAACAAAGTGAGCCATGATGATGAGAACCTAATAATTAAATGTACTTATCAGCTTTTTTTAAACAGAGTAGGTACCTATATGTTCCTACAGTAAATTAGATAAATATAGCAAATGTGTTAAATTTTAGGCGTGGTACCTATCGTGTTATTTAATTTACCTCTGGAGTTAGTAGGCTGCGCGTATCGGAGGCAGGACGACGTTTGAGGATAGATGTTTGGTCCAGGCTCGGCTAGTATAGAACCTTGATCGTGAGACAGGCACGAGTTGATGACATGATCATGTGCGTGGGTTCTAGATCGCCCCACTCTTTATATGTAATATGTACTAGGTGTCATCATGATTCATAGCACTTTTAATCGTAGTTTTGTGTCAGTATATTTAGACAAGGACATCGCTCTTGTTACGTGCATTTTTATTTTTTATATTTATAATATTATTGTGTAAATTTAAAACGGTGAATGGACTGTTGTATATACATAAGTTTTATCTAGTATTGTCCTTGGGATATATTATAGAAGCGGGTTCAGCCCTACGCTGCGGTGTGAAGGGCATCGGTCCCTTGCGAGATCGTTCGCTTTTTGTTTCACTGATATGTATATTGAGTATGATTTCAACCGCTTTTTTGTCATTTCCTGTTCTTTAATTTGTTTTTTTTTATTTGGTACACAATTCGGAAACGGCTATTTATTCATCTGAAAATGTTTACTTTAACAATAGAAATAGTTAATTAAAATTTTCCGTATGGTGTTGTTGTTAAACTGCTATATTGTATCGTTTTTCTGAAATAAAAGACTTAATTTATGACATTCTTTTTACTTGTAGTATTTTCTAAATACAACAAAGACCTGCATTCTATTCATTCATGTCTGTATTAACATAACATACCATAATATATTTATATATTATAAAGTGAATTTTAATTTCACAGCCAAATTCATAGTGGAGGCTTAAATATCACGGATCGACAACACTTTTTGCTAATTTCTTCTTCTTCTGTAAGAATTTGGCTATAAAGGATGTAAATGCAAAGTCAAGAATACCTTTAGGGTATCAAAGTATACACGATTCTGATGTCATTACGAGGAAAAAAAATATACCTTGAGTTTTCACCAAAAACTCCATCATTTTTCTAATCTATGGCTACGCAGCTCACCGGCCTCTCCGCACACCTAATTGCACCCCGCAACCCGCACCCCTCGTACGAGTTTCCTGCGACCGTAAGGGTGTCCACGCGATTAGTGTATTTTGAGTAAAGAAAATCGTCTTATTATGAGGTACTGGTACTTTATTTAGAGAACACAGTATTTAAAAAAATATCTTTACCGATCATACTAACACGCCCTTAAAGGATTCTTGCCTTTGCATTTACACCCGGTATAATTAAATGTCACCTTATAGTATAATGATATAAAATATAATAACTGCTGACAGCTTCTTTCTTTTATTATTTAATATATATAATTGTCACTGTACAATAAAGATAATATGTATATAAATAATTATTCACAAGATATATTTCGGGTCCGATCTGGACTCATACTCAACTGATGCCGGGTCCAGACCGGACCCGAAATATATCTTGTGAATAATTATTTATATACTTATAGTATAATGGTATCCTTAGCTAGACGAGTTAGTATGCTACATCCAAGGTAAGCGAGCGACGATTGGAGCGGGTAATATGTACGTCGTCGACATATCATACTCTGCCTAGACATATCGTATTTCGTCGCCTCGCTCGGCTCATGAATCGAACTGACGAAGCATATGATATGAAATCTAGTTAGTCGCGTCTTTCGCAAGATTCTTACAGTACGTTTTCTCAAATTGTTTGCTACTGCTATTTTCACAGTATGTAAAAATAAATAAGTATTTTTTTTGTGGCAATAAATAAAATATGGAAATCCAAAATAGCTACATAATTAATTAGAATTTGAGCCATCGTCACGTGACAATAACGATAAAAAAAAGTTGCAGATCCACAGCGGTTACGCCGTTTCTTTAATCAAGTCGCCAACGCTGCCTTCCGGCACGTGTCGGCGGCGTATCAAAGCATGTAATCTGTCTCAAGAAAGGAACTGTCCCGGATTGTTCCTGATCGTTCTACTAAACTTTCCTATTTTTCGGTATGGTTAAATAATAAAACGTAAAATTGAACAAGATTCTCTTCTACATATCTTGTCCGCTGCCCGATTGAACAGCCGCAAAAAAAGTACTGATGCAGGGATGACGTCACACGTCGAACGGGGAAGGGAGTTCGCAGACAGGTGCAGTATAGCGGGAGCTTGTGACGTCGTATCGTATTTGGTAAAAGGAAAATGCGATTTCGTAGCACGATGCCTACTATCGCCAAGAAATTTTAAGGGACCCGTTTGGGTGCAAAATGTAATATTAGTGCGTATCCGTACGTACAGGCCGTCCTCAAAACGAAATGTACGCAAAACTATATGTGGGTAACCTATCATGGCATAGACATAGTATCATGGTATCTTCCAGGTGACGCATGTCCAGCCGAGTCAAAATTTCTAACCAAGACTAGAGCAGTGGTGCCCAACCGGTAGCTCGCGGGCGCCTAGTAACCCGCGGCCAGTTTTCTAGGCGCCCGCGAACAAAATGGGATAAATTGAAGCACACACTAAGGTTCCGTTTCGAAACGAGCGAAAATCACTCGGAGTGATGCGAATTTCACCCCAGAGCGTTCAAAAATTGACAAGAGTTAAACCGAGGGTAAACGAACTGTTACCTGACAGATGCACGAAAGAGTTTTGAAATGCTTCGGAGTAATGCGAAAATCACACTGGGCCACCTGATTGGTGCAACCAGATTTTTCTTTCTCATTTTCTTATATAGATATTCCCGTTCTAATAAACGAGTGAAATTTCGCACTTTGATCGCACATTCTGAATGAAACGCTTCGTAAATTGATGAAATTAAATAAACACTAACTAAACTTTGAAAACCTAAATAACGCTGACAGTTCAAGGCACACTCGCGCACATCAGTGCTGTGCTGCGGCTTTTTTTCATTTCAACTAAAAATTATAAAGATCAAGTACAAAAGTATGTTCACAAACGAGCACGTCAAAAATCTTGGGATGCATAGAAGATTACCAACGAGACTTTCAGAAGCTTTCTGAAAATGTGAACAGCCAAGTATCACATTCAGTTTGTGCTGTTCCTGCTCTATCGTTTTTGTAGTATGTCAAATAAGATATAAGGAAATAATGTAGTTTCCATTATCAAACTTAGGTTTCTTTAAACTCAGCGTTGCCCGCGAAGCATGTCAAGATTTTCAAAATACCAGTTGGGCGCCACTGCTGTAGAGGGTCGGTACTTAGGAAGTAAACTTCCTGAGAACAAGCGTCCACTAGGTCCTGGATCAATAGGAGTTAAGTACAACAATATTAGACCTATTCAATAAAAATAAAAACTTTTTTATTGCACATCATTTGCTTTATTACAACAAAAATCTAAAGAATATTTTACTTTATCAACAGTTATTAATTTATTTATATAATACTTAGAAGGCATAACATACAGGTTGAGCGGTGATTCGACAAAGTCCACTGAACTGAAGGCGTGACAGATGCAACAAAAGATTAACCCTAAGGTATAGTATGAAAAAGTTTTTTGTTGTGTTGGCCACTATTAATTTCCATTTCATTAAATATTTATGGCTTATTGGATGGCTAGTAAACTTTTTAAACACTGATATTTTACAATTTACAACAAATCTTATAGTTGTCAACATCACTTTTGTTACTGCTTCTTGGATTTTGTTTTTTAATAAAGAATATTTCATTATTCTTTAAAGATAGTTTCCTTTGTCATACAGCCACTGTAAGCATATCTTTGTTGCATATTCGCTGTACTCTTTGTGAGGATGACATCGATTCACCTGGCATTCTGTATACATACATCCATCTCAATAAACTTAAAAAGGCTAACAGTGAAGTACAAGCACAAGAATATTAATAAACATCAAAAAGTAAAAACCATGTTGATATTTTAGGGCGAAACAATCAAAAAGCGATCCGAAAATAAAGTAAAACGTTCTATTTTTATTAGAAGTTTTGAATAAGTTTGCAAATATTTTAAAATAAAGCAATACTTTTTTATAATTTAGGAAACATATTTCCTGATTGTTTTTGATTTTGAAACGTTGTTAAATTTCATGTAATTAATTGCATCATCAAATTGTTCTAATTTGCTGTACTTAAATATAAAAACCATCTTCGTACAGATGCATGCACATGCACATATTTGGAAGATAGTACGCATAGTCAAAACGTAAGGGATTGACGGGGAGCGTACGTAACGAAAGTTCTATTGAAGTGGTGTACCACAAAAGATATACAAATCTATAGCAAATAATCCACTGCATTCGAAAGCTCTGCCACTTACTCTCGTATGAAAGCCACGTAGTACCTAGTATTTACGCGCTTACATACAGCACCCCCAGCGAACACGGATGCTTTGACAAGTTACAAAAAAAAACACTATCTAGCTATCTACTGATAACGACAGGGCGACATGGCAATCGGGGTAAGAGGTGAGTTGTGGAGGCGACGCCCCGCACACCCGCGCCATCTTAGTCGGCATCGACATCGTTTATCGATTTCGATCTCGCTCACGTTATTGCTTTTGGTTTTGTATCGAAAATGACTTCGGTTACCTCTTCGTCACGTGTTAAAATTATAAAAAAAAAACAATCATTCATTCTCAAGCACGAGCTAGAAAAGTTTTGGAAAATTGTGACATTGAACGGGAAAATAATAGTTATAAGATTTTTGACTCGTGGTCCCACTGTCTTTGTCCCACTATTGCTCGTGGTCCCACTAATCCTGAAAACATTGACTCGTAGTCCCACTGCTTGGTGGGACCACCAGTCATAGCTATAAAGTATGGCTCGTGGTCCCACGGCGCACGGCCAATGGCCATGCACACAAAAGCAGGTCATATACAAGTAAAGAAATAGAAGATAGGCACTGGCCACTTATGAGAACCTAGTATCCTCGTCAATTTTAATGACAAGACCAGGTTGTCAACGTCATCTTACTTTAATAATAAAAATCGTTTTTGCTTGTGGCTTCGAATAGTTATAATAATTATAATATCTGTTATTCATATTCAATAAAAAAAAATGGATGAAATATTCAAAGTCATAAGAAGAAAAGGGAGTGAAGTTTTATTACATGGGGGCTATCAATACTATCGTCAGAAAACGTATATGAATGGTAGTACTATCTGGCACTGCAGTAATAAAAAACATCGTTCATTAAAATGTACCGGGTCCATTACAGAAGTAAGTAACTATTGTTTTTTTTTGCTACCATTTTTAACCATTAAGAGCACAATGATCAATATTTTTTTGTTTTTAGAATGGAAAAATTGTCAAGAAAGTTTCGCACGAAAATAAATGTACTAAAGATGAGCCCAAAAACAAAGTGGCAGTAACAATAGATAAAACAAAGGAAGAGACATCTTTATCTGAAGAAGCGATGCCTAGAATTTTTAAGAAAAACATTGATCCCTTGTTAAACGAAGGCCTCAACTTTGTCACCGAGGTACCTACGTTTGAGAATACAAAATGTGTACTCTACAGCCAACGAAAGCGAGAACTTCAAGTTAGTAAGTTAGTTTACAACGATATCCGTGATGTTGAAGTTCCCTCCAAATTTCGAATATTTTTGCTAGCAGATTACAATACTGAGGAAACTAGAATTATTGTTTTTTCCACCAAAAATGATTTATTACCAGCTATAAATGAATATTTTGTAGACGCGACATTTAAAAGCACACCCAAGCCTTTCTATCAGTTTCTAGTTATACATGGAGACGTAGGCAGTACTATCGCAACAACGAAAGTGGTTCCATTATTTTTTGCTCTGATGAGTAATAAAACTGAATCATCATACTTTGCATTATTTGATGTGATAAAGACCAGAGCCTCACAATGGAATCCAAAAAAAATTCATGTCGACTTTGAGATCGCAACTACTAATGCCTTAAAGAACATATTCCCAGGCAGTATTATTAAAAGATGCTATTTTCACTACAAGCAAACTATTTATAGAACTTACAAAAAATTGAATCTGAGAGGAAAAATGTATCAACGAATAGTTGACTTATGCTCCGTCCTCCCACTTCTACCTTATGATAAAATAGAAGATGGTTATACATTCATTAAACTGAAAAGTCTTCAGTTGGAAAATACCAAAATCGACAAGTTTATGGAATACATGGAGACTTATTTTTTTTAAAGTTATGATTTCATTATGGAGTGGTCAGTTGCAAATGAAAGACATCGTACAAACAATGTATGCGAAGGATGGAATTCAAAACTTAATAAATTAATAAATAAAAATTATAACACTATCTTGAAATTTCTAACTATAGTCAAAGAAATTTCAGTCGAAAATATTAAAGAAAACGAAAGAGGAAGCATACAAAAAATTACAGACGAAATAATATTAGAAGCACAAATGGGACTTATCAATAATGAAATGAGTGTAGGTAATTTCTTGAATAAATTACGGTGAAATATAATTTACTTATTTTATTATTCAATAATAGGTATGTATTGTTAAGATTGTTATTTTTATATTTTACTTATAAACGAAAGATTATTATTACCTAGTTCAGTTGCTAAGAGTAAAGTTTAGTTATGTTTTTCATTATTGTTAAAGAATAGACGGTTGATTATTATTACCTATTTCAGTTGCTTAAAGTTCAGTTATTTTATTCATTACTGTTATAGAAATAGAGGGTTGAATATATATTTAAATATGATGTTGAAAATGGCTTTTTTTTTCGCTTTCCTTTGTATGATAGTTTTTTTTAGTGGGACCACGACTCTATGATGCAGTTGTAGTTATTAGTGGGAATAAATGGTGGGACCACGAGCCTATGATTCAGTTGTAGTTATTAGTGGGAATAAATGGTGGGACCACGAGCCTAAAACTAGTGGGACAGCGAGTACGGTGGGACATAATGGGTGGGACCACGAGTCAAAAATCAGTTATAAATATCCTGTCAATCAGACAGTGGAGAGGGCTGTGTTTTACCCCGGCATATCGAAAAGAACAATGTCAAGAATAAAATCCGAATCAAAATCAGTAGGGCCAGATGAACAATTCCTTTTCAGACCAAATTCCTTAAGTGTTTGTAGCGATGTTAATAAGTTCTTTTGATTTTGATTGTGATGAATAAAATGTTACTTGTTGCGTAGCAAAAAAAAATATTGATGTCGACTACCGGGTATGTGATGTCACATCACTAGAAAATTGCCATGTCGACCTGTCGCCAAAGTATTACTGAAGGTATTTAACATCGTTCGGAGAACCGCATATTTTATTAAATAAATAGTATCGATAATACAATGGAACCGTTACAGAAATTCATATCATAAAACTTTGTGGTGGGGTTAAGTCTTCAGTTTAGGACAAAAAATATAATTTATCACCTGCATGTCTAACATGGTTGCCACTTTAACACCATTTTGACAGTAAATGTATAGAATTTACTGTCAAATGGTGTTAAAGTGGCATCATGTTAGGCCTGCTATGTTTAAAATAACGATTTACAATGGTGGCGTCCCGATAAAATAAAACGAACGAAAGAAGTCCCGTAGGTTTGACAATTTTGGTATATATTTCTTGACAATAAGCACTTAGACTGGGGACATCATTCATGAAAAAAAAGGTAAGTAGTGGTTTCGCACTGGTATGAACACGGAATATCATGGTGAAATCAATAAAATTATACTCGTCAAAACTTGTTAAAATGATTGCTTTAATCTTCATTCTACTTTTACAATATTGAAGGTCAGACGCCCAAATCAATTACTCAACTACACGCAGAGTGAATAACATTGCTATTATAGACACAGTGAGGCGTTCTTTAAAAAAGTCGGGGTTAGGAATTGTCAACATTTTGATGAAGGGTCCTAATTCCAAAAACTATAGCTGCGTGACCGCTATGTCTGCTTGCAGCAATATTAATCACTCTACGATAAGGTATACTCGTTCATTTGGTGCGTCATCAGAAAGTCCTATTTTTAAAACTTATGATAACGGTAAAAAGTGAAGATCTTGGAAGACTTAAAATCAGTTGTAATATATCAATTGAAATATGTTTCTTGTTCCTGGCAGAGGAAAGAAATACAATCACAATATATTGAAATTTAAACGAAGTCATCATAAGGATGGTAACATCGGTCAATGACTCGAAGTATTATATTAGCGTCAAAAGAAAACGATACGTATCGTTCTCCATACACTTCCTTATCACTTACGCTTCTACCGCGTTTCATAGTACGAATACCGTGAACTTTAATAACGCTAATATAATATTGACGTTTTTCCGCAGACAGACTACTTAGCTACTCGTACATATACAGACATACAAACTAATAAAAATACAAGCCAGTTACAACATAATGAAGTGTTAACACAACATATGGCAGACCTAAAAACAAAATTTTACATCAATTTACAAATACTTACGCACTTTTGAGATCATTTTGAAAAATTAAAATAATAATTATGAATTATATTTTTACCTACATTACCTATGCCTACTCTTACATCTAATAATAAATAATTTGATTATAATATGTTTGTTTATATCAACTAAATACCTACAGAGTATAACCTGTTTTATTAATATTTTTTTAACCATAATATATGACAACTTTTAAGCATAAAGTACCTAAAACCACAATATAAACAAAATTAAGTATGCACTTTAAGTACAGTTTAAAAATTTATAAATTTGATGAGCGTAGAATCTTTACTAAACAGTCGATTTTTTTAAAGCCGTGACAAAGTTTGTGTACAATTATTAGGATGGAAATGAAGAGGTCCTGCAGATTGTAAACGAAAAGCGAGATTTGATAAAGACCATAGATAAATAATAGAAGAAGACAGATGTTGGGTCATCTGATACGACAAGACAATTATATCAAAAACATAATTGAAGGAAAAGTGAAGGGGAAAAGGAAAGAGAGGAAGGCCCAGGAGAACATTCATTAATCAAGTGAAAGAAAAAGTAAATGTCGTGTCGTATCAAGAAGTTAAAGAGAAGGCAGAGTGCACAATTGAATGGAGAAGACTCCACCGACAAGAGCACAGCTAAATCGAATTGACAATGTTTAGTTCTGTACATATTAAAAACTTTTAAACAAAGATTTAGCCATTGATACAACAAACGGTACGTCAACTGAAAAATTTACCTTTTATTTAGACAAGCGCCACCGAACGGTATTACCGATGCAAACGCGTTTTGCTTAAAAAAATGGCTTTGTCGCAACTAATTATATCGACTTTGTTCACTTCAGCTACAAGCTCGAAAATTATATATTTTTAAAATGAACAAATCTTAACACAATCCCATTAACACTGGTAAAGCAGCAAAATATTTAAAGCTATAATTGAAATTAAAGTTACATTATTTGTACAAAAAAAAATGTACATTATAAATTAAAGTGAAGGCCTGATTCAAAACCGATTTGTAAAATGAAAGATGCTATTAACTTTCCCAACTGTATTAGTTTACAAATACTGTTTTAGTTTTTCCCATTGATAGGACAGAGCTTATGTCTCGAAAATACATGTCATTCAAGAGCACTTATGAACCGATTTTGTAGAAACGAGTGCATTAGATTGATGAAAGATTATAAACTCATTAACATGTCAAAATAAAATTAATTCATGAATAAAATAAAATAATTAAAATTGATAGTGATAAGTATATTATTTCGGGCCCTATCTTGGGTCTGGCATCAGTCACAATTAGTTCTAATTTATTATTAGTATATATAAATAATTAATTGAATACGCAACTTCGCGAAAAAATAATAAATCCCCCAAAAACTTCAATCAATTCAACTTTGTTAAAAAAACTGGCACACCAGAGCGCAGTGCGATGAGATATGATGATAAAAAACAAATCAAGTATTTCCTTGCCAGTTGAAGTCAACGTTACCCCAAAAAGAGCACTTCGAAAAATCCATAAATAAAATCCTACATCTACACAATAAATATAAATAAAAAGCTCGACCAAAACAATAAAAAAAGATCCTATTATTATGTATCGTATTTAAACTTGATTGGGAATGCATTTGATAAATTCATTTCATTTATTAATGGCACACAACATTAATATTGTAATTTGAATAAATATAATGTGCCAAAGATTGTATAAAGCAAAAAATAATCTTAACGCATAACTTAAAATCCTAGATGAAAATAATGCAATAAATAACTGCATACAATGAATCGCTTATTTTTATCATAATAATCCTACACTAGGGGTCTAAAATATGTTGTTTTATTGTGCCCACTGATGATATAAAACGTGATTTCCAAGCGGGTGTGAAACTGCACATATATTTGGAAGGATGCAGAAACGTGGTATTGAAGCATATTTTAATTACTTAAAACCTAACCTATTATAGTTGAAATCAAAATATAAAAACACATATGATAAAATTTGTGGCATGCACGTGTAGTATTAATAGAATTAACTAATTCATTAATGTACTATTATTATTCAATTATTGCACGGAATTATTTAACTGAATTTCAATAAAGCTAAAACTGTTCTGATGCGCGATGCTTGATTTAAAAAATAATACTCGCATGAAGTCTAATGAAAAAAACATCGATATGCATGAATGCTATGCTAACTAACACGTAAATATATATAAGGCCATTTTACTCACGACGTGGTCAAGCATATTTTCATCTAGAGATAGATTGGAATAGATCCAATAGCGAAAAAAAACGTAAGGTCCTTATTAAGTGCGAGACTGCAAATCACATCGTCATGCCACAAGATATCATATACATGTTTCAATAACTAATATTAAGTATTGTTCAAAGGGCATATACAAGATTGTTCACAGGTTAAAGCATTCGAGGATTTGCACGGAATATTCTCAATAATGCTACATTTAGACCGTGGTTTAGACGTCATATCAATAACGCCTCGAATAAAAAACGATTAGTGCTCAATATCAATATTAGTAGTTTTATCGCCAAAAGTGGGTTCATCTTTTAAGAAAGTACCCGAGCGACCCATCACTGGGATATCTAGTGGGTTGTGTTCCTGAGTGGACTCTTGCTGCTGTTTATTACAAGTTTTCGAACCTTTCTGCTGTTTCGGAGGCCTGCTGGGTTGTTCCTTATTGATTTTAGGCACCATCTTCGCTGAACTCGACTTGGTCGCCATCATGAGAGAGCCAGATACCTTACGATCGGTGACCGGCCTTGTTGACGCGGAAGCGGCTGGGGTACGGCCATTCACGATCCGTTTTTGAGGTGATTCTGCCTTCACATGGTTCAGGTAAACCGGTATTTTGGTCCTCATGTTGTTTCTTGTTGGATGCTGTCCTGGAGACTGACGGTTGTATGATTTAACTGCTGAAATTAAATAAAAAATGGTAAAATTATTGAAAACAATTTAGCATTTTATGTCTGGTTCTCGTCAGTTAGGATTAATAATTCAATCAGCATTAATTATCACGTTTATAAGATAATTAAAAGAAAGTGAAACCTCGTATTTACCTACGTTGCGTGTCTTTTGAGTTATGTTAGCGAAAAATTAACATTACATTAATGTTTACCGATTACGACTTTTGTTTTTTTACGTTATATGTTTTAAAAAGTCGCAGAAGCTTCAGAGTTGTGCAAGTCGTTGCTAAGCGACTTAAGTGACCACAAATAAAAAGGTCGATGTACAATTCTGCCGTCCTAAGCATAACCGTCGTAATCGTCGTTTTTGTGATAGTTAAGGGGGCTATAACTGCCGGTGACCTTGAAAGCCACAATCAAGGGCCGGTTTAATTCAGTTGTAATTTGAGAAGACATTTGAAAGGAATATATTTTAAGCTACAGAATATCTGGAATGATGTGCCTTGATTAATATTTTAAATTTTAACAAGAACGTTAACTAAGAAAATACTAAGATGAGATCCAAATTAAGACTAAGATCCTCTTTAATTAATTAAGTGTGCAAAGAAACAACTTGAAACTTGGTCATATTAAAGATATATTATTATCACAACAAATGAAAAATAACATTTGCTATTTTAAAAGCTTTTATTTTGTATTTTATAAACATAAGTAAATATGAAAAGAGAAAAAGAAACTCTCGGTAAATAAGTACCTAATTATACTGTGTAACATAGTTGACATAATAACTTGAGCTAATTTTGTTTTCCTTTTTTATTTTACTTATATTTCACAATTTATAACATACATACATACATATACTCACGCCTGTCTCCCAGAGGGGTAGGCAGAGACTACAGATTGCTGTTACTACAGTATTGTTACTGTTACTACAGTATATCACCTATTTGGTCGGCATACGTCCTTCTAGGGCGGTCTGGTCAAGCTTTACCTTCCACTTGTGCAGTATAAATTTCTTTCGTCACTCTACTTTCATTCATCCTCTATATATGTATGCCCAAACCACCGAAGCATTCCTTTTTCTATTGTACTCACTACATATTCTTTCAGGCCGCAACCCTCAGGTCGATATTTTTCACTCTATCATTCAATGTCAAACCACACATACTCCGTAAGGAACGCATTTCCACTGCATTCACTCTACTGCGATGCTCATCTTGCCAGACCCAACATTCACTACCATACATAAGCGTAGGAGCCAACACTCCATTATGAACCGCGAATGTTGGGTTTGGCAAGATGAGCATCGAAGTAGAGTGAATGCAGGGGAAAGAGTATGTGTGGTTTGACATTTAATGACAGAGTGAAAAATATTAACATAAGGGATCGTTGTAGCCTGAAAGAAGATGTAGTGACTTGAATAGAAAAGGGAATGCTTCGGTGGTTTGGGCATATGGAGAGGATGAATGAAAGTAGAGTGACGAAAGAAATTTATGCTGCACAAGTGGAAGGTAAACCGGGCCGCCCTAGAAGGACGTATGCCGACAAAAGGGCGACAATACAGTTACAATTACGTATGTTTTGTTAAGCATAAACAGCATTTATCAAGACAGAAAAAAGGAAAAAATGTTTAAGCACGATTTTCTAGTAAACCTCCGCCAGGCTCTTGCATTGGTTATGCTTAGGACAGCAGAATTTATGCACAAAAAACTGAAGTTTCGTTTTTTCGCCACAGAATATGTCGGCTATATTGTACACATACTCCCAAATATATATAATTAATTTTTAAAGCCATTTGGCTGTACTGTTTGTGCTGATGTTTTTAGTTTTGCATGTTGTGTATTTGTCGTGCATTAATTTTATTTGTTTTTAAAATTGTTAAGTGGAAACTGTTTTTGGTTAAATTGTAAGCTATAAAATATTATCACTACGTATGTAAGAAATGATAACTGTTTGTTTCCCAATAAAGAAAATGAAATGAAATAAAGTAAGACTATTTTTCTGATCACATTGAAGAATTATTAATAAATTTTTAGGCGAAGTATGTTTCACCATTCAGTAACAGTTAATTTCCAAAAGATGCCAACACTAAAACTTAATTTAAAACATAATAGCCATAACCTAAATAGAAAAAGTCGACTATAAATACGTTCAGCAGACTTTTGTACAAAAAACATTTAGAAAAGCCATCTTAAACCTTTACACGGAAAAACTGTCCCCTTATTGTCTTACTTCAAAATCTATCGTTATCGTTTACTTATCGTATTTATCTCGATACATTTAAAAGCTATAGCAACTTTTTTTTGTATTTTATGGCCTGGTTACGGCGACCTTTAGGCCATAGCTATAGCAACAGATGTTGAAGCTAAACAGTAAACTGGTATATTCTCTGAAAGCACAATGGAATATGCTAAGGATTAATTTATCTTGTCAAAAAAGTCGAAACAAATTCTTTATGGGCAAAGCGTTAAGTTCATATAAGGTACTAGCTTTTGCCCGCGGCTTCGCCCGCGTTGAATTAGTTTTTGTGTACTCCTATAAAATTTGTCAATATTTTTCGGACTGCTATCTACAGTGAACACAGATGTGTGTGTTTTGCGCCTCTGTGTTTCCCATTTTGTATGTCTCTTTTATAGCTTTTCCCTGGAAACTAATTTATGGGATAATAAGTAGTTTTTGTCTTATTCTAGATCTAGAACATTATTTGTGCAAAGTTTCAGCCCAATCGGTTCAATTGGTACGACGTGAAAGGGTGACACATCACTTTTCTATAGAAACTTCGAAACTCATTTTTATCCTACGGGAACCGATTTATTTGGGATAAAAAGTAGCCTATGACCTATTCCAGGTCTAGAACTACATTCATGAAAAATTTCAGCCCAATCGGTTTAGTAGTTACGGCGTGAAAGAGTAACAAACATCCATCCATCCATCCATACATCCAAACTTTCGCATTTATAATATTAGTGGGATAGTGGGATTAAAGAACTTACATTCAACCGATCCCTTCGGATGCTTGACCTTGGTGTACGTAGCGTACTTGTTGCTGGTTTGCGACTCGCTCAGGGAATCCGTGGAGGGTTCCGCCGTCCTAGGTCGTGATGAGGTCGCGAGGCTATCCTGGGACATGGCATGGGACCTAGGTTCCGCCGGCTGACGAGCCTTCACTCTGCTTGTCCGAAGATTTCTCGCTAGAACTGGGCTCGAGTTCCGCGAAGACTCACTCGAAGAAACCATCTTTACCGTCAGCCTGCTCACTGCAGACTTCTTTTCAATTTCCACCTTTTGCGGCCTCGGCTCCAGATATCTTGGTTTTGTATTTTCGAACCTACTGTGTGAGCGCCCTGTTGATGGATTTTTGTTTCGATCCTGGGATTGATTTGTCTGCGAAAGGTTGAACCTTGCACGTTCCTCTTGCGCCTTGGTCGTTCTTATTTTCGGTGGGTTATTTGACGGCATCTTCTTTATACGTTGGCTGTTGTGCAGTCTGTTATTCGTTGTGCCTAAAGTCGGCTTCGACGAGTAAGGTACGAAACTAGCCCGAACATGTTCCATATCCAAACTTCGAGTAGAGTTGTGTGGTCTCATCGGTTTACTTGCGATGGTGGTACTCTTAGTCTTTTTATCTTGAATGGCGGTTGCAGACGACATGGATCTAGTGCCGTATATGATGCAACCTAGCTCTCGTAGTCTTTTTCTGAGGTCTTGTGGTAAATCTTTGAACGCCTGAGTATCGATGGCACGTGGAGCCGATCTGACGATGGAACTCTCGCATCTTTGCCGCCATTCGTTTGCGTGCATCCATAAAAGTGTTCCCTTTCCAAGTAAATCGCCGTTGGTTACGAGATCAGGCTTGGAATTCGGCTGGCTTCGGATTTCCTTCACTATGTGTGACAGGAATGCGTACGCTCTGAAAATTTTATTAACCCTATATTCATCTGTATTTCGTTGCGAACGAAAAAAAAACATAGAAAACATTCGAAAATTGTACTCGACACTCAAACGGACTAAGAGCTCATGATTGGTTCGTACAGTGTGTCATGCGGCACTAGGCTGGCCGTGTTTGGCCGATTAAGCGACAGTGAACGCCGACACCATACTAAACATGTGCCCGGCACAGTTTTCATTGGCTTATTTTTTAGCGCTAATCAGACTTCTATATATTTTTTCGTTCGCTGGAATTTCGTCAACTTAATTATTAGAACAGTATATTTTAACTTAGGGGGTGTAAACACGATGAAACATCGACTAAGAAGGGGTTGTGCACGGGAGTAACTGCGCAGCTCAAAGCTTCATAGTTACCTGGCGAGCATTTAAATCTGTTAATGAAATTCTTTTCACGAAAGAAGTCTCTTGTCGAAGTACTTATTATTAATGAATTAATACGAAAATGCCTTATCTCGTTCTTACGACTTCTTTCGTGAAAAGAGCTTCACTACCCGTATCCATCCATAGGCTTTTGTACTCCCCTCTCACTCACAAATCTCCATTATTACAATCGCTCAAGTAAATATAACGGGCAATTTCAAAATTGTGATGAAATAAGTGAGGTGAGCGGATGGTCTATGCTGACGGTACAGCCAGAGCGGACAGCCACTTTTAACACCAAGGTTCATTGATCGGTTATACCGCATTTATGTTTAAAACCCTATCATGATTGTTGCAAGAAGGGGTCGGTCAGCTATTAAATTTCAAGGGGATGGTCCAAAGTCGCTCTCCAAAGAAACTTGTGGGAACCAACAACCACGACAAAAGCACTATAATTTCTTTCTTTTACTTTTTTCTTCTCCTTCAATGAACTCTACACCCGCGAATAATCATTTTTTTTCACAAAAGACATATTTTTACTATAAAATTTTGGTATTTAATACTTTCATAAATTTTTTAAACAGCAAAATTTGATAGTATTTTTTTGTAAAAAGAACTGATTATTCTCGCGTGTAGAATTGATTGAACGTGTAGAAAAAAGTAGCACAACGAAATTATAATGCTTTTGTCGTGGTTGTTGGTTCCGACAACCTTGTTTGGAGAGCGGCTTTAGACCATCCCCTTAAAAGTAGTTATTTAACAATTAATAAATACGAAAATTACTTAATCGGTGGTACAAATTTCGTAGAAAGAGCTTCACTACTCGTACCCATAGACTCTTTGATTAAACATGGCCGCCGCTGTATCCCCTCTCACTCACAAACTATCTCCATTATTATGACAGTACAGCCAAAGCGGACAGCCATTTTTAACACCAAGGTTTATAGATCGGTTATACCGTACAGATGCATACTAAGCTCAAAACCCCATCATGATATTCGCAAGAAAGGGTCAGTCAGTTATTAAATTTTTAAGGCACGATATTCTATGTATTAAGTACTCAATCAAGTACTCTCAGGGGTCGAATCCTGCCAGTAGAGCAAGCACTAATGACTTTATCGGAATTTATGTGCATAGTATTTTACTATCCGTTTCAGATGCTATTAGGATAGGACCTTATCATACCTGATGTCTGTGTGCGTTAGCAACGTTAACGGAAGTGCGCGAGTGAAGAGATGCACATAGTGCGCTAACGCACACAGGCACAACGTCCTGTCCTAATAGCATTTGAAACTAGTATATCCTTGCCATTTGCTGACGGTGAAGGAAGACACCGTAAGGTAAACATGTACATATTCTACATGCCCTAAAGGGTGCCTGTGGCCCGTGCCGGAGGTAAGGCCCCGGGTATACATGTCGTAGAAATGTGTTAGTCCCCAAACCTGCAAGCCTCGTCCGGTGGCGCCCACTCGATGGCCGCAGCGAGGCAGTCGTCGAGCGCTTGCACGGCAGGAGGCGGCATCTCGGCCGGCATCGTCGCCACGACGCGGATGATGGCCAGCAGCCGCGATGCGACGTAGTGCGCCGCCGCGTTCATGAGTCGACGGCACATCCGCGCTACTGTCTCCGCCCACCGCGAGCTTTGCAGTGCAGCCACTGTTTAACAAACGCATCTGTCAATGTGGGACTCGAGGGGAAGCCGATAAAACACTTCATACAAAATATACGAAAAATCTCGTCTCTATGTTTGTTATACGCAATCACAATAAGCCAACCGTCGCATAATCCTGTGATTCTTCCTTTGAAATATAAACAGATTTATTTATGCAATATAGGTTAATCATACAGGGTTAGTTTTACAAGTGGGCGTGAAAGGCGAAATCTAAAACTATAGGGAATAGCGAAAAATACTCAAAGGAGAAAACTTTTTTCCTGAGCGCTACAAAACGAAACGTCACTACTACAAACACCTCTAAACGGACTCCGAATATCTGTAACGCCATCAAGGGTAATATAATACGACACGTTTCAATTAGATTATGTCTAAAATAGTAGTTTATGAAACTGGTACATTAGAAGGTTATTAAACATGAGTGCCATTGAACACGAGTGTTCTAATATTTTAACTACTTTATTTAAACTCATGCCTACTAACTTGTTTCCATAATCTTGGTAAGTTTTTCGTTAGCTAATTTTGATTTTTCTTGTAAAAGCTTGTTCTAAATACGTAATTTCCGTCGCCGTTATTTCCAGAATGTCAGGTGGAATCAAATATCATCACCATCCCTGCTGTCAATAATTTTAGGGCAAAATAATTATTTTGACCCATAAAACCACAGTAAGTAATAAACAAAATTTCCTCGAAAACTATGGAGCAACAAACAGTTCAGTTCTTCCATTGAGAGACTGCTGAGTCCAACACGCTTTAAGCCATAGACAATATCTGGCCGAAAATGATGTTGACTGTAACCTCGTTGTTGTTTTCTACGTATTGGAAAACATTATATAAAAACCTCATTGGTATTTGATATTAAACCTAAGACATGGCTTTATGGGCTAAGTTCCCTTTGCCTTCCTCGTTAGTATCACATGTACTGAATTGTAATGTAATCTCAGAAAACGCTTTTTTATATTATGTTGTTCGGAGAACTATACTATAATTTAATTTTTAATTTTTTAGAAACGTTCATGAAAAATATTTTTCATTATGCCTGTAGTTTTAAGTTCGTAATGAGGATTTTACGATATGAGGTTAGATAAAATATTTTTCATACTTATTTCAGATGCTTCACAAATATTCCAACAAACTAGGGCTGAACGCAGTGAAATTTTAAAATTACCTGTCATGCCGCAACCACACACAGTATCCACAACGTTGTCCGTTGTCATATTCACGATATGTTGTTGATAGCATTTGTCAAGGAGTTCTTTAGGTAGTGTAGCAAAGGCTTTTGTCGGCCACACTTTATGAAAATATTTAGTGATCCACCGCAAGCATTTGTGGTAGAGATCATCTAATCCGTACACCGAGGACAGAGGGAAACATTCTAGCACGCCGGCGGTGCAGACGTGGCAAGGCTGAAATACGAAGAAGATATCATTAGTTACAGCTACATATGTACGTAAATACGAGGTTCAACCATGCATATGGACGACGAAAACGAAAACCATTCGTTCTCATCCTTTTTGTCTAACACGAGCCAAGAGTTTCCTGATGAAGAATCCATAAAAATGATATTACTTTTTAAGTAATTCGTACTTTCATGGAAACCTACGACTAAATCAAGGATGTGCTCGGTTTTGCGTTTAATACATAAAGTTTCCAAAAATTATCTTGTCACTCAAAGTTCTGAGATAACGAGAGTTCAATTTAAAAACGTTTTTTTACTGACTCTGTAAAATTAAAATAATTATAATTTCGGGCTAATCGTGATTGCACTACGTCTTAATTGCGACAGGGCCCACAATTTTTTGAATAAAATATCAGTACATACCTTATGGAAATGATGGCAATACTTGACTTTCAATGTAAACATGATTGCCTCTTTCAAACCCTCCAGCCCCAGCATATCGGCGATGGTCGCCAATTCCACCATACTGATAGAGTCTGGGATTGTTGAAACACCCGAGTAGATGTGGCACAAAGCGAAGTGTACCACATTGTAGGAAAACCTGTAATGAAAACAAAGGGTTAGCTTTCTATGTTTCCTACATCAATACCTTTTAATTATATAATGATACAATAGATAAATTAAATAAAAAATCGATTAAGTGTAAGTCGAAATTGCTTGCGAAGAGTTCTTTGACACTATAAAGCATTATATTAATGTGAGTGCCCCCGGCCTAATTTTTCCATCTTGTTTCGCCTAAAATACTTTACTACTCTGCTTTCTTTAAATATAGGTTAAACATACATACACATATCTGCATTCATACATAAACCTTTGTCAAGAATTCTCTACGTAACGTAAACCGTATTAAAATCACTTCATCAGTTCTAAAGTAAGAATCGAAAACTTACTGTACTAAATTTGTCACTGCTCCCGGTACATCCTACCCATATCTTTTTACAATAAATATTTCTACGAATAAGAATTCTCTAGAAAAGTAACTATCATACTATTACCGTTTCGATTTTGGTTCCATTTACGCTGCCAAACTTACTCCAATAACAACGAAACACTCACACACTCACATAGAGAAAGGTTGCACGCGATTGGTTGTGTCGTCACCGGCGCGGCGCGGCGTTCTGTCAACATGGCGGCCACAGCAGCTAGCTAGCAGCGAGCAACACAGGATGAGTTTTCAAAATGTTTATTTACTTACGTATGAAATGTAATTCCAGTATTTTTCATATCCTCTGGCTTCTACACCACTTCACGAAACACGAAGGCATATTTAAAAACACGAAAACACAATAATATGCACAATCGAAACTTTCCGCGGCACAAACACACGACTCAAGGTGTTATGACGAACTGGCGCGCCGCGTGGCACTTATTTTGCTCCCCGCCCGCCGCGGTATCTATTTAGTAGAACCATTTTTCGGGCTTAGTTACACTTCTAGAGAATTCTTATTCGTAGATATATTTATATAATATTTACTCGTAAAATTTGGAAGAAATATTTTTTTATCATAGTATCCATTCCGAAAAATTCAATGTTTTAAATATCTCACTGAGTACGAAAATATGCGTTCAGAATTTTAAGTACGCAGTTTTACGGTTAGAAAGCTAAAGGCTATTATAACAACAAACAGACAACGGAGTCTCAAAATAATGTTTACGGAATAATGTTGTAATGCGGAACCCTAAAACACTTACGGCGGTAACACAATAACATTTCCAGCGCTCTCAACCCAACCACCGCTCAGAATTCCAGCAAAATATTGACACCTGCAAAGAAAAATATCAAATAATTACATTGAAGATAGAATAATTACGATATACAGTCTTATTAGTTTTAGCTTTACAAACCTTGACGACAATATACACTTGTGGGCTTTGAACCGCCTTCCACTAACTTCCACAATGACATCCGGAGCTATTTCTTCGAGGAACATTCGCAGCAAGTCTTGTCCCAATCTCGACTGACAATTACCAACCAAGCTAGACGTCTGACTATCCTCCGTGGTACTGTTTTCTGTAATAAATATTATAATTTAAAAATAATAGTATTTCTTTTTTGTCACAAATCGAAACCATCACATGAAATTAATTTTAAACATAATGCTTACCAACAACAGAACGACAAAAACTGCTCTGCACGCTACTAACTTCAGACATATCTGAGGCTTGCTCCTCCATGTCTCCACCATTACTCGAGACCGCGCGTATCGGTGACCTAGTTCTGCTGGTCAAAGACCCAGGCATGCTTCTACTGAACTCATTCTTCAGATGAGGAAAAAGTCTATTCAAACTCAAAGCGTTCTCCGAATGAAAGGAACTGATCACTTCAATAGATCTAGATGGGCCGGTATGACTAGCTTCACCCCAGTTATTACTATCCGGAATCGATCTAGTCATACGGATGTCTGTGACAGCATGTTCATATATTATATCTGTAGACTCCAGGTGAAGCTTCGGTTTGTCTAAGTCAGATAGACGTACGAAGACATCCATAGCAGCAGCTGCTGCAGCAACTCTATTTGACTTTTTGCCTTCTTTTGCTGTTGCTACAATAAATTGCTCAGTTTTTTCTTCTTTAACGACTTCTAAATCAAGTTTATTGTTATGTTCTGCCGGTTTAATTTTCAAGGACTTTTCCGGTAATTTAATTATATCAGAGATACTTATATCAGGAATGGCACAAAGAGCCTCATATTCTTCAAAAGATGACATATTATTTTTATTTGCTATTGGTGGGGAATCGGTGGAGCCGTGTTCTATGGACGAGTTTTTAGTAGGTGTATCTAACAGCTTAGTACATCCTTTTTTGTTTGACCTAGATGAAATACATTCATTTGAATCAAACTTGTCGCTACTATCTGAAGTCAACTTCTTTGCAGATTTGATATTATTGACAGTTTTACATTCTGATGTCTGCGAAGATTTCGAGGACTCTGTATTTTTTTTCGTATTCAGTGATGAACTCAATCGTGCCGGCATTTCTTTAAGAGTCGACTTTTCTCCAAGATCAATATACATTGAGAATATATTTTTTTTCTCATTTACACTATTTGAACTAATTTCATTTTTTGGTGGTAAAGGGTCAGGAAGACTACTCAAATCAATGTAAAACTGATGACTTGATTTTTCACTACAATCAGAGTCGGCAGAGCTTCGGCCTTTGTTATTTATATCATGACTGCTACAGATTTTTGACTCATTCTTCAATGTCTCACATGTTCGATCTCCTGGCTTTTTATATTCAGTTGATACATTTTTATCCATTTTTACATTTTCCGACATATCGACTACCCAGGCAGCAGCATTTGTGGGTTTTGGTGACTTGCGTATTTTTTTTCTAACCTCTTCTTCCTGTATGTAAGCTCCAGACACAATGGGTATATTTTCAATTTTTCGCCTTGCTGATGGGCTACCAACGTGACTACTAAGCTGTGGCAAGTGATCTTCTATCGATGCTCCACCTGACACGATCGGCGAATAGTCAATGTAGTTTTTAAATTTTCTAAAGCCGCTTGCTCCGTCTTGACTGACTACTGTGGTATCACTGTCACCGTCTTCTGAATCATTTTGTTTGAGTTTAGAAGCCCTGAGTGACATTATAGAATTATGTGGGGTAGTGGATATAATCCCTGTTCTTGAAACATAATTATCATCTTTTTCATATTGCTCATTCCAAGATTCATTCAATTCTATAGCTGGTTGTTCTGCATTTACAGCATTTTCAAAAGCGTTGGTGTCAAGGGAGTCTTCTGTGATTGGTGTCATTTCGAATATGGTGGGAGACAAATCTTTTTGCAGAGAGTCAGGATCTTTACCATCCAACTGTTCCAGTGAGTCATCATTATCATGAGTTTCGGACCAATCATTTGGACTGGTATCACTTTTAGCAGTAGAACAAGGGACTGGTTGACTTGGTGCGGGTAAAACATCTCCTTTGACTTCTTTTTGTTGAGACTCAATCGCATCTGTTTGTATTTTTATCGTTTCATCATCATCATCCACTAAACTGGCCGCATCAATAAAGCACGAAGTCGATTTAAATGGAGATCTCTGCACTAAGCTTGGGCATTTATCATCTTCATAGGTAATAACTGGTTTATTTTCATGTTTGCTATCTCCATTTGAATTGATGCGCTCATTATTTAAAAACGTTGTACAGACTTCTTTATCTTCGAGTTTCGGTGGAAAAACGGACTCCCAGGATCCAGTTTCTGATGATAAAGATGATGACTCCAATATAACAATTTCTTCATTTTGACGCTGTTTTTCAGCTTTGGATGATTTGCAACCTGAACCACCTTTAAAAGATTTTTTCTTTCTCTGTGAACTATAATCTTTGTCAGAGCATGTACCACTTGCTGAAGCAGTTTGACTTGAATTCTCGTATTTAAATCTTTGAAGGTGATTGTTCTCTGGTAGAGGACTAGATGAATGTGATACATCATCTGTTATAAGATCATGTAATGTGCTTTCTGTCAATGATGTATCAGTTAATGTTACATCTTTCTGGCCGTTAAGACTTTCTAACAAACCGGTGTTTTCTAGTCCCGAATCAGAAGAAGTGAACACATTGTCCATTTTGTTAATGTGTTTCGCAACATTTAACTGTGAAATTCCTCCAGAAGAACTAACACCAGGCGAAAAGTTGTAGGCAGCTGACAAGTAGTCAGACGAAGAAGAAGGGTCGTCTGTGATTAGACTATCAGGGGAATATGCAATTTCTGTAACTTTTTCTGTGACCGGGTTTTCTGTTTTCTTACAATCTTCTTTAATATTGTTTCGAACTTCAAATGTTTGAGTATTCTGTTTAGTTTGACTAGGTATATTAATTTTCCTTTCTGGACCTTTTAAAATATGAGCAGTACTATTTTCTTTAGCGTTGAATTTTATTGCCTTATCACAATTATTGGAATGTATGCCAGTTTTGGATGCGTGACTAGATCTAAGAGACAACGAAGTAGGTTTATTGCGAAGTAAGCTTTTTTCTTTGTTTGTATCTTCGACTTGGGTTTTTATGATAGACTGAAAAGCATTTGATAGCACATCTTGTTCTTTGAGTTCTCTGTCTAATAAACTGCTATCTATAGGGACTAATGCATAGTATTCTTTCGTTAATTCAATGCTTGGACTAGAACTTAAGCTTTTAACTTGCCGCTTTTCAATATAAGGTGTAGTACATTTTGGAGTTAAAAATACATCGGATTCATCTATATCTTCTTTAGTCCCCAATGGTGGTAAAGACTGTGTCTGAGCTGTATAATCTTTTATAATTGGATTTGAAATCAGTGTACTTAAATTGTTGTCTATATATGCTAAAATTTCTTTTTCTTGATTATTTATATTGCATTCTGTGTATGCATCACTGAAAATAAACAAAATCATTTCTATAGAAATATTTACAATAATGGTACAATTAAAGTTGAATATTTTAACCATACCTTATAAACGAGTATATTTCATCATAAGTATTTCGATTAATATTGAAATTTAGTACATTTTCAAGCTTTTGATAAAATCTTTTCGTACGTGCTTTTAGTATGCAAGTATGAGTAAGTATTTTAGATCTCCCACACACCAATTCAAAGTCAGAGTAGATGGATTCATCAAATATTCTGTAACAAATGATGGATCATGCAGTCTGATGATTTATGGCTTTGATATGAACTAACTTATTAAATCAAATTTAATGAAAAAATTAAAGCGTAACATTGTTTACTGAAATTTAATGTTTAATGAAACATGAATGAAAACAGATTCAAGGTTAGTATTATTTCATAACATGCATATTGATGTTATTATTGGTACCAGTTACACATAAACAGGTTGTCCAAAAAAGGGTAGGAGCAATTTCAAAAGTAATATATTTGGTTGACTATTTTTTTAATTAAAGATATAAAACAGGTAAATTATTTAGTAAAGATTACATTGTCCAAATTAACCAAAATTTATTAATTTTAATCTTGAACTAAAATTGTTAAAAACGCATTGGCACATAAGAGATTAGAGACCTCATTTCTGTTGTGATATTGTGCTCAAATTTCGTCAGATTTGTTGGCTTAAATCTCGTAAACTCTGCGTTTCAGGTAAACCCAACGAGTTATAATAATAGAAATAAACCCATAAAAATAATTCAGTGAACCGAGATCAGGGCTTCTAGCTAGCAGGCAAGTTTATGGTACCTCTATGTCAAATCACTTTATTTTCAACACAGACTGGCAATCTTTTCAAATTTTTTTCTCATTTTCACTTTAGGCAGGTACTCTAAACATTATCAAGGGCATTATTGAATAGTAAATCATTCAGTAGCATAATGAGATATTTTACAATTCGAGGACATGGTTTCAGCAAGATGAACTTGCTATACATCTGATATATCAACTGATGCTGTAAAGAAATTATTCCCGAACAAAGTGATTTCTCACAGAGGCACCACTAACTGGCCTCCCGAGCCCCGATCTCTACCTTGAAGTGTAAAAGCGTTTTTTTTTTGCCTATTGGAGGAACGTTTGTAGCGTTAACGCTCAGCATTTAGACTGTGTAATCTTTGCTTAATATTTTTCCAAAGCTGGATAATAGATTTAATTTAATTAAAAATAAACTACAAAATAGATGTTTTTTTTAATTCGACTTTCGATATTTCCTATCCTTTCTGGACACACGGTACTATGGTTAGCAGCCATATTTTGTTTACATTTTGATGAGACATACCTTGCAACGTCTTCTTCAAATTTCCTCTGAAGGTGTAATTCTAACTGGTAAGCCTCGTCAGCAACAGAGAGGTCGAAGGCCGACTCCGGCTCAACGCGAGTGCGGATGCCCGGCATGTAGCATCTCTTACAACTGGATAAAAATGAATATAAGTAGTCAATTTCACACATAGCTTTTATATACCTATACATACTTGTAGTAATATCAACACAGGTAAGCATAAGAATTGTTTCAAAGTATAACACAGTACACAGTGCAATGTGGATTTCTGAATTATCTTAAAATATAAATTATTATTAGCAACAACAAATAGTATTCATTATTTTTATACTGACAGATGAATACTTTTAGTTGATATATATTTTTATTTAAGAATCGTATTTAGGGTAACATAATCTTCTTATACATACAAAATACAACGTTTGTCTGTCTGTCTGTTAGTTCGCTAATAACTTGAATACCACTCAATGGATTTGATGCAGTTTTCACCGAAAGATAAAGCATTTCTTCGGGAAAGTTTTAGGCTATGTATCATCACGCTATGACAAAAGGGAGCAGCGCAAAGAGAATTTAAGTGAAACATGGAAAGTTCGCCACCGTAGTGTAGCCGATCGTCGCTGGTTCAAACCCCGACTGGTAAAATTTGTTCTCACTTTTTATTTTTTATTTTATTTCCAAAATATATTTTTTTTTCTTGAAAAAATGTGACCCTTGTCTTACGATGGGACTGGAAGACGGGTACGGGATCTCCTCAACGGACAACAGCAGACCCTTCGAGTTTGGGCTTATTTGATTAGACTTTATTAGCACTTTGGTAAAACATGGTGACCAGAGTCTGATAATGGGACTGGAATGTCGGTACGGGATCTCCTAAACGGACAACATCAGACCCTTTCGAGTTTGGGTTTATTTGATTGGTATTTATTAGCACTTTGGTAAAACATGGTGACCGCCGTTGCATATTGTCGTTAACAAAATCATATTCTTTTGTTTTCCTTATTTCCACGAAAATCTCTTCGACACGGGCGGAGCCGCGGGCAAAACCTAGTAAATAAATAAATAAAATTGTGTTTTAGAAATATATTTCAGACTGCTCTTCAGTATAGCGCCTATATGGTCGGCATACGTCCTTCTAGGGCGGCCCGGTCGAGCTTTACCTTCTACTTGTGCAGCATAAATTCCTTTCATCACTCTACTTTCAGTCATCTTCTCTATATGCCCAAACCACCGAAGCATTCCTTTTTCTATTCTAGTCACTACATCTTCTTTCACACCGCAACGATCCCTTATAAGCGAGCCAACACTCCATTATGAACCGCCAAGTGTGAAGGAGTGCAGGGCTCCGTTCACTTTGTTTCCCGCATTCAATCTTCTTTAAATGTCACCATCACACTTTCCATCGCGTGTAAATAGACAACCCAGATAGACAAATTCTTTAACCTGTTCCTGTTAAACCTTACATTCAGTCACCGCTTCATCCCTCTCTAGCACCATTACCTTTGTTTTTCCTGCATTCATTTTCATTTTTTTCCTTTTAAATTCATCATTGTTGCCATCTTTTGCAGCTAATCCGGAGATAAAGCAAGGAGAACTTGGTCATCGGCGTATAAAAGGCATTAACTCTCCTAACTCTAGTCCACATTCACGCTTTTTCAAATCATGTAAACAACTGTCCATGAATAGATTGAACAGCCACGGTGACGCTACACATCCCTGTTTAACTCATTTAGAGATGTTAAACCTTTCAGTATATGCTCCGTTAATCCTGATGCAAGCACTGGAATTCTCATAGAGATTTCAGGGCCCGCACCAGGTAGCTACTCACTTCATACACGGACAGTGTTGTCTACAAGTCATCTCTCACCACTCTATCGTAAGCCTTTTCTAAATCCACAAACGCACAGAACACCTTCTGGTGTTTTCCCAGACATTTTTCAGATATGCTATGTAAAGAAAATATCTGATCCACGCAACCCGTATCTCTTCTAAATCCCACTTGTACATCCCAAATTTTTTCTTCACTTTCATCCATCACCCTCGTAATCAGAACCTTGGCATACAATTTGCCAACAATACTAAGAAGACTTATGCCACGGTAGCTTTTGCATTCCTGCTGTGACCTTTTCCTTTATATAGCGGGACGATGACAGCCTTGCACCAGTCAGCTGGAACACGACCGCTCGTCCAGCGCATATTAAAGAGCCGGTACAGAAGGCTAGCCACCACGCCATCTCCTCCTCTTAGCATCTCTATTGACACTCTGTCATAGTCAGCCGCTTTCCTAGCTTTCATTGCTTGTACAATCAATTACAATACAACAGAGAAACTCCAATCATATTTTTCTTTCACTTCTTTCTTCTTTCTTTCAACAGTTTCTTTTACTTTCTTTTTTGATGCTTTATAATGTTGCTTTTTCTTCTAGATACACCACAAACTTCGGTGGCTACATCTACCATACCAATTTTTAATGCCTCCCAAAAATCCTCTATATCATTATCATCCCTTTCATTCAAATTCTCTTTTAATTTCTTCTTATATTCATCTTGACATGTTTTTTGTAAAATTTAGACCAATATAAAAGGAAATAAATAGATTTGTAATTATTCATTACCAAACTTTTATTTTTGATCTGGGCATCAACTCGTCACAGCAAAACTGTGTTCTAACTGGGCATGATGCTAAAAGGAATATTATTTGTTTTAATCCGTCACATGTAAATTTAGTTCTAAGCACACTGCAAATACAGTTCTATCTTTGATCACAAGCAGAAATAGTAGTAGGTAGTTTCAGCAACTGATATATAATAAAGTACATTACTAAGTTTGAAAACGTTCAATGTCGTGTGATGCCAACTAACGTAATACTGAAAGTTGAAAGTGGTGAATAACAACCATTATTCTAATTAAAATTAACACAAATACCAAAATAATAAAATGTTGATTAATTTATTTATTATTAAGAACACTACCCTAAGAGCTGCAGATTACTGAAAACCAGCGCTGTACACTGTATGACAGCGTCAGAAAAACGCTGAGTCCAAATGTTTTCTTTATGTTTAAATGTTTATATTTTGTGTATGAAATGTTTGTGTTTTTTTATTTTGACATTTGATTGTACTCTAAGGTAGCGTTCCAAATCACTTTTCAAGATTAAAATATTGCTCGCTGTCAGACAAAAGTAGCTCGATGCTAGTTCCAAAACATGTACTTTTAAGTTTTGGAACCAGCATCGAGCTACTTTTGTCTGACAGCGAGCAATATTTTAATCTTGAAAAAGTGATTTGGAACGCTACCTAAATGTTATTATCAGTGTTTCTTTTTTTTTTGTGAGTGGCTTTTATTGCTGTTGGCTTTTTGGCCTTTACGGCTTTACCTTAATAGTGAGGGGACAGAGAGTACCCAACCTCAAAGTTATTTTTAAAAGTACATGATATTGTGTTATTTATTATTATGTGAGTGCCCCGAATTATTAGAGTGCATTACAAACTAGAAAATATAAATTATAAACAAATGTAAAGACAAGAATTTCTCGTCTTTAAATTTGTTTCTAGTTTATCGCTTCTAGTTTGTAATGCACTCTAATATGGGGTATGGAGTATGGGTATGTGAGTATGGGCATTTCTTCCAGGATGACCGCCAAGAATGGCGAAATCCTGGAAAGGCCTATGTTCAGCAGTGGACGAAACAGGCTGATGGGTGGATGGAATGCTCTCTAATAATAATATTTAGAGTATTCCAAATCGATGGATTTCACAATAAAAACATAATCTTGATTGTACGTGGGACGCACTATAAGTTTCCGGAATGAATATGAAAAAATACTATTAAAGGTACAAAATTAATTTATTGTTTTTCAAAATAATCTCCCTTGGCGTCTATGCACTTTTTCATTCGATCAAACCAGTTTTGAAAACTTTTGTGCCACTCCCCTGTGGTGACCTCTGAAACGTGTTTTTCATACTCCTCGACAGCCTCTTCTGGTGATGAAAATCGTTGACCGCGTAATTGGTTCTTAATTTTTGGGAACAGAAAAAAGTCACAAGGTGCCAGGTCGGGACTGTATGCAGGATGACTCATGAGTTCTACATTTTTCGTCTTCAAAAAGTCGTTTGTCTGTCTGGCCGTGTGAGAACTAGCATTGTCGTGGTGCAGGATGATACGGCGTTTACGGTTATTTTTACGGAGTTCGTCAATAACTTCCGGCAAACAAATGGTCGTGTACCAGTCACTATTCACGGTGCGACGATTCTCTAAAGCAACAGTAGCCACGTGTCCAGTTTTATTAAAAAAAGAAGCAATCATCCGCTTAGATGCACTTTTCACGCGCGCCACTTTGGTTGGTTTCGGCTCATCTTGAAAGACCCATACGCTCGATTGCTGCTTTGTTTTGGGATCGTAGCAATAAATCCATGTTTTGTCACCTGTTACTATGTCCTACACCAAATTTGACGCACCTTAGTTGAATCTGGTAAGCATGGCACTGCACCAAGTGACGCGGTCCGTTTTTTGAGCCTCGGTCAAGTTGTGTGGGATCCACCGCGAGCACAGCTTTCTCACACCCAAATGTTTGTGTAGGATTGATTGTATTTGACTCATGCCTATTTCTAAGGATGCGCGAATTTCATGGTAGGTCACATGCCTGTCTGTTTCAATCATACGGCGCACAGCATCGATGTTTTTGTTGGTCACAGCGGTGGACGGCCGACCATCGCGAGATTCGTCACTGAGATTGATACGACCACGCTTGAATTCTGCAAACCAGCTATAAACAGTCGTCTTGCATGGTGCTTCATTGCCAAAAGCTGTTTCAAGCCGAGCGATGCTCTGTTGAGCTGTCAAATTACACTTAAAATCGTAGAAAATCATACTACGAAAATTTTCCCGAGTTAAATCCATGTTGATGCAGACACACAATTTTTTAAATGGCGCCACAAGGTAAAAACAAAAGACAGTCAGATGAAACAAACTGCATTCTACAGCCAAAGAGTTCTATTTTCAAATGTTGCAATAAATTTTTAAATATTGTTTATGTAAGTGGCCAGTTCCGGAAACTTTTAGTGTTACCTATGTACTCATTTTTTTTTTGTGTATTCAGCAATAAATATTTCTTATTCTCATTCTTGTTCAACACTTTCAAAACCTTTCAGTACTATGTTAGTTGGCATCACACGCAATTGAATGTTTTTAAACTTAGTAACTTACTTTATTATGTACCAGTTGCATACACTAGCTACTACTATTCTGCTTGTGACCAGTTAGAACTGTATATTCAGTGTGACCAATAGCTACAAAACTAATATGTGACTTAATAGAACTAAATTTACATGTGGCGGATTAAAACATATAATATTGCTTTTAGCATTATGACCAGTTAGCAGGGACCATTTTTGTTACCCTATGATAGGGTAAACCCTTTTGTTTGAAACCCTGTGTTTAGTGTTACCCTAGCCGTAAGTGGTAAGCAAACACTATTCAAATTAAGGTAAGCAAACCCTATTAAAATCGCTAAGAGTAACCCCATTACCCTATCAAAAACTTAGTGTAACCCCGAATAATATGAGAGTGTATCCCTATACAACCCTATAAAACCCTATGAAATGCTGGGTTAACTCAATGATAGGGTTACACCCTACTGAGGGTTAACCCTATATTAGGCTTAACTTTCAAACCCAGGGTAACACTACAATTGAGTTAAGCTTATGCCTGGGTTATACCCTATCAAGGGTTAACCCGATGATAGGATTAACTTTCAAACCCGGTTAGCGTATCCCTGACAGTTAGAACACATTTTTGATGTGATGAGTTGATGCCCAGATCTTATTTTTAAGTTGTTCATGAGTGAAAGAAGCTATGAATGTGTGTCACTGATTATCTACTAATATAGCCATTTTCTTTGAATTTAATGTTTGCTTGCAATTTTTTGTTGTACAATTGAACACATTTAAAAAAGGTGGCTATGTTAGTAAAGTACTGATACTTATGCATGAGTAATAATAATATAAAGTGATGTGAGCGGAGTATCAATCAACATATAGCTTGATGTCACAATTCTGGGACAATAGAATCATGAACAGCATTCACAATGAACCACCACTAAATTACAATAATTTATCTATACTAAAACTTAAACATACAACAGGTCAACTTGAAACAATGTCAGGTCCAATTAGCTCTACCTTGTTTGTATTATTGTGATCATAACATGAGTTAATAAGAACCGCCATAATATACCTTAAGCATCTATTGTTTGATTTTGTACAATATCTGGATATATGAGCAAGAAATCAAAAATATATTGTTTCAAATAAAACTTATTGATTATTTCTTATGTTATGGCAAAATACACAGGAAACATTAATGAAACATAAATGCAAAATTAAGTTGGTTGAATATTTGGGTATGTCAGCGTAGAACTATAATAAATTTGCATTTTCAGTATTTGTTGTTAAAAATAAAATACAGTATTATGGCGAATAACATACACAAATTCCAAATTCCTAACCATAACCAGGTTTTGTTTTTGAGATAAACATTATACCAAAAATGGTCTAAAGCTGACGAAATAAAATTTAAAACAAAATGAAATTTTAAAAATATTTTTCCTTTATTCAAAGAGCTCTAAATAATGACACTCTACAATAGCAGGGTAAGAAAAATTAATTTAGGTTAACATTATACACAAAACATCGGTTGGGGTGTAGATAAGGGGGCACTATGGGAAAAAAGACTTTAAAAAAAAGCGAAAAGCGAATAATTTTCAAGTCCGGTATCGTGCCCCCTTATCGACACTCTGACCGAAACATCCAAAATTCAGATCTGTTTCTTATTGTGTCTACAAGCTAGATACTTACCCATAAAATACAGACGGACAGACCACAGAGTGTCATTAATAGGGCTCTGTTTTGTTCTTTGGGTATAGAACCCGAAAAACATTATTTAACCAAATGTAAACAAAAATTTTAAGTGAAATCTACTTCTACTTTAGATTTGCAACCTTCTTCTAACTTATGTAAATAGTAAAAGCATTTCACAAATAATAAGTATCTTCCTCTGACACTGACCGTAAGCGATGTTTTTCAAGAAACTGTTGTCATTGAAATACGCAATTTTGGTGCTGGATACCACTTTTTCTTAAAATATCTTTCCGGATACTATGGATCATTCATTCATACATACCTATCTTCCTAAATCACAAAAGAAGTTAAAGTAACTCTAATGTAATATACATAATAACTAGGACCCAAAAACGATTAAACGGTAAACCTCAAAGAACTGGGTATCTGAATACGCAAACACAAAATTATCTACGATAATTCACTTCTGTAATGTGAAAATTGAACATACCACTATAGTTTTGTGATGACTGCAATTCTTCGGATAGCGCACAATATAGGTAGTATTGTCTTGAAGTAAACAATCGGCATTCGGCGAACAGTAAGTCGATCGATAAATTGAAAAAATACAGCCACAATCACAATCTCAACAAAATTTTCTTTCTTGCCGAATCTATCTATCTATTTATGCTATGAAAGAAATTATGTAGGTAGGCTATTGCTTTTGCTTGCAAACAATTTCCTTCATATTAACTAGCGCCATCTCTGTACAAAGAAAAAGGCTATTCTTGACAAAAGATCATAAACAAATAGAAGAAGAAAATAACTGTCAGAAGATCCAGCATCTCTTTTTAGTTTACGAAGTATAACAGAGAAACAAACAGTGTTTACCTCGTGTTTACTATATTCCAAGTCTATGGTTTTTACCACGTGTTTACGGTATAGACTATCTACACACTATCCGATCTCAGTCATACCTCCTGCCTGCAGGACAGTAAATAGTTATTTGTCTATGGATTGTTATTGATTTCGTAGCCGGAACCGGAATTTACCCATCGACAACTAAACTAATGTCAAAGAATAAAAATTAAATAAAAGCTGGAAGCCGACTTGAAAATATATAATAATAATATTGTGTTCTTTCTTCTGTGGTGCTGCAGAGGTCTGCTTAAGTTTGGCAGCATTATCGGCCTAAATTGCATTAATAAAGGAGAAATGGCTGAAAAATATTATAAATAATATCAAGTCAAATTCAACCTGAACTATATTGTTCTAACATTCGATTTCTTGATTTTGAGTTACATTTCACTTACTCATACAATACATACACATATAAACATAAAACAAAACTTATTTTTGTTTGAGTGCAGTCGTGTTAGAATATTGTACATACAATAATATAAATACCCTTATATACAAGACAAGCGCGCGCAGGTTCATAAGAAATTTTCCCCAAAAATATATTATGTACCTACTTAGTTCCTGAAAAAGTGGATTGGATAGTATGTCTGATAATCGTGGAAACTTAAACTTTAATTTCCTTTTCTATCAATATAAAATGATTGGGTTATGAATATGTTTCAATTTAACTAGAACTTCATCACGTACCTGTTATTTCTTAACCGATCGTTTTCCTTCATAATTATGTCATCTTTGAGGAAAATTTGGTCAGAGTGTCGATAAAGGGGCACGATTCTACATTTCAACCGAAAATTCCTGTTTAGGGAAAAGACTTTCTTTGGAATCAGCTTTTGTCAATGTACGTAAACATGGAAACTGTCGAGAACTGGGACCCAGGTTTGTACGATTATTTACCGCCTATTTCATTTCAGTTTCTGACCTATAAGCGTAATTTCCCGCTCCTGTTGTTGAAACTGATTGCCCCTACATTAGTAGGTTTCTAGTCTTTCTTTTTATTACTGCTTATTTCAAGGAATTGTCGATAAGGGGGCACAACTGAAGGATTTCTGGGTTGTCCTTAAAAAAAACCACAAAGGTTAAGTCGCAGTCGCTCCACTACATTCCACAACTCTCCATGCCTAACCTACTGGCTCTGGACAATTCATTCCGCCGATGCATCATATTCATCCATAATGATTTTATAGCCCTTGCAACACAGTAGCAAATAAGGGGTACAAGGCTTAAATGATGTATGTTGCATTTTTCACAATACATAATGGTAACCCGTGTTTTACCAATGATTATTATGCCCCAATGCGATGGGTGGTGGGCCGTATTATTGTACTACAGGCACACTTTTGGCAACAGGCGGAATGTCGAAACTTGGACCGTCGAATATTGTTAAATTACTTACCAATCTATTAAATTTATAAACTATTTTTATTATTACTGCCATGTAGAATATAATTTGATTTAATAATAATAATTAGTCACAATTAAAGTTTTCAGCTTTTTTTCTGGATCTCGATAAAAAATTTCAACAGTATCCCGGACCCCATTTAAAATTACTTGCCGACCCCTGCTTTAGGACATGCAGTTTTCCTGACAGTGTTTTCTTTTACCACTTAGCAAGTGGTAAGTATTAGGTAATAACACAAATACTATGCACATAAATTCCGAATAACTTATTGGTGCACGCTCAATCAGTGATCGAACCTGTGCCTCAAGATTGAAAGGCCAGTGTTCTACTGTCTGAGCTGCCGCCGCTTTTGAGGTAATATCCTTGACTGACAGTATTATACCTAGAAAAAAAAATTAAAATCGGGAAATGTAACCAAATTGAAGACAACAATAAAATAATATTTAAAAAAAACCGGCCAATTGCGTGTCGGGCCCCGCGCAATGTAGGGTTCCGTAGTTGCCCGGTACATATAAGTTGGTCTACTAATACAGACCGTGCCAAACTTCTGGTCCCATACATCATAGGGGGCCAAAAGTTTGGCGCGACCTGTACTCGTAAACCTGTAAAGCCTACTTAGCTGTAATATTTTTCCTTTTAAATTCATTATATATACTACTGCTGTGAATTTTTTCACATTTCTATAAACAACCGTTTAGCCGGCAGGGTGGGGGGGGGACGCTCCACTCTAACTAAAATTTTCTCTTTAAAGCTTAATATTTCACCAACAGATCCCTAAATCGAAAAATGGTTTTCACACACCCACAATGTTTTTGAATGGCCTATCCAACGATACCCCATAATATGGGATAGACGAGAAAAAAAAAATAATTCCCACATTTTATTGTATGAGAGAATGTTAAAAAAAAATTTTCAAGATTTTATTTTACCATTTTGTCGGCATAATTAATTTTTATATCCATGCCAAATAACAGCTTTCTAGTATTAATAGTCTCTGCGCTAAGCCGCGGACAGACGGACAGACGGACATGGCGAAACTATAAGGGTTCCTTGTCAGACTACGGAACCCTAAAAACTACACATTCATCATTCCAGCCTTATACCCTTCAAATGGTAAGAGTAAACACATTGAAACCCAGACATCACCATTCCTAGACCAGATTCAATTAAATTGAATTAGGTATTTTAATTTTGGCAGTATAGCAAATTGTCTTTCGCAAATTATTATTAAATACCGGCTTTAGCAGTTAAGGTGGTAACAGAGCATCTCGGTGCAAAATGCACATCATAATATTGTTTTCCTTACTTTTGAATAAAAAGAATGCAATAAATGCGTTTAATAGCAATTCGCGCAAACTGCTTGTTAATAGTTAGGTGATCACATGAAAATTATTACATTTTATGCGTTATATTTTAGCTGCATTACATTAAAACTGTAAATACGCTTTTAAGTTTGTTTATGTAATGCAAACAAAATGTACATTAAAGTACGTGATTTTTTTGTGAAGACTTTATTATTAATAAACTATTTCCATGTTTACGTACATTTCAAAAGTAAGGAAAACAATTATGATGTGCATTTTGTACCGAGGGAAAAAATTACCCCCTTAGCAATGCAAGAGATTTGATTTTATTTATTGTACAATTTTCTACATCATTGCCAAAATTGTGAATCTGGTATTTAATTTTTTATTATACTTCTTAAGGTGGTAAAGCAGAATCTCGGTGCAAATGCACATCATAATATTGTTTTCCTTACTTTCGAATAAAAAGTACGCAAAAATTGCGTTTTAAAGCAACTAGCGGAAATTTATTTGTAATCTATACTAATAATAAAGTAGTAAAAAAGTCGTGTCTGTATATTTAATATTTTCGCGAAATTTTAAATGAAATGGGTTATTAGTACTGTACTGAGGCCAAAACAACAATTGTTAGAATTTTTGTCTGTCTGTCTGTTCCATTTTAACTCGGGAACCACTCAACGGATTTGGATGCGTTTTTTTTATTATAATCGTAGTGACCGTGTTCAACACATAGGCTATAAGGGATGTTCATAAAATAACGCCCAAGCCGAAAACGGGGCGAAGATTCTCTGAACGCGGGCGAAGCTGCGGGCAAAAGCTAGTAAATAATAAGGGGTTTACATTCAAATTCTATCATTTTATGATTTATATTTTGATTGCATTCGATTAACAAACTTAAAAGAGTATTTATCGACATAATCGAATTAAATCAAAATGTAAGGCATAAAATAACATAATTTTAATGCGAGAACCCTATTATTAGTAATCAATTTCCGCTAATTGCTTTAAAACGCAATTTTTGTATACTTTTAATTCAAAAGTAATGAAAACAATATTATGATGTGCATTTTGCTCTGGGATTTTACCTCCTTAAGAGTACAGATTAATACTATTTTTGTAAATTATCAAGCTTTTAGAAAAATTCCTCAAATTATAATTCACACTGATGTGAAGTGACACTGGTTCTAATCTATTACCATCTCATGCTATCCTCCTTTTAGTGCAGAACCTGAAAATAAATTGAATGAAATGAACAAGTAGTGCTTAACTCAAAATATAATCTTTCCCAAGCATAAGGTTAAGTTTAGAGCTTTACCAAAACTAAGAAAAGCCTGTAGAATCTGTATTTAACGGTTGCTCACATTTTTTATCCTAATGATTGGGTTTAATTTTGCAAGCACATTATTAATCCTAATACATATTTATATAATAATATAATTACATTATTAATCCTAATAATGTGCTTGCAAATACATTTCATTTAACTGATACAATATCTATGGCTCAGAAAATTGGCTGTCATTCAAATAGCTGTTATCCAATTATTATCCACAATGCATCTCTTGTATTGTCAATCAACCAAATATACTCTACTTGATGTGTGTTGGTTGATAGAAGACTTTTATTTTTAGCACTCACCAGACTATTGACTTCTTTGAAAGAAGTCCAGCCTGGCGACAATCCTGGAGAGGACATCATATTCCTAAGTGAGCTATTGCAGTCGAAACAGCTGAATGCCCTTGTCCAAGTACACAACAAGATTGTTGCGAAAGGAAAGGATGATAAGTTTTACCCATTGCTTTCAAATGCTATGCAAGTAACACTCGAAGTCTTGGAACTACTGGTGGATGTATCGTCAGTTGCTGCCGAATATAAGGAGCTCCTAAATTTGCTCCAGAAGCCTCATTTCCAGGTTAGTTTCTTAAATTTATCTTTTTAAGCTATATTTACAGATTGATCAGTAGATTACGTGGTATCATTTAAAGATACCTGTTTGTTTACATTCGGTGTAGTGTACATCCAGCCTGTTTCGTCCACTGCTGGTCATAGGCCTTTCCAGGATTTCGCCACTCTTGGAAGTCCTCCTGGAAGAAATGCCCATACTCACACACACACACACTGGGCAGGCGGGTTGGTGAGCGCGGTGCCGAAACCGTTGCACCAGTGACGCCGCTGCCCGTCACCGGTCTGTTTTAAGGCCCAGCAATTAGGGATGGATATGCCGTCATCCATCGGTCCCAGGCAATGGTGGGCTACCTCGTTTTGCCTGAGAGCTGTCCTCTTACTCTCCCCCGAATAACTTCGGCAGGATTTGCGAGTAAGATGGTGGTACCTCCACAGTCGAGACCGGCATTAGCTCTACCACCTTACCGACTTTTATACTACTTTATTATTAGTATAGATGAACTCTAAATTTATTCATTGTACAGACACGCCTTTATAAAGGCTGTTTTTTTAGAGCTATAGAACTTTGAAATGGAATAAAACAAAGATGATTTTTTTTATTGATATGAAATTTATTTTATTCGAAAGACAATCTTCTGGCATTATAATTTAAATATGACTTCTGGCATATGTCCGCCACGGCTGGCTCGGACGTAGTCTAATCTGGAGGTCCAATTTTCGATGACTTTTTCCAACATTTGTGGCCGTATATCGGCAATAACTCGCCGAATGTTGTCCTCCAAGTGGTCAATCGTTTCGGGCTTATCGGCGTAGACTTTTTTCGTTCATCAATTGAACAACCATGATGTGCAGGAGTTGTGGTTTCAACAAGACGGCGCAACATGTCACACAGCTCGTGCCACAAATAATTTATTGAAGGAAACGTTTGGTAACCGCATAGTTTCACGTTTCGGACCCGTGAATTGGCCTCCAAGATCGTGCGATTTAACGCCACTTGACTATTTTCTGTGGGGATATGTGAAGTCGCAAATCTACGCCGATAAGCCCGAAACGATTGACCACTTGCAGGACAACATTCGGCGAGTTATTGCCGATATACGGCCACAAATGTTGGAAAAAGTCGTCGAAAATTGGACCTCCAGATTAGACTACGTCCGAGCCAGCCGTGGCGGACATATGCCAGAAGTCATATTTAAATTATAATGCCAGAAGATTGTCTTTCGAATAAAATAAATTTCATATCAATAAAAAAAATCATCTTTGTTCTATTCCATTTCAAAGTTCTATACCTCTAAAAAAACACACGTTACTACTTTATTATTAGTGTAGATGAACTCTAAATTTATTCATTGTACAGACACGACTTTTATGCTACTTTATTATAAGTATAGATGAACTCTAAATTTATTCATTGTACAGACACGACATTTATGCTACTTTTTTATTAGTATAGATAAACTCTAAATTTATTCATTGTACAGACACGACTTTTATACTACTTTATTATTAGTATAGATGAACTCTAAATTTATTCATTGTACAGACACGACATTTATACTTCTTTATTATTAGTATAGATGAACTCTAAATTTATTCATTGTACAGACACGACATTTATACTACTTTATTATTAGTGTAGATGAACTCTAAATTTATTCATTGTACAGACACGACATTTATACTTCTTTTTTATTATTATAGATGAACTCTAAATTTATTCATTGTACAGACACGACATTTATACTTCTTTTTTATTATTATAGATGAACTCTAAATTTATTCATTGTACAGACACGACATTTATACTACTTTATTATAAGTATAGATGAACTCTAAATTTATTCATTGTACAGACACGACATTTATACTTCTTTATTATTAGTATAGATGAACTCTAAATTTATTCATTGTTCAGACACGACTTTTATACTACTTTATTATAAGTATAGATGAACTCTAAATTTATTCATTGTACAGACACGACATTTATACTTCTTTATTATTAGTATAGATGAACTCTAAATTGATTCATTGTACAGACACGCCTTTATACTACTTTATTATAAGTATAGATGAACTCTAAATTTATTCATTGTACAGACACGACATTTATACTTCTTTATTATTAGTATAGATGAACTCTAAATTTATTCATTATACAGACACGACATTTATACTTCTTTTTTATTATTATAGATGAACTCTAAATTTATTCATTGTACAGACACGACATTTATACTACTTTATTATTAGTGTAGATGAACTCTAAATTTATTCATTGTACAGACACGACTTTTATGCTACTTTATTATAAGTATAGATGAACTCTAAATTTATTCATTGTACAGACACGACATTTATGCTACTTTTTTATTAGTATAGATAAACTCTAAATTTATTCATTGTACAGACACGACTTTTATACTACTTTATTATAAGTATAGATGAACTCTAAATTTATTCATTGTACAGACACGACATTTATACTTCTTTATTATTAGTATAGATGAACTCTAAATTTATTCATTGTACAGACACGACATTTATACTTCTTTATTATTAGTATAGATGAACTGTGAATTGATTCATTGTACAGACACGCCTTTATACTACTTTATTATAAGTATAGATGAACTCTAAATTTATTCATTGTACAGACACGACATTTATACTTCTTTATTATTAGTATAGATGAACTCTAAATTTATTCATTGTACAGACACGACATTTATACTTCTTTATTATTATTATAGATGAACTCTAAATTTATTCATTGTACAGACACGACATTTATACTACTTTATTATTAGTGTAGATGAACTCTAAATTTATTCATTGTACAGACACGACTTTTATGCTACTTTATTATAAGTATAGATGAACTCTAAATTTATTCATTGTACAGACACGACATTTATGCTACTTTATTATTAGTATAGATGAACTCTAAATTTATTCATTGTACAGACACGACTTTTATACTACTTTATTATAAGTATAGATGAACTCTAAATTTATTCATTGTACAGACACGACATTTATACTTCTTTATTATTAGTATAGATGAACTCTAAATTTATTCATTGTACAGACACGACATTTATACTACTTTATTATTAGTGTAGATGAACTCTAAATTTATTCATTGTACAGACACGACTTTTATACTACTTTATTATTAGTGTAGATGAACTCTAAATTTATTCCTTGTACAGACACGACTTTTATACTACTTTATTATAAGTAAAGATGAACTATAAATTTAAAAACCTAACAGTGTAATACCAAATCTTGTTTCAGGCTATACTTTGCTGCCATGACGCTGTCGCTCAAAAGGACTACTATCCGCACTTACCCGACATTCCAAATGAAGCGGATGAAGAGGAAACTGTCAAAATTGTACAACTTGTCAAAAGCGATGAACCTTTGGTGAGTAGAATATTAAAGCATGGATTTAAAAATATAAAAAAGTTACAAGATTTACGAATAAACTCGCTCTTTATTCCATATCATTCTATCAAATACTTTGGGTAGTAAAATTCTCAGACTTTGTTCCATTTAACTATATTGATTTATCATTTATATTGGTGCAGCATTGAAATAAGATAATTAATATTGAAAGATAACTGTTCTTATTATATAGAAATCATTTAGAAATAGCAGCTGGTAAATTTCATGTTAAAGAAATACGAGTAAATATAAGAAGATATAAGGAGATATTTGATGTATGTTTGGTTATAAGGGTGGAGCTCAAAGCGCTGAACCAATTGTGGTAAGTGTTTTATCCTTTATCTTCGATTTACATTATACTACCTCTATTATACGTAATATTATCCAATAGTTAGCTATTATTTTTCTTTAGTACCGTCCAAACTTTGCTAATTACATTACAACCTCACTTATAGAAGTTACCTTCCTTCCTGCATATATTAACTAAACTCTTAGCATGATCAGCAAACTTTTTAGAAATGTTGGGAACTGTTTGCTGTACCCGTCTACTTCCAGAGTGCGATAGCGCTCCATTGTCTATTATTATTGTTTATTGGTTTTATTTAGTTGCGAAACTAGCCGTAAATCAGTTATTTATTAGACGAATACTAGAAAAATATTTAAAAAACGGCGCTTTACATCCAGTGGTCTTATTTTCATCTTACTCGTTTTAAAATCATTTTGTATAATAGAAAACGTACGGTTTTTGTATTTAAATTTTTATAAATTATTTCACTATAGCAACAGAAATATGTAAGTACATCGGTTGAACTCGGTCAGTCGTGAAAACCGATATAAAACTCTTTTTTATTTTATTTTATAGGCTGTCCGAGATATCATGATATGGGTGACAGTTCGTAATTTTCCGTTTTACCTATACTACTCATACCATACTATATACACCTATGTACAAAAGAAAATAATAGGTTTTAGGAATAATGTATATAATTGTTGCAAAAATACAATAAATAATGCCTCTATAAATCGAAACATAAATCTCAGGGTATTCATTAAATTTAAAGAAGAAAAGATTCAGTAAATAATAATGTATTTTTGCTACTTGATGCGTGGATCGGAACGCTAACCCATAGGTACTGACACTACATAATCGAAAATGTATCGATGAATTGGTGCGGCCAAGGATCGGATCAGTATGAGTGCATCTTGTATGCGGTTTGTGGTTTCGTTGCGGTTGCTTTACGTGCTATTTGTTTTGACGTTTGTTACAGTTTTCGTTGATTTTTGTTTTGTTATTGGTGAAATGCCTAGAAAAACAAAAAAAATCTTTGATCTCTCAAGCTCTGAAGTTATTGGTTCATTTAATTTAATTAATTTAGTAATGAACAAAAAGTAGTTTGGATAATCAAAGATCAATCAAATAAAAAATCAATTTGATAGCCTTTGTTAACTTTCTCGATACAAAAAAAATCGATTATATTTCATTAGGGTACATCACTGTAACTGTCAACTTTGAACTGCCACCCATATCATGATATCTCGGACAGCCTATAGTAATCCACCATAATTTGTTCAAGACACATCCCTCCTATAGCTGCTATCTCTAGATGTTTGTGCAATTGTAATATGTCTTGCCCTTATTCTTCAGAATTTTTAATTTTATTATTGCTTTACCAATCACACAATACATATTGCTTTTTCCACCATGTCATTTGCCTATTTATATTACCCCAACGCATTATATAGATTACTATTTATTATTTGTTGAATATATGTCTGTATAGTACGTGTCTTTCCATACCAGTGTGCAAAATTACTTTTTTTACTTATTTATAGGTCGCTCAACAAGAGTTGAGGCGAAAACCACAAGTGAGGGTCACTATTGAATTAAATTAAGACTGAACGCTTCTCACACAGAAATCACAATTTTTTTCTACATGAAATTCGTTAATAGATAAAGCGGCGGTAGCTGGCCCCTCAATCTTTGAGATCCAGGTTCGATCCCCGGCCGGGCATGCACCAATGAGTTATCCGGAATTTATGTGCAGAGTATTTTATACTTACCACTTGCTGAACGGTGAAGGAAAACATCGTGAAAACCTGCATGCCCTAAAAAGCGTGTAATTGTGCCAGAAGAGCGTTGATAGGGCTCACCACCCATCATGTTGGGACGTAAAACTCGTTGGTGAAACGCTGGTGTGCCGAGTGTGGACTGTGACTTGCATTTCACAGTTCACACCCGGAACACCTCTGACACCCTTTCGGAGATTCATGTCGTGATATTATATGTTTTATAAATAAATAATCAAGCTACCCAAGATCTGTTTGGGTAAGCCTCAATTCTCGTTGAGCTACCTGTACTTAAGAGCCCGGTCCGCGACGACGACAACTTTGATCAAAAACAATATGTTAAATATTTTTCTGGCCTTTTTCGCGATGTTTTTGGAAAAACTAGGGACATACACCACTTTATACTGGCCGTCTAAATTAAGGCCTTGAATTTATTTGATTAAATTATTTCTCTTTTGCGAGATATTTAATTACTTACGACCCCGCTCCGAATCGTTGTTCATAATACGAGTATCTAAGTATCAAAATAACGCGCAAAGGAGAAACAATTGAATCAAATAAATTTTAGGTCTTCATTTAGATGGCCAATTTGGACTGGTGTATGACCCTGATTTTTACAAAAACATCGCGGCAATGACAAGAAAAATAATTAAAATAATGTTTCGCATCAAACAGACGAAAAATACGAAGCGGCCTCTTAAAGCCAAATTTATAATAGTACTGTTTTTTCAATTTCAAAACATCAATAGATCTGAAGTAAAATCTTTGCGTCTGTGAAAGAAAGATCTCTTCATCAATGACGTTTTAAAAATGACAATACTTTTACTGAGATGACATCATATCTGGCCATAAATATCTTAATAGTATTATTCTAATACACAGATCAGTGTATCTGGCGCATAAATGTTCGTGATTTTCTGTGATGATGATAATCTGGCTCATCTCCATAACGCGTCACTCTGCCCAGGGCGCTACGATAAAGACGGACGAGGAGACCGGGAAGATCGTGATAGCACGCGTGATGCACGGCGGGGCGGCGGATCGATCGGGGCTCATCCACGCCGGAGACGAGGTCATCGAGGTTAACGGCATCGGCGTCGAAAACAAAACGCCCGCTGACGTCCTCGCGATACTGGTAACATTAAACATTAAAGAGCTTCGCCTCGTGTACAACCCCACCAGAAAATACAGTTCCGTACCCCAAGAGGATCACTTTGTTGTCCGTATGTCTGCCCGTCAGTCTGTGAAGACCCTTCTCGGGAATGCGTGGAGGTATCGAGTTGAAATTAAAACCATATACTCAGGTCTACAGTCCCTTGAAGCTGTAAAAAATCAAACTTCGAAGTTAACATAAAAAAAAGATATGGCCGTTTATGCCGCAAAAAACGTATATTCCAACACTCTCAAGGGAATCCAAATTTATAGGGTATTTTCCGTTGACCTAGAACTATAAAATTTGGCAATAATAACGTCTTATACTACAAGTGTAGGGAAAAATCTGAAAACTATACATTTGTAATTAAATCATGAAAAATGTAATTAATTAAGTTTAATAAAATATATATTGCTATAATAATATGTGCCTACAAATTTGTACGGAACCCTCGGTAGGCGAGACCGACTTGCACTTGTCCGATCTTTTTTAAGGAGTTGTCTAATCTAAATAATACAACTTTGGGTAATTGAACCAAGGAATGCTCCCAAGATGTGAAGGTCGCAAATTGTAAAATATAACTCTCGAAAAGGCAATTTCACATAATAAATAACTCAGTAGAGTGACAGTGATTGCTCGAGGCTGAACTACGTTGTATATAGGTTGAAATAAATCAACCGACCAAATTCATACGGGAGACTAAGTTAGTGATCAGGAACTAGGTTCAGTAATCCTTTTGGCTAAATTCGAAAAATATATTTTTTTGCTCCCTTACTGGTTGGACTAGTTTATGTACAATTCCTAGTCTAGGCAGAAAGGAAGCAAAAAGAAATATTTTTTGGTCGGTTAATTTAACTTCACCCTGTATTTTACCACACTTTGAGCTATTACATTTATCTATCATTTTACAGCAAAGCTCGGAAGGCACAATCACCTTCAAGCTAGTTCCAACATATGGAAAAGGGGGATCGCGAGAGAGCAAAGTGAGGGTCCGCGCTCTCTTCGATTACGATTCTGCTGAAGATCCTTTCATCCCGTGCAAGGAGGCGGGGCTTAATTTCAACAAAGGGGATGTTTTGCACATTGTTTCTCAGGATGACGCTTATTGGCAAGTTTTATCTATTATACGAACTTTTGCGGTTCTCACCACTTTCTGTTGTGTTACATAACTCATACAAATTGCGTTCCATTTTGAACTTGCTTTCTGGATAGCGCTTATTAGCTAGTGGTCAAACAGGCCCTTAGTGTTCCGGAGACCGTAATAGCGATCCTCGGCGTCTGTCCGTTCATTCTGTCAGTAGCACACCTCGATAACGGCAGTACGACCGATTCGTAGATGTAGTCGAAAAAATATAGGAATATCATCGCTTTCCTCATAATTTGAGAATTCTTGTGTGACGTAAAGAAAGGGTATCTGAGCTACTTATTATGTGTACATGAATGCCCAAGTTATTCGGGATTGAGTAAGAGAATAGGGCGGGTATTCTGGCATTATTGAGCATTCGCAATATAGTCATTAGATATTTGTTTAAAGTTAGATAAATGCCATGTGATGAAAACTAGACTTACTAAACCACATCAAATAAAAACTATAGAATACAAGGAATGCTCACTATAAGTTTTCAATCAAAAAAAATTATACATATCCGTACAATATTTAAAGTCACCCGCAATCTGCCTTAGGCTTAGCGCGCACTACGGTGCGGCGAGTTGCGGTGCGTTATAAAAATCGCCACGGAAATAAAACCGTGTGTGTCCAGTACGCGCACAGCGGTGATATATCCGCACGTTTTGCCATTCTAGCCCCAACTCAAGTCAATAACGGACGTATGGACTATCACACCAAAATGCAGATCTGTTTATATTTACTGTCGCGCAAAAAAAAAGAACCTAAAACTTTATTGGGTACATCCGCTCGTGGCATTGCGGCCTATTAAAGGATTTTTTTTTCATGAGATACAGTGACTTGCGTTTGTTTCCAAACAAATTTTTCGGCTATTACCGAATGAACATTGCAACGTTTGACAATTTAATTAGAATTGTTGGCCCTGCAATTTACTACGCAGACACGACTTGGAGATGATGGCTGCCGGGCGGATTTTTTTCCGCAGTGCGCGGATTTACTCAATAGTCCATAGGATGCAGAAAATTCGTGCGGCGCCGCACCGCAACCAATCTGCAGCAAACCACAGATTTTTATCCGCATACGGATTATTTTCCGCAGTGCGCGCACTTCAAGGAGGTTCCATACTTCACAGATTTTGCGGAAAAAAAACGCACGGCAAAAATCCGTAGTGCGCGCATAGCTTTAGATATTTTTGCGCACGTGCCAGAATTGAGGGCCTGCTCTCAAACAGGCACAACCAGGATCCCATATCTTAGTTTCAAGCCACGCAGAAGCGGCGCGGTGCGCATCGAGCGCGCGAGCGTCATTCAAATTTCGTACAAAACGCATAGAAATAAAGTCGCAGTTTGAACACACCAAATGGTATGTTTCAGGCGGTGTCGGGCGTTAAACGGGCGTCCGTACCATACCTCAAATTGCGACTTTATTTCCATGCGTTTTGTACGAAATTTGAATGACGCCCGCGCGCTCGATGCGCGCCGTGCCGCTTCTGTGTGGCTTGCACCTTATATAAAACAGACCGGAGACGTGCAGCGGCGTCACTAGTGCAAGGCTTTCGGCACCGCGCTCACCAACCAGCCTGCGTGTGTGAGTATGGGCATTTCTTCTAGGAGTGTTGCCAATGTGGCGAAATCGTGGAAAGGCCTATGTCCAGCAATGGACGAACTAGACTGATGGACGTGAATGGAACCAGTTTTCTTCTAATGTGTGTAACGAGACCGTTTTTTTTATAAGGTGGCAAGCGAGGCGCGAAGGTGACAAGGTGATGAGAGCAGGTCTGATACCATCGAGGGCGCTTCAGGAAGGACGGATTATTCATGAGAGACAAATAGATCCTCAAACATTAGATGGTAAGTAACATTATTATTTATCATTATCAAATAATTTGTTGATATTCACCGGTATGAAAAATTAAAACCCTTGTCTTCTTATGCGATTGGACCTTGCGTTATTAAATTTCAAGTTTTTACTTTACTCATCGATATGCGAAATCAGACTACTATTAAGCCAAATTAGTATTACATATATAATATTAAAATCTTCTTGAGCCTTCTTATTTATTTAAAAAATAACATATATTTTATATATTCGATATATTTCGGCCCACTGTATGAAGCCGTCAACAGTTATTTACTTGTATGATATATTATTATTATTATTACATGTATTATATATTATACGTGTATGTAGGTACAATAGCCTGATGCTGTTTTGTTTGCTATGTTAGCGACTGCATAGTTGTCTATCTAGCCTTACCAGCCCCATTATTGTCTTAGTTCAGCATCTAGTGATTGGCTGGAAATGATACCACACAAAATGTTTACCCCATCACGATACATTTGAAAGCGATAGATGTTGAAGTTAGACAATAAGGCCCCGTTCCATCAGACCTTTATAATGTCGTACAAAAACATCAATATAAAATGTTTTATAGCGATAAATAACAATTAATCTTAACAAGATACTATATTACAGATATCAATAGCGATGTTATTTGAATTAACTGAAATGATGTTATTTCATACGTATTTGTTCAAAAATATCAATATGAAATGTTTTATAGCGTTAAATAACAGTTAATCTTAACAACATACTATACTACAGATATCAATAGCGATGTTATTTGAATTAACTGAAATGATTATGTTATTTTATACGTATTTGTTCAAAAATATCAATATGAAATGTTTTATAGCGATAAATAACAATTAATCTTAACAAGATACTATATTACAGATATCAATAGCGATGTTATTTGAATCAACTGAAATGATTATGTTATTTTATACGTATTTGTTCAAAAATAACGTTATTTATTGTTAAAAGAGTAGGCATGACAAGAGTAAGGTTTCTTGAGGCTAAAGACAGTGTGGGTATGAGCTGACAAAGGGACTCCAATGTGGACAGTCCGATAGACAGACACAAGAAAGATATCCTTAGATGAAATATTGATGAAACATTGTTAAGTCTATGGCATAGGCTAGGATAAAAATTTACTACCCGTCCAACACAAAAAGGCCAATGTCAAATACTTTATTAGCTTTTGATAGAGGCGATTATTGGTTAGCTAATTGACCTATTTGTCTAGGACGCGTAATAGTAATAATTACGCGCGAAATAGCAGATCGGAGGCTTTTTAGGTAATATCGGAATATTTTGTAGGGAAAACATATTGGATTTAAGTAAAACACTACCTATTTTATGAAAATAAATATAAATTGATCTCTTAGCCGCGTTCTTGAAACGAACGTTTGAAAACCAAAAAAAAGAGGGTGGAAAACATTTTTTTTTTTTGACAGATGTATAAATCTTAGTACATTGTTTATAAGTAGATCACCTAGATAAAAGATCAATAAATCAAATATATTGTCCTAATTTCTTCTAAAGAACCCTCGATCCCTTTGTTCATGTTCTATGCTCAGGTACAGCCTTGCATTTTTTTCTTTCCACGTTAATGTATAACGCTATTTCAAAATTGGCGGGCCTACTACGTATATCTTTGAATCGGTTGCCAACTATGGTTGCTATTCACCAAAAACAGATAAAAAATTAACTTCCATAATAACCTTCGTCATTGCGACGTCATTTCAAGTGCGAACGTATCCTTAGATAAGCGGAATTCGATAGTATATGTATGTTTTCAAACGATAGGCACTCGGTTGGCAACTGATTTTACAATACAGAACCAGGGGGCTGATCGCCATAATGTTTTCTGTGTAGGGAAACCAGCGCTGTGCAGCCCCACAACCGCGACTGGGGAATGCGGCCCCAAAACTCCCTGCTCTCCGGCCCCGACGGCCACCGCTCTCCTGCCGTGCAAGTCTACGCCCAAAGTGAAGAAAATCATCTACGACATCACTGAGAACGATGACTTCGACCGGGATCTCATACCTACTTACGAGGAGGTAACATCGACAGACTACCTATCCATCAATCTATCAGTGGCGAAGGGTCCATATAACACGATTCCCATCGGCTTGTTTGGGAAATGGCATCCATACTGCATTTCTTTATTCCATGCTCTTCGCTTTGTCAAACAATCTCAATACAACAAATACACTTGGCTGACAGGGAGTTGCAAAGCACAAATAATTTCACGTTTTTATTGGTTGCTTTTTTGAGTAAGGCGATTTGTTTCCGGCTTGCCTTTTTAAAATGTTCACCCTTCGAAACTGCCATCTATCCATCAGCCTATGTTCGTCCACTTCTGGACATAGGCCTTTCCAACACACTTGGCGGTCCTCCGTCCTCATCCAGCCGCCACCCGCAACGTCCTTCAGATCTTCGGTCCAGCGGGCACGAGGTCGGCCTACGCTACGCTTTGCTATACGTGGTCTCCATTCTAAAGCTTTCGGTCCCAACGGATACCTATTGGCAGTTCTTATTATTGCGGCGTCATAACCGTTGAAATCTTTTAAAAATAGGGATTTTGAACTGCTGCGACTTTACATAGAGGGATGTAGGTTGCCATTTTTGTATTGATTTCGTTGGTTTAAAAGAACCATAATGCTCAGCTACCACAGAAAAAGCCTTGTTGTTTGCGACGTCTTGATACTTTTGATTTTTACTTTTACTTTTGAACTTTGCGCAATCTGTAGATAGCATACATGGAAATCCCTATGAGCCTAAATTTTATGATATACAACACTTTTATGATTCCAATACATAATATTAAATTAAAATTAATAGCTGTAGCTAAGCTGGGAAGGGGAGGGGGGTCGAGCAGCTGTCATTTCGTTCGGTAACGTTCCCCCCGCCCCGTCTGTCGCCACCCAAGGCGCGGTACAGCGCTCGCGGTCAAGGCACAGTATAATTAAATTAAGCAGTATTACGTCTTTATAAAACGGCTGAAACGGCGCGCTTCCAAATCTCGGTGAACTACGGTACGAGTGCGCCGCAGTGACAGTGTAAGACGCTCCCGCGCATTTATTTTCGTAAATTATGGCACGAAGTTATCGATTACATTGTTCAGGGTATGGATGTTTAAATTCATCTATATCGGAACCAGAAATAATCCAATAAAGACAGTGTGGCATAGAACAACCTTCATATTACAACCTATATTATTGTTCTATACTTATATGATAATTGATTTGTATCTTAAAGGCAGTCGTAATAAATTTATAGACTCGAGAACATTTTTCATTACTAGACCCATCCTCTACAACAGTGAGTGCGCAGCCCTAGTGCGTGTTTACGTACCGAGCGGCCGTTGGTAATTATTTCAAGGACACTGCCGAGACTAACGAAATACTGCTTAGTTTATTATACTGTGGTGAAGGTGTAGAACCAACAATTCAGTTGATCAGTATGATTGCAGGTGGCGCGCTTATACCCGAGACCGAGCGTGGTGCGACCGATCGTCCTGGTCGGTGCCCCAGGGGTCGGGAGAAACGAACTGCGCAGAAGGCTTATCGCAACAGACCCAGAGAAATTCGTAACACCGGTCCCTTGTGAGTTACATGATTATATCTTCTCTATATGGACATGGAACTACTGTTAGCATGTTCGTTTAGAACTAGAGTGTTAGTAGTTTGATGCGGTTATCGAAGGGGATTTATGAAAAATAATCAAGGATATATAGGTACAGGTTGAAAATAAACCACTTTTAAATCTTTATTGAAAAGTATGAATCAGAATCACTAATAAAAAAGAGTTGAAAAAATATTTTTTTCCTAATTTCGATTGAATGGCCAACCTACGCGTCGCGACATGTGACTGACAATGGACGGTATGTATTCCCGCCGGTAAATAATGCACATAGGCTTTGTACACATAGGTTTCGTAGAGCGTCGTCTGTCATTATGAATCGTGTCTAAAGTAACAAAACATATTATTTTTATTTCGAACATAGAATAGTTTCCTCTGATATAGCTAGGGGTTCATTTTCAACCTGTATTTACATGGAAACTAGCTGAAATTTGATGCGGTTTTATTGTGATGGATGAAACTGAAGAAAAAATGTTGGATGTACAAGCGGGATTAAGAAGAAGTATGGGTTGCGTGGATCAGATATTTTCTTTACATAGCATATCTGAAAAATGTCTGGGAAAACACCAGAAGGTGTTCTGTGCGTTTGTGGATTAAGAAAAGGCTTACGATAGAGTGGTGAGAGATGACTTGTGGACAACACTGTCCGTGTATGGAGTGAGAATTCCAGTGCTTGCATCAGGATTGATGGGGCATATACTGAATGGTTTAACATTTCTAGAGGAGTTAGACAGGGATGTGTAGCGTCACCGTGGCTGTTCAATCTATTCATGGACAGTTGTTTACATGATTTGAAAAAGCGTGAATGTGGACTGGAGTTAGGGTAGTTAATGCCTTTTACACGCCGATGATCAAGTTCTCCTTGCTTTATCTCCGGATTAGCTGCAAAAGATGGCAACAATAATGAATGATGCCTTTAAAAGGAAAAAAAAATGAAAATTAATGCAGGAAAAACAAAGGTAATGGTGCTAGAGAGGGATGAAGCGGTGACTGAATGTAAGGTTAACAGGAACTAGAACAGGTTAAAGAATTTGTCTATCTGGGTTGTCTATTTACACGCGATAGAAAGGGTGACGGTGACGCAGCCCTTCGGTGGTTTGGGCATATACCTTAGAGAGGATGAATGAAAGTAGAGTGACGAAAGAAATTTATGCTGCACAAGTAGATGGTAAAGCTCGACCGGGCCGCCCTAGAAGGACGTATGCCGACCATATAGGCGACATACTGAGAAGGGCAAAGTAAAAAGTACCCGGAATAGAAGAGCTTTTATGACTAGATTGAGATGTATGTAGAAGAAGCAAAAGAGTTTGTCAGCACTCCTCTGGGAGACAGGTGTGTACTGGGCCGTGATGCCAACTGATGTCGTGCCTAGCCTAGTAGGGTACGAAATTATTTTAAGAAAAAGTACTTAATATTTTTCCTATTTATTATGTTTTTAAAAACAAAATAAAAGCTTTTATAAGAGCGTATATCATATAATATACAAAAATATATTTATTTGCAATTCCTTTGCATTTTAGATACATCGCGACCTCAAAAGCCGAGTGAACAGAACGGCAAAGAGTATCTATTCATGACTCGCGAGAAAATGGAACAGGACATAGCCGATGGCAAGTTCTTAGAGCACGGAGAATACAAAGGGAATCTCTATGGCACTTCGGCTGAGAGCGTCGAGACTATTGTGAATTCCGGTTAGTTACGTAGGTTGCTACGAAAGTATTTAGCTGTATAAAAACCATTCGTTTTTTCTAAAGATCAATTAAATGTTTCTCAAAATATACTCCTCCAAGGTGTAAATATCGCCACATTTCCAAAAATCAATCCTTAAAACATTAAAAAAACGCGTTGTGCGGAAGGTCGAATAAAAGTAAAATCATTTAATTCTTGTAATGCTTCGACCGAATTCAAGAATTTCCGGCCACGCATCATTTTCTTTACGGTGAATAAGAAAAAGTCACACGGGCCAGGTAAGGCTGTAGAGAGGATTGTCAGATTCCGTTAATGTTAAGTTTCTTTTATAATCATAGAATATCATAGCACGAAACGATTGTCTTGAGAGCTCCATTGCAAAAACAAAATTGGACTGACATCGTCAGCAAAAAAAAAAGTAAAAATGTTTTGTCTAGTATGCGGTTTCATTATACAAAGAGGATAATAGCTAAATTAACTTGAATTCATCATGCTTTTTTGAGAAGTACCTGTTGATAGGTTTTATACAGCTAAAATCTTTCGTGGCAACCTACGTATTTTCGCTTTAGCTTTAAGTTTGTTAAAAACCTGCGCGTCCTGTAGTTCCAGCAACCACTTTGATCTTTAACTTCACACAATTTACCAAGTTTTATTTAATTCGCCGTAGTCATAAACATGCCTATTCTGCAAGCAATTTCTTTGTTGCAAAATATATTCATTCATCCATCGGCGTGGTTCGTCCACTGCTGGACATAGCCCGTTCGAAGATTGTGACACTCTTGGCGGTCCTCCTGTACAAATGTCCATACTCACGCAACCGCCTGCCCAGCGTGTGTGAGTATGGGCATTTCTTCCAGGAGGACCGCCAAGAGTGGCGAAATCCTGGAAAGGCCTGATGGATGGGTGGATGGACGTTCGAGGTGTTTTCGAGTATGTACTGTAAATTGCAAATTACATTCTATACTCGTAGAGTGCGCGCCAAACCTAAAGTCGGCTCTGAAGTTCTTCTATGTCTGTCTCTCTCTCTTTTCGTTTCAACGATTATCATGTCCCAGCGTAATATTAGTAATAACTACTGGGACGCTGGGACATGATAATCGTTGAAACGTGTGTGTAGAGTTCGCGCACTTTAGTCCGCTGAGTGAAGTTAGCTCCAGCGAGACGGATAGAGTTTATATGACAGAGATAGATGAAAGAGAGAGACAGACATAGAAGAACTTCAGAGCCGATAACTTATTACTAATAATTAATAATAAATAGGTGTTACAGGATATAAATGTGGTTTTTTACTTGTGCAGTACAGTGAAGAACTTTACTAATCAAACTATACGCATTGGACTTGGTACCTATCTTATATTCTTTACTATAGAGACTAATGTCGTACTGCAAGTGTATAACCACAGATATAGATCTAAATGAATGACGCAACCGCGTCAAACTCTATGAAAATCAATCGTGGCTCTACCTTTTGGGCACGCGAGTACATACACTCCTGTCATCTATTTAGATATATATCTGTGTGTATAACTAAACGTGTTCTTCGATGTACTATAGTTTCACAGTATATTCGTTTAATACATCTTCTGGGACTAGGTCTTACAATTAATAAGGAAATTATAGACAGATCTATAAAAAAAGAAAAAGACAAACCGTGGAAGTATAGTACGTAAGACTCATCGTTGCTATACTGGAGTTCCATCAAGAACCATTAATCAAATCTAATAATTTTGGTGGTTTTCAGGTCGCGTGTGCGTGCTAAGCCCGCACTGGCAGGCGCTGAAGATGTTACGCACGCCGCGTCTACGGCCTTACATCATATTCGTGCGTCCGCCGCCACTCGAGCGACTCGTCGACACGCGCACTGCCGCGCATGCGCGCTCCACCTTCGATAAAGAATGCTCGCGCGCTTTTACGGTAATATCATGAGAATGAATACAATCCGTTTCAGATGCCATTAGGATAGGACCTTGTCATACCTGATGCCTATGCGTTAGCAACGTCGACGGAAGTGCGCGAGTGAGTGAGATGTACATAGTGCGCTAACGCTCACAACACACGCATCAAGTATGACAAGGTCATATCCTAATAGCATCTGAAACGATAGTACTTTATTTTGCAATGTAGGTGCATAAATACACTTATCGCACGTTAGGATTTATTAAATAGTTGAATTTAAAAGAGTGAAAATACAATATATTAAATTAGGTTTTGGGTTTGATTATACTTAATAAGTTAATACACGTACGTAATGTGATATTTTACGTGTTGAGCCACGTTGATTACTATTTATCTGAAATGCCAACTTCTTTTATATTATTGGGATTTTATAACATATATTTATTTTTAAACAGTGATCGGAATAGTAGTGTTTAAGCGAAGGTTGGTACTCACGGAACGAGACTGAACGGAGTCAAAAATAACCATAAAAATATTTTTTCCTTTTCAATGCATTCTCTCTAAACCTTCTTTCAAATAATTGATATATACCTTAAAATAAAAGGATCGTTGAAAAAGTTTTACTCCTTATAGTACACTTGAACTGTTTATGACTTAACAATAATTAGGCTAACCCAAGCAAAACTGTATTCATTTAAAATAAACAGAAAAAAAACGACAATGATATCATCAAACCATAAATATAGCTTCAAATCTACGGAGAATACGGAACATTCTTTGGTAGAGTGAGTTTGTTAGGATTGTTTTGGCCACTCAATTAAACTATAATTACCAACAACTTTGGTTCAGAGTCTATTGAACTTAGTCTTTGGTCATTTTTGTGTTATAATATAAAATAAAATATCTTGTCCGTAGTTAATTAATATTTTTTCAATTTAGCATAATGAAATCCGTCATTGGCAGTATGTACCATCGAAGCAATGGCCGCAGACCTACATTTCGCCCGTATTGTAATGGTAATAAGAGTGAAAAGTAGGTCTGCGGCCATTTCTTCGATGGTACGAACGATATTCCTTTTAAGCCTGCACTTTTTGTATTGCTGTCGATTTTTGTTAAAAAATAAATTAAATTAAATTTGCAAGGGCTCTCATAACACCATACCGTAGAGAAGCAATGTGGGTGTGTCTTTTAGCAGCCAGGGAATGGACTTCCTTCATTGATAGCCATACATTGCAGTTATGTTATTTACAGCGAATGTACATATTTTTATATTACTTTTTATTGCTTGCGGCCTTAGACCATTTAACACGGGACCTGGCAAAGCGTGACTCTTAGTACTGAAATTATTCTGCCGTTTTGCACGGGAGGGGAGGTAAACACGCACAGCACACATTTACTCATCCACGCACACTCCTGCAAAAAATTATATGTCACACTAAATTTAAAGCTACAACACAAACACAAAACGTGCACACAAGTAAACTTACATGAACGTAAACGTAGCATTTATGTTCATGTACTTCGGCAAAGGGGGGTAAGTGCGCTTGCCTAGTCCCGTGTTAAATGGTCTAAGCTTGCGTCTTATTTTTTATGATGTTGCGATACGATATAACATTAGTTATACATTTATCTCCTTCCGTACTGCTATAAGGTAACAACAACATCAAACACGATTTTACAAGTACACGCGTTGTTTGTCAGAATCGCAAAAAAGATGTTATAATATATAAGCAACATCTCGTTTAAGCGCTCTGATTGGCCCAATTTACTGTAACATCGCTTTGATAACTAATCAGTGACTAATATTTCTTCTTTTTCTTTAGGCAAGGCATAGAGTACTTCTGCCATGCCAGCCTCGAATGCTCATAAATAACACCTTCGATAAGGGTTCTTTTTATAAATTATTATATAAATAAGTGAACAAGTACAAGTGTTTTTCAATCAAAAATGTATCAAAAGTTCCACCACTGCCAACAATCACGAGCATCAACTTCTTTTTATAAAATTATTAGTTTAAAAGATTATAAATAATGTTAAGCTATGACGATAATATGTTGGTATACTACTGTGTCCAACTGATCATAAATAGCCACCATGACACTCGCTTGCTTGTTTATCATACATCATCTTGTGAATAGTGAAAAGACAATAATATCTAGCAATAGTGACCTTAATAGTAGTAAGTAACAGAGATTGTGACAACTAGGTTAAGCTTAGTACGGTAATTAGTGTAGAACTCTTAATAAATAGGTTAGACCGTAACTGTATTGTCTCATTTCTGCTCGAGTACCCAAAAGCCTACATCAAGATGGGAGATAATGCTGAAGATCCTAAATCCAATGATTCGCCGACACTGTCTCTTCAGAAAGAATTCAAGCACTCGTATCCCAGTGGCTCTCATCGTGTCACAGTTGCACAGAATCCTATTATTGTTTTTAAATTAATTTGAGCATTGTTTATTGTAGGAAGAAGAGTTTGCGGAGATCATACGCTCATCGAAGCGCATAAACTTCCTATACGGCTACATGTTTGACGAAGAGATCGTGAATGAAGACCTCGCCTCGGCACTTACACAGCTCCTGAAGGCTTCTTGGAGGGTTCAGTCAAAACCCCTGTGGGTTCCCGCCTCCTGGGTACAATAAAATGTATTGTATACACTATTTTTGTTGCACGTCTGAATGGTTTCTACAATTGTTATTGAGACCACCTTTTAGCTTGAAGTCCGTTCTGAGTTTAGCGTCTACATACATTGTAAATCTTATGAAGATCAGATTAAGCAATAATTGTTAGTTATTTTCACATAGTGACATTTCATCTGGTAGCGTTATTGGCTGTATAGCTCATTTGAGTGTTTTGTTCACGAAGGTAATAATTTCAAAAGGATGACGTTTGCGCGAATGGTTAGTGATTGTACTCGCACACGAAATGATTATGAACATCACTGCTTGCGTACTGAAAACAAATAGGCAGCTAATTACAAAAGTCATACATTGAGAACAATAGATTAACTTTTTTGGACTGATTGCCTTTCGTTTTCATTTGTAAGTGTGCAGTTTTGGCGAATTTTCACTTAGACCTACTTGTGCTAAGCAACTTTACCCAGGTAAGTTAAGTTGGCCTCTTTGATTTGCGACAAGTAACTAACATATAAAGTTCCCAAAGTCAGGTGCAAGTTGGCCTTAATGTGACATTTAAGAAGGCTTGCCGCGTGGATGACGTTGACAGGGAGGCGCAGTTCTGAACCTTAAGTATATATTTTTGAACGAAGGAGAAAAACAGTTGATGCTAGTGGAGAATCCTATGATGCATGAGCTATTTCACATTGCAACATTCAAAAGTTCGCGACAATGTGAAATGGCTCATGCACCATTTCCCACTATCACGAACTGTCAGTTTCCTCCTTTGTGCACAAAAATATACCAAGGTTACGTTTTATTGGGATAGTGGTGTTAGTTCCGATTTTAGCCACGAGAGCCTTGTCGCACGGTATAATTACGAGTGATCATCTGTCCTGGCTACGCGTTTACAAACTTACTTCTGAGATATGGGTGACAGTTAGTAATTTTCCGTTTCACATATTACTACTCACACCATACTACATAAACCCGGGCACAAAAGAAAATAATAGGTCTTAGAAATAATGTAAATAATTATTGCAAAAATAGAATAAATAATGCCCCTATAAATCGGAACAAAAATCTCAGTGTATTCGTTAAATTAAACGAAGAAAGGATTCAGTAAATAATAATGACTTTTTGTAATATGCATGGATCGGAACGCTAACCCATAGGTACTAAAACTACATAATCGAAAATGATGAATCGGTGCGGACATCCTATAGGATCGCGTCAATATGAGTACATATTGTATGCGGTTTGTGTTTTCGTTGCGGTTGCTTCACGTGCTATTTGTTTTGACGTTTATTACAATTTTTGTTGATTTTTTATTTTGTTATTGGCGAAATTCCGAGAAAAACAAAAAAAAACTTTGATCTCTTAAGCTCTGGAGTTATTGGTTCTTTTAATTTAATTAATCTAGTAATTAACAAAAAGTAGTTTGGATAATCAAAAATCAATCAAATAGAAAATCGATTTGATAGCCCTTGCTAACTTTCTCGATACAAAAAAAAAATCGATTGTATTTCATTAGGGTACATCACTGTAAATGTCAACTTTGAACTGCCACCCATATCATGATATCTCGGACAGCCTATAGGATTTGCCTTAAGGCGCATGGGCACACCACGGTTCTAGTATTAAATTTGATAACCCATTTCTCTGTTGTTTTTCGTAATAGACTAAAGTATAAGACGTCTATATCATCTGGTACTGATATTTCAAAAGGCACCATTTTCACAAAATATTGAATACTGATTTTGTTTATCAAGCTGCACAGATTTACATACAAGGTTGTTTTCTTGCCTTTAATTGTACCAATACCAAAATTTTACATTTCAGCCAGTCCATACAGGTCCTTAATTTTATTCTTTAACAAAAAACAACAGAGAAACGGGTTATTAAATTTTGTACTAAAACGGTAGCATCCCTATGTTTTTGAAAGGGAGAAGATATTTTTTTTAATTTCGTGCTTTACTTTGTCCACTGGGCCAATTATGTGTATCCGTGATTGATGACGAAGACTGTCGGAGCCGGCCTATCGTCATTAAAAAATAAAAGTAAAAAAGCTAAAATTTACAACAATGATACAGTAATAAACTAATCACTAAAGTTCGGTTATCGGAAGACGAGAATTGACTTTTTTTATTAACTGAGACCCTCAAAAATAATATCACTGCACCTATTCAACTTTATACAAAAAAATATATATTTAATATGTTGCGTGACCCTTCCACCCCGAATGCATTCATTGGATTCCGAGATCGGGGTGAAGTGCAGCCCCGGATCTATTCGATTTCTTCGAACTGGGGCAGAAACATGATAGTGGCGCCCCCTCTCCAGCGTTTGAGATAAAGATCGCCAAGTGTTTAAAATATATAAATTTATATGAGCGTCTCGTGCTCAGCTCGTGTAACCCCTAGTTTCTAGATGAGACGGGGATTCGGGGGTTTAAAAATCGAAAAATTTAAAATTCATAAATCTTCTTAGGGCGCATTCGGAAATGCGCTACGAGCAGCGGCAACTCTTCAGATTGTTGGCGCCAAAATTTCAGAATGAATCCTTAGGATGTGTTGTTCAAAAAACCAACTGAGCTTTTTAAAATCAAATGAATAATTGATAGAACAACATACATAACACGCTAGGCGCTTTGTGGAGCAAGTTTTTTATGATCAGTCATATTATATTATTATTTTCGCGCCCCCTGAAACTGCCGCCCAAGGCGGCTGCCCCGGTTTGCCTCCCCCCTCTCCTATATCCGGGGCGGGTGAAGCTCATTCTATCGAGGTGCCAATTAAAGTCTATTACTACTACTACTACCCGACTATCACAATTAGGTCACTGGTAAGACTTGGTCCCTCGATTAAATGTAACTTATCTAAAATCCTTAGTTTAGCTTTACTAAAACGCGTTAAGTTTGTCAACACTTTTTACTCAGATTATGACAAAACAGAGATCCAAAAGCTCTTACCATAGACAGCGGTTGTTATGTATGGTATGATGCAAGTATGATGTTTGTAGAACAGGAATAAAAAGCATTAAATTAATTTATTTTGGGTGATGAAAAGCCCCTTTACAAGTCTAGTCAATGTTTCTAGTCATTTTTTGTAATGTTTCTATATTCGGTTACTTGCTATTATTAGTTTTGTTGTAATTTAATTTAAGTGCTGTGCTCTTGTCGGTAAGGTTTTTTTAATCTTTATTTTGTATTGAATCTAAAATTGTATCTATATTTATGGTAATACGTTTCTTCTATTTCATTATCCGAATGACTCCCTGTAGAAATAATATACTCGTAAAATGACTATATTTTTAGGTTTAGGCTTAATTTTTTTAACTGTTATCCTGTAATGTATACTGTTTTTGACTTGTTGACCCCACTTCTTGTTCAGAACTAGTGCCGTGCCATTTGTCCCTTGTGTTTCTCCTGTATATATATTTCTGTAATCATCACTCCAATAATCCCCACTTCCTTCCCATCTTGTTTCACAAATTCCTAATATGTCTATTTTTAATCTGTTCATCTCCATTTTCAACTCTTCTAATTTGCCTGAAGGCAACACCGTTCTTAAGTTCCACGTACCAACTTTGCGAGGGTTTCGCAGGATAACGACCGAGTCAGCCTTGCTCCTGACCCTGCCGGACTCGGACCGCCACGGCATGTTACATCGTGGAAGCCCGTTGTCTAGAACATTACTCTCTTTATTTTCCATCTTCATGACTCCATTAGTTTTGTTAAGCACGATTACTTTTTCTGGGAAGCTAACTACTTTTATATACCAATAAGATCTAACTACTAACGCTTACGCGGCCAATCTGCAAACCAAAGTTATTTTTCTTTCAGAGCTGTCCATTTTGATGATTGAAAAAAAACTGTCGTTTGTTTTGTAGGTTGACAGTTAAGTTGATGTGCAAATTTCTAGCCGAGCACTTTTTATGTGTTGAAGTTGTAAGTACCATGTTGAAGATACTTTTGTGTGTATTATTCATTATTATTATGTAGGTACACTTTTCAGTCACGGGCCCATAGGGACCCGGTCATTTGAAAGGCATTCATGGGGCCGAAGCCAACATTGAAGAGGCCTTAGTACCATTTAATCTAAATGTGAGATGGCCGCATCCATGGAGGTCTCTCCCTCAATGTACCATTGGGATACACTAACGGACAGTCCCCCATAGTTGCCAAACTATTGCCAGGAAGGAAGACTTGGAGTGGGCTATGAGGATGGGATGCTAGATGGGCCGGATAACAGGGCTATGGAGTGAGATAACGGACATCTGCCTCAAAAATCTCTCATAAATTTAAGTCTGGCAGATGGTGACTTGCTGCTTGATGACTACCCAGAAGGATAGCCGTTGTGGGCCCCCTATATAGCCACCATGGGGTGGCCAGGGGGCACTATGTAAGCAGCTAAGGTTGTCGAGAGGTGAGTCTGCGGGGCGCAAGATCCTTATACAGTCAAGTGCCCCCGGCGTTATGACATTTTACACTTCCAACCTGGAGCATAGGTTCCGCTCTTGCGACTCCACTCTGGTCAGCTGGTTAAGGCAAGCGCAGAGGCGGGGAGGTGTGTCGCTGTGTGTATGTGTGTGTAAGTGCATGTGTGTGTATTTCCCCTGGAGGTAGGGTCCAAGGTGTCGCCACTCACCATCGGCTCGCCACAAGCCGCCCTGCGGTGACTGCTTGCACTGTACGTACCATAGGGTGAAGGGGTCGACACACCCCGACGCCATCTAGACGCACCAGTGGGCGGTGGGGTCGTCACATCCCTACGCCGTTTATTATTATTATTATTATTCAATCGCATTCGATAGCACAGCACAAGTAATTTTTTATCGTGTTTCAATGGTCCTTTTAAAATGGAATCACTGCCTTGCCCCTGGGATAACAAAACGAAGGTTTATTTAAAGCCAGTCCGAGTATTATTGGTGGCATAATGGAACTTTCATAAAGAAGCCATTAGTTAACTATTCGTAATGCCCTTAATTGACGCTTCAGAACACGAACTTTCAATACTTAAAAAGAATTAATTGTAAGCTACATTCATGGCCGTATATAAGCGATTAAGTCGGAGAGTGAGTCATAAAATCTGAAATAATATCTGCAATAATGAGTTTAATGCTCCCATGTGAAAGCTATTTATACGTCCATGGCTATATTATTATTATGTAACGTGACATGAAAGGGACAAAGGACTTTGTTACTTTACACTAAATGTTATATTCGCGTGTAAAAGTAAGAGCGCTAAATGGCTTAATGCTCTAAGGAATAAATAATAATAATAATAAATTATTTATTACCAGACTTACGTCCAATAAAATTAAAATTACATTACAATCACATGCATTAAAATAAAACAAATAAAAATTAACTATTATACTCAGTGTGGTATTTTCTCCAAATATTGTGGAGTGGGCTTTCTGGCCAATGACGAACAGCGCACATTATCGGGTTATCCGATGCTTCGATACGAGCACGCGTCCCCGCAGAGCACTGACGCAACAGTGCGGCCCAGCCCGGCGCGCGACCCTCGCAGAACATACCGCTGGCGCTGCAGTAGTACGGGAGTCGAAACAGCGCGCGCCATGCGTTGTTGTACTGCACGCGCATCCGTCGCATCGCCTCCACCGTGTGTGAGCTCCACAGCTCCACCGTGTACACGCTCGTACAGTCCGTAATGAACAGCTGCCTCTTCACTTCCCTGCTGCAGCGACAGAAGCGTCGCGCGAGCATGTTGCCTCGAACCGTTATAGCTCGTCGCTGGCGTTCTATATCGGCGTCGTCTGACAGTCGACTGTTGATTATGTGGCCGAGGTACTTTACTTCCTCTACCTGCTGCAACACGTTACCATTTAACTGGAGTGGGAGCTTTGATGCAGGCGTATTCGCGGACTGGAAAACCAGGAGCTCAGTTTTATCCACATTATATTGCATGTTATGCTCCTCTGCATATCTCTCGCACACCGATAGTAATCTCCTCATTGCAGCCACGGAGAGTGTCCACGATAGGCCGTCAAGACCTGGAGACTTGCCTCGAGCCATTCTTTTTACCACTTTGCATAAAAAGTCCGCGGACACGTCGGTACTCTCATTATCACGGGTTACAGAATCAGTAGTTAGATGTGGTGAAGATAACTGAACTCTAGTAAGTGGCGGTGGCTGTGTAAACATCTTGCTGAATTCTTCTGCTATTTTTTCGTTGTCCGAGATGCCATTTATATGTGACGGAAGCAGGTTTTTCGCCTTTAATATTTTATTAGTTCGATTCCAAAAGCTTAAGAAGTTCTTATCCTGCATGTCTTTTGCAATTTTATCCATCAGTATTTGGTCTTCTCTTTGCTGACAAGATTTAAGCGCATTCTTAAACGTTGTGCGATGCTTTTTGCGCTGTTCAGCTAATTCACCATTTGCAGGGCGACCGGATTCGTGCCAAAGCCTTAATGCTTGTTTAGAAGCGGCATAATGATCAGCAACACACTCGTTCCACCCCGGTATTCTACGTCTATTCGGAGGTTTATATTCTTTATGTGCAAACGCGATTAGTGACGCCTCTTGTATTGTAGTAACTATCCGGTTACAAAGACTATCAAGTGACTGTTTGTCCATATTGTCAGAGTTATATGATAAAAGAAAATCATTAAATTTGCTCTTGACTATTTCCGAGTAATGACCTATTTGGAGCATCGATCGTGGTTTCCAAGCATATTGGTTTGGTTTCACCGAGTTTGTTGTTACATGCGTGGTTAATGTGTCGATATTAATTTCGACGTATATGGGTCGATGGTCTGTCCACGCAACTGTAAAGTCTATGTATAATTTCCTTATCGCATCGTATTTCCTTTTCTAGTTTGTAATGCACTCTAAATTATATATTTGAATATAATTTAGAGTGCATTACAAACTAGAAAAGATATATCAGAAAAAAATTCTCGGACCAGGATTCGAACCTGCGACCTCTATAGGATATTTCCAAAGGAAGTAATAAAAAAATGTTGCTCACTAGCACCCCACCTGCCCAATAATCCTTAAAACTCTTAGAAACTTTATAATTAAATAATGGAAGTGACTAAAGGGCCAGCGATACCTTTGATTTTTAAAATGATTGAACCGTAAGTCATTATTTAGCTGTTGGAATATCTTCTTTAGCACGAACTAATAAAGTCAACTTGCAATGTACTGTTCGGAAAGGGAAGCGGTCCTTTCATTTTATAAATTATTGAACCGTAAGTCATCGGAAAGTGCTCCGAAAATGATTTTTTCTGCATATCGTGAATTTTGTTAAAACTACGGAGGTCGCCTCGCTCCGCTCCGCTTCGCTCGGCTCCCTAATATGTACTTACATGTCAACCTAACCGCTCCTCCTCGCTTCGCTCGTCGTCGCAACCTATCCCTAGCGTTGGAATAAAATTAAAGCTAAGGGAGCCGCTAACGGCTATTTAGTCACTTTCTTAAATAATTAAACGATCAACTCTCTTATTACTATTACGGAGACATCACGCATAAATCAAAAACTTTATCAAAATTTCAAAGTAGTTCTTCTGACATTTCGCAAGATCAACTTTATGTTATTTTTTTATGATCTTTTTGATCATATATTAAACGTAATGAGCTGTATCCAAACTCTGTTCTGCAAGGAAAACCACAGAATGTCTTGAAATTTGGCCATAAGACAAAAAATAAAAATTGCCTCAGAAATAGTTTCGGGTCGAAAAATTATGTCAAACAGGTACCGAAAAAAAATGTTTGTCTTTTTATAAAATTATCACAAACTTGTAAGGAATATTTAGCAGGTGAGGAGGCAGGGAACAAATAGAAAAATTGAACTTTCTTACTCTAATACCTTTAAATGATATACCATTCAGTGAGCAGGAATGAAGTTCAAGCTTTATTCTGTCCACTTACATAATAGTAGAGCTTACAATGTAAGCTTAAATGTATGATTTTTTTTTGAAAAAGTAGATAGTGCGTCTGGAACAGGCCTATTACTCGTTAAAAGTAGTGGATATTACTACATCTGTACCCGCGTCAGTGTCGATTTTAATGAAACCGACTAGGCGAAGAAAACGTTGATTGTATGTATAATAAGTGTAAACGTTTGTTAAAGCTCAAAGTTATAGCACATACAATAGCACTTATTATGATGTATTTCCATGAAGCTATTTGACTAACGAGCCTTGCCGCAATTGTGCACCACAGTAGAGAGCTGCGCCGTCCATTCTAGTGTACCTAACAATAACAATGAGTGGTTGAGTGCTTCACGTAGAACCCACTTTGGGCCGCAGCAGATATTTCTGCACAATTTTTTTATCCTGGTCTTACAGCTTTTTTTTAAGAAGATAAAAATTATTACCGAATTATGATTAATTGATGTACTTTGTTCCCACCCTTTTGTAAGGTTCCGTACCCAAAGGGACCATAATGATGTGACTTCATCGTTTTACGGTCCAGCCTTACAACTTTTGATTCGTTCAAGCTGTTGTAAGATTGTTGAAATTTGGTACAAACAAAACCGGCCAAGTGCGAGTCGGGCCACGCGCAGTGTAGGGTTCCGTAGTAGCCCAGTACATCTGGTCTACTATTAACAGATCGCGCCAAAATTCTAGTCCGCTCGGAAGTTGCTCTCCCGGAGAACGGCCCATTAATTGCCGTTTAAAGGGGATTAAAAGTTTGGCGCGACCTGTACTCGTCAACCTGTAAAGCCTACTTAGCTGTGATAGTTTTCCTTTCAATTTCATTATATATACCACTTCTGTGAATTTTTTCACATATTCATAAACAACCGTTTAGCCGGCAGAAGACTCTAACAAAAATTAGCACTTTAAAGTTTAATATTTCGCCCAACGGATCCCTAAATCGATAAATCGTTTTCACACACCCACAATGTTTTTGAACGACCTATCCATCAAAACCCCATACTTTGAGATGCGCGAAAAAAATATTCATCCCTAATTTACGTGTGTACACTTAAAAAAAAATTTTCGAGATTTTATTTTACCATTTTGTCGCCGTGATCAATATACAATACCCATACCAAATTACAGCTTTCTAGTACTAATAGTCTCTGAGCTAAGCCGCGGACAGACGGATATGGCGAAACTATAAGGGTTCCTTGTCGGACTACGGAACCCTAAAAAAGGCAGTAAAAATTATTTTTTTCACTTATTGCTCTAAATTTTTGATAACTATTATTATTGCCAGATTTTTAAATTTTTATTCTCTGGTTAATTTGCAACTTCTACCATTCGAATAAGAAGGAAAGAAGAAACAAGCAAGACCAAGCTCATTTGTTTTGTTCACTCACACTTACTACATCAATAAAAAATTACCATGACTGACGTGATCTGTTTGATAGTAGAGTAGGTTTCTTATGGTTTCTTGTATTGTAGACATTTGCTAAGAAAAGCAAAACTTAAACTAACGGTCAGCGAAATGTAAATAACTCTTGTTAGTCAAAAAGCTTCAACATTTTCAAATGATCTTTATATTGAAATGTTATCAAATATGTACATGTAAACCAACCCATCTCTTGTGCCTCGTGTATACTTAAATTAACCATTCTAATAATTATTATTTTACTCTTATGAATGTCGGTATGACCTCGTTGGTGTCTTACAAATTTTTCCCATCGGAAATTGGAAAATGAAACCGTTACCATTGGACGGACAGTGGATGAAATTATTGAAAGTGTTCGAATCTATGTGTTGATAGGAATAACCTACTTATCTCCATAAACAGGAAGAAAACGCCGATTTTTTGGTGGCTTTAATTATATACGAAAATTTCCAGAGCTCGCATATTAAAACACAAAACTGTCATCCATCACTCAGTATCTTAGATAGACTCAGAAGAATAACTAAAAAGAAACTCAATATAAATCTGAGAAAAAAAAACTGATGTCTGTGAAGGATCTGCAGAGCAGCGGGTCTACTAGAAGCACAATCGTTCGAGGCTCGTTCGTCTCGTCTTCGTCAAACGACGAAAGAGGCAAATGTATATAAGTAAGAGAGACAAATAACGGGTATCCTGCTCACTCGCGTAAGTTTGTTCCTTTTGTCGTTTGCCGAAGACGAGTCGAGTGAGCCCCGAACGGCTTTACTTCTAGAGCCACTGTATAATTATATTATCTATGGTCATTTTCATTGTTACCACAGAGTAATTTTTTTTTAATGCGAGCAAAGGTTAAATTAGTACACAGACAACGATAGTACACAGCTGTATAAGGATCGTATCTCTGAAATTTAAATGTTTTTTTTATATAATTAATGCCGCCGTTTTTCTCCAGTTTATGGAAAAGGTTATTTCTATCAATTGAAAAATATTCGAGCACTTTTAATAATTTCATCCATGGTCCTTTTATAATTCTAACGGTTACGGCACGGCCACGAAAATTTTTTCGTGTATTGTTTGCTTGGTTGACTGTTTTAACATTCATCGTCACTCACCTGTCAAATATTTGTAGGCACACAATACACGCTCAATTTCCCGTTACTGCTAGAATTTTAAAAATTCGATGTAATTGGTATATGAATGTATATTTCATACAACTACTACATGTTATTATTAGTCAGTGAGACCATATGTAGTTTAAAAATTTGTATATTGTGTACATTCCCTTGATATTGCTATAGTGAGATAAGATATGGCTATCTCAAATCCTTTTTGACGCGACATTTTCGTCAAAAATTTACGGCATATTCATCACTAGTTTGGAAATTGAGAAAGCTTGAAAATTTCGTCAAATAGCTAAATTAATTTAATAATTTTATGTAACGAGCTAATTTCATGTAATGATGAGATAAAATGTTAACTTCATAGGTCGTGTCGGGCAGATCTTGTTTTCTAAAAGTATATTTAAGTCTCTGTAGACCGTTTAATCTTAGTATATTTGTTATTAATATATGATATAATTTTATTTTTAGCAAAAATATACATTAACTTTTAAATAATTATTCAATCTAGTTCATAATTCTGATCTCACTAATTTGCGCTCTAGTATGTGCTTAGTTATTATTTAGACTGCTTACAGCGAATCAATTCTTTATTGAAATTTGATTTCATGTATAAATTAGCATTAATGGTAAAGACATCAAGTCTGAATAAAAATGATACAATAAGTAATGAGTACCTATGTAAACTCAGTTTCAACAAAAATACTTTGCTTTTAAAGCAAATCAACAAAATATATGGAATAATATGTTAGACAAAATATATATAATATTATAGACTTTACGCTCACGTTTTAAAGTAAATTTTAATATCAGCATATTTTAAAAATATATTATTATTTAAATCTGTAAAGGAGTAACAAATGTAATTTCAAAATTAATTTGGGCCTAAATTATGTACAAACCTTTAAAAGCTGTATCTTACTCGTAGATTTATTGTTTTTGACAGTAATATTATGAATATGACGCTATTGAATTTAGGTCAAACAACTTTTATATTTTTAATGCATTATTAGTACGTCGATTATATTTTGATCATTATATACGCTGACTTTAATTTATACAGCCAAACTCATACGTACTGGAAGCTTGGTAAGTGATTAGTAACACGGATCGATACAAATTTTTGCTAATTTCGCAAAATAAAATCTTGACGTCCCATAGTAATTGACTCGGGGCTGGGCTTGCGTTTGTAAGGAACACAAAAAGAATAATTTACAAATTTCACAAAAAGGGTCCTCGAACCTTATTCCTGAGCTCATACTGAGTTTTCAGTAAGAAATTAGCTGTATAAATTAAAGTCACTTAATATTTACCATAAGCAACTTTGCCAGCTATCATTTAACATAAATTTCATACAAAGAGTAGGTGTACTCAGAACAGTACTCGATAAAATGAAAAATATCGCAATATTATTTAAGTTAAAATATAATTTGATATAAAAATTAAATACTGTAATTAACCGTTAAAAATATTTAACGTAAATATACAAATGTGTATGTTTGATAAGCAAAGGAGAAAAAGTTGATTGACCTATTTTTATCTAATTGTTTTTTGGAAATATCTGAATCTCTATTTGATTTGAGTATATGTAAGTGACATCGTTTTGTTGAATTGGACACTATTATTAAGCCGCATTATTTTAAGAATGCTAAATTCAATAAATATTTTGCACTGTGTTTCTTTTGTACCATATTTAGACTTGTTTGAAACTATCTCTGATAATAACTGTTGGTACGAGAAAGATGTGCCCTGAAAGTGTAAAAAGAGGGATCTTCAAATTTAGATAAAAACTAAAAGAATGTTTTGCTCTATATATACATATGTATCATACTCATAAGAATTAGCTAATTGAGCGCATTGCCCATATGTTGTTTTATTGATTGGCACTACGTACGATTCAATAATGAAATAATGAATGCTACTTAATTACTCTTAATAGCTTAAATAATGACTTGGTATTTAAAACATAGTGGAATAAAATTATCAATGAAACCAAATTCTTCAACAAGCACTATCAAATCTCTAGATCTGCCTACTTTATAGTGCGTTGATGAAATCAATATTTTTACAGTTTTATATACTGTTTTAACAATGGCAGCAGTCAAAGACTTCAATGTATAAATACTAGACACGCTGTGGTTGTTCGGAATCAAAACTATGCTCACGCAGCGGACCTTTTGTCTCGCTCGCTGTTACTTGCGGTAGACCTGTTGTCTCGCTCGCTCGCATAGGATTTGTGGCCCAACGCAGTACGCAATTTTTTAGTGCGGTACACCATGTTATACATATAAGTCTTTGCAGCCGATGGCATTTTTTCGGATTTGGTTTTTAAGATGCCTGACGTATTGCAGATGGATGAATGTCAATATGTCCCATCATGATATTGTTTTTAGCGTCAAAACATTTTCTTGTATATTTATTAATAAGTAATAAAGAATTCCCCTAGATAAAAGACGGATTTTATAACTTCTACCCTTCTAAATCTATGTATTGAAACAAGCTGTATTGTTTCATTGCCACCTACAAGTGTTTGTTTTTTAATTAAATCTCAAACCAAAGATTTCGGTGGTTTACAGAAATAGCCTCTCTTACCATTTGCTAACTTTTAAGTTTTTAGAGCAAAATTAACGCTAAGACCTTGACTAGGGTAGTATGCCGAAATAAAGTAAGACGTACAAAGGTATGAAGGTCATATTTCAAATAAAACACAAGTAATAAACTGATTGTTGACAATTATGTGGATTGTTCTTGAAATCTACACGGACTTTAAGTAAATCCTTTTGAATACTTCTTCTACGTTCGATGTTATTAGACATAAATAAGAACCAGGGTGTCCTGACAAAATAAATCTCTAAATCCAAAGGCCTTGTCGTACCTAACATATGTGACCATTTTAACTTGATGTTAAGTTATTTCAAGTACATAATATCATAGCTAAGTAATGAATAATCTGATCAAGACGTTTAATAAATTATGAAAATGTACAACTACCAGTTTTTTATTTATTCATAAAATACCGCCTATAAAATAGGGCCTCGTTAAAAAACTACCACTTGGTGAAGATTTGTTGACAATTCCAGGAAAACCACCCATTACTATAATGCATCGGAGATGTTCTTGGTTCTCAGGGCTACGTTCATTTACATACCTAAAACTAAAAACACAAAAACATTGCATATAAATTACTAATCTTTAACCGTAGCATCAAAACATGTGTGTGAATAACATTATTCTCACGAAAATATTTAAAGCACGCCAAGAACTGAAAATTGACCACCGTGCGGTGATGATAGAAAACCTCATTAAAAATCCGAGTGATTTTCGAGTTAAAACGAAAAATACATACATACAGACAGAGAGAAAGACAGTGACAGAAAAAAAGTCAAAATATGTTGGGTTTTGTACAATACCAGTAACAGTAACAAACATATAAAACTTCAAAAATATACGTAGGTGTTCGATGTACAGGCACTTTTTTGTATACGTGTTTGACTTTGAATTTTGGTTTTCCTGAAAATTATTTTATATGTGACCGCCTTTGTAGCCGAGTGGTAGAGCGCTCGCCTGCTCACCCGGAGGTCGTGGGTTCAATCTCCACGGTGCACATTAATTTGTATACGGTCTGCGTGCTCCGAAAGGTACAATAAGCTGTTGGTCCTTTTGTGCCCGAAGTAGGGGTCCACCCATTACGTTTGTGACGTAACAATTTTAGCGAGTGTACCGAGTGTGGACTAACTCGCATTTCACCCTTGACACTTGGAGACACCTCTGATACCCCGTCGGGGATTCATGTCGTATCGATTAAATCAACGGGTTAAATTGTGAAACATGGGTAGTTAATGTAAGCGCGTTGTCCCTATGAAACGAAGGTTAAGACGATATTATGACAAAGTTTAAGTACATAGTATACTCTCAGAGTAATAATGTAGAGTATAGTACAATCATCACCCTGACGCAAAGCAATTCTTGCCATCGCGAATGGTATGCTGGCATTCATTGAAGAGTTTCAGATTTTAAGGTCAGGTTGCGTATTTTCAAGTCATACCCAGCAATCAGCACACTAACATAGTGAATGTCACAATCTTGAATTATGTGCTGTTATTCGTTGAGGAGTTCAATAGTGGTGAGGCCAGGATTGAAGTTCAAGTGACATATGGAAAATTTTCAAGTAATATCCTGTAATGAGCACACTAATACAAAGTGATTGCCGCAATATCGAGTTATGTGCTGTCATCTGTCAAGGAGTTCCATGGTGATGGGGCCAGGATTGAAGTTCAGGTGGCATTATGACATTTTTTTAGTAATATCCTGCAATGAGCACACTTACACAAGGATAGATTAACTTTTGTTTGTCTGTACTTGATAATACCCTATATCATTTCCGACCAAAATATAGCGCCATCTATTAATGCATAAGAAAAACTACAGTTTTTATTTTGAGAAAGTCTCATTGCTTTCAAGCGGCTTATTCCGGGCCTGTCATTGGCTAATATTCAATATTATCCAATCAGATATGCTAGTTCCGTCATTTTCATTCTACAGATAAGTTGGTAGCACTATAACACTACGAATAAGCTTCTTTCTTTATTTTACAGGTTGGTAACTCTGTGTTACAGCAGTGCTACCACCTTACAAGAATTAAAATGGCGGAACTAGCATATTAGATTGGATAATATTGAATATTAGTCAATGACAGACCCGGAATAAGCTAGATCATTCTTTAGATACGTTGGTGGCACTGTAAGTTGACATTGACAAGGGAAAGACTTTATTTTTTTGCATGGGACCATGCCCTAATCAGCCAATTCTGTGACGTCATTTATTATTTTATTTATTATTTTTGTTAAAATATACAAGATCTCATAGTTCTTAAAGCTATAAATAGAATCGATCTAGAAACCTAATATCTTGAAATGATTTCGGAATCAGTACCGTGTACTTATTACTATTAAGTTGCCGCTACATAATTTATAAAGCATGCGAAACCCCGCCCTCCATACTAGAACAACCCTATCCAAACTCTTCACCTCAGTCTCCTTGATGTCCACAGTTTTATATCATTCTCTTTGGTTTTATATGATGGTGTGTGTGTGTCACAAGAAACATCTTATATTATATTACAATTTTGTTTATTATTTAAGATTGTATTATTATGATTCGAAATGCGTTTTCTACAAATAAGTTTATAGCTGCAATCGCAATTTTAAGTATTTATTATAATTATATTTTTTGTCATATGTTAAAACGTGATGGAAAGTTGGTGTTGAAACCGCAACAGCTGGTGAAATTGATTCTGGAAGAGCAACTACAGAGAGTCGGACCTAGTACCTGCAGCCCCAGAAGACTGTCAGCGAGAAATGTTTCCTTTGTTGAGACGAGAAAAGGTTCCTTGTATAGTATCTGACATTTTAGCAAGACGTGCCAAACATTACCAAAATACCTACGATATAATACCTCGTATAACCTGTCTTTCGATATTTATCGTTTATCTTGACGTATATCCGGGAGGGTCACCCAAGTATGTATAAAGAGTCTTCAAATCTGAATGTGAGGAACTCTGAACTGGGATTCAAACCCGGAACCTGTCGCTTACCGAGCGATTGCTCTACCAACTTAAACAACTCACGAGTGTAATCATGTGCCTTCCAATGACATATTGCTATTTAAAGCTACTAAAATTACTCGTTCAGAGCTTTATTCCATCAAAATCTAAAATACTTACTCGTTATAAAATTTCGACATAGTTTTGATACAATCTGTATTTTAGCTCGAAACAGTGGTGAAGTGGAAGTGCCTCTAGAAAAGCGAAAAGTTTGGAGCCGCTGGAGCAAGTGGGGCCCTTGCTCAGTGACTTGTGGAGTAGGTAAATAGGGTTGCACTATGTAAGCGCTTATATGTGTAGATAGATTACTTACTAGCTTACTAGATTTTGCTCACGATCAGAGATCTCCATCAGCTTCTTCCCTTCTTCCACTTAAATCACTCGATGATATTACAATCACACATTAGCATTAGCCATCTTCGGAGGCACCAGAGCCGTACTGACTATGAGTCGTAGTGGTCGCCATGACCGATAACCGCCGAAGCGGATCTGCGGATCATTTAATTAGGTATACTATTCCTCTACGCCTGATTCCATGCCCAAAGAAGGCTTTTAGCATAATTTTTTTACTACGATCCTCGCTCTTTTTACAAAGGAAGACTTCTGGCCGAAGGGTGTCGTGTTTCAGCGATTTTGTGCAAGCTGAAACCCCCACTTTCACAAGTGTGCAGTACTTCGAGAGTTAGGAAGTGTTAGTTTACTATATGAAATGTATCCCTTGTATCGAGGTATTTATAAAATGGGCCTTTAGTGGCCTGAAAGAATTATTATTATGGGAATTTTTGATGTTGTCTTACCTTGGCCAGAAAAAATTAATGGGAGAAAGACGGTATACTTCCGGCTGAAACACAGTCGACCTGCACCTCTAACATGGAGGACCATATCGAGCTCGATAACGCTTGGTACAATGCTTTATCTCACTCTGTTGATCTACGTAAAGAGGGACAGATAGTGGTCTATTGAGCTGTGAAAGTTAGATATGGTCTACCATGCTAGGTACCCATGCTACAGAGCCCTAAGAAAAGAAACTGGCGAACGATGCGAGCAGTATTCAGTCTTCTGAATTCGCGTTAAAAGCGAACTGCAACAAAATCCCAACTGTCTTAGGTTGGTTTCGAGGCTGCTTAGTATGAACCGTTCGCTAACAAAGATTTCTATCTAGTTCGGATTCCATTTCTATTTTCTATTATGTATTATTTTATTAGTGACTGAAGCGTTTCTTTTTAAGAAGTTTTACAACAATGAACTCATATAACGTGGTGCGGTGCTGCTACGCGCTGTACCATGCCCAGTGGTGGCTTGTACGGTTTCTGTACCAAAAAAAGCAAATACATGTCACGATATCAATCTCAAAGTGTCAAAAATGTTTCCGGGTATGGACTATAACGCAAATGTCACAGTGTATACTCGTATAGCCACGATTCTCCGACGGGCACGAATATGGGCACACAGCAGTGGTGAAACCAGAATTTATTTTTGGGAGAGGCTGAGTTTCGTCGAACTATTTCAGTAAATCAGACTGAATACCAGATTCTGCAAATGAATCATGTTCAACATGTTTAATGCTAGGGATGAGCAGAAAATCCAGGTAAAAATAGCATGCTTATTCGTTAAGGCGGAACGTTTCGAGCTCGGTGCAAAATGCACAACTTACGATTGCTTTTCTTATTATTGCATAAAAAGTACTGAAAAAATGTGATTTATAGCATTTCGCGACCATTGTTTAATGTCAATTAGGCTTTTCTATCAAAATTTTGTAATTTTATGTATCACGTTGTAAATGAATGTCCACACAAACTTAAAACAGGCTTCTAAGTTTGTATGCCTATTCATTTAAAACGTAATGGATAAAATGACGCAATTCTGCTAAAAACCCCTAATAATTATTCAACAATAGTCGCAAAATTAGATGAAACTATTATATTTCACACATTTTATTTTAAAATAAGATAAACAAACTTATGTTATGCACTTTGCACTAAGCTCAAAACGTTCCCCCTTAAGAAATTTTTTTTCTCAAAATGCATTGCAATGTTTGGAGAGGCTTCAGCCCCTTAGCCCCGTCCCTGTATCCTGCAATGGTACACAGTTTAACTTGTCTTCCAAAGCACGCAGACCGAACACAAACGACTACGAGATTTGAACCTGCAACCTTCAGATTGTGGTCGAGACGTTCTAGATCACAGAAGCGGTCGATATGATGCGATACCAGCTACGCGTCTCGCAGGAGTTATAAGTTTTCTTATTATTTCTCACGAGCTTATCGAGGAACGTTTCTTCGTTGCGTTTGAAAAACTAGTGCAATTTCGTAATTGTCTTGTAGGTATGATAATCAGAAAACGGCGGTGCGTGATCGGGCGATGCGCCCGGGGTGAGCTGGAGGAACAAAGACGCAAGTGTACCAGGTCTCCTTGCAAGGTGCCATCCAACGATGTGACGCTAGCTGACGAGGTGCACGACGTCGACGACGCCTGACCGAACGACTGAGTCATGTAAGTTACCCTAAGTATAAAGTCGTTTGCAATAGAATCCAACAATCATGTAAACAAATATGGCGGACTGACATTGACAGCGTATTGTTTATGCCCATAGTGATGTCATAGTGTTCTAATTTAATTTTAATTAAATTTATTTTTCTAATTATTTTAATTTTAAGTCATAGACTATGGCCCATAGTAGGATAGGTACTAAAATAAAACTGACTAAATAGATTAAATATATAAGCCATAGACTATAAAATAAAACTGATTATATATAAAAAAAGTGTTTATTAAAACAAATTTAAATCTTCGTCTTCGTCATCATCACTATCAGAAGTGTCGCCGGTGAACGTAATTATAAATGGAACCACTGTGTCATCGCTTGCCGTGTCTAAAATGCCGTCGAGCTTTTTCATTTCTTCCTCTTCCTTTAGGACGTGACTTACGCATTTCGACCATTGTTCGGCTCCGATTCTCGCCAACCCACACATACATTTCAGTAATTGTGATCTATTCAAATAATTAGTTACGAGGGCAATACAATATTAAAGTGCGTCTAATAGATTTCCGTTGTAGGTAATAGATCTAAATCATTCTTACCTCCTGATTACTCCTTGAGAAAAAATACCAATCGTATGCTATATCAAAGTCAAAGGTCGTCGTTCCAAGAAAAATATGTCCAGCCAAATCGTAAAGCAAAACAAAAGTCCAAAATGAGAATGCAAAGTCGTAGAAATCGGAAACAGAAAACGGAAACAGAAAACACTAATGCACAGCGAACCCACAGAACAGTGAATGACTGTGAATGACAATTCTAACGAAATGGCCACCTGTCAATTTTTAAAAACTAACCATTATTTTTATGGCTTAGGATACAATCCGTTTTGGTTAATTATATTAAGCTCTTGAAAAAAAAATTTTATTGTATTCAAATAATATTAAATTAAAATAATTTATTAAATTAAAAATAAAAGATAACTTCAGATTACGAACAACACTAACTTTTCAATGACTTATAGAGTTCGATGAGTAAAAAACTAAGATGACAGCTTGTCAAATACTTCGAAATTTTTACGTTGCAAATGTTTTAACAAATTTAACTTATAAATACAAGTTAAATCGTGTTGAAGATAATGTGAAAACAATGGTGCGTTCGTTGAAATCAGACTATGTTCATAATTGATCGTCAAATGTATGTGATTACGGAGTAATCGTGACAATTTGGTTTGTTTACATGATTGTTGGATTCTATTGCAAACGACTTTAGTTCGAGTCAGTACGCAAGATTTACGTGAAGTTGCTTGTCACTTGTCACCTGCGCAGTACACCGCGCGCACCTCCCTCTTCCTTGTTGGCGTTCTGAGAATGCGTAAGCACAGTGTCACTTCTGTGACTAACTTCACTCCCGATCCGAACTGAACGGGTGGCCTTACTATGAGTTTATACTCGCTAGCGACTGCGTAAAATATTTTATGAGAAATTGTACAACCTAGCGGTTCACAACAGATCCAGAATTTCTAATACTTTAGTAGATTGTTGTACAAGGGAGGTAAGTTATCAATTGCACCCGAGATATTTAGGCGCACGAGAGAGCGAGGGTGCTTGTAGTTCGAGGGTGCAATTGATCACTTACACCGATGTGTAACACTCTACTTTTCATCACTAACGCGACTAAAAAATACAAAATTATAACATGATGATTAACTGCACACTGTACCTGTATGTCTTGTTTCACAGTAATTATATTTATCCAAACCGGTTTCGGTTTAACACCAATAGCAAGGGTCTATCTATAATAAAATAACTAATAACACATTTTGCAGGATATAAAAATTAATTCGTCGATCTTAGACGATATAACACGGGACTAGGCAAGCGCATTTATCCCCCTCTGCCGAAGTACATGAACAAATTGTTCATGTAAGTTAGCTTGTGTGCGCGTTTTGTGTTTGTTTTGCAGCATCTGATTTAGTGTGACACATCAGTTTTTCGCAGGAGTGTGCGTGAATGAGTAATGTGTGCTGTGCGTGTTTACCTCCCCTCCCGTGAAAAATGGCAGAATATTAGGAGTCGCGCTTTGCCAGGTCCCGTGTTAAATGGTCTAAGCGTGCAATCAATGAATCCTCTTTCACAACTGGTTGCAAAACTCAGTTGCCATGGCGGCCGGAAGGGAAATATGACCGTCGTTAATCAATTATGAAATTATGTTTGCAACAACGTTTTCAACAAGATAATTTTACTGGCGCCATTTTATTTTCATGTGACTTTTTCTTTTTTTTTGTGCGATAGTGTCTTACTGACCAGTGTGATTGTTTTAAAAATAAAACTAATTTAGTTGCTGTGTTCACACTTAATCGTCTTTTAACATTTTATTTAGCATATTTACCAATATACGGAAGTCACATTTTTCCATAATAATATAAAAATAAAATACAGAATAACAAAATAAAACGGAATTAGGCAGAACAGATATTTTCCATTGTCATTTGGCGAGACGAGTGATTGACTACATAGTTAGTGACGGTAAAGGACACTCGTTTGATTTTCAAATTAACTTACCTCCTTAGGTAGGTAAATCGAATTTACCTCCTGCATTTCGAGTTATATATGACTTACTTTCAGAGCATTAGTGATGAAATAGTAGATTGTTATACAAAGGAGGTAAGTTATAGTGTCTACGTTTATCAAAACCCAAACTCATGGTAAGCCTACAGATTGTACAGTTTTGGTGTTTAAAGGCCCATAGGTACGATAGTCTCTATATTATATACCTACCTAGACTACCAAATCTTATAACTATTTATTTTATGTAAATAAATATATATTTTATAGTATTTAAATTAACCATTATATAGATAATAGAGAAATTAACAAAAATAAGGCATGTTTTTTAATTTTTATATTCTTTATCTATGTCACTTGTTTAATTTTATTTCATTCGACCTCAGAGCTTTAAACCAACTTTAATGCTCTAAGCATTCGACAGATGACGACTCCATTGCAATAGTCGAAATATTTTGTATATTTATTTTATGGAAATTTAAAAAAAGATGTACTGCACTCCTGAGTAAACGAAAACTCCAATATAAGTTACGTAGTAAATAATTTACTGCATGGTTTCTTCGGACAATATGTATTATAGGGAAACAAGATGCCAAGTGAAATGAATTGCCCTCTGTTCCATGCAAAGAAAGATAAACATTTTTTTGACGGCATACTTTATTGGTGCCTCATTGTGCTTCATGTATTGTTGAGGTTTAAGTGCAATGCATCGGTTGTTTCAGTTAAAAAGACAGCCATTTTGTCAACATTGCTTTTCCTGTGATTACATATATACATACGGAAATAAAAATGAAGTATCTTTTGGTCCTTTCCTGTGTAATTCTAGTAAATACTGTGTTATCCGAAAGTGCGTTGCCGACTAGCTTAGAAAGTATAGTGAATTTAATTTGTGTTGGTGCTATTACTGGTTTTCGTTGCAGATGTTACCGGAAAGCCTGAAGAAGTCGTAAAAAACTCAACCAAAAAAAATTCCATGTTGCGGAATAATGCACAGAAAAATGAAGTTAGTGAGAAAGTCAAATTAAAAGATTTTTTGGACACCAACGCAAAAGGGGAGGTGAGTTCAAATAATAGAAAATTTTCGTGTGGTGTTAGATTGTGTTGATACTTGTATTTTTAATTGTTTATTCATTCACTCATTTCATTTATTTCGGCCAGCAAAGCCATATAACACACACAGTATCTACAATAATGTTAGTAATAAAAATATACCTAAGATTTAAAACTGCTTAACCTATTGTTAGTAACATAGTAACATAATCCTATATTTACATATTTTTATTTTTAAGTACATGAATCATAGTACAATGGTTCATGTACTGAAAATCGAACCTGCTCGCGAACATGCTCAGGATGCCATTGGCGCTGGCCCAAACTCTGTCTACCAGGGATGCGCGCCGTTTGCGCATGGTCGCGTAGAAGCAATCTACTCGCGCTTCCGCGAACATTCCCGACGCACTACAGAACCGGGGAAGCCCCATCAGCATCCTGAACGCGCTGTACCACAAAATAGATAGGGACAGAAGGCCTGCTCCCTACAACCAGCGATTTCGGGCGCACGCACACATACGCGTACGTACGACGATCTTGGTATGATTCGGTCGAATGCCAGTACGACTAGTCACGAGCGCATGCGCTTTACGATACATGTGGTGAGTAGGTATGATCAAGGTCAGCCATAGCTGGCCTACTGTACCTATCTAATTTGCGCCTGTACTGTCTTTGCGTATAATTAACCCACAGACTGCTCGTATAAAAGGATGTACAATAAGCTCTAAAAAGAGTGATCTTAGCTTCTGTGGAACAACGAGCAAATCTGCGAGCTATCATGTTCGCTCTGACAGACAACGCCCTGCGCTCCCTTTCAATATCTGCATTGTCCTTCAGCTCGGATTTTATTATATGTCCCAGATACTTGAACTGGTCCACCATTTTTAGTGGGCCTCCATTCAGTTTTATCGGTGGAACATTAGATGGAAATTTGCTTCCTGCCCGAAACACAATGCATTCGCTCTTAGTTTCATTATACTTCAGGCCATGGCTTGTAGCATATTTTTCACAAATGCTTAACAGCTTGTTGAGACCACATACAGAGGCACTCAGCAGCACCATGTCATCCGCGTAACGAATATTATTAAGACATGTCCTGTCAATATGTCACCCGACCTGGTGCTGCCGCTGAGCTCCTCTACCAGTGCATTAACGTACCGTACAGCGTTCCGAATGAGGATAGCAGTGCTAAAACTACTCACGCCCATGAAGCCATTCCGAAAGGGAAATAGCGCCCATCAGTGATTAAACTTGTGATCCATTCGGAACTCTTTTAAACACGACGTAGATGATGACACTTGTCAGTGACAGAAAAATTTACTTGAATTGATAACGTTACGTGAATACCAACAAAGGGTAAACTTTACCTACGTGTTGTGCAAGAGTTATTTGCGCCTCATTGAGAGCAATCATTACGTGTTGGTTTGTTCTTTCGTCAAAAATCCTTTTTTCTGGGCTCGTAATTATAAACTAAAATAAAATCTATGATTCAACGTTTAATATTAAACTCTTGAACTACGAATAACCTATTTATGAAATTGCCACCGGCCCGCTGTCACTTTTGATAGATCACTCACAGTGCTTACGCTCAGAATGATGCGATGATAGCACAAGATGGCGGCCTTAATGATGTCATTCATGACGTCATAACAAACATTTTAGGGCTATCGTAATCGGGCTAGAAGAACTTAGGCGAGGACAACCCCCCCTCCCCCTGCCTCACCCTGCACTCCAACCCATACGGCTCCGAGAAGGCATTCGACCATTTGACAACATTGACCTGACTTACGTTGTCTGTTCCAAGTTCGGAGAGGACGCTACACAATAACTACTAGTCCAGTCAATTGGTTTGGTAGAGACGGAACCTAATCAGTCGTATTATTTTTCATTGTGCTTTTCGGATGGCTAAAATGGAGGTGAATATGAATGAGCTAAAAGCTATTACAATTTAGAAGAATCTGTCCTTACTTTTAATAACAAAAAAGCCATAGAATTTATGTTTTATATTGCTTAAAAACTACTTTTGCTTGGCAGATGAATAAGGACATCCCAGACGACAAAATAAAAAGAGTGTTTGTGAAATCACATCCGACGAGACTAACCAAAAGTCTTCTATACGGATTTTACCCCTATTTCGACACGGTAAGAATAAGTTTAATAAAGAAGACATTAAATTTTAGGTACAAAAAATGAGATGGAGAAATAGATTCGTGTACTAAGTTTGTAAAATTGTACAGCTACGGATTAAGCACAAAGCCCCTAGTTGTTTACGAGAAAAACCTTATGCAAAATAAGTATTTTACACAGTCACTAACGAGTACCAAGACTCAAACTCATGGTACTTTAGGAAGAACATACCTAACTATATTCTTACACGTAGGCCTGGCCTTCTATCCTAAGGGCTTATATATTTTTTACTTTTTAGCATAAACTGCACCGATCAGGCGATTCAACTTTAAGTTGGAGAAAAATAATTTGTTGATTTAACTTGCCTAGGAAAATAGGCGTATGAATTGGGCTAAAAGTTGCAGACTGTTAGAATACAATAGTACATTGTATTCTAACTAGCGTATAATATTTTATAGCAAAAGTGCGGAAAATGCCGACTTTACGCAAGCGCAGCGCTTGGTCATTTTACGCACGGTGTGCTATAAAGATTTTTAATTCAATTCAATTTTTTTATGGCAAAGGCAGCCGGTGTCATATATTCTGGCAGTGTCACGTAATAGATTGTAAACGTACTATAGAAGAGCCAACGAGAGATGGCACCTATGACAGCTGCGTATAGTCATGGGATGCATTTTAATTTCGGCAAAAATAAAAATTAAGTGCCACTAGCGACTTGAGTAAATAAAATATCGATTTATTTGATACGTCATACAACATGTATCATAATAATAGAAATGGCAAATGTGCATGCTTACATTAACAAAGCAGCCATAAAATCTAGAGAACTTGTTTACAATTTTTTAATCATAAAAAGATATAATTTGTAAACAGACGGAGCCGTACGATTAAGGAGAATAGAACCCGTTATTTATTGATTACAATTCAGCGACTAACATTCCTCATAATCCCTTGAGTTTTGAAAAAATTAGAAACTTTTCCTATAGAAGTCTTTATAAAATCGAAAAATGATGATCGAAACGAGTAGAACGTCACTTTTCGCTTTAGGTGGTAGAGCTGATGACAGGCTCGACTGTGAAGGTACATCTTACTCGCAAATCCTCCCGAAGTTATTCGGGAGAGAGTAAGAGAACAGCTCTCAGGCAAAACCAGGCGGCCCACCATTGCCTGGGACCGATGGATGGCGGTATATCCATCCCCAATTGCCGGGCCTTATATAAAACAGACTAGTGACGGGCAGCGGCGTCACTGGTGCAAGGGTTTCGGCACCGCGCTCAACAACCCGCCTGCCCAGCGTGTGTGAGTATGGGCATTTCTTCCAGGAGGACTGCCAAGAGTGGCGAAATCCTGGAAAGGCCTATGTCCAGCAGTATTGGATTATTTTAGTGACACTTACCCATAATAAATTATGAAACTTGGTATGACGTCATAGATGCCATCTTTGTTGGCTCTAGTTTAGGTATACTACTATCCCAAAAAATATTATATAATGAGCTCTGGAGAAAGTGCATGAGCAAAGAGACTATTATATCGTCTCGACTCTCGACATGTATCCCGGACGAGGTGCCGGAGGTGTTTCTGACTGTAGACTGTCGTGTGAGTGTGAAAACTCGTACATCCACTTTTCATCGACAATCATTTCAACCCAATGGGATAGGAAGTGGACCTTTCCATACCTCACATTTTATCCTAAGTCATCATCATCCTAAAACTGGGAGATAAAAGTACTCATTTATTTCACAGAACTATTTCGAACCGTTTGAGGCACGCCCAAAAACAATAACCGTTGTCGCCTTCAGAAAGAACGGATATCAACCACGAGGCCTGGTAAGATTTCAAGTAGCCTTTCTTATGTGGCCTTTTCCCGCGGCATTACCAGCATAGCAAGTACGTAAGCCCGATTCGATCAATTTGACAGATAAACTCGATAAATTCTAAACAACAACTCTTATTGCTATGGAATAAGAGTTCCATTTTTGTTTGTCAAAGCGATGTCGTATCGATAGCAAGTTTGGCACCCTGGTCAGAAAAACAAATCGGTGCTATTTTAATGAGCACCAAAAATTACTTTAATAATTAATTTTCACCAAAAGTAACATCCCGAAGAATAGCATATCCATAAAAAAAGTTTAGCCAAAATATGCAACTCTTCAAGTCAAGCAAAAAATATCGTTGTTACCCAAAACGATAGAATGTTCACCAAAGGAACGCGTTGACAGGCCCCCAGTGGCACGCAACGGATTGAACGCTTGAATAGTCTTGTTCATAACATAAATGCTGGCGTTCGGTGTGGGCGGTACACTCAAGAAGGCGAATCTAAGCATTGCGTTTGTGTCAATGATCCCCAAATGTACAGTCAGACAAAAAAATACGTTTAGAGTTTTATTTATTTACATTTTATAAAATTTCTTCTACACCCGACATTGCATCTTCATCATCTTGAACTTCACTCTCGTCCAATTTATGTTAGGGCAACAATAGAAGCGTCTTGCTTGACTCTCAAAGTTATGGCTGCTAAATGGTTTTCGTGTGTAAAAAGTGCTGTCCGGTCACAGATTAGACAAATGCCATGTTTGTGGAAGCCATTTCACTAATGTGTATCAAAAAAGTTAAAACTAAACATCGCGAAACTACTAGCGATACCGGATGTTAAATGCGGTAAGTGCGGGTAATGACACGCGTCGGGCCTACCACCGGCTTCAAGCCGACTGCAAAACCACAAGAAACAAAAGCAGTTCTCAGGTCTCGCCTTCTTGACTGGGACTTTATGAATTCATGCAACTTAAATCAAAATCCGTTGCATACCATTTATGCGTTGCGGCTTTGTCGACGCGTACTTCAAATGTTGGTTTCTTATTATCATTAAAAGTCGTTCGTAAATGTTTGGTACCTCGGTAACCAAAAATAGGTATCGAAGCGAAAAGGAGCGTGTTAGGTTAATGGTGTCATAAATTCGGCAGCCGAATAAAGTGGCGTGGAGCGGGGTGACCCCTGTAGATCTTAACAGAAAGTTAATTTCTAGGAAGAAAATTAAAATGGGGAACACACTCCCCTCTCCCCATTAAACTGTCTATTTTACACATCATTATTTTGAATTAAACTGTACCGTGGGCAGCTATTAGCTTACAGCTTGCTCCAGTTAGTTAAAGTTCAGAAAGGAATTAATCCTTGTTTGCCAATAAAGCTTTTTTTTATTCAATTATCTTTTATGGTTCGTATTATTTTTAAGCAAATTATTTGGGCATCATTTAAAAATACTCATTGGTGTCGATTCGGTGTAACACAACTTAACATATTTGACAGGATGAAACTTATTTTAAGCGTCCCGTTCTTGTCTTTTCGATACAGAAAGAAAAAGACAGAATGCTACAATTAAGTTTAGTCCTGTCAAATAAGTTAAGTCGTGTTACACCGAATTAACACCATTGAGTACACGTTAGGGAACATTCTATCTTTTTGGCAAACTTAAGAAATTTTTCTGCAAATATTTTTATGTATGATTTTAATAATCGGTTAAATACGTGCCAAAAGAAATGGTCTACGATTGCAAATGGAAGTGGTTTCGTAACACGCTCCGGGACACTCAGCCCGATCATGAGTTTGAGATTTGACACGAAAAATTCCCATACACTTTTCATCCCCGTCCGTCTATAGACGAACTGTCATAATTCAATAGTTCGATATCGAGGCGCGGTCGTTGACAAGCGCGCGCGACTATCCCTCCCGCTGCAACACTTAGAAACTGGTCCTTTGTACGTACACGCGACGCTTACGGCTACAGACGGAGTGTCACTACTGGAACCGCTTCAATGTGTGTACAATAGTGAATGTGTGAGGGTTTCAACAAATACTTCAAAGAAAACTTGTATTGTGACACTAAAGAGCCGTATTATACGTGCGATGCGACACCTAATCCTGTAGTTTTTAAAAATCCCAAGCAAATCAAACGGCCAGCGACGGTGTGCCAAGAACAGTTGAAGAAATATCAACGGCCACCGACGTTGTGTCGTATTAAAAATTACTCAACTTCCGGCCACGGCCGCTTTGTCCCGGGAAGTGTGCGACGGCACTTGGCAAATGTTAGCAAAGGTCGAGAAATTCCATTCACAAGTCTAGGATTCAGAGGCGGACAAGAAGTACCGGCCGCCCGCCCTAGTCCTTTTGCTGCCTGCCTCTTTTAACGTGAATTCGATGAACGTCTTCCACGTCGTCAACAAAAATTGCGACAGAAAATTGATACAGTTTTGGATACTTACAAGTTAAAATGATAGTTACATTGTTGTGAAGATTCATTCGGCGACACCACAAAAATATATGTTTGGCTCTACCTCCACTCCCCTCTATGATGACGTCATAGACCGCGGAAGTGCGGGAATCCTCCAATTCATGTAACATTCGTCTTAGTTTATGTTTTTATTGCGAAATCCATCGCTTTGGAATACTCTAAATATTATTAGAGTGCATTACAAACTAGAAAAGATAAATCAGAAACAAATGTAAAGACAAGAATTTGAAAAAATTCCTCGGGCCAAGATTCAAACCTGCTACCTCTTGTTATCAAGACAAGCGCGCTAACCGACTGCGCCACCGAGGTACTTATCTAGACTCATCTATTCTTGTCTTTACATTTGTTTCTGATTTTTCTTTTCTAGTTTGTAATGCACTCTAACAATATTCGTCTTAGTGTCTTAATTAGAAGACATATTGACATGGTGACTAATATTATGCGAAAAATAAATGCTTTCTTTTGAGTATATAACTCACCTAATTAATTTTTTATGTGGTCATGGTGACAAAGAATATTTATCAACTATTGTGCAGAACTAGGTGGTAGAGCTAATGCCGGGCTCGACTGTGGAGGTACCACCATCTTACTCGCAAATCCTCCCGAAGTAATTCGGGGGAGAGTAAGAGAACAGCTCTCGGGCAAAACCAGGCGGCCTACCATTGCCTGGGACCGATGGATGGCGGTATATCCATCCCCAATTGCCGGGCCTTATATAAATCAGATTAGTGACGGGCAGCGGCGTCACTGGTGCAAGGGTTTCGGCACCGCGCTCACCAACCCGCCTGCCCAGCGTGTGTGAGTATGGGTATTTCTTCCAGGAGGACCGCCAAGAGTGGCGAAATCCTGGAAAGGCCTATGTCCAGCAGTGGACGAAACAGGCTGATGGATGGATGGATGGATTGTGCAGAAACATTTAAAAAGTAATGCATAAAATGACGTAACTTTTCCAGAGAAGCCTAATTGACATTAAACTGTTGTCGCGTAGTCCAATGTCCAATTATTTCCTCATTGGCGTAGTCCCATAAACGTTATTCATTTAAAACTTTTTATTTAAAAAAGAAACAATCATAAATTGTGCGAGAAAATAGTAATTTGTGCAACAAGAGAGCAAAGGTAGTTTTTGTTGCGAGTAAGTTAGAATGCTGAGCGTTGTGAGTGATTCAAAGGCACAAGAAACAAAATTACCTTGCTCTCGTGTGACACATACAACTTTTCACCTCCCTAGCGAGAAAACACAAAATGTAAAAAAATACCGGGTCTAAATAGACAGCTACCATATTCTACTGACTTTTCACTTTTCCCAAGAATCATAACCGCGACCACCCTTAGTTTGGGAAATAATTAAGTTCCAAACAAAAATGCGTGAACCCTAATGCACGGACATACGAGAGAGTATCGAGAGGGCGTCGTCCGTTAAACAGCTGTTCCAGTGCACCGTTCTAAAATAGACCTTCCTCCTACGAGATAAAGCATTTGAGTTACAATTGAATATCTTTTTCTCTAAAAATTTCCGCGGGTTTTTTTTCGAATAGTTGTTTTATTTAATGGTCGCACTCTATTTACAGCCTGTATATATTCATACTATAAACACACGCCTGTCTCTACGAAGAGAGGTAGTCAAAGACTAGAGATTTCTATCTGTTACAATCCTGATACACCCCTTTCGCTTCTTCCACGTACATCAATCTAATCATAGAAGTTCTTCTATTCCGGGTACTTTTGACTTCGCCTATCTTCGCTTGGTCGGCATGTGTCCTTCTAGGGCGTCCCGGTAAAGTCACTCTGCTTTTATTCATTCTTTCTTTCATTACTCTTCTTTAAAATATAAAACTTCATTCAATATATTTTTTTGTGTTACTGACTTTCGAAAGATAGTTGAGCGTGGTGAACGTGGTGGTGGTCATAACCATACTTAATGAAAGAGTCAGCCTCAGGCCAAACACAAATGAAAAAAAAAGAAATACTAATTTAATAAAATTTTTAATAAAAGTTTCCTCTGTGTTCGCGACGTTCTTAATTTTTCAAAACACTTTTTCTCACTGAGTTAGCAAAGTTGACTTTTGCTCACTGGTTTTAAGCAACAAAGGCGCGCTTTTTAAGCTAGTGAGGTGAAAAGAACTTTATTCTTTATGTTATAAAATGTTGTCTTTTTTTTAGATGACACACGACAGTTCATCGCAGGAAGTGGCAGAGATGCAGTCACCTTACAATACAATAGGACAGTTTTGGGCTGACCAACCTGGGGTTTTAGGATAAGAGTGAAACCTATTAATTTGTAACCCCTTTTTTATTATACTAATTATACGAACACTACTAGGCTTTTATTCAGATTTTCTTCGCCATACACAATTTTAAAATGTTGTATCGCGTCCAAGTAGCGCTTTTTTTCCAACTTGATTCCCAAATATTGAGATTTTGAACTGAAACCTTATTTTTATTTAATAAATACAGTCTGTATTACTTAGGGGTAATGTAGCTTTCTATTGGGGAAAGTTTTTTTTTAATCGGTTTAGTGGTTCTAGAGATTACCCCCTTGATTTTGATTTTTAATCCTAAAGGTAGTCAAAATTATTAGGAAATAAATAAATTAAATTAATAAGAAATCTGTTGAGAAATATCTTGAAGTAAAGGTTTAGAAACACTGACCGGAATACAGTTCAGACTGCTTATTAATGATGTTGCCGGTTTCCCTTTGATGGCGTTAGTAGTAAAAACAAAAAACACTAGTGCGAAATAATATATGTAACTTTACGCACGCTAGACAGGCGCGTAATATATCATATTTTGAGCAGGTGTATTGAAAAATAATTTTATCTGTTTATAATATTAGTGTAGATATACGTTAGATAGTGTAGATAGAAAGATAACAGCACCTCCAAAAGTGCTTACAAACCATTGACCTCTCATAAACAACTAGACACACAGTCTCTAAGAAAAGTTCGTCAGAAAGTGTTCGAACGTGCGAGTAGCAAAAATCTTCAACTAAATTAAGACGTTATGTCGTTAACATAAGATGCAATGTCAGTTGTACGAAATCGTCATTCGATTTTGTCACCCCAGAGCGGTGACAAGATGCATCGCGGACACTTTTTGAGCGAGATTGTGAGTCTAGTTGTTTATGAGAGGTCAATGTTACAAACAAATAAATTTTGCCTCTTTAGTAAGAAGTGTAGTAATTAGGCCTGCATCGTCTTGTGTGTCGTGGTCATATCGTAAAATTGTATTTCTTAATTCTTACTTTACGATAGATCATAAAATGATCAATCCTACGATATTGCCACTACATGTCTACATATATAATAATAATGTCGTCGACAGACCGTAGAATATTAATTTAAAATGTTGCCAATTTTGACTCAAAAGGTAAACGGCCTAATTTCGTCGTAGTTAAAAGGACAGTAAACGAACGTCCTGCACTACAGTTAGTCACAGCCAGTCAAAGCATTCGTTACGAGATTTCAATTGTAAGGAAACGCTTCCTTCAAATCCTTTTCCTTAAATTCTTTTTGGTTTCATTGGATGCCATGAATTATTTAAGTAGGACACGTCTGTTGAACATACGCAAGATCAACCCGTGTTTAATTTTTACCTCTATAATATCTAATAATTACCTCTTTGGACAGCGTCATACGAAGTTTTGCGCATCCAATAATTGGGGTGAATTAGACTTAATTCACCGGGGTTTAATCACCCGGGTGCATTAACCACCTGTTTCGGTTAACCATAAAATGATTATGTCCTTCTAACGACACTTCTGCCTTGCGGCATTCATCGTCTCGTTTTTTTCTTTGAATAGTTCTTTAGGAACGCTGCTGTATTCTTAGACTGAGGATTTTATTTAGCAGTCTCTTCGAAACCATCAAATGATTCTCTTATATTTTGTACCATCCATCCATCCATCAGCCTGTTTCGTCCACTGCTGGACATAGGCCTTTCCAGGATTTCGCCACTCTTGGCGGTCCTCCTAGAAGAAATACCCATACTCACACACGCTGGGCAGGCGGGTTGGTGAGCGCGGTGCCGAAACCCTTGCACCAGTGACGCCGCTGCCCGTCACTAATCTGATTTATATAAGGCCCGGCCATTGGGGATGGATATATCGCCACCCATCGGTCCCAGGCAATGGTGGGCCGCCTGGTTTTGCCTGAGAGCACTCTTACTCTCCCCCGAATAACTTCGGGAGGATTTGCGAGTAAGATGGTGGTACCTCCACAGTCGAGCCCGGCATTAGCTCTACCACCTACATATTTTGTACGAAGGTAATGAATTGGTATTCGAGAGCCTGTAAACTACTTCTACGTCTTTATCAGTATCTTGTAGAATTTTGGAAGGCATTAAACTGTTTAAATACATATCTCCGAAATTCATGTATTTGCCGTGGGGCTGTTTCCATAACCTAGCTGAGCCAACAGATTTTTTATAACAAAAGCTTTTTGGGCAGAATATTTTTTATAGCTTTGAGAGCCGTTAGTATTTGGTTTCTAGTTTTTAGCTATGGCCATCACGTGTGTGAAATGTTTTTCATAGTACGGCACAATGTACTTACGAGTATTTACCCACGTTGTATGATGACTTTTTTATATTAGCCTGCAGTGTAGGTCATTAATAGTAATTATACTGCCCAGCCCGACATTGCTGGCTTGGTCATAGGATCGACCTGTGCAATCAGTGTTTAGAAGGTGTCCTTAACGGCTGGCGAGGTGGCTTCTGCTTTGTAACCAGTCTTAGGCAAAATAAAATGTATCGTTCAACTAGCCTAAGCCGCACCTCAGCTCTCGGGTAAATACGCCACTGTGCTAGTGCATCCTCAAGGAACGAAAACATTTTTTTCCAATGAGGATTTTTGAAATCGGTAACGTTTTAAAATCATTTGTATTTATACGTTACGTGAACAATAAAACTTATACACAGGTTGTAAATAGAGTGCGACCATTAAATAAAACCACATACTCAATATTTACAAAGAAATGAAATGCAAATTTTTATAAAACAACCAGTTTGGTGTATTTATTGAATCCTATTTCAGTGGGAGTAATAAAATTTAATATTAAAGTTTTTATTTCAGCTATAACTTGTTGAATTTCCGGCAAACGCAATGTTCAACAAGTATGTTCCCACCTATAGCATGCGCGTCGCTTATCTTGTATTTTTGCACATTGATAATTTTCTCGGTTGAATTTAATGTGCAATCTGTAACTTATGAGGAATCTTCTTCTGATGGATCTCAGGAAGAGAAGCTTCTAGATGCCTTGATTTTGGTTGAAATTCTTAAATCAGGTATGAGGTATGACCTTTTGAAATTTATTACACGTGGGTACCTACACTGTAGACTGGGAAATACCAGCATTGTTATTTTTAACTTATAAGTGTATTAGGCAGTTTGTTAATGTTACAGAATATGACAAAATAGCCAAAGAAAATCAACTCCTTCGAATGCACGATGATTTCCAGGAAGTGACCGAGGGTTTGGATCTAGCTACATGTGCGGCCTCTTCTAATGGGAGAAAGACGGCGAATCAAAATTTAAAGTACAGTACGTCATGTACAGTCAGCAAGGTTCCCGCCTGACCACCTTAAGAGCTAGTTTAGTGTGCAGTGGCTCGCGGCAACTTCCGCTAAGCCCCACCCTGCTAGTTTTTGTCTACCAATAGTCTGACTAAAGTGACCAATGGACCCTGATGGACCCAAAAACGCCATAAAAAGTGTCTCTCATAAACGTTCATTGGTAAATAAAATTAAAAGGCGGGGCTAGCTGAGATCGCCACATGCAAGCAACAAGGTTTTGAAACTGGATAGGCAGGAGCCTTGCTGAGGTACACTCAGTTCAGTACTAAGAGATTTTTATCAGAGGAATTTCAGTTTGCTTGTACATATCAGACTAATAAATAAATAACATCTACCCTCGTTCTCGTGATGCCGATTTTGAAAGCTTTGTAAGACGGTAACAAGGTATCTAACACGTCGGAAAAATCTCGGCACCTCGAAAGAATGCGCTTCACCTTCACCACGTTCTCGCCCCGTTTAGGGTTGCTAGGCATCCGGCTTTAGTCGGACATGTTTGGCTGTTTAAGGTCGTGTCCGGCAAATATTTACGTGGCTTGTCTGTCGGATTTTGTTCGGCTTTTTGTCAGTTTAACGCAGTCGTTAGTTTGAATTTACGAGGTGCGTTTTTAAGTTCGCGGAATGGGAGGTAAGGGGGTTAAATAAAAATTCGCAAATATTTTTCTTTTTCTATAAATTCACCTGCTAGCCTAATACAATTTTCAGATCGTTCGACGAGCTATTTGCATATCATCGAATAAAAGAGGTTCATTTTTATCTTCAAAATACCCTAAAACTGCGTCCTTCACTTCTCATCACTTGAATTTTTTTTGCCACGAAGCTCTTTTTTCATGTTTGGAAAAACATAATAATCGCAGATGCCCAGGTCTGGACTTTATGGTGGGTGATTAATTATTTCGAAGCCTGACTTGTGTGGGACAGCAAGGGCAACACGGCTTTTGTGAACAAGTGCATTGTCGTGCAAGACCGAGACGCCTTTCGTCGATTTTCCTCGTCTTTTCTTTGATTACTTCCCTCAAACGCTTTTCTGCAAGCTGTTTCTTCTTAAGACGAGCAGAAGATTCTAATATTAATTTTTTCGATTTTAGTGTTGATTTCGGGTGTGGTCGTGGTAGTGTTATTTCCTTGTTTGGTAAGGAACTTTATACTGGCGGGGTGCTCGATTTTCTCTATTGTGAATGCTCTGACTTCCCGATTAAGTTACTTGGTTGATGATAGTTCAGAGACTAATAAGCCGATTGTAATAGAACTCGTTATTTATATTAATAGTGAATCACACAACACGTTGAAACTAATGAGACCCCTCACCCTAAAAATTCTAAATTCGTAGCGGGGGCGATGAGTCCTGCACTGACTCTCCGTGATCGTGAGTATTGTGCACTTCCCCCCGGTCAGTCAGCCCAGCCAGGACAGCTCCTTGAAGTAGAGCCGAACAGCTTCAGCATGCTGACATAAGAACTGGTCCAGTGAAGGGAAGGTGGAGCTCGTCGCTATCTCTGCCTTTCGTCTTGTATCTTCGGTTGCAGAGCAATAGAGCAGCACATGCTCCACTGTCTCTTCCTCTAAAAGGCAACCTCTGCATAGAGGGCTATCGGTACCACCTGTATTGAAAAGGTGCTTATTTAAGTTACAGTGTCCAGTTATGATACCTACCATGTCCCGCAGGTCGGACCGTTTTAATTTTAGTAAGTATCGGGTAACCTTACCGTTTGAATTCGGCATCATTAGTCGTGACAGTCTACAGTCTTTTCGTTCTGCCCATTTACTGTTGTGTACAGTCAGAGTGTGTTTCCGCAATTCTCCTCTGATAGCTTCTGCTGATGGTCGACACAAGTTGATACCCTGAGTCGTTACCTTCATATGAGATGCTAGTTTAGCAAGAGAGTCTGCTTGTTCGTTACCTTTATTTCCGTTGTGTGCTTTGGTCCAGCATAGCTTTACCTTGCACAAGGTTGACAGGTTTTGCAGTTGTGTATGGCAATCTGCAATAATTTTCGATCTACTTACAGGTTTGCTTAGTGCTGATAGTGTAGCCGCACTGTCTGTAGTTATTGTAACCTCTTCTATATCGCACGGTCTGCTTGTGCAAATCGCGATCGCAGCCTTAGCTGCTAGGAGTATACCTGCTGTCTCGGTTTGGAAAACCGTTGTTATCTTGTTGAGTGGGACTGATTTACCTAGCCCTAGTTCAGGTGAGACGTAGCTGCAACCAGCACCACCGTTCGTGTTTTTAGAGCCGTCAGTGTAAAAATTCAGTACCTTATGATTAGAGCTTGGCGCTTCTTGATAAAGTATCTCGTATCTTCTATCCATAACGTAGGTTTTTGGTGTTCTATCAGTCCCATTGGCTGCCTCCGGAACAACCTCTAAAGCTCGTTCAAGGATTTGGCAGTGATGGGTTTTTATATTGTTACCTTTCCATTGGCCAGTGGACTTTACCCGAAGGGCTGCGACCATCGCCTCCTGCTGGATGTGCAGGTGCGGCGGTGTGAGCCCTAGTAGTATGTCCAATGCTGCGGAGGGTGTCGATCTCATGCATCCGCTGATTAGTGTGCATGCTAGTCTTTGTAGTTGTTGCAGTTTGTTCTCAGTTGTTATTAACTTCGTTCTTGGCCACCACACCAAGGCTCCGTAAGTAAGAACCGGTCTTACCACTACTGTGTACAGCCATTTGCATAGTTTGGGTGTAAGTCCCCAGTCCCTGCCTACAGCTCTTCTACACTGCCATAGCGTATTGGTTGCTTTTTTTGTTATGTGGTCCACCTGCTTCCCCCACAGTAGTTTCTCATCAAGCCAAATCCCAAGGTATTTCACCTCCTTACTGAGAGTTAGCTGTGTGCCAAATAATGTGAGAAGTTTTAGTTGACTTAAATTTTTCTTTTTGGTGAATAAGATAAGTTCAGTTTTCTGTGGGTTTACGGATAGATTATGCTTACCACACCAGGTCTCGACTTTTCGCAACGCTGATTGCATCTTGCTGCACAGCGTTCCCTCAAAGAGACCCGATATCATAATGACCAAGTCATCTGCATAGCCTACCGTACAAAAACCATCCTTGTTTAGCTCTATGAGAAGGTCATTGATAACCGCTACCCAGAGCAGTGGTGACAGCACTCCTCCTTGAGGGCGGGCACCCCCTTGTCACCTGGCAGCGTGTACGCTCTGATGTTTCGATGTATGCGGCGCGTTTGCTAAGCATATTGGTGACCCATTTTATCACTAGCTCGTGTACACCGTGCTCCTCGAGCCCGTGAACTATGCTAGGGAATGTGGTTTTATCAAACGCACCCTCGATGTCGATGAAGGTTGCAAGGCAGGACTGCTTCGCCTCTATAGCTGTTTCTGCTTTGTGTACTACCTGATGCAAGGCAGTTTCTGTGGATTTGCCTGGTAGATAGGCATGCTGGTTCTGATGAGGTGGCCGCTCTTTTAGTGGTCCTTCTCCAGAGTGAGTCTATTTGATCCTGTAGGTTCAGGAAGTGTCTTTATACCTTCCTTAACAAGTGTGCAGAATTTCGTTTTGTTTGTTTTCCTCGGATTTCTATATTTCCGCGGTTCTTGTTTACCCACTTTTAATACATACCTTATTCGTCTGTGGTCAGATCCAGACGTCTCTTTGTTCGCAACATGCCAACCGCTAATAGATTCTGTCACTAGGTTTGTTGCTAATGTTAAGTCTATGATTGTTTGACTTCGTCTCGTTACAAAGGTAGGTTCAGAGCCCCTATTTAAAATGTTCAGTTCGTGAGATAAATCAAAGTCAAGAAAGTCCTTACCTCTCGTATTTGTATCCGGGCACCCCCAGACTGTGCAGTGGGCGTTTGCATCGCAGCCGATGATAAGCTGGATTTTGAGCTGCGCGCAGTGTTTCACCAACGTTTCCATCTCGGAGCTTGGAATTTGCAACTCCCCGTCGAGGTAAGCAGATGCCAGGTACAAATCTTCAAGGTCACCACCAAGGCCCGTACGTAGCTTGATTACGGTAAGGTCATCAGAGCACAAATGGGTTACGAGGGATGCTTTGTATAGTGCTGGAACATACACGAAAGTTCTAGTTTTAAGTTGTAAAGGGGAAGTGAATACAGTACCCTTTAAGTTGCCAAAGCCGCTTACCTTTCCCCGGGTTAGATATGGTTCTTGGATAAGCGCTATGGTATCGGGTTGCTCCTCCAACGTTCTCCTCAAGGCGGCGAACCCCGTAACACTGTGTTGCAGGTTGACTTGGAGGATGTGGATAGAGCTAAAGTTTCCTATTTTCCCTATATTGCCCCGTGTGTCCTTATGTTGACGGGAGGTGGATGGTTTTGAGGCATCCAGGTTTATGTTATTTGGGTCTGGACGTTTTGCAGTGTCAATGCATGAGTTATTTTGCTTAGTTGACGCGTATATAAATATATGTTTTGTGGGGGTTGTGTTTCAGAGCTACATTTCAGCATCTGAGGCCAGCAAGTCCTCCTCGGGTAAAGGGGAGGAGGCCATCAGAAGACCTGATAACAGATCAACCACTCTCTGATCCTCCTCCAAGGTCCCCTTGACTGCGCTGGTCTCAGGCTTCTCGGTGCCCTGAGTTTCGTCTGCCACACCACATCCATCAGTTGTGGTAGGCTCCCTATTCCCCGTCGGTGCAGTACTGGGCTGGTTGCCATCAGGTGCACTTGGGTCAAGTGGGCCCTTCTCTAGAGCCGTGGTTCTAGCTTGGTCACTCTTATCCCCTCGGAGACTTACATAAACTGTCGCTAGTTTGTAATACAAGCGGCAGCCTCGCTCCTTGAGTCTACGAAGTTCGGCCGGAGGAATACCGACCATGAGTGTGATGTTCTGCGTCCGGCCGACCTTCTGTACCTCTGAGGTGATAAGGGACCACGCGTCGATGTCTTGGTCCCTTTCGTTCATAGCCGCGAGGTAGTCCTTTAGGACCCCGGCATCTCCCTCACCGAAGTCAGGGACCCAAATTACTCCTCGCGTGTATTTGGGGATCAGGTTTTCCTGTATGACATAATAGCCAGGACAACCATCCCACAATCCTTTCAGCTGATCCACCTGTGATTTTATCCAGCCGAGGGACCGGTCATCATCACAGTGGATTCTCAGTCCTCCACTGGCGAGGCGAGGAAACACCTTGAAAAGCGGCATTATTATGGACCTGTCGCTCTTACGCTTCAGAAACCATGCAAAGCTCAAGGATTCCAAGGCCCGTCTAAGGATGCACGCTCGCGCCTCGTCCATCTCCAGGTGATCGCTTTGGAGCACAACTACTCTTAAATGGGCAGTAGCTGCGCTCGCATAGGTCACCTCGTCTTCCTCTGCATCACCAGAAAGGACAGCGGAGGCTCCAGCGCTGTCAGAAAGCCTGACTTTTTTGCCTGTAGTGGCCGTTGCCGGAGGAGTTACATCGGAGCTACGCTGTCTCTTCTGGTTTCGCATGTTGCCCACTTTCGGTGTGTGGGTATTGTTGGTGATAGTACACGCGCCCGGATTTTGTGTATCTGCGTGTGTGTTTGCCGCCGTTTTACAGTTTGGCTCGGTTTGCTGAATACCGTGCAGCCGTGGTTGCATGAACACAGGACCCCCCTTTTTGCCCGCTACGGTACCCATACCCTTGCCCTTGCTCCTGCCTTTCCCGCCGTTTCCGGCAGGGTTGGAAGGAACCCAAGGCTTAGCAGGCGGAGTGGTTCCTGTTGCCGCCATAGCTGCTTTTTTAGCCAGTTCTCTGTCGGTAGCGCCGTTTGTGTTCGTGTAGGTGTGTGTTTCCGGGGCACCTATGCTTTTGGCCATGATGGAGAGCTGGCTCGGGCCCGCTTTCATTGCAAGTCCCGGCTCTTTCCCCCCATCGCTGCCAGTCAGGGAGCCCACCGCCCGGGTTGACGTTGCAAATGACGTCGGCCCAGGTAGTGCAACCACCCCGGATTCCTGCAGCTGGTAAACGGCTTGAAGCATCTCTCCAGCCTTCTCTCTTTCTAATTTTCGGAGTGCCTTCGCCCGTTTTTGGCGTTGGGCCCCCGATGGTCTGATACGTCGTTTAGCTTTCCCGGGTACGACTGCCCCCAAAGCAGGAATTGCCGAGGCCCCCCCTACGCTGTTAGCAGTCATCCCCACATCCAAGCCAACCTGCTTCACTGCGGTACTCCCCCCCTCACCACCCTGAGTCGCGTCCGTCATCTGCTCTGGCTGTTCATCTGGCTGGGTCTTCCCGTCTTGCTGTGGTGCTCGTCCAGATACATTGAGCACCAGTGGCGCCTGGGACTCCACGCCGCTGGCTCCTTCGGTAGTCCATTTCCCATCCTGCAGCCCGGGAACTGCAGGACGCCGGTCGCTGGCCGGATCGCATGGCACAACAATATCATTTTCGAACTTTTCCATATTTTTACGATGTTTTTACGATGCGAGTAGACAGTTCCTAATCTGGAACCAGAGAGATGTTAGTCGGGCGTTCCTGGGTAGTCATAAGTGGTGCCCATGTCACTTATGCTCTGTCTTTTAGGGCCACCCTCGTCCCAGGTAGGGGCGTGGATGGTCCTCAGGTCTCAGATGCCCTGGTGGATATGCAGCCTGATAGGGGGCGTGAATCCTATCCTGCTGCACATCCATGCACTCGCTGTTACAATCAGAGACCAAAGGAACACCCCCAGCAACTTGGCTCCCCCTCCTTGGTTCCTGCTTGCTCCCGGACTTGTGACCGGCACCATGATTGTGTTTACCATATGTCAGGGACTAGTGCTAGTCCCCATCGATAATGTTTGGACAAAAACAATCATCGAGGTCAGGTTACCCCTCACCCTCCTCTACAGAAGACTGAACATTTTTCACTTCTTCAATATCATAATTACCAAATGTTGAAAGGACTTGATAATTAAATTACATATTCGAGTTTTTTATAATAAAAGTGATGTCTGGCTTTAAAATAGGCACATTTAGCTATTAAGGCGCTATGTTAAAAATATACGGATGCTTTGTTTTTGTGTATTTCATGAAGTAAACGGAAAATTGTAATGAAATTTTGGTATATGTATTTTGACTATATAATCTAGGGTTTTGATTTTGGAAAATATGTTTGGATAAATATTCCGCGATAGAAATGATTAATGAAATGAGGTCTTCAAATACACTTTTTCTCCTCGTTGGACGGATAGGGATCATGTACAGAACTCAAACATATTTTATTTGATGGGTTTTAACAATATCTAGATACTTGATTGTGGAAATTTTGCTAGGTATTTTTTTTTTATAAAATTAAGAAGCTTATTTTTATCTCTTTTGCGCTGAATATGCCCCTCTCGCACAGCGCGTTTTTTCGCTTGGGAGTGACAAAAATAAAATTGACATTGCCCCTTAAATACAAATGTCCGGCTTTTGGGGCAAATGTATGGCCTAATATAATGCTGAGTTCAGCTTTTGTATTTCCTTCGTTCGCACTAGTTCCATTGCCGAGTTCCATGATGGAACTACTGCGAATTTTCCAAAAAAAATATTCGCAGTAGTTGCATTACACATATTTGATTGCTACGAATGGAACTACAGCGAATACCAAAATTAGACCTATTCGCAGTAGTTCCATTCAAAGATGATTGATATTTTTAACCCTTATTTTCTGAATAATTGACAGATGATTCGTTTTTTATATAGATTTTTTGACAGTTAGGGCCTGGCAACCCTAGCCTCTTTATTACCGATGCCGAGGTGAATTGCGAGTGCGACGCGGGGGTGAGTGAAGCGCATTCTTTCAAAGTGCCGAGATATTTCCGACGTATTATATTTTTATATTCCCACTAGCATCCATCAACGAAGATCCTTCGAATGAATTACTGCAAGTAAATTCGATAACTCCAAAGTCACCTCTAATGGTTCCAAATTATAGAAGAAATCTTCCAGACGACTTTTCCATAGACCCTTCAGTGGTACCTCCATATGGTGAGATGTAATTTTTTTTCATATTTAGTATTAAGTAAATCCGATCAAATCGGATCCAAGTCGAACATTTACGTATATTGCATGAACACCGATTTGGTAATCGAAACAAATTGATCATCTAGTCTAGATTTTTTAGTGAAACGATGTAAAGATATCGTCAATATTGACTCAATAAGTAAGATCGTTGAGTGTATGTAATTGTAATGAGAAAAGGTGCAAAAAATAAAGAAAGGTACTGTGTATTATTCATTTAATATTTCTCAGAATCCTGGGCTATTTTGCAAACATGACGTTTATTCAACTCTGTCGAAAAAGGAATTCAGTCAGATTTGAAAACTCTTACGGACAGACAGGAAGAAAATTGGGGTGTTTGATTTTTACAAATCATTTTATACCCATCCATCCAGCATCCAGCCCGTGTTCGTCCGCTGCTAGACATAGGCCAATCCCAAATTTCGCCACTCATGGCTGTCCTCCGTCCTCCTCATCCAGCTGCAACGTATTTTAGCGGGCCTATTATGTAACTTAGTGTCGGCTGCCATCTATAGTTGCTATTCACCAAACACAGATGAACTTCCAAAATAACCTTCGATGGGTATTGAACTATTTACGAATTGTGACGTAATTTCAAGTGCGAACGTATCCTTAGATAAAGCGGATTATGTATGTTTTCAACGATAGGCACTTGGTTTGGCAACTGATTTTAGGATACAGAATCAGGGGGCTGTTCGTCGGTCCAGCGGGCACGAGGTCGGCCTACACTAAGCTTTGCTTTATGCTCCCTCTACACGTAGACAGAGACAGATGCATCAGCGGAAGGATCAGAAGATGGATACGCGGGCCGTCCACACGTCTGTGGGTCAATCCGTCTATTCTCGAAAGACGCAAGATGCATAAAAAAATGGATGTTTAGAGAATAGCAGCCGCGACTATTTATTTATTCAGCCTATTTAGGTAAAATAAATGTAAAAAAAGAAAGTGGTACATGTCATATTATATATGCCATATTTAATAAATATGTATTGTATATTTAGTATAATATTTATTTAAATAACGAGCAAAAACATGCATGCGCTCTCGTTCACAATCCGCACAATCCGATGCGTCCGCAGACGTGTGGACGGTCGCCTTGCGTCCGCGCTGAAATCCTGTGATCCGTGCCCCAAAAACCGACAGTAAACGGATTGACGGTGGACGCACCCGCAGATGCATCCGTCTACCTGTAGAGGAGGCTTTACGTTTCTCTATTCTAAAGCCTTTCGGCCCCAACGGCCATCAAGTCGGCGACAAATATGGCCTGCCCATTGCCACTTCAACTTACTGATTTTGCTGGCTATGTCGGTTACTTTCGATCTCCGACGGGTCTTTTTAATTCGGATTCGATCCATCGAGCATAGACCGCTCGATAGCTCGCTGAGCGGCCTTAAATCGGTAGATAATAGTGATTATAAAGAGGCCACGTCTCAGCATCATTAGTCATCACAGGAAGGACGCACTAGTTGTACATCATAGCCTTTAAGCACTGCGGTATTGACGAGGTAAATTATGTAACGCAACTTTCCGAAACAACCCAAGTATAATGTTCTGTTTTGACCCAGATGAACATATTTTTGAACAATTTCGATGCTGACATTGTCAATGGTTAGTGGCTCTTGGATGACTTGGCAGTTGGACATGACCTTAGATCTTATCCAAATTCATCCGCAGGCCCACTCGTCTCGAAGAATCGCTAAGGCCGCGCACCATTTCCTGCAGTTCCTGCAGCGATTCCGCCATTATCACGATGTCATCGGCAAAGCCAAGATGTAAAATGTACTCTCCGTTTTCATTTGTCATTTTATACAAATACATATATATTTCTAGGGTACTTCCGTAGACGGCTGCCAGAAGAGTATTATTCATACCCGTACTATGGTAAGTACAATTACTTATTGTCCACACTTGACTAAGTATAATTTATATAACATTAGATTTTGCTGCATTAGCAGGGGTCTACAACCGTTTTTAATGTCAAGGCCCGAGAATTTGCGTTTAGCTTCCGCGGGCCGCAACACAAGGGGAAATAAAAAACAAATAAAAATACATAAAATGAATTAATTTCAATCCGTGAGAGTTTGACAATGTTTAGTCTTAACAAATTTATCAATATCTGGCTCTAAATAGTGGTTGTGACGATTCTCCAACAGTTTGCAAAGTGATTCTGGTCCTTATATAACTTGGTTTTTACGTTTTTCATTCGAGAAAATAACTGCTCAAATTGATGCGGTAGTAACTATTTCGTTTTTATTATGTGAATGTTATAAATAAACAATTAGATTCAGCCAAGCTATCGCTGGACCGTAGATGAAGCTTTCGTGGGGCGCGACCTTTGCATTAGATTATATACTACTTTCTCACTACTTCCATGATATAACCAACGAACTAATATTCTTACATTACCTTTATTTTATTGACCTTGCTGTATCTGGGGGCCGCCAAGACGAGCCAAACGAAGCGGGGCACGAAGCGTTTCGTCATATTTTCGAATCCTCATAGCTTCAGTCTGGATAATACTAGGGATACCAAATTCTCAAGATAAGATGTAGTTTGTAGCAGAAATTTGGTATGCAGGCTAGGATTAGCACACAAACAACAAATAAATTAAGAAATCTGTAACTTTCACCCTCCAAACCATCTTACGCACCCTACGAAAATATACTTTTACCTTCCAACCCCCCCCCCCCTATAAAAGGGTCAAGGAGACAAAAAACAAGCCGCTAAAATTCTTGCCCCTGACAAACAATTCGTCACCCTTTTGAGTAAGGAACCATAGGAACCTTGACCGTAGTATTTTTTCTGTAATCTTTCCATAATACATCACATCACCTATTACCATGACTATTCATATATTTTTCGGTCTTCTAGTTTCAGAGATAATAAGGGTGGGGAGGGGACATGATAACGTTAAAAACTTTTTTTTGAGGATTTTTTTATGGACACCACTCTTGGGTATCAATTTCATTTCAATTTTGTTATTTGCCGTGTTAGAGGCCATGGTAACAGGTAGGTATGCTGTAAAATTAGTAATCCAGTAACTATCAGTGGCTATCTATAACGGCTGAAACTGTAGATCCCTGTGACAGACGGACCACAACGGAGGCTTAGTAATAGGGTCCCGCTTGGCACACTTCTGGAATAATTAATTATGTGTGATCCAAGGAGTGAGGTATTGGAAAGATATCGAACGCGTCGCGCGCGTTTAGCGTCGCCTCACAATGCCACGTCGCTGCTGTCGCAGCCCTGAGGTGCAATTGTGTAAGCCAATCGTATTCAAATTCGATTGTCATATGGCTATTTGACTAAGCAAATAACCCCGTTTTACAATTGAAATCGTAGGTTTTTGGTTGTCAACAACAAAACAAGACAATCCTATTCATTTGATAGCTAAAAATTTTCGATTTTAATCGTCAAATGGGCTAATTTGCTTAGCCGAATAGCCATATGACAATCAATTTGAATACCATTGGCTTACACAATTGCACCTCTGATCTATCGTTTATTGCAAATAATAAGCTAACAAGAAAAAGAGGCAGATATAGAGAGTGATGTGAATGACTTGATTTTTAATTTAATATTCAGCTTTAATTCACACCCGGAACGTCTCTGACACCCCACGGGGATTCATGTCGTGACGATATATTTATTTACTATTTATTTTAAATTCAAAAGTAGCTCTGTAAGATATATTTTGACCACTTGATGTAGTCGGCTTCAGTTACATTATATACTCGTAGAATTAAATAATATTTACAATAATAAGATATACCTATAGAAAGATAAAATTAATGATTTGTTGTTGTAAATGGTAATGAATAAAATTTGATTTATTTTATTTATTTATTTTCATTACCATTAACGACAACAAATCATTAATTTTATCTTTTTATATCTTATTATTGTAAATATTATTTAATTCTACGAATATACATGTAACTGAAGCCGACTACATCAAGTGGTCAAAATATATCTTTCAGAGCTACCTTTGATTTATGTGTTTCCTTATTTATATAATATAAATACTATAAGACAAGAAGTCCATTATATTTTTACGTTATTTCAAATTCACTCGATAGAAAAAAATCGATTTATGTTTTTTTACGTTTTTTAGGACCTTCTTCAATTTGCCTTGAAATTTGTGTTGAAAATAAGTGAACAAATGACAGAGTTCAATTCTAATTGATGCAAAATGAGCTGCTCAATGACAATTAATTAAATGCGCCATTAACAGTGGCCATGACATTATCGTCACTTCACGGAAAACTACCTTTGATTTATGTGTTTCCTTATTTATATAATATAAATACTATAAGACAAGAAGTCCATTATATTTTTACGTTATTTCAAATTCACTCGATAGAAAAAAATCGATTTATGTTTTTTTACGTTTTTTAGGACCTTCTTCAATTTGCCTTGAAATTTGTGTTGAAAATAAGTGAACAAATGACAGAGTTCAATTCTAATTGATGCAAAATGAGCTGCTCAATGACAATTAATTAAATGCGCCATTAACAGTGGCCATGACATTATCGTCACTTCACGGAAAATTAAAAGCACCTCCCTACAATCCGATATATTTTACTTCCCTATTATAAAATTATTATATTATATTTACTCGCATATTTCGTAATTCAGTGTTTATTGAACTATTATGAACGGTAGGTATGGAGTTTAATACAACGAGCTAAGTATCTATAGGTCGTTGGTTTAATATTCTAACATATAAAATTCACTACTACTCCATCCAATGCTCGTGGTTGTACTGTTTATACAAATACAAATACAAACATATTTATTTCACACACATGGTAACATTTACAAAAAATTCAGTAGCTCCCAGACTAGACGATGGGTAGTCTGTTCCGTGGGTGCTGGTAGGTTGGTTATTCAAAAGTTTTATCTTATATTTGGACAAGTGATACATGTGTTATTTGTGAATAAGGTTATTTATTTTTGTATACCTGTATGATCTTGAAAATTTTCTAGTCCTTTTTACTAAAAACACCGAGTTTTTGAGTAGAGTGTTTTTTTTTTCATTTGAATTATTTTAAGCAAACTGTCTTACTACAATCTACAAAATGTCATCGAGTTTAATTAGTTTGCCCAAAATGATCGGGCTAAGAATTTGTATGGAGTGCGCTCGCGGAAAAATTAACTCCCGTTTTAATAATTTTCTCTTTCATTTCTTTTTAGATAATATGCCATATCGTCGTAGTATGATGAACGGTAAGTAAAAACAATTGGCCAATGTGTGTGTCTTAAGTTTGGTGTTACGTAGCATTTACAAAAAACTTTTGACCCTGCACTTCCTCCCGATCCCAAGAATCCCAACCGTAAGTAAACGCACGACGTGTATGTGTAAATACATATCAGCTGATTATTTATTAGTTTATACAAAAAAATACAAAATAGTTTGTTTGAAAAACAAGTTGTAGGTATACAGTATGTACGAGTATGTAGGCCTTATCCATTTAAGTTTATAAAAACCTGTACTATTGTGAGACCGCTCTTCCTTATTTAGACTAATGTTAGTAGGTACCTAAATTAAGTTAATTTAATAAGCATTTTTGAAAATAAAGTATGATATGATTAAAAGGGAAAATTAGAAAAAGGTTTTGGTTAAATATAAATAAATATAAGTACTTTTTATTTTATTTATAAGTATGTGTTTTCTTGTTTTATATGTATTATAAAATCAGGTATAATATTTCAGTGAATTCTTCATCAATTTCACTATAGTCAAGTTGTTTCAACCATGATGTAACAGATTTTTACCCTAAGATATACTGTGTAGATGTTGAGTGTTCTGTTAATACGATTGTACAAGAAAATAAATTGCATATTGTACTGGGTACTAGCGAAACGGATGACGCTCTCTCTAAACTCGCCCGTATGTCAGTGCGTTAGGGTTCACGCGTTTTTGTAAGGGGTGTTAATAAAATAAGCAACCGCATCCAAATCCGTTGAGTGGTTCTCGAGTTAAAATGGAACATACAAACAAAGAGATAGCGTATAGACAGACAGAAATAAAATTTAAAAAAATTGTTGTTTTGGCCTCAGTACAAATACCCATTTCATTTAAAATTTCGCGGAAAAGTTCATAATAAAGAAAACCTCATTCAAATCCGTTGAGTGATTCTCGGGTTAAAACGAAAAATACATACATACAGATAGAGAGAAAGATAGACAGACAAAAATTCAGTTTTTGCTTCAGTACAATACCAGCAACACATTTCATTTAAAATTTCAAAAATATATTCGATGTACAGACACGACTTTTTTACCACTTTATTATACATAGGTAACACTAAAAGTTTCCGGAACTGGCCACTTACATAAACAATATTTAAGAATTTATTGCAACATTTGAAAATAGAACTCTTTGGCTGTAGAATGCAGTTTGTTTCATCTGACTGTCTTTTGTTTTTACCTTGTGGCGCCATTTAAAAAATTGTGTGTCTGCATCAACATGGATTTAACTCGGGAAAATTTTCGTAGTATGATTTTATACGATTTTAAGTGTAATTTGACAGCTCAACAGAGCATCGCTCGGCTTGAAACAGCTTTTGGCAATGAAGCACCATGCAAGAAGACTGTTTATAGCTGGTTTGCAGAATTCAAGCGTGGTCGTATCAATCTCAGTGACGAATCTCGCGATGGTCAGCCGTCCACCGCTGTGACCAACAAAAACATCGATGCTGTGCGCCGTATGATTGAAACAGACAGGCATGTGACCTACCATGAAATTCGCGCATCCTTAGAAATAGGCATGAGTCAAATACAATCAATCCTACACAAACATTTGGGTGTGAGAAAGCTGTGCTCGCGGTGGATCCCACACAACTTGACCGAGGCTCAAAAAACGGACCGCGTCACTTGGTGCAGTGCCATGCTTACCAGATTCAACGAAGGTGCGTCAAATTTGGTGTGGGACATAGTAACAGGTGACGAAACATGGATTTATTGCTACGATCTCAAAACAAAGCAGCAATCGAGCGTATGGGTCTTTCAAGATGAGCCGAAACCAACCAAAGTGGCGCGCGTGAAAAGTGCATCTAAGCGGATGATTGCTTCTTTTTTTAATAAAACTGGACACGTGGCTACTGTTGCTTTAGAGAATCGTCGTACCGTGAATAGTGACTGGTACACGACCATTTGTTTGCCGGAAGTTATTGACGAACTCCGTAAAAATAACCGTAAACGCCGTATCATCCTGCACCACGACAATGCTAGTTCTCACACGGCCAGACAGACAAACGACTTTTTGAAGACGAAAAATGTAGAACTCTTGAGTCATCCTGCATACAGTCCCGACCTGGCACCTTGTGACTTTTTTCTGTTCCCAAAAATTAAGAACCAATTACGCGGTCAACGATTTTCATCACCAGAAGAGGCTGTCGAGGAGTATGAAAAACACGTTTCAGAGGTCACCACAGGGGAGTGGCACAAAAGTTTTCAAAACTGGTTTGATCGAATGAAAAAGTGCATAGACGCCAAGGGAGATTATTTTGAAAAACAATAAATTAATTTTGTACCTTTAATAGTATTTTTTCATATTCATTCCGGAAACTTATAGTGCGTCCCACGTATAGGTAGTATAGATAGATGCATATTTGACCTAGAATTTTGGTTTTAATATAAATTATTTTATGCGTGTCCACCTCTGTTGCCAAGTGGTAGAGCGCTCGCCTCCTCACCCGGAGGTCGTGGGTTCAATCCCCATGGTGCACATTAATTTGTGTACGGTCTGCGTCCTTCGAAAGGTACAACAATAAGCTGTTGGCCCGTTTGGCTCGCGATAGGGGTCGCCACCCATTACGTTTGGGACGAAACAATTTTTGGTGGAAAGCGAGTGTTCCAAGTGTGGACTCGTGTTTTACACTTAGAAACACCTCTGACACCCTGTCGAGAATGCATATCGTATCAATTATAATCACGGGTTGAATTGTGAAATTTGGGTAGTTATTGAAAGCGCGTTGTTCATATGAAACGAATGTCAAGGTGATATTATGACAATGTTTATAATGTCTATGCTTTATAGTATACTATACTACAATCAGCACCCTGACACAGACCAATTCTTGTAATCGCGAATGGTGTGCTGTCATCCATTGAAGAGTTTCATATGCGAAGTTCAGGTGGCGTAATTTAAATTTTCATGCAATACTTATCAATCAGTACACTATCAAAGAGAATACACTATAGTAGTGATTGCCGCAAACTTGAATTATGTGGTGTCATCCGTCAAGGAGTTCCATGGTGATGAGGCCAAGATTGAAGTTCAGGTGGCATTATGACAATTTTCGTGTAATACCCTGCAATGAGCACACGACGAACACAAAGTGATTGCCGCAATCTCAAGTTTTGTGCTGTCATCCGTTGGTAGTTCTATGGTTATGAGGCCCGGATCGAAGGTCAGGTGGTATAATGACAAATTTCACGTAATATCCTGCAATGAGCACACGACGAACACAAAGTGATTGCCGAAATCTCAAGTTTTGTGGTGTCATCCGTTAGTAATTCTACGGTAATGAGGCCAGTATCGACGGTCAGGTGGTATAATGACAAATTTCACGTAATATCTTGCAATGAGCACACGACGAACACAAAGGGATTGCCGAAATCTCAAGTTTTGTGCTGTCATCCGTTGGTAATTCTACGGTAATGAGGCCAGGATCGATGGTCAGGTGGTATAATGACAAATTTCACGTAAAATCTTGCAATAAGCACACTAACACAAGGCGATTGCCGAAATCTCGAGTTATGTACTGTCATCTATTGAGGAGTTCTATGGTGATGAGGTCAGGATCAAAGGTCAGATGGGTTCGACGACCTGTAATCAGCGTCCTGGTAGAAAGCGTTTGCTTCTATATCGAGTGATATGTTGTCACCTATTGAGTAGTACCACCGCGTATCTCCGAAGACAATCATTAGATCAAGACAAAACTAAAGAAGCACAACCTTCCAAACAAAAAAAGAATCTTACAAATCGGCTAAGAAATGACGGAGTGATGGATAAGATACCCAAAAAAAACTATAAGAAAATACAGTTAAATTGAGAACCTTCTTTTTTTAAATTCGGTTAAAATTTTGAAAGAAGTGTGTCAGGATCGTTGAAGATGGAAATCTGTAGTCAGATTAAACTGATACAGTTTTCTCGTATAGGAAAAAATCATTACATTACTGGCTGTAATCACTTTTTCAAGCTAAATATTAGAAAGAGATGAGTCCGGATCGTTGTAGATTTAAATCTGTAGTCAGACTAAACTGATTGATACATATTGTAGATTTCCCGTATGGAAAAAAATCATTACTTAAACCATAGTATTAATGTGTCTGTGCTTAAACCTGGCTGTAGTCACTTTTTCAAGCTTAATATAAACAAGAAGTGTGTCAGGATCGTTGTAGATGGAAATCTGTAGTCAGACTAAACTGATTGATACATATTGTAGATTTCCCGTATGGAAAAAAATCATTACTTAAACCATAGTATTAATGTGTCTGTGCTTAAACCTGGCTGTAGTCACTTTTTCAAGCTTAATATAAACAAGAAGTGTGTCAGGATCGTTGTAGATGGAAATCTTTAGTTAGATTAAAATGTTACAGTTTTCCCGAATGGAAAATCGACCGGTTTTATTACGTATAATAACCAAGGACGAATTTAAAATGTAATTTATTCAAATTTAAAATTCGTCCATGTTATAATATAACCATAGACTAAATAATACAACTATTAATACTTTTATATAAATAACACTTGTATTATTTAGTCTATGATATAACTAACCATTTGGTCAACGCACGTCGATAAAGCAGCTAAGTAGCGCTTTTTCTCCCGACTTGATTCACAAATATTGAATTTACAAACGGAAAACTAATTTTTATTAAAATTAAATATACGTATATCTTATGTTGCTCACCAATAGTGTAGCTTATTACAAAAAAAAGAATTTTTAGGATCGGTTCAGTAGTCCCAAAGATTACCTCAAACATACAAACATAAAAACAAATCTTTCTTATACCGGGTGTAAATAGACTGCTACCATTAAATGAAACCACATATTTTACCGACTCTACTCAATCACTTTTCCCAAGAATCATACCCGCGGTTAGGGAAAAAATTGAGTTACAAACAAAAATGCGTGAACCGTAACGCACCGACATACGGGCGAGTTTAGAGTGAGTGTCGTCCGTGTAACAGCTATTACGGTGCAGCGTTCTAAAATAGACCTTCTTCCTACAAGATAAAGTCTTTGAGTTACAGTTGAATATCTTTTTCTCTGGAGATTATCGCGGGTTTTTTTTTCGAATAGTTGTGCAGTATGATCAGTAGAGTATGTGGTTTTATTTAATGGTCGCACTTTATTTACACCCGGTGTATACAAAAATAGTGTAGATTTTGTGCAGGTGTATAATTTTATGAATTTTATTCATGTAACCTAACTTTTTTTTCCCGTATTATTATATTTAGGATGACTTTTGTTCGTGTGGCCGGATTCGTGTTGGGGACTCGGTGGATGGTTGGGGCCGGGGTTCGGTGACCTTTTTTGCGAACAAAGAAAAATAGTTTTTGAGCCTACTTGTTAGAGAACAACCTCGACCTGAATTTTATTTTCCGTATGTCGTGGAAGGGGTCACTGAGCCTTAGTCCTGCCACTTGCCGGGTCCACTACTACGGTACGGAATGAGTTTGGCTGTGTATACTAGAGTCAGTCACCTTATGTTTATTTTCTACTTAAACTATTGTTTTTTTTAGATTAATTGTGACGTGTAGCAAGTGAACTTTATTGTACCTATTTTACAGAATAAATGATTTGAATTTGAATTAGAAATGAGACGAGAGAAAAAATCATCCCCCCACTTTAAGTGTAGGGGAGGCACAAAAAAAACATTATTTTTATCGCTTTGTCGAAGTGATTAATAATATACCCATGCCAAAATACAGCTTTGTATTATTTAGTCCATGATGGTACCAAGAGTCTCTGAACTAAGCCGCGGACTGACATACAGACAGACGGACGGACTTGGCGTAAGTATAAACCCTTGTTGACTACGGAACCCTCACAAAACCACGACTCTCAATTGGCTTTTGATTAAGTTAACTAAATTAACTAAATAATTATTATTATTATAATCAGTAAAATTGACTTTACAGGACCACCGTGGAAGAATTTATTCAATCGAAGACAAGGTTTAGAAAAGGGTAAGAAACGTGAGTAAGTTCATCCTGCACCTAATCGTTATATGATGTGGATACTATTATATTCTGAAGGCTATAGTTTTAATATTAAAGCTGTCAATATCCGCTTTTTTTTTACAAAAGGCTTTATAATTCGCATCATTGTACAGTTACTTATATGAAAATAAAATTAGTCCTTATCTGTATATAGCTTATTCTGCTGTGTGACCATCCTTTGTGCCATTTTGTTCGTCAAAAGGAAGAAGTAACCTGTGGATGGAGATGAGTGAATCAAAATTCGTTATTTAAAAGGCTGTAGCTATCTTTTTATTGCATTTTATATAAGAACACTGAAAGAGAAACTTAAGGCGACTCTATTCGCCAGAACTCCCTTACTAGCGCAAATCGCTGATCATATCCATAATTATAGGTACTTGCTTTTTATTTTTTCTTTTTCAACATATCCCATACAATATGCATGATGTGAAACTAAAGCATTTATCAAAATCAAATACATACAAAAGTTACAAGCGTATAAAAGTCCTGGATTTTACACATATTTTGATGAATGTTTATGTACCGTAATGTCCTAGAAGCGATACAACAAATCAAATAATTTTAGTTTCACAGCATAGTATAGTTCATACTATTCAAAAATATTTTTGTTTTATTTCGATCTTTGGGATATTTCTCCTGAAATCATAGGAACCACCAAAACCTTTCAGGAGTTCTTTCAAAATATGAATGTTGTCTCGCGTTAGCTTGCCTCTCACACCGTGTTCAGTTAGTTCCGTACGAACTCGGGAAATGAACGTTCAGGCCAACCAATAACAGTCAGTCAGTGCTCTATAACCCGAAGTTGAATGTAGAATGAAATAACAAGTATAGCGACCCCGTGCGCGACTGACTTCAAGCCGCCGACTACAGGCTTCTTAAGAAGCCTTCTTTTATAAAACGATATTTGGTATTAATATAATTTCAATATCTCTTGTCTTCCTAGAGCTGGTGCCGGGCTCGACTGATACCACTATCTTTCTCGCAACCAGGTTACCGAACATTGCCTGAAATCTATAAAACAGACTGGTGACGGGCAGCGGCGTCACTAGGTGCGAGGGTTTCGGCACCGCGCTCACCAAGCTGCCTCCCTGCCTACCTGTGTGTGTGAGTCTTCTTCCAGGAAGACCGCTAAGAGTGGCAAAATCTTGGAAAGACCGATGTCCAGCTGTGGACGAAACAGGCATGGATGATGTGGATCGATGATCTCCTGAGAACAGGGGTCACTGGATAGACAAACGGAAAATATAATGATCTAGTAAGGGTTCAGTTATTTTATTCTGAACCATGATAAAAAACCGGGCAAGTGCGTGTCGGGCCACGCGCAGTGTAGGGTTCCGTATTTGCCCAGTACATTTTATAAGTTAGGCTACTAATACAGATCGCGCCAAACTTCTAGTCCGCTCGGAAGTTGCTCTCCCCAAGAACGGCCCATGCACTGTCATGTTTAGAGGGGACTTAGTTTGTCGCGACCTGGACTCGTAAACCTGTAAAACCTACTTAGCTGTGATAGTTTTCCTTTTAACTTCATTATATATACTACTTCTGTGAATTTTTTCACATGTTCATAAACAACTGTTTAGCCGGCTGGGGGGAGGGGACACTTGACTGTATTATTTAGGTTAGGCATTATTTTTATTTATGGTTAGTTTAGTTTATTTATCAACTTATTTTTTCATTGCATTAGGCATGTATATATGATATTGTTTATTCCTTTATTGCTTGGGACATATATATATTATATATACTTATATATTTTTTATGTATTTCCCGTATTATTATTGTTATTTTTTTATATTCTATTGTTTTATAATGATTAATTTCTGACTTGTAAAAAGTATACTACATATATGTATCTATTTAACAAATAAACTTTTTGAATTTGAATAACAAAAATTTGCACTTTCAAGCTTAATATTTTGCCAACAGATCCCTAAATCTAAAAATGGTTTTTATACACGCACAATATTTTTGAACGACCTATCCAACGATACCCCATACTATGGGATAGACGAGAAAAAAAAACATCCCCAATTTACGTGTATGGGAACACCTAAAAAAAATATTTCGAACTTTTATTTTACCACTAGCTTTTGCCCGTGGCTCCGCCCACGTGTTATTCGCTTTAACGCCATGCTTTTTTCCAGAATAAAAAGTAGCCTATGTGTTAAGTTAAGGTATAAGCTATATCCATTCTAAATTTCATCCAAATCCGTCCACCCGTTTCAGCGTGAAAAAGTAACAAACACACACACACAGACACACACAAAGTTTCGCATTTATAATATTAGTGTGATATATAGTACGGAAGCATTCGTGCGCGAGTCTGACTCGCACTTGGCCGGTTTTTCATCTATCTAGGATTTATATTTTGGTTTACTATTAATATGTATGAAATAACATTGCCTTGTCTTATTTCACCACAAATGATTTAGGCTGCGCTAATTAGACACCTGATTTTTCAATGATATTGATCTATCCTACAGGAACCATGCATTTTTACGGGATAAAAAGTAGCCTATGTGTTAAGTTATGGTATAAGCTATATCCATTCTAAATTTCATCCAAATCCGTTCAGCGGCTTCAGCGTGAAAGAGTAACAAACATACACACACACACGCACATACTTTCGCATTTATAATATTAGTAGGATTTTATCGACGTGATTAATATGTTTTTATACTGCAATCCACGACGCCAAATCACAGCTTTCTAGTACTAATGGTCTCTGAGCTAAGCCGCGAACAGACGGACATGGCGAAACTATAAACTAATTTTGACTAAATCCCATCCCAATGTAAATAAGTATTTCATTTTCGGGCTCTTTCTTGACATGACCCACTTTTCTTATTTAAGCATAATTTTAAACTAAGTGTTGTCTTTGCTAGGTCATCCGTACAGAAGGCAGTTTGATGACGTTGATCCCTTTGGAAGTCACCCGCCAGGTAAACAAATATGTACCTTGTCTGGTCACAAATTTATGTTAAAATTGAAAAAGTTCTAAGATTGTGTTCGTATCGTCATCGAAAACAATTTGTATGAGATTTGTACAGCGCCCCTGTCGTGCGTGAAAGGAACTAATTTTGCTATCACTAATGATTTTAATCCACTTTCGTATCGTAATCGTATCGTCACGTAAACGAAACTTGACACTTATACTTAAGAGCCAATAAAGAGCACGAAATTTTTTTTGACCACGCACGAATTCTGGCTTTCGAGAACTGTTGAAACTTGGGTTCCTTAGTCTGAGGTCGAAACATTATTCACTTAGATTTTGTCGCTGAGGAAAGTTTCGTATCATCACCGTATCATATTTAATTATAGTTTCAAGAGTATTTGCCGTTCTAAAATTAGTTTTTTATATAATTAAATGTGCTTTAAAATATTCTCAAGCTATTTGAATGATACATTTAATAACTAGTTACCCTCTGGTTACCCTAAAATGCAAAGACCGCCACTACACAGAACGTGGTCCTTTATATTACTTTCTTGCTGCTTTACATGAATATGAGGGAACTACGTGAGTAAATCACGTTTTATTTATTTATTTATACAAATATACATTTGGAAAAGATTTTATTCTAATTTATATATTTTTTATGTTGATTATAGAGAAATAACGCGCAGAACTAAACTTAGAAAGAAAAGTAATTCTATGGACTTAAATGACACCGAATTTAAAAATAGATATCGCTAGACCAGAGAAGCTTTATATTTCTCTGTGAGCAATTCCGTCAAAAAACAACATTAAAATCAGTTCCAGGATTAATCTGTAGATAATTATAATATTTCAGTTGAAATGGAAGTACCCACTACGTTCACAACACAATGGGTATAGATAATAATTTGTAAATGACAATGAATTGAAAATATTACAGGTAAGTTTACGCCACTGGGTCACACCGGTGGGAATAACTAAATATTTAGGTCAAACCGCAGTCAGCAAATGTGTCAAGGAAGTAACTGATGCTCGTATCACTCCTGCAATATTGAATGATGAATCAACTCATCAGGTTGAGCTTGAAAGTCTCAGAACTTCATCCTAAAATGAAAATCAGTAAAGAACTAGCTAGAAATATCTTAATATAAATGAGGTCATTTAGAAGCCTCGGTTCTCCCTCAGGTAACGATTTAGATGAGATCTGATAACAGCTACCCAGAGCATGGATGGAGAAGATCCAGCACGCCTAAGGCACCAATATAAATCTGAACCCATAGAAATCTGAACACTCAGAACTCTACACAGTCGGTGGTGTAAACAGCTTGTCCGATCAGTCGGGTACCTTGGGTAGTCTAGACCTCATCGATCCATACTCTCGATATATCTCGTCCAAATCGTTACCTGACAGAGAACCTACGCTTTGAAATGACCTCTTTTGTATGAAAATATTGCCTTGGGCGGTTAATTGAGCCTCTAGTGCATCCATCCATCAGCCTGTTTCGTCCACTGCTGGACATAGGACTTTCCAAGATTTCGCCAGTTGACGGTCCTCCTGCAGTAAATGCTCATACTCACACACGCTGGGCAGGCGGGTTGGTGAGCACGGTGCCGAAACCCTCACACCAGTGACGCCGCTGCCCGTCACCGTCCGGCAATTGGGGATGGATATACCGCCATCCAGCGGTCCCAGGCAATGGTGGGCCGTTACTCTCACCCGAATATCTTCGGGGGGGCTTGCGAGTAAAATGGTGGTACCTCCACAGTCAAGCCCGGCATTAGCTCTACCACCTTCTACATTTGAGTGTATAAATGTAAAATAATAATAATATTCGTAACAATGAATAAACATAAACAAACTTTTCCTTGACTTGCCGCCATGTCGATGTCAAGTGTAATTTCTAATAAATAAATCGTTTTGTCAAAAGTAAAAAAATATTTACCATTTGATTAAGTTTTTAAACGTATCATTCATTCAACGCGTTGTTAATGTTGCTCACACGGGGCGTCTCTACAGACCATTCACTATAAGAAGTCCCCCTTCTTAGGAAATGGTAGCACTGCATATAATGTTGCCAATGGCTCACGTAGCATTCACCCTACTACACATTCATAATATTAGCTCCTTACGTATGAAATTAGCGTTTTGTCGTACTGACCACTTTGATCTGAAATATCTCCTCTTTGGTTAAGAAATTCAAATTTATAAATTCATTTAGCTGGTACATTTGAGTTTTGAAAACAGTCATTCATTTGTTTTTTCCTCATTCTTTTTTTCTTTGGCGTCGCTTATTACCGCACAATGGAAAACATGAAATATCGGTATATTTACGAGTACGAGTTCTACCGTGGCACCAGTGCTGCAGAAACAGCTCGAAGGATTAATGATGTGTACGGCGCTGTTGTCGCAAAATAAAGCACGGTACGTTTTTGGTTTCAACGTTGTCGTTCTGGAAACTCCGATGCGGCAGTCCAAACCGCCTTCAAAGAGTTTATTGATTCTCGCCCCCATAGTTGTTTTAGTAAAGGGATCAATGAACTACCTATGAGATGGCAAAAGTGCATAGATAACAACGGTGCACACTTTGATTACTTAAGTATATTTTACAAAAAAAAAGACTTTATATTCCTCCCATACAAAACGCTAATTTCATATGTAAGCACCTAATATTTACTTAACTGCGTTTTTTTATATATTAATTAGACTACTCTTTAATGAAAATAAAATGTACAGTAAATTATCAATTATTTATTGATTTATATTTTGCAAAGTTGTGATCTAATACAATATCTATACATGTGTCTCTGTACTAAAACGGTATTTTTTATTTCTTGCTCGACGACGTTTGTTCTAAATAGTCGAGCTCCCGTTTTTTACGTTTTTGACGATTGCGGCTTAATGTGAACGCTTTTTTCCGATATGCCTGCAAAAGTAAGTGAATAGCTAATTATTATTTGCCCATAAAATTGGGTTTATATTTAAAGCTGGTATCCCTATTGTACTCACCCGTCATGGCACTGAGACGAGATCGAACCTGATCGAGAGGAATAACGGTGCATTGTTTGCATTTTCTCTTTCACAAAAGGCCCACCTTCAACACAATTTCTTTTGCACTATTTTTCAACGGCTTTGGCAATAATAATACATAATTTATCAAATAATTTTGAATAATCTGACTGACAAACAACATGACAGCAAAAGTTTGACAAGCAGTGATGCCAACATGACTTCAGGGGACAAGTTATGATGAATGGTCTGTATTTACGTTATGATGACGTCACCAACGTCATTCTATCGAGCTCTCGATCGTCGATCGAGTGTGCTTCGTGCTGCGAAGTATCGTCATGCTGCGTTATCGTATCGTGAACTCGATACCGTCACGATACGAATTCAATAGCTTTGCGCGCCGACCGATGTATTGACGTGATTTGATCTTTCCATTTTGTCAGAGCCAGGATTCGCCAAAATCCCATAAGGAAACATAAATCCCTATCCCGTAAAATGAAGATACCCGCGTATCATCCACCAAACAAGACCAGAAGCTAGATGCTTATCGCTGATGTATGGGACACACATAAAACCTATCCCTAAAGTTGAAGAGAGTGGAAACGTTTGTTTGTTCGCCAGTGAAGAACACGGATATATTTTTACCAATGACAAAATTGTCACAATCGGGGAGCATTACAACAAGCAAATGATCATCTTGAAGACTTCAGCAAAGGTGTACCAAGATAACGTCTTAGATGGCATACCTAGTACCGTTTTCAAAACATACCATGGACTTTTCAGCGAGTCTCAGCACCCGACCATAATGCACGCACTAACCAATCTTGGCTTGCACTGCACTCAATGTTACGTACGACTATAAGTTCATTAAGGCTGAAGATTGGCCTTCGGCCAAGCCAGATCTCATCTAGACTATAAACTGTGGTCTTTGTTAGAAGACATAACCAGCCCTGAATGACACAATAATCCGAAGTCGCTAAAAATCTATATGAGAAGCAGTGGATAAATTTACAATGGAGACAATGAGTAAAGCACCAGGCGAGTGGCCTGAGCGATTAATAGCTTGTATTAAAATTTAAGAAAAGAAATTTTGAACAAAAGTATCTTTTAATTTTTTGTTCAGAATCCTTTACGTGAGCATAATTATTATTAAAATACTAAATTTCGTGAAAAAAAGTAATTAGTATTTTACTTGTAATAGAATTTTTGGCCGTACTAAGTATATCAACCATTCTTGTTGTTTGAAAATATAAAGGTGCAACGGGCAGACTTGTATCCAGAGGTTTACGGCACAATATTATGATAGCAGACAAATTAAAAAGGTAGTACAATTCTGATATTAGTGCCAATTAGAAGAACAAAGCATTAAAATAATTTCAATGATCTCTTCAAATGACGTACCGCTAACTGTATTGTCTGTGTTTTGATGTACATAAATCATTTAGAATCATTTTTTTATTCATGTATAAATTTCTGCTTTTAAAACAACACGGGGATTCGGCTGAAGTAAATCTTGTACTCCACAAACTCCACATAAGGTTCGAACAAAGAGCCATACCAAAATCAAACGCTTGGATGGATGGATGGATGGATGGACACAACTTATTAACTTACTACTAACAGGTGAAGTTTAATAAAAGCTTGTGATTAACAAATATCTTCATATCATCCAAGGTTAGATACACTTGAAAAAACAAATGACTTTATGCGCTACTAGTATAATAACTTCGCAACTTTGTCACGCATGCATTATATCGCCAACATCTTTCAAAATAAGCGATATATATTATGTAGCTACCATTTCAGTCACTTACTTCACCAAGTGAGCATAACGAACAAGCAGTTTCTTCGAGATGCAAGTGAAAGACTTCATTAAAGACAATAGGATACGAGCCCGACAAACGCGCGTCTGGCATTTTATCGCGAAACCTGACATATCCTGGCGACATATTTGTCAACAGAACTTGGTAACTGCCGAAGTTTTGTTTATGGACTCGTAGATCGATTCAGACTATGAATTAAAAGAATATGCTGATAACGATGTGTTTCAATCTAAGATAAGAACCAGAACCTTAACCAAATCACTGTGTTATTTTTTATATACATTTGTATTACTCAACAAACAAAACTGTGACGGCAATTTTAGAACGATTCACATCAAAATTGTTCTGTTTTGTTTCTACGCGTGTATCTATGCAGTTGTACAAAAGAGCACGATCAAATCGCGTCAATATCTTGATGCATTAGACGTGCAAAACGGATCGCTTTCAGAGTCGCACTTCATTCGAAACGCGCACGGCTCCGATTCACATATGATTTCATACGCGACTGGCTTATGCTACGCCTGCAAGAAGGCTAGGATAATATTGAGGATACTTATATTGATTCAGGTTGGGTATCTTTCCGGGAGTCAACCCAAAATATGTAGGGACCCGGGTAAATACCCGAAATGGCCATAATATATATAAAATGAGTTCTTAATACGTAATAGACTCTGAATATTTACTTTGGTAGTTTTTATTTAATCGTTTTACTTAAACTCATTATTACTAAATAAAAAGATATAATGATTTTAAAATACTTCAAATCCAATTTTGAACACATCACTTGCATTAATTTCAATGTTTATGTTCTTTTTTTAGTGTAGATAAGTAAATAGTTATTAAATATTCCAAATATTGAGCGTATGAGGTTGAAGACTATAGCATAAAGGGAATTATATTGTAGTAACTAGAGAACAATGTTACCTAAATGTACATGTTTTTCTTTCAATAAATATATTATTATTACTTAAATAAATTTCCATAAGAGTCTGAAACGTTGCAACCATGATCGAGTACTCCGATCGGTCTCCATTTACCCTCACAATTTTGCTCTAATACTTATTTCTCCCAAAACAAAAATTACCCTCGCTATTTAAGATTAAAACTACCGGTTTCACAGAAGAAATCCCCTGTCACAGTACTTACTGTCAATGAACACATACGAAAATGCCTGAATCCGCGGGACTTCTTTCGTGAAAAGAAATTTAGCGCTTGCCGAGTAGGGTGACAATCATCCCCAACTGCATGTTGTAAAAAGCTAATTATAGTTTTGAGGACCAAAAAAGCTATGATTCTGTACACAATTTACAACTTTGTAAAGAGTTTTATTACCAATTTATTTACAAAAACCTTTGTGGTAGCGTTAAATTTATGTCACTTATTTTTGTTTTTTAAAGAAACTTCAACCTCAAAGCCACTGGCTGAAACAACAGCTAGCCCATCTCCTGAAGCAACGACAACAACAACTCTTAAGGAAACAACAATAGAGAGCACAATTACTCAAGATGCAACATCAAATACAATAAATTCAAAAAACACGGCTATCCAAAGTGCACATGCAGAGGAAAAAACCATTGACAACAATAATAGAAATAAAGAAACCATGGAAACAAAACCCAATAGCATCTCAGTGGGAGACAAAACAACGGCGGGAACAATTACCGAGGCAGTTGATGGAAATGCACTAGCAATCACTGCTAAGTCAACAACCTACGAGTATACTAAAGTTTCCAAAATTTTACAATTATTATATAAAGGTGAGTTAATTACGTATAAAATATTTGAAATCCCAACAAACCGGGCTAGAGCAATTTGGGTTGGCACAATGAGTGTTCCGTTGGAATACATAAGTGTTCTCAAGCCTGTTCCCTAGAGGGTTATGTAGAGACTACAAATTTCCATTTCTACGATCCTGTACAGATTTTTCGCCTCTGCCATATCCATCAGTCGAGTCTATAGTATAGTTGTAAAGTTAGTTTTAACCGGTTTTAAACCAAAGAAGCGGGTTTTTTCGGGCTGCCGCTACAAAACGTGAGCAAATAAATAATTTGTGTTTTTTTAGTTTCCATTTATTTTTTTAAATAAAGCGACTTATTAATTATTCTTTTTAATATTTATAATAAATATTCCTTATTTCATAGAAAATAAAAATAACTAAATATGTAGTATGTATGTTTCGTTTTAATTCGAAAACCACTCAACGGATTTGAATGCGGTTTTTTAAGGCTACTAATAAAAGCTCCAAAAATTAAATTAAAAATGAGGATTTTCAATTAATGAATGTTACTGCTTAATAGGTGGTAGAGCTGATGCCGGGCTCGACTGTGGAGGTACCACCATCTTACTCGCAAACCGCCCCTGAAGTTATTCGGGGGAGAGTAAGAGAATAGCTCACAGGCAAAACCAGGCGGCCCACCATTGCCTGGGACCGATGGATGGCGGTATATCCATCCCCAATTGCCGGGCCTTATATAAAACAGACTGGTGACGGGCAGCGGCGTCACTGGTGCAAGGGTTTCGGCACCGCGCTCACCAACCCGCCTGCCCAGCGTGTGTGAGTATGGGCATTTCCATAACTTAACACCCTCGCCGTCGCACCTATTTTTTGACTTAACGGAACATTTTTTTTCGTTAACTTAGTATTTCTTTCGGGACTTCAGTAATTTATTCGGAGGTTCATTATTTAAACCAGGTGGTCGTGAGGAATTTTAGTTTGCTATTTTTAATATATTTTGTCGGTAGATCTTACACAGTTAAATTAGTATATTTTTCGGTAAACTAATTTTACCGCTGCTTAGACAGTATTACAGCGTGCAGCAGCTCGCTGGGATTTGATTTGTTTTTCAGAGGCTTTATTATTATCATTTTTTTATTATCATCGTAGTGACCCAAATGGGTAAAAACGGTTTAAAACGAAAAAAACGTTTTAAACCGCTCGGTGTAAAACGATTCTAACCGGCTTTACATCTATAGTCGAGTCAAGCTCTTCTATATGCCAGTAGCAGCATCTGTGTGATCAGTTTTGTGGAATAGTCCTTAGATGGGTGACTAGGTGTACATGCGGGACAGCAATCAGAGTGCTCACTGTTAGTCAACCTATTTTTTACAATTTATCCCGTCAACACTAGAAAGCGTGAAATAAATAAACTTTTAACAAAAAATAATAGCCGACCGCGCTCACCAACCCGCCTGCCCAGCGTGTGTGAGTATGGGCATTTCTTCCAGGAGGACCGCCAAGAATGGCGAAATCCTGGAAAGGCCTATGTCCAGCAGTGGACGAAACAGGCTGATGGATGGATGGATGGAATAGCCGACTTCAAATTTAATAGCAGACATTCACTAAAAAGTTTAAAATAATTTAATATTGACCGATGGTACCAAAATAACACTTTTGCTGACTTCTTTCTTCCTGAAACATATGTTATCTAGAAGTCGGCGTATTCCCCATAATATAGAACACAAAAACCAATGTGAGAGCGTCGACTTCTAGAGAACATGTGTTTCAGGAAGAAAGAACTCAGCAAAAGTGTTATTTTAGTACCATCAGTCAGTATGTAAATATTTTAAACTTTTTAGTGAATGTCTGCTATTAAATTTGAGGTCGGTTATTATTTTTTGTTAAAAGTTTATTTTTATTTAATAACTCTGCTTCTAGATAAAAAAGAAAATATATTCTGAGACGAGCTGACGATGTCATTTGTTAACTTATTTTTTATATAAATAAGGCTGTATGATTTAAGGAAGGCCCTTTAACACTCGAAAACATGAAATTTGGAGATAAATTCGTATTTTTTTTCTCTCGAGCAAATTTAAAAGATTTTGCGTTTTTGTTTTTTGTCTATTTAATTTTTACTATACGGATTAAACATGTTACACTATATGATATGCTCATTTGAAGCTGTGCATCTAGCCTTATACTTATAAATATTCTAGCCTTATGTGTAGGTATATTGCGCAAAATAATATTTTTTCGTTAGTCACCTTTCATTCAGTCTCCATGTTTACCCAAACGACCGAATAATGAAGTTCTAGTCAGGCCATCTTACTTATTTTAGGCCGCAGCGATCCTTTTTATCTACATTATTACATATTTAAATTAAATCATAACAAGATACTTATTTACACTATCAAATTATACAAAAATAGATCTGGTTATATAAGCTCAATTTATTGATTTTTTTCCACCTGCTCCTATTTTTTTGGCCTATATTCCTCTGTCAATTTGAGATTTTTGTACATGCGTATGCATAGAAAATAGCATAGAGACTTTTTGTTTTAACCTAGCTCTTTTGTGTAAATCTTTTGCAATTTTCAATCGTTTTGGAGAACAGTGTCAAGGTTTACGTCAATAATATGCATTTTAGGGATACTGTTTATTTGTTGGGATGTTATCAAAGCGAAACAAATAAAAATTTTGTAAAATATTGGTTGTTTTTTTTTAATATAACTTTTTTAAGTTTACTTTAGTAAAAAAGCTTAAATTCACAATATCTCAGAAATGGTTCACTTTTGCATAAGGCATTAGGTCGAATCGACTGCAATTGCTCTCTTCTCTAACCCCTTCAAAGGATTGCATCTAATTACCAGTCACTCTGTATAGTGTAGATATAAAGGATCGTTGTAATATCGGTTATTTTCAGATTTTTTTCTGTATGCTACTAGACCAACTTGTGAACAGAATTTTAAATTTCTGTCAACTAGTCCTCCTTAACTTTTCATGGTGAGCTAATTTGTATTATAATTACGTTCGAGTAGAGTTACAATGCCTAATTTTTAACCGACTTCAAAAAAGGAGGATGTTCTCAATTCGACTGTTTTTTTTTTTGGGGTTTTTTTACTCCGTAGCTCCGAGCGTAACAGATTTAAAAAAAAATGTTTGTTAGAGTTTGGTTCCAGCGCAGGTCCCATTTTAGTTTAGTCGTGATCTGATGATGATCTTCAGAGATAGGCAGTGGAACTCTTCAATAGATGATGACAGCGCTTTGTACCAAGATGCTGATTGCAGGATATTTTCAAATTGACATATACCCACACGACCTTCGATCCTGGCATCATCAATAGAACTCTTAAACAGTAAATAACTCGAGATTTCGAGAATCACTTTGCATTAGTGTGTTCATTGCAGAACTTGAAAATTGACATTATGCCACCTGGCCATCGATCCTAGTCTCATCACCATAGAACTTCTCAACGGATGACAGCACATAACACAAGATTTTAAGCAATCACTTTGTGTGAGTGTGCTGATTCCAGGGTATTGCTTGAAAATTTATCGTATGCCCACCTGACCTTCGATCCTGGACTCATAACCATGGAACTTCCCAACGAATGACAGCACATAACTCTAAATTGCGGCAATCGCTTTGTGTTAGTGTGCTCATTGCAGGATTTTACTTGAAAATTGTCATTATGCCACGGGACCTTTGAATTTGAAACATCTCAATGGATGACAGCGCACCATTTGCAATTGAGTCAACCATAGTGCTCACTGTAGTTTACCCATTTTTCACAATTGATCCCGTCAACATTAAAGAGTGTGAAATAAATTAACTTTTAACAAAAAACTATAACCGATTTCAAATTTATAGCAGACATTCACTAAAAAGTTCAAAATAATTACATGCAAACTGACCGATGGTACCAAAATAACACTACTGCCGACTTCTTTCTTCCTGAAACATATGTTATCTAGAAGTTTTGCGTATAGAACACAGAAACTTCTCGAGAACATTGTGTTTAAGGAAGAAGTCGTCAAAAGTATTATTTTGGTACCATCTCAGTACCTACGTAATTATTTTAAACTTTTTAGTGAATGTCTGCTATAATATTTGAAGTCGTTTTTTTATTTTTTTGTTAAAAGTTTATTTATTCAATATCACTAAAGGGCCGTATACCTAATGGAGTACATAGAAGGTATTAGTTTTAACTTGATATTTCGAGAAAAAGAGTCTCGACAGATGTCCACAAATGAGGTACGGAACCCCAAATAAAATCAGTGGCACTACATTCCTAATATTATGTTTAACGTTTTTAGGGTTCTGTATCACAAGGGCGCCAAACAGCAGGACCCTACTACTAAGCCTCCACTGTCTGTCTGTCTGTCCGTCCGTATGTTACAAAAGTGTACAGCCTCAAGCGTAATAAGTAGACGGTTAAAATTTTCATAGAATACGTGTTACTAGTGCCTCTATCATAGCAATTTTTTCTAACTTACATCCAAGGGTGGTTCCAATACAACTAACCTCGAAAACGTAGCATTTTTTCCGGTTACATCCGCCTTGGAAAAAGGCCATAGTTTGTTCCCTGGGTAAGAAGGGCAATATCTGGTAATTTTTAAACTTTTTCACTGTTGTAATGGTTAGTTAGACTCTTCTCTTGTCACAGGCTATAGCTTATTCCTGGAGGCGGGCTGTTCCCTAGGGACATAAACATAGGGTCAGATATATACAATTATTTGCATGAAAACTCAAATTCAATGTCAAATACGTACTATAAAATGATTGGTCCTAAAAATATACACAGATTCAGTAGTAAAACGAACACCTGAAGTTATATTATAACTTAGTCATGAAACTAAAAATACTACCTAGCAAAAATTTGTAATAAAATCAGGTAAATTTTGAGCTGAAGTTTAAGTTTTTTTTCAGATATTTTATTAATATTTTTAAATATACGAATCTACGAATCAAATTGATAAGCATGGCCTCAAGACCAATTGTACCGATTTTCATGCTTTTAACACAATTTTAAACTTTGTATGGAAAATCAGTGTGCAATCGTTTTCCTGAAAAGACAAAGAACGTATTTATATTTTTTTTATTTATATCTATCTATAAAATATAATTTTGTAAACAATATTATAACGTGAAATTTAAGTCATTTTGCTAACGAAAACTGGTGATAGTACCTACTCGTCCATATGAACAACTTATACTATGGAGCCAACCCTGAAATCGTGAAAAAAATATCAGTTGTTTCATACATTTGGGTCGAGAGGTATTTAACTTCTCAATGGAACAGCTGATATATTTTCAACTTTAAATAAATAAATTGTTTTGGTTTTTCTTTGGGAAATGGTTGCAGTTTTGGTTTTCATCGAAATCGGCCCCGGGACTCCTTTAAGCATTTTGCGGTATTCCCTAGAGTTTTAGATGTTGGTTTTAGACTTCTTTAAGATCCACAAAAGTAATTCTTCGTCTTCGGCTTTCTTCGCTAGAACTCGCAACTTGACGCTTTTCTGACGCAGCTAAGCGAACTGTCTGCGCGGGGCCTCATGTAACGTGGAAATTGGAAAGGACGGAACCAATTATGAAAAATCGGATGGAACTTGTATTATTTTAGATAAATGTCACTGAAAAACCCTTCACAGATTTTTTTGTTTGTTTCAGCAAAGAGACTAAAACTTCTAGCTTCAATGAAACCTACAGAAAAAACGACTAAAGATCCAATTAAGTCCCAAGTTGCAAACGAGTTGATCTCTGAAATCGGAAAAGATTATAACGTTCCTAAAAAACTTTTGAAAATAAAGAAGACAAAGAAAGGTGACAACGGAACATTATTTACGTACAAGACAAGTCTAAAGGTTTATCTAAGGGACAGCTCGAAAATGCCTCTACCGTTACCAGAGAATAATGGCTACTGTTTTTTACATCCAAAAAGTGCTTTGTGCGGCACAGTTATTTAATGTTTCTGATTTTAGAGTACTTCTATACCTACTCGTTATCTTTTAATATTATTACCATTTTATGATGAAAGAAGAGAGATTTGATGTTATTATAGAAATTAATAATGTATGGTGCAAAATGTTATCTCGAGTAAAAGTTTAATGTATGATAGATGACTGCAATTTTTTGCGATAATTTTTGGGTTTTTGGTTTCAAGAAAATATTTCGATCAAGTGCACTGCACTCGTATACCGATAATATTGTAACATGAAATTATCATTTGTTTTTGGTTTTTATTATATTTAAGTATATATGTACACAAAAGAATAAAAAAATAATAATTTCAAGATATATTTCGGACCCCACTGGGATCTATGATCCTACTGAATCTGTGATGATTGATGCGGATGTGAAGTGGGGTTTTTGTTTCACCTACATAGAATGCCGGGCAGAGTCGATGCATGATGTGCATGATGTACAACAAAAAATTGTATTTACCTACTAGAATGTCGACTCTGCCCGGCATTCTATGTAGGTGAAACAAAAACCCAACTTCACATCCGCATCAATCATCACAGATTCACAACTGAAACACAAAACAATACACTACCCATCCCAACTCATGCCCGCCTACACAACGAATCATTCGACGACTGCTTCACCGTCCGCATTATAAAATCATTCCACCCACCATTGACTGATATTCAGCTCAGGACATGGGAGTCGTCTTACATCTGGTCGCTTGGTGCCCATTACGGACCTGGACTAAATAAATAGCACTAACTTACAGACAGACCAACCTCATCGAAATTTTTCTGATATTAACACTCATACTAACATTCTTACATCCCCTCTCAATCACACACACTCACAAAAACCCTCTCTCCCTACCCCACTCACATACTCATCTCTATAAAAAAAGGTAGGTAGATAGATAGATCTCTTTTTAATACTAATTGTCACCATGTCATTTTGTGTGCCATCATTTCATTGTAAATGTCATTATTATATCAACTGATGCCGGGCCCAGTAGGGTCCGAAATATATCTTGAAATTATTATTTTTTTATTCTTTTGTGTACATATATACTTAAATATAATAAAAACCAAAAATAAAAGAACAAGCTGGTAAAGTTTATATACATTGAAATTATCATTTGAAAATTTACAAAAACTATGATATTCTTATGGTACTTCAAGCTCAATTCGAGTATCGGCCAGTTAGCACAAAGTGGTGATATAAGAGCTAGCAGAACGTTATTTTCAAAGCCCTTGTCTGTAGTAATTGGCAGCTGTAAGCTTTTATAGCCAGATTGGGCGCAGTTTTATACAGCATCTCTGCTGTATGTGAGCTAATAATAGCTATAAAAGATGCTTTTTTATTGCTTTTACACAAATTTTATGTCACTGGTTATTGAATAGACGTTAGTTTTTGCAGTCAAAATAATAATCACAAAATCAGAATATATCTACCATCTATTATGGCGATATTGAATTATTTTTTTATAATATGTAGATACTTACACGATTAACATAGCGTTAATACGCTGTAAAAAAGATAAATCACCAAATTCAAATAAAAGTATAAGTAATAATGTGTTTTATTCAGTTAATTAAGGATGCTAATATCGAGTAGTGAAATTAGTTTTACCTATAAGAATAAGAAGTGTTTTAATTTACCTATGTTAATTGTTGTGCATTTTAAGAGTATTCTATTAAGTACATAAGTGACGAAGTTGTCACTTACATAGCAGCCGGCAAATTACTGCTATTAGTAAGAATATTTAATTAACACTATTGGAAAAGGTTATTATTAATTACAAAGCTTTTACATTTTTAGAGCCGCATAGCTCTGATTATTACCATGTAATTCTATGTAATTAGAGTACTGTAAAAGCAAATTACTCCTCATTTAAACAGCAAACAACAGATTAATAGCTTCGTAAGAAGTTCTTATACGTTTGCTTTGTAACATAGACAAAAAAACGTATACACATCTCTATTGACAGGAATTTAAAACCGCAAGCTAAACGTCTACACAACAATTTTATATTATGATGAAAGAAGCTAATTAACTATTTATTATGCTTATATCCGACTAAGTACTGTATATGTATAGGTATAAGACAAATCATACTCAGCGTTTTTGCTACCTGAACGATTCCATAAGTTTACCCTGCTTTTTGCCACTTGGCCCCTCGGCTGTACCTCTTCAGGTGTGAATGTTTATAATATATTTATTTACAGCGATGAATAAAATAAATATTTACAGGAAATGATCTTTTGGTTATTATTCAAAATAATGCCAATTTTATAAGTGTAAATTTTCACTGATACGACGTTTTTTGTTCTTTTGATTTAATATGCTTCATTAAGGAACACCATCTAAAACTATTAACAAATATCACTAAAAAAATTGGGGGCGTCCATAAATCACGTGACACTTTATTTGTAAATTTTTTGAGCCCCCACCTCCCTTAGTGACATTTTGATCATTTGGTGACATACTTATCGACCCCCCCTGCCCTCTAAATGTCCCGTGTCATTTTTTAATAAATTTTATTATCTTAACCAAATTAATTCAAATAATCTTACATACATTATTGTGATTCATTCGAACTAACAACCTTACTGTGGTGCAATAAAGAATATGCATGTAATTTTTTTAATGCATAAATCGTTAATATATAATCAAAGTAGGGCTAAGAATAAGAATATACGGTTGGGGTGTAGATAAGGGGGCACGCCCCCTTATCGACACTCTGACCGAATTTACAACTAAATCATACATATTTCATAGTTATAAAATTAAAATAAGTCTCATAATAATCTTCTACAATTCAAACGGCTGCCATTTTAGCGCGCATCAAGATGACGTCACATGATACCCTTATAAATATCGCCTTCCCTCTTTCATTGCACTTACTTATCCAATGACATTGTCACCAAACGACTCACGTTCGGACCTGAAAATTATTGAGAATTTTTGGTTAACTTTTATAGGTTTTGAGGTAATCTAATATATTATAATATAATAATTTATTCCTTCAATTTCTTCAGAAGTATAATCTTAACTGGGGCCAGAGTGGAGCAGAATAATTTTTGAAAGATTAACAGTTTGTCTTCGCACAAATTCGGTGTCAGTCATTATGTAACAAACTATTAAAGCTTAAAACTACTAATTTTACCGAAAACACTAGATATATTTGTTATTTTTAACAAACTGCAATAAACAAATTCCGTACTTCTGTACAGAATTCATTGACCGGCTATTGTTTACATCTTGGACATTGGTCCGACCGAGCGAGCGAGGCATAGAGTAACTTATAGTAACTTATAAATTGGGAATAGTGTCATCAGTTTTATAGTTTTATCAGTTATTATCAGTTTTTAGCGACATCTCGTGGGTAACGACATACTTAGTTCGCTATTGTACCTACCTATACCTCCCAGCCTTACTGCATTGTATTTTTATTTTTCAAATACCTACAACATATTAGTTAAATAAAACAACATTTTAAAGAAATTAATGATAATTTATTTACATTTAATGCAAGCACCTGAGACCAATTACGACAGCAAGTCCTGCAGCTCCCCAGGAATTACTTTCCCTCTTAGTGTGCGCTTGCAAAGACGAATACGTCCGTAACTGCGCGTGCAGAAAGAGTGGTCTAAACTGCTCCAGCATATGCGGTAATTACTCTGCTTAGGATGTGATAACTGGGACACGACATCATAGACGAAGATTTAGAAGAAGAGGGTGCTATGTTTGAAGAAGACTGAATACTGATGACGATTGATCATGAATTACATTAAAATAAGGTCGCATTGAACATTCGACATTTTTTTTTTGTTCAGAGTGGGTTTCTCCGTACCACAGGTTTATATGGCATAGGCCTGTGGAAGCTTCTTTTCCCTTAAAAAGTAGCGCCGCTTGAGGCAGTGGTGAGGTTATCATTCCTTCAAGGGCTTATCACTAACATGCCACCGGCCACTAAAATCGCACTTTGTTTTACAAAACGCAATCCTGTATAAAAAAAAATAGTTTCCTTGTGATAATGTCATATTTTTCCAAAAATGTAAAAAAAAACCGAACAATTGCTACTTTACACCCCCCGTAACTCTGGAACCGTTCACTTAAACAAGATTATGCTGAAGACCATTTTTGTTAGAAAAATTTAATGTAGATTACTTTTGTCCTTAGCACTTTTGCGCTGAACCACATAGTTTTCAAAATATTTAAGAAAAACTGAAAAATCCCAACTTCCTCCCCCCCCTCCCCCAAACCCGACGCTCAAAATAGTGTAACTTTTTACCCAACAATATGTTGACTTTAAAGAACAATTTGGAGCTGGAATGATACTTTTACTTTGGATATTGAGGACTGGGGTTAATTGCACCATAATACTACCCATGGACTCGTTTTGATCGTTCAAAATAAATCAATAGGTAATTCCTAGTACGAGTCTGATGTGGATCCGCCTGAAGCGGACTCAATTACAATTTCCCCACAATTTCCACCCAAGCGGTACTCAAACTCTCTTCAATTGTCATGACAGGCATCACTGGAGGCAAAGTCCCCTCACCTATAGCTTCCAGCTCCAACGGATCCACGTCAAGCTCATCTTGATCAAACCAATGGGCCTCAAACTCATTGTCAGCACATAAAACCTCACATAGTCTGTGCTGTACTCAGATTAAGGAACCCAAGTGCTGTATGACACGATTTGGTTTGATTTTAGCGCGTGAATCTATTGTTTATGGATGTTTGTGTTTGTCATGTGAGCCTTGACTGCCTTCTGCGAACAGAAGTACAGACCACAATTTTTGCATATTCGATTAGCGAGCTGGTTTTTCACACTGGGACAGAAATAGTCATACGGCACCGGGCCGAATGGCGAAGAGTCATACATTATCGGTTTAATTGCTATCGGAGTGGGTGGATTTATTTTCTTGTACTCTGAACGAGTTTACACAGGCTGCTTTAAATTTAAATTTGTGTATAGGTATATAACATAGGTAGTTTAAATTCTGTTTAAAGTGAGATATTAGATAAGTACTTATCTAAATTTGTGGTTTAACTGTACTGTTGTATTAGGACGTGTCCTGTAATGATAAATGAATATTAAATTATTCTAGAAGATAACATAAAAATTAATTAGATCTATTGTATACAGAACCCTCAGGGCACGAGCGACTTTTTATTCTCACTATAACCACAGATTATTTATAATAGTTTTTACTGTCACATTACTTCCTTGTAAAACAAAATACCTACGCTTATAATTAACTAAAATCATAGACATAGTATTGTTCATCCATGCTAAAATGGAATAAAATAATTTCTGCCGTGGCGAATGCATACTTATGGCTTCTGTGCTGACGACAGTGGCCGGTCATTCAAGCCGGTTTATCTACGGCTAAGCCGCGCGCGCGTTATTGGCATGAAAATATTTCGTCATACAATATTGACCTGTATGTGTTATAATGATGAAAAAATATTTTTATCGAAACATGATATTATACAGAGTCATCTATTTTGCATTGCAATTGCATTGCAAAGCAGGGGGGCAATTCCAGCGAAACAGTCGAAGCGAGATTTCAAAAACTCAATCATAAATTAAAACCAAGTCGGTATCTCGCACCGTTTGCTCGCATGAGTGGTGAGGATTACAGCGTGAACTTCACGCCATAATCCTCACCAACCTATAGCTATAACTTCGGAATTATGATACGACTATTTCTACTATTTGTCCGCATGAGCTTAAAACTGGCTTATTTTGGACGATTTGCGGTCCTTCTCGTACGTACCTGTCGCAGTCTTTCAAGAGTTTTGAGTAAAAACGGTGAGAGACTGATCGGTCTGTACGCCTTGGGTTGTGTGTAGTCATCCTTACCAGGCTTGGGGGGAAAGACTACTTCTACTAGAAAGACTAACTTCCCTCCAGGTGTGGATGCATTTCCCTTGCATTGAATGTTGTTATAGAAATTGCTCCAGCTTTCGCTTTGTTTAAAACGTACCTCTTTGTTAAAAGCCAGGTGCGCCTGTTTGTAATCATCCCAGTCTTTGTCGAGCTTGGTGTTCATGACTCTGTTGGAGTAGTGTCGTATTTCCTTCCTTAACTTATTAAGTTTCTTGCTCCACCATCCATGTTTTTTCCCGTCAAACGTACCTTTTTCTGGGATGAGTGGGCACGACGACTCGTAACTACTAATAATACAATTTGTGATGAGCCGTTCCCCGTTCACCCTCACCCACTGCATTATGGTTGGAAATGAAATTCTAGAATTTGCCGATACATCGTAGCGTTAGTCTCATTTACGTAGTGTCTCATTAAAAACTGAAGTACCTAATCTACTTACATACTACATTACTAGCCACTTGTTATATTTTAAAAAATATGATAAAATGTAATAAGTAATCTATCCATCGTAATTAATTTATGTGATTGCATTAACTTGTGTTTCCAACTCCTCCCGAGTGAGTATTCGATATATAGGATCCCCCTCATAGGATCACTTTTTTGTCCGTCCGTCTGTCTGTCAATACCCTTTATCTCGGGAACGCATGGAGGTATCGAATGAAAATATCAAACTTCTAAGTTAACGTGAAAAAAAGATACGGCGCCGCAAATAACGTACATTTCGACTCTCTCAAGGGAATCAAAATTCATAGGGTATTTCCCGTTGACTAGAACTATGAAATTTGGCAAGTAATACCGTCATACTACAAGTAAGTTTAGGGAAAAATCTGAAATAAATCATAAAAAATATAGTCTTTAACGGAGCCTTCGGTGGGCGAGTCCGATTCGCACTTGTCCGGTTTTTTTTACTACCTATGTCGCCTTAATCAAATCAGTTCCTAGGAGATCTCTTGTCCCTGGGATTTTTTAACCCTTGTCTCGACAAAGATAGCGATCGCTTTACGACTGATATCGTTTGTAAAGTGATAACGATATCATTTTTACGATTTTTGGCAGTCGCGACCTTAGAGTATACATAAGTAATTAAATCTAAGTTAACGACCGTAACGATTCACTTAGCGGGCTGTCAAATTCAGTCGCAAAGACATTCGCAAAAATCCTAAAGTTGACACTTGAATTCGATATGCTAACGATTTTAGTCGATAGTTTCGACGGTCGAGACCTTAGAGTATACTTATGTATACTCTAAGGTCTCGACCGTCGAAACTATCAAATTCAGTCGCAAAGACATTCGCAAAAATCCTAAAGTTGACACTTGAATTCGATATGCTAACGATTTTAGTCGATAGTTTCGACGGTCGAGACCTTAGAGTATACATAAGTATACATAAAGTATACATAAGTATACATAAGTATACTCTAAGGTCTCGACCGTCGAAACTATCGACTAAAATCGTTAGCATATCGAATTCAAGTGTCAACTTTAGGATTTTTGCGAATGTCTTTGCGACTGAATTTGACAGCCCGCTAAGTGAATCGTTACGGTCGTTAACTTAGATTTAATTACTTAATTTCAATGATTTCTATTAAAATAGGTACGCATTCAAAAAAAGGTACGAAATATACATTAATGGCGGAAGCTTATTTAGCGTGGGACTTAGTTGTGCTTGAACATCGACACAAAATGATAAGGCGACGACAAAACACGAGGAACAGGCGAAATACCCAAAACCCGCTTCTTTTGGACGACAGCGATTTGCTTAGGCTCTATAGAATCTCAAAAGATATGTTATACGAGCTTTACACCTTCGCTGATGATACAGCTATTGTTTTTAGTGGACAAACTTGGGACGAGGTTATTGATATAGCTCAGAAGGGGCTGATGCAAGTTTCTATTTGGCTTCAGCGTAACCTACTTACACTAAATGTAAGAAAAACACACTGTATGTGCTTTCGGATGCGAAACAGGCAAAATACGGGTGTTATTAGGAAACACGCACTCCACACGTGCGATAATCCCGGAGAGATGTGTGGATGTGTGGATGTCAGACCCTTGAAAGAGTCAGTTCTATAAAATATCTAGGAGTATTTATAGATGAGAATTGACATGGAGTATTCAGGTTGATGCCGTGAAAACTCGAGTCCGTAAGTATCTTTATATTTTTAAGAAAATTAGAAACTTGGCAGATGACCAAATACTGAAGATGATCTACTACGCTCTTTGTCAATCTGTCCTCGCCTATTGTATTACTGCTTGGGGAGCTGCTTGCAAAACCCTTATGATTAAGGCTGAAACGGCACAAAGAGCAGTTTTAAAAGTGGCATACAAGAAACCTTTCCGCTATCATACGAATGATCTCTATGACGAATGTAGAGTCTTACGCGTAAGACAACTTTACGTTGTGTCCACTATACTCAAGTTTCACAAACAAGCTCTTCTCAATATGACAGAGTCCACCAGATCTCAACGCCGCACCACCTGGCAAATTCCGCAAACTCGGACAAACTTTGCACAAAGATCTTATTACTATCTAGGCCCTTATCTATACACTAAGATCAACAAATATTTAAACATTTTAAATATGACCAAATTTCGTTGCAAAAAGCAACTTTTAACTTGGCTGCTGCCCTTGGACTACCTATGTGCAAACTGAAAGTATTATGGCTATACACGAATAAGGATAGCTAATTTACCGTATACCTACCTACAAGTACATACACACTCTCTTCCTCACTTTAACATACCGTATACCTACCTACAACTACACGCACACACACCCTTCCTCACTCAACACTCACACTTTTTACACAAATACACACTCTCCCAATCACATCAGTCTCTTTGTATTGGTTGGACTTGTTAATTTTAAATTACCAATTTTAAGTTGAGCATGTACTTTTATATTTGTTTTTATTTTTATTTAGTCTGCATGGATATTTATTCGATTGTAACGTTATAACTGTAATTCAACATTAACCTGTGTCATGTTAGCGGTTGAGACTAGCTACCCACAACCCAGGGAATCCTACTGTGGGGACTAGAGAACATGTTTGGTAACTATGTTTAAGTGTTCACAATAAACGATTTATTTATTATTATTATTTGGCAATCTATACGATAAAATAAACATACATTATTTTCGAATAATCGGTTGAGCCCATAAGATTTCGACAGAATTATCAAGTAAAGGTACGCCTCTAGTATAAACCTAACAAATCTTTTCGTACGTAATAAAATCTTTAAAATGCGATTATATTATATTAATTTAATTTTGTCTGCTAATAATAGACTTTTGACATGTAGTAGACCATCCGATACTTTGACATGATAGAAAACTCTCTGAAATTTTTAATTCAACAGTTTAGGCCTGAAGGTCTATAACAAACACAACACTAATGTTGTGATGCAAAAGGTGTAGTAAAACTAACGGTGCGTGTGACGACGTGGAAAAAATTACTCGCCAGTGTGAGGAGTCGGGCATGAAATGAAATTTGCAAGATTAGTATGTGTATTACTATTACCTTTTTATTTACTAAAGATGTATATACTTTAATGCCACATAAAATATATACATACACACATCAATTATTAATTTATTAAAAAAATATATTTAAAAAGCCTCCCACTATTTTATTACTATGTTTTCTATTTTAATATTAAGCTACTCCAAAATGATGCGCAATATGTACGAGTACGAGTCTATCGCTATCTTTTTCATTTTCAAGGACAAATAGCATGCGCACTCTTTCTATCAATGGACGAACTACACACAGCTGCAATCTCTGTACTCTTCTATCGCATGGGATGGTTCGCTGGGACCTCTCTGTAGCACGTATTCACTCGCAGCAATATTACACTTTTCTAAATTCGACAACCGGAATTCAAGACTGATTTTTCGCAGACAACGCTATACCACCGTGTTCATTGTAATATTATCATTACATACTGTAAAAACCAACCAGAAAATTCTTCACCTTGGCGAAAATAATCATCTGTCACTTTTGACATCTGTCAAAAAATGTATAAAAAATTAATCCTATCTCACAAAATCTATTTAAAAAATGAATCATCTGTCACTTTTGAAATCTGTCAAAAAACTGTAATCATGCGTCACTTTTGACACCTGCATAAAAATAAATCATCTGTCACTTTTGAAATCTGTCGCAAAACAGTAATCATCCGTCACTTTTGACATCTGCATCAAAATAAATCATCTGTCACTTTTGACATCTGTCACAAAACAGATCAATATTTTCGGTATTTTTTACGATCGGATTGTCAACTTTGTCGAGACTGCAGGCCCAGGCTCTGTAGTTATTCTACGTATGTATGTATATCTGATAAGGATGAGGGCTTGGACTTTGGACAAATAACAAGTTTTAAATAAAAGACAAAAAGAATTTCTTCATTTTATTACGATAAGAAACCAAATATTGACAATTTCCATTACTATGTTTAAAATTCTTATACTATATTGAATTGTATCCATTATTTAAAATTCAGTTCCCAAAAACATGCACGAAGATAATTATCATATTCATTTAGTAATATTGAGGTAGTTTATAGTTCTGAACTTATACCAATTATAAAATGGTTCTAAAAATAACAGTAAAAATTCAAAGAAAATTTTCGTTGAATCTAATATTGTGTACATAACGTTCAGCTTGAACAGTCAAGTTACTAATTAACTGAAAACAATAACGTGTTACAATTGGACCTTGATACGTTTGTCAAAGAAGCAACAATAACAGCTTCTCGTTCTATAGGTGGTGTAGGTGGTTGGCGGGCCTGCGGTGCGCAGTCGCAGCCTCGTCGCTAAATATTATAATATCACACAGGCGCGACGCGCTACGACTGACGCACCGCTTGGCTTCGTTATTTTATGTTCTCCACTTCTACATACTTGATGGGAAATAATTGTCACCGAGGGCGTGTTACTACCTACAGCAACAGAATTTCTGCTACACACATCCTCAATATTCAATATCAATTAAAATTAACAATAAAATGAATTAAAAGTCGAATTAATAAAATGCAATATGTGCTCGACATTACATAAAATAACTAATAATTGTTTAAAATGCAAATTTAACTATAATTCAGTGTTGCATAATAACTATTTTTTTTATAATTCCATGCATAAAATGAAATCGATATTTCAATCGATCACACACCATATACACAAATTAGCGGTTACACACATGAGAAAGTAATATAAATGTAAATAATTAACAGTAGACCAAACAAGAATGATAAAGTATAATATTAGCGAAAATGACATGTAAGGGACGCAAGGGCGCGTCGGCTGGGGTGTAGTTCAGTCTCTTAGCCGAGCGCACCTAGCGTCCACGCCTTCTCAACTTAACACTACGCCACAACGATACAAGTAATCAACTAAAACTATTTCTGCATTCCTAAAACGTTACAAATCATAATGTACCCTCTTTCATATATTTGGAAGGAATAAACAACATGCCTCTATATACAATCCTTTGTCACAATGAGAGTAATGGTTTACAATACTCTATAAAAATGCCGATGCATTCACACAGAATGTGGTTGGTTGGTGGCCGGTGTGTGTCCGTGTGTGCCGGTGGTTGCAACTAACTAACATGTAGCGTCTGCCTATTGTTCTCGTATGGACTCGCCACACACATGCATGGTTAGCCAATATCTCATATCCAGTAGTAACTAACAATTAAACAAATATACATTGTTTATGTAACCTATTTAGTGTGAAAGGATACATCAAGGTGATCTTTCATTTGTAATACACAAACTCCATTTAACATTTAATGTAAACTACTTCCCGATAGATGGGACACAAATCTCGATTTTTGTTATAAATTTGTGTTTTCTTTTTATATAAAAAGTTTAAACGCTGGAAGCGGAGCCTATGTGCTCATTTATGTACACTGCAAACACGGGTGTTAGTGAGCTGTGGATGGTCGAACTGCTTCAATTAAAAATGACCACCAATTTCGGTAAAATGGGAAAAGAGCAGCTTTTACATGGGTTTTCTTACGATGCAAATTTAATAGATTCAAACTATTTGTCAGTACGAAACATGTCATAGCTGAGATTTGAACGTCTCGCGTACTGCCATTGTTTAATATGGTAAAAAAAGGTCAACCCGTAACTCAGAACCACACGGCGCTCTCATATCACCTCCTACGCCCGTAGCACGATAACGTGCGACTTCGTTTATCGCACTTTTCACCTCAGTCGTCAAAACAAGGTCACGTGGCGCCGACGGATGTTCCACTCGCGCGCGAGAAGAGCATGCTACGGCCGCTGGTGACAAGAGGTCTGCGCGGTCACTTGTTCCCGTGTGATTTTGACTTACGGGTCGGGAGCGGAGTCAACAGACTGCCTACTTATCTTACTATATTAATGCCCGGTTCGGCTATTCAACATCCACCTGTAAAACGTGAATTCACAACGGAGTTATTTATTTTGGTTTCGTCAACAGATAAAATTGACTATTGGCATTATTTTGTCACTAAAGTGCTTTAATAATTACAGAATTTGGAATTATTTTTATCCCGGCGCAAGCAGCGTCATTGTGCATTCGTTATTTTTTATATTATAATTTACACACGCCTTGCGATCATTTTAATATGAAAAAATAGAATTACTCGAAGGTCCTGCTTTACCGGGACTAAAGGTGTTTCTACTTCATTGACAAAAATAATGTACAATACAGATAATATAATTCTACAAGAAGTGTACATAATTTTCATATTACTTTGTCTTTTAAATTGTTCAAAGTTTGTACTATGACCATGTGGCAAATATTAATGGTCGTTTCAATGGCAAAGTAAAATTACATATTTTCCGTCACGTTAGGTTTTTGTTCATCAGGAAATGATCCGTGAGCCTATAAACGTTTAATCCTATACGGAAGCTGGTTTTACGGTATTATCCGTAGCGTGTAATGGAGAACTGCATAAGTTAAGTACTTAAGAAAATATTTTCCTGAATAATTTTGCCTTACTTCTTACTGGAGAACATTAGGACGAGAATAAACAAAAATCTATCTATAGATGAACCATACAATTGACGGGTCGCCCGAGGTACGAGGCGAGCGGGGCGGGGTGGTGCCATCAAGGCTGCTCGCTAACTCCGTGTCGCCCGACGCTCCCCGCTTACCGCGGGCGATATCTATAGTCACTCGCCTTGGACTTGTTACTGATAGCCAGTTCACACTGCACAAGCTTTTGTACCAAGGTTCATTTGTACGTCCGCAAATGAACAAAGATAGTTTTATCATTCATTTCGTGTTTTGCACTTACAAGTATTACGTGCGATGTGAACCAGTGTATGACGTAAAATGGCGTTGTATTCTCCTCCTAGTGTACTTCCAAGTCGTGTCTGATATATAGACTACTGAGAATGAATTCCGGATGCAGTTCTCATGTTTACGTGATTATCTTTTCAGCAAACGGTGCAGTAGTGCAGTATTTTGTGGAGTCCGAGAATCTATTATTAGGATTATTAAGTTGTCGTTATTTATCCGTCATGTCGTGTTGAGCACTATTTAATTGTTCTTCTTCAATTAATTGACACCCTAATAATGACTCGAGTATTAGGCCGATGTTTTTAAATACTCCTATATAAAATAATACGTTAAACTGGTCACTTTTACTGAGTCATTACAGGGGCATGCCAAATGTGAGATAAAGATTACTAGAAATAATATGTGGAAGCATTATACAATACGGCGGAATTAGGAACCGCGAAGGTAATTAACATTAAAACAAAAGCGCAGGACATCACAGCAGTAGTTTGTCCACATGAATAATTTTAAATCGGGGAGACACAGTTTTTTAAACCGGATCGGTAAACATGAAACAATAATCTTCATGAATTTTGGGATTTGCTCTTTATACATATTTTAAAAGGGTAGACAACTGTGGCGAATATTCCAAACTGAACGTCATCGTTGTTAGCCAAGTCTGAGAGAGCATGTAAACAGGCCAAGTTATCGATCGCTTCTGAAGGCGGACAAATGCAAGTATAACAGCCGTTTATCACAATCTACCTTTACAAATTGTCTAACCTAAAAAAGTGAGAAAAATTAAGAGAAGAATGTAAACATTCTTTGCCAAAACTTCCATATATTATTATCACATTTATATAAATATATATAAATATCTATGTTTTTATTAATTTTGATATTATTCACTTAATCTTAATCTCTCATAGTTAAAATATCTCACTTGGCACAATTACAACGCAAATCACTTTGAATAATAAACATATCACGTTAAATTCAAACAATATGACTCTCCATTCGCACCATTAACGCTACGGTATCGCTTAAATTTTCAAACCTTTCAATTATAGTAGCAATACAAGAAAACTTTATAAAGCTAACAAAGACAAAATTACAAAGAAAACGATCAACAAACGTCACTTACAAATTAAAAACTTTATTCGTTTACTCCTTACTCTCCAATAATTACTATTATATCAAAAATAATTACATCCAACATGGTGGACTTATCATTTCCGTGTGAAGACGCGGGACGCAGGCGCGAGCGCGCTCGTCCGTGTCCTAGCCCCGAATAGATAGGCACCTACTGTGCGCACCTAGCCTTGTCTCATGTGTACGGCATTCATCGGCCGCACTCTTTGGATTGGTTACAACAACATCCGATGCACACAACCATTCTATAAACCATTGTATAACACACTCACTTCATGAGCATGCATGCAGAAATTGTATAAAGGAATACCCATACTATTTACTCGCGAAGCATTCTATTCTCCAATGAGCCTCGTTGGTCAATAGCGCTTTTGATGTTTGTATACGTTCGCAACTGTATCCCACACACCCTTCAAATAATATCAATCAACAGACTCTATAATGTAGTGATTCAACAGATTAATCTATTACTCGATAACAAAACAAAATATTTATGTACTTCTTGATTGTATATGTATAATGGTATGGTACTATAGCTATGATTTCAACATTTGTATAGGAAACTGATAGTCAGTAAACTGTTGCAGTCTATGTCAATAGTTTTAACATGGTACGAAAACAATATTAACAATTAAAATATATTCACGGCACGTACATACTATTCATCATTCTGGCACTATCGTTCAAAAAAATAGTGTATATGAATATATATTAAATATTAATCATCAACATAGATAGTTACGGGATAAAATATGGATTTCTCAATATTAATTACAATTCACTACAATAATATAATTATGTCAACAACAACATTTGGACGCATGCTGCCAACGCAATATCCTGCCAGCGAATGGCACAGAGCGACGCGACGCGAGTGACTCGAGTGGCACTCTCGTCGCGCCCTCGATAAAGCCACTCTTCCTTCTATAGTTACTTGTACTGATCTTTCCTATCTACTGGCACCGACAGTGCGTGCCAGGGCCTTCACACACATGATACTTCTCGGCCGAACATGTATACAATACAGCCAGCTATTCAATAAAATATCTCACTCTCTCGTGGGCGCTCCTATGGCACCGTCATGTGTAAAGTATCGTTGAATGTAAGGGCCTTTTTCACGCTCACATGTATGCGTATTTCATTTGTTATAAGAATAGAAACCTGTCGTAATATTTAACATCAGTCGAGGCGGCGGCACGGCGGGTCGGGTTGGCTGCTTTTGGCCGGTGTTGCGGGAGTGGGTAGCAGGGGCGGGGGCGGGGCGAGGGGGTGTGGTGGGCGCGGGAGGTCGTCTTACTGCTGCGGAGTTGGAGGCTGCGCGGGGCCACCGGCGCGGCGATGGCGACCCGGTGCGCTCGCCTGAGCGACCATGGCGCGGATGCGTCGCTGCGCAGACTGAAAATAGGAAATAAACAATGTTCAACCATCAACCTGTTACAATTTTACATCGCTTAGCTTCAATGTTTTAACGTGACAAGATTGTGCGTGATCGTCCCGCGGGAAGACAGACGTTGGCGGGGGGTGAGGTAGGTTTGACTGCGCGGTTGCGAATGTTGGTGAGTGTAAAGGTTCCTGTACACGTTGGCAAATGCGTTGGCCAGTGTGAAAGAAATAAACCCACGCGAGTTAGTGGAATGCACTGCGTTCTTCTCGCTTACTCCCATAGCATTGTTCCTTTCACACTGGCCAGCGCGCCAGTGCTTTGGCCAACGTGTACACACGCATTTGCACACGCTTCCTTTTTCCGCTACACCAGCCGTCCCCGCTGACATCTGTCACAACGCGTACGATCTTGTTTATCAATAGTTATTTGGTCAAAAGAATGAGTGCACAATACAATTAAGTACAGTCGCCTGCAGTTCAAGCTAAAGACATTGGGAACTGGTCTTATCCAGAAGTGGTGTGAACAGGAAGTGGTCAAATCCAGAAACGGTCTAGAGGTCATTTAAAGAAGTGGACACCAAACGTCCCTTTACATAAATATACCCTTGATGTTTTTCTGTTGAGAAAGCTTCAGAGCTTACGCATACAAATGCGTAACAAATCGATCAAGCAGTTGCATTATGTGAGTAATAGTCAGTAATATCTCGTCTGGTGTTCCACAGGGATCGCACTTGGTCCCTCTATTTTAGAATGCTTACATCTATGACAGGTAGGCCTACCATGAGTTTTGATTACTATACACGTTACCGTCTGCGTGAAATATTTATATGAGAAATTGTGCAGCGCCCCTAGCGGCTTACTACAGGAACCAGCATTTCTCATACAAAATATTTTACGCAGACGGTAACATGTATAGTAAGCAAAACTCATGGTAGGCCTAAATTTCTTTTCACTCAGTACATTTTAGCTACAGTACAAAATCCTGCCTGTGAAAAGTTACGGACTTTACTCGACAGATGGCACTAAACTTGAAACGTTTCGTTCAATCGACTCTAGATAGTTATTTTTTAAAGTCTGGTTAATAGAGGGGCACTCTACGATCGCAATCTATTTTAAATATAGAAATACAAATAAACATGGATTGCAGAAAAATACCTACGCGATGAAACGACATACTTTTAAATACCTACATGATGTGTACGTGGGATTATGGGAACGGAACGTCAACATCTGTCTATGACAGACGTTCGCAGAATTTTATTTTCATTCCGATTTTATTTTCGGAAGTGCTAACTGTGATTTCTCCCGACGACTTGGCTTGGATTTTGGTGGCTCTGCTACGAGTATATTTCAGAGTAACCTGTGTTTAGTTTTGGACTCTGACAATTCTGTTCTGTATTCGACCCTGGCTGGCTTACCTATAGGGACTAAGATTTGTTGCAATGGCAGCAGAAAAAACGTGTTGTGTGAACATTCAAAAAGAAGCCTTCATTTATTGTAATAAAAGAATAAATGATAGTTACTCCATTTTTTGTGTATTAAATTAAACCCTAAAAATAAATAAAAATAAAAACGGAGAGTTTACTATAATGTACGTAGGGTAAGTATTGATATTATATATAAACATGTTGTAAATTGAAAGTTGCTCAATAGATGGCGTTAAAATGAGATAGCGGCTGATGACTCAATACCCGTTTATTCAATGTACTCTATGATCTATAACATTGGTCCGCGTTTTAAAGGTTCTAATCATTTGCGTCAGCATACGACGATATGAAGGTCTATATGCGGATGATGTGTTCAATTTCGGACTGTGGGACGCTGCGAACTGATCTTGACAGACTTAAGAATTATTATCATGAGAACAAAATAACTCTCAGCATAGCGAAATGCCAATCACTTTTACGCGAAAATAAAACCTATTGAATTCTAATACCTAAATATCACTGTTATCGGGAGTCAAGGTGATTCGAGACTGTGGTGTTATATTTGATTCAAAAATGGACATGCCTCACCAAGTGGACGCCACGGTACAAAAAGCATGCAGAAGTATGGGCTTTGTTATACATGTTTCCAAAGAGCCAAAATAGATTTAAAAAAAAAAAAAAAATTATGTTAGTCTTTAGAATACGCCTCCTCTATTGGTATCCCGGAAAGAATCGAACGAATCACCTAAACTTTAAAGAAAATAAATTCTGCAACTCCCTACACTGATGGCCACAGTTAGCAGTCGCAATGTACGAAGAAAAAAAAATGTGAGTCTGTTCTAGTAGTGCGTCATAGACTTACTGCCAGTGGCTATTTCTTTAGGTTGCCACGTTTATAAATCAAAACTTGACTCGGAAATTAAATTATATTTTTATTGATTTTTGCGGTAGCGATACTTCATTATGTTTCAGCTCACTGGCGCGGAACATGCGAAAGTTCTATCGCTAAGCGTACTGTAGTAGCGGCCATATTGGCCTCAATTGGCCTCAAAGTTATTGCAGGAGTAGGAAACCTAAATTACTTTTTAAAAGTTTAGATGCCTTTTTTCTATGATTTTTAAGCAAATAAACATACAGTTTGTATTGTATTGAAACTTACTTAGTGATGAGAAATATTTCTAATGAATCAAAAATTAGGCATTTATTTTATTTTAATTCGGAGTGTTCTGAAATGGAGCCTTAGCATTCGGAACTGCTATTTGACCCTGAGCTGTCACGTGCACTATAAACTTATCGACCGTTTTGTCAATTTGGTGATCTATGTTTCTCATTTTCACCTCTTCTTTTTTTGACATGTTCCACACAGATCTTTCACTACTCTTTGGACACATGGGTAATTCCGTCCGACATTTTTTTTAGTTTACTGAATTTAAAGTAGTGTTGTTACTGTATCTGCCCAAACTAATTCAAAAGGGTTCAATTCGCAGTGGTATGGTATGGGAGTAGTAACACAGTGACGCCTTTTTGTTTCGCGATCAGAGGATGTACCCGGATCGAGAATATTGCGACGACGACGGCGTTGCAACGGTTCACTAATAAAAGGAATAACCGGTCCGGCGTCATTTCAGCGGCGGTTCCATCATTCACTTTTTCACTTCACTTCTGCAGAAACGTTAGCAATAACAAAAAAAACTAATGAATAAAACAAAACTTAACAAACAACAACAACTGAACAAAACGAAAAATAACACGAAAACATTCCGATCAAGCAAGCGCATTGGGACACGGAATGAGTAAAACAAAATGGCAGAACCGAATTTATGTTGCGCAGCCCTGTAGAGTATTACGTCGATAAGCCGTGCAGAAAAAAGTTCATGTTTGTGACATTTCTATAAGATAATAATGTTGTCATACCATCTTAAAGAACTTATAAATCATTAATGAAACAGTATTAAGAGTGCAGTTGCATAATTTTCAAGGATTTTTATTATTATCATATAAAAGTAATGTATAATCAATAATCAGTTTCAAATCGAAATTTTTGTGAATTCGTAAATTTTCGAGATATCGTTTTTTTGTTCTACAGGGAAGTATTATGTACTCTAGCGATATGCCTTTCATCAACAGTTAGTATGGATAGGCGATAATTGTCGTTTACAAATTGACTTCGGGATACAGGTTGGGGTCAATGCTCTCTATCGCCGTGCTAGCCCGCACCGAATATATGTACCTCTTTAGGGGTTAACTTTTTACCTCGGTACAAAATGCACATCATAATATTTTTTTCCTTACTTTTGAATAAAAAGTATGCTATGAATGTGTTTTAAAGCAACTTGCGGAAATAGTTTATTAATATGTAATAAAGTCTTCAAAAAATTACATTTTGTTTGCATTACATTAACAAACTTAAAAGCGTGTTTACAGTTGTAATGTAATGCAGCTAAAATGTAACGCATAAAATTGAATAAATTTCATGTTATCACCTAACTAAAACTAGCTACTAGCAGTTTGCGCGTTTTGCAATAAAACGCATTTATTGCATACTTTTTTATTAAAAAGTAAGGAAAACAATATTATGATGTGCATTTTGCACCGAGATCCTCCGTTACCACTTTAAATATATAATTTTTCGTATCATTTATCATATCAATCAGTATTAATTTATCATTGGTGACTAACTATTATTGGCTCTAATAATTTTAACATTAGGGCGTAGAGGCACGCCACTCCCGTCACCCGTTATACCAAAATTTTACATTTCAGTCAGATAGTGACTTTGTAAAAGCCCGTATTAAACTATAGAGGTCTAAAACTTTAGTCTACAACGAAAAACAGAGAAACGGGTTATCAAATTTTGTACTAAGTATGCCTGCACTATGCGCCATAATCAAAAGATGTTGTTATTTCGAATAAAGAAAAGAAATGCAAATGAATACTGTTCGGGTAATAGTTACTTTTGTCACCTTCTAAAATTGCAGAATTACTACTAACGAAGTCATTCAATAATCCGCTTACCCATAGTTTATTTAAACTGACCATAGAAAATGTTGCTTCACATGAAAAGTAACTGATTATTACAAACTACAAGAAATATTAATAAAGAAGTTTTAATATAAAACTTGAATTTTTCTCGTATAAATAATACTAATACTACGTAATACTGATTACTAAAATTAATGTCAAATTTACCCCGAACTGAGAAAAACCCCGCCTCTCAAGGTAAAGGTCTACATAAAATAAATCGAATTAAAATTGAGATACATCAGGAATCATAAAAGTTATTAGTACATGACAATGTGTGGTGAATTAGAAAATTTACTCACATGCTCAAAAACCATGTAAGTAAATATTATGCGTTATTTTAATATGTTTAGACATAATAAATAACAGAAAGGCAACAATGTAAATTGTATTATACTATCAATGAAACTTATGACATTTTTAGATAATTTACTTTAAGACTCAATAACCATACAATTAAATACCTTACATTGCAACAAATACATTTTTGTAGGTAATCTATATTTATCAAAAATAGTAAAAAAGTCGTTGAATATGTTCACGAAATTTTAAATGAACTAAAGCCAAAACTACCATTTTTAGAATTTTTGTCAGTCTGTATGTTCCGTTTATGTCATTCAACGGATTTGGATGCGTTTTTTTTTAATTATCATCGTCGTATATTGTCAACAGCATAAGCTATAAACAGTGTTCATAAAATAATGCCCAGGCCGAAAACGGGGCAAAGGTGGATTAAACACTTTTAACTCGAGAACCACTCAACGGACTTGGATGCGGTTTTTTTATTATCATCGTAGTGATCCTGGTCAAAAGATAGGCTATAAGGGGTGTTCATAAAATAAAGCCCAAGTCGGAATCGGGGCAAAGATTCACTGAATGCGGGCGAAGCTGTGGGCAAAGGCTAGTTTGTAAATAAAATTTTATAATTGGAAAGAAATCATGTTATATGAAAACTTCAGGTCCAGCCACTCTAGATTTCGCCTTATTAATATCTAGTATTTAGTAGTCGGGACTTTTTAAATAACTAGGGATGAAACGGATCCGAATAGTATTATTCATATTCGCCGAATATTATTACGACTATTCGTCTAGATGTAGTATTTTAATTTTCTTAATTTGTTGAATGAAACAGGACGTAACGCGTTGAGACTTTTCTCTGTAGTGACCGGGGATTCCCTATGCCCATATCCTTGCTATATTACTATAAAAGCCAGCTAATTGAAGAGTTCATATTATGAATGAGTTCATATTATTAGAGTTCATTTTATTATGTTTATTTTCAACGGCGGGCAAGGTACAAACAGAGGAGAGAAATAGATTGACGCCGAAAAACTTGCAAGTGCTTGCTTTCCTTAACCACTCAAGTGCGTATGAACAAAAGTCAAGTGGCTATTAAATCTGTAAACTACCATAAAATCAAAATTTAACTGAAATTAACATATGAAACCATAACAAAACGGATACGGGGAAATCAAAACAATGAATTAACGCGTACATAGCCGTGTTTAACATTTGAAATTTGTTTGTTTCTAAAGAAAGGTTCTAGGTCTTTTTTCGCCAATACAATCGTCATTCCTTAGCTTTGGGTCTCCACCGGTGAAATCAAGAATCAGGTTGAATTTGTTCAAAAAACATACCATCAAACCTACAAGGGTGCGAAAAATTTTCAAACACCATTGTGGAAATTTCATGCAATTCAATCGCGCAATCCCATTCAGGCGGATCACACACATTGCGAATAATAATTTGTAAATGTACCCTTCTTATTTTTTCATTGTTTTTTCTTTGGTTATGAATAAAGTATTTGATAAGGTAAAGTATTTTCATTTCAGTTTTTTTTTAATCACAATCGAAAGAAGAAGTATGACTGTCTATTTTATGATCGCAATGCGTAGCGTTTCTTCTCGCTATACAAGATGAATTTTTTTATTACAAGTATGAATAAAGTAGTGTAAAAATATAATGAGATTTTTTTTCGTATTTGGCCCGTTGCAAGGCACATATGACGACCATATAGAAACAAAGTTTTACGTCATTACGGATAAGGTTTTTGCTGTTCACGGAACCCTATGACATTATTTGTTATGTATTTTGGTTTTGTTTGTGATCTCGTTGTATGGAGTTTCATCTCTATTTATCTTATTACGACCAATACTATATTAGTCGAGAACATATACTAGTTGATGGCTCCATGTGTTGGAGCCAGGGGCCGGCCCCTTGCTACCGATCCTAGTTGCGCCAATGCCACTACGCCGCCTTAGTAGGCAAGCACTAACGGGCAACGGGTTTCTTGCTCTTTTATTGTTAAATTTTATGCTGAACTAAAACTACTCAAACGACTTCGCTAAAACTTAGCATAGGCGGAAAAGGACGTATGATACTTTTTATCCCGGAAGGATCAGGAAAATGTTGTAATTAATCAGTTTTCAAATTAACGGGTTAGCAGTTGCCGAGAGTCTGTAAGATTTATTTTAAACTTTGCAGCTAGTGCCAGCTCGTAGGCTATGTTCAAAGCCGCCAAATGATTTGTTTATAACAATGAAACCGTGCATGATGTGACTGTGTTGTTTATTTTATGTGATTAAAATATTGGATAAATAAAAAAATGGTGTTACGAACAATAAAATACTTTTCGGAATTGAAATTCAAAATCCCTTTGTTTCTAGGTAATCTAAGCATTATGTTAAAAAAATAATGACTCAACTAAATTAAAAAAATATTGTTTTGCATAATCTAATATTATAAATGCGAAATTTTGTGTTTGTGTGTGTGTGTGTGTGTGTGAATAAAACGCATTTATTGCATACTTTTTATTAAAAAGTATAGAAAACAATATTATGGATCTGGAAGTTGATATTGAGATTGTCGGCACTTGGTGGAATTTATCAAACATTGTTGTGATGAAAAAACACTTGTACTTTTCCACAGATAATATTTAATACTATCTGTTATAATATTAAATATTATCTGTGGAAAAGTAAAAGTGTTTTTTCATCACAACAATTATGGATGTGCATTTTGCACCGAGATCCTCCGTTACCACCTTAATCACCAAGTTATGACGAAAAAAGGAAGGAAAGCCCCGTTTGGGGCTTTTGCTCACTTTAGTGGTTAAGAAAAACTTGTATGTTGTTGATTTTAATTATTAGGGCTAATTAAACATAATTGGACGTAGTTTAGCAAAAACGTTCCAATCCACAAGACAGACAAAAATTAAATATCTATACCAAAGCGATCAGCTGGTGCCAAATTTTCATAAATCAAAAACACTCCAAGATATCGGTTATGTGTGCGAAGATATAGCTATAATATTCCAACCCAAATCATAGAATCACCTAGTACAAAATAAACTTCAAAAGTCAATTTCTCGAAACTAGCTTGGTGTGGTTTGCAACGTTTTTGCTAAACTACATTTAATTTTTAAATCGAAATTGTTTATTATCCGTATTCGCGTAAGTACTATTCGTTGCATCCCTAGAAATAACCTAAATTGTTGTAGTGCTATATTCCTTATTTTCTTATTTCCCTCAATTGAAGGGTGCATGGAAAGAAAAAGGAATGTCAAATTTTTTAACTTTGTATTTTTTAATGGCAAAACATTGTTTTTCTATTAAACTCTCGTTTTCAATCACAAAAAACTGAAATACAATAAGGGATAGTAATCAAAAGTACGTTTTTCGATTGGCCTGAAGGTGAAACAAACGGGAAGACGATTTTTCATTGGCCTGAAAGTGAAACAATCGCAAATTTCATTAAATTTTTTTTGTATTTTATAAAGTAATAAATTAGTGAAAATATAAGAAAATATATATCATATTAAGTACAATTTTATTTAGGTATGTAAACTAACATTTTAACTTTATAATTAAAAAGATGTATGCACTTTCAAATGTTTAAATGCGTTTTTCTCGAAATGTACACAGATGGACATTCCCTACACCCTTCAATTGGTTAGTGCAGTCGGTTAACTATGTATACTAAAACAAAATTATTATTAAATACCGGCTTTAACACTCACGTACTATTATTACAATAATTTAGAATGTCAGCTCACGTGAGTTTTAATAATATTATATACTAAAACCATATAATTGGCAGATCGAACTTGGTACGAAGAGAGCGTTGGGCGGCGCGTTAGTAGAGTCTGGCGGGGTGGGGGGGTGCGAGCGCGGGACAGGGCCATACTAACTCCGCGTCACCCGACTCTCCCCTCGTCCCGTGGACTATCTGCTAAATGCATGGTTTTAGTATCGTAAAAAATATTTTTTTTCTAAATAAACTTCCAATAATTCAACAAAGTATATAAATCCTTTTAAGAGTTGAACTACTGACAAAATAGTCAAGTCACACCTAGCTGATTAAACAAATTTTGTATGTAAGTTACTCCAGGTTTTTGGAAATTTTGGTTACAATAAAAGAGAAGTCTTAATAGTTTACTACTCTTTCAACGACGCAATAAATGACGCACACTTTGCAAATGACACATATCCTGAAGCCATTCATCTCTTTCAGAAAATATCTGTAGAAACCACATGTAGTTACAAGAGTCCAATGTGAACGCTAGCATTAAGTTAAAATTCTGAACATATGAAATACGTTAATGGACTAGACACAAATGAATTAAAGACAGGTTTGAATAATACATTTATTATATATTATAGATTCGCAGTTAGTATGATCTAGAAGAGTGTGATGAAAACTTACCTCACCAAAAGGCATGTTTTTCAATCTGTGCTATGTCATTAGCTCAGAATCCTTAAGGCCATTCAATGGGTCGGCACAGCCATTCATCCAGCATTTGAAGACCGCTACAAAATGTAAAAATCTCATTATTCACACAACGCGCCATATTACTTGGAAAATATATTTCGCAGCGCGCCAGCAACAAATATAATTCTATACTTATCTTACTTTTGCTTCTTACTTACTAGAGCACTCCGCGTCACGTATTATTTATTGCAAAAAAATTATTTAAACATTGAATGGACTTGTAACTACATGTGCAATACCTACCTAATGATGACAAAAGATTCCTTTTATACTTGGAAATGTTATAATCTCATTCACTGCTCGAGCAACTACAAACATATCATACTGTAACCATACACCAGACAACACAACACATTACACGATAGGAGAACCAACCATAATACATACTTCTCGGAACTACTTGGGTGTTTAGCGATGAAATTCGCTTTAAAAGTTACATAAACAGAAACATTTCGCCACAGCAAATTATTCAATATGATTACATGAGAATATTAAAACCAAAAACATGTAGCAAAGAGAAGTCTCATTTTACCTACATGTTTTTTGTGGTAATGACATATCGTTGAGTTCCAACAATTGTGTAAAAAAAAGCTTTTTGTCTAACCTGAACGCTGTAGAAGGGTCCTACGATGTGCACAGTAGTGTCTTGTTCCTGGGCGGGCGGGACACCAGCCGGCGCGGGCTGCTCGGGCAGCTTGATCAGGGAGCCGGTGACGCGCTGCAGTTCGCGCACGTTCTGCCCACCCTTGCCGATGATGCGGCCCACTTGCGAGGACGGCACCACTATCTCCACCGTAAGCCGCACGTCATCCGAGCCTGACATGAAGCCCTCTTCGCGCATCTTCTCGAAGATCAAGTACTGCGCCTTCCACTGGGCCTCAGGGCTGCCGACGATTGTAACCTTGCGTTCTTGCTGCGCGTTCGGCCCTTCAACTACCTTCTCTTGTTCCAGGGGCGCAATCTTTACGGACGCATTGCTGAATCTGATGATGTTGCGGATGTGTGAGCCCTTGGTTCCGATGATGGCGCCCACAGCGTTGTTAGGGATGTAGAGGTAAGTGGTCTCCTGGAATTTGGTAAATGATAATGTTTGAACATGATGCAAGATCAAGTAGACACATTGCAGAGAAACCGATTTTTTTAATAAAATTAAAATAGAGATCGAAAACTGATCCCTGTTTAACCCTAGAGAGAAACTAATATTTCTAATGAATAAATCTAGTACATGTTTCTAAAAGTACACGACACAGAGACAATTTAATATATGAACTATTATGAATTACAAGTTTTAACAATTTACACAATTAGGTTTAATTGCAACGTCGCACGTCCTGTTTCAAAGCAATGGAACAAAGGAAAAAATAACTTATAAACTTAGTAAGCTCTGTGTTAAAGCAGTATCACTTAATTATGCTAAAACCACTTACAAATTAAAAAATGTCTGTCCGACACCCACAATGTTGCTCGAGAGCAAATTAATTAAAACAAGCGATACAACTCAAACCATTTTTTTTATTCATCGCCGTTTCTGTCGTGATTGTGACTTGGTTTTGTCGTAAATGAGAGAGCTCGTGTCAAAAAAGGAGTAGGAATGGCATGACTACGCCAGAACGAAGGAGTTTACACTCAAGCCGCAGTATATTTACAATAAGCAACACACCTGCGAGTCGCCAGCGCCTTGCTGCGCCCCCTGGCCAGCCAGAGGGGTGTAGATTGGCGGCGGGAACGGTGGCGGCGCGCCACAGAATCCACGTCCAGTCGACATCATCGCCATTGGGTGCAGTCCAGGGAACATGATACTCTGAGGGGCCAACACCTGCAAGTCGTTCTCGTAGCTCTGACGCAGCTTCGCCGAAATAAGTGACTCCGCTTTGGCCATATTTTCAATGGATCCTTTGACAGTTATAATTCGCTCTAAATTGAATGAGCTGATATCGTTTATTGAGGAAACGGTGATCTTGGAATCAGTTTCCTGCATGATTCTTTTGATTGTGTTGCCGCCTTTTCCTATGATACGTCCAATAAGGTTATTGTGCGCGAGAATTTTGAGGCATATTTCACTGAAAGTAAAGAAATGAAACAGCTATTGACAGGTCATCCAGGTCAGTTTAGAACTTAAAGTTTTACAGGCCCTCAATTCTGGTACGTGCGCAAAAATTGCGAAGGCAGATTGTGGGTGACTTTAAAAGGGATTCTGTACAGATATGTGTTGATTTTTTTGATTGAAAACTTATGGTGAGCATTCCTTATATCCTATAGCTTCTATAGTATGTTCGAGATAGCATGATATGGGTGACAGTTCATAATTTTCCGTATCACCTGCTACTCACACCAAACTACATACACCCAGGTACAAAAGAAAATACTAAGCTTTAGAAAGAATGAAATTACATCATTATTGCAAAAATACAATAAATTATTTATCTATAAATCGAAACAGTAATCACAGTCTATTACAAAAAAAGATTCAGAAAACAATAATTTCGTTTTGCTATTTGATGCGTGTATCGGAACGTTAACCCATAGGTACTGACACTCATAATCGAAAATACATCGATGAATCGGTGCGGCCATCTTATAGGATCGCGTCACTATGAGTTCATCTTGTATGTGGTTTGTGTTTTCGTTGCGGTTTCTTTACGTGCTATTTGTTTTGACGTTTGTTACAGTTTTTGTTAATATCTTGTTTGTTTTTGGTGAAATAACGAGAAAAACAAAACAAAATGTATGAACTTTCAAGATTGTGAGTTATTGGTTCGTTTAATTTAATTAATTTAGAAATTAACATAAAGTAGTTTGGATAATCAAAGATCAATCAAATAAAAAATCGATTTGATAGCCCGTTCTCGATACTTCAACAAATCGATTCTGTTTCGTTAGGGCACATAACTATAACTGACAACTTTGAACTGCCACCCATATCATGATAACTCGAACATACTATAATTGATGTGGTTTAGTCACTCTAATTTCCAGCGCATGGCATTTATCAAACTTTAAACAAATACCTAATGACTGATATTGCGAATGCGCAATAATGCCGGAATAGCCGCCCAGACCTACAATCTTAACTAGACATTTTGGTAAGCGCAGCAATGTAATATTAACATGTTATGTTAAATACCACCTAAATGGCGGCCCAACACTGGCGGGCAACATTAGCTCTCCGTATATCCACTGTTATGGAGTGGGCTATTTGTGGGGTACTTCTGATGGATACAAGGAGATCTGTCGGAGATCGAAGGTGACTGACATAGCTAACCGAATCAATAAGTGGCAGTGGACAGGCCATATTTTTCGCCGACATGATGGCCGTTGGCCGAAAGGCGATGGAATAGAGATCATGGTCGGCAAAGTGTAGCGAAGGCCGACCTCGTGCCCGCTGGACCGACGATCTGAAGGACGCTGTGAGGACAGAAGACCGCCAAGAGCCCGCGAAATCCGGGAAAGGCTTATGACCAGCAGTGAACGAACACGGGCTGATGGATATCCACTGTCAAGTTAAGATTGTAGATCTTTATGTCACTCCGAGCTTGGGATAGGACATTTTTAAATTTAATTCTCTACGACTTTATGCAGGGGTAGCCAAATTTTTCAAGTGTGCTACATTGACATTCAACATATCCCTCAAGGTCTTTAATTTTAACCCAAAACTATAATTTTAGATTAGACTGTTATTTTTCCTTTTAATTTTTTCCGTGTTTTCTTTTTTTCTCTTTTTCACGTCTGACAGGGATCCCTTTGCGTGTTGCTATTGACAGACTAATTTTCCTCTCAAAGTATTGTATATTTTATGTGGGATTGGGTTGGTGTGGGTTTCAGTTGAGGGTGTGCGCGGGCGGATCCTATTTAGACGTTAGAAAAATGTTTACGTGGTAGGTATTTTTACTTTTGAAAATAAAGTAGATTATTTAATTTTATATTCTGTCTTGAGCATAGATAGAATTCTTACCTATGTATGCGATAATATGAAGTGTAATTTAACAACGTATCACGAGCCGTATATTATACTTATGATAAAATAAGTTTGGTTTAGCCTGCTTAAAGGAAAAATATTTGGAAAATATACTTCCTAGTGCTTTAAAATTGCTAGTAACAGGCAAAAAATACACCAAAAAATATATAATGAAATGTTTTGGTCGGTCTGTATGTTCGCAATTCACTAGAAGAGGTTTTCACTGTAAGCTAAATGTACTGGGAGTAACCTTGGACTTTAAGTATAGAGTAATATGTATATTTGAAAATACAGGCGCACATATAGTCAGCTGATACCCGCTGAATATCCCCGCGCACCCCTTTTCTTATGAAGCCCCGAGAATGCACAATTGCAACGCCATCTGTGACTAACTTCACACCCGCTTCTGTACATTTTGGAACGTATTTTCAATTGTCATAGGGCATTTTCATAGTGACACAATTCATCGAAAGATATCGTTGACCCGATGTCATACATATCGTATTGCCAGTTAAGTATAGTGCAATGATGTGAACTCACCCTTTGTTAGTGTTAGTCGCCTCCTGTTGCATCACCTCGAGTATTCGCTTGCAAGCATTAGTGCAGTTCTCGGGGTTGCCGTAGATGGTAATGGCCTGGAAATGTATAATATAACATTACATCAATGTGGATCCCGTTTATATCATCGTATACGTGCAAATTTCATAAAATCCTTTCTTAGCCAATTTCTAATTTATACAAGAAACCTACAGTCCAAATTTCATGTTTCTAGATCCAGCCGTTTGGCCTGGGCGTTGATAAATCAGTCAATCGGTCAGGGTATTTATTCATTTGCCTAAATTAGTGTACGTGGAAGCAGCGAACAGCCGGGTGACTGGTGTAAGTATACAAAGTAATTGCCTTCTCTAGTGAGCCGACGTTGTCCTTGCGGTGCACATCGACGCGCGCGCGGCTCTGCTGCGTGATCAGACGGATGGTGCTGCCCTGGCGGCCGATGATGGCGCCGACCATGTCGCTCTGTACCAGCAGGCGCAGGGGAAAGTCTGTGGGCCGAGCCCCGCCGCCGGGCGCGCCACCGCCACCTCGACCGCCGCCGGGCCGCCCACGCCGTCCGCCCCGGGCGTTCTGCTCTACTGCCTCTACTTTCAGCCGGCTTCCTTCTAGCTCACACCCGTTCAGACCATTTACGGCTCTGCAACAAACAAATTCCAATCGTTTCACAACGGGGCATTCGACCATGCCGTGGCCAATCATATTATGTTATCAAAAGACTTTGTTAGTAGCAATACACAACACAAAACTCAAGAAAAATCATACGCCATCTCCATAATATGTATAAAATGCCAGCGCAAAAGCTTATATTCCTTAGAATTATCCCAAGAAGGCATTAGCAAAATATCGTGACATAAGTTTTACTTTCGGTCGCTTGAAGATGTAACCCGTAATCCAAGTCAGCTTTTCAAAGACTTTCCTGAAAATAATTATATTTAATATCTGGCTGCCAAAGACGTCACCTACTATGTTTCTACTCTTTCTAGCACACGACAACTGTTTAACGTTCTTGTTCAACAAATTGCAAGTACTATCCCGCTGACAATACATCGGATTCTACAGATTCCTAGCAATTGCTGTCCCGCTCAGCTGAAAGTTTCAAGCAAGTATTGTAGGCCCCAATAATATGAACGTTCCTAGCTATTGCCGTCCCGCTCACTTGAACGTTAATATCATAGCAACTACGATGATGATGTCCTCCACGACCATTCCTCGACGTATCCATCGACGGTGACCCTTATTGCTTCCTGGCATTAGCTCGGATGTGGCTGGAAAATCCGAGTTTCGTCAAAAATATTCTGTCACATGAAGTACAGTGTAATCGTCCACTGGAGTTGTACGTGTAGTTGTATGTGGGCCCTGAGCTGTTTTAAAGTTTTTAGTCCCTGCTTGCACAGATCTTCGCCCATCGGGTCGCATGTGAGCAAGCTCTTCCCAGGTGTTTGATGCAATGCCACTCGCAGCCAAATGACGTTTCAGGACATCCTGACGTCCACACCATCGTAAAGCTACTACTGCCCCGCTCACTTAAACGCAACAAAACATCGGACTTTACGCGTTCCTAGCAATTGCTGCCCTACTCAGCTGAACGTTCCCCTGCACCGTTACCCTGAAAGGACCTAGCAACTACTCTGTCCTGCTTACCTGAACGACGACGTCGGATTCTAAGCGTTTCTAGCAACAGCTGTTCCGCTCACCTTAACGTTCCTAAGAACTACTGTCCCATTAATCTGAACTTTTCTAGCAACTACCCGCCTTGATAACCTGAATTTTCCTAGCAACTACTGTCCCGCTCACTTAGAAGCAACAAAACATCGGACTTTACGCGTTCCTAGCAATTGCTGCTCTACTCAGCTGAACGTTCCTAGTAACTACGGCACCGTTAATAACGAGCAAAAACATGCATGCGCATGCAATGATTTACAATCCGCACAATACTGATGCGTCCGCAGACGTGTGGACGGTCGCCTTGCGTCCGCGCTGAAATCCTTTGATCCGTGACCCAAAAACCGACAGCAAACGGATTGACGGTGGACGCATCTGCCACAGACGAGCGAATACCCCCGTCTACACGTCGGCGGACGCATCAGCAGATGGCATGGTAGAGGAGGCTTAAGACAATCGTCATCAAATTGATTGTCATATGGCAATCCGGCTAAGCAAATTAGCCCGTTTGACAACTGAAATCGTACATTTTTGGTTGTCAAATGAATACGATTTTCTCGTTTTGACAACGTTGTTGACAACCAAAAACGTACGATTTCAATTGTCAAACAAACGGGCTAATTTGCTTAGTTGAATAGCCATATGACAATCGAATTTGAATACGATTGGCTTACACAATTGCACCTCTGAACGCTGACGCACGCTGAGGCGAATCCCACTGTTATCATGGCCTGTTTATTATTCTAATCGAATTATGCAAACAATTTAAATCTTTGTGCGGTTGCCATAGAAAATACAATAGTTTTCCATGCACAATGCAAATAGAAATTTTATCATTGACATTAAACATATGTAATTTCAAAAAATAAACATGGTTTTATTACTTGAAGATTCCCCCTTTTCTAGGGTTCCGTACCCAAAGGGTAAAACGACTGCTGTCTGCGTTCGTCCACCCGTCCATATGTCACGCGTCTCTAGCTTGTAGACGGAATAAGCTAAGGACTTGAAATTTTGATATTTCATGTGGATTGTTGACCCAAAATCGAATAATGAATAAGAAATTCATTAAATCATTTTTCTGGGTAAAAAGGAACAGTTTTTTTTTTCTTTTAATGTACGGTGTCATTGTCTAGAGCTCACTGTTTATGAAACTGGTACATAAAAAGGTTATTAAAAACAATTAATAGAACACGAGTGTTTTAATACCTAGTTATGTATAGTTTCATACACTACTTTATCTAAACTCATGCCTACTAACTTGTTTCCATAATCTTGGTATGTTTTTCGTTAGCTATTTTTGATTTTTCTTGTAAAAGCTTGTTCTAAATACGTAATTTCCGTCGTCGTTATTTCCAGAATGTCAGGTGGAATCAAAAATCATCACCATCCCTGCTGTCAATAATTTTAGGGCAAAATAATTATTTTGACCCACAAAACCACAGTAAGTATTAAACAAATTTCCTCGAAAACTATGACGCAACCGCAACAAACAGTTCAGTTCATCCGTTGAGAGACCCGAGTCCAACGCGCTTTAAGCCATAGACAATATCTGGCCGAAAATCATGTTGACTGTAACCTCGTTGTTGTTTTCTACGTATTGGAAAACATTATATAAAAACCTCATTGGTATTTGATATTAAGATTATGTTTTTATTGCGAAATCCATCGCTTTGGAATACTCTAAATATTATTAGAGTGCATTACAAACCAGAAAAGATGAATTAGAAACAAATGTAAAGACAAGAATTTGTTTCTAATTTATCTTTTCTGGTTTGTAATGCACTCTAATAATATTTAGAGTATTCTAAAGCGATGGGTTTCGCAATAAAAACATAACAAATGTAAAGACAAGAATTTGTGTCTAATTTATCTTTTCTGGTTTGTAATGCACTCTAATATTAATTTTATATTAAACCTCAGACATGGCTGTATGGGCTAAGTTCCTGTTGCCTTCCTCGTTAGTATCACATGTACTGTAATCTCAGAAAAAGATTTTTATAGCATTATGTTGTTCGGAGACCTATACTATAATTTAATTTTCTTTTTTTTTTAGAGACGTTTATGCAAAATATTTTTCATTATGCCAGTAGTTTTGAGTTCATAATGAGGATTTTACGATATGAGGTTAGATAAATGTATATTATTTCATTTTTGCCTCCATTTCGTCATATGAAGATTTGTCAGTTTTAGACCATTTTTGTTACGGGGTCTAACTAGTTAGGAATTCGGAATTGTAGTATCTTATGTAGCATTATACGGTATTTTTATGTACAGCGCCACGAGCTTGTCTGACCCTATAAGCCAAACTAAAATGACCTCTATATTCAAGAAGCGACAGTCCTCGTCACCGGGTCAGATAAGTTTGCTGCACTATAGTTTTAAGGTTACGTTCTGTTTGCAGTTTTGTGTAAAACATTTTGAAGGTAGTTTGTACTTTTTGTTCAAATTATTCAAGTCTATTAAATTATTTGAATGGTACGGGACCCTCAGGGCGCGAGTCCTCCTCGCATTTAACCGGTCTTTTTTGTTTGTGGTGTCTGTCGTCATATTTAATACAGAGCCGTAACTTAAAGTAAAAAAATATAAAGTACATTTTTTGCACAGTTCTTGATAGTGGGAAATGTGTTTTTAATTCCTATGGTGTATGAGCTATTCACATCGTCGCGGAATGATGCAATGTGAATAGCCCATGCATCATAGAAGTTAAAAACCCGTTTTTCACAAGCATGAACTGTCAGTTTACAATTTCCTCTTTAGTTCAAAAATATATAAGTACAGTACTCCCAAACTTATAATGCGCATACGAATCTTCGCCACTGCTCGGCAAAGTTAGTATTTCCCTACACTTTGTATACAAGCAGTAAGGTCACGTGGTACGTCCGGTCGCTCGGCTGTAGATTTCTATGCGCATTATAACTTTGGGCGTACTGTACTTAGTATAGTTTGATACTGACGCCACATTTTAATCCTTACGTACACAAACAGAGAGGTGTACACTATAATAACCTGAAACCGGACGATACCAGTGTCTTGTAACTTTGAACGAAAAGCTATCCTTCTCAAAAATACATTGTAATATTACCATTACATACTGTAAAGACCTACCAGAAAATACTTAATCTTGGCTAGCTATTTAAAAGTGTCCAGGAAATTCGTATGAAAATTCATTACATACCATATGTTCACAGAGTCCATTTCGTATGTTTTCTTTTTATGAGACCAAGGAGTTTGGCGATCTTGAGGCGGCCAATTTACAAACAAAAATAAAATTAATTACAGTTTCATGTTAAGAAAGTAGAAATGTTGTTATATTTTATAATTGCAATAATAATAACAAAAATATATAATCTATATTGATTTTATAGGTATATTTAAAACCATTGAACACTTAAAATTTAACCTCAATGATCGTTGTTTTTTTTTAGTTCTTAGCGTTCCTCTAGATGGCATTGTCCATGAAGAAGGCTGTATGGCGGTGAAAACCTTTTCCCAGCTGTCAATAATAGAAAAAGCGGGATTTCATGTGGATTTATATTTTTGTTGAAAGTGTTTTGTGCAAATACGAATAAATTACAAAATAAGTTTAGAAGAGGGCTCTGATATAGATTAATGGCACAAATATGAGCAAGTAAGTAACTTTTAATAGACCTTATAAGTTTATTTTATTTGATATAACTCATTGTCATGAAAAACATGAGAATGTCTCATTTTATTTTTGAGAAAAGCACTTTACTTGCTTCGACCATTAATTAGCAATCCTGGCCTCGCATATAAGTCCTACGGGCTCGGACTTCTAACTTTCTCTTCCAGGATTGCTTAATTCCTGGTCTTAGCAGTAATGTACTATTCCTAGATACTTGATCGATAAATCAGTAAATTATTAAAATAAATATTTCTTTTTTCCTGTTTTCTGAAATATTTCTATGGTGTGAATAAAAAACATCAAAATCAAAAACGATAAAGCACTTACAAATCATGTTATCTTGCACCCCAAATCATGTTTCATAATCAAAAACACTTGCCAAAGGAAAAAAAACAAACTGTTGCATTCAACGTAACAATATACTTCTATTGATTTTTTGAACCGAATAAGTAAGTTATAGACACAGCAGAAGATAGGTTAACACAACACATGAAAGTAGAAAGTAGATAGGTAATTTCATTCACAAACAGATCGAGAAGGCCACAGTCAAACAATCAAGGTGTGGAACAGAAAAGCACAGAGAGAAGTTTCAAGCATTTTACGCAAGAACAAGAGAACATGCAATAGTGAAAGAAGAAGCAATCTAGACCGAGCGAGGTATAGAGAAAGAGGAAAGTGTGCGGTCTCGGGGCGGCATCAGGCACGGTACTCACTGTTGGGCCTGCTCCGGAGTCTCGAAGGTGATGTGGACGGCCTGCGCGTTAGGATCTCGCGACGTCACTTTGTCACAATGCTGCACGTTGCCATACTGTGAGAGCAGGGGCTCGATGTTGTCGAAGCGAACATGCAGGGGTAGCCCACTGATGAGGATCTTTGATGACCGGCTGCGAGAAGCGATATTACCAGTTGTAGACAACACGACAATCACATCCTACGTTGGTAAACTTAGCGTACCAACTATGGCTAAAACACTTCATAAGTAAGACAAAACTTATACTTGTGTCAACATTATCATTGTTTACGTCGCTAATGGTTAGTATCTAAAATCTAAATGTTTTCCGTATTATCTGATATCCCTTGAAAATTTTGACATTATCAAAAACTTAATGAATGTAATGTAAAAATAAATATTGAGATTAGTACAAGTGCATTTAGTTCAAGATAAATAAGTAAGTAATTACTGCTCATCTCCATTTGAACTGAAATGCTACTAAAGATGCTTTGTCAAACATAGCCATCGTTTGAAATTAAATTCGAATCAGCGGTATATTTATCATCAGTAAGTTTTGTGGTTTTGATAACGAACACTGGTTGATATTAGGTACTCGTATTTGTATATATGGATGTAGCAAGATTATTGTCAAAGCTGTGATATCATAATTTAACTAAATGTAATGACATTATGATTGCACAGACTTGTCAATCCTCTTAAATTGAACAATATTGCATCACGATTTAAGTTAAATAGTAATTTCACTGATGTAAATTAGAAGCATTATAAATAATTCTAGTAAAATCATTTGTACCTATCCGCCCTTTGCAAGACAAAAATCGTAAAGATGATAATTTACTGTGGATTCCTGGGCATGCCGGGATCAGAAGCAATGAAATTGCTGATCAACTGGCCAAAACAGCCATTCACAGTGGAGACGACAACTTCTATCTAAACTATACCTATATGTACATACAGTCACTCTCTACCTCCCCAAAAATTATAAGGATTGGCAGGATGAGTGGGATTGCTTTTCATATCGTTAGTGCCAAATCCAACCTCCCATCTCAACCTCCTATTTAAGAGATTTACCTCTCTGTGATTGTGGTCTCGAAGACTGCTCTCTTTGAACCACATTTTTGCAACTGTCCCTTAAATATTAACTGTTCTCCTATCTATCCCAGCCTTATTGAATGAATTCCTTTCTTATTTAACTTATTTATCATCTAATCCTACAAAAAAAGTTGTATGTATCTTGGCGAAAATGATCCTATATGCATAAAAATACGATTATTGTTTTTTTTTATATATTCGTTATGATTCCATACATTCATGATATGATTTATCCATCACTGATGATGATAAAGCCGCGATCAGACTAGGTATCCGATTTATCGACAGCCTAACTAGGATAGGATTGGACTAAGGACAGTATAATCGCGTTGAGGAAGGTCTGCTTCATCGCGCGTCTACATTAGAATCCTACTTAGGATCCCGATAAATCAGATGGTGTAATCGTGGCTAAAACGGCGTTTGAATGTGTCCGATTGTACTTTATATATTTAAGTCTATTCTGCAGGCTTTAATTTTAGTTTATGTGCTGTCTTAATTTAAATTTTTCCAAAGATTTTCGAAAAGAAAATTTCGTTTTGACAGCATTATAATATCAAATTAAAGCCATCAGAATCGGCTATATTGGCAAAAACTGGCGCCTAAAATAGCTGCTGTGATAGGTGAAAAAGACTTTTTAGAGCGTTAGAACCATAGAGTTAAGAACTAAAAGACGGGTTTTTGTTAGTATCTTTCGCCAGTGAAATTACGATAAAATTGATAATGTATGAAATGGAGACAATTGACCAAGGCCGTGTAATTATAACATCACTAGTGAAATGGGTTACTATAAAACTGCATGGTGGTGGCGAGCCTAAATTGCGAAAAAGAGGTAAACATTTCTTCGCTTCTTCTCGGTCGAGATGGTATTTATTTTACTTTGTGTGTAAACAACAGATATTTTTCTTACAAAAGAAAGCGCACAACGCGTGTCCGGATGCTAACCTCTTGATATCTTTGTTTTTCCTCACGCTTGTTTTACTGTAAACTGCTGCTATTAGCCGTTATACTTTGATGTCTTTTATACATAGCGCAAAAGACAATTTGAAGAATCAGCATGTTTTTTAAACAAAAGATGTTTTTGTTGAGGGCTCCAAACAAATAATCAAAAAAAATCCCTATCGAAGGTTCCAACTCGCGTAGCAAGCAGATGTTCCATGACAACAACGATAGCCAGATGAGGGCTAGCTTAGATCACTAACGCCAACAAAATGGCGTGACAGTATCTATCGCTAGAGCTTAGAGCCATCAAAGAAGACCTTCCCACTGTATGCACGTTGGAATATGAACCAAAATACCATAACTAACGGAGCTTCTCTGTTGGCACGGGCTCTACCAGCGACACGTCACTACGCCCGTCGCGTCTCCCTATTCATTCCATCCATGCGCTTATTGGAGCACGAGTCAGCATGACCCCTCTTCATATTAGCGTACGTACTGTATGTATGCTAAGGTATACCTTTATACGATTCTCACCTTTACACGGGCATAATAAGAATGAAATGATATTAATTGAAGCGCAAACTGCACATATTATTTACCTTCTGTGGGATATTTTGTGAAGGGAAGATGCGACAATGTGGAATCTCTTTATTGTATGCTACATGATGGTGTAGTACCGGGTGGTTTTCTCTTAAGGGCTTGTATTGTGTCTTTCAACGGTTTTTGTTTTAATATGCTGAGTCAACTACTTATCTGATCAATGTTAAACTTGGACACGTGTTTTTTCAGACCTTTGTCTTTCCGTTGTCAAGTCGGTTACCTAATTGGACACATTTCACTCGATAGATTTTATTTTTCAAAATTATGCCTTTTTTTCGTATTATGTCTAAACGGTTTGAGTTTTATGTCTGAAATTACTGCTGTAACAAGAAAACATGGTTTATTTTCCGATGTCAGGTGGAAAAACTCCTACATCAAATACTTTTTCGTAAAATCCAGAAAAACCTCCAAAATTCACTGATTTTGCGTGCCGCGAGCGCGCGAAGCGAGCATTCTAATGTAGACTTTCCGACAACATACTGAAGTTCAAAATCGCTCAGTAAGATTATCGTGCACCAGGGGTAAGGCCTTAATTGCATTGTTTCGTTTTCATGATGTGATCATGAATGAAATTATATTAATTGAAGCGCAAACTGCACATATTATTTACCTTCTGTGGGATATTTTGTGAAGGGAAGATGCGACAATATGGAATCTTTTTATTGTATGTTACATGATGGTGTAGTACCGGGTAGTTTTCTCTAAATTGCGTTGTTTCGTTTTCATGATATGATCATTTTTTTGTATGGAAATTTTTAATTTTTCTTGGCTTCGGTCGTGTAAACGAATAACTCGTCACGTAAAAATATTGCAAACAAAAATTTTTTGCAATATTTAGATATTTGGACATCTACATTTTTGAAACAGTTTACCTGTTAGACAAAAACGTCTACGTTGTCTATACAGAGTATTCTTCACTGATTCAGTCGGTATTTCTCGAATATAATTTCGTCCCTTCTTTCTCAATCGACAACATTTCATTTTAGTTTAATCATTTGTTTTTAATATTTTTATTGAAAGTCTACGTAATTCTTTACAGGAAATATTTTTAGCAGTATTTTTTCATTTTGTTTTATTTTATGTTTTTCCTGCATAATTTAATGTTTTCTTATTCACTCATTCTAAAAGGACGTAAGTTGCATCTGAGGATTTCAAAAGTCGATGATCATTGCCAATGGATTATTAAAAAAAAAGCTTGGCATGTTTATGTCTGCTGTCACATGGCATGTAAGTTTTTTTTTAAACAAACTGTACTTAAAAGCAGAGGAAATTGTTTTTAAAATCCTGTGTTTACCATATTTTTAGTTTCTCTATATTTAACCACGATTTTATTCTAAAAAAAAAATACGATGCTCAGAAAGCCCATATCTCGAAATGGTTTTTAGTTTTGCACCTATTATTTATTTGTAAGATTGTTCAAAAACATTCTCATATATTTTTGAATGGGGTCTAAGCTTTGACAAACCATTTTTTACACAATTCAAGAGCCTCAGCCATTCCACATCTCCAGAATGACAACCATGACCATTTTTTTCACGTAACACCTTCACTTTTCTTGCGTAATTTTGATCCGTTGCGATTTATTTAATGCAAGTTGTACTGAAAACCGCAACGAATAAGCATTTTACCCCCGTTTTGGTTTTTAATAATTTTAAAACATGAAGTAATGTCGAAAATAATGTTATAATAATATAAAAACAAAATATTTAAATCAAGTATTATACATATTGCATTTAATTTAATTGTCCTTTTACCTATGCGTCATTCATAATTATGATTTATCCCTCTATGCATGCAGCCAGTAAAAAATAAGGTTTATCTGCTCACATTATATATATATATATATATATATATATCATATTATATAAATCTAATCAGGTAGTATTCGTAGAAAAATGTATAAACAGCAAATGCTCATGTCATGACTTACAAATGCTCACAACAGAATTCTTGTGCCTTTATGTTTTTCGCGCGTATATATGTATGTAGGATTGTTAATGACTTGCATTTTACAGTTCACACACGGAACATCTCTGATACCCCCTCGGGAATTAATTTCGTGACAATATATTTATTTATATATTCATTTTTTTATATTTTAAGAGGTGTGGTCATAATGATATTGTAGACATTTTCATACAGGGTATAACATTTTGATATAGTGGACTTTATGCGACCAAAGGCTTTCAACTTTACAGCATAAGGAGGGAACGCCGCGCCGGGGACGTTCACCTCCAATTATAATAATAAACGTGTACCTGTGCCCCCCCCCCCCCCCCCCTCCCAGTCCTCGGCTCAGAACGTAGATGTGTCTCCTTAGGAGATAATTGAATGGATCTTGACGAAAAGAAACCGAGAAGTAGATATTTTATGGAAACGAAGTATGAATGAACATGTTATTCACTCGACATCGCTTCGATAAACAAACATGTAGCTCTTATTTCATAGCAATAAGAGTTGTCATTTAGAATTTATCGAGTGATCCGTCAAATTTATCTAATAGATTACGTACTTGCTATTGCTATGCAGTGTACCAAGTATGAACATGCTATCGACTCGACATCGTTTCGATAAAACAAACATGTAGATCTTATTTCATAGCAATAAGAGTTGTCGTTTAGAATTTATCGAGTTATTTGTCAAAATCTAATATGTTACGTACTTGCCTTGCTATTGCTATGCAGTGTACCAAGTATGAACATGCTTTCGACTCGACATCGCTTCGATAAACAAACAGGTAGCTCTGATTTCATAGCAATAAGAGTTGTGGTTTAGAATTTTTCGAGTTTAACAGTCAAATTTATCGAATCGATGCTTACTATAAGTATCGTACGCGACACGGCGGGAGTGCGGGCGAGTACATACATGTCAGTATGAAATGGCCCGCACTCCCGTCTGTCGCGAAATATACTTGCTATGCAGGCCCTCAATTCTGGCAAGTGCAAAAAAATTGCGAAGGTAGATTGCGGGTTAAACTTTAAACGAATATCGAATGACTGATATTGCGAGTAAACAGTAATGCCAGGATAGCCGCCCAGGCCGTCAATTATGGCACGTGCGCAAAAATTGCGAAGGCAGATAGCGGGTGATTTTAAAAGGGATTTTGTGCGGATATGTGTAGATTTTTTTGATTGAAAACTTATAGTTAGCATTATTTCTAATTGATGTGGTTTAGTCACTCTAATTTCCATTGCATGGCATTTATCAAGCAAATATCTACTGACAGATATTGCGAATGCGCAATAATGCCGGGATAGTTACCCAGGCCCTCAATTCTGGCAGTGAGCAAAATTTGCAAGGGCAGATTGCGGGTGACTTTGAAAGGATATGTATAGATTATTTTGATTGAAAACTTATTGTGAGAATTCCTTATATCCTATAGTTTTTATTTCATGTGGTTTAGTCACTCTCATTTTCATTGCATGGCATTTATCAATGTTTAAACAAATACCTAATGACTGACATTACGAGTGAAAAATAAAGCCGGAATCACCCTCCAGGACGGCGATTCTCGCAATTTAGGCCGAAAGCGGGTGATTTTTACAAGCTCTTTATGAACAAACGTATAAAGCTTTTAAAATATAAACCTTTTGTCCGTAGTCATTACATGTCTTAGGTGTCATTTTAGGAATTATAGTTCATGGAAATATCATCACACGGCATCTATGACGCGATAAACAGAGGCGTATGAAAAGCAAAGCGTGTGAAAAATGTTGAGAGAATCGCCGTCACATTAATATTTACTAACGACCGAAAACAGGGTATATTAAGAAATTGAGAATTGCAATCCATTGCATTCACAATTTGTTATTGTTCTTTCTGCAAGTTTGGTCATTAATTTATAATAGATAAGTCTTTATCGGTGTTTTTGTGTTGTGAAAAAAAAGGGTGATAATATTGAAGGTATGTTCAATATAAGTATACCAACACAACATTTTATACCAAACTTCTGAAAAATAGTCAAAAATATATTCCAAATATAAGAAATTTTCATTTTCAATAGAGAACATTTTATATCTTGTACCATTTCTAGAATACATCTAAAAATGTTTATTGTTTATCGTATATTCAAAATCAGTAACGCTCAGACATGATGATCATTTTTTTTTTCTTTTTTTTTAAGGTCAACGGTACGAAATTCTCCGTTTCGAGCTTTTCGAAATTTGGTGTGATTCGAACGAAATGAACTATATTTCAATATGTTTTATGTAAATTCGATCTACTAAACGCTGAAAAGGCCCCGAGACAAAATTGCGAGATATTCATCACTAACATTATCAAAATGGAAGTCGTCGGGACACAGCAAAGATCGGTCAACACTTTTGTCATTTTCTCATGTTTTATTATTATTACTAGTGTAATTATGAAAGCCTTAATTGCACTGTAACATAAAAGTAAGCTTACGCAAATCTTTTATAATTAACTTTTTTTTAAATAAATATATTTTGTAAATTCTTAGAAAAACAGTAGTACAGCTGCAGCAGTTATATGAATGACATTAAAAAAATAGGAAAACCTGACATTGTAATTTTGTTTTCGTTACAATTCGAAGTTTTAAGAAAGTGAAAGTGAGGCTACGAACCATAATCTCACCTGAAGACGGGAAGACAAAAAAAAACAACCTATAAAATTTCTAAATACTAAAACTACCTACTTAGAAGTTTTTATAAAGCAATATTTTGCTAGTTTCATATAATATTTAGTTGAACCAATGTATTAAATAAATATTTGTTATCATTTTGAACATGTTTTTTCCCCTTCCCTGAATGACCCCAATTATCAAAAAACATTACGTTATTTAGAGCAATAATATTAAATAAAATAATTTTCAGCGTCTAGCTTGTATGGAACGAATCACTGTGCGCCGTGGGACACGACAAGAGTGCGAAGAAGTTGTTTCTCTCTCACCGATTCAGAACTTTATTGATTGGAGCTCGGTAAACACACTGCTTTGCGACCCAGTTGTCAATTATTGGGCGTGTCAATAATTGTCACGTGATATGCTACGTCCCATTCCCATGATGCGTATTGTTTTGTTGCTGGTAGCTACCACATTTCTGATAAGAATAAGAATAATATAAGTTAGATTAGAAGTGCCTATTCGAAGCATCGAATCCTTTGCCAAAGGGGCGAAAATTCTAGGAAATGCATAAAAGATCATTAATTTGGTCATACAGAGGTGGATAAAAGAAACGTGACGAAACTGGATATACTTGTGACGATACAGACAACATCTAGGTGACATTTTGATGACCAAATTAGATTGTATAATTTCTGCGCACTCTCCAAAAGATTGCCTATAAAAATGCGAGCGTCAAGCAATTTTTCGACTGTGTTAGAGGTTTTGGTATTCAGCACACATTACCGATTCATCGCCACCGAGTCTAAACTGCGCGACGCTCAACCGAATTCAGAGCAACTAGCTAATACAGCAGAGCCAGGAAAACAGGCCGGCCACCAACAACACGCAAAAGGTTCCCTGTCAGCCAACTGTGAAAAATAAAATGAAAGAAACCTATCGATTGCAGCAGATTGTTTATGTGCGGTAGAAAGAGAGTTGCGGAGGGAATTGACCCCTGAGGAACTCCGGCATGATGATATCCATAAGATCAGATGAGCAGCCGTCAATGATAACTCGTATCCATCGTTCGTTCTGAAACTCAGCAACCCAAGTGCACAAGCCAACAGGAACCCAATAGGAAGGAATCTTGGATGGATTCGATTGACGGTTCTTGGTGGACTAGAAATTCTTGTACTTTTTATTCCACAAATATTTGTGTATAGTTTATTGAGGAAGGAATCTTGTGGCATACACTAAAAGGTATCCAGTCGATTATATTCGGCGAAAGCCAAACCGGCGGTAACGGAGGAGATACCTTCCAGGTATGAAAGGAGTCGGTTCCATAACTTTGCAGAATATGGAGGTGATTCGTCTCTAACAGCGAACAGCCCGAGAAAAAGGGTCTTCTTGAATATTTTTTCGATCTATTCGAGATATATTTAAAATGTAAGTTATTGTAAGGAATAATGCTCAAACACAATAATAAATCATACCTTTTGTTCGTTGTACGAACATATACCTAGATGTATGTATCAGAGCAACAATATTGAAAACGAAATTAAGTCTCTGATTCGCGCAGCAAACACTTAACTAAATCTCAATACATTGGTCACTAGTGAGTGACCTGTGATCTGACTGGGTGTCGCTTATCTATCTAGCGCATGCTTACGCGTGGCTGTGCTTTGTTTGTGAATAATCTCTCTGACAGGTAACATTGCTTTACTGGAATTTGTTCAAACAAATCGATATATGTGCCTATACGCACACTTCTGGAACCTTAATTAATAATCTGTGATCCAAGGGATGAGGTATTTGAAGGATATCGAACGCGTCGCGCGCGTTTAGCGTCGCCTCACAATGCCACGTCGCTGCTGTCGCAGCCCTGATTTACGCTTATTGCAAATAATAAGCCAACAAGCAAAAGAGGCAAAGATAGAGAGTGCGCTATAAAAAAGTCAAAGCAGAGGCGCAAGAAATGCGGCCAGAAAAAATTAAAAAAGTATAGCATCTTACAAAAAGAAATGAAATCCCATCAAAAACATTTCATGCAAACTAGGTCGCCAAAACTCAGAAGCTCATACAAAAGCCATACATAAAGCTTTCACGGTTAAAAAGTTATCAGATCTCATGTAGAGCAAACCCCGTAACTCTACAAGCCCTAACTCTACAAACCCTACACCTTGATCAAAAAGTATGGCTTGGTCGTTTCATAGAACTAATCCATGGGAGTGTCTGTTTGACGGCCGCGAAACAGCCAAGCCATAGTTTTTGACCAAGATGTAGGGTTTGTAGAGTTAGGGCTTGTAGAGTTAAGGGCCCATTATACCTCAATTCGCAGTCCTGCTGTAACGCTTCTGTTTTTTAACTATCTATCCTGTTCTAATCAGATGCCGCGCACGCAAAACATCAATTATTTTGAAATCGCTGCTACACTGATGGTTTTTACATTTTTATGTTATTGTCTGCATCTGCTTTATACTAATATCAGTTATATTATGCAAAGTTTCAGATCTAATTTCAAGTATTCATTGAATGCTATCGGTTTATTGTACGGTTTGGAGGTAACTTTGTAATTTTTTTTATATCGAGAAAATTGCGGTGGTTATTGCAGTATTTGTTGGTATAATAAAGCAGGATCATGCGAAGCGAAGTGAGGTATTATACACTCTTAAGGGCTTGGCTCTACATGAGATCTGATAACTTTTTAACCATGAAAGCGGTATGAGCTACTGAGTCTTGGCGACCTCCATCCATCCATCAGCCTGTTTCGTCCACTGCTTTCCAGGATTTTGCCACTCTTGGCAGTCCTCCTAGAAGAAATGCCCATACTCACACACGCTGGGCAGGCGAGTTGGTGAGCGCGGTGCCGAAACCCTTGCACTAGTGACGCCGCTGCCCGTCACCAGTCTGATCTTGGCGACCCAGTTTACATGAAATGTTTTTGATGGGATTATACTTACCAGAGGCACCATTTTTCCAAAATCGTCGGACTGGCAGGCCATGCAAAAAAAGTCAGCCGAAAATTGTTGAAAGTACCTATCGCACGAAAACTTTACGCACGACAAAGGGCTCGTGGGGGACCCTGATATTTGGATAATTGTGAAAAGATTTCGATTAGAAATTCGATTAAAATATTTCTCAGGGGGGTTTGTCTATATATGTTACAGTTAAAACCCGAAATCAGTTAGAACCCGTTGTAACCAGTTAGTGCTACACAAAATTTCGGGGGTCGCGTCCTCGCTCCACTCGGCTCCTAAACGTATTACTTCGCTCATCGTCGCTACCTATTTTTGTATAGGCTCTTAGGCTGAGATTCATCAAAAAGCAACGTGATCTCATACTAGAGTGACGTTTGTAAGATTGAGTTCCTCTTGAGTTCGGACCTAAAATGCACTCTGAATCTCAGCCTCAGACGTATTAACATGTCAAACTAACCGCTCCTCCTCGCTTTGATCGTTGTCTCTACCTTTTTTTTCATTTTTTTGTATAACACTAACTAGTATAAATGGGTTCTAACTGATTTCTGGTTTTAACTGTAGCATATCCATGGAAGAGCAACAATTTTTTTTCTGACCTTTTCTAGAGCTCTTTAAGTATAACAACACAAGTATATGTTTTATTTTCAAAAATATAGGGGCTATCAATGCTATCAGTTTTACATAATTTTTATTGTGGGGTAGGAGGGATAGGCAGAGACTACAGATTTCCATCTGCTACGATCCTGACATACCTCTTTAGCTTTTTCTACATCGATCAATCTAGTCATACAAGCTCTTCTATTCCGGGTAATTAAAATTTACTTTGCCACTTTTTTGATAGACAAGTTTTTTTTTATTGTGGTTATTACAATACTTTTACCTAATCTTTGTTTTTTTCGCCTCAAAACACCTGAACCCACAAGGAGCAGCCTGCCAGTCCGACGACGACGACTTTTTCAAAGGGATGCCTCAGGTAAGTAATATCCTGAGTTTTTCAAAGGGATGCCTCAGGTAAGTAATATCCTGAGTTTTATTGACGATAAAATTACCTGACCCTTCAGATTGTCAACATGAAATATATTCAAACTTTTTTCAAAGACATGTTTTGAAAATGCAAATTTTTTTGCTACCTACTTGCAAGTAAGATCAAAATCATTACCGTCAGCCTTAAAAATATAAATTGTATTTTCCACTAAAATATTCGTCAATTTCTTGTGCCTTTAATCCAAAATAATGTAAAAAGATGATGTTTTGCCCAGTTAGTACGTAAAATGTAAATAAAATAGTTAACGAAAAAGTCTCAAAATAATTGAAATAACAGTTTTTTGAAAGATAACCCAGTTGTTTGATATCGTATGAAAAGTGAACTCCACCAATGGTATGAGCTGAACTCACATACACGCTATATGAAGCTGAAACCCTACCAGAGGGGCTCTTATGTAACTTAGTGTCGGTTGCCATCTATAAACAGATAAAAAATTAACTTCCAAAATAACTTTCAATGGGTATTAAACTATTTACAAATTGTGACGCCATTTCAAGTGCGAACGTATCCTTAGATAAGCGGATATGTGTATGTTTTCGACAATGGGCACTCTGTTTGGCAACTGACTTTACGATACAGAATCAGGGAGCAGGTTTTACATGAACATGTTTTTCGAAAAAGAATCAAGAGTCGAAAAATACAGATTTTTCTTAATCGCTGTATACTCTAACTAAAACATCAAAAATATATATCTGGAATTTGTACTTCGTCTTTTATTATTTTTTGCTAACATCAGGTTCGGACCATGATTTAAAAACTTGAAGAAGCCTCAAGAATGCGGTTCGACAACTTTTACACATCGTCTGGTTCCGACGATTGTCCAGAACCTACAAAAGATATAACGCCAGTTTCTGTTGCCCCCAAACTTGGACCCCGGGTTCCAAAAAAAGTTTATCATCTTTTAAAAAAACATTAACCGAGGCGCGAAAAGAAAATTATTTTGGCCATATCTTCGCAACGGTTGGTCTTAGAACCCCCAAACAAGGAACCAGGGGGTCCAAAAAAAATTTCCTTCTTTTCCAAGTGTCAAATCTTTTTCGGTCCATATCTCCTAAACGGTTGAAGCTAGACCCCTGTTCCTGGAGTTTTTTTAAAGGGGCTCGACGAGGTCTACCAGAATATGCAAAAAAATTCAATAAATAAATTACTTTTTACTTTACAAATACTCTTCTGCTTTCTAAAGAATGACTGAAGTTAGAAATAATTACTAATTACATGCATCCTCATATACCTCAAACAAATTGACGTTATTTATTTTCGAGCAATGATCTTATAATATGTAGTTACAATCGAAAGACCATCGCGTCTATGTGAAACGTTATTTTCTCCTATTTTGCGTTATCCGGAGACGCAGAGATCGTCGTAACAGCCACTTTGCAATACCGCGCTGATATGAATGTTATTTCAATGTCATTTTCGTCAATATTTGTACCGACATAAATACAGTTGCTAATTTAGGGGGGGGGGAAGCGGCTTAAGGTGAATTAACTGTAATTTAGAACTATCTTTGAAGAACTCCTCCTATAGAGGCTGTTCAAACACTTAAAAAAATACATAATAGGGGTAACATAATCAAAACTAAATTCCATGTTCAGGAAAAAAAAAATATCTTTACTTTTGACAAAAACAAACAAGTTTTCTATGATTTACGCAAGAATTTTCTTATTCCTTCCCAAAGCTTGAAGCGATTTTAAAGACAATTTATACATCTACAAAACTATTGTTCGAAATTATTTTTCCGTCCATCGGGTGCATGTCAAAAGTATTATTTTCTCCTTTTTTGCGCTATCCGGAGACGCAGCTACGAGGGTGCATTTTTATATTCGCGGAATGGGTAGGTAATTAATAAATGAGGGTACTTTCCTTAGTCGTAACTGGTTAAGTAGCTCATTATTAGTATAAATAGAATGTTTTGTTTTAATCGGGCCATTACTATTTGAATTATCGTCGATCAAACAACTCAGTTGGGAAGAACATTGTGAAAAATTGAGAAAATCGAGCACCGCGCTGTCATAAAGTTCCTTACCAAGCAAGGTAAATCGGTTCAAACCATACTAGAAGAGACGTCATCCGTTTACGGGGAGTCTTGCCCCGGTAAAACCATGGTTTATAAGTGGCATACCCTTTTTAAGAAAGGCAGGGCCTCACTTGAAGATTATCCTCGGCCAGGACGGTCGATCGAGGTGACCATTCCGGAAATCATTCAAAAAGTGGAAAAATTAATACTGGAAGATGCTAGACTAAAGAAGAAACAGCTCGCAGAAATGGTTGGAGTATCCGATACAACCATATTTAAAATTCTTCACGATCATCTCGACATGACCAAAGTCAGTGCAAGGTGGGTGCCGAGAATGCTCACGCCGCCTCAAAAACAACAGCGCGTAGAGTGTTCTCGCGCGTTTTTGGACCTCTGTAATGAAGACCAGGATGGAGTATTGACTCGAATTGTTACTGGGGATGAAACTTGGGTTCATCATTATGAACCCGAGTCCAAACAAGATTCTATGCAGTGGCACAAAAAAGGCACACCACCACCAAAGAAATTTAAGGTGTCACAGTCGGCGGGAAAAATCATGGCGACAATCTTTTGGGACTCAGAAGGAATCTTGTTGATAGATTATAAAGATAAAGGTGTCTCCATAACCGGAGAATACTACGCTTCAATCTTAGAGCGATTAAAGGAAGCAATCAAGGCAAAAAGAAGGGGAAAATTAACCAAAGGTGTCCTCCTTCTGCACGACAACGCGCCTGTTCACAAGAGCCGTGTTGCGTTGGCTTCCCTGCATAAGGTGGGCTTCGATATTTTGGTTCATCCACCCTACAGTCCTGACCTGGCTCCCAGTGATTATTATCTCTTTCCAAAAATGAAAAAAGAACTTCGGGGGAAGAAGTTCTCAAGCGATGAAGAAGTGAAGGAAGCAGTTTCAGCTTATTTTTCAGACAAAGAAAAAACATTTTTTTTTCGAGGGTATACATAAGCTAATTGAAAGATCTGAAAAATGTATTAGGGTTGCAGGTGAATATATTGAAAAGGAAAAATAAACTTGTATTTTTATTTCCACGTCTTACCCCCGATTCCGCGAACTTAAAAACGCCCCCTCGTATCATCGTAACAGTCACTTTTCAATACTTTAATGCAGTTTCCGTCGATTTTTGTACTGACACATATCGAATTGCTAATTTAGCGTATACATGCGCCTTAAGGGCATCATCTTCGTGAACCAAAATGAAATAAATCGGATCCTTTACTTTATGGTATCACTGTGTTGTCCGTCTGTCAAGCGAGACCCTTTTTCTCGGGCCCGTGAGAGATATGCTTGCCATCATTGAGCCCTTTCTTATTGAAAGATCCAAAAATCTATTAGAAATATAGCGAACTTTGGCCAGTTTTCTTTTCACTGCTGAAGTTTCAACGGGTACATTGACTACGAAAACTTGCCAAGCTTAACGTGAACGTTGTACATTCCTGCAATATGATTTAAGGAACTTCCCTAGAACTTGGCACGCCAATTTGCTAAGCCGAATAGCCATAATCATGACAATCAATTTGAATACCATTGGCTTACACAATTGAACCTCTGTACTGTATTGAGTTTGTCCGTAGATAGGTACTATAACATATTTATTTATGAATGCTAACTCGCGCAGAATTTTATCAATAGAACGGACGTAGCAGCCGGCAGAGGTGTGCGCGGGCTGGGAGGACGGGAGGGGGCGGCGCGGGCGCAGGCCGACGTTCTATGAGAGTGATTCACCGGAACTCGCACAGTGTGCCGCCGGCGGCGCCGCCATTTTCCTTTACACACCACGTGCTCAATGCTTATATCGGTCCTCAGAAATATATCAGCGGAATATTTACTCCTAGTAACGTGCAACAAATTTACAATTTCTATTAGGGATTTCTTACGTACTGACTTATTAAACAAGCAAATAAGTAAGTTGGTTGTAGTGTAGCCGTACCTGCGATATTTCGCCATTCTGTGTGCCATAAAGCGGGTTGTGAAACCAAGAGCGTGCGCTCAAGGTACGCTCGACGTGGATGCACTGTTGCCGCAGCCTATATTTGAAACACTCAGGAATGCAATAAGTTAATAGTCAAGTAGTTTCGTTTGATAGATAAACGTCATATAATAAGGCGATAACGTTACGTCTTTAGTAATAATAAATAAACTTGAGTCTTGTGTGTAAAAAATAAACAAAACCGGATAAATGCATAAAAACTGCACATTCGGCCAGAAGTTGTGGCGCAGCGGCGAGTGCTGCCGTATGACTGGACTGACTGAAGTGAAGTTTGTGAACTGAACACTGAATTGAATCGAGCTAACTAGCTAGGCTGGCAGGCAGGAGGCAGACAAGCGTAGTGAATGCGATACGAGAACAGCCAGGACGGGCCACGCACGAGCTCTCTCTCTATACAAAACATCCACTCAAACGGAACCCTTACATACCTAACCGTAGGTTGCTCTTGTTCCTTAACTTTTGGTGTGGCCTATTGAGCGTATTCAGTCTTCATCCTGTTTAGGGATTTACACACTTATGTACATAAAGCATAAGGATCAATGACATACACAGGTTTTCATCATCGGACTACAATCCATAGCACGGAATTAATTAATGTGCAGCAACATCAATGCGCCAACCGAGAAATAACGCTGCCATACAAAAGGGACCAAAGCCAAAGTAAAGCTTTCAATTAATTAAAAACAAAACTATACTTTCTACATATTTATTATTAGAGTGCATTACAAACCAGAAAAGATAAATTAGAAACAAATGTAAAGACAAGAATTTGAAAAAATTCCTCGGGCCAGGATTCGAACCTGCGACCTCTTGTTTCCCAGACAAGCGCGCTACCTATTGCGCCACCGAGGTACTTACCTAGACCGTTGAAATTTTCCACCATACTTGTCCACCGATTATTTTTGTAACTATTTGATCTAACTAGCTTGTAATGCACATACTGACGCTCACGAGGGCGTTATGTGATTTCACGCCTTGTTCTTAAGAAACAGATGGCGCTGTCGTCGCTACAATATGTGTTGCTTCAGACAGTTAAGAAATTCACAGTTCTCATTAACTGAGATTATGTTTTTATACTTTCTACCTCTTATCTAAAAGTGCCAAAGGGAAAATGAAAATTCTGAATTTTGACAACAATATCGATAGCATTACGAAAAAAATTAATTTCTCTGTGACTTGATTTTATTGTCAGCTCATGGCACAAAGCGTGCAAAAACACATCACCATCATACCAATGGTTAAAATTTGTAAATCTAGTTTTTATTTCTAAGAAAGCTTTATCATAAGTATCCTTTGTTGGTCACAGTATTCGTTTTTATAATAAAATAACAATATATATTGTTTTCAAAATTAAAAATATTCCGACTGTAAGATATAATAGGATATTGAGTGATGGAACAAGAGGATAAAGATATAATCTATACATAACAATTTTAATCCAAGAACCCTACTATGAGTAATCAATTTTCGCTAATTGCTTTAAAACGCAATTTTTGAATACTTTTTATTCAAAAGTAAGGAAAACAATATTATGATGTGCATTTTGCACCAGGATTCGGTTTTCGGGCATTTCTTGCCCTTTTTCTAGTAGGCTAATCGAATGGGTTAAGTTAGGCACGTATTTATATATGTAACGTATTAGTATTTAGTATATGGGTAGCTATTATTATCATATATTATTATTAATGTATTTGTACAAATATAACCAAACCCAAAACTTAATTTAATATATTGTATTTTTCCTCTTTTAAGTCCCGACGAAATACAAATTGTCCCGACAAATAACAAAGGTCGGCGGGCAGCGAGCGAATGAGCACTGCGACAAGGACAATATGTCTAGTGATCGAATATTAAAAAAAAAATGTGACCAAAACGATGTTAAACAATAAAAAAAATGTTTTGTCTTATAGATCCCAATAAGCAATATTAATTAGATTTAACTTTGATAAAAAATTGTTTAAACTTTTTTGAAAATTGGTGGAGTCAGTGAACTCAAATGCCAATTAATTGTGGCAAAGTAGGAAATAAGTATGTATTAGTTGTCTTATAATTTTAAAATTTTCAATTGCATAATCTCATAATTTGCAAAAAAAGGTATTTTGTTCTAATTACTTTAATTAAAATAACAAAAATTGGTTTTTTGTTTGATAATTTTTATTTGTCCCGAGACCATAATTCAAAAATCCCGACTTTTTGAAAGTTTGCCCAGATATTTTAGTTTTCCCATCTGGCAACCCTACGGACGGGGCGAAAATGATCGAAAATCATCACCAGAACATCTGCAAAATTTTCAATCAAAATCAGTATGTTTTAGTTGTCTTATAATTTTAAAATTTTCAACTGCATAATCTCATAATTTGCAGAAAAAGGTATTTTATTCTAATTACTTTAATTAAAATAACAAAAATAGGTTTTTTGTTTGATAATTTTTATTTGTCCCGAGACCATAATTCAAAAATCCCGACTTTTTGAAAGTTTGCCCAGATTTTTGGTTTTCCCATCTGGCAACCCTACGGACGGGCGAAAATGACCAAAAATCATCACCAAAACATCTGCAAAATTTTCAATCAAAATCGATTATGTACCTAAGTGATTCATTTAATTAAACGAGCGAGTTCTCCGAGTCTACTAGAACAATCCGGGGTTTGTATGTATGTATGTATGTATGTATGTATGTATGTTTGTTCGACGATAACTCGAGTATCGTTGATCGGAATGTCATGAAATTTGGCAAGCGAGTAAATAAGGCAAATAGAATTTTTGAGTTCAAACATGAGCCAAATCGGTCAAGCACGAATCAGGCGAGCGCGAGTTCGAAGTTCGGGGCGAATACTAGTTTAATCTTACATCATCGAGCCAAGGGGGCTGAAAAATAATCTTGTTATAATTTATTAACTGAACGAGCGAGCGAAGCGAGCGAGTTCTCCGAGTCTACTAGAACAATCCGGCGTTTGTATGTAGGTATGTATGTATGAATGTTTCTTCGACGATGACTCGAGTATCGTTGATCGGAATGTCATGAAATTTGGCAAGCGAGTAAATAAGGCAAAGATTTTTTAAGTTCAAACATGAGCCAAATTGATGAAGCGCGAAACGGGCGAGCGCGAGTTCATAGTTCGTTGCGAACTACTAGTTAAGACATCATGAAAGGATTCCCGAATATGATTGAAAGCCAATCAGTTGTAATAAAAAGGCAGGAAAGTAATCTGACCTGCAAATGGCGCGTGCGCAGAGTAGCGAACGACACCTGCCGGCAGGTGCAGCGTCTCCTTGCCATCTGCGCTGCACTGCATTTATAATGTACAGAAACACGCACATTCAGCAGCCAATATCCCGCTTATTAACGAACAAATATAGAAAGGCGGAGGTTATAAAACGTATTTCGATCAAAACTTGTGTGTGGCCTTTGCATCGGGCTATTCAGCTAAGTTAAATTAAATTGAAAAAAAAAAACACGTTTCGAATGCGTTTCAAAGAAGTCTTATAACATGTTTTTACCAGCTTTTATTTAACTACACCTGTTAATTGTTAGTTAGATTGCCTGAGTCAAATCTTGCAACTGAATTTCAAACCAGTTCTCCACAACCGATTAAACTAAAATTTTGCACACGATTTGGTTTTGGTAACAATGCACGCTATGCTACGAGTACAAACAACAATATAGATGCCATAGCAACATCAAGCCGACAAAAAACAAGCCGGTAAAATAATCAGTTGTCGTCGAACAAACATTCATACATACATACAAACGCCGCCGAATTGTTCCAGTAGACTCTGAGAACTTCACTCGCTCATTCAAATATGTTAAACAAAGGGAGTCCCCCATACAAGAAACATTGGAAAACACGTAAATTGGGGGTGAATTTTTTTCCTCGTCTATCCATAGTGTGGGGTATCGATGGATAGGTCGTTCAAAAACACTATGGGTGTGTGAAAAGCATTTTTCGATTTAGGGATTCGTTGGCAAAATATAAGGTCTAAAGTGATATTTTTTGTTAGTCAAGTGTCCCCCCCAGCCGGCTAAACGGTTTTTTATGTATATGTGGAAAAATTCACAGAAGTAGTATATGTAATGAAGTTAAAAGGAAAACTATTACAGCTAACTGAGCTTAATAGGTTTACGAGTACAGGTCACGCCAAACTTTTGGTCCCTTGATCATCGTTATTTATACATAAACAAAAAATATTGCATTTGAAATCATTTTAAGACTACAACTTAAAACTAAGCACATTGGGTATAAAATTATTATATCAGAAAAAAATATAATATATACATACTAGCTTTTGCCCGAGGCTCCGCCCGCGTCGAAGAGATTGTCGTGGAAATAAGGAAAACAATATGATTTTTTGAACGACTGTGTGCAACGGTCACCATGTTTTACCAAAGTGCTAATAAAGACCAATAAAATAAACCCAAACTCGAAGGGTCTGCTGTTATCCATTGAGGAGATCCCGTAACCACCTTCCAGTCCCATCAACAGACCCTGGTCACCATGTTTTATCAAAGTCCTAATAAATACCAACTAAATAAGTATTGTAAGTATTGTCTGTTGAGGAGATCCCGGTACCCACCTTCCAGTCCCATCATCAGACCCTGGTCACTATGTTTTACCAAAGTGCTAATAAAGACCAATCAAATAAGCCCAAGCTCGAAGGGTCTGCTGTTGTCCGTTGAGATCTCGTACCTACCTTCCAGTCCCATCATCAGACTCTGGTCACCATGTTTTACCAAAGTGCTAATAAAGACCAATAAAATAAGCCCAAACTCGAAGGGTCTGCTGTTATCCATTGAGGAGATCCCGTACCCACCTCCCAGTCCCTTCATTAGATCCTGGTCACCATGTTCTACAAAAATACTCATCAATACCGATCAAATAAACTTAAACTTGAGAGGTCTTCTAAAAAAAACATTTACCAGTGGATGATTGAAACCCCGACGGTGAGACTACATACGTACGACTACGCAAGGCGCACGCACATACCACATGATTAACTAAAAATCTTATTGAGTGCTTATAGAATTTTTATAGTCAGTTCAGTAGTTCTAGATATTACCCGTTATATACAAACAAATCTTTCTTCTTTATATAATAGTTTAGGCAAACTTTCACGTGAGTTGATTTTAACCAGACTGTGTCAAATCCGATATTTACATAACATAACATAAAATTTATTTATTGAGCAAAAAACATTTATAACAAAGTTTGAGCTACTGGCTTCCAAAGTAGTTTCAACTGTGATCCAGAAGCCAGTTTCTCCCTTAGAATACAAAGTACATGTGGTGTTAGGCCAATAAGTAAGAGTAAACTATTACAATAACTTTAAATTAATGCATAGGTTTTTATTATTTTTATTTATTTAAAATGCTGTAAACGGAAGGAAACCAGCAACCTTCATTTAGAGTATTTATGTGTATGTATGGTTAGGAAGAGAGAGGGTGTGAGGGTGTGAGGGTGTGTGTATGTGTTTGTGTGTATGTGTTTGTGTGAATGTGATATCTTAGCCCTACGACACCAAGGTCTTGGGATCATGTTTCGGTTACTACTAAGAGGGGTAAGTATGTGTATATGTAAGGAAGAGTGGGTAAGAATGTGAGTGTGTTAATCTAAATTTATTTATGGATATAGTAAATAAGTATGTAGTTATAAAGAAAAAAAAAAGTAAATAGATATATAATAAATATTGATATATTTCTGAATTATAGGGGCGAGCAAATTCTCAGTCTCTTTAAATATCAAAGTTTGAAGCCATGCGCTGGTAGCAATTTTACATCGACGCAACGAAAGAGGATATAATTATATTGATTTCTTTGTTGATCTTATTATAGAGACGTGCACTTATGATTTTATAGTGTCGTTTGGCTAAAATTGTTTTATGTGGAGGAATTTTCCAAATAAGGTCATACCGACGTTTTCGGTTTTGAAGATTTTGATCGAAAGGAGTGAGAGCATGTTTTCTCAGAACTATCTGAAGCACAAAGAGCTGCCTGACGGTAAGAACTTGGCATTCTTGGTACAGCTCAGTTGTAGGGAATATAAAAGGTTTACCAGTCATTACCTTCAACACAGCTCTCTGTGCCCTCTCGAGGCTAAGAAATGATGTGATGCCCCCCCAGGCAGAAATACCATAGGACAAAATTGACTGAGCAAGTGCATAATAAACCATAAAAAGAGTATTTTGGTCAGCAGACGATCTAAGTTTCTTAAATATGTAAATCAATTTTAAAATTTTGAAACATGCAGCGCCATCTAGTGTATTAAAATAAAAACCATTTCAACGCCAGCTTACTGAGCCGTTATCCAGGATAGCTTCACAGAGATGGCGTTTTCTAAGGACTTGAAAATGAAAATAATTTAGTTATTGTTTTTTGCTCAGTTAAGAAATATAATTTCAAATTTAATATTTTTTTTTTACAAAAGGAAATATTTTTTCTGAAATTAAAATAAAAGAATAAAAAATAAAAAGTGAAAACAAATTTTACCAGTCGGGGTTTGAACCCGCGACGATCGACTGCGCTACGGCGGCGAACCTTCCATTATGTCTCACTAAAATTCTCCTGCTCCCTTATGTCAAAGCGTGATGATACATAGCCTTAAACCTTCCCGAAGAAATGCTTTATCTTTCAGTGAAAATTGCATCAAAATTCATTGAGTGGTTCTCAAGTTATAAGCGAACGAACAGACAGACAGACAGACGTTGTATTTTATATGTATAGAGATTATAATTGGGTACAAACATTACAAATTGTCAATAGAGTATGGGCATTTCTTCAATAGAAAAAAACTGCTTTAACGCAGTTTGAAATTTAGCGTAGCTGGTTATATATTTACTTATGATTTTTAATTCGGTGGGCAATCTGTTGTATAAGACAACCGACTGGTGGCGCGTGCTATGCTTGGCAATTTCCAATTTTGGAGAGAAAGCTGATGGAAGATCTTTGCGGCGAGAACTAAGTCGCTTCGCCTGGTCGTCTTTGTTCTTGAGCTTGGGTAGTGTCTGAAGTGTCTAGACTAGATCGGATAGAAGGACAAGAATGTATACGCTAGGAGAAGTAAGAATGTATATAATTTTTTTATGATCTTTGCATGTTTGCGATTGGTGGAGCCGTAGAATCGTTCTAATTGGATGATAAATGCCCTAGCCATGTAATTGTAGCGTAGCTATTACCCCAAAACTTAATGCTATTAGTACATGATATACAGTTTTTAACTCTTTTATATTTATTTCTTCTCTTAAGATTCTGAGAGCATAGCATGCTGACTGAGCTTATGGAGCCTTCAATTACGTTAAGTTAATTTTTTTATTAACGAATCGATATTAATACCCAGAAATTTCACACTTAATTCGAGAATAATTTTTTCTCCATCTAACGTTATATTATCTAGTGTCTTCAAACCCAGCAGTGGTCTTAAAAAAAATAGCACTAGTCTTGGTTGTGTTGAGCTCTAAATTATTAGTTTTAAACCAACTACTTAGAAGGCATTATTTACTTGAGCATTGAGGTCTTCTTAATTTGCAGAGAAGGTAACAGCATTCGTATCTTTTGCGACACTACCAAGTTAACATCTGGCACATTTTTTTTACATATTTTTCTAGGCATTTGTAAAAACTATAAATAATTATAGGTCCCAAAATGGAACATTTTTAGATTTACCGATTTTTCCCGTCTTTCCTCAATTGTTTTAATTTCAACATACTGTTTTCTATTTTGTAGGGTAAGATTTAAAATGTTTTGAAATGTTTTACCCCTAATACGCTGTCGAAGGTACAGAAATAGCCCAGCAACTTTGTTTAGATTAAAATGACATCGTCAACTAATGCGTCACAATAGCGTCAGTAGTGCCCAGTCCTTGCCAATACCCAAATTGTCTGTTGTTAAGAGTGTATAATACCTCACTTCTCTTCGCATGATCCTGCTTTATACCAACAAATACTGCAACAATCACTCTGAATTGATATCCGATAAAGTTGAGAACTAATGCTATGTCAACACAATGGTGAAAACATGATTCCATTAAATTTTCTCGATAGAGAAAAATTAGGAACCTCCAAACCGTACAATAAACCGATAGCATTCAATGAATACTTGAAATTAGATCTGAAACTTTGCATAATATAACTTTACTGATATTAGATTAAAGCAGACAATAACATAAAAATGAAAAAACCATCAGTGTAGCCGCGATTTCAAAATAACTGTTGTTTTGCGTGCGCAGACTGCGCAGCATCTCACTAGAGTAGGATAGACAGTTGAAAAGCAGAAGTGTTAGAGCAGAAGTGTTAGAGCAGCACTGCGAATTGAGGCATTATGGGCCCTTGAAAACGTTTTTCAGATGAACTAAAAGCCTAACTTTTAACAGATTTTCAATAATTTTCGACGTTACTGGTAACAATAAAATAGGTCTGAATTTTTTAGAATCTGTTTTGAAACCTTTTTTTTTATATATTGGCAAGACTTACGCTATTTTAAGCTGCTCAGGAAAAATACCTTCATCTAGGCATGCATTGAAAAATTTCGCAAATGGTGCAGCTAAAATATCGATATTGTCTTTGATCACAGTTATTGGAATCTCGTAATAGCCGCAAGAAGTTTTAGTTTCCATATGTTATCACTTATCAGTGAGCAATTTGATAGCCGAATCTGTGTGCTGGGTAATTGCAGTATTTTTGTAAACAATTTTATCGCTTGATTTTAGAAGAAGTTTTTCTCCGAATTTATTTTAAACTTTATTTCGTGTTTGTTGACGACTTTCCAAATTGCTTTCAAAATCTCAAAATCAGCTTTAGAAATCTCTGAGCGTACAGCTGACTTTTTTGCCTGCCGAACTACTTTTTTAAATAGTCTCATGTATGAGATCCTGTAATTCATAAATATTAAATCATGCTATACCTGATTTTGAATTGAGAACTGGTTTCATTTTGCTCGAGACCCTAATTCCCTTTGTCAACCATTTTAGTTTCGAGGTTCTTATTGTATTATTTTTTCGTTTTACTTTCTAAAAACATTTTCGGAATACATATCCAAGAGTTTTGATAAAACTATTTATCTCCATGTCATACCAATTATGTTTAAGAAAGTCTTGTCTAAAACTGTCATTGCATTTTTTACTAAACACGCTCAACCTCTATATCTTCCTTTGAAACTTTTGCACCAGATCTTTCACCAGTTGCGCTACAAGATGCCCGTCCGCCAGTCCATTATGAATGAAATTATGATCAACCTTGACATTACCAACATTATCCTTAGAAATGCTTGTAAGAATATTCTCTATGCAAGACCATGAATTGTTTCTTCTAAAGGTTATTTCATAGAAGAGTTCTAAAGTTGTAACATTTGAGTAAGGTAAGAAACTCTCGAGGCATTTGTCTTCATCAAATGCGTCTATATAGAAGTCAACTAGTATCATACATTTCTTATTATAGAAGTTCCGTAGTAGATTTTGTAACTTAACAAGGAAAACTTAAAAATTTTCGTCTTCTGGATATCTATAACAACAACAACATGTTAATATCACTTTCTATGACCTTTACCCCTTCCGAGCGGACTAGAAGTTTGGCGCGATCTGTATTAGTTAGTAGACCAACTTATAAAATTTACTGGTCTACTACGGAACCCTACACTGCGCGTGGCCCAACAAGCACTTGGCCGGTTTTTGAAATGATCACTTCACTCGCCGGTATACCATCTGACACTGAGTACCTACCTATTTTTGCATCAAGTAAAACTGACTTCTATTCTATGACGTTTCATAATCGTGAGCCAAGGCTGTTAGTATGACAACCGAAGCATCGCGCGCTTTCGAGAGCGCGGCTTTCTAACACTACAAAAGCCGTTTGTTAAGGAAAAACTAAAATTAAAGCCTTACATAATTAATAAATTTGTGTTAAAGCCGTGGTTAATAAATTTATATCTATAGAGATCCCTTTAAGAAATAAAATTTTCGCTACATTTAAGATCTACCTAGCATTGGTCCTCAACTTTACGGTATCAGTGTGATTGATGCAGCAGTATTGTTGATGTGACATACCTAGGCAGGATCATGCGAAATGCGAAGCAATGTGAGGTGTTATTACTTATTATTGTTAGTTATTTATTATTCTCCCAAGGTTTTGGAGCAAGTGACCCATAAATGAGAAATCATATCTGTTGGATTTTAGAAGGCAATTTAATAAAAACATCAAATACCTATCTACATAACTGACCCGATAAACAATTTAAATTAGGTGGGTAATTAAACCTGCCTACCAATCTCTGCAAAATCGTCAGAACAGTTTGCACATTAGATAAAACCGTTATAATGGCGTCCATAGAAGCATTGGCCCTAGGTAGCTTATCTCTTTAAATAGACGATAATACGTAATACTAAAACACATATTTTTTATTGATTGTCTTGGATTTTCACCTGGTTCTAGATTTATTTATCACTGAACTAACCTTGGTTCCAAAATATCCTCTTGTTCAAATATTTGATCATGATCCTCGTGTGACAACTGCAGCTCACTAAATTGATCCACGGAGTTAGACATATTGATTGAACACTGTTGTATTTGCCGATGAAATCACGTACTCAAACGAAACAATATTTATTGTGAGTGGGCCGGTTAATGTAGAAACTATTAGAAATTCACAGTGGTTTTGTAATCCAAATGGTGGTTTGCCGGGTAAAAAAGAGGTTGTATGTTGTCAGGCCGGAACGCACACGTGATCGCTTGGGGTTTATTGTTTGTTCAGTATTGCATAATGCAGTGTGTATAGTAAAGTGTGTGAGGCACCGATGACGACCGGTGGTTATTGGCGGGTCGCCTCGCGACTGCCGGAATAGCTCGTTTTACGAGTCGCGGGAGAAGGGATGGGCGCGAAGGGCACGTGTGCGCCGTGCGTACGTTGCGTTAACTCTCGAGATCGCAACTCTACTGATGCCAAGTGCGTGCGTGACTGACAGAAAGGAGCCGACTCTACCCGATTCTCAATTCTCGTGCATCCGTTTCATGTGGATTTTGAGTGCGCGCGCTGGGCGTGGCTTTACCCGACGAGGCCCGCAGGGAGAGCACGGCTCACCTTCTCGATAGTGACGCGAATGTGTCGATGGAAAAATTACGATAATTTCCAAAATGTTCGAGTATTTATAGAATTTATTGGTTTGAACTGACTGAACGTTAGTCACATTTCAAGTTATAATATTAGTCCGCTGGATTATTAACATAATACGACGATGGTAAGTCGAGGTAGAGATATACGTGCATTTAGGACAAGAGGCAGTGGGTGGGAAGGCAATTCCGTAGCCGAAGCCCAAAAGCCGAGCATTGCACGTTGTTATTATAATTATAAGTTATTAATTCAAATTTTCGCGCGTTGTTGGTTCGTCACGGTGCAAATTTTAAACGCGCATCATATGTTTTACGGTATACTCAAATCACATTACCATTACACACACATCGCGTCCAGACCAGCGGCGTCGGTTGCTATAGCTATAGTTGCTATTCACAAAAAACAGATAAAAAATGAACTTCCAAAATAACCTTTAATGAGTATTGAACTATTTACGAATTGTGAACGAACAAGTGCGAACTTATCCTTAGATAAGCGGATATGTATGTTTTAGACGATAGGCACTTGGTTTGGCAACTGAGTTTACGATACAGAATCAGGGGGCAGGGATACCTACATGCCTTATGTAAATGTACGAGTTCGGTATTCAATTCACACGGGCAGCGCGGTATTTTGGTATGTAAGGGTAAACAATGAAATATAGGTATTTCCCTACTTTTAAATCAAAATTATCGAACTTCGGACACACAAGCTTCGCAATTTTTCATGTTTCAATTTCATTAAATCTCTCCAGCTATATTATTAGGGTAGGTAGTGAGATCACCAATGAATTCAAGTCCTGCAGAATGGGGTCGCAGGGTGGCTCGGGCACACGGGCACAGATAACCAAAAAATTACGAGGCTGCCAAAATCACCGTCAGGTAACAATCACACCGATATTCCATCCCGATCCCTATCGTTGTCGTACCCGGTATTTTTATCTGAAAGCTCTTGACGACTCTGGACGGCTATTCCGGGCCGGGCACGTGCGGAAAAATTGCTATGGCAGATTTCGGGTGGCTTTAAGGGGGAACGTTTCGATCTCGGTGCAAAATACACAACTTATGATTGTTTTACTTATCATTGAATAGAAAGTACTAAAGTAAGGCCAACGAGTCCACAGACACATGTAAACGAGTCGAGATAAAATACGTAAACAATCGGACCGTTACTGAGTTATCTCTATCCTTATCTCTCGTACGTCCCACTCGTACGCAATAATGGCGACAATGGCGTCAATTCAGTTGGTCGACGACGACGATAGCTGGCATGAGCTAACGTTGCATGAGTTGTGTGGTACAGGTAAGCGCAGTTACCAACATTTCGTCCGCCATTTTGTGAACAAGTTCATTCCTGTTTGGATTGCGTTCGAAGTGATACTATTCTTTGTTTAGTTTTTTGATATTATTGATCCGTTACTGTTAGTTTTTCTTGTTGATTTTTACTGTTGGGTTTTCTTGTTGCTTTTTTATTGACTAACAATATGATTGATAATACAATAATGGCATGTGCCACAATACCCATCCTGGTGCCTAACCGAAACTAACTAATTTTAAAACACGTCATAAGAAAACAGGTAGGTATACGAATACGTTATGTGCTCTTGTCCAGCAAACACTTCAGCTCAGGTCCAGTCCTAGCGAACTGCTTCAGTTCCTGAGACGACATAAACAATAAAATAGTAAAAAGGCCGTGATTGTACAAACATGTTTTCGAAATTTTATAGTACAATCACGGCTTTTTTACTATTTTATTGTTTATGTCGACTAGTGCAGGCACTACAGAGCAAAAAAAACATTTTTTTTCGAATATCACCTGGAGGGTCATTAAACCTTGTCCCTGACTAACCGAGTCTGCAGTATAAATTTGGTCTGTTGATTTAATTTCACCTAGTATTTATTTGTATGAATAAATGTGATGAATATTTTATTAAACTGAATGCTATGAACTTGGTCTGCAATAGAAACTGATTTATTTATTTAGTTATTTATTACTCTTCTTATGAGGCTTTCAAAATAAACAAATATTTGAGTGTCATGCATAAATTGTATTATTTGTTGATTTTTAGTTACTGCATTTGACATCGCATGGCATTTATGACACCGTTAACAAAAGTCGAACGATATTGCGAGTGAAAAATAATGCTAGAATAGTCGTCTTAGAAAAGGGTTTTTGTACAGAATAGCCGTCTATTATGGCAGAAGCGGAAAAATTATCTCATTAAATAAAACCTGCAGAATATAGGAAACGCACACTTTAGGTTTTCAATCAACACATCTGTAGGAAATTTCGATCTCTGTGTGCACTTTCTGATTGTTCAACTTACATACTTTTAAACAAAATGTATGAAATAAAAGTCTTATTTTACGACTATTGTTTAGTAATTATCAGGGGTTATAGCAGAATTGCGTCATTTTATGGATTATAGTTTGCGTGAATATCCAAATACCAACTTAAAAAGTGTAAGTTGTTGTGGACATTAATTTACAACGTAATGGATACAATTACACAAGATCGATGGAAAAGCCGAACTGACCTTAAACTATGATCGCGAAATGTTATAAATCGCATTTATTTAAAATAAGGCCAACAATACGAGATAAATAATGTAAACACACTTTCGAAGGTTCAGCCATTTTTATTTGAAGAAATTAATAAAAAAAATTATTCACCAAAATAAATTTAAAGTTATGATTCTTAATTACTTAAATTCCTCAAATTTATGTATTGTTGGTTTTTATTTATTTATTTCTGATTGTTTATCATTTTATTTGAAATTTTAACTGATATTTTGCAGCTTGTTGCTCTTGCGATAGCGTTTGCTGTAAATAATCCTTTACTTATTTTTTCCGCGCCCATTAAAGAATAATCCTCAATTTGACCAGTTTTAACGTAATAAATGGATTCTGATCGTTGTTCTAAGTTGAAACATGTTTCATTATTTTACCGTTTTTTATTTTTATTTATTGCCATTTATTTTTCGTAATTCATGTTTTTTTTTATTTATCATCATTCGACTGATGACGGCCCCATACAGTGGGCCGAAATATATCGAATATAATAAAATAAATGGTATTTTGTTCATACTTATAAAGGCTCATAAAGGCTCAAGAAGAGTTAAATATATATTTATTAATATTTTAATCGCATATGCGAACGCTTATAAGAAGAAAATCTTTTATGTTTTATGTAAAAAGATTGACTCTGCAATATGTTAAAATAATAAATATTAAATTTACAGTGTATACATATATCTATATATATTTTTAAATAAATAAGTAATGCTATCATTATCATTATCTATAATAACAAATTACTTATTTATGCTACTAAGCACGAGTAATGATAATTAACCGGTTAAAAAACCGGTATTTTAGTATGGTTTCCATTTTGTGTTTGGAATATAAGTAAGTAGTTCAGGATAATGATAGCTTAATTTCTTGTTGCTACTCAATACAAGTGTTACTGTTTATCTCTAGTAAAATAACGAAAAATTTCAATGAAATAAATAGGGCCAAAGCTTTTTGGAGAGATATTTCTTAATTGGATATGAGGTTTCCGTCAATAAGAGCTCTCAGTTTAGAAGCCTCCTGAGCTTTTATCGATAGGTAATTAAGTATATAGGCCACATCGCGCTGACCTATTCATTTGAGTGTGCATCCGGCAAAAAAAAACAGCCTCTTCAGCACTCATGCTTGGACTTGATTCCTGGGTTCGTCTTCTTTTTTGGCGGTTGCCTAAGTCTTCGAACGCTTTACGTGGACTTATATGGGTACTAGTTGAAGCATTTGTGAAGATATGTAGCTTACTATTCTGTTTTTACCATGGTCTTGTTACAACCTAGACTTCCAAATATGGATAGATCTCCTGTTACTTTCTTGTTATTGTTAATGTAATATGGTTGGCTTCATATTACATTGTTTATATTCTTAACTATACCTACCTACCACACTACAGGGAGTGTATTTTTAAATCATTCGAATTTCAATTCGCATACGAACACAATACTAATTCTAAGTTTTCGTATGCGAATCATGCGGATTCGTATGCGAATTGAAATTCAAATGATTCAAAAATACACTCCCTGTGTACTGAGGCCAAAACTAAAAAAAAATGGTTTTTGTCTGTATGTATGTTTCGTTACAATCGCAGTGGCCCTTATCTAACTTCGACATCCATCGCCATAGCCACACACAAACTCACTTCAAACACCGTGATTGGTTAGAAATGACAAATTATTCTGCCAATTACGACACCATAAGAGAGCAACCCTCTGATTCTGTATCGTAAAATCAGTTGCCAAACCGAGTGCCTATCGTCGAAATTATACATATCCGCGTATGTGAGGGTACGTTCGCACTTCAAATGACGTCACAATTCATAAATAGTTCAATACCCATTGAAGGTTATTTTGGATGTTCATTTTTTTCTGTTTTTGGTGAATAGCAACCATAGATGGTATTGGCAACCGACACTAAGTTACATAGTAGGCCCGCTGGTCAGCAAGACACATAAGGGGTGTCGATAAAATAAACCGTCAAGCTGAAAACTGTGAATAAAAGTTTAATTAAAAGTAGATACTGAAAGATATATAAATTTACTGAATTAATCATTCTCCTTCTTTCCTTCGAGTATTGTAAGTTTTTGATCTTTATGTGGTATTTCATGTCATGACTAGGGTTGTTATTTGACCGTAAGCAATTTGACCGTAAGCTACAATATCTGACCGTCAGAAATGGTACTCGTAGTTTACCTATAAATTACAGTAAGGTAGTCAGGAACGTCGCTAACAAATAAGGTGAAAATAAAACGCAAAGAGGTTTGACCTAGGCGGCAAGCATATACAATATAAACAATAGCCAATAGCAAACATTTCTTGACAGGTTAGTTAATTTCGAAGCTTAAGATTTTAATTGATAACTTTTCACAGTACACGAGTCCAAAACAGTAACACCATTAAATTTTACGATTAATATTGGAAATGTATTTATTTAGCGCCGGCCCTTCCCCATCATCCAAACCTTTATAATGGGCATGAGCGAGATAGACAAAATTAAAAACACTACTATAGAATAAGGGAGGATAGTTCCAGCAAAACCTTACCTAATAGTGGGTTTTAATTGATTTTTGTCATAAAATAATACACCTTTATCACATTCACGTTAACTACGTTTCTTACGGTAATTTACTATTTTGACGGTAACTTACCATTTCTGACAGTAACTTACATGAGTAAGGTAAAGTAAGAAATGGAGCTCTCTAGTCAATACCAATACGGTTTACTGATCGCCCAGAAAGTACACTTGTTAAAAAAACTCAATTTTTGTAAAATTCCTTAAACTTGAGCTTGTCTGGATTGTGTCTATTATTCGAAAATAACTAATAATAGTCTGACATTAAAATTTTGTCACTCTCACTCCAAGCGACAAACGCGCAGTGCGAGAGGGGCGGATTCAGTGCAAAAGAAAAAAAAGTATGTTTTTAAATTTTATAAAAAAAAACTAAAATGCCTAGCAAAATTTTCAAAATCAAATATCAAGATATTGTTAAAACCCATGTAATAAAATATGTTTGAGTTTTGTACATGATTCCTATTCGTCAAACGAGGAGAAAAAGTACGTTTGAAGACCCTTATTTCAATAATTATTTCTATCGAGGAAAATTTATCCAAACATGTTTTCCAAAATTTTAAATCCTAGATTATACAGTCAAAATGCATATACCAAAAAATTATTACAATTTTCCGTGTACTTCATGAAATATATAATGACCCTTTTTGTTGCTCTAAAACTACATTCAAATCTAAAATCTGTCTTTGTATAAACAATAAATAGCTTACATAAATTATTTGGAATTTTGTATTTGTATTATCTTTTGTTTTCTTTGTTTCTATAAAATTTGTATAAAACTATTATTTTAGTTATTATCCTCAATCCCAATGTAACCCTAGTCTTATTTGTTTTGTAATTTTCCTATATGTGATGTGAGGGAATTAAACATAATTTCTTACTTTTCTCAAAATACCCCCAGATTGACAACTGAGCGAATTTGGTCCCCCCCCCCCTTTATTTTGTTAGGTTGAGTTTTTGTGCATTTGTTGTGTTCATTATACTGTTTAAGAACTCATATATGTATATAGGTAATTTATTCAAAATTGAAATCTGTTATTGGCCTTAATATAAGTAATTTGTTATCTATTTTATATCTGCTATGTATCGCTGTTGATTTCTGTACATAATAAAATAAAATAATTAGAGAAACAAAGCTTCCATATATTTTTACATAAGGCCTTGCCCTTGGTGCAGGATAATCTTACCGAGTGATTTTGAACTTTAGTATTTTTTGAGGCTTTTCTGAATTTTACGAAAAAGTATTTGATGTAGGAGTTTTTTCACCTGACATCGGAAAATAAACCATGTTTTTTAAGGCATCATTTCAAAACTAAAATCTATCGAGTGAAATGTGTCGAATTAGGTAACCGACCTGACAACGTAAAGACAAAGGTCTGAAAAAACACATGTCCAAGTTTTACACTGATCAGATAAGTCCACCTTTTTGTACTTATTTTTTGTGCAATATGGTATTTATTATTTCTATGATGATGATGATGATGATGATGATGATGATGATGATGAACATGATAAGTAGTTGACTCAGTACATTAAAACAAAAACTGTCCCTTAAGCACATCCCAAACAGAGATGCCATGTTAACGTTGCTTAAATTAGTCATTATAGCATAATTTTTGATGTCGAATAATTATGGCGAATTATCCGACTATTCGCCATAGGGAATGCCGATTAATCGCTATAACCACTATTCGCAGCATCTCTACTTCCTATACAAATTAAGACGAGATTCTTGTACTGAGCAATATAGAGGGAAAAAAATATTTTGCCTAATTCACAAACAGGGTCATTGAACCTTGGTCCTGACCACTTACCGAGTCTCCAGTATGAATTTGGCTGGATAAACGAAGGTCACCTTATTACTTTAAATCTATTAAACTTTATACCCATTTCATATCGAATTGGCTGAGTTCTTATGCGGCTACCAGTTTCAATCGCTACCCGGTAAATCATGTAAATAAATAATTGAATAAGTATGAATAAAATAAGTAAATTAATTTTTAATCAATAACTTGGTAACAAATCCATCCATCTTGTCATATAAGCTCTTCTATTGCCGGTTTTTGCTTCGATCAAATAAACCCTGGATGTATCGTTCCATACTAAATTAGATTGAAAACATGTAACAGCGGGCCTATTATGTAACTCAGTGTCGGTTGCCATCTATGACTGCGTTTCACCAAAAACAGATAAAAAATGAACTTCCAAAAAACCTTCAATGGGTATTGAACTATTTACGAATTGTGACGTCATTTCAAGTACGAACGTATCCTTAGATAAGCGGATATGTTATCGACGATAGACACTCGGTTTGGCAATTTTACGATGCAGAATCAGGGTGCAGGTTTGTTACCAGTTTTGTTAAAACAACAATAACATAGAGCCAATGAATGATTTTTCGAAAATAGACCTTGATGGCACTGTTTTCTACAATCGATTTATGGAGAAATTCCATTTTGCATTCATAACTTACAAAAAGTCGTAAAACCAAATCGAACAGCCCGCGAATAAAGAGCTCAGGGATTGATTATTATTTTTATATTTTTCAGCTGCATTAAGGTAGAAAAATTGTCGATTTAGGATGTATGTAGTTGAAACAGACTCTTCAAATATTTTCTGTTAAAGCACAGAAATATTTTCTATGTAAGCATATTTCTACAACTTTAATGTCATAAAAGGAAGTATATATACCATCCTTTTTTTGCCTTCTTCGCATGTCGTTTTTGCACCTTTTTAGACAACAATTAACCATGATTGCGTGTCGGCGGTCGCGCCGGCCACTCAATCAAAGAAGAAATGAATTGGTAAGTCAGAGATTACAATGCCGCTAAATCACAAAGTACCTACATCGATATCTTGATTGAAATAACGTTTATATCAGCGCGCACGGCAAAGTGGCTGTTAAGACGATCATTGCGTCTCCAAATAGTGTAAAATAGGTGAAAATAGTACTTTTCACATGGACGCGATTATTAATTCGAAAATTTTATTTGTGTAATCAAATTATCTAACCAGTCGTGTTTTGTTCGAAAATAAATAAATAACGGACAATTTTACGTGGAGAAATTTAACAGTTTTACTTTTTGTATGATAATCTAAACCAATAATAACATAATTAAAATATTATAGGCTATGAGGGAGGGTGTTGAGAAAATAACCACCGAGCCAAAAATGTCGATTATAATTTTTAATAGATACAATAATTAAAAGACAATTGCACGAGAGCGAAGCTGCGGGAAAAGGCTAGTAATAGATAATAATATTACTCTGGTTATGTATTCTCGTAATATATAGTAAAATTAGTAATAAGAATCCCATCAAAAACATTTCATGTAAACTAGGTCGCCAAGACTCAGAAGCTCATAACTCATTCATAACGCTTTGACGGTTAAAAGTTATCTGATCTCATTTAGAGCCAAGCCCTTAACTCTACAAGGCCTAACTCTACGAGGCCTAACTCTACAAGCCCTAACTCTACAAACCCCACATTTTGGTCAAAAAGTATGGTTTAGCCGTTTCGCGGCCGTCAAACAGACACTCCTATGGATGGACTTATATTATTATGTCATGTTCCTGTTTCAAAACAAAAATTGTATAAAAGTAACTGAATGATATATAATAAATAACAATTTCCCTTGAAATTTATTCTAAGCACATAATTTTTTTATTGTATCCTTATTATAATAAGTTTCGGTAGAATAAATGATAATTCGAACCAACCATAAAATGTAACAAGCCTTTTTGTATATTTTTTCTGAAAATATAGGCTACATCATGAAGATACATACTGTTCTTTAACTTTCAGGTGGTATTCTTTATAACGAAATTATTTTTTGAAAGTCAGTTAGGAGAAATTTGAATGTGACGTAATAGTCATACCGTTTAGTGACGTAAAGAAAGAATGAACAAAAAATTTTGGGTATAAAACCTGAAGATGGAATTACTGAAAATTAAAAAAAACAACCGTCGGTTTTGACATTACTTTTTTTTCTTGTGGGCAATGGCCTATTGATTAATGCCTAAATGATATGACTATTTCGTCTTCAAAGCTATTTCAGTTCCTGAATATTTTCATGTATATCTTTTGTATTTCAAAGAGAAAAACAAATATTTATATGACCTTAAAAAAGTCTATTCCTTTCAAAAAAATCGACAATTAGGTGCTGTTATGGTATTCTGTATTTTTTTTAGGTGGTAGAGCTAATGCCGGGCTCGATTGTGGAGGTACCACCATCTTACTCGGAAATCCTCCCGAAGTTATTCCCAATTACCGGGCCTTATATAAATCAGACTGGTGACGGGCAGCGGCGTCACTGGTGCAAGGGTTTCGGCATCGCGCTCACCATCCCGCCTGCCCAGCGTGTGTGAGTATGGGCATTTCTTCCAGAAGGACCGCCAAGAGTGGCAAAATCCTGGAAAGGCCTATGTCCAACAATGGACGAAACAGGCTGATGGATGGATGGATGGATGGTATTCTGAACCATTCGAATTATTGAACTCATTTTTGGATGTATAATGATGGTAACTTAACGTACAAAAATCTCTCCCTTTGTCTCCCCCTCCGTCGCTTTAGAAACTCTAAATTTTATTAGACGAAAAAAAAAATCATCCCCAATTTACGTGTAAATTTTTGGATATTTTTTTTACTATTTTGTTGGCGTGATAATATGTACACCCATACCAAATTAGAGCTTTCTCTCTGAGCTAAGCCGCGGACAGACGGACATGGCGAAACTATAAGGGTTCCTTATCGGACTACGGAACCTTAAACAACAGAAAATTGTAGGCTGTAGACATCACAATCAGTGTTTTCAGAGACTTGTCCATTAAGGGCGAACTTATTAGTACATAGTGACTATAGTAAACCTTCCAAATATGGTGAAAACCTGTCAGATTCTTTTTCTTTTAGTTTTATGTCATAAAAATGACTGCTGGCACTTTTATCTCAAGTTTTTTAAATATTTTCTATAAGTCTCGGTCTCGTCTTCGTCCCATGTAAATTCGTCCCATTTTCGTACAGGCAGCAGAAAAAACAAACATTAATTAAAATTAACATATTTAATATTAATTTTTCATAAGGTTTCAGTTTGCAACATTTTTGGTAACCCTACACTGGGCACAGTTTCCGTAAAACGTCGGTACCTTTGTTGACTGATTCGGGAGCGAACTTAACTACAAAAGACATAGGACTGGAAATCAAGCACAGTTGCAGAGAGTTTTATAGAAGTTTCAGTCGAGAATAAGAGCAGAATAACCAGCAAAATAACAGAAACTATTAAATTGCGTACTAGTTGTAGTTCAAGTGAGCCGCGCCCCAAGGATTCCAACGAGCGGCCTGCAGATATACCTGATGTTACTAAAGAAAGTGATCAAACCATGCAAGACAGTCAAATCGCATTATCATTATCACAAAAAGTGCAACAAAATATTCACATACCGGGAAAACCGGTCAATTTGACGCTTTCAAATTGTTCTCACTTTAGTACTAATTTTAATTAAATTGCAAATACATATTTTTTGAATAAACAAAACAGAGTTCTTTATTACTTCCTCGCATTAGTGATGAAAAGTAGAGTGTTACACACGGCTGTAAGTGATCTATAGCACCTGAGATATTTAGGCGCACGAGCGAGCGAAGCGAGCTTACCTCCCTTGCATATAACAATCTACTATTACCACAAAATATGTGAATGGTTGATGATGAGGACGATGTTATTAAAAAAATAAGTACGATTCTTAAACATTCCAAAACCGGATACAATATCAAAGATATCTGGATATACGCAAGTGACAATGACAACCCTAATGAAAAAATAAAATTGTTGATAACTTTTGAATAACGTGGAATAAGATTATGATTTTAATATTATCGACAAAAGTATGTGAGCAATCGGCTGGTATAGGAATCCCATCTAATACGGCATTAAAGTCAAGAAATAAAATAAAACGACAAAAAGACATATCTTTCGTTACCTATTAACTATTCATAGTAGAAAAGCGAAAACTTGTGAGAAAGTATGCAATTATTATTCAATGCACACCCAAAAGATCTGCGACATGGAACATATACTAAACCTGTCTTAAAAAATAAAATGAAAATGTATTATCTATCTTTATTACCCTAGGATACCTTATAAAAATAAGTTTTCTTTGTTTTTTGTGTTTTCATCGATAACGAAGGGAGGTAACTACATAGTTACCAAGTATATTACTAGTGCTGTATACTTGTATTTATTTATTGTGTAGATACATTTTAAACAACAGGAGCTATTCTGCTCACAAACCGTAAGGTTTGGCGGATGTTTATTTTATGTTCGTGTCATTATGGCGTGTTAATAAATGAGTTTCAATTAAAAATCGAGTTTCAATCAATGTTATGAATAAGGTGACTTTATGCAGCCAAATTCATACTGAAGACTCAGTAAATGCTCAGTACCAAGGTTCGTTTCGTAGACATGTTTTTCGTGTTCCCTACAAGTACAAACGAAAGCCAAGCCCCGAGGTCAATTACAAAATTCGCAAAATAAAACCTTTATTTTATTTTTAAAGTTAAGGAAAACTGTATTTAAGAATTTTTTTTATTCACCTGATTGAACCGGGGATCGAACCGGACAAATCCAGGAAATCATTAGGATCAAATAAGGATGTTATTTTAAAATGTTGTTAAGGAAAATGAATTGAATATGTACAATTTTTTTCCTGCATCGTTTTCGTACTTCTAATAATGTTGAATTTTGTGATATTTTATTTAAGGGAACCTTATTTTATTTTTAAAGCCAAGGAAAACTGCATTCTAGAATTTTAAAAAAAATCACCTTTTTGAACCGGTAATCAAACCGGACAAATGTGTAAAAAAAAAATTCTGTATTTTTATGATACCGATCAAATGGGTCAAGCGTAAGAACCAAATTTTTTGAGTAACATAGTATCGGAAATTAAAGGAAGGCCATGAAATTTTACATTTTAATAACAAAACAAAACATAAAAGATTTTTAATATTGATATGGCCACTTTAAGATGTTGTTAGGTTAGCTAATTATGTAATAACTTAAGACAGAAGGTCCCTTAAGTAGGGACTGAATAAATTAACCGACTTGGATTTACATGGATCTCACAACTTTTTACGGTAGAAGAACTAAGTTGCGAGACTTGGTTTTTTTAACAAGTTTTGTTTTGGATGGCATCTTATTTCTTCTATGTATATGAAGTTATTTATGCAGTTGGTGTATCTAGAAAACTGGACCGAAATTACAAAATATTTTAGTTTTTCCTTGATTTATACACTAAACACTAATTATATTCCAAATTTGAAGCTTCTATGTCTGCTAGAAGTGCCTAGAGTTTTGATGATCTGTCAGTCGGTCAGTGAGTGAGTGACAAAATTGAGAAACTTTAACTAGTTATAATTCTTAAACTACTGGTTCAAATTGAATGAAATTTAAAATATACCGTGTTTATACAATGCCTGCTTGGTTACTGAAAATTCAGGCTTCTAGTTTTATCTACAACAAAGTTATAGGGGGCCGAAAATGGCCTGAACTGCTTCGAAAAAAAGGATTGTACGGCTGTGCCGCTTTTTAGCTCGACTTGGCGGGGGCGCGTTTATGGAAACCCTTCCAGTATTCAGAGCCCCAGTACTTCTGAGCTGCGGGAGGGCTTACTAGCATTATTTCACAGAAAGTTGCCTTAAACCATTCTACTATTCAGAGTTGCGAACGATCTGGTTTCGGGTATTGTTTTCGGTGAAGTATTCAAGACTTCATATTAAAACCCCTTCTCTACTCAGATCCATAGAAAGTATAAAAGTACTTGGGTGCGATCTGAGACGCGGGAGGGATTTCTGTGCTATGCTCCCCGATCTCAGATCGCAAGCGGCACTGATCTGGATTCGGGTATTGTTTCCGGTGTAGTATTCAAGAATTCATAATTGAAACGCTTCCTCTACTCAGATCAGAAAAATTAAGGTACATCCTACTTCGGTGAGCAGACGTAAGATAAAGGCGTGGGCAGAAAGTCCAAAAACCGCATCTCTGCAGGGAAACCTCCTAAAAAGATGCATTAATTGTCTAAAAACATAAGAAAGAATTTTGTTGTTTTTAATGGTTGATTTGCCTACTGTTAAAAATTGTATGATAATATTTTTATAAGTTTATGCAATTCAAATTATTTTTATTTCCTAATAGTATAAGATTCATCCTTTTTGAATCTTCGCTCGTTTGCATAGAAATCCTTACAGAGCTTATCCTGTTAAACCTATAAGCCAAATTTCAGTCTGAGTAGCGGTTGGAACTCATATCCATAAAGCTAATATTGCGTTTGTAAAGCCTCCCGCATTACAGAACTAAAAGCATGGTAGCATTTAATCCATCAAACTGCGCGTCCAATCGTTTAAAGGCTCCCGCAACTAATGGAGTTCTGAATACTGGAAGGGTTTCCGTAAACGCGGCGGGGGCACTGCCTGCCGTGCCCCCAAAAATAAGTAGACCAGTTCCTTTTAAATATATTTCTTATATTTATTTTTATATTATTTTTATTTTTTATATTATATTAATGATTTCCATGACCCGGAAATACGTCAACTTTAGGATTTTTCGTATTTTTAGGGTACCGTACCCAAAGGGTAACCAACGGGACCCTATTACTAAGACTCCGCTGTCCGTCTGTCTGTCTGTCTGTCCGTCTGTCACCAGGCTGTACCTCATGAACCGTGATATTTTGACAGTTGAAATTTTCACAGATGATGTATTTCTGTTGCCGCTATAACAACAAATACTAAAACCGGCCGGAGTCGGACCTGCGCACTCCCATACAACAGACATGATTTTTTTGCCGTTTTTATAGATGGTACGGAACCCTTCGTGCGCGAGTCCGACTCGCACTTGGCCGGTTTTTTTTCATTACTTTAATATATCGATGGCGGAGTTTCACTGCATGGCTTAAAATGTAAACTCGTGATGTTTGTAATAAAAAGAACTATAGTTAGGATCCTGATAAATCGGATGGTGTAATCGCAGCTTTAGTGTCGGTTTCCATCTGGTTGATAAACACATAGATACTTCATAAAAACTGAACTTTCAAAATTACCTTCGGTGTATATTGAACTGTTCACGAACTGTGACGTCACGATCACAAGCACGAACGTATCCTTAGTTAGATAGTAGGAATTCGATAGTATAGTATACTTTATCTGTTTTTGACGTTTGGCAAATAGACTGCTTCCATTAAATGAAACCACATATTCTACCGACCCTACTGAACCACTTTTCCCAAGAGTCATACCCGCGGACACCCTTAGTTCGGGAAATAATTGAGTTACAAATAAAAATGCGTGAACCCTAACGCAACGACACACGGGCGAGTATCGAGAGAGCGTCGTCCGTGAAACAGCTGTTCCGGTGCAGCGTTCTAAAATAGACCTTCCTCCTACGAGATTAAGTCTGTAAGTTACAGTGAAATATCATTTTCTCTGAAAATTTGCGCGGGTTTTTTTTTCGAATAGTAGCTCAGTATGATCTGTAGAGTATGTGGTTTTATTTAATGGTCGCACTCTATTTACACCTGTATCTATTTCGAGAAATCTTTGAAAAACCACCAAAAATGCATCTCCCCCTAAAAGTTATCTTTTCTCTTCTCTGTTCTCTTGAAATTTTAAAATCCTTACATTGATTATCATTTGTTTCCAAAACAATTTTTATTAGAAAAATCATTTCCCGTTTGTTTCCAAAAATTCCAAGGGTACAGTCAGCACCAAAAAAGTACCTAGTATAATTAATAGTAAAGCTTCAAGAGGATGTCCCGTGAAATTAAAAAGCATAATTGCACATTGTTTAATCAAAAATTTCCATAGGTAAACGAAAATTTGGTGTTTGAATAACAGGCGTAATATTACAAGAAAAATAAAGTGCAATCACTCTTAATAGCAGAATCACAGATAGTCAACTTGAGTGTTTATTTATGTTCTATTTATATTACTGGGATAGAAAGTGGACATTATGGACCTGATATCAGCAAAAATGCTCGTACCGTACACCAGCTTTATAATCACGTGACTCAAAGCGTGGATTACAAATGGTTTCTATACATTTTGTTCCAGAAAATAGCTGATTTTCTGAATAAAAAGTACGTACCTATTTACTTATCTGAGATCCATCTACTACGTATAATGGAAAATGTTTCTTACCGATCCAACAAATACTTGCAGTTTTCGTGATTATATTAAGTTACACGCTATGTTTAGTTAACTCTGTAAGTATACCTTATCTTAGTTTAAAAAATAAAGAAATACTTGAACTTTCATGGTATATATTTCTATTGGGTCCACCGCTGTCTTCACTAACACTCATACTGTATAAACACTAACAGGAACGCGTTTGATGTTATAGCCACGAGGGTGCGAAAACAACCAATTTGTCTATATAATGTGTCACATGCCTGCCCCTACGCAAGAACTCATCAAATCTATTGTTCTAAATAATGCCCTTTCTATTGGGTCCACCGCTGTCTTCACTAACACCCATACTGTATAAACACTAACAGGAACGCGTTTGATGTTATAGCCACGAGGGTGCGAAAACAACCAATTTGTCTATATAATGTGTCACATGCCTGCCCCTACGCAAGAACTCATCAAATCTATTGTTCTAAATAATGCCCTTTCTATTGGGTCCACCGCTGTCTTCACTAACACCCATACTGTATAAACACTAACAGGAACGCGTTTGATGTTATAGCCACGAGGGTGCGAAAACAACCAATTTGTCTATAAAATGTGTCACATGCCTGCCCCTACGCAAGAACTCATCAAATCTATTGTTCTAAATAATGCCCTTTCTATTGTGTCCACCGCTGTCTTCACTAACACTTATACTGTATAAACACTAACAGGAACGCGTTTGATGTTATAGCCACGAGGGTGCGAAAACAACCAATTTGTCTATATAATGTGTCACATGCCTGCCCCTACGCAAGAACTCATCAAATCTATTGTTCTAAATAATGCCCTTTCTATTGGGTCCACCGCTGTTTTCACTAACACTCATACTGTATAAACACTAACAGGAACGCGTTTGATGTTATAGCCACGAGGGTGCGAAAACAACCAATTTGTCTATATAATGTGTCACATGCCTGCCCCTACGCAAGAACTCATCAAATCTATTGTTCTAAATAATGCCCTTTCTATTGGGTCCACCGCTGTCTTCACTAACACCCATACTGTATAAACACTAACAGGAACGCGTTTGATGTTATAGCCACGAGGGTGCGAAAACAACCAATTTGTCTATAAAATGTGTCACATGCCTGCCCCTACGCAAGAACTCATCAAATCTATTGTTCTAAATAATGCCCTATATTATTCCGAGAAATTACCTTATTTCTTAGAAAAACTTCTTATCATGCAATCCATCCCGATGTAAATTAAGAGCTATAGGTCGTAGTTAAAATATAAACTATATTTTACAATACATTATTTATTTCTTACTAGACTGCATAAGCTGACTGTACCTCTTAGCTTTTTGGAAACAACTTAGAACGAATTTGTTTATTAAATAAAATTTTGGAAACAAATGAGAACTCTAAAAAGGTAATTTTTGGAAACTGTGGGAACCACCCGTCCCTTTTTTGTTGCTACAAATATTTATTGTATTTATTATAGTTACGCGAAAAGAAATATATACCTAAATATTAGGTAACCTATTATATCATCCATTACAAAATGCAAAAGTACCTTAGGTCTAGGTTACACTACTATACTTATACATTCCCAAAACGGAACGAAGGTATGCGAGTCTGATTCGCAATTGACCGGTATTTTTGTCGCCTTGATGTTGTTACGGCATCTAGATTGTTGTTTTTTACCATAATATTTTTTAGAATTCCGTACAACGTATTACGGAACCCTTTAGGCTCTAGTCCGATTCGCACTTGGCCAGATTATGCAATTCACGGTGCCTCATCCGAACGTATTGCAGTACCGCTAGCGGCAAAGCATCGTTTGGAGCGTATCCTTTGCCGCTATTGACGGTACTGCCGCATCCGATCTTATTTATGGTTACCCAGATCCAGTAACGTGAGTTCCTGACAAAATTCCTGATATTTCAATAAATTTTCTGATATTTTCGTAAAAGTTTAAAACTAATGCGGGCTTGAAAATTTTAAGCATTTATTAAATATTGAAATTCCTGACAAATCCTTGATTCATTGACTGACAGTTGGCCAAAATTCCAGACACGGCAGGAAAATTTCTGTCGTCTGGAAACCCTAATCTTATTAGGATACCGCTAGCGCGAGCGGTATTGTATCCATCCACTTCCTATAATTATTTTTTACTTTTTAGAGAATATTTGTCTTAACATTTGAAGTCTGTTGATTTTTTTTTGTAAAAAGTCTATGTATTTTCTTTTTAAATCGATGGTAAAGTTCCCTCACCAAATTCATAACCTTGGTAGACGATAACCATTAAAAGTAGATTCCATTGCCTGATGGTATTTAGCTGTAAAACACCTGTCCAACAAAATTGAGCCAATGGCAACTTCTATTACCATTTGATAGAGGCGATTATTGGTTGGCTAATTGTCTTAGACGGTTAGATTAGGTAATATATTATTTTAGGCATGGTACGGAACCCTCGGCAAGAAGCTCCACTCGCACTTGACCGGTTTTTTTAACCCTATTCTATTACATACTACGGTGTATCTTTAATGAGTTATTGAGGTGGTGTGGTGACCAAGCGTTTCGGTAAAATCCGACATTCAGTAGCACATAGCCTATCGCGACTCCAATAGTGCCACCAAGTAAGAAATGCGAAATAGGTAATAATTCATTTTATATCGATAAAACATTTTGATAGACCGTGCTCAACACTATTCCGATAGCAGTTTGTGAAGTATATTTGTTACTCGGTTCGTGCGGCAGCGCCCCGCGACCCCGCTCTCTATCGTTTTCCACGACCCAGTTCGTGAAGTATATTTGTTACTTGGTCCGTGCGGCGGCGCCCCGCGCGCCCAAGCGTTTTCCACGCTAGCCCGAGGCCTGCGTAGGGCGGCCAACCTAACCACCTACTTCGTCTGGTTAGGTGCCGATTTCGGGTCCCGGCTCACCTAAAAATTCACCAGGGCCATGGATAAAAATCTCCATCAAGTCCAAAGAGGCATCGCTCTATCGACGCATGAACAGTTGTAAGCAGGCAGGGCAGCGATTAAGAGCGAGGCGGCCCGCATCGACCGATGCGCCGAGCGAGACTGAGGAGACCGACCGACCTGAACAGAGAATGAACGTACACGACACGGACGGGCCTGCGGTGCAATGCCACGAGCCACGTCACGCGTGGGAAAATATCTGCGATAATTGTACCTACCTACCAAAAACTCGGCTATTTCAAGAATGCCGTTACCTCCCGTCCCGTCCCCCGCATGCGAATTAATTAACACGCAAACGACACTGAGTGCGGAAGCAAGACAGGCTAAGGTAGCGAGCGGCATTCCTGAAATGGACGCCTAGCTGGTACAAGCATCGCAACGGTTTATGAGCGGTGATCTGCACTAGTTACCTATTGTTTCTCTACCTAGTCCTGCCAAAAGTTCTGTCCCTCACATTAAGTTGGATATTTTTCATCCCAGACTGAATCTAGTAAAATTAATGAATGGAATTTGTTGGCTAGCAAATCAAAGAGATGCAACGAATAGTGATTTGGCCGAATACCGAATATTTGGCGTCGAATATTTGGTGAGAGATATCCGCATTTCGCGCGCACACTCTTACAGGTTACGTTACGACCACGAGGCATATTCTCAGTCTGTCGAGATAGCCTTCTCGACCGTAAAATCCCGTTTTATCTGTCAAACTCCATACATTTTTCGGTCGAGTTTTAGAAATCTCGTTTCGACCGTGGTTCCGGAATAGCCCTCCAGGAGGGTTATTCTCAGTCTGTCGAGATAGCCTTCTCGACCGTAAAATCCTGACCCGGTGCGGGGGCGACGGGTTGACGGAAGAAAGCTCATTTCATTTTCGGGCACATCGTGCGTGTCACGGGCGCGCTGTGTTTGTGTTTTTTACTTTTGTGATCGCAATTTGTGTTTGATTTTGTTAAATACAAGTTTTTTACAACGAACAATTGAAAATGTTTAACTTCAATAATCTGCCTCTGATTAATTTCAAATATTAATAATACTTACGTAGTTATTTATATAGCAGATTGTAGAGAACAAAAAAGTTTTTCTGCCAACTTACCACATATATAGGTACCTACTTTCTGTTATCAGATAAACAAGTGAAAATAATTTTAATAAATGCCTTTGTGTTTTCACTTATTTATATAGCAGATTGTAGCGAACAAAAACAAGTTTTTGTGCCATCTTACCAATTAAATACTCTCTGATTAAAATGTGTTTTTATTTTCATTATTAGGTATTCGGTATACCAAATATTTAAAAAATGGCCGAATAGTTGCCGAATATTCGTTGCATCTCTAAATCAAACACTTTTAAAAATATTACAGCTGCTCAAAGCAGTGACCATTAAAAAAACCGGCTAAGTGCGTGTCGGGCCACGCGCAATGTAGGGTTCCGTAGTTGCCCGGTACTACATATAAGTTGGTCTATCAGACCGCGCCAAAATTCTGGTTCTAGCCGGCAGGGGGGGGGGGGGACGCTCCACTCTAACTAAAATTTTCACTTTAAATCTTAATATTTCGCCAAGGGATCCCTTAATCGAAAAATGGTTTTCACACACCCACAATGTTTTTGAACGGCCTATCCAACGATACCCCACACAATGGGATAGACGAGAAAAAAAAATCATCCCCAGTTTACGTGTATGAGAGACACTCTGGAAAAAAAATTTTTTCAAGATTTTATTTTACCATTTTGTCGGCGTGATTAATATTCATATCCATACCAAATAACTGCTTTCTAGTACTAATAGTCTCTGCGCTAAGCCGCGTAAGGCGGACATGGCGAAACTATAAGGGTTCCTTGTCGGACTACGGAAACCTAAAAACTATCATTGAAACGTCCGAAGCATAAAACACGCTACACAATTTGAGCTTTTCGCCTCACAACTTTTTCAATCATAGCCCTTACCAAAGATATTATACATTGGCCCTTACAATTAGAATTTGTGGTAAGGCTTAAAGCTGACTATTTTCTCTTGGAGATAAGTCAATAAACATTGGAAAACAAAGGAGTTTGAAATACTTCGGGAGCCATTTTACAGCACTACCGTTATGAACAAATCAAGTCAATTGGATGTCTAAGAAAAAATAAAATTTTGACTAGCGATTTTACTAGGTAATTATTTTGAGGATTTATAGCATTTAGTAAAAAAATATTGTTATTGTCTATCCTATCATTGGTATAAAATTTCAACCTTTAACTCGTTTTCACCCATCCCAATGGAATTTTGTAGACCCAAAATCAAACAAATAAAATTTTGACTAGCGATTTTAGGGGCCGTTCAAATATTACGTAAGCACTATGGGGGGGGGGGTCTTTGTTTTGCTTATTTTCGATGACATGGGGGGTAGGGGAGTCTAGATGATGATTACGTCATCGGTATATTTTTGCCTCTATGTTGAATACTGTATCAGTAAAATCTAATCTCTATCCTAAATCTATTTTCTTATTTTTAAAATTATAATTATACCATTATAATATAAAAAAATATATATTTATAATTGAAAAATGTTTACGTAAGCATGGGGGGAGGGGGTAAGAGCTTTGCTTACTTTTGCTGACAAGGGGGATGGGGGGGTAAATAATTGTAATAAATCTGCTTACGTAATACTTGAACGGCCCCTTACTAGGTAATTATTTTGAGGATTTATAGCATTTAGTAAAAAAATATTGTTATTGTCTATCCTATCATTGGTATACAATTTCAACCTTTAACTCGTTTTCACCCATCCCAATGGAATTTTGTAGACCGAAAATCAAACAGTGTTTTTATACAATATAAAGGATGAAAAAGGGACTACATTTTACTGAGTATCCCTTGTCCGTCCGTAATCAAATGCAGCTGTAAGTATCCCGTATCTAGAAGACGGCGCATTTTCTGTGGTGTAGTCATCGATATAATTTAAGGGCCATTTCCAAAAAATAATGCACCTATACCTTTTTTGCGTGTCCTATGCAGTTTTTTTTTCTATTTCTTATTAGCCACGAAGAAGCATTAGAAGTTTCTTATTTTTTACTTAAAAGTATAGGTATGAAGTACACGCCGCGTACTATAACAAGAATCCGTCTGAAGTTAGCCGGGGATAAGATGAGCCAATGACATCGATAATCGTGTATGGCGCAGGTTCTTTGCCTAACTTCAGACGGATTCTTTTTACAATACGCGTTGTATACCTGACCACCAATTACAATTTAGGCATGGAAGTACTTACCTAATATCGGAAGGTTTTCAATTCCAATATTTACTGATTTCCGATATTAGATCTCAATAAGTATCGTAATTTCGATACTATAATCGGATATTCGTTATTTTGTTAGAAATTGCACATTTTCTTTATAAATTGTACAACAATAAGGCAAGTATCTAGCTTGTAGTCAGGAATGTGTTACAGACCTAAAATTTGGATATTTATTGTAGAATGTATAGATTGATGTTAACCCAAAACAATCATTGAAAGAAATTCAAATAAGTAGGTAAGTACTTCACAAAAATTTTCTAAGAATATGGCAACCGTACAGGAGCATCGAGCATTTTGACGACAAAAATGTTTTTTTACGTGATTCATTAAAGTATTAAATGAAAAATGTATGGAACCGATATTTGGCTATACTAAATAAAAAATAATTTTTATCTTTTCTGCCGCGGGCTCACAATTTTCAGGGTTCGGTTTTCGCAGCGAGAACAATTTTCGACGCAAAAAATACATACTTTTATACCGCTTTTGTAACTTTGTGTCAACGATATAGTGGAAAATTAATTTTCATAACGGCAACACTGCGGACGCGTGTGCGCCGCAAGGAGGCCACTTACAACTCTTGTACATAAATAGCTATAAGCACGAGTAACAAACAAGTAGGTATCATACGTAACAATTACGTTCGTCGACCTTGACCGTCCGTCACGGTTGTTCTCGAGGTCAGTGACTCAAACATGGCGATAGCATTTTCATTATATTCATATCATAACCTAGGCAGGCATACAGTTAAATAAAATGTTTCATGGAAACAATAGAGTGCCACATTATTTGTCAGGCGCCGCCATTTTAGCGCCTTGTTTTTTTGTAGCCTTGATATTGGCACATGTATAGATTGTTATTTACCATAGGTAATGTTTTTAGGGTTTCGCACCCGATTTTGGGGTGGTGCTGGGGTGGCGACTCGCACTTGGCCAAATTATTTCAAATTCATTTTGATTAAATTAAAACGTGAAATTGTGACTTTTGGCGCATTTTGTCTGACTCACTTAACCAACACAATAGGTACCTACCTACCTACCTTATGCCATAGCTATGCTTTCGGTTAATTTTCTCCATTACCTACTTGCGTTAGGTAACAGTGTTACTCGTAGGAAGAAACAAGTAGTCACTAAAAAGTTGTCCCATTGAGTAACAGAGTGACTGCTTAGGACATTTTCAAAAATTTTCTCCCATCAACGGCCGCTTCTTCATTGCACGACACGGCCACGATACGACAGCATGGCTAATAGGGTTGCCAACCGTACTTTAGCATAAAGTATATTACGTTAGTTTGGGTCTCCGTACTTTCGTTTTTGAATAGCAATAAATAATATAATACATGAAAATACTTTATTTTAACCTTAAGGTCAATCTCGATGTGAAATAAAACATAAATAACACTAGCCAGCGAAAACACAGCTGAGGGTTTAGAACAAGGCACAAAAAGTGTCTTTTGAAAGAGACTTCAGCTGTCAAACTTGATTTCATACAGTATTAGTACCTTACCCCAGTATAGTAATTACCCTGTAAGAAAATCTAAGCAAAATTTTATGACGAGTAGATACGTTTGTGCAAAAAGCATACAGATAATAAAATAAAATAAATAATACAGTTTCACAAATTATAATTAAATATACTCTTTTTTTAAGGACTGCACTTTATATTTATCTTCCCTGAAATATGATTATACGTTATTTCTTCTAAAAAAAACTTGGCAACCCTAGACACGGCTCACGCCACACAGTGATCCCATTTTGAAATTTTATGGACATAGGGCCTTAAGAATAATATCGACCTGATGGTTTTTTATATGATGGATATTTATATTTCAAGTGACAAATACTGATTGGTAAAGTTCTGTTAAAGTGATAGTTTTCGAGATAAAAAAAAAATTCTTTGTATGGAGAAAAACACTTTTTTCTCAAGTTGTTAGGGCCTTAAGAATAAATATCGACCTGATGGTTTTTTATATGATGGATATTTATATTTCAAGTGACAAATACTGATTGGTAAATTTCTGTTAAAGTGATATTTTTCGAGATAAAAAAATCTTTTTTCTTTGTATGGAGAAAAACACTTTTTTTTTCTCAAGTTGTTGTAAAGTGTCGCGGGTTTGGCTTCCATATTATGAATAATCAAGTGATCCTCTGCTTAAAAATATTATTTTTTATTTATAACGTATTTTTAAGTAGAGGATCAGTTTTGTATTCATAATATGGAAGCCAAACCCGCAACACTTTAAAACAATTCGAGAAAAAAAAAGTGTTTTTCTCCTCACAAAAAATAAAGTTTCTTTAATCTCGAAAACTATCACTTTTTCAGAAATTTACCAATCAGTATTCGTCACTTGAAATATATTAATTATTATCTCATTAATATATGACACTGCTGTTAACGCTTTATGAGTGATCTTTAATCTTTAATTATTACTTCATTATTGTATTACACATTTTTCACATTTACATTACACATTTTTCAGGATTTCTTAGATATGTACATTATATTAAATTAAATGTTGACTTACGGAAAATAAATTGAAAAACGACCGAAAATTAATCCATAAATTTCAAATAGGGATCACTGTGCGGCACGACACCAGTGGGAGCCTTGCTCTGCCGACGACAGGCCGTTGCCGGCGACGACATGTCGTTGTCGTGTCGTGGCAGTGAAGAAGCGCCCAACGGGTAACACTGTGACAGTAACTGTTGAGGGTGTGACTCGTTGGGAACAAACAGACAAAATATGTTTCGGATAAGTCGTTCTTGCAGATTTTTTCACGGTTCAATACGCAATACGTTGTAACTTGACTCAATCGTAAAAGAAATAATCCGACACTGTCGATTTTTAGGGTTCCGTAACCAAAGGGTGCCAAACGGGACCCTACTACTAAGCCTCCGCTGTCAGTCTGTTTTTCTGTCCGTCTATTACAGAAGTTTACAGCTTCAAGAAAGAAAGTTGAAATTTTCACAAAATACGTGTTATTATGGCCTCTATCAAATAATAAACTACTTATTAAAAAATTAAGGGTGATTGTTCCCATACAAGAAATCTCAAACAAGTTTCATTATTTAAACGTTATTGGTTTTGGCTCTTACTTGAAGACCGTAAACATCATAAACACGCTAAAACTGGAAAAAATTATATATTTTTTTTGTCAGGCGCTACCATTTTAGCGGCTCATTTTTGATGTTGCTTTGGTTGTTGTTATTTACCATACATGTTTTAGGGTTCCATACCCGTATTGTTGAGTGGTAAGGAACCGTTTGTGCGCGAGGCCGATTCGCACTTGGCCAAATTGTTCAAGGTATTTCCGTTGTGTAATTTAATTAACAAATTATAGTAGGTATTTCAACGGATACTTCCATAAATTTTCGTTGTAATAGTAACACGTATTCTGTGAAAATTCAAATTTTCTACCTATTACGGTTGAAGCTGAGATCTTTGTGACAGACGGACAGACTAGACAGACAGCGGAGGCTTAGCAATAGAGTCCCGTTTGGCCTAAAACTAAAAATACTTATAATACTTATTTTATTAAAAAAATATATGTTTTATCTTTTAAATTGTCATATGTACAGAAGACAGGTTCTTTCTTTAGGATTGTAAGTAGTTACTCAACGACGGAAGTACTCAAATCAAAACCACTAAACCTATTTCCACGCGGAAGTGTTGTTAAAAATAAGCAAAACATTCAAGGTACTTTCGCATAATTTTCAAGGAACTGGATGCTTCCTTGAGACGCGCAGCCCTGGATATAGTATGTAACAAAAATCTATTTCTACGCAGGTGCGAACACGGGCAAAAGGGTAGTCTAAAGAAAAAGCCAGTGACTAACGTTATTCTATTCTAACGCTTTCAAGTCGAATGTTTCGACAGCTGCTCAGCCCGTTGCTGATTCCGGCAGACAAACCCCCCAGTCTCAAATATAACACAACATTCTATATGTTTCTATTGTGCGGAACCCACCAGCTGCTCTAGATAAAAATGTTGGATCTCAGTCACCACCACGTGTTTACCTACATCCAAGAGGTAATGGCACGTCAACTTGCGCAAAGGCAGTTCTTTTTACGCCGCTAAAGTAGATAAGATAGACGTCGGAATTGAGAAGACAACCGTATTGAGGGGAATTTTTAATGTGGAGCCAGGGTTGCTAATGTCTTTCAAAAAGAAATACCGGGTTGACTATGCGGTGCTGGCCGCTGGATGATTGATCAATTTAGCCTCGAAGATGAGAAAAGGTTTTTGCGGGATAGATTCGTAAAGGATGTTAGTCGAGTTTCGAATTTTATTTATTTATTCATTTATTTCTTCTGTAGGAGCTTAAAACACACTGAGATTGGTCAAATACTAAATATAAACATCCAAAATATAACGGTAACCCAATTCATGGTCAAGGACTGCATCATGAGAAAGACAAAACAAACAAACTCTCATGCTAGCAAGTCATCATTTTAATTATGAAGATTATAATTTTCACACATGTAGATTTTAATATCTTTTGAGGCACAAGTTTCAGTAAGAAAGTGTTAGCTTCAAAGTCATTGGGTCACCGGTATCTAGGTTTTTATATTTAGAAATCACAGAACTCAACAATTCATGATAAGGAGCACCCGGACTTGTGTAACAAGTTAAGTAACGCTTTTGTCGAAAGTTTATTTAGGAAGAAACGTTGAAAAATGTATGGGAATTAATTCAAGTTGTTTTTGTTTCTCTTTTTTGTGTTAACGGTAAAATTGTGAAAAATGAGGGGGTCTTGTAAAGCTTTTCGTATGAAATGAAGGTCAGGTGGGTATTATGATAAATATGATAATGTTTAAGTAGCATCCTGCAATAAGCACTCCAATCATTGAAGAAATATTGTAGGTACTGTACAGAAGATCCACTTGAAACTTAAAAAGCTGTTTTCGCCACGCGGCAATAAAGTGCAATTTAGCTCTCACCTCACGACGCACTATATTTTTTTTGGCCTTGAAACGGACAACTCCTGTTTATGCATGAATCATATAAAGCTGTTCATTTCTAATACGAGAGTAAAACTCACACGAATCTCACTATAATAGTTTCTAAGAAAATCTCGATCAAAGTTTCATGTTGCATATTTAGAAAAAAAACTGCAACGCTGCGTGGCTCAAAATTTTATTCACTACTGGGTGCATCTTTTTCTAATCCTTATCTTTCTATCCGTTCTTAAGGGCCCATAATACCTCAATTCCCAGTCCTGCTCTAACGCTTCTGCTTTTTAACTGTATATCCTACCCTAATGAGATGTCGCGCACGCAAAAATTTTGAAATCGCGGCTACTCTGATGGTTTTTTAATTTTTATGGAACAGTCTGCAGCTGCTTTATACTACTAATATTAGTTGTATTATGCAAAGTTTCAGATCTAATTTCAAGTATTCATTGAATATCTGTTTATTGTACGGTTTGGAGGTATGGAGGTAACTTTGTATTTTTTTTCTATCGAAAAAATTTAATGGAATCAAGTTTTCACAACAGTGTGGACATAGCATTAGTCCTCAACTTTATCATATATTAATTTCAGAGTGATTGTTGCAGTATTTGTTGGTATAAAACAGGATCCGGTATTATACACCCTTAACACACTGACACTGAATGGTTCGCTTAGGCAACCGCCAATGTACTTGTAGCTTTTTGCAGCCTCGGCGGAGCTCTCAATCGCGCGTGGTGCACTGTCATTCATTGACAATTTGCAATTTGTATCCTGCAATCATCACCCTAACATTAATTGATTGCCGCAATCTCGAGTTGTGAGCATTGATCCGTTGAGGAGTTCTAGGGTGATGGATGAGGGAAGGATCGAAGGTCAGTGGGTATAACGACAATTTTCAAGTAATACTTTGCAATCTGCACCGTAACAAAGTGATTGCCGTAATCTGGAATTATAAGCTATCAGCCGTTATGGAGTTTTATCATGATAATTTAGAAATCGAGGGTCAGGTGAATGCACTGCCATCAGCACAGCACCCTTATAGTTAATGCTGCAATCTCGAGTAATGTGCTGTCATAGTAGTCATACGTTTAGGATTTCTTTGTTGATGAGGTCGAGATCGAAGATCACTTGGGTAATGGACAATTTTCAAGTCCTGCAATCAGCATCTTCGTAAAAAGGGATTGTCTCAATATCGTGTGGTATGCTGTCATTCATTGAGGAGTTACATTTCCTATCTCTGAAGAACTTATCAGATTTTGACCTAACTGAAACGAGATCTACAAGTAGAAACAACCAAACAAAAAAAAACATTCAAATCGGTTAAGAAATGACGGTGCTATAACATAACCAGAATAAAATGTACGTACATAGAAAACAATGCATTCGTATGTAAGGTGCGATTTCCATTGTTCCGAGGTGTTTTTATAAAGGAAGCCCAATTTAATTAATTTACGCCTGTTTCTAGAGCTACGGAAATTAATACAACAAACTGGGAGTTCTTAGGTAGTTTGTTACGATGTTAGTGAAAAGTTGTAAAATTTTAGGATTTATTTTTCCCTGATCTTCTACTACTTCCTAGCCTTTTCCCTGACGCGCGAAATTCCCTGACTTTTAACTATTTTCCAGAACCTGTACAGAAATCATGTTTCTAAATATCAAGATTCCCCTACGTATAATAGAAATGGGGTGCAGACTAGGGCTCCCGGTTCAATCCGTTTTCGTGTCATGCGTGGAGATGTCCTACGTGTGACAGTTTAGATAAGGGGTTCCCTAGCTTATATGGAGAGCGCGCGCGCCCCCTTTCTACCAAAAAAAAACTACCGCGCCCCCCCTCTGCCCAGATAATTTTAGAAAAATACCGTTTGAATAACAAAATAAGTATTTTTATTGCTTATTAAAATTACACAAAAATCATAGAAAACTAATTTGGTAAAACTTATTGGAATGAGATGGATGAGCTTGCATCGAATTTACACTGTATCTAGCTACGAACGTTGTTTCTTGTTTGTCCCTAAATAGGGTCGTTAACTACACAGGTGGCCCGCGCCCCCCTTTCAAGGGCTCTGCACCCCCCCTAGGGGGCGCGCCTCCCACTTTGAAAACCCCTGGTTTAGATGCACTGTCAGAAAAACGTTTCCTATAAAAAAACGTTTAGTACGGAATAACGTCGCAACAACGTGGCTACGTAGTACGTCGTTAGTTTACACACGTCGGAAAACGTAGCACGTTTACCCATTCGTTAGGGTTTCGTATTCCAGAATATAAAAAAATAAACTTCTACCTAATCTAAGATATGCGATCACCATAGAGTTTTTTCCGTGAGATTTCATGGCAATAGCACGTAAAATTTGAACCGGAGAGGCATCCGGAGAGTAATCTGAGTATTGAAGTGATACCGAACCGCCCCGTACCAGCCAACGGATTCGAAATATGGGGGACCGGGGGGGGCAAAGCGTAAATTTTTTTGACGAGGCAACCGTATGGAAATGCCAATGAATTTCGATAAGAAATAAAAAGTTATGAGGCAACCGCTTCAAACTTGGGGAGCTTATTTATTGGTATCACCATATGTTTAAAAACATTTTCGCCACCCCCAAACATGGTGTCATACTCCTTAAACTCCGAAATTGGGGGTGAATTTTATCAAAACCAGATGGCATTAATACACACAATTCCTTGCACTCATTAGAGCATAAGGCGAGGTTATTCTGAGAAATCTGTCCTGCTCCAACGCTTTCATTTTTCACATGTTTATCCTGCTCGGCGAGAACGGGCCGCTCAGAAAACTCGCGGTTTTGAGGTGTTTTTATGTATTATTTTGGAATTAGAGGGATGGGTTTTTTAATATGACGGCCGTTTTATATCACATTTTTCACGACCTTTATTTTAGCATATGTTTTATTGTCCAAAACTTAATGTAGCTCAAATGAAATTATATTTAGATCGTAGTTTAGATCTATCTTTGCGATACAATCGAATCGAGGAAAGTGTAAGCAATCATGTATCGAACAGCCGAAATATTAAGACCAAAGAGTGAAACAGGACATATTTTTTGCAAAATTCAATCGTCGCTTTTTATTGGTTTGGAATTAATTTGAAAAGAGACAAAGTCGAGATAACCGCCCCTGTCATCCGATCTCAACTATTTTTTTTTTTTCGTTTAATGTATTACAGAAACAGGGGTTTTGGTGACTTCGAAGGGTTGTTTCTCAGTAACTGCCAAGCAGGATAGGATGACATTTTTTTTACAACATAAATGGTGATAGGTGATACCAACCAATAAATAAAAGCTCACCAAGTTTGAAGCGGTTGCCTTATCTTTTGTATTTATCGAAGTTCATTAGTGCGAAAACCGCCCGCGTGTTTCGGATGGCAAAAAGTTTTAAGATATAAATAGGGTATAAACTTCAAAGCAACCGCATTTCCAACCGGTTGCCTCGTCAAAAAATTTTATGTTTTGTCTCCCCTCCCATATTTCTAAATCCGTTCATTTGGTGTCCATTCGGCTGGTACGGGGGGGTTCAGTATCACTTCAAGACTCAGATTACCACTCGCCATCCGGTTGCCTCTCCGGTTCAAATTTTACGTACCATTGCCTTGAATATGCTTAAGTCTTGACAGACTTTTTAGCACGATTATAGACAAAGGAGGCTTTCCTCCAAAAGTACAAAATAGAGACAAAATATAATTGAGCGCAAAGATGACAATGACGTTCAGTTCAAAGAAAGCACGTTATCGAAACGAGGTCAGTTAATATCTATGGTCAAAACGTATCAAAACGTAGACTTCGAAATAACGTCGATTGAGAGAATAACGTAGTCTACGTGTATGCCACCAAACAACGTATCAGACGTATTGACTATACGTAGAACAGGGAGCACTAGTGTGTAGTTTGTACAATAACAACGTGACAACTTGAGCAATGGGGAGCAGTCTGCACGCGTCGCGTCCGTCATTCTTCAGCAGCAGATGATGCGCTGCATGTCCAGCCAAATTCATTCACGGAGGTCGCACAATGCACCGAGCGAAACAGCCGATGATAAAGCGAACCAATGACAGAGTGAGTTCGTGGCCACACCCCTTGCTGCACATGCACCCTCACCCCACCTCACCCCACCGAACCTTCCCTCCACTGGTTTACAAAGTCATCGATGATACCTACACTATTTGATGACCAATCTCTAAGCAGCGAGCGGGCGAACTGATATCAGGGAGAAGCTTTGCTATTTTCCGAAATATGGTATAACTCCCTCGATTGACATTGCTTATTTTTAGGGTTCCATACCTAAAGGGTAAAAAAGGTCGCAATCCGTTGTCCGTCGGTATGTCACAGCATCAAGCATAATTTTTTTTCACTTAGTTGGTGTAATAAAAAGTTTATTGAATTCGAAATTACTCAAAAGAAAAATAAAACTACTTAGAATATGGGTATGTATCAAATTGTAGGTAGGTATTAAGTGGCATCGAGCCATGCATGATCGTAACAAAAATTAGCATATTGAAGCTTAATATTTCGCAAACGGACATCTAAATCTAAAAATGGTTTTAACCTTAGAGTAATTGATCCTCTAAGGTTTTCACACATCCGCGATATTTTTGAAATGACAGACCACAAAACGGGATAGCCGAGAAAAAAAACCATCCCGACTTCACATTAAAGGGAGGCACGCTAAAAAAATATTATTGTACCACTTTTTCAGCGTGATTAATATGTATTGTATACCGATGCCAAACAACAGCTTTCTAGAGTCTTTGAGCTAAGCCGTGGACAGACAGCACAAAGTAAATACCTACATATTCCAAAAATATATATTTTTTTGTTCCTTATTTCCACGAAAATCTCCTCGACGCGGGCGGAGCCGCGGGCAAAAGCTATATCTAATAAAATGTCAAAACTCTTATGGTCTGATGATGGGACTGGTAGATGGATATGGGATCTCCTCAACGCACAACAGCAGACCCTTCGAGTTTGGACTTATTTGATTGGTATTTATTAGCGCTTTGGTAAAACATGGTGACCGTTGCATATAGTCGTTCAAAAATTAATATTCTTTGTTTTCCTTATTTCCACGAAAATCTCTTCGACGCGGGCGGAGCCGCGGGCAAAGCTAGTATATTATATAGAAGGCCAGGTTATAGTAAGGCCATTTGTATGAAATTGATTACGTAAAGGGCAATAACTTTCTTTACACAATGGGGCCACAGACTTCTGTAGGAGGTATTAGTTTCAACTTCATACCTCTAACAGGGCCCGAGAAAAAGGGTCTTGACAGACGGACAACAAAGTGATCGTATAAGGGCTCCGTAGTACCTAAAAGTTACAAAAGAAACCTTTATAGTGAGACTCTGTTGTCCGCCCGTCCGTATGTCACAGCCTCATAAATAACTTTAGCACCGTTAAAGATAAAGACTTGAAATTTTCCACAAAAATAGAATTCACCCGCCCACATAAAAAGGAAACAAAAAAATTTTAAAAATGTGAGAAATATAAAAAAAATCTTAAAAATACAATATGGGTATTAAATTGTAGATATTAAAGAGCTAATTATAAAAATATATACGTTTACTATATTCACTGGCACCTATTTAGAGAAATCTATGAAAAACCACAAAAAAATGCATGTCACCCCTCTTATTTCCGAAACTGTTGAACCGAAAAATATGAAAAAAATCATGGTAATTTGGGATTACGTAAAGATTACATGAAAAATATAGCGGGTGAGAAATTCACGATAGCAAAATGACATAAAGATTACATGAAAAATATAGCGGGTGAGAAATTCACGATAGCAAAATGACAAAGTTTAATTTTTCATTCACGATTTTTATTTCGAGTACGGTATAAAAATATTTGAGTCTCTTCTTTGTGGTACAATCAATTCTTGTTTAGCTATCATAAACGGTTACGGGCATCTTCCTGACTGTTCTCAAAACTGTCGAATTACGGAACCCTAGGTATGCGAGTCCGACTCGCACTTGGCCGTTTTTTTTTTCATTTTGAGGTAATGAGTCCCGTAGCCAATTCTGATTAAAACCAAAACTGCATCAACGAGATAAAAAAAATCCTTGGCCAAGAATCGAACCCGAAAGAAAACCACTCTGTAATACTCTGTATAATATTGTTGTTTCTTCCGATATTGCGGTGGTTCCCACAGTTTCCAAAAATGACCTTTTTAGTGTTCTCATTTGTTTCCAAAATTTTATTTAATAAACAAATTCGTTCTTAGTTGTTTCCAAAAAGCTAAGACGTACAGTCAGCTTATGCGGTCTGGTAAGAAATAAATAATGTATTGTAAAATATAGTTTATATTTTAACTACGACCTATAGCTCTTAATTTACATCGGGATGGATTGCATGATAAGAAGTTTTTCTAAGAAATAAGGTAATCTCTCGGAATAATATAGGGCATTATTTAGAACAATAGATTTGATGAGTTCTTGCGTAGGGGCAGGCATGTGACACATTTTATAGACAAATTGGTTGTTTTCGCACCCTCGTGGCTATAACATCAAACGCGTTCCTGTTAGTGTTTATACAGTATGGGTGTTAGTGAAGACAGCGGTGGACCCAATAGAAAGGGCATTATTTAGAACAATAGATTTGATGAGTTCTTGCGTAGGGGCAGGCATGTGACACATTATATAGACAAATTGGTTGTTTTCGCACCCTCGTGGCTATAACATCAAACGCGTTCCTGTTAGTGTTTATACAGTATGGGTGTTAGTGAAGACAGCGGTGGACCCAATAGAAAGGGCATTATTTAGAACAATAGATTTGATGAGTTCTTGCGTAGGGGCAGGCATGTGACACATTATATAGACAAATTGGTTGTTTTCGCACCCTCGTGGCTATAACATCAAACGCGTTCCTGTTAGTGTTTATACAGTATGGGTGTTAGTGAAGACAGCGGTGGACCCAATAGAAAGGGCATTATTTAGAACAATAGATTTGATGAGTTCTTGCGTAGGGGCAGGCATGTGACACATTATATAGACAAATTGGTTGTTTTCGCACCCTCGTGGCTATAACATCAAACGCGTTCCTGTTAGTGTTTATACAGTATGGGTGTTAGTGAAGACAGCGGTGGACCCAATAGAAAGGGCATTATTTAGAACAATAGATTTGATGAGTTCTTGCGTAGGGGCAGGCATGTGACACATTATATAGACAAATTGGTTGTTTTCGCACCCTCGTGGCTATAACATCAAACGCGTTCCTGTTAGTGTTTATACAGTATGGGTGTTAGTGAAGACAGCGGTGGACCCAATAGAAAGGGCATTATTTAGAACAATAGATTTGATGAGTTCTTGCGTAGGGGCAGGCATGTGACACATTATATAGACAAATTGGTTGTTTTCGCACCCTCGTGGCTATAACATCAAACGCGTTCCTGTTAGTGTTTATACAGTATGAGTGTTAGTGAAGACAGCGGTGGACCCAATAGAAATATATACCATGAAAGTTCAAGTATTTCTTTATTTTTTAAACTAAGATAAGGTATACTTACAGAGTTAACTAAACATAGCGTGTAACTTAATATAATCACGAAAACTGCAAGTATTTGTTGGATCGGTAAGAAACATTTTCCATTATACGTAGTAGATGGATCTCAGATAAGTAAATAGGTACGTACTTTTTATTCAGAAAATCAGCTATTTTCTGGAACAAAATGTATAGAAACCATTTGTAATCCACGCTTTGAGTCACGTGATTATGAAGCTGGTGTACGGTACGAGCATTTTTGCTGATATCAGGTCCATAATGTCCACTTTCTATCCCAGTAATATAAATAGAACATAAATAAACACTCAAGTTGACTATCTGTGATTCTGCTATTAAGAGTGATTGCACTTTATTTTTCTTGTAATATTACGCCTGTTATTCAAACACCAAATTTTCGTTTACCTATGGAAATTTTTGATTAAACAATGTGCAATTATGCGTTTTAATTTCACGGGACATCCTCTTGAAGCTTTACTATTAATCATACTAGGTACTTTTTTGGTGCTGACTGTACCCTTGGAATTTTTGGAAACAAACGGGAAATGATTTAAAAGGATCAAATTCTGGGAAGTCATGTCAAACGGCAAACTAAGCTATGCATATTAATGTTATTTCATTAGCTCATTATTATTAATCATACATTATTCCCCAGAATGTAATCTTCATGATGCGAAGCGACACTATAGGATGCTGCAATATTGTACAAGTGTGTTTTATCTTTGAAAAAATTTATAGATTCAGTTTTTTGGTTTTCATCATAATCGGCCCTGGACTACTTTGAGCAATTTTTAAGGTTTCGTGATCGAGGGTAGCAAACGGGACCCTGTTACTAAAGCTCAGCTGTGTTTGTCCGTCTGTCACAAGTCACAGGGGTCCACACCACAGCTTCAACCGTAACATCACAGTATAGGTAACAATACTATGGTAATAGGTAGAAATAGGTAGGAAATTTTGACAGAATACTTTTTTTGGCCTGCATCACGCCACAAGATTAAATTTAAAAATATTTAAACCCGAGGGATGAGATAAACCATACAATAAATCAAATGTGATCAAAATGTTGTAAGTATTTATACATTAAATCATTAAGATAGCTTCAAGCAATCGGAAGTAGAAAAAAAAGTAACGTAAAATTATAGGAATAATTGAAAATTTAATTTGACCACCTGTTTGAGTAGTATGCTCATTCATGTATATGTTACCAGCAGGTACTCTATACAATGCCTAGGAATTGTATACATTGCCTAGGTAAAGTATGTAACGAACAAGAATATTCATAATATTTCATACATTGCCCGGACGCCCCAGGCATTATATACATTACCCAGGCATTATATACATTACCTAGGTATCGTATACAATACCTGAATTATACAGATTGCCAGTGACATATACATTTTATCCATGTCATACGCATTGGATTTGTGTCTAATGTATTTCATGTGTGTGTTTAAGGCGAGGCATTGCTAACTTTTAATTTCAAATCGGCGCCTTAGGGGAGTGGAGTGAGGGGGACTTACTCCCTACAAATATGCGTTCACGAACTAGCTTATGCCGTAAGGTCGTATGCGGCAAAACAGTATTTTTCATTTAAAATGACAACTATAAGTAATTTAATAAATCCAATCGGCCATATTGAAGTGAATTTGTAGACAAATTTAAATGAAAAATTTAGAGGCTTCATTCGCTCCCGTTTGTTAGTAAAATAGAAATCTCTGTTTTAAATTATATAAAATGGTAATTACATATGTTTTATTATTGCTGAGAAAAACGGAGATCAATGTCGTTAAGAGTTAAGAGTAATAAGAGAGTAGGAAAAAATGTTATTACCCGTCCAACACAAAAAGGCCAGAGTCAAATACTTTATTAGCTTTTGATACAGGTGATTATTGGTTAGCTAATTGACCTATTTGTCTAGGACGCGTAATACTAATAATTACGGGCGAAATAGCAGATCGGAGGGTTTTTAGCTAATACCACAGAATAAATACCTACTAATACTGAAATATTTTGTAGGGAAAAAAATACTAGATTTAATTAGAAAACCTTTATATTTCTATTACGTATTTTATGACAAAAAAAAATCATGTTGATTTCTTAAACGCGTCCTTGGAACGAACGTTTGAAAACAAAAAAAAGAGAAAAGAAAACATTTTTTTTTTGACAAAAGTGTAAATCTTAGTAGATTGTTTATAAGTAGATTACCTAGATAAAAGATCAATAAATCAAATATATTTTTTCCAATATTAAGATGGTCCTACTTTCGTCAAAAGAACCTTCGAAAATCTGGCTTTTTTCATATTCTAGGGTCAGGTACAGCCTTAAAAATGTATAAAAAAAATAAAAAATAAATTTATATCCGAAATAAATGAGTCGCTCGCTCGGCTCCCGAATTTATGATCACCAGCAACTGCTTCTTCGCTTCGCTCGTCGTCGCGCCTATTTGTGACGTCTACTTTACATACATTTATTATTTCATACTTCATGGTATGTCCACGACATACAAATCTAGGAGTCTTGAAACAAAACAGTTGGCAACACCGCGGAGGAGTCAACGCACGCGCAAAGGAAGTGGACGTCTAGACCGGCGCGATTCAATTAATCGGCAGATTGGTCACATGCTCTTGTACTTGCTAACATGAAACCTAGCAAACACAACATTATTTCATCAACAGTCATTCATCACTCATCAGAGGTGCAATCGACAACATTTCATTTTAGTTAATCATTTGTTTTTAATTCAATTTATATTGAAAGTCTACGTAAAAAAGAAGCTTAAGCATTTTTTCATTTTGTTTTATTTTATGTTTTTCCTGCATAATTTAATGTTTTCTTATTCACTCATTCTAAAAGGACCTATGTAGCATCTGAGGATTTCAAAAGTCGATGTTCATTGCCAATGGATTATTAAAAAAAAAAGCCTGGCATGTTTATGTCTGCTGTCACAAGTTTTTTTTTGAGATACTGAACTTAAAAGCAAAGGAAATTGTTTTTAAAATCCTGTGTTTACCATATTTTTAGTTTTTTTTAATATCTCTTTATTTAATCAAGATTTAATTCTGATATATCTCGAAATGGTTTTCAGTTTTGCACCAATTATTTATTTGTAATGTTGTCGATTGTGTAAGCCAATGGTATTCAAATTGATTGTCACATGGCTTTTTTCGTTGTAAACTAGACCAGGGCCTTATCGTGTAACTTTAAATCTATCGCGATACCTTTTAATTTGACATTTGTACCATACTTTACATGTCAAAATCAAAGGTATTGCGATTGATTTAAAGTTACACGATAAGGCCCCAGCTCTTCCCAATCATTACCAGCTTAAAATTACCCCCTGAAGGTTAAACGTCAGTTGCTGAGTACAAAGTGCGCAACTAACTTTCATTTTTCTTAGATTTTGGTCTGTGACAATTCAGTCGTTGTTTCAAGTTCAGTGTGCTATTTTTGTCCGCTTATTGGAATAAATGGATCAATTTAGTTATGTAATTTCAATTATGATATTTTTCATAATATTAAGCCGATTATAAAGTATTTTATAGGAAGTGACGTCATCATATTAAAATGGGCGAATCCTTTCAAGTAAAATAATGATGCTTATGGAAATGTGTGGTGACAACGTCACTGAAGGTCAAATGAAGAACATTGCTTTTTCACGCTTATTTTAAAATCTGTTTACTAAAAACAGATAAGCAATTACTAGTAACTGTTTTCGAATCATAAATGTGGGCGAAAATTAGAAAAGGGCAAATCACGCCATAGTTCAGTATTATGTTAGGTGCACAATTCATGATTTTGTCGAAACAAACTAAAATAAAAACAGTATTTTAAGCTTGTTTCGTTATTTAATGAGAACAAAAATCCAATAATTCCTACACAGGTTAGAATATTATTTAAAAAGAAACCTTTATAACCAATTATTATTTAATTGTAGAGAAAGATGAGTCTAGTACGCTACGCTACGAATGGTAATTGATAATTTCATAAAGATTTTAAGAAAAGTATGTATGTTCGAATACGCAGTCACTAAAAGAAGCAGAAAATCAAAAAATATAGTTTTTTTATTTTTACCCCCACAATTCGGGTGAACAGTGCGCTGTACAAGATGACGACACGCCAATTATTTGTGTTATGGCTACCGAAGCTTCATATTCCACTAGCGTCAAACATAATTATTACCAAGAAAAAACTAGGTACGAGAGGTGATACCATCACTAAACGAGTTTTCCTGCCTCGTGGAGAACGCGTGCTAACATAACCATGGAGAGGGCGCTTTTGATTCATTATTCATCGGCGCATAAAAGGGCCGACAAGTTAAGATGCACTGAAGAAAGTGCACTTTCAGAATGGCGGCAGGAGCATAAAATAGTAGCATGGAACTGGCTGGGGTGAGTGCTGACACGTGCGCAGCGCGTGGGTAGGAAACCTGAGCACAAGCACCTGCCAGTCATTGCTGCTGCTGATGTTTAAAGCCCGCTTTAGACGTGGATGAATTCATCATAGACTCGTTATCTACTACTACTAATAGGGTATCTAATAGGGTATCTAACCGACTACGAAACCGTTCACCTCTATTGACTATCAATTTACGAATCCATTTAGAGCAGAGCGTTGTCTCTTCATTCTTTAGAAACTATAGGCTGTCCGAGATAGCATGATATGGGTGACAGTTCGTAATTTTCCGTTTAACCTGTACTATTCACACCATACTACATACACCCAGGCACAAAAGAAAATAATGATTGCAAAAACACAATAAATAATGCCTCTATAAATCAGAACAAAAATCTCAAAAGATTCAGTAAATAATAACGCTTTTTTGCTACGAGATGCGTGGATCGGAACGCTAACCCATAGGTTACACTACATAATCGAAAATATATCGATGAATCGGTGCGGCCATCATATAGGATCGCGTCAGTATGAGTACATCTTGTATGCGGTTTGTGTTTTCGTTGCGGTTGCTTTACGTGCTATTTATTTTGACGTTTTTTACAGTTTTTGGTGACTTTTTGTTTTGTTATTGGTAAAATGCCGAGAAAAAAAAAACTTTGAACTCTCAAGCTCTGGATTTATTGGTTCGTTTAATTTAATTAATTTAGTAATTAACAAAAATTAGTTTGCATAATCAAAGATCAATCAAATAAAAAATCGATTTGATAGCCATTGCTAACTTTCTCGATACTAAAAAAATCGATTATATTTCGTTAGGGTACATCACTGTAACTGTCAACTTTGAACTGCCACCCATATCATGATATCTCGGACTGCCTATAATGCAATAGATTTCTCACTATTTAGTTTTCGATAGTTCCTTAGTGTCAAGTCATACTCGTATTGTCAAATAGCCTTTCGCCCTCGGATCCACCCATCCATCCATCCATCAGCCTGTTTCGTCCACTGCTGGACATAGGCCTTTCCAGGATTTCGCCACTCTTGGCGGTCCTTCTGGAAAAAATGCCCATACTCACACACGCTGGGCAGGTGGGTTGGTGAGCGCGGTGCCGAAACCCTTGCACCAGTGACGCCGCTGCCCATCACCAGTCTGATTTATATAAGGCCCAGCAATTGTGGATGGATATACCGCCATCCATCGGTCCCAGGAAATGGTAGGCCGCACGGTTTTTTTGCCTGAGAGCTGTCCTCTTACTCTCCCCCGAATAACTTCGGGAGGATTTCCGAGTAAGATGGTGGTACCTCCATAGTCGAGCCCGGCATTAGCTCTACCACCCGCGTTTATTCAACTTCGGGCCTTTTTTGCCTTGGGCGTTGTTTTATCAACACCCCTTATAGCCTACATTTTGACCAAGGTCACTACGATGATAATACAGAAAAACGCATCCAAATCGGTTTAATGGTTCTCGAGTTAATAAGGAACATACCCACATACATTACATACAGACAGATTTAAATATAGAGGTTTTGGCTTCGGTACACTACTTAGATATTTTAAAACCGACGGATGATTTTATTCTTTATAACAGATTTTGTAAACTGGAGTTATAACCTCTGTTGAAACGCGTACGCTAAAATGATTTTGATTATCTTGTGGGGTGTGTGCAACGAGCTATAGAGGTCGTTGGGTGTGTGTCTATTTTACTGACAAAATTTTCTTCGAACGTGATTCTCCCGTGATGTGTAATATTAATATGAGTAACGACATCGTCCCTTACAAAGGGCCTGATCAACCTATATAAGGTTGCTCAAAGAGCTATGGAGCGGGCTGTGGGCCATGCTTGGGGTATCTCTGATGGATAGAAAAGAAACCCGTGATAGAAACAGAAACGAGAACATCCGTCGGAGATAGAAGGTGACCGACATAGCCTGCAGAATCAGTAAGTTGAACTGGCAATGGGCATATTTGTCGCGGATGGCCGTTGGGGCAGAAAAGCGTTAGAATGGAGACCACGTACAGCAAAGCGTAGCGTAGGCCGACCTCGTGCCCGCTGAAGGATGTTGTGGGTAGCGGTTGGATGTGTAAGACGGAGGACTGCCAAGAGTAGCGAAAATTGAGAAAGGCTTTGTCGAGCAGTGGAAACTTCACGGTTAAAATTTCTGGTGTGGCCTTGTTATAATGTAGAAATAATAGAAAGTTAGCGCTCCAGTATGATTATATTAAAGCTTCTTGTTTTAATCAAATTTTGTGACAGATGTGCATATAATCTAGACATTTTCTAAGGTGTCAAGCGAATACCATCCTTATTGACACTTATTTTATTTTGTAATATCCAGTTTCTAGATACTTTACTGAGGGGGGAATTATTTAAAAAACAAAGGGGTTGTAAAATGTCAATAAGGGCGAAATTTGTTTGATAACTTGGAAATGACATGCATAATTAGAATCTAGACATATTCTGTCACTTTTGACAACTGTCACAAAATCTGTATAAAAAAATAATTACCTGTCACCTGTCATCTTTCAGATCTGTCTGTCTAGACCTGCACACTCAACACAACAGGAGTCGCCGTGTTAGGAAATTAAACATTATGGGAAGTGCATTGTATACATTATGGGAATGTAGTCATTTCGGGAAATATACCTAGTAAGTAATACTCGACAAGTGGTCTTTTCTTGGGTTGTATGTAGAGTAGTACTCTCATGTGAATTATGTCGGTATGTCTACTTTCAGGGGTTGCATCTTACAAAATCAACACAAAAAGTAAGCTTAAATTAATACTCATTAATTAATCATAAGTATGAATCAGCCTTTAGAGGCCTTATCAGTCACTTTTCTTTTACTTTTAATAAATTTCATATCAGTTTCATGTATGTTAAGTCGAATTTTAAAAAAATTGGCCAAAAATAATCAGAATGGGTGTGATATTCAATATTTGCATACCTACCTAAACTCGATTCAAATCTGTGGCAAGTTTCGGTTACCCGCATCACAAGCTCGAAGCCCTCCCCTTTTCCTACGAGGTGAACTGGTCCCTGGCCCCATCCACAACGAAAATAACCTCGGCCAATACACAAAGCACATCGCCGTGCAATAATAATTCACAACACCCGTAAAACATCGTTTAGTATTACTACTACTACTGACTTTTATTCCTTTTAATCTAATTCATTGACATCTAATGATTATACATGTACATATACAGTTTGTGCAACATATTATTAAGAAGCAGGAGCACTGAAGGATGATTTAAGTATACCTACTATCACAGATATATAATTATTACTTAGTTACAGACCAAACATAAGGATTAAAATAGCGTAGCAAGTTTCAGTACAAAAGATAAGCTACATTTAGGCTTCATGGTACGAAGAAACGAATAAAAATGGGTTGTTTTGGCTGGCTTATGCTTGGAACATATTTGTTAATTCCTAAACTAGTCTCCAGTATATATTTTGTTTGGAAACAAGCAATATTTAAATTAAAAAGAGTCCGAAAGTTCACTGAGCTAAAATTGCCACGCGTCAACTATATGCGTTTATTATTAATGTTAAGTCTGCTACTATATTACACGTCTGTGACCTACTATACTTATTTAAATGGTGCGAAACCCTCAGGATTCGCCTTGACTACAATTGCGTAAACATTGAGAAAAAAATTAAATCTAGGACTTAATTACACTCAAATCATTTACTTTCGATAGATTTCTGGATTTGTTTTTAATTATCAACAAAGTAGAAATCCTTGTTCATATAAATAGTTGTTGAGAAAGCCATAAGATAGCGAAAGGCTATTTTGGTGTAAGAAATTACTTTCTTATACGAACACTTCTTAAGGGTCCATGCCACCTAAACGTGCCCCACCGTATTGCTGATTCATGACAGAAAATATTTGTTTAATGAGAAATTAATAATCACACAAGTTGTCGAAGAGTTGTATTACAACCTAATTAATTTGATTTTTGCATAGAATTCGTAGCAAGCTAGAAAAAAAAATCTAAAGTTGCTGAAATCACGTAAAACTGCTGCTCGCGTATCTCTCATTGGCGATTTCTCAGATAATTTTGGAAACTGAAATTCAGGCTCCCGTAAGTTAAAAGTGTACAGAATGGTGAGATTAATTTATTTTTGCCAAACAAAAATTGTTACTTGGTGTATTTATCCATTAAACATCACCAACTTTTGCGTGCGATTTCCCCATACAAATTACTATGGAGGGCGGCATCGACACGTGATTCTTTAGAGCGCGCGATGTTTCGGTTGTCGTAACCAGTCGTAACAGGCACGGCTCATAGCGCGCTATTTTAAACAATAATTAAACGTCATAGAGTTCAGTTCTGCCTGACGCAACATGAGGTGCTCAATGGCAGGGAGAACGGGTCCTTAAGTGTATTCGATCAAATGCGTCCTTACAGTTTCTATAATTTTGAATCCAGGATTTCTTTCTAAGAGGGTTGCTAATCAGTTTTTGATCAGCTTCGGTTTCATAATGTTCTGGGAAGTAACGAATGAATTAATTTATTAACATTTGTAAGTGATTTCATTACGCAGAATAATTAATTGTTTTCCTACATTTTGCCTAATCATAACTGAAGTTTGCAAATAAACGCGCTTGTTTCCGGAACATTGCAATTGTAAGATCAAATTTATTTAAGTCTGTGAAAATATCAACAAGAAAGCCAAATTTATTTGAGATGTCCGAAATGTCGATCTTATTTTTGTCAGCTAGAAAAATTTGAAATCTTTCGCGGACACCATATTTTGGATCCTGCGGACCACTGGAAGATCGGACTTGGTTGATCCCTATTTGGAAAATTCCCCCACATAAAACAATTTTAGCCAAACGACGACACTATAAGATCGCCTCCGGACCACTAGAACCATTGAAAAGTATCATCAATGGTACCAAGGGCACTGATTTTTTGAATTTCACTTGGTTAATTAGCGTTAGCACTATTGACCTCCTATTAAAGGTCAATGATTAGCACTGTTGAAAGATGGTTAATATTATACAGATTTTTTGACTGATGTTTTTTTTAGATTTTTTGACAGATGTCCAAAATGACAGATGATTTAATTATTTTTAGACATCAGCTACTTAAAATGCAAATTAAAATATTAATGTGCAACTAAATATAGTCTCTACTTACCTAGCACTTACACAAAACGATTATAATATTTTCGCAGAGGACATGGATATAAAAGAAGCATACGTTTAAATTTTTAGTATTACAGTATTTCACATTCACAAAATGATAATTAAAAGTCATAAATTTAGTAATTTTGTTTTTATTTATTCTATCTACACGAAAGAAAGTAAAAGTAAGTCAAGAAATTATGAATTGTCCAACATTTCATATTTACCCCAAATGTAACAGAAAATTCTCTGTGGAGTATGCAGCCTTACATTTATTATTTCCTGAAATTTCGTGAAAATACTATTTCCTGACGTAGAACTTTTTTGAATAGTATGATATAATATATAACTTGTATGATAGGTACCCTTGAAATTTCTTTTTTCAAGATTTTATTTTACCATTTTGTCAGCGTGATTAATATTTATATCCATGCGAAATTACAGCTTTCTAGTACTGATAGTGTCTGCGCTAAGCCGCGGACAGACGGACATGGCGAAACTATAAAGGTTCCTTGTCGGACTACGAAACCCTAAAAAGAATTGATTGTACCACAAAAAAAAAAGAGATTAAAATATTTTTATACCGTACTCGAAATAAAACTCGTGGATGAAAAATTTAATCTTGAATTTCTCACCCGCTATATTTTTCCTGAAATCTTTACGTAATCCGAAATTACCTACCATGATTTTTTCACATTTATCGGTTCGTTAGTTTCGAAAATAAGGGGGGGACATGCTTTTTTTGTGTGGAAAGGGGGTCATCGGTGCCTGTAAATATAGTAAAAGTATTTATCTTTATAATCAGCTCTTTAATATCTACAATTCAGTGGCGTGCATTGAACTTTTTGCTCGAATTCTCATTGCTTAGGTCTAACGATAAAAATAACACGAAAATAATTTACATTTTTTTTTAAATATGTTCGTGTACTCTTGGGTAGAGTTGCGGCCCGGCCCCGGCAAAGGTTCGGTACCCGGCAGGTTCGGCACTTTTTACGAGGTTCGGCCGGGTACCGAACCTTGAACCACGGTTCGGCCGAACCAACGAACCGTTCTAAAATGATGATTTGTTCTGTCGATGATTTCGAAATAATATGTCACTTCATTTATTATAAAACAACATTTTAGTATTTTTATTTAATAGCTGTAATCAATAAGGGGCAAATTATGTCTTAAGAAAACAGGCACTTCTGCGCAATTGGTTTCTTTTTTCTTTGTATACGAGCCCAGCCTCTGAAAACAGACGTTCGAATGTACGGAACTAGACGGCGTAGCAAAAATCTTTTTCACAAGTTTTGTAAGGATGGGAAAATGTGAGCCATTTCGACCCCACCAGTCGTGGTTTCGAGCCTAAATTAATACCGAGTCGACCCGGCCGGGTCGCGAACAGTAAAACCGAACGGTTCGCGACCCGGCGGTCCGGTATAATTAAGGTTCGCTGCATCTCTAGGAGTAGGCAGTGCCTGCCTACCCTGGCGTCATAAAATAATGATTTATCAAAGTGACATTTACATTTTATTATTATTATTAAAGTTGACCTTCTCATTGCATTTCCAGCAAAAAGTTCAATGCACGCCACTGCTACAATTAGACACGCAAATTGTATTTTTATTTTAAAAAAAATACCTTTTTTATTTATATTTCTCATTTATTATTAACTTTTTTTTAATCGTTATAGTTTTCCTGTAATTGGCCAGTTAAGTATGGTCTATAATCGTAATTTTTTTCATATTTTTCGGTCCACCAGTTTCGGAAATAAGGGGGGAGGACATGCATTTTTGTGGTTTTTTATAGATTTCTCGAAAGTAAGAAAGAAAGTAGTACCGGCGCACGAAACAAAAATCTCAGACATCATGGAACGCGTAAGAAAGTTTAAATAATCTCAGCGCGGATGAGATGTGGACGCTTCCAGGCCAAGGTCACAACTGGACAATGCGAGAAGTTTCCGCCATTGAGCTCGAAATGTCTCGGACGAAGAAGTGAGAGAAAGCATTCGGGTTGGAAAGGGACGGATACAGACTGGAGTCCTTGACACGCTGACGTGAAGCGTGACGCGCGTTCCATAATGTGCGAGAGGGTTCTAGCGACATCGCGTCACTTGAACTAGAAAGAAGTGGGAGAGAGAAAGCATTCGGGTTGGAATGGAATGGATAGGCTGGGATCCTTGAAGCATGTTCCATAATGTGCGAGAGGGTTCTAGACAGATCGCGAAGCCGGCGTATGGTATAAAAACGGGACAGGTAGCGGTCGAGAGTCAGTTCAGTGTTAAGAGGATAGGTTCCGAAAAACAATAATTTATTCTTCCTTGTTTGAAGAATCTAGCAATACTAGATATTTGAAAAAATTTGTACTTTTGTCAAGAATATAATGCACACTCTTATCGAAACAGAATTTTCAGACGTCATTTCAACACTGAATCATAAAAAATCAAAGATGACTCCAAAAAAAGTTTTCATGTCTTGTTTTAACATTATTTGAGCAAAATCATAATATATTATTTATGAATTAAAATCTGTATGAACTTTATTAAACTCGTATCCAAACAGATATTTGATAAAAACTTTAGTTTTTTTTTACATAATAAAATTCGTGATAAAATTCGTCATTTTCATAATTTTCCAGAATTCGTCCCTCTCGCATTGCGGACCTTTTCACATGGAGTAACAGCAATCAATGCAATCGGAACCTATTCTCTTAACTACGAGACAAAGCGGAAAACTAAAGGCGACTCTAGTGAAGTGAAGTGCGACTGTATAGAGCGAATATAACCCGGTAACGATTCTAGTTAGTAGTGGTGATACATTTTTACAATTATAGTGCGGACAAATTAGGCATTCCAGTGAGTCCATTGAATCCAGTTAGTAATTCCAGTTGTGTTTTAATAGTGTGTGTGATTACAAATAAAGACAGTTAGTGGTTTTTGGTGCAAATTGGTATAAAATTAATTTATCCCGAACCCCAGCTCGTAACAATAGTAAAAGTTCACTTAAGGTGGTAACGGAGGATCTCGGTGCAAAATGCAAATCATAATATTGTTTTCTTTACTTTTGAATAAAAAGTTCGCAATAAACGCGTTTTATAGCAATTCGCGCAAACTGCTCGTTAATAGTTAGGTGATCACATGCAAATTATTGAATTTTATGCTTGCATTACATTACAAAGCTGTAAACACGCTTTTCAGTTTGTTAATGTAATGCAAACAAAATGTAATACATTAAAGTGCGTAATTTTTTTGTGATGACTTTATTATTAATAAACTATTTCCGGAAGTTGCTTTAAAACACATTTATTGCATAATTTTTATTCAAAAGTAAGGAAAATAATATTATGATGTGCATTTTGTACCGAGGTAAAAAGTTGCCCCCTTAATATCTACAATTTGATACCCATATTGTATTTTTAGGATATTTTATTTTATTTTTCTCTCTTCTGTATTCGAAATAATTTTAACAATTTCAAATTATTATTCTTTTACATCATATTATGTAAGCATGTGAATGCTATTTTTGTGACAAATTTCAAGTCTTTAACGGTGCTAAAGTTGTTAGGTATGATATCGAGGCTATAACATACGGACGCACGGACAACGGAGTTTCACCATAAAGGTTCTTTTTACCTTTCAGGTACTACGGAACTCTAAAAATGTATACATATCAACATCCTACTTTTATCTAAACAAATAATAAACCCTCTGCCCTCTAGCTAGGACAACAAAGTTTTCCAAAGTAAGGGTTGCCTGCCGCTATCTTCCTGGGGGTCACAAACGAAAAAGCGAAAAACTAAAATACCTAAGCAATAAAGAAGTAGGTACCTACCTACTAGCACAAGTAGATTTTGTTCAACAGATCTCTATGTTAGTGTAGACGCTTAGAAATGAGGCCTCAAGGTCAGGGATTCTAAAATTTTGAATAACACTTTCCTGTACTTACCTATTTTAAATTGTTGGCCAACCACGTCCCACCCATACCTATCCATATACATTGTTGTAGTTGTAGGTATCCAAAACGTTATCCTAACTAAAAGCAGATTTTATGTAATGGTTGTCTACCGGTAGTAGAGTAGGTAGGTAGAGCCGGCCGGCTAATCTATTTAAAATTAGTTTCCTGTATTATCAACCAGTTCTCGATATCAAAATGGCACAAACACGACATTCCGACTGAGCACATAATTTAAACTCTACCTACTATGACGTCATCATATCAATAAACATGTCCAGGATCAAGCTTATATTAAAAAAACTGAAAAGTTTACTAAGAAGTTAGCTTACCTGTCTTCATAGGTCGGCGAGACATCTCCAGAACCTCCTTGGGACACATCACCATCCATATTGACTGTTAGTATTCAATTAAAACTATATGAATGGTGTCAGTCAGGGTACGAACCCGAACGGCGCGGAATATGGGAGGGAACGCTAGGCCCGCGAAACGCACCGGCACGCGCGACGAGTCAACTGTGTGGAGTGAGTTGAGTGACTGGACTGACTGACTATGACTAACCTACCAACCAGTGTGACCATCTTGTAATTGGAAATCCTGCCAATGCTTAAGGTGAAAACCTGCCAAATAGTGCACACTTCGAATGAAAAGCCGAAAAATAGACAACTTTTTAAAGATAGATACTTTGTATTATGTATGTGTATTTTAAGTTACTTTGGCAATAAAACTTTAACAAATGTTTTATTTATGAGAATACAACTAACTTTATTTCATTTACAATAAACTCAGGAAAAATTAACGCTTATAAATTTTTATCTGGTAACAAAATAAATAAAATTAATTAACGCTAATTGTATACATTTCTGTACCGATTATGAATCAATCTTTTTTGTACCGATTTTTCACCACGATTCGAAATCGTTCTCAAAATCGATATTTTATAAAAAGAATCGACATCCCTAAATTGTGCAATGTTCATATTATAACAATCACAATGAAGAAGATTATTATGTTCAACATGTTACGGTTCATAATTGGTTGAATATGGTCCCAGACCATAGATAAGTAAAGTGAATTCTCTAATGGTCAAGGTTACCATTTCAAAATTGGGCAAATTTGCCCCTGACGTGGAAAATATATCTTGATTTCGTGAAATACTGCTAAAAACTGCCAGTTTCATCAAACGTCACCATAATCTGCCAAAGATTACATTACTGGACTAATACTGCCAAAAAGGCAGGAACCTGCCACAATGGTCACACTGTGACAACTTAACTAAAGAAAGAAAGAGCTAGTCTTTCCGTCTGCTTCTCTAGATAGAGCGCGCGGAAACTGTGCGGGCGCGCGGGACGCCCCCGCCACCGTCCGCGGAGCGTTGTCAGGGTAACGCCGCGCCGGTCGCCGCTGCTGCCATCGCCGCGCCGCGCCGCGCCGGCGATAGAGGGCTTGCTAGGCCTCGCTGAGGCCAGGGGACCACGTGGCTTCTAATTCAACTCCGGCAGATTGAAGCGAAGCGCTACATGCCGCCTCATGGAGTTAAAAAAAGGGCGCGAGTCCGACTCGCACTTGGCGGTTTTTTATTTATCATGACAAAAGTAACAAAACATGTAGGTATGTTCTATTTCGAGCATAGAACAGTTTCCTTTGTTAGAGGGTTCGTTTTCAACCGGTATGCATAATTTATGTGCGGGTTTGTCACTCACGGGGGTCTCTATCTTGCAGAGGGAATGAGTTACAGACTTCGATAAATGGTTACAGACCTGAAAGATTATGTTACTTTGTAGAATGTTGACCCAAAACCGGATATTGTTAGAAATATTAAATTAAATTTATTTCATTCATATTTTCATATTAAGGTCGTTGTTTTCATACATGAAAAAAAAAACCGGACAAGTGCGAGTCGGACTCGCCCACCGAGGGTTCCGTTAAAGACTATAATATTTCCTATGAATTAATTACTAATGTATACTTAGTTTTCACCTTGGGTTTGAACTACGCGTTAGGTACGTAATATTGTTTTTGAACGGTTCTCTCACGCATTTTTAAAACGCGTTCCGGCGCGTTTACATGGGAGGAGGGGGGGGGGGGTCGAAAATCTCCAAAAATTGCATTAGGTACCTAATACTTGAACGCTCCCGCACAGGACGCACAGAGGGACAACAAATTGATCCTATAAGGGCTCGGTTTTTTCCTTTTAAGATACGGAAACCTAAAAAGGAGTCGAAAAAATTTTTTCTGTAGAAATATATGTAGTTTGTATTTTTTTATCGCCAAAAATAAAGAAATGGAAGCGACCAAAGTTGTCAGTTTTAGTATTTTTGTTTTGTTCTCAAGCAGAAACTTGAAATGTGGCAAATAAAATACTGTATTCAAACAACAAATACTGAAAAAGCCGATTTTTAGTACAGGTTTAGGATTACGTACCCTAATACTCAACCAACATAATTTTGCAGTTTTGTTTCATAAATCTGGGTACCTACTCAAGAGTTTGTAATTTTAATTTAAATCATTTACTTCATAACCCTCAGGGCGCGGATTCTACTCGTACTTGACCGGCTTTTAGGGTTCCGTAGTCCGCCAAGGAACCTTTAGCCATGTCTGTCTGTCCGCGGCTTAGCTCAGACTATTAGTACTAGAAAGCTGTAATTTGGTATGGGTATACATATTAAACACGCCGACAAAACGGTAAAAAAAATCTCGTTTATTTTTTAATTGTGAGGGTGTCCATTTGCGAAATATTAAGCTTTAAATATATTCTATTGATTTCACAATGGCTCGAAGGGGTAGACTACATGCAAACAGAAGAAATTCTTCGAAAGGGGAGACATAAATCAAAACAAATGAAAGACACACACACACCCTCACCCTCATACACACCCTCTCACTCACCCTAAAACATTCTCATATACACAAACCCACACACACCACGATCATCTACCATATACACAGTTATAATTAGGCCAACAGTAGATAATTATTTTATTAACTTACTTATCCTTGTTTTGTAAATCCTCTGTGTAATTTATTTCATTTAATAATTAATTTTAATGTTATATTTAATTTAAATTTACTTATATCGACCGAGTACTATGTAATCAAACTAAATGAGAACTAGTAACTATAGCTAATCGTATTCTGGGCCCTGTGTTTCAAGCTCTGCTTTGTCTAGGGTCCGTTGAAAAGATCGCCTTTACAACTTTTCTCATTATTGCTAATTTATATTATGTACTCAACTCACTGTATCAATTGTAAATGTGGTAAGTATTGTTATTGGTAAATAAATATATTTAAATTTTTGATTTTTTAAAGTGCTAATTTTTGTGAGATTCATGTCCCCTCCCCCACCCCTGCCGGCTAAACGGTTGTTATGAATATGTGGAAAAATTCACAGAAGTAGTAAGTATATACCTCTAATTAATGGAAGTTAAAAGAAAAACTATCGCAGCTAAGTAGCTAGGCTTTACAGGTTTACGAGTACAGGTCGCGCCAAACTTTTAGTCCCCATTCTGGGAGTTTGGCACGATCTGTATTAGTAGCCCAACTTATAAAATGTACCGGGCAACTACGGAACCCTAAACTGCGCGTGGCCGTTTTTTAATGTGATATAGGATACCCAATGCACATTTATTTTATTCGATTTCATTGTTTTCGATATAATATAATTTTTGGAAGGACCTAGTCTCCATATTACCAGGGAATCCTAGAATGGAGGCTGGGTGTCACAAATTATTTTTAAAGTGAAATTTTTTGTTGGATTTTGCCTCTCTTGCCGGTCCTCCTGGAAGTAATGCCCATACACACGCTGGACAGGTGGGTTGGTGAGCAAAGTGACGAAACACTCGCACTAGTGACGCTGCTGCCTGTCGGCAGTATATATGGATATACCGCTATAAATCGGTCCCGGCAGCCCAGGCAATGGTACGCCACCTGGTTCTGCCTGTTTGAGAGCTCCTCTTACCCTCCCCGGGAATAACTTAGGGGGGGTTTGTGATTGTGAGTAAGATGGTAGTACCTTCACAGTCGAATCCGCTCTACCACCTGGTATTGGTATAACTTTAGTTCAGTTTGATTTTAGTTAATTTATTTTTCTTTTCTTTTATAAAAATGTTACTTAAGCTTCTATGATGCAAACTTTTTAGTGAATGGCTGCTATAATATTTGAAGTCGGTTATTGTTTTTTTGTTTAGGTTTTTTTTTAGGCTATAAAGGTTGTTAATAATATAACCCCCAAGCCGAAAACGGGGCAAATATTGAATAAACGCGGGCAAAGGCTAGTAATATTATAAAGAGGAGGTGTTTGTGAGTTTGTATGGATGTACAAATAGCACGCGAGTGAATGCAGTCGGGGTCTGACTGAGGTGAAGTTCGGAGCACCGTCCGCACGCCTGTAGTACAGTGTTGTGTGGGTAGAGAGAACTTATGTAACCGTAATCTTCTCCTTTCATTAATAGGGAGCTACATTCTCCTTGAGTGCTATAAGCTATAGTTTGTTCTCTGGGGATGAGCAGTTCCCGAGGGACATAGCCACTAATTACATTCGCGCAGATAGTCCCTGGAAATATTGAACCGATTTTGAAAATTCTTCACTGTTGTATTGATTAGACTCTTCACTTGGACATAGGCAGTAGTTTACTCCCTGAGGACCGACAGATCCCTAGGGACCTAGACATAAAATTATTTCATAAGAACGAAAAGTCCATACTTACGTATTAATAAGTACCATTAAATTATTGGTCTGAAAAATATTAACAGATTCGATAGGACTAAGTAAGTACCTAAAAATTGATCAACGCGGGTGAAGCCACAGGCAAAAGCTAGTTCATCGACAATACAGCCAAGGGGGCTTAGTCTATGACCTTAGTCTACTGTATATTGTTCTGGCCAGAATATTGAGCCCCGTTCAGCGGCGACATCGACGAGGACCGGGCACGTACCCAAAGCCCTAAGACCTCGATAATACAACGATAATGACCACTAGCGTTCGATGACCTCAAGTCAAGTCCCATCCCATCTACAGTCCGGAACTCGTATAGTCTTATCGTAGCCTATACCCCTATACTATCCTTTTCGAGCGTACTGCATAACATGATCAACTACAACTGATCATCATCACGAAAGCACAAAGCAAGAAGCTTCTCGTGCCGGTCAGTCAAAGCCACGTGGTATTTTCTCGGCGGCTGAATGGCGGGCGGCGGGAGTTGGTAGGCAAGCGCGGCGATGACAGCCGCGCATGCGCCGCCCCGGTTATCGATTAGGCGAAACACGTGGGCGCGGCATACCAAGTCACACCCGGCACCGGCACCCTGCACGTGCCCTACGATAAACCCACACTATCATCCCCTCCTCCCTCCATCGCATGTCCACGCTTTCTTTCTACTAGGTACTTGTAGTTGGACTATGGTACGTTTTATAATTCTTACATTATTAATATAAGTTACTCGGGTGTAAATAGACTGCTTTCTCTTTAAATTAAACCACATAATATTCACCCTACACTACCCGTGGCCCGACACGCACTTGGCCGGTTTTATTATTTAATATAATAACTCTGCTTCTAGATGAAATTTTTAAAATATTCTAAAGACAAGCTAACTCATCTGTTAGCTTGTACTATTTCGTCTATGGTGTTACGTAACCATTTGTGCGGGATCCCGACACGCAGTTAGCCAATTTTTTTATTAAGTGTTAGCTGTTTAGAGGAAAAGAAACTAAAATTTATTTATGTAGAATTGTCTCATTAGTTTCAAGCACGTATCCAGGGGGTGGAAAGGTGGGATTTATCCCCCCCCCCCCCCCCCCGAAATTTGGCGTGACATATAATGCTCGCCATGTTAAAAGAGCGCTGGAACCGATTGGTTCCACATGAGTATACTCGCGCACGAAATTACTGGGCCTGTTGTTTTATTTTTGAACTAGCGTTTCGCTTGCGGCTTCGTATATTGGTTATTGGTAGGTACATTAAAAATATATTAGATAGGCCTAGTAATTTCGTGCGCGAGTATACCCATGTGGAAACCAATCGGTTCCAGCGCTCTTTTAACACGGCGAGAACTATACACGGGACTAAGAATTTTTATTCATAACCACTGTAAAGTACGTAAGAGTACGTTGTAATAAAAAAATAACGATAATTTGATACTAATAATATTATAGTACAGTGATTACACAGGTTTCTTTCACAATTTACATTGTTGTTTCAATTAATGTCCCCCCCCCCCCCCCCCCCGCAAATAAAAGTCTGGACACGTGCCTGTTAGTTTGTTTCAAAAGTCTTTCTTTAGATGAATGATCCATAGAGCATGTGGTTAAATTTTCTGAATCCATCTATAATATACGCGGTATGTGATTTTCTGTATATTTGTCACTTCTGACAAATTTCAAAGCTTTATTTTTAAGCATTTAAGATATCCAAGAAAACAATCCCTAATCGTACACTCCGCTATACTAGGATAGGACCTTTTGGAAAGGAGCTAGTGGTTTACGATGTCTGTGTGCGTTAGCAACACCACAGATAATATAATACGGCAACACTAATGGAAGTGCGTGAGTGACAGTGTTGCTAACGCACACAGGCATCATAAACCTCTCCATTCCAAAAGGTCCTATCCTAATAGCATTTGAAACGGATAGTAACATTGTCATTAAAAAATGATACCTGCCTTGCAAAAGGTCAGGTATCTGCAATTTTTGGATATGCTATACTAGTAAAGGCTTTTATTTAAAAATGCAACTCCTCGACCTTGGGGTGCTGCCGCGGGCTCTGCCATGTCCATAAAACAATACAAATTTCGACGATTTTTCAGTTTTCATTTAATAAATCCCAAGCTTTGGGGTTTATAGCAAAGTTCTTGTTTAAAATAATTAACTAGACTAAATGCGCTACAATTTGGTATTTGAATCATCTTTGTATACTTAATAGTTACCACGGTACGATACTTCAAAATATAAGCAGTTAAAAAGACTTATTCCACAAAATTTTGATTTCCTTTCCATCCTGAACTGTAGGTTGGGTTTTACCAGAAGTATAAACTAGACTAACTAGTCTTTAACTTTAATGAAATTTATTGGACTTTAAGCGTTATAGTAGTAATTTAGGTATATATTTATGAAATAACAACGCGGTTAACTCGATTTATCAGATTTTGTACTTATTTGTTTGGTGTAACCCGGCGAAAGAATAATAGTTTTTTGAATATTCATTTCAACACTTTTTTGACAGACTATACCTTCTTAGCGTTGAGTTCTGCCGACATACGTCAAAATTGTAAAATGTCCAAAGTGACCTACAGACCGTTCATCATAAGTTATGATGATTCATAAACTATTCATAACTTGTCCCTTGCCGACATTTGGCACTGCTTGTCAAGGTATTGCTGTCATGTTGTCGTCGTTTTTTTTTTTTTAATTATTTGATAAAAAACCAAATAATACCAAAGCCGTTGCCAGAGATTGTGTTGAAGGTGCGTGCTTTTTGTGAAAGAGAAAAGGCAAACCCGTTAATTCCTCTCGATGAGCCTGGTTATTTATTCCGACGATTTCGTCAAAACCGAAAAAAGGGGAGCTCAACGATTTCAATTTATACATAAATATATAAGGTCCTACAATAACACAGCTCTACAAAAAAAAAAGTTTTGTTTTGTTGCCCTGGATATCATCGCAAATTTTTACGTTTTCAAGTGCCCAGATTACGAATATATTCATGAAAGTTCTCAATGTGCTCGTATTTTCATGATTTTTGCATATCTTATATTTTGAACAATTTTACTGCTGGTCTTTGAAAAGAGATTGTCCCTCGAAAAATTATAAAAGAAAAGCTCATAAAAGGCGTTTTATGAAAATATAAAATATATTTTCGACATTTTCCTCTTTATTTACTTCGATGTATCCTAATTTCTCAAAATATTACTGACATTATAAATATATCTGTTATTTTATTTCTCGTTTTTTGATTTTTGTAATGTAAAATGAAAATAAAGATTTAAAAAAAATTCAAAGCAAATCTAACAAAATCATTGATAGTTTCATGAATTGTGTGCATAAATGGACCCAAAATCATGTTCATATCTGGGGCAACAAAACCACTGTAGACCAGTGTAATAAGTGAAAATAATTCTAGGGTAGATCATGTATCGTTAACTGATCAAATTCCGGAAGAAAAAAATTTTTGCACAAATAATTTTTTCACTTCCCAGTAGAAAGTGGTTCAATCAGCTGACTAAATTTCTATGGAAAGGTAAAAAAATTGGCGCAAGATTTTTTTTTTGTTGGAATTTGGTCTATTGTGGATATCCATTATCTGTTAAATTTTTTTCACTTTGAATTGTAGGATTGTATAAACAGATATAGATAGATTTGTATATCATACCATCAGATCATACCTACGTATTGTTTTCAAAATACAAACCTGTCAATTTAAATTTAGATTCTTTCATTCAGTAAATTTGATTTTCATAAGGCGGCGCCACGAAATTTTGGCAACATGGATCTCCATTTTTCTCCGCATTATAAAAACATATGTAATTACAAATTAATATACTAGATTAAGCAATTCATTGACATCATTTTGCCCGAAGATTTTGTTGATTGATTCATTTTCATATCAGAAAAAAAAAATTTAGAAACCCTCTTTTAAAACGGAGATTTCTATTTTACTGACAAACGGGAGCGAATGAAGCGTCTAATTTTTTTATTTAAATTAGTCTAAAAATACACTTCAATATGACCGATTGGATTTATTAAATTACTTATAGATGTCATTTTAAATGAAAAATACTGTTTTGCCGCATACGACCTTACGGCATAAGCTAGTTCGTGAGCGCATATTTGTATGGAGTAAGTCCCCCTCACTCCACTCCCATAAGGCGCCGATTTGAAATTAAAAGTTTATCAATGCCTCGCCTTAAAGAGTGGTCTAATTAATACCCATAAAAATACGCAGTTAAGTAAATATTATTAATGTGTTTGTGTTAGGGTGAATGCTACGTGAGAGAATTGATGGATACCAGGACTTCCTTGTGATCAGTTGACAGAAGAGCAAATGAGTATAAGTTTTGAGGGGGGGAGGGCTATACATTCCTGGCAAGGTCAGATTCGCTATGAGGGATACTGTTTAGGATTTATAAATATATCGTCACCACATGAATCCCCGAGGGAGTGCTAGAGGTGTTCCGGGTGTGAACTGTGAAATGCAAGTCACAGTCCACACTCGGCACACCCGCGTTTCAACGACGATTATTACGTCCCAACGTAGTGAGCCCTATCGCCGTTTTCCAGGCACAAATACACGCTTTAAGGGCATGCAGGTTTCCTCACGATGTTTTCCTTCTCAGTTCCACAAGTGGTAAGTATTAGGTAAGAACAAAAATACTATGCACATAAATTCCGAAAAACTCATTGGTGCATGCCCGGCCGGGAATCGAACCTGGATCTCAAAGATTGCAGAGGCCAGCGTTCTACCCCTGGTGCATGCCCGACCGGGGATCGAACCCGGATCTCAAAGATTGAGAGGCCAGCGTTCTACCCCTGAGCTACCGCCCCGCTATATACCTGAGTAGCCTATGTTATTTTCTACCCTTTCGTTTAGCTCAATGCCATTGGCGTGACCCACGTAATTTATAATTTTTAACCGACTTCAAAAAAGGAAAAGGTTCTCAATTCGACAGTTCTTTTTTGCCTTATTCGTGTTAGACATGAGGATATTACGAGTAACTAGCCGCATATTTTTGTCATGTTTACATGTATGTTGGTATGTATGTTTATATGTACTGTTGGCGATGGGTCGATATGGCAATTTTCTAGTGATGTGACATCAATCACATCACATACCAGGCAGTCGAAATCGATAATTTGTTTGATACGCAACAAAATGAGTGTACATTTATTATTATCTTTTTATTTAAAGTAACACTTTACAAAACTTACCTTAAAAGTACCCGGAATAGAAGAGCTTGTATGACTAGATTGATAAATGTAGAAGAAGCAAAAGAGGTATGTCAGGATCGTAGCAGATGGAAAGAGGGGAGACCGGCGTGAGTATTTTATGTATGTATGTATGTCAAAGTTAAAGTAACGTTTTATTCATCACAACCAAAATCAGATGAACTCATTCAACATCGCTACAGACACTACAGGAATCTGTTCTGAAAAGGAATTTGTTCATTTGGACCTACTGATTTTGATTCGGATTTTATTCTAGACTAATAGTTTTTTCGATGTGCCGGTGTAAAACACAGCACTCTGCAGTGTCAGATTGACTGGATATTTATAACAATAATCTTTCCGTTCAGTGTCACAATTTTCCAATACTTTGATGGGTAGTTCTCGTGCTTTGAGAATGAATTATTGATTTTTTTAACACAACACAAAGATATACATCGGAAGTCATTTTCGATACAAAACTAAAAGCAATAACGTGTGCGTGATCAAAATCGATAAACGCGGTCGACGCCGACTTGCGCAGCTCTACGACTATGACGGGGCGGGTGCTGCGCGCGCGATTCACTTCTTACCCTGATTGCCATGTCGTGTCTATTTGACGGCCGCGAAACGGCCAAGCCATACTTTTTAACGAAGATGTAGTAGGGTTTGTAGAGATAGGGCTTGTAGAGTTAGGCCTTGTAGAGTTAAGGGCTTGGCTCTACATGAGACCTGATAACTTTTTAACCGTGAAAGCGTTTATGAGTCTTATGAGCTTCTGTGACTTGGCGACCTTTACATGAAATGTTTTTGATGGGATCATCATTTGCATAAATGGAAATTACCCGAAATTCAAGTGCTTTTGTTTTCTCGTGAATCGCTCTTCAATTTCCTACCTACCTACGTCTCTGAAAAAACGCTCCACAAACTAAAGCGCTACCTCACTAAAATCGGCACTTTTTGAGTTTTTTTCCTGATTTTCAGAAGAAGCTACTAATTTGATAAATTAGTATATAAATGTGGGTACCTTTTGCTAGTTTTCTTGAATACAGAAATGCGATTGCAGTACTTTCGCTCGATAGAAATAATTATTGAAATGAGGTCTTTTTCTACACTTTTTTTCATAGTATGCGAAATAGGAATTACATATAGACCTGGGCGATATTTTATCAGATAGATTTTAACAATATCTAAATTTTGTGAATGTGAAATTTTGATAACTATTTTAGTTAATTTTATATTAATTTAAAACCGACAATTTGCATTTTTTTCCGGAATCCGTCCCTCTCGCACTGCGGTTCGTTCCGCATGGAGTAACAGTGACCGTTGAAAAATTCACATATCACCTATTTGACGAAATTAAAAATCATAAATAACAAAATCATAACAATATTGAATAACACAGAAAGATATGAACGATTTATTTATAACCTCAAAATGGTATACTAAAAATTAACATTTCTCTGGCTGGTGGGTTCGGAATTGAAAAAAAATTGTTGTGCGTGAAAGCCGACGTTTTACTCATAGATTTGACCTATGTTTCATTGTGACACAGAAATGCTTACACTGATACAAACACTCTATTGTATTTGGTCAATCTCGTTTTTTACGGTTTTGTGTTCTATTAGTGATTCTGATTCATAGAGTTCAATAAAGCTAGAGAGTTCATTTTCAACCTGTATGTAGGTATAACGTATATGTATTTAAATAAAACTTTACAACAATCATAGAGATTTACATAACAAATTAACCCGCCTCATTTCATATCCCACCAAAAACATAATTGTGAAAAAGGGGCCGAGTTCAGTACAAAGGTTGACATCAAATTGGGTGCCAATGTTCTTATCCAGAGAAATCTGTCCTGCTCGAACGCTTTCATTTTACACATGTTCATCCTGCTCAGCGGAGCGAGTTTCGAGGTGTTTTTATTTATTATTTTGGAATGGGTTTTTAATATGACGGTCGTTAATATAGCTCAAATGAAATGAAATTATATTCAAACCATAGTTTAGACCTGTATTTGCGATGTAACCAGATCGAGCGAAATGCAAGTAATCGTGTATCGAATGGCTGAAATATTAAGATCAAAGAGTGAAATATGACATATATTTTTTACAAAATTTAATCATCGCTATTTATTGGTTTGAATAGAGACAAAATCGGGATAACCGCCCCTTTACCAAAAAGTTTGTTATGGTCCTTGCTACTGAATATATTAGGCGACTTTCGTTTACATAGCCAAATTCATACTGGAGACTCGGTAATTGGTCAAGGCCAAGGTTCAATAATCCGTAAATCCAAATATGTAGACTTTCTTTACTAATTGAGCAGAGTTGTCGTTGAACAAGTAGAGGCAAAAAAAAGACTTACCGAGTTTCCACTAGAATTTGGCTATAATATATGTACAAGAAAGTCACCTTAACTAGAACTTAGCAAGTTTTTCAGTGAAGCGTGAACGCAGCCCCTTTTTAACATTAAATGTTTTTGGTGGGATACCATTACATTATACACATCCGAAATGACTTGTACCAAAATCGTATGTAAGCGTGTTTTTGAGATTTTGCCAACCTACAAATATTAGTGCAATGGCTAAAATCAAAGAGCGACAAAGAGAAAATCAAATCAGACGTCCGCCGAACAATTGAAGCTTCATCGAGATTATTGATAATGATAACGCACCGCATAAGTGTGTGTGTGTGTGTGTGAATGCGTGTGCTAAAAGCCGACATAATAACAATGCAGAAACCCTCCTCGCCGACAAACAATCTTACATTCCAAATTGTAGAGCATCTCACTTGTAAAGAAGTTTTCTCAAATACTTACCGCGCAGTGCCTTATTTAGGGAGGATTGCCTGCCCATGTCTAGCAGTGGAAAAACTAGGCTGATGGACAATAAGGCGTTCCGTTATACGGAACCCTACAAACATTTGGGTTCTGTCATAAACTGAACATTATTCTGATCTTATATTTCACACCAGTTATGTCTATGTACTATAATTCGTATTAAGCACAATGCAAGAAATGCATTTTATCCAACGGTCATGGTAGCAAACAATTATGCTTACGTAGCATTAGATAAATATGTTAAGATTGCACATTCTCACGTGGCTTGCTTCATTAACAAACAAAGATCACTATTGCAATTTTTAAACGCTTTGTTCTAATTCAGTAAACAGTGCATCGGGTGGCATTAATAAACGAAAAGCATTTTCTGTACGAAACCTTGAAATTATAACTAAGTATATTATGTATTATAAACTACTTTAAACACATCTTCTGCATGTATGTATTTTGAAATTGTCGTAATGTTTGTTTAAACTTAAAGTAAGTACAGTACACCATGTCGGCTGGTTCGTGTAAATCCAGCTGAAAGACCTATAATAAGGATTAATGAGGACTTACCGCCACCCGCCCGGAGGTGATGAGTCACTTGTTGATTCTTTCAGTTGAGTTGTGCTTGAACTTTGAAGGTTTGGGACGTTCATGCTGAAATTGTAAACAGACCCTTTAATAAATCATATAATCTACTTTTATATAAAGAGTTAAAATTTATTTGTTTGTAATATGATGAATAATACAGCTTTTGTATTCGTTTCACAGTTTTGTTTGTTTGTATGTAAGGGCATAGACAAACATGGTAAGGGGTAATCTCTAGAACTACTCAACCGATTCTAAAAATTCTTCCACTAATAGAAAGCTATAATATTGCCAAGTAACACAGGTTATAGTTAGTACCCTGGGGATAGGCAGTTCCCTAGGGACATACCCGTTAATGACATTTGCGCGGGTAATATCTGGAACTACCGAAACGATTTTCAAAATTCTTCCTTTCTATTCTATTGTAATTCAAAATTCTATTGTATAATGGTTAGACTCCTCACTTGGAAAAAGGCTATAGTTTATTCCCTAGAAACAAGAAGTTCCCTAGGGACACAACACAGCCATTAATTAATTAAATTCAAGTTGTTAATGCTTTGGAACTACGAGTATATGATAGAGATAATCATCTATACTAATAATGAAGGAGTAAAAAAGTCGTGTCCATAAAACGAATAAATTTTCAAAATTTTAAATGTTGGGCAATTGGGTATGTGTTATTATTATTTTAGTGAACCAAAAACAAACATTTTTTGAAGTTTTGTTTTCTTGTTTCTACGTATGTATGTTCTGCTTTAACTCGACAACCACTCAACGGATGTGGATGCGTTCTTTTTATCACAATCTTTGTGACCTTGGTCAGCATATAAAAGGGAGTTCATAACATAAAATAACGCCCAAGCCAAGGCAGAGAGCCAGGGGAAAAAGGCTAGTGACATATAAAATCATTTTCATGAGCACCAAAAGTCAAAGTCAAATACATTCTATAAAATTATTGATTCGAAAAATATTAACAGATTGGATAGGATTACCCAAAAACTTAACAACGCGGGCGGAGGCGTGGGCAAAGGCTAGAATTAATATATAATTACCATAACACATATTTTCCGTTTTCACACCTTATAAAATGCCTGCGACTCCGCCTGTACGTCGAAAAGAACCCGAGTATGGCATACCCTAGGAAATTTTTTTATTGCTTGTCCAACACAAAAAGGCCAATGTCAAATACTTTATTAGATTTTGATAGAGGCGATTGTTGGTTAGCTAATTGACCTATTTGTCTAGGACGCGTAATACTAATAGTTACGCGCGAAACAGCATATCGGAGGGTTTTAAATAATATTTTTTTTTTTGACAAAGGTATATATCTAAGTAGATTGTTTATAAGTAGATCACCCAGATAAAAGATCAATAAATCAAATATATTTTTTCCAATATTAAGATAGTCCTACTTTCATCAAAAGAATCCTCGAAAATCTGGATTTTTTCATATTCTAGGGTCAGGTACAGCCTTAAGACTTCTTTCACAAACAGATGGTAGCCGCTTTAGTCTTTCTAGGCAAAGTGCAATAATAATGATACCAGGAAAAATTATTCGATGACGTAACGTAAGTTCTGTAAACCTATGAACGAATAAAGAATTATGGTTCAGATTCATATTGGGTGTCAAATGAGACATTTATCAGATCACATCCATATACAATGAGCCGCGTCTATTGTGTACGGCGGCACGTACGCTGGATAGGCTTTTGCTGAAGTTTGTAAATGTGGTGTAGTTATAGTTATGGCGGCGGCGGCGTAGTAACTATGCAATTTGAGTTTTCCTGTTAGTCCGGATGCCAGCACGATATTCTATATACCTTAGAATACTAATACCTATAGGTATTGACAGTTCTTATTTATAGGATTTGTAGCTTGGGGGCCGGTCCCTGGCTCCGACTCATGAAGGCCTCGATTATATGATCGCAATAGGATAAAAAGAGATGACCCTACATACAACGAAATCACATACAAACCATAAATTCAAGGGGATGGCTTTCTATCTAAATTTCAGCTGCGTATAACTTGAACAGTGAGAAGTAATAAATAAAGACTGTGCTATTACATACTTGTACAGACAGACGGACACTCCCACGTAGGTATAGTTATAAAAGAATTTAACTTAGGGAAATTAGGCAAGAGAGAGAAAGCTAACGAAGCTTCTAGAGATTCCTTTATAAAAAAAAAATTTCGGACAACTTAGATCCATAGTATGTTAGTAAGACTTATTTATGAGTTAGTAACAAAGAAAAGAAAAATTAAATGAAACAAAATATAATTTATGGTGGCAAAAATAAAATAAGAACATCTTCCCAAAACTTGACGCTTTTTTATTATCCCAGATTAATTGACTTTAAAAATCGAGAACCTATTCAAATTTGCTTCTAAACCATTGTTGCGAGCTGACAATGGATTGTTAAAGCAACGCAGGTAAACAAACCCGACACATCATTCGAGATCCTTCCAGTAAATCTTAGCAAGCAAAGTTGTTGCATAGACGCATCAACAGTTCCCGTTTTGTTGCACTAAAACTGTTGCTAACTGGATTACTTTTGGAAAAAATATTAAAAATGTTCCTATGGACTGCAACTTTTGGAATAAAATGTATATTTAGTTATTAATTCGTACTTACATCCTCTTGTTCGCAACTGAAGGCTCGACGATTAGAGGCAGACCGCAGTACGAATATCCTGAAAATAAATTGTTATTTAGATTCCTAATTACGCTGGTCTGTGAAGCTGACTTGCACGAAGCCACTTTGTACTAGTCACATCAAACCATGGAGGTGAACCACGGGAAAGGAGGGGAGATAACGACTTGGCATTAAAAGTTACTCAGTTAATCTAGGTTATGTAAATTACGTGGCTGTGGGCCCAGGAGTAAAAAAATTGGGTAAACGAAAACAGGAGCTCATCTTGCAATTGAAGACGAAGATTTAAGACAAAAACGTGGGTTCTTGAATTTTCCCCGAATGATACAAAAAGAATCCCCAAAATGATACAATTTTAGCAACTTTTCCCCAAATATCTAGAAACTATCTATTGCTTTATTATATAAAAACTTATGGAACACCCTAATATGTTACTTATCCATTTTTATTAAAATTTTAACACACCACACTTTTAATGAAAATTCAAAAATTAAAAACTAATAAGGCCGTTAATCCTAGCAAAGGATTATAATCATATTTATTCATTTATTTCGAAATTTTCGTCCCCATAAATTTTCCCCGGCTTTTCGTTTTCCCAAGAGTTCCTGAAACAACCGAAATACTGCTACTAAATTAATATTTTTCTTAAAATTGCCAAAAAAATCCTATCTGGAGACCCTACGATATCGTGGTTGATCAGATGTACAGGAGAGATAACCCAATAGCTTGATGATTGACATTACATGACACAAAATGCTACTGTCATGCTTCAGCTATGCCATATTTTGCACGAGCAATATTTAAAACCTACCATGGAGCTTGTCAATGGCGCGATCAGCTGCTGATTGATCAGGAAAGTCCACAAAAGCGTAGCCACCTCTTTTTACCGAAATGTCAGCAACGGTCAGGCTATGTTCAGCAAATAGCTGCCTGACAGCCACCTCGTCTGCCTCGATCGGGAGATTCCCGATATACAATTTATTCATCGCCGAAACGGTCTTCAGCTGCTCACTCATCTTCGGGTGTGATTTTTACACAAATCACCGGTCAAACTCCAAATTTGGCACAATCGTCGGCCGACGTGTTATGGACAAGTTCCTAGGTTTTCTTTTGTTTAATAATTTGTCATTATTGACATTCATCTGAATTTGAATTTTAACAAACTTTTTTCTAGACGGCCATGTTTTTAGATTAAAAAGAGGTGAATTAATTAAACATAGGGACGGTACTGATTCTGTTTGGTTTTCACGGGAAGTCGAAGGATGACCACAATACTTCGAATTACGCATGCCGCATGCTCATAGATATCAAGCGAAGCGAGCGAGTTCTCCGAGTTTACTAGAACAATCCGGCGTTTGTATGTATGTATGTATGTATGAATGTTTGTTCGACGATAACTCGAGTATCGTTGATCGGAATGTCATGAAATTTGCAAGGCGAGTAAATAGGCAAAAAGAATCTCAAGTCGGTCAAGCGCAAATCGTGCGAGCGCGAGTTCACAGTTCGGAGCGAACTGCTAGTTACATACTTTTTGAACGAGCGAGCGAAGCGAGTTATATCGATTTTATGAATTTACATTTTTACCACCTTAGCCGTGCCGTCGCCGCGCCGCCGTCGCCGTTGCCAGTGCCGGTGCCGATGGATTGCCGATAAGTGGAAAAGAGGCCATAACTAGGTAGGTGACTGACGGTAAAAGTCCGAAATTAACAATTATCAAAGAACAATTCGGACTTTTATCATCACCACTTGGCATATCGGTTTTACCGGAAAATCCTATTGGTGCAAATATAAAAAAAATAACAATTTATAACAATTTTTCTAGGGCTGGATACGCGCCTCAGACGCCAACAAGTCGAGGTTGGTGACCATATGGCGCTGGGTTGTAGAAGTAATAAATGGTTGGTTTAAACGCGACTTCAAGTTTTTTCGTCAAAAGTATTTCAATCGTGCCTTTATCGCAATGTTTTTGGAAAATCCAGGGACATATACCACTTCATATTGGCCGTCTAAATAAAGGCCCAGAATTCATTTGATTGAATTGTTTCTCTTTTGCGAGTTATTTTATTACTTAATTACGAGCCCGCTCCGAATCTTTATTCATAATATCTATTCATAATACCAAAATAACGCGCAAAGGAGAAACAATTAAATCAAATAAATTTCGGGTCTTCATTTAGATGGGCAATATGGACTGGTATAAGTCCCTGATTTTTACAAAAACATCGCGGCAATGACAAGAAAAATAATTAAAATAATGCTTCGCATCAAACAGTCGAAAAATACGGAGCGGGCTTTTAAGCTGCCGTATACCATCCCGCCACGTCACTGAGAATGTAAATAAGAGACAACATTTATTATTCGTGCATATTGGTAGACAGGGGTGGCATCGGTATAGAAGCCATTGCACATTATTACTGCAGGCAGTTGACTGAGTGAAAAACGCACTCTATGATGCTGCGCCCACGTAATTTGCTCAATCTCCTTTATTGGCGCACTTACAAAAAAAAAACTTAAAGCTAACACAGTAGAAAAGGTTTACTTAAGTAGGGAGTAATCTATAGATAAAAATATGTAATAACACGACAAAAGGGTAGCTCAGCTATGTGGCATCCAAAACATGCTTTGATTGGCGCTGGTTTTCAGCTACCTCCGTTACAAATGCATGTTAAGGTATGTACGAGTAGTTAACAAATTAATGTACTAAATTAAAAAAAACAATAACAATTGGCAGAAATAGCTTATAAATAAATGAAAGAAAATAAAAACAAAACAAAAAGTGCGCAACAAGACAAAAAACAAAAAAAGATAATATATTAGTATGTACAGATAAAGAATTATTGGTAGGGTATATTAGTTTTAAGCATTGTAGGTTTTCCAAGGATTTTTAAGATGTGCACTTTACACCGAGATCCTCTGTTACCAACTTAACAAGCAGTCCGCCCCGGACTGTGAACTCGCGCTCGCCCGATTCGCGCTTGACCAATTTGACTCATGTTCGAACTTAAAAATTCTTGTTGTCTTATTTACACGCCTGCCAAATTTCATAACATTTCGATCAAGGATACTCGAGTTATCATCGAACAAACATTCATACATACAAACGCCGGATTGTTCTAGTAGACTCGGGGAACTCGCTCGCTTCGCTCGCTCGTTCAATCATAAAATTGACGGCCACAGGATGCGTTTTCTTATACTCGAAAAGTCGTACGGTCAAATGTCGCAAAATATAACATTACACTTTTACACTTTTTTTTGAAAATTATTTTTATTTTTTTGATGTGTAATTTTTATGTTTGCTTCACAGTTATTACCTTAAATAAAAACTTACAATTTTATTAAAAAAATTATTGAACGACCGAGCGAAGCGAGCGATTTCTCCGAGTCTACTGGAACAGTCCGACGTTTGTATATATGTATGAATGTTTGTTCAACGATAACTCAAGTAGGCGAGTAAATAAGGCAAAAAGAATTTTTAAGTTCGAACATGAGCCAAATCGGGCAAACGCGAATCGCGCGAGCGCGAGTTCACAGTTCGGGGCGAACTTCTAGTAAAGGGAGCTTTTAAAATCCAAAGCAGAAGTGGCACCTATAATAAGGTCCGTCTAATCTAAAACTGCACATCACCGGTCAAGCGCGAATCGGGCGAGTGCGAGTTCACAGTTCGGGGCGAACTACTAGTAAAGGGAGCTTTTAAAATCCAAAGCAGAAGTGGCACCTATAATAAGGTCCGTTTAATCTAAAACTGCACATCACCGGTCAAACGCGAATCGGGCGAGTGCGAGTTCACAGTTCGGGGCGAACTACTAGTAAAGGGAGCTTTTAAAATCCAAAGCAGAAGTGGCACCTATAATAAGGTCCGTCTAATCTAAAACTGCACATCACCGGTAAAGCGCGAATCGGGCGAGTGCGAGTTCACAGTTCGGGGCGAACTACTAGTAAAGGGAGCTTTTAAAATCCAAAGCAGAAGTGGCACCTATAATAAGGTCCGTCTAATCTAAAACTGCACATCACCGGTCAAGCGCGAATCGGGCGAGTGCGAGTTCACAGTTCGGGGCGAACTACTAGTAAAGGGAGCTTTTAAAATCCAAAGCAGAAGTGGCACCTATAATAAAGTCCGTCTAATCTAAAACTGTACATCACCGGTCAAGCGCGAATCGGGCGAGTGCGAGTTCACAGTTCGAGGCGAACTACTACCCAAGTAGCAAAACTGAAAAACGACTAGTATAATAATTGACTTAAAGGACTTAACGTCTTATAGTCATCTAATAGATGCATTTACTTAGATCACTGGTCTTGCAACAGCATCCTATGTGACGATTTGTGCTATAAGTACTTTCGATCCTATTACATAGTTTTATAAACGTTTAGAGGATTACTTTATACGACTATTACTAGACACAAGCGCATGTTATGAAACTAATTTGCACAGTGACGGTTGTGCATAATATGATATACAATTTAATATGATAGTTTGCTCTTGTTAACGTCTTGTTTCATTCTTCTATAAGATATGTGCTCCTATAAACGTCTTAGATATAGCTGCTATAGGTAAAAAATATTATAGGGCTGATTTGTCTTAGCCGTGACTTCTAATGGATTGTTTGCACCAAACCAGCACGCCTTCGGACTTTTATGGGTGACATTCTACATATAAGTGGCCTACGTTTATTATTATTAGAGTAGTTGGAAAAGTACCATGAATAATAATAATACCATAATCGGGGTTTGAGTTCGAAAGCGAGTCTGGTGAAATTTGGTGTGGTTCCAACCAACATCAAATTGAAAAAGACATAGAAAATATATTATAATATCAAAACGCAAATAAAATGTTTTTTCCGACAAAAATGAAGTACTGACAGTGACATAAAATATAGTTATTTAATTATTTTGCATCTCTGCACTGCCTACTATGTCGAAATAAATTTAAAAGATAAATTTAAAAAATATTTCAAGTACTATCTTTTTTTTTCAAATTAATTCTAACACTATCCTGAAAATATTTGCATTGATAAAAAAATTACCCTACCATAAATTTTATAATCCACCCTAAATGTGGTGCATCTAGTTATTTCTGTTATTTTTCTTAAGGAACCCTAACTTAAACTAAAACTTAAATGGTGACAACGTAGGTATATCTTATAATAGTCTTAAATTTGACTAAATAGCATTACAATGTTCTGGTAAATGGAATATTATGGCACGTGGTCCGATCCAATGGCGGCTAGGTATTTGTTAATTATTATGGAATATAAAAATACTACATATGATTAATTTTGAAGGGGCATGAAAATATGTTCATTATTATTGAACACTTTATCAATAAAATTAATTTCGCAAGTTGAGTAGGGATTCTATACACAACAGTCAAAGGTAAAAACTTACACCAATATGTCATGCTAAAAGCTATATTAATGTGGATGACTAAATACAATATTTTATAATCGTCACACCAGTACGCCACCAATCAAAACGAATAAAAAATGAATGCTCAAGTTACGGCATCACGCGGATCACTGTTGGATTAATTATACCAGAAGTGGCATGTGCTAGATCTTTACAGGACTAATTGTACCAGTAGCGGCACGCGCCAGTGCGTCGCAGGACTAATCACGCCTATTCAGTGCATTTTTCAGAACTTTATAGGACAATTTATTTTGTAAAAGCACCTAACAAGATAATTATAAAATTGAACTACACTTCACCGGACTGTAATAAAACGCCTATAGGACGTAATCCCATAAACTGCGCCCAAATGCGGTTCTATAAACGTTTTCAGGATTTCTATAATACAACAAAATACATGGTCCTAGGACACTTACGGGATCAAATTTTGTTACTTGGGTAGTTTATCAGTAAGGTATTTTGGTCAGGTCTCTCGATCTAATTGATAACTTTTAAATGTATTATTTTACAACGGAATTGTTTTTTTATTTACAAAATACTGTAAAAAAACACCAAGATATTAATGTAGTCTTTCTAATGAAAGCTGAGAGTAACTTTACCCAGTTTTTTTTTCACCTTGTTTCCATATTCGTGTCAGGTAAAGTTATTCAGCTTTCATTTGATAGACTCTACAGATTTATCAGCACCTATGTCATGCTGCAGTTAATATCGATATCGATGTATATCAACCCCTATTTATTTTTTTCGATTAATGGCAACACTCTATCTGTCAACAGTGTTCGCCGAATTAAAAACTCTACTTTAGTAGTTCGCCCCGAACTTTGAACTGGCGCTCGCCCGATTCGCGCTTGACTGATTTAGCTCATGTTCGAAACTAAAAATTCTTTTAGTCTTATTTATTCGCCTGCCAAATTTCATGACATTCCCATCAAGAATACTCGAGTTATCGTCGAACAAACATTCATACAAGCATACATACATACAAACGCCGGATTGATCTAGTAGACTCGGAGGACTCGCTCGCTTCGCTCGCTCGTTAAAAAATTATTTTTACCTTATTTACTCGGCTGCCAAATCTCACACTAGTAAAACTTTACATTTTATTACGTTTTTATTATTTGATTAATGTTGTAACTTTACTTAGGTATACTAGTAGTTCGCCCCGAACTTTGAACTCGCGCTCGCCCGATTCGCGCTGGACCGATTTGGTTCATGTTTGAACTTAAAAATTCCATTTGTCTTATTTACTCGCCTGCCAAACTTCATGACATTCGGATCAACGATACTCGTTATCGTCGAACAAACATTCATACATGCAAACGCCGGTTTGTTCCAGTAGACACGGAGAACTCACTCGCTCGTTCAATGAAAAGATATATTTTAATTTTTCATGTTTATTCTTTCTAAAACTAACATTCTCCTTAATTTTATGGCGATGGTTTTTAAATCTAATTATTGTTTAGTAAAACTTAACTAGGGAACTAATATTCCATATTTGATTGGCCTAAAATATAAAGACATTTACGAAAAAAAAAACGCACCTACAAAATGTATAAAACTAAACTGCAAAATTAAGTTGGTCGAGTATTCGGGTACGTAACGTTACGTTTAAATACATATTATGCCACATAATATACAGAAAATTTCAAATTCCTTACTACATAGTTTCGTTTTTGAGATACACACCGTAGCAAAAATGGTTTACAGATTAATAATTTCCAGATTTTTTCTTTGATTTGTGTCATACATAACATAAGATTGTGAACGGAATTAATTAAATTGTCAACTGGAAGCAGGTAGCCCTTAGGGTATACATAAAGGTAGCCCATATATTTAATGGTGAGTCAATTTGTATAAAATTGATTGGTATACGTATAGTATGCGACATGGAGGCCGGGAGTGCGGGCTAGTACATACATGTGCGGGTGTTTCTCTGAAAATCTCGATTTCGTATACCTTGGAAAAAATTCCAATTTATCTTTTGGTGAACTTACTGGCATGAAATGGCCCGCACTGCCCCTGTCGCGAAATATAAAGGGCAATAACTTTTTTCGCGTTGAGTTGGGACCCTGATTTTTAACAGCACTGGGGCCGTAGATTTCTGTACCTATTAGTTATTAGTATCAACTTCATATCTCCGGGTTACAGGACCGGAGATTTTTTCATTTTATTTACCTATATTCTTTAAATTAGAAAAATTCCAAACATCTAACTCAATCATAACTAAGTAACTACCTCCGTGGTCTAGTGGTGAGAGCCTTAGGCCTTAAGCTCTCAGCCCGGAGGTCGTGGGTTCAATTCCCGCGGGGAACACACATAGTGGAAAGTCACTTTGTGAATTGTTCTCAGTATGGTTAGGACATTGCAGGCTTGATAAATAAGATGATTTCGTGCTTCAGAAGGCACTTTCTATTAGAGTGGTCGTTACATAAACCACGTCAGAAGCTGTAAGGCGGTTTAAAAACTCTGACACCAGGGCTTGTCGGGCCGATAGGTCTTTTAGCCCACACGATAAGAAGAAGAAGATCAAAGTCAGTTTCGTATCTCACAAATCTGAAGTTTTCCCTTCTTACAGGGCTGAATCTGCTAAAATGTAATTAAATAAGCTATTAAATCCTATGCCAGTCTGTGTCCAGCAGTGGACTGATGTAAAGTAGGCTGATGATGATGATGAGCTATTAAATCACAACACAAATATCACACATAATCAATCTATCAAAGCTAGGCTTAGAAGACTTTTGAAATATCTCCTGTTACAGGTCTAGAGCTTAGACGAATGAAATACAATAAATAAAGTCCAATTTAGCAGAAACCTACGATGGTATAGTTATGTTGCTTCCGCATAAATATTTCTCCGAATGAAAAAACAAGATAGCAGTATTTTTATCAGTAGATACGTCGATTTCAAGCCACGAACAGCCTTATCTGTCAAACGCCAACACCTAGGGATGACTAGAACCATGTTTGTGCAAACTTTCAGCCCAATCGGTACGCCGCGGCATGAAAGAGTAACACATCACTTTCTAAAGAAACTTGACACCCCCCTGCCATCCTACGGGAACTGAGTAATGGAATGAATAGGTATCTCCTGTTTCAGGTACCTAGAACAATATTTGTGCAAAGTTCCAGCCCAATCGGTTCAGTATGTACGACATCACTTTTCTATAGAAACCTGACATTCCATTGCCATCGCGCTGCTGTAATATAATACCGAACTACTAGGTTTACAATATGCCTGTGGGTTTACTACTTAGTAATAATTATAATGTCTGTGGTTTACTCCAGGATTCGTTCCGAAAAGCACAATTTTATAAAATAAAAATATATATATTATTGGCTATATAAAGCTTTTTATTTCTTCATTTTGAGACAATAATAACAAGGTATTGTTTTTTCGAAATATATTTCGGCCCACTTTGGGACCGGCATCAGTCGAATAAATGACAAATCTAAAAAATTACATAAAAATATATACAATCTTATGACTAATTAACCTACTTTCTTACATAAACAATAAACAATGTTGGTTGAAGGGCCATCTTGCTATTTCCGGCCGTAACATCCCGATATTTGTTTAGAATACCAGGGATAAGACGTACCGAAAATCGCACGATGGCGCTGCTTTTTATGGCACCTTGGTCTTAAGTCTGGTCTGAGTCTGGTGTCAGTAAGTAGTCTTAGTCTGTCAATGTTGTTTATTGAGTCCTGGTCCGTAGTGCGCACCAAGTGACCATATGTAGGAGCATTCCCATGTTCTCAATTTTATGTCTGTCAATGGTGGGTTAAATGATTTTATGACTCTGACGGTGAAGCAGTTATTAAAACTTTGGTTATGGGAACGGACATGGATGACGACATTTTCATGATCTGGCCACACAGCAGAAACTCACTGACTACCTTCCTGAAAGACTTAACAACTGCAGCCAATTAAAATTCACTCATTCCATTTCTGCCGACACAATCACATTCCTAGACGTTGACATCACCATTACTAACAATAACCACATATACACTTCAGTCCACTTCAAAGAAACGAACAAGATGCAATATCTTCACTACCACAGCCGTCATATTCAATGTACTCTATGGCTGTCATCCACCACGCACAAAAAAATCGATACCATATTCACTATCGCTCCGTGGTCGTCGAATATGCAACACACAAAACGCACTCGATATCTACCAGGACAAAATACACAACGGGCTTCTCAAGAGACACTACCCTGATCAGTTCCTACGAAAACACATATTCAATAGACCAAGATCACACCATAATAATAACATTAACAACAACAACAACACCAACAACTGTAACAACAACAATACTTCTTCTAACCAACCACGACTAATCACGACATATTTTCACGGAAGCCAGAAACTTAAAACATTTATCACCGATCATCTACCCATTCTCCAACAAAACGACGAAACAAAAAACTTAATCCCCAGAAATCCACAAATATGCTATCGACAAAATCCAAACCTTAAATCATTACTCACAAAAACGAAACAGCAACCACAACAAAATGTCAACATCACAATATCTCCTGGCACATCACCATGCCGACGACCGCGGTGCAAAACTCAACCCAACACCAACACTCAGAACTGCATTTACCTACTAGAATGCCGACACTGTTCGGCATTCTACGTAGGTGAAACTCGAAATGAATTACACATCCGCATTAACCAACACAGGCACACATCAACCATCCACAATAACAATCTCCCCATCCCCATCCATGTCCGTTCCCATAACCAAAGTTTTAATAACTGCTTCACCGTCAGAGTCATAAAATCATTTAACCCACCATTGACAGACATAAAATTGAGAACATGGGAATGCTCCTACATATGGTCACTTGGTGCGCACTACGGACCAGGACTCAATAAACAACATTGACAGACTAAGACTACTTACTGACACCAGACTCAGACCATACTTAAGACCAGGGTGCCATAAAAAGCAGCGCCATCTTGCGATTTTCGGTACGTCTTATCCCTGGTATTCTAAACAAATATCGGGATGTTACGGCCGGAAATAGCAAGATGGCCCTCCAACCAAAATTGTTTAGGTTTTCATTGTTTTGTTTATGTAAGAAAGTAGGTTAATTAGTCATAAGATTGTATATATTTTTATGTCATTTTTTAGATTTGTCATTTATTCGACTGGTGCCGGCCCCAAAGTGGGCCGAAATATATTTCGAAAAAACAATACCTTGTTATTATTGTCTCAAAATGAAGAAACAATTTTATAAACATATTTTTGAAAAAAATGTAATAAATAAATGAAAGTAAAGAATTTTAGACTTTTATTTTTATATCATATATATTTTTTAAATTATGTAGGTATATAGAAGTTAAAGAAAACATTGAGATATATTTCGGCCATTAGTATGGGCGGCATCAGTCATAATTATAATTAAATAAAGATTATGTGATAAATGTATGAAGTCGAAATTAAATTTGACAGACATAATGTTGATTGACAGACTGATGTATGAATAAAAAAAGTATTAGTTAATTGTAAAGTAATTCGTGCTACTTTATCTAAATGTCTATTTGTGCTTTTAACATTGCCTGTTTAGACCGGGGCCATAGTGGGCACTAAGCGACCAGACAAGACATTAAACCACTGTCACGTAGTGCCAAGAATCACATTTATTTATTGCCACCATGTCATTTTAGGTTCAAGCCATACAGAAGAAGCGCGGCGCGCATCGAGCGCGCGGGCGTCATTCAAATTTCGTACAAAACGCATGGAAAACACACCAAATGGTATGTTTCAGGCGGTGTCGGGCGTGGAACGGGCGTCCGTACCTCAAATTGCGACTTTATTACCATGCGCCCGCCCGCCGCGCCGTTTCTGTGTGGCTTGCACCTTATGTGCCATCATTTCATTGCAAATATGTCATTATTATATCAACTGATCCCGGGCATAATATTATAAGATGTCTATGTGCCGGGCCCAGTAGGCTCCGAAATATTATTTAATTCTTTTGTGTATATACTATAATATAATAAAAAACAAAAATAAAAAAACAAGCCATTAAAGTTTATATACATTTATTTTATTTATTTATTAGTTTTTATTCAAAAATAAGAAAAAACAATAATAATTTTTGCGTTTGGGAACGAAACCTGGACCCTAAAACTCCATAAATGAAAACAATACTTACGAAATTTTACGGGATTCCTGACGTTTGGTTTCATGATTTAAATAACAAATAAATAACACAAAATAAATTAATTCAAAATATTTATTTATAACTAAGAGATTCGTGGAACTCACTATTTAATTAGTCAGAGTTCAGATTCAATAGTTTGCTTCCGAAGAAACTGTACGATTCCAGTGAAACTAATCAGGCAAAATGTAACTATTAAATCGTGAGTAACCGTTTCATATCAGTATTTATTTATAGATTAAACAAACACTTTATATTCACATTTAATCACTAATACAATTACATTAACTTTATATTCTTATTTCTGTAAAAATTTCATAAATATACTATTCTGTCAAATAAGCAAATACCTCACCCGTTTTAAAATATAAAATATCAACCCAAAGATCACCCTTTTATTTACGCATTGAAGTAACGTTATACAAAAAAGATCAAGCTAAAAAATCAAAAAGTATCATTTTACAATAAATTCAAAGCCGACAAAATAACCAATCGTATACTTAATAAGTCGATGACGGCTCATAAAAACTGTGTTCAATTACATAAGTCATCAGTTTCAACTGTGAACTTATTAATTAATTAATTAATATCAGCAGGCTGATTATGGAGGCGCTAGTCTTTTGCACAAAGCATCAGTTATGGTTTATGATTCTGATTTCAGAAAGAGATAAGCCGAAATTTTTCTCCTTTAAGGGGGAACGTTTCGAGCTCGGTGCAAAATGCACAACTTATGATTGTTTTTCTTACTATTGCATAAAAAGTACTAAATAAATGTGATATATGGCATTTCGCGACCATTGTTTAGTGTCAATTAGGCTTTTCTACCAAAATTTTGTAATTTTATGTAAAAGCGTGTTTTAAGTTTGTATGCCCATTCATTTACAACGTAATGCATAAAATAACGCAATTCTGCTGAAAACCCCTGATAATTACTCAACAATAGTCACAAAATAAGATGAAACTATTTTATTTCATGCATTTTACTTTAAAATAAGGTTAACAAACTTATGTTATGCACTTTGCACTGAGCTCGAAACGTTACCCCTTAAGGTGAGCGCGCCACAGAAGCCGAATGCGCCGCGCGCCGCTGTCATATATTTTTTTATAAATCCATGCGGCTTCGCACGTGCGTTTAAGTGCCCGGTCACCTTAATGGGGCGTCTATTATTTTCAGACCTTTTATACGAGTTCATTATCGATAAGCTGCGAGCAAGAAAAGGCCACAAAATTACAAATGTATATTTTTCGCGTTTGTTTTATACTAGGCAGATATATATAAATATTATTATGTCTGAATTTAATACCTGCTTTGTAGTCTGAAATCTAAGCAGATGACATCAGGACGAAATAAGAAGGGTTTATTATCTTGGCTTCTCAGAGCAAAGTTATTGTTCTGAGCTATTCTAGGAAAGGTAACCATAAACATGATGGTCAAGCTGATTTTGAAGGCTAATTACAGTCAGCAATAAATTTTTCTCTTTGAAATAGACTTTATTACGCTCGCTTTAAGATCATTTTGCAGAATAGAAATGAATTTTAGTAGTGTCAGATTAGTTGTGCCTGCAAAATCAGCTATAATGTCGTACAGTGCGACAAGGCTCTTTTGGCGACTGGCAGACATTGAAAGGGGGGCGCAGATGTGAAACAAAGGTTACGTTTTACTCGTATTTAGGACGAAATTAAATAAACCGACCAAATTCATACTGGAGATTCGGTTAGTGATTAAGAACTAGGTTCAGTAATCCTTTTGGCCAATATCGAAAATATTTTTTTTGCTCCCTTACTGGTGGGACTAGTTTAAGTACAATAATCCTAGTGCATGCACTATGGGGCAAAAGCAATTTTTTTCGAATTTCACCTGTAGGGTCATTAAACCTTGTTCTTGATGAGTGACCGAGTTTCCAGTATGAATTTGGTCGGTTGATTTAATTTCACCTAGTATAAGAAAAGCAGCGTTAGTTCCGATTTTGTCCACAACCCTTCCGCGCGGCATAAGAGCATTGTCGCACTGTAGTCCAGACAAAACTTACAAGCTTGTTACAATTTGTGCCAAGTACCTATATTATATATAGGTAGTTTGTGACGACATGATATTCAAATTATTTAGTTCTTGTCCAATCTACTGTGTGTAAAAATCCGAAATTGAAATTATTAAATACATAAAATAAAATGGTAAAATAAATTAATGTGTTGCACGACATTCATAGGCGTAACTAGGTAGAGGCCAGGACGCACGGGCCTCCAGTTTACCGTCAGCACCCTTCCCCCTCCCCCCCCCCTGAAATATGGGTGTCATTGATGTAAATACATACTTTGCAGTATGTTTTGATTTTGGTTTGAATGTGAATGTGTTGAATGAAGGGTTATCTCTATTTATCTTATTAGTTATAACAATAATCGAGAACAGATACTTGTTCTAGTTGTTGATAGTGGGGCAGATTGGTCCCCCCCCCGGGTATAAATCCTACTTACGCCAATGACCACATTTAATACTTATGGATAAAATAAAATAAAAAACAAATTATATTAATTTATAGAGAGTAGATTCAATTTGTAGTCTTACACACTAGTGAAATAGCCTGACCTGGGTACCTAGCATGGTAGACCATAGCTCGATCACTATCTGTCTCTCTTTAGGTAGGTCAACATATTGTGACAGAACACTGCATCAAGCGTTATCGAGCTTGATATGGTCTCCCATGTTAAAGGTGCAGGTACGGATTAAACATGATTAAGTACAGCTCTACTTATTATTACCCATGGAATGTTTAAAAACTTATCTATTAAAATAATAATAAATCAACAATTTATAACAGAGACAATTGGCAAGTTGTTCATTTAATTGGCCTAATTAAACCTATCATTATCACAACATTAAACAAAGTAACAAAATAAATACAATGTGGACTACAATACATCTTTGACTGTACAAGTTCCTTATTTATAATCATGCACCAAGTGAACTTGTAACGCTTTTCTGCAAATGCCATTGATTTCTTTACTATCGAAATGCCTTCATCTACTATGCCTTTGTATTCGTTCAGTAATCAATACCGTAGTGTTTTATTATATTATAACATCTAATCTAAATCTGTCCAGGTGCTAGTTGAACTCGTGCAAGGGTTCCGGACAATTTACTACCAAAGATTAAGGATGCGAAAATCTAATACTTCAATAAATAAAAGGTATCGGCGCGTTTAAGAAAAATGGGAGATGCGCGCGCGAAGATATTAAAGTCGATTGTGAAGGTTATATAGTTTCAGTGCTGACAAAAATTAAATTTTTCCAAAGTAATATGTAGCTTCTGTTGTTAACATTAAAGCACTATTTTCGAATGAAGAAAATGTTGTTTTGACATCAATATAACTAAATTTAAAGCCATCAGAATCGGCTTTATTGTAACTGTAAAAGCTGTTTTCAAGCTCGACTTCTTGGGTGGCTCAAACTGCTGCTAAGGCTGTGACAAACAAACGGACGGACAAGTTACCATATTGGTTCCCGACTTCCCGTTTACCCTTTCGACACGAACACCACAGAATGCTAACATTAGTTTGTACATAACGGTTTGACTCACTGTGTTTACCGAGAGCCTATACAAAAACTTTATAAAATCTACACCGACTTTTTAAAAGTAGGCCTAGCAAGGAAAAATATCTACGTACTCGACTAACTTCTTTACCATACCGGATAATCTCAAGAATGAGGCGTAATTTTTTTTTAATTACCTTAGTAATGGATCAGATAAACTTTGCTGTAATCGCCCGTACATAGCTAACACAAAGATACGTAGCCTTAGGACTTTGGTTAGTAAAACTACAACGTGTAGACATATTATACAGAGGCATTCAAACTTGAAGGCGACTCTGATAGTCATTCAAAAACTCACACCGGCTTGGGTTCGTACCCTGGTTTCCAGCACTAAATCGTTCAAAAATTGACACGGGTCGCAACCCCGACCGTTCAAAAATAGCAGTGTAGCTCGCTACACCGGTGTCGAATTTTTCAACGCCAACTCTGAGCAGGGTTCGCAATAGTTCGTATAGAGACGTCAAAATGACAGTTATATATCAATACGAAATCTATTGGAGATATGTGAAATGACGTTTGGAGTGTAGCAACTCCGCCAAACCCGTTCAAAAACTCAGTGTTGCAACCCCGGTGTTCCTACCTACGCTTGGGTTCTTTAATGAACGCACTTCTGAAGTTCATCTATGTCTCTTTCTATCTCTCTATCCGTCTCGCCGTAGCTAGCCTCACCCAGAAGTGTGTTCATTAAAGAACCCTAGGGTAGGTAGGAACACCGGGGTTGCAACACTGAGTTTTTGAACGGGTTCCGCCGAGTTGCTACACTTCAAACGTCATTTCACATATCTCCAATAGATTTATAACTGTAATTTTGACGTCTGTATATGAACCAAGCTCAGAGTTGGTGTTGAAAAATTCGACACCGGAGTAGCGACACTGTAATTTTTGAACGGTCGGGGTAGCGACCCGTGTCAATTTTTGAACGGTTTAGTGTTGGAACCTGGGGTAAGAACCCAAGCCGGTGTGAGTTTTTGAACGACTATCAGGCGGCTTTAAGTTTGACGCAAACTACGTACACTTGTATTGTATGTGAGGTGGTGTTGTAGTTCCCACAGAGATGGTATGATGCAATAACCATACACTCAAAGTCTGGGCTTTCACTTTTTAATATATACTTGACTATTTCTTGGTTTATATTACTATCATTTGTAGGAGCACCATTATGTAAATGCTCCATATAAAGTTCAAGTTAAGGCACTACATGAAAGATATTTACAGTCTTAAAAGGTTAGACAAATTTACTAATAGGTACATAACTTTTGGAACATTTTCTCAAGATGTAAAAAGAGGATGTATGTAAGATGTAAGAAATACACCACCAATATTAAAATATTGTTTCTTCTTAGCTGCTCTTTCACAGCACATTGACTTCACCATTTTGTCGGGCAGGCGTTCTAACTTTGAACTTTAAATTCCTATCGGCTTATTGTTGAATCTGGCAGTCTGGACTTGGCTTGTGCTCAGTTTCACAAAGAAAGAATTTTCTGGGCTACATGTTGACGGTCGCCTCAAAATATTCGTTATGAGTTTGCTACTGAGCCTCAAATTCCACGTTCAAATAAATCATAATAAAAATAATGTGCATCATTAGGTTTGCGTCAAAACATGGGTTCGATGTCAACGTGCTTCTTATTTTTTTGGCTCAACTCAAGTTTTGATCGGCAAGCAACCCCTAGATAAAAGGGTTGGAATATTTTAGGATCCATCGAATTCACGCCATTAAATTCTTTTTTTGAATTGCAAACGCGGATTATTCTTCAAAAAAATGGATTGATGTCATCAACGCGTATAGGCATGATGACTAAAAAAATTTAATTATTCCGTCAGTTAGATTATCAGAAAATATTGGACACGTATTTTTTCTTTTTTCAATTAAACAAACAATGATGAAGATATAGCCCGCTGAAGTTCCGCGTGACGTCACATCTAGGTACAATTTTACTTAGAAGTGACGTCATTCTCCCCCACTCCCAAACTTTGACGCGCTTTATCTCTGTCATTTTTTGTTTGATTGATAAAAGAAAAAATACGTATCCAATATTTTTTGACGGACTAAATAGAATAATATTTTGTTTACCCTGTGTACAAGCCTATTATAAAATAGACATAGTATCTGCGAACTGTTGTCTTACTACATGAATAAACTATTTTTTTAATCCACTTGATATTTGTTGTACTTTTTTAACTTAATTTTATATTTGTCATGGCAGGGATGGCAAAAAATTTTGTAATTTTAGCACGCAACTTAATAATGTTAAAAATTCAAATACTTTTTAAAGATACGAGTATGTTACACTTTGAATCCACTGAAACGCTTGAGATTTATGATGTATGCGCTCATAAATTGTGCACGAACAATTAAAGGTCTTGCCATTCTAAAAGTACGTTTTCATTGTGCCGCATGGCACAAGAAACCACGTAAGTGATCCCAGAAAAAAACACGACAGATAGTTATTCCTCTATACCGGGTGTAAAAGCAAAGGCAAGAATCTTTTAAGGGTGTGATAGTATGGTCGGTAGAGATATCATTTTAAATACTGGGATGTCTAAATAAAGTACCAGTACCTCATAATAAGACGATTTTCTTTACTCAAAATACACTAATCGCGTGGACACCCTCGCTGGTCGCGGCCACTCGGATGAGGGGTGCGGGAGGCGGGGTGCAATTAGGCCGGTGAGCTGCGTAGCCATAGCTTATAAAATGTTGGAATTTTTGGTGAAAATTCAAGGTATATTTTTTCTCTCGTAATGACATCAGAATCGTGTATACTTTGATACCCCAGAGGGATTCTTGACTTTGCATTTAGATCCTGTATAAAAAATAATCTTGTTACAATAATTATTTGCCACCCCTATTATATAGGTTCATCAAGTACCAGTAAGACATAAATCATACACTGGTGACTGTTTTGCTCCCGGTGGCAACCTCTGGTGAACCATTGTTTGACACATTTCCTTTCACCATTTGCATTTTAGCATGCATCCTGAAGTGTAATCTGGACTCCAAGGAATAGCCGGAGTACTTTTTTCTGTAAAAATAATTAATATATAGAATACGAATAAGAATAAAAACGATTTATTACCAAAAAAAGCTTTAGAAATACACAAAAATTATAATATTAAAAAGACAAAATAGAATAAAAACAAACTTATTTAAATTAACTGAAACTAAAACAATGTTGCTTTATTCGGTAAAAGTAGGTACGCGATCAACAACGATGGACAACGAGGTTCCAAACAGCGCTGTTTTTGCAGCGTACCCCTTTAATAAGACGACATGTTTTGTTAAATTGGAAATTAATAAAAATATACTGGGCGTAACGAAGGAAGACGTTGTCTTCGAATGTCTACCCCTCCTGCTTGTGATACACCCTGAAGTTTAGCAGACGAGGCCCTCAACTTTACTATCGGTTCCAAATGCTATTAGGATAGGACCTTTTGGAATGAAGAGGTTTATGATGCCTGTGTGCGTTAGTAACGCTGTCACTCACGCACTTCCATCAGTGTTGCTAACGCACACAGACAACGTAAAACACTCCATTCCAAAAGGTCCTATCCTAGCAGCATTTGAAACCGATTGTATGTGTGTAGCTATCAATACAGCTGTACTAAATGACACAGAGCGTGTTTATGGCATTAAAATGCCATAAAAGTTAACTCACTGCAGCGTTGTTATTACGGAAAATCTAAACACAATAAATAGTACACTTTCACAACAGCTGATTGTGATGATATTCAGAGTATAATATAAGCTTTTAGGAGTGAGAGCAGGTTATCTAACGATGATTTCCTTTACCGCTAAGGTGTTATGTACATAAATAGGTACCTATAGTGACATATAATAGGTACCTAGGTACCTATAGGTACCTATAGTGACGTAGTACATGGCTCGACGGGGGTAGAAGCCGAACCTGCATAGACGAACATGGACGAAAGTAATAGGAGTAGTTTTGTCTCTAGAAGAAACGTTTGACCAATGGAAGGGCAGGTAAGCTTTATCACGTCCTTAGTGTCCATTGGTCAAACGTTTCTTAGAGAGACAAAATTCATCTATTCGTGTCATCTATGGTAGCTATACTGGCGAGTAAGGAGTTCGATATTATGTAGGTTTACCTGGCTTCTTGCAGGAGTTGAATGGCTTTCACGTTGTTACCAAGTTTGTAATAACACATTGCCATCTCAGCGATCGCGTACGGAATCAGAAACGTATCTTCTTTGATATCGTTCTTGTATCTGTCAAACATAATAATATGTTATTGTAGTTTTAATACACGCGCTAAAACAGGGCGAATGCAGTTGGTATTCCATTCTACTTTATTTCTACCATTGTCAAGTACAATCTGACAAAAAATTAAATACAAAATCATCTTATTTAAATTTATTTTTATAAATACAAAACAGGAAAAAGGTTTATTAACACTCCTAACTCTCATGATCGCAAAACCAAAAAAGACCACAGTCCAGTGAGTTTTTCGTCGTAGTCGTCTCGTCAACAGATAAATAAAAAATATTATTTAAATATGACATATTAAAGTGAAAAATCAATGTGACATCTAAGACAAAATGTGGTAATTGGGTGAGGAACAAAAAGTTTAGTTACAATTTGGTTGAAAGCTTGAAAACAAAAAGCCTCGATATGAGGCCTGATAAAGAGACGGTATTAATATATTTCAGTGTAAGAAGCACAATAGATTCTGATTATATTATTAGGTATAGTTTAATTCTAAAAAATATAACAAAGGGTTGTTATTTAGGTAAACATTTGCTAGAACTCTAGCCTGGGACGTCGTTTCACGATAAGACGGTTTAAGAGAGCGAGTCTGTGAACTGGAACCAAAAAAAGCTAAGCAACTCACTCGAGGACTGAGTGCAGCATGTCTAGGGCAAGCCAGGGCAGTTTCATGGCGGAGAGTATGCAACCATGGAGGTAGCAGAGTAGCGCTCGATTGTCCGCTTCATAGCCGTTCTCCCAGGAAAGGTGGTGCGCCTCAAACTCTTCGCGGGTGTTCTCTATTAGCTGAAAATGATTTTACATAGTATCAGTAGCTAGTTTACTGCTAGCTTTTTGAGCTAAACTCTGTTTGAGGGAAATCTGTCAGGCGAGGGGAGTAAGTACAGTCAGATTTTAGATATCGAGTTGATTTGTGTGTATCACTCATAATGTTCATACGTAGTACCCCGATAGTATTAAATATTTTCGCTACAAGAATTAGACAACGCTGTATCGACAACTAATTTCGTTTTCAATGCAAGTGCTCGTAAATACCCATTTTATATACATCAAAACTATTGGCTAAGCCACATTTTCGACACTACTACTTTATTTTTAACTGAATTCAAAAAAGGAGGAGGTTCTTAAGGCGCAAGGCATGCCACTGTTTTAGTACAAAATTTCATTATCAGTTACTCTGTCGTTTTTCGTTATAGACCAAAGTATAAGACCTCTATTATCTGATATTTTAAAAGGCAAAATTTTGAATATTGATTTTGTTTTAAATATACCAAGCTGGACAGATTTACATAAACTTTTCTTGCCTTAAATTGTAGCTATACTAAAATTTTACTGTAGCATGCTTAAATAACTGCGAAACTCGCGTTTCGAAAACAACTTTTAGGGTTATTTTGGGCAACAGCACAAACCCAGCTTACCTTAAGTATGGCTTGAGCTGCTTGGTGGTTGTTAGCGACGATGTTGAACATGTTCCAGAGACAGAACATCTCGACCGCCGGCAGGACCAAGTGCTGTTGCTGGGCCTGGTAGCGCGCACAACGCTTTATTACGAACTTCTCCATCGGTAGAGACTTGCCCGCGATGCGTTGCTTGTACAATGAGGCGTTACTGAAATGTTGCGATAAAGGACATTATTGAAACAGTCTTTCATCTGTCTACGCGTATGGTTTCTGTCTATATGGGGAGTAAAGAGACGGGTATCATTCAATAAATCAACATGATGGCGTTAGTAGTAAAAAACTAAAGCACTAGTGCGAAATATGTAATTTTACTCACGCTAAACAGCCACGTAATCTATCATATTTTGAGCAGGTGTATTAAATAATATGAAGTGCTACTAAACTTTAAACTTTCGCGATTTTCACACATTATTAACTTTGTATTGGGGTCTTACTAGCGATAACTAATAACATACCTTGATAGATATGTGCTTGACGTTTCGACGCCTCTGTAGGCTGTCGTGGTCACAAGCTAACGTTAGTAGCACTTTAAAATTAACACCACAGAAATGGTAAACAGCGTCCTGTCCAGCATTGTGGTATTGATGCTGAAATATTATGTAGATCAAATTAGATTAATTTGAAAGTGCTACTAACTACATAAGTTTAGTGCATTGTTGCCGTTCCGCGATTGACATGTTGTTACCGAGTTGCAGGTACATGGAGGCTTTGGCGTACGTGTAAATCGCTAAACAGGCACGTAATCTATCATATTTTGAGCAGGTGTATTAAATAATATGAAGTGCTACTAACTTCATAAGTTCAGTGCATTGTTGCCGTTCCGCGATCGACATGTTGTTACCGAGTTGCAGGTACCTGGAGGCTTTGGCGTACGTGTATATCGCTAAACAGGGACGTAATCTATCATATTTTGAGCAGGTGTATTAAATAATATGAAGTGCTACTAACTTCATAAGTTCAGTGCATTGTTGCCGTTCCGCGATCGACATGTTGTTACCGAGTTGCAGGTACATGGAGGCTTTGGCGTACGTGTATATCGCTAAACAGGGACGTAATCTATCATATGTTGAGCAGGTGTATTAAATAATATGTAGTGCTACTAACTTCATAAGTTCAGTGCATTGTTGCCGTTCCGCGATTGACATGTTGTTGCCGAGTTGCAGGTACATGGAGGCTTTGGCGTACGTGTATATCGCTAAACAGGCACGTAATCTATCATATTTTGAGCAGGTGTATTAAATAATATGTAGTGCTACTAACTTCATAAGTTCAGTGCATTGTTGCCGTTCCGCGATTGACATGTTGTTGCCGAGTTGCAGGTACATGGAGGCTTTGGCGTACGTGTATATCGCTAAACAGGCACGTAATCTATCATATTTTGAGCAGGTGTATTAAATAATATGTAGTGCTACTAACTTCATAAGTTCAGTGCATTGTTGCCGTTCCGCGATTGACATGTTGTTGCCGAGTTGCAGGTACATGGAGGCTTTGGCGTACGTGTATATCGCTAAACAGGCACGTAATCTATCATATTTTGAGCAGGTGTATTAAATAATATGTAGTGCTACTAACTTCATAAGTTCAGTGCATTGTTGCCGTTCCGCGATTGACATGTTGTTGCCGAGTTGCAGGTACATGGAGGCTTTGGCGTACGTGTATATCGCTAAACAGGCACGTAATCTATCATATTTTGAGCAGGTGTATTAAATAATATGTAGTGCTACTAACTTCATAAGTTCAGTGCATTGTTGCCGTTCTGCGATTGACATGTTGTTGCCGAGTTGCAGGTACATGGAGGCTTTGGCGTACGTGTATATCGCTAAACAGGCACGTAATCTATCATATTTTGAGCAGGTGTATTAAATAATATGTAGTGCTACTAACTTCATAAGTTCAGTGCATTGTTGCCGTTCCGCGATTGACATGTTGTTGCCGAGTTGCAGGTACATGGAGGCTTTGGCGTACGTGTATATCGCTAAACAGGCACGTAATCTATCATATTTTGAGCAGGTGTATTAAATAATATGTAGTGCTACTAACTTCATAAGTTCAGTGCATTGTTGCCGTTCCGCGATTGACATGTTGTTGCCGAGTTGCAGGTACATGGAGGCTTTGGCGTACGTGTATATCGCTAAACAGGCACGTAATCTATCATATTTTGAGCAGGTGTATTAAATAATATGTAGTGCTACTAACTTCATAAGTTCAGTGCATTGTTGCCGTTCCGCGATTGACATGTTGTTGCCGAGTTGCAGGTACATGGAGGCTTTGGCGTACGTGTATATCGCTAAACAGGCACGTAATCTATCATATTTTGAGCAGGTGTATTAAATAATATGTAGTGCTACTAACTTCATAAGTTCAGTGCATTGTTGCCGTTCCGCGATTGACATGTTGTTGCCGAGTTGCAGGTACATGGAGGCTTTGGCGTACGTGTATATCGCTAAACAGGCACGTAATCTATCATATTTTGAGCAGGTGTATTAAATAATATGTAGTGCTACTAACTTCATAAGTTCAGTGCATTGTTGCCGTTCCGCGATTGACATGTTGTTGCCGAGTTGCAGGTACATGGAGGCTTTGGCGTACGTGTATATCGCTAAACAGGCACGTAATCTATCATATTTTGAGCAGGTGTATTAAATAATATGTAGTGCTACTAACTTCATAAGTTCAGTGCATTGTTGCCGTTCCGCGATTGACATGTTGTTGCCGAGTTGCAGGTACATGGAGGCTTTGGCGTACGTGTATATCGTGCGCGACCAGTTGCTCTCCTCGACCAACTTGCCGGCGTATGCCGCAGCCACCCGCCATTCCAACGTCAACCTGGAATACCAAACATAGTTGATATCTATTATTTATTTAGGTACACCAATTGGATACATATTAATACATTTATGATTCATTCAAGTTACATAATGGTAGTGTTTCTCAAATGCATCCTCTTTATAGTTCTTACTGGTATACGACGCCATAAATCCATAACTCCTACAATCGATTTTTAGGGTTCCGTAGTACCTAAAAAGTACAAAAGAAAAGAAACGGGTGGAGCGAAAAAAAAGAAAAAAAAAAGATTATAGGCCATTACTGGCCAATTACAGGAAAACTATAGCGATTAAAAAAAGTTAATAACAAATGAGAAATAAAAAAAACGGAGTTGATGCTTGTGATTGTTAAAGTGCTTTATAGTCAAAATATTAAAAAAATTGGTAAATAAATAAAAAAAAATATCATAATAGAATATGGGTATCAAATTATAGATATTAAAGATTTACTGGCGCCGATTTCGAGAAATCTTCGAAAAACCACAAAAAAATGCACGTTCCCCCCCCTCCCCTATTTCCGAAACTAATGAACCAAAAAATATGAAAAAAGTCATGTTAATGTGGGATTAACGGATTATAACGGGTGAGAAAATCACGATGGTAAAATAACAAAATTAAATTTTTCATCCACGAGTTTTATTTCGAGTACGGTATAAAAATATTTGAGTCTCTCTTTTGTGGTACAATCAATTCTTTTTTTAGTTATCATAAACAGTGATGGGCAAGATTTTAAATACCTTCTTCCTTGACTGTTCCCAAAATTGTCGAATTACGGAACCCTAGGTATGCGAGTCTGACTCGCAATAGACCGGTTTTTTTTTTGTGAGGTATCCCCTGTATTCCCATAATGTCGTTACTTAAACATTAATATGAAATATTATTATCTTACTATTTCTTATTTTATCATTGTTATTATATTTAATAATTAACGACATTGATCGAAGGGTGAATACCTCATTTGGTTAACAGACCTCGAATGAATGCAATAATAAAAACGAAGAGAGCCTAAACTTCCCGCCAAAAAGTTTGGCAGTAAAGTGCATTGACCTTTCGGTCCCTCTATCAAGCAGCAGTGGCAAGCTTTTACCATAGAAGTCATATTGAGTTAGGTACTCACATAAACATTCATAATATGTTAATTGATTAAATAAAAATTTCGTTTCACTTTTAATAATCACCGCGTGATGAATCTGAACTGTTTGTTGAATTTTGATCCAAACGAGCTGTCTGTGACTTTATAAATCTGTCAGCAGTGTGATCTACATAATGTTTCAGCATCAATACCACAATGCTGTACGGGACAGAAGGTGACGCATCTGATTTAAAACAAATGTTTGGATCGAAATGAGATAACTCGCGTTTAGTTTATTTATTAGGAATGATTTGTTGATGAATTTGGTAAGAGTTGCCAAAAGTTATGTCCGTCACATTAAGTTGTAACGTTTATATATAGATGTACTGATTAATAAAATAAAATAAAAATTGAAAGTGAAATATATTTCGGGCCCTCTCCTGGGTCCGGCATCAGTCACAATGAAGTACAAAAAAATAAATACATAAATACAATCATCTTTGACTTGACTCTTGTACAAATTGATTTCTGTTTATATTTTAGTAAATAAATATGTCTAAAAGTGTTAATTGTTTGGACAAATAAACCCTGACATCCTTCTTACCCTGAAAGATATAAATACTTTCGACGATCTAACGAACCGAAAATCAAATACTCCCACCAACCAATTCCCAAAACATGGCATTAGGTAAAACAAACACTTTAAAAATACTATAGGTGCTCAAAGTAGTGACCATTATTAAAAAAACGTGAAAAAAACTATCAAGCGTCCGAAGCAGACAACACGCGACACAATTTGAGCTTTTCGCCTTATATCTTTTTCAATCCTAGCCCTTACAGTTAGAATTTGTGGTAAGTCTTAAAGCAGACTATTGTCTCTTAGAGATTAGATAATAAACATTGGAAAACAAAGGAGTTTGAAATATTTTAGGAGCTATTTTACAGCACCACCGTTATGAACAAATCACGTCAATTAGATGTCTAAGATTTTTTTTTCCTACCTATTTTACTAATTATTTTAAGGATCATTTATTTTGAGCTTATAATAAAAAATATTGTCATTTTCTTTCCTTTCATTGGCATAAAAATTCAACCTTTAACGCTTTTTCACCCATCTCGATACATTTTTGTAGACCCAAAATCAAGCCGTGTTTTTACAATATAAATCTGCCACTTTGAGACTCGTTTAAAATACATATTTTATGATATTATATAGCAATAATTTATTTATTGTAGTTTAAAACCTACTCGTTCCTGTGGAAATAGATTTGACTTCTAGGGTTTTCTTGGAACCTTACAATTATCCTTAAAAACAGGGACAGAAATTATGGCAGGACTAGGTATACTTGATAACGCTTGAAATATATTAATTCACATCAGAACACTTATAAAAAGACACGATTCGGAAATAAATTATAAAATTAAACACTTTTAGCGTGATGAACACCAGTTTTATAAGTACCATAGTCAATACTAGATATGGTGATTCACAAAATGAGACAAATAAAAAAATGTGTTTATTATGATGTAAAATTTTCGTTTTTATCATAATTATTTTTAAGTTACGCTATTCCGCTAAGCGATAGTCAGGGGTCAATGAACTTCATTGCCAATCTTTTTGACTGGAACCATAGTGCAGATTCGCACACCTTCGCCAGTTTAGGGAACAGTCAGGCAGAAAAATGGTATTTAACTTGCTCATTACTATTTATGATGTTTTAAACTAAGAATGAATGTACCAAAACTTACTAAAGGGTATGTATAGTGGGTACATTTTGTAAGTTTTTTGGTTTTCAAAGATTTTATTCGTTTAGTAAGAGTTGTGAAACAGTGAACTCACCCATTGACCCAGATAATCTCCCAATAGCAGACATGCCTGAACTGCTTCCATATGTCCTGACTGTTGATGGCATGGATGTACGTGACGAACGCGTCCTCGAACTTCCCTCGCAGGAACTCCAGCCGACCTTTAAACAGGAGGAACCAGACACCGTTCGGGTACACCTGTTGGGAAACATCCTCCGACATCAAAATAACTAGGTAATTTTTATCTTCGAGGATTTCAATTAAACATGTCTGTTTCAAAATTATGACTTATTACTAATTGAACAGTTAAATTTAATGGTTTTCTTAGTCAAGAGGACTAATTACATTTAAATCGGTGAACGGGACGGCTATTCTGTCACGTGCTGAAAAATTGCTAAGACAGTTTTCGAGTGATTTTAAAATGTGTATTAATTTTTGCGAGGTAGCGCAAAAATAGAGACAGAAAATCTTTACCTACTAAGAAGGTCTACATATATCTTCATACTACTGTAAAAATAAAGTTTCTAAAGTCCCTTTCAAAATAATCCGGCAATAATGTAAACAAACCAACTATTTAACAGTATGATACTGTTGTACCTAGCATTGATTAAAATGTTTAAATCTTTTTAAAATCAATTCCAAACAATGAAAAACACAAACTTTCCAAAGACCAATGAGACTTTGATGATTAAAAAATTAATACGAAATTTGACAAAACTATTGCAATTTTCGTCGTCCGAGTATTTTTTATTAAAATAACTATCATAAAGAAGTTATTTGGTGTCGAAATGATGGTAAGAACAATGTATGGTTCCTTGAAATGTGAATATGATCAGGATTGATATTCAAATGTAAGTAATTACGGAGTAATCGTATTTAAATTGGTTTGTTTACATTATTACCGGATTCTATTGAAAGGGACTCTACATAGTTTACCGCAATAAAAATATACGACTAAAAGTCTTACTCACTGACACCTCGGCGAAACTTATATTTTCGGTGACCTAAAAACTTACGAAGGGAGGTCTTTTGGCAGAAGTAAGGGAAGAAATCAGAAAATAATTAATTTCTAATACTATGTGGAATGAGCTTGACAAATTAAATTTTGAAGTTTCTTTCATACATTTTGTTTTTGTTTCGTAAAGATAAGTTAGTATTGTTAGGCCAATTTTATTTCGGAGTCAGAATCTGTTTATATTAAAGTGACCTCACAGCATACCACCGCGGAATCAACGGTACTGGGTACTATTATAGTGGTATATATACTTATCTTTATCTATATGAGTATAGACCTCATACTTGAGATAAGGCTCGGTCTTTGGCCTCATTGTCAGTTATAGAATATTGATCTATTGAGGTTTTTTGCCCCGTTATGTTTGCTGTACACTCCGTTGTTTAAACATTGACCTTGAGTCTCGTTGTTCGTCTCTGCGTTTGCTTATTCCACTTAAATATTTTTATTCACAGCAATTAATGAATAAAATGTGTTGAATTTTCCAAACCGTGATTAATATAATAAGTCATGAATTTTATATAATTTATACATACGAGAACAGTTAGTAACCTATACATCAGATTTGCAGTCCAAGGGGCGTTTTTTGAAAGTATACAAGGCTAGTTATACACAAGTTGAGACTGCTCACGTAGAGATTCAAACTGTAATGGGACATCGATTCCTTTATTGATTCCTATTTAAATCTCTATTTTAAAAACTATACAGTGTCAGTACGTGTTGGTTCTAGCCTTGTATAGTTTCCAAAACAATTCACTTCATTATTATTAGAAACTATACGCGACCAGTACGGGCAAATCGTGTATACTTTCCGAGATTTTTTTTGCTAATAAATTTGAAAGTATACTGTGTAACTTTACTATGGATGCATACTGGCCTTGTATACATAGGTAACACTAAAAGTTTCCGGAACTGGCCACTTACATAAACAATATTTAAAAATTTATTGCAACATTTGAAAATAGAACTCTTTGGCTGTAGAATGCAGTTTGTTTCATCTGACTGTCTTTTGTTTTTACCTTGTGGCGCCATTTAAAAAATTGTGTGTCTGCATCAACATGGATTTAACTCGGGAAAATTTTCGTAGTATGATTTTCTACGATTTTAAGTGTAATTTGACAGCTCAACAGAGCATCGCTCGGCTTGAAACAGCTTTTTGCAATGAAGCACCATGCAAGACGACTGTTTATAGCTGGTTTGCAGAATTCAAGCGTGGTCGTATCAATCTCAGTGACGAATCTCGCGATGGTCGGCCGTCCACCGCTGTGACCAACAAAAAAATCGATGCTGTGCGCCGTATGATTGAAACAGACAGGCATGTGACCTACCATGAAATTCGCGCATCCTTAGAAATAGGCATGAGTCAAATACAATCAATCCTACACAAACATTTGGGTGTGAGAAAGCTGTGCTCGCGGTGGATCCCACACAACTTGACCGAGGCTCAAAAAACGGACCGCGTCACTTGGTGCAGTGCCATGCTTACCGATTCAACGAAGGTGCGTCAAATTTGGTGTGGGACATAGTAACAGGTGACGAAACATGGATTTATTGCTACGATCCCAAAACAAAGCAGCAATCGAGCGTATGGGTCTTTCAAGATGAGCCGAAACCAACCAAAGTGGCGCGCGTGAAAAGTGCATCTAAGCGGATGATTGCTTCTTTTTTTAATAAAACTGGACACGTGGCTACTGTTGCTTTGGAGAATCGTTGTACCGTGAATAGTGACTGGTACACGACCATTTGTTTGCCGGAAGTTATTGACGAACTCCGTAAAAATAACCGTAAACGCCGTATCATCCTGCACCACGACAATGCTAGTTCTCACACGGCCAGACAGACAAACGACTTTTTGAAGACGAAAAATGTAGAACTCATGAGTCATCCTGCATACAGTCCCGACCTGGCACCTTGTGACTTTTTTCTGTTCCCAAAAATTAAGAACCAATTACGCGGTCAACGATTTTCATCACCAGAAGAGGCTGTCGAGGAGTATGAAAAACACGTTTCAGAGGTCACCACAGGGGAGTGGCACAAAAGTTTTCAAAACTGGTTTGATCGAATGAAAAAGTGCATAGACGCCAAGGGAGATTATTTTGAAAAACAATAAATTAATTTTGTACCTTTAATAGTATTTTTTCATATTCATTCCGGAAACTTATAGTGCGTCCCACGTATTATCCATAGCACTTGATTCTGTTAAATTATCATTATTTAATCTTTAAAATGGACTCGCCCGAGTTACTTTCTGGACTGTGATCTATTATTTTACTTTTTTAGCGACAATATAAGGATGAAGAAGGTTAAAGGGGAACGTTTCGAGCTCGGTGCAAAATGGGCAACTTATGATTGTTTTTCTTATTATTTAATAAAAAGTACAAAATAAATGTGATTTATGGCATTTCGCGACCTCAGTTTTTAATGTCAATTAGGCTTTTTCATAAAAGTTGTGTAATTGTATGCATTACGTATTAAATTAATGTCCACAACAACTTCATACACGCTTTTAATTTGGTATGGATTTTCACGCAAACAATTCATAATCCATAAAATGACGCAATTCTGCTAAAAATTCCTGATAGATATTAAACAATAGTCGCAAAATAAGATGAAACTATTTTATTTCATACAGTACTCCCAAACTTATAATGCGCATACGAATCTTCGCCACTGCTCGGTAAAGTTCGTATTTCCCTACACTTTGTATACAAGCAGTAAGGTCACGTGGTACGTCCGGTCGCTCGGCTGTAGATTTCTATGCGCATTATAACTTTGGGAGCACTGTACATTTTATTTAAGAATAAGTTGTGCATTTTGCCCCGAGATCGCAACGGTTCGTCTTAAGGCGCGTTGGCTAGAGTACCTTGAGCTCTCTCTGTAAGATTTGCTCAGCAATGAGCAGTTCACCCTCACCGCCCGTGAATGTGCAGATGACCAGGTGGTAGAGCAGCAGCGTCAGCTCGCACAGCACGGAGCGCAGCCCGCCCGACGTCGAACCCGCTTCAAGGTCCGCGAGCCCTTGCGCCTGCAATCAACGCACTCTTACACATACCTTCTATTTATTACCAACAACGTAATGTGACGTGTTTTATAACATTTATATTGATTCGTTTCGTTTATAATAAGGTTCAGGTTCAGAGTTTAGTAAACTTTAAACAGGTTTTAGTCCACAAATAATACGTATGGGGTTTTGTTCTAATAATTTTAAATCTCGTCATGAAACGTTATTAAAGACTAGCTTTTGCCCGCGGCTCCGCCCGCGCCGAATGGATTTTCGTGGAAATAAGGAAAACAAAAGAATATGATTTTTTGAACGACAATAATTATGCAACGGTCACCATCACCATATTCTATTCCAAATTAAGCTCTGGACAGCTGTGGAAACTACATGAAAATCCGTCCTGTAGTTTTAGAGATGTGCATGAAATGACAGACAGAAAAGAATTCTAAAAATTGTTGATTTGTGTTCTATTACTCTTCTTTAGTCGCCCCCTTTCTATTTCTATTACTTTTCTTCAATGTACAGACACAGCGGTTTCTACTGTTTTATTATATGTTTTGATTACTTTGGTTTTGTTTCTCAATGTTGGAAGATTCCGTTACGATAAGAGTGTGCATTATAATATTCTTGGCAGAAGATTGCTAGATTCTTCAAACCGGGAAAAATATATTACTGTTTTGCGGGGATTTTTTTGCTCCGAAGCACGCAGACCAAACACAAATGTGCCCCTAAGGGGTTTGTACCCGCGACGTCCGGGTTAGTAGCAGGCCCGGATTTCCCTCTAGCCCAACAAGGCACTGCTTTCCGGGCTCAGCCACCGAACGGACCCCGGCTGGGCCGAAGACAGAAATTAAATTTGCATACTCAAGGTGCAATATTAGTTTAAATAATAAATTAACTATTTTGTTAATAATAAAAAAAAATTTGTTAATCGAAAACGCAGCGATCGTCGGATTTACATCATTTCAATCATTTGTACCGAAACACGTCGAGTTGCTAATTTAGGGTATGTAAATGGGGTTCTTATATCTCTAAGTCCGGGCCTGTCTTATATTTTTATTACAAAGAAATAATTGCGTACACAACACAATAATACACATGTTTCGGACTTGAAATTATTGGGTGAAAATTTTATTTAATATTTTATGAGCAAACCCACCTTATTTCCCGAGAAACCGACGAATTCCAGTAAGCTAATGATCTTCGGCGGCAGCAGAGAAATCATGACATTGAAAGTGGCGATTCCAAGTCGCACCCCACTTTGAAAGTGTGTCTTCGACTGCTCAGTCTGCCATTCTTTCTTCTCTAATATTTTGGCGCACTCTCTGGAACAAATTCATTTACCAATATGAAACACTTGGCTGAACTAGGATTTGTATCTGGTTCCAAATCATGGATCATAATAAAGTAGCTGTTCCCGATTATGTGATCGTAATAAGGTACACCGAGATCACATACAATTATACAAACCAAATAACGCCCTAAATTGGATAAAGCCCTACTTCATGGGCGCCGTTAAAGGGGGTGCACTCGCACCTCCCTGACTTTGAAAAATAAATACAAATGAAAAAAAAATGTCGCTGGAATAGGCAGGCCAATTTTAACGTGACATTAATTCCTAAACGTATTATTCCCACAAATATGGATACAAAGGATTATTATATCACAGTATTGTACAGGTATAGTACGCGACACGGCGGGAGTGCGGGCGAGTACATACATGTCAGTATGAAATGACCCGCACTCCAGTCTGTCGCGAAATATAGATGCACCTCCCTGACAATAACTCTGCCTAGGTACTTACAGCATTGACTGTATTTCTGGGGTGATGGCCTCTACCTACGCTAAGCCAACGCCTGTACGGCAATCGGTAATAAATGTGCAAATATATATGTTACAGACGAAGTGATTAAATAGCGATTATACATAATGGCTAGATATTATATATATTGACTAAATTGATAGATAATGTGATAAATTAATCACTTTATCTAGATATTATTTATAATTGCTAGTAGGAATCGGTTAAGGTAATAAACACGGTCCTATTCGCTTCCCCCCTCTCCTCATTTCGCCGCTGGGAGCCTTCTCCGCATAAATGCAAATGCTAAAAGTGAAATCTCTTGTTTATATTAAAAATGTCACAAGCATCTCACTTGTAAGAATTAATAAGTAACATTTATTATCTTAGTAATGTTATTTGTGTTGTGTATTTTTAGCATGATTGCTGATTTGTTGTCAGTTTAAATAAAACCGCTCAAGTGCGAGTGGAACTCGCGCCCTGAGGGTTCCGTACCATTCTAAAAATTTAATAGAAATAAATAATTTAAACAAAAATTAAAAACTTTTCATCATTTACAAAAATTATGTAACAAAACTGCAAAATTAAATTGGTCAAGCATTCGGGTACGAAACCATAAAATTGTATAATACCGGGTCGTAGATTTCTGTAGGAGATATTACTTGATATCTCTAACAGGGCCCGAGAAAAAAGGTCTTGACAGACAGACAGACGGATAACAAAGTGATTATTTAAGGGTTCTATTCTTTTATACGGAACCCTACAATGGGCACCCAACATTTCGAGGCGTTGCATGGCTTGTGGTGAGGTGCAGTGATGAGAAGCAGGTGACGACACAAGTATTGTTCTATAAAAGCGAAACAGAACTACTCACTTGTAGGTATTGTAACAGTTTTTAACCTTGAAGGTGCCCTTGATGAGGCCGGTGAGGTCCTCCCCCTCCATTATGAACATGGCGGCTTGCAGCAGGAGCGCTTCCGCGTAGCACAGTTCGGCGTGGGCTTCCAGGTCCGTGTAGATCGCGTAGTTCGGCTGCAGGACAAAGACCATTGGGAGCCGTTGTTAGAACCTTATTTTATACGACCCTTTTTTCGCAAGCGGCTCAATACCAGCTCTATTGTCGGCTTGGGCGTTATTTTATCAACACCCCTTATAGGCTACGTGTTGACCAGGGTCACTACGATGATAATAAAGAAACAGCATTCAAATCCGTTGAATGGTTCTCGAATTAAAACGGTACATAAATACATAAAAACAGCCAGAAATTTAAATAATTCAGTCGGACTCGTGCACAAAGGGTTCCGTACCACTACAAAATATGGGTATGGTTAAGAACATACATATCAAAAATATAGAAGCGCTATAGCAACATTAAGGCGACAAAAAACAAGGCGATATAATTTTAAAAATATGCAATTATTTCGAGGTTTATTATACACCAGCTTTTGCCCGCGGCTCCGTGTTATTTGGTTTAACGACATGCTTTTTTCCGGGATAAAAAGTAGCCTATGTGTTAAGTTAGGGTGTAAGCTATGTCCATTCTAAATTTCATCCAAATCCGTCCAGCCATTTCAGCGTGAAAGAGTAACAAACATACACACACACCCTTTCGCATTTATAATATTAGTGTGATTAATTAGTGTGATAATATAGGTAATATATATTTATATTATATTATTTGTCGTGGTAGGAGCAATAGTAACACGTATTTTGTGAAATTTCATCTTTCTACCTATTACAGTTGAAGCTTGTACAGTTGTCAAACAGTCAGCAGAGGCTTGGTAATAGGGCACCCTTACGGTAGAGAACCCTAAGAATGGCAGTTTTGGCTCCAACGAGAACCTATTTTATACATAAAAAATGTATTAAATGTGCAGACACGACTTTTTATTACTTTATTATCAGTAATAGATAATTAAAATACAGGTTGGATTTTTTGTCGCTACAAAGCGGAAAGCCTTGATATTTTGCACATACATTATGACTATTTGTCTACCTTTGGTTGAGTGACGTGATGAGTTGATTTGTGTACTGAGCTGGCGATGGAATGAGGATACGTATATGAGACAGTGCTAGGATTTTTTAAATATTAGATGAAGCTGATTGAATACAATAAAATAAATGTATATAAACTTTACTAGCTTGTTCTTTTATTTTTGTTTTTAATATATTAAAGTACATATGTAAGAAAAAAATAATTTTCAAGATATATTTCGGACTCCACTGGGCCCGGCATCAATGAAATTTACAATGAAATGATGGCACATAAAATTACATGGTGACAATTAGTATCAATACTTTAATTAATTGTTTAGCGGAATATTGCAAATTATATTCATACATCCATAACTTAATACTAATTGTCACCATGTCATTTTATGTGCCATCATTTCATTGTAAATTTCATTATTATATCAATGAAGCTGATTGCCGTTACATCATGGTATTGTTAGTTATAGTAGCAGTAAAGATCGTGCTGGAAATCTATTCTAAATCAACAGTTATCGAAAATCAATAATTCTACACTACAGCAAACATTTTACAAAAATGCGAAAGTTTGGATGTATGGATATTGTTACTCTTTCACGCCGTAACTACTGAACCGCTTTGGCTGAAATTTTACATGAATGTAGTTCTAGACCTGGAATAGGACATAAGCTACTTTTTATCCCGTAAATCAGTTCCCATGGGATGAAAATAAGCTTTCAAATTTCTATAGAAAAGTGGGATGTCACACGCGATGCCATGCTTACGAAACCGATTAGGTTGAAATATTGCATAAATGTAGTTCTAGACTTTGAATAAAAACTACTTTTTCCCTTTGTACCCATGGAAAAGCTATAAAATGGGAAACAGAGGCGCATAACACACACATTTCACCAGCTGTTTTTACGGTAGGTAACAGTCCGAATAATATTGACTGATTTTATAGTACACAAAAACTAATTCAATGCGGGTGAAACCGCGGGCAAAAGCTAGTATATTATATAAGGTCCTACAATAATAAGTGAAAATAATTCTAGGGTAGATCATGTTACGTTCACTGATGTGATGACAATAAAGAAGAAAACATTTTTTTTTGATCAGATTATTTTTTCACTTCCCAGTACAAATTGCTTCATTTATTTATTTATTTATTAATTAACCAATTTGTTATTTTAAGTCTTCTTTATGTTCTGTCCATTTTGGGCCTAAAATACAGGCTACTTAAGTAGTTTAGTTCAGGCAAAAAATTATACTATCCGTAAGATCCTATTTTTGATCGTAATAATTCTAAGTTCTTTTTACGAAAATAAATAAATATTATTATTTATTATTACTATACCACATGCATTTATCGCACGATTAACAAAGTCGTATAAAGGAATCCAGTAAATATAATATGGACAAGTGGTGGAGCAGCACCGATTTGAAAAAATCTTTCTTTTCCATGGTTTGTAGACCCCCAGAAACATTAATCCACATTAAAACTTGTTACTTCTGAAAATGAGAAACTTAGACGGCTTTGACCCCCCCTCCCAATAGTAGCAGCAGTCATAAAAAAAATTATACAAATTGAAAAATTCCGTCATTTACGTATTCTCTAGCTAGACCCTCAGGAACATTCGTCAATGACCCCTGCATGGTTCCTGGGGTTATGAAACACGAGAAAGTAGGAATGTTTTAATCGGTGCTGTTTCACAACTTTTCCATATTCGCCAATCCGGCTTATTTACTGTACTAACAAATAAAGCGTGTGAAAAATGTTCCGAGAAGCGAAGTTTAGAAGTGGATCTTTAGTTCGCTTCTCGTATAGGGGTATATGTTGTTCATAACTTGCACGTCACTGCCAGAACCATTTTCTTAAATTAATTTGGTTTTGATTTGATTTTCAAAGTTCTTCATGAATAACATACAATATTACATTTACCTTACATATAGCTCTTAATTTAGCTACACCTATACGACATCATCATAAATTATACTTTGTCAGGCTGTGTTCGCCTCTAAAAGTTTATAAAACATATATTTAAATTAATCTATTTATAATTTCACATTACACTATCAACATAAACATATTTAATAAAAAGTACGAACTTATCAGTTGTGAATAAATAAATAGTAACAAGTAAGTAATAGTTCTTATAAATACAAAATAATCTTATTAAGAACATAATAATTAAAATAATTGTGCGTGAGGGTACAATATTTGTAACAACAACCATCAACAAGATGTCTTTGTAGCTGGTGACGAGCATAGTGCGACATGCCTCGTCCCGCGCAGGCCTATGTGGCAATGGCGAAAGAGGGGAAACGGCTGCTCATCGCACGAATCCATTCTTCGTGGTTAGTGGTCGCTACTAGATAAGATAACCAGTTCTACGGATCGCACGCGGCCCGTGTGACGTCGTCGGTCGGGCGATTACAACAAATAGTGATGGGGCAGTCTGTAAGTACCATACGAGTCGATATATGGCAGGTCGTTCGCTTTTGTTTTTCTTATTGAAGAAACTAAGCTATTTGAATTAATTGAATTTTTTATAAAGAAATTGCGATTTTCAAGATATAATTTTGTAGCAAGGGTAGTTTTATTTTGACGTGCAATTTGCGAAGATTTGTTTTGAACGGGGTATTGTATGCAATTTTTACTGCTTTATTTTAGATGACTTGCAATGACTTGTAATTGCATTTACGAGTACTGCTCCATACAGGAGCAGCATATAAGAGGCATGGGCGTACTAGGGTGGTATAAATACGCAATTTTATGTTAGGACTGAGCTGTGTTCTACGATTTAAGATTTTCCCGATTAAATTAATTAATTTATTTATTTATAGAACGCGTTTAATCAACCTCTACCCCGTTTTCGGCTACAGTGTTACTTTATGAACACCACTTGTAGCCTATTATGTCGACCAGACTCACCACGAAGATAATAAAGAAAACCGCATCCAAATCCGTTGAGTGTTCTCGGGTTAAAACGGAACATACATACATACAGACAGACAAAATTTCTACGAATGGTTATTATGGCTTCAGTACAATACTAGTAAACCAATAAAAATTTTGAAAAAATATTCAATATACATACACGAATTTTTCACTAATTTATTATTAGTATAGATTTTTAAGGAAAACGTACAGCACGGAGTAATCGAAAAATATAAAATGTATTACACAAGATTACGGGCAATTACAATTTTGATAACTTACATGTATACTAACAACATACTAGCATAACCAACATAATGGCACACTTAAGCTAAATAATAATAATTTACTGACGCTATGAAATTTTGATTCACATAATTATAATCCATATTAAAACATGTTTTTTTTAACTTAATTTGGAAAAACGTAAAATTTAAAGGAAAAAGAGAACAGCAACAAGTTTCAACCTCAAAAAAGATAAGAAAAAGCAAATCTTACTAAAACATAATGTACAAAATACCACGATATTCTAATAATAATCCCAATCCCCTTCATTCATTCAAAGAAACTTGCCTCATCACAACCTATTTTCACGGAAGTAAGAAATTAAAATAACTCTACCATACCCAGCCAAAACTATAAAACCAAACATTTCTCACCGACTAACCCAAGGATATGTTACCGCCAGAATCAAAATCTAAAATATAGTCAGTATTATTTGATTATTGTCTTATTATATAAATAGTTATTAAATTTTAGTAATAGGAATTATTTTGTATGCTTTCTGGTGCAACATAGCTTGGACTCAATGTATTTAACAACTTATTATTACCTATGTTGAACAAATAAATAGTTATGATTTATCAGTCCTAACCAAAACCAAACCAAAAGTCGGAATCACCACAAACACATGGCCCGGGACATCCCCTTGCCGACGGCCATGTTGCATAACCTGCCCCATCATAAACCCTAACATACATATTAATACACATCATACATCGGACACACACACAGCACAACCAAACACAAACGGTAAAACAGAAAACTGTATATACATCCTGGAATGCCGGTACTGCCCGGCATTTTACATCGGAGAAACAAATAACGCACTACAAAAACGAATCAATCACCACCGGCACACTTCCAAAATAACAAATAACATTTTACTCATACCCAACCACACACGCCTACACAACCAGACCTTCAACTAGTGTTTCGCCGTAAGAATCATTACGTGCCCCACTAACTGACATACAGCTTAGGACATGGGAGTCCTCTTTCGTATGGGCACATGGTTTACGTAGTAACTATTGTAATAATAATGTGTGACATGGTGTACATTATAGCCATGGCTTAAACAAACAACACTAAGTACTGATACAGACACCAATGAGGTCCCTATTGTTTCAGTTTTTTAAGTAAGTAAGGTTCTTCCCACTAAAAAACCCCATAAAGACATCACAACCTAGAATAATTAAAATATAATCATTTAATTATAGGCGAACCTACAGACAGACGGACAAACCTAAAATGTAAATAATTAAATATATTTACTTAAACTTACAAACAGACAGACTAAAATAGACATATAACTAAAACATATGTTCTTTGAACATATTTAGTTATAAGAGAACTTACAGACAGACAGAAGACATACAAGATATTAGATTAAAATATCAATAAGGTTCTGTTTTCGTCCATGCCAAATGTAAATATATTTTAACTATCAATGCATACAAATTATAATTAACAATTTCAGAAACAATTAAGAGTATTTGGAACGCATTGCCACATCAGTGGCTATTGAATGACTAGACTTAGACGGCATTGAGGAATAAAGGTCTATGTCATAAACTAATCAAAGCAAAGTATACGGTCACCATCCATGCTAAAACACAGTAACTATAAAAATTTCTGAATAACAGGAGTTTAATATAGTATGATGAAAAATAAAAACTGTTTAAAAGTATCTTATTAAAAAATATACTGCCGGCAATTGAGGATGGACATACCGCCATCAATCAACCCCAGGCATGGTAGGCCCCCAGGTTGTGCCTGTTTGAGAGCTGTCCTCTTACTCTCTCCCGAATAACTTGCGAGTAAGATGGTGGTAACTCTATAGTCGATCTTGGCACCAGCTCTACTACCAGAATCGCTACACCAAGGAGGATTTCATAGCAGTAACTCACCTGTGAGAAATAGAAGATGCCCGGGATCTAATGTTGGCGGTATATCCACCCTCAATTGCCAACCCTTATACAAAATATACTAGTGACGGCCAGCGGCGTCATTGGTCAGAGGGTTTAGGCACCGCCTATTGAGCGGAGTGTGGGCATTGGGCATTTCTTCCAGACAGACAGACGCACAGACAGATAGACAACGGAGGCTTAGTAATCGAGTACAGAACCCTAAAAACTAAGTAAAAGTATTAAGCAGAAATGTAATAATTACCTTCTTTATCATAGTGCCAAGGCTCTCGACAAGTGAGTAGTTCCTCCTATGCTGGTTACATATGGAAATGGTAACTTTGAGGGCGGCAATGGTGCGTGCTATCTGAGTACGGTCGAATGTCAGCATGGCTGGGATAAACTCGAAGATGGACGTGCCTAGGCTGTGGTACAGTGACGTTTGGCCCCTGAAATTACATTTTTCGTCGTAGTAACAATTTTTTAAATCTGAAAATACATACTACAGAATTAATAAATAAACTTGCGAGTTGACTATCATTACAAGAATGGATTGACCAAAGAATGGGGTACAATTTGGGCATTTGTTAAGTTATTTGGTTGTGGTGTACTCTTAAGTTCAGTCAACGAATTTGGAGGCACATGCCTAGGGGCCTTAATTATCTAACTTCAACATCTATCGCTAAGGTACCGAGATTGGCTAGTTTTGTGTGCCGACATTGCAACAGCGATAGATGTTGACGTTATATGATAAGGCCCTTGAACTTTCCCATTGTAGCAAAATCGTTTAAGATATCGCAATAATACGAAATTTAAATCATGGCTGTTGCTGACTTTATACAAGTATGTGCTAGCCATTGACGTACTACCATATGGACATCGGGTCTGTGCTCAAAAGTGTCCGAACCAAAAGAGAGTCAAAACCATTGAAAATTAAAAAAGGGTGTCAATCACACGTCTATCATAATTAAGCCATGCAGCAATGACATACGATTCAAATTAAAATGTTCTGTTTCTTAATATTTTGAAACTTCACAAAGGACACTTTTTTGGTAAATTTTATACTAGACCCGAGGTCCATGGTTTGGTATGTCAATGGTGCTAGCGGTACGCCCAAAATGGCTGCAAATGGTGTAAAAGGCATGAAAATCGGAATGATAGATCTATAGGCCATTTTAATAAATTTGACCCGTAAGACGAAAAAAATAATAATAGGGGTGTTATTATGTCGTCATCTTTTTTTTATATGGGAAAAATTTTTTTTTGGTTTGGGGCCAAAATATTTGGATCCTGTTTCTTTTTCTGCTACGGGTCAAATTGATTCATATGGCCTAAAGACATATCGTTCCGATTTTCATTACTCGTAACACCATTTGCAGCTATTTACTGAATTTCAGTTTGTACCGCTAGCACTATTGTGTGTGAATTTAATTATAATAATTTTTCTAGTATCTAAGTCAAATAATATCAAACAGACCGACATTCAAACATAAAACTATAAATTGAATTTTATATCATTGCGGTATATAAAATCGGAAAAGTAAATCTGGACTTGAGGAGCTCTAAACCGGGACTTCTCGCTTACCGGGCGGTTGCCCTACCAACTGAGCTATCTAGTTCTCAACACGACCTGCGAATTTACGCATGTGATTTCCATACCGCAACGATATGTATAGGTACTCACTTAATAGTGAGCTCCGGTTCAGAGCTCCGCACGTCCAGATTTACTTTTCTGATTTTCTATACCGCAATGATATAAAATTTAATATGTTATCTCCTTGCGATGGATAAATCGCCAAGTGTTTATAATATAGAAATTTATTTCTATCATAGTTAAAAACTATAAATTTTATATAATATATAAATATATTGTACGGATTGCTCATGCCACTGCGAGGAGTGAGTACTGTGGTGCCTGAATAATCGCTAGAACATGGTCGAAATTATTGCAGTTATTTCAAACTGCTTGTAGTGATTGATTTTATCAGCTTCAGCGATGTTCAAAACCCTGGCAAAGCCACCTTAGCAACTTGTTACATCGTTTGCTTCCCAGAGTCACAATTCAGAATTACCAGCCCAGACTACAATGTTCGATTTAGGATTCGTGTATTACTTAAACCGGAATGTAAATATTACGTCATCTTCTCGGTTTTATCTAAAAACGGTAGTTATTTATTATTTTGGCTATATTTCCGTCAAAGGCTGCACGGCTAAAAAAAGGTTTTTACGGTTAAATAATAAATTCATTGATTTCGGATACACATCCATATAGGACTATTAACTTAGGTATATCTAAATTGGGGCATATAAAGTACATACATATAAAATACAACGTCTGTCTGTCTGTCTGGTCGTCCGCTTACAACTTGGGAACCACTCGATAGACTTTAATGCAGTTTTCACTATAAGATAGAGCATTTATTTAAGAAGGTTTTAGGCTATTTATCATCACGCTAGGAACAAAGCGAGCAGCGCAATAAGAGTTTAGTGAAACATGTGGAGGGTGCGATGTTGTTAGTCGCCCGTCGTGGGTTCAAATCCCACACTGGTCATTTATTTTTGTTTTTTTAGATTAATTTTAGGTTTAGAAGAAATATTTTATCAAAGTTCTACAACTATGTCGATTATTTCACCTCATCATAAACGTAAAACTTAATAAAAAAACCTTTTTTATGGTTTGTTTACATCATCTCATAGCCTTCTAAAGAGAAGAAAAGTGGCATTTTTGAAAAAAAAAAAAATAGAATATAAACCCGGTGCAAACGTATTTTTTTATTTCATCGCCTATTTTTTTTTACTTTTGATTATACCTTTGTATCATATACTAGCTATAATAAAAAATCATTATTATCACTTAGCATCACAGACGTATAATAATTATAATGTCTGTACTTAGCACACAATTTATCAGCTGAGCAGGTTAGCTACACTCCAAACAAACAACTTAGAAAAAAAATACAAACCTAATAGATGGTCTTTGAAATAATCACTTCAGGGTAATTTTGTGTTATGAATGCTCTCTTTTTTAACGATTAAAGGAAGGAAAACGAAGTGTTACCAAAGTGGTTCTTTTTTAACTTATTGATACGGAGCCCAAAAGAATAGCGGTTAATATTTTGTACTCAAAAAACCGAATAATCTGCATAATATTTAAACTAGCCTTTTGCCCCCGGTTTCGCCAACGCTGCAAGATTAACATGAATCTGCGTACATATTTAATATTTGAATTTGAAATCATCCTTTCTTAGCGGGTGCTTAGCTATTATATACAGGGGTGGAAAAAATTCAAGGGTCCTGGAGGGGAACTACCTTAAATCCTTTAGTTAGCTCATTTTACTGAAAGGAAACTATCCTTTATTTTTTTAAAGAAACAAAACTACATTCAAAGATTTTCTAAAATTCGCTTGTCTCGCATACAAATCGGTAGGATTATCGATTCTAAAAATGTTGAAAGTTATCGTTCGAATTTCAGATGTGATGCCCCTCGTTGCAAAAAAAAATATACGTTCCTTTTTTAAAATTTTCGTCAGTACGCCCAGTGTAAGAAGGAATTTTGCTGTGCATAGATTTATTAGTACAATTTAACGATTTTCTTATCGAAGTCTTCAACGAGGTACTTAGAGATAAATAACATTAGCAAGCTTGTACTTCATACGATGTCTTTGGATGTTAGAGAGATAAGAAAATTATAACGTGTCATTTACTTGTTACAAATGAACAGTACTAGGTATTGTTAATAAGGAACTGGTAATAAATATTCTATTTCATGGATATCTCGTGCAACAGATGAGTGTAAGACCAAATGTTTATTGGACAAATTTTATCCTGAACAATAATCCTACCGATTCGTATGGTAAAATAGCGAGGGTTTATTTTTTTTACTTTTAGTTGGGTTGATTCCCTGGGAGACAAACGAATTTTAGAAGATCTATGAATGCAGTTTTGTTTCTTTAAAAAAATAAAGGAATGTTTCCTTTCAGTAAAACGAGCTAACTAAAGGACTTAAGGTAGTTTCCCTCCAGGTCCCTTAAATTTTTTCCACCCTGTATATGTGTATAGATTTAGAAAAAAATAATTAAATGTTAAATATTTAACATTTGATTCAGTAACTGAAAGTTGGTTTTGACCACCGAACCACAACAAAGGCGAAAGTATTTACAATCCGTGATAGTAACACGCTCTCATGAATTTGGTTTTGCGGCAATAAAAGAGAAAGTCCAAAAACTTTTTTTGCGTTAATTTATTTGATTTTTTATTAAATTCGCTTTTACTAATCCCCTGGCACATTGGTATATACAAAAAACTAAATGATATCTTAATTATACCGACACTTGTAAAATATCACTGATAATGATAAACTGATATCACACAAATCAGCGACTTGAGTTATTGTTAACTTAGAACAAATCAAGGTTAAGTCGGCTACTAAAAATCATATATTTAATTCAAAATAGAGTAACTCTAGGGAAGTTTGGACGGTGCATGAAAGGTGCATGAAAGGAGCCTCCCTGAGCAGCGAAAACTCAGATACAAACACTAATCACACCACCGCCTGGTGCACCCTGGACAATCATACCAGGATCCAAATAACTGACAAATCTATTTACTTAAACGGCTTCGTCCGTGTCTTCTCACCACCCTTATGGCGAAACCGCTGCCAAGAGACTCGTTTTGCTCAGGTACGACGTCATAGGGAGTTGTTTGTTACAAGTCGCGCAACTAGTTATGAGCGCTGGGCGGAAGTGGTGCGGGACTAGCGCATGTGTTCATTCACGCACAAAGTTACTAAGTGCGATAGAGAAATAGTGACTAGTTCAGTCACCGCTCATAAACCGTTTGCTTGCGATGCTTGTACTCTGCTCTTTTAGGTACTTTCAGGGCGAGCGCGCGTGGACTAATCGTTTTTACATTATATGAAGGGTCGTCATGTGTTTGTTGCGCGTTTATGTATTGTATTACGATGATAGGACACATTTTGTATCGAGGTCATCGTTGGCAACGAGATGTGCCAGGTAATAAGTTGTTAAGATTGATGAGTTACTTTGCCTTTGTTTTGCTGTGTATCTCATGGTTTGGTTTTGTCTGTAATATTGGGTTTTAGGTGTCTGGTTTCATTGTATCGTCTGAAATGGGAGTGCTTTTGCTTCTACAGACAAAACAGGACACATCCAAACAATCGTGCATGTCTAAAACGTTACGGTAAAAATTTACCACTTTAGGTTCGGTTTCGAAACGAGCGAAAATCACTCGGAGTGATGCGAATTTCACCCTAGAGCGTTCAAAAATTGACCCGAGTTAAACCGAGGGTAACCGAACTGTTACCTGACAGTTGCACGAAAGTGTTTTGAAACGCTTCGGAGTAATGCGAAAATCACCTGATTGGTGCAACCAGATTTTTCTTTCTCTTGCTCCTATATAGATCGGTCTCATTCTAATAAACGAGTGAAATTTCGCATCATGATCGCACGTTCTGAAACGCTTCCTTATTAACGGATACAGTCATCATTATACAACCTGCAATGTTTTTGGTAAAAAGTAAATAAATACGATATAAAATAGGCATCTCAACTAAATATAATTTAACCAATTAGAAATGGTTGGGTTAACTGAGTTTCTTGGCTACAGACTAGTGAAACTTTTATGCTCATTTTAACCGCTTTAGTTGACTGTTTGTAACGAACCTGCTCGGTTAATACAGCGGATTTGTTTGGGTACCATCTATTTTGTTACACTGTAACTGTTTTACTCGGCTATAGCAGCTTATTTAGTCGGTTGCCTTTTTAGTGGATAGGAGAAGCCGAGCAACTTAGCTATCATAACTGAGTAACTTTTGTACTGTAGTCAACCTGCAACTGTGACCGTTTTAGTTGGCTATTAATTTACTTGGCTGCTACAGTGCTTACAGTGGATTGGGTTCGAATAATTTAGCTGCCATAACCGAGTTACTAGAGTACAGTAGCTAATCTACTCTGCTACTATAGACGGTTTAGTTGGTTAAGTAATAAATTTGCTGCCACAACCGAGTAACTTGTGTACAATAGCTAACTCTAATCTGGGTTTTACTCGGTTATATCCAATTTAACGCCCTGCCAACTAGGTACTCGCTCGGCTATTTACTAGATGGGGGGTCGATTTGAGTCTCCAAAACCTCTTCATAGAACACCCTAAGCAAATGCGTACACACGTTGTTACATTAGAGATAACTATTCTTTGAGTCGAGGGATGTTGTCAATGCCGCGCCTCTATTCGCACTTAATTATATTCCAGGGTTTAGAGCCAAAGGTACGTGGAATTCATCTTTGTAAACAAAATAAATATACAGATGTCACTGGATGGATTGCTTACCAAGGCTGCATTATGTTTAAAGCCCCAACGACATCATTATTGAAAAATTTCTTGATAGCGACTTCGCAATCTTCAAAGGACGTTTGAAGATCCATTTTAAGTCTGAAACAAACATGTATAGAAACGAGTTAATGTTTGAAATAATTAAGTAATTATTGAAGCGATTACCTGAAGTAATCTAGTAGGGAAGCAGGGACTACTCCTAGTCACTATATGAGGTAATTAAATTGAAGTAATTAAGCCAATGACTGTCATTAGCATGCTTGTGTAGCAAATTTGAAATTGATAACCACACCAGGCTGTAGTTTCTTAGAACATACATCTTGGCTTGTTTTTATGTTTCAAGCTTGTTACACTGTCCATTAGATAGACCTACTGAGACCAAGAAGTTTTAAAACGGATAGTTTGTTTTAAATATTTGCTTTATAAAACCTTTCAATCAAAAAAATAACGTAGTCGTCTAAGTAAATCTGATTTTTGCTTTAAACATAAGAAATATAAACACAAACACTCTTGCATTCATGTCACATAAACACAACATACACACCCTTACTAACCCACACTCACTCTCTCTTTCATCCTACGACCTATAGATAGCTCGTTGCTATCATCACATGCTTCATGTTTATTAGACATGCGCAACAAATTACCTAGGTAAACTGGTTCATTTGTAACCTATTATTTGTTACCTACACACATATTTATTTATTATTTTCGAGTCACCCGAAGTTTTGTTATCGTATCATTAGTTGTGTTAACATAGCATGTAATTAACATAATAATGCATATTTACTATACAATATTCTGTTAGAGTAAATATACTATGCCTACATAAAACAATAAAACAGACCAAGTGCGTGTCGGGCCACGCGCAGTGTAAGGTTCCGTAGTTGCCCAGTACATTTTATAAGTTGGTCTAGTAATACAGATCGCGCCTAACTTCTAGTCCGCTCGGAAGTTGCTCTCCCAGGCCCATACATTGACGTGTTTAGAGGGGACTAAAAGTTTGACGCGACCTGTACTCGTAAACCTGTAAAAATGGTTTTCACACATCCATAATGTTTTGAACGACCTATCCAACGATACCTCAAACTATGGGATAGAGGAGAAACAAAATCATCCCCAATTTACGTGTAGGAGAAACCCCTATAGAATTTTTTTTGCCCATTTGTCGGCGTGATTAATTTGTATACCCATAGCAAATTGCAGCTTTCTAGTACTAATAGTCTCTGAGCTAAGCCGCGGACAGACGGACATGGCGAAACTATAAGGGTTCCTCGTCGGACTACGAAACCCTAAAAACAGATTTTTGTGGGCGCGTATTTCTTGGTGGTCGTAACAGCCAAGGCTGAGATGAGAACGTCGTAGAGTTCAGTTCTGATTGATGCAAAATGAAGCGCTGAATCTGACCTCATATGCAGCCTTAAAAATTAAGTTGCTGCATGTATTTTTAGTTAAAATATTGTAAATATAATATTTTCAAGTTGCGGTGCCCGTCTGGGTTCATGCCTGTATCTCAATATTGTAACTAATATTATGTAACACCCCATAAAAGCACAGCATATAAACAATTACAATGAAGGTTCTATAAATTTGGATGCTATATTGTGCTGTTACAAGGAAGGAATGGTAAGTACTTACGGTGGTAACTGTTCTTCTTCAGCATCTTCAAATTCATCGTGGTCAAGGTCTGATTCCTATAAAAATAAATTATATTTCAAAATCGTACATTTACTAAAATTAAAGTATTGACAATTTTTTTTTTCAAGAAATAGAAAATTCTTAATGCAATTTTGGAAGCTTGGCAATTCTTCGAATTACTATTTAATCATTTTTGTGTGGTAGAGCTGATGCCGGGCTCGACTGTGGAGGTACCACCATCTTACCCGCAAATCCTCCCGAAGTTATTCGGGGGAGAGTAAGAGAACAGCTCTCAGGCAAAACCAGGCGGCCCACCATTGGCTGGGACCGATGGATGGCGGTTTATCCATCCCCAATTGCAAAGCCTTATATAAAACAGACTGGTGACGGGCAGCGGCGTCACTGGTGCGACGGTTTGGCACCGCGCTCACCAACCCGCCTGCCCAGCGTGTGTGAGTATGGGCAATTCTTCCAGGAGGACCGCCAAGAGTGGCGAAATCCTGGAAAGGCCTATGTCCAGCAGTGGACGATACAGGCTTATGGATGAATGGAATTTTTGTGTGTCGGAGATCGGGAATTAAAAACGGATATTCTTGGAGGAACTCGGTAACAAGCCAACTATATAGGTAGTTAGCTGTTTGTGCATTTTTACTGGGTGGGGTAAAGAGTAAAAAGCAAATATAGAATAAATATATATATATAAGCAAAATATACCAGAAATGTGTATTATTTTGGGTCACTTCGCCTAGCAACCACATTACTATCAGGCTGTAGTTTCTTGGAACATTCACCTTCGCTTGTTTTTAAGTTGTCAAGCTTATTACACTGTACGTAGGAGGTCAGCTGTTACTCGCGTCCGTCGGTTTACCCTAGAGACCCGACACGTGACCTCCGAGTGGTGACTACCAGATTGGATGCTGCTAATACTGAAGTTTGCATGTTTTTTACTCAACTACGAGCTGCTGTACTGTTTTGGAATAAAATTTGGCACAAGATAAGACTCAGGTACGGTATATCCTCGCATTGGTTACCAGCGGCATATGTATCACACTGCAAAGGGGAGAGCAGACCAGACCCTGGAATTTTCCCTTCAGATAGTTCCAGAATAGAACAGAATTTTCATCCCGGGAAAAGTGGTCTAAGTCTAATTCGTGAATAAGTGATTGAAAAGGTGTTTTTGTTATGTAACCCAAGGCCTCCTGGAAAGCAGTCGAGCACTTATACACAATGTTTGCTGCACATTCGCAGCCTGGTGAGCTTTTTAGGCCTCATTTGTGAAGCTGGTAGTTACATCGAGCTAGATCGTAGCCGATTCATAGTTGCCCAGGTCTAACGGCCGGTGGGACAGATGGGTCCGGTATAAGAGCAGTGGGACAGTTCTCAGCTAGCGTAGTTCTTCAGCGTTCATATTTGTCCATACAAACAATGTATGCATTATTTAACACATAAACTATCAGACACTTTAACATTGACACCAATGGCGTGCCGTGATTTGCTATTTTGGTAATGAAGTTTCAGTTTCCGCTCGATATAATAATCTACAATCATATGTTCAAACAACCGCGGGGCATCAAAAAATATAATTAATACCCTTAATCTTGATAAAGCATCAAATCAAATAAAAATATTTATTTTGTAAAATAGATACATAAAGTACACTTTCTACAAGTCAAAGTTAATCTTTACAATATATATATATATCTTTAGAATAAAAAAATAATATGTATATACTAATAAGGGAAAAACATACAAAAAATATTTAGGTTGGGCTACTAAAATACACACCAGCATACAGATCAATCTATCAATACACCTGCATAAAATAGAGAAATCTAGGTATAAAAATATTATATATAAATTATGAAACGAACAAACAAGTTGATAAATAAATACGGGAAATCATCTACTCGTATATTGTTGTTATGTCCCATAATGTTTATTGGGTTCCGTACCCGTATTGTGTGGTGTTACGGAACCCTTTGTGCGCGAGTCAGACTCGCACTTGGCCGAATTATTTAAATTATTTTCGCGTCTGGAATGTATTCTTCTACTTATACATGTTTTCCTTTTAACGGCAGAACATTGTTCATCGGACATTTGGCGTTCAATTTGTTAAACTTTGAAACAACTACATATTATTAACACAGCAATAAATGCAAATACAAACGTACGACCGTCACGTCAGCATAATAAGCTCCATATTATCTGTGTAGATCGTATTTCGGCGTCATAGCCGTTAAAAACGTTTACAAATCGGTATCCTGAACTGCAGGCCACTGTATATACTAATTTGGCCAAGTGCGAGTCGGACTCGCGCACAAAGTGCAAATACAAACGTACGACCGTCACGTCAGCATAATAAGCTCCATATTATCTGTGTAGATCGTATTTCGGCGTCATAGCCATTAAAAACGTTTACAAATCGGTATCCTGAACTGCAGGCCACTGTATATACTAATTTGGCCAAGTGCGAGTCGGACTCGCGCACAAAGTGCAAATACAAACGTACGACCGTCACGTCAGCATAATAAGCTCCATATTATCTGTGTAGATCGTATTTCGGCGTCATAGCCATTAAAAACGTTTACAAATCGGTATCCTGAACTGCAGGCCACTGTATATACTAATTTGGCCAAGTGCGAGTCGGACTCGCGCACAAAGTGCAAATACAAACGTACGACCGTCACGTCAGCATAATAAGCTCCATATTATCTGTGTAGATCGTATTTCGGCGTCATAGCCGTTAAAAACGTTTACAAATCGGTATCCTGAACTGCAGGCCACTGTATATACTAATTTGGCCAAGTGCGAGTCGGACTCGCGCACAAAGTGCAAATACAAACGTACGACCGTCACGTCAGCATAATAAGCTCCATATTATCTGTGTAGATCGTATTTCGGCGTCATAGCCATTAAAAACGTTTACAAATCGGTATCCTGATCTGCAGGCCACTGTATATACTAATTTGGCCAAGTGCGAGTCGGACTCGCGCACAAAGTGCAAATACAAACGTACGACCGTCACGTCAGCATAATAAGCTCCATATTATCTGTGTAGATCGTATTTCGGCGTCATAGCCATTAAAAACGTTTACAAATCGGTATCCTGAACTGCAGGCCACTGTATATACTAATTTGGCCAAGTGCGAGTCGGACTCGCGCACAAAGTGCAAATACAAACGTACGACCGTCACGTCAGCATAATAAGCTCCATATTATCTGTGTAGATCGTATTTCGGCGTCATAGCCGTTAAAAACGTTTACAAATCGGGATCCTGAACTGCAGGCCACTGTACATACTAATTTGGCCAAGTGCGAGTCGGACTCGCGCACAAAGTGCAAATACAAACGTACGACCGTCACGTCAGCATAATAAGCGCCATATTATCTGTGTAGATCGTATTTCGGCGTCATAGCCGTTAAAAACGTTTACAAATCGGGATCCTGAACTGCAGGCCACTGTACATACTAATTTGGCCAAGTGCGAGTCGGACTCGCGCACAAAGTGCAAATACAAACGTACGACCGTCACGTCAGCATAATAAGCTCCATATTATCTGTGTAGATCGTATTTCGGCGTCATAGCCATTAAAAACGTTTACAAATCGGTATCCTGAACTGCAGGCCACTGTATATACTAATTTGGCCAAGTGCGAGTCGGACTCGCGCACAAAGTGCAAATACAAACGTACGACCGTCACGTCAGCATAATAAGCTCCATATTATCTGTGTAGATCGTATTTCGGCGTCATAGCCATTAAAAACGTTTACAAATCGGTATCCTGAACTGCAGGCCACTGTATATACTAATTTGGCCAAGTGCGAGTCGGACTCGCGCACAAAGTGCAAATACAAACGTACGACCGTCACGTCAGCATAATAAGCTCCATATTATCTGTGTAGATCGTATTTCGGCGTCATAGCCGTTAAAAACGTTTACAAATCGGGATCCTGAACTGCAGGCCACTGTACATACTAATTTGGCCAAGTGCGAGTCGGACTCGCGCACAAAGTGCAAATACAAACGTACGACCGTCACGTCAGCATAATAAGCGCCATATTATCTGTGTAGATCGTATTTCGGCGTCATAGCCGTTAAAAACGTTTACAAATCGGGATCCTGAACTGCAGGCCACTGTACATACTAATTTGGCCAAGTGCGAGTCGGACTCGCGCACAAAGTGCAAATACAAACGTACGACCGTCACGTCAGCATAATAAGCTCCATATTATCTGTGTAGATCGTATTTCGGCGTCATAGCCGTTAAAAACGTTTACAAATCGGTATCCTGAATTGCAGGCCACTGTATATACTAATTTGGCCAAGTGCGAGTCGGACTCGCGCACAAAGTGCAAATACAAACGTACGACCGTCACGTCAGCATAATAAGCTCCATATTATCTGTGTAGATCGTATTTCGGCGTCATAGCCGTTAAAAACGTTTACAAATCGGTATCCTGAACTGCAGGCCACTGTATATACTAATTTGGCCAAGTGCGAGTCGGACTCGCGCACAAAGTGCAAATACAAACGTACGACCGTCACGTCAGCATAATAAGCTCCATATTATCTGTGTAGATCGTATTTCGGCGTCATAGCCGTTAAAAACGTTTACAAATCGGTATCCTGAACTGCAGGCCACTGTATATACTAATTTGGCCAAGTGCGAGTCGGACTCGCGCACAAAGTGCAAATACAAACGTACGACCGTCACGTCAGCATAATAAGCTCCATATTATCTGTGTAGATCGTATTTCGGCGTCATAGCCGTTAAAAACGTTCACAAATCGGGATCCTGAACTGCAGGCCACTGTACATACTAATTTGGCCAAGTGCGAGTCGGACTCGCGCACAAAGTGCAAATACAAACGTACGACCGTCACGTCAGCATAATAAGCTCCATATTATCTGTGTAGATCGTATTTCGGCGTCATAGCCATTAAAAACGTTTACAAATCGGGATCCTGAACTGCAGGCCACTGTACATACTAATTTGGCCAAGTGCGAGTCGGACTCGCGCACAAAGTGCAAATACAAACGTACGACCGTCACGTCAGCATAATAAGCTCCATATTATCTGTGTAGATCGTATTTCGGCGTCATAGCCGTTAAAAACGTTTACAAATCGGGATCCTGAACTGCAGGCCACTGTACATACTAATTTGGCCAAGTGCGAGTCGGACTCGCGCACAAAGTGCAAATACAAACGTACGACCGTCACGTCAGCATAATAAGCTCCATATTATCTGTGTAGATCGTATTTCGGCGTCATAGCCGTTAAAAACGTTTACAAATCGGGATCCTGAACTGCAGGCCACTGTACATACTAATTTGGCCAAGTGCGAGTCGGACTCGCGCACAAAGTGCAAATACAAACGTACGACCGTCACGTCAGCATAATAAGCTCCATATTATCTGTGTAGATCGTATTTCGGCGTCATAGCCGTTAAAAACGTTTACAAATCGGGATCCTGAACTGCAGGCCACTGTACATACTAATTTGGCCAAGTGCGAGTCGGACTCGCGCACAAAGTGCAAATACAAACGTACGACCGTCACGTCAGCATAATAAGCTCCATATTATCTGTGTAGATCGTATTTCGGCGTCATAGCCGTTAAAAACGTTTACAAATCGGGATCCTGAACTGCAGGCCACTGTACATACTAATTTGGCCAAGTGCGAGTCGGACTCGCGCACAAAGTGCAAATACAAACGTACGACCGTCACGTCAGCATAATAAGCTCCATATTATCTGTGTAGATCGTATTTCGGCGTCATAGCCGTTAAAAACGTTTACAAATCGGGATCCTGAACTGCAGGCCACTGTACATACTAATTTGGCCAAGTGCGAGTCGGACTCACGCACAAAGTGCAAATACAAACGTACGACCGTCACGTCAGCATAATAAGCGCCATATTATCTGTGTAGATCGTATTTCGGCGTCATAGCCGTTAAAAACGTTTACAAATCGGGATCCTGAACTGCAGGCCACTGTACATACTAATTTGGCCAAGTGCGAGTCGGACTCGCGCACAAAGTGCAAATACAAACGTACGACCGTCACGTCAGCATAATAAGCTCCATATTATCTGTGTAGATCGTATTTCGGCGTCATAGCCATTAAAAACGTTTACAAATCGGTATCCTGAACTGCAGGCCACTGTACATACTAATTTGGCCAAGTGCGAGTCGGACTCGCGCACAAAGTGCAAATACAAACGTACGACCGTCACGTCAGCATAATAAGCTCCATATTATCTGTGTAGATCGTATTTCGGCGTCATAGCCGTTAAAAACGTTTACAAATCGGTATCCTGAACTGCAGGCCACTGTATATACTAATTTGGCCAAGTGCGAGTCGGACTCGCGCACAAAGGGTTCCGTACCACCACACAATACGGGTACGGAACCCTAAAAAAAAAGCAAATAACAACAATATAGATGTTGTAACAACATCAAGGCGACGCAAAGCAAGCCGTTAAATACCAGGGTGTAAATGCAAAGTCAAGAATCCCTTCAGGGTGTGAAAGTATACACGATTCTGATGTCATTACGAGAAAAAAAAATATACCTTGAATTTTCACCAAAAATTCCATAATTTTTCTAATCTATGGCTACGCAGCTCACCGGCCTCCCCACACACCTAATTGCACCCCGCAACCCGCACCCCTCATCCGAGTGGCCAGCGACCAGTGAGGGTGTCCACGCGATTAGTGTATTTTGAGTAAAGAAAATCGTCTTATTATGAGGTACTGTTACTTCATTTAGAGATACCAGTATTTAAAATAATATCTTCACCGATCATACTAACACACCCTTAAAGGATTCTTGCCTTTACTTTCACACCCGGTAGTAGTGTTTGACAAACAATTTGACAAAATTTGAAACTTGTATGTACCACTGTCTTTAAGATAGAGCTGAAGCAAATACCGATTAAAAATTTGCCACGGTTTTTTTGTATGGGATACATTATTTAATTTTTTATTATTTGCCGTGATAGAGGCCATAGTAACACTAATTAAGTGAGAATCTCAACTGGCTACCTATTACGGCTGAGGCTGTAGACCCGTGACCGACCGACGGACGGACAGCAGAGACTTAGTAATAGGGTCCCGTTTGGCACCCTTCGAATAAGGAACCTTACAAAGTATGAACAAAAAGAAAAGGAAATAAATAATACCGGATCGTCGAAATCTTCTTCAGTCGCCAGGATGGCTGCCTTCTGGTTGTATGGCTCCCGAAGCAGAGCTGGTGCTGCGATAGTTAGCGCTGCCTCCTGACGCACCGCCATGCTGCCAGCCTGTCACGCCATCGAGAAATAAAAATAAGAATTATTTATTTGTCCTCAAAACACACAAAATAAAAATTTCAAGTAGAAAACAAAATGGTCAGGGTTCAGCAGGGTCCTGCAAGTGAATACACAAGTAGGAGCTGATTTTCAGCCCTGGCCAGATAAATATAGTGGAAAAACATAAATACTTTATGTATTAGCATTACATTGAACACGCTTCTGCTCTATTTTATAACAAATGACCGAATCGTCAGTAACGCAAAAAAATTGATTACATTGTTTTAATCGACAAATACTGTAATGTTTCGAAACAACTTAGGTAGTGAATTTACAATTTATGAGATCATTTGTAGAATGCTTTGAGAATTTGAAATATTTACCTTTTCGTAACAAAGAAATGAATATGAAGCTCTAAAATTGGTGAGCTTAATGCTCTAGCTAGTTATCATAACAAATAATACATTGTTATCAAGTCAAATAGCGCAACTAATTGGACAAAAACACAAACCACTTATTGTTAAAATTTGCCTGATAAAGCTATTAAATCTATACTAATAATAATGTAGGCAAAAAGTCGTGTCTGCACCATTAATTATTTATCAAAATTTAATGGTTAATTGTACTGAAACCAAAACTACCATTTTTAGAATGTTCATATATCTGTCTGTATGGGCTTGCCTTTGGTCTTTCAACGGATTTTGTTTTAAATATGCTGAGTCAACTACCTAGGTACTTAAATGATAAATGTTAAACTTGGAAACGTGTTTTTTCAGACTTTTGTCAGGTCGGTTACCTAATTGGACACTTTTTAGGATTCCGTAGTCCGACAAGGAACCCTTATAGTTTCGCCATGTCCGTCTGTCCGTCCGCGGCTTAGCGCAGAGACTATAAGTACTATAAAGCTGTAATTTGGCATGGATATAAATATCAATCACGCCGACAAAACGGTAAAATAAAATTTTGAAAAAAATTTTTTTTATTGTTTCTCTCACACACGTAAACTGGGGATGATTTTTTTTTCTCGTGTATCCCATGGTGTGGTGTATCGTTGGATAGGCCGTTTAAAAACAATGTGGGTGTGTGAAAACCATTTTTAGATTTAGGGATCCGTTTGGCGAAATATTAAGCTTTAAAGTGAACATTTTAGTTAGAGTGGAGCGTCCCTCCCCCCTGCCGGCCAAACGGTTGTTTATAGAAATGTGAAAAAATTCACAGAAGTAGTATATATAATGAATTTAAAAGGAAAACTATCACTGCTAAGAAGCCTTTACAGGTTTACGAGTACAGGTCGCGCCAAATTTTTGGCCCCATATAATGTATGGGACCAGAAGTTTGGCGCGGTCTGTATTAGTAGACCAACTTATATGTACCGGGCAACTGCGGAACCCTACATTGCGCGTGGCCCGACACGCACTTGGCCGGTTTAAAGTTATTAATTCGTTTTATGTCTAAACTAAACGGCTTGAGTTTTATGTCTGAAATCACTGCTATAACAAGAAAACATGGTTTATTTTCCGATGTCAGCTGAAAAAACTCCTAAAATAGAGATGGAAAAATAATTAAAAAATTTTTTTTTTTTAAGTATAACATAATATTAAATATCAATAAAAACAAAGTGTCGCCTTGTAAAGAAGTAATTTAGTTTTAGAGGAAAATGTCACGGGATCGTACCAATGGCGTCACAACCAAATAAAAATAAGAATATCATCATTATGCATAAACATAAATATGTAGGTAGATAAGTATGTATATTATGTACAATCCAATATTATTATGATCTTGGGAGGGGGTAGTATATCTAATCTATGCATTGTTTTAAAAGAATTAATTAAAATATAATAATGCATGCGAACAAACCATTCAAATAACGATCACAAACAAAAAAAATGCACAGACAATATTAAAATATACATGTCATTTAGAAATTCGGTGTTGCGTTATACGATCATTTGGATTTTTTGCATGTTAAAACCAGTTTATTTTTTAATAGATTGGTGCCTATATCCTTGTCATTTAGGATCTAGTCTATACTATTATATAAGTACAGAGGAAAATTTCTTTTGTTTGTATGTAATGGGTTATCTCTGAAACTATTGATTCCAAAAAAATCTTTCACTGATAAAACGCTACACTATCGTTGAGTAACAATAGGCTACATATAATTAATAAAAGTCAAGTCGAGTGCAAGTGCCCTGAGGGTTCAGTATACACAGTTTGAAACACAAAACTATTCCAAGGGCAGTTATTAGCGTCCAACTTAAACTGACACTTACAATTCCTTAAATTCACATAGAAAAGGCATGATGACTAAAAAGAAATATTTGTCCGTCAGTTAGATTATCAGGAAATATTGGACACGTATTTTTTATTTTTTCAATTAAACAAACAATGACGTCACATCTAGGTACAATTTTACTTGAAGTGACGTCATTTTCCCCCACTCCCAAACTTTGACGCGCTTTATCTCTGTCATTTTTTGTTTGATTGACAAAAGAATAAATACGTGTCCAATATTTTTTGATAATCTAAATTACGGACTAAATAAAATAATATTTTGTTTACCCTGTCTACAAGCCTATTACATAGAAACCAAAGGGTCTAATTAAGTTAGCACAACCTATATGTACAAGGGTAATTCAAGAAGAAAATTACTTAAGAGGATATGTCACGCTTGCAAAAGTCACTGTTACTCCATGCGGAACGTCCCGCAGTGTGAGAGGGACGGATTCCGGAAAAATGGCAAAATGTCGGTTTTAAATTTATATAAAATTAACTAAAATAGCTATCAAAATTTCAACCTACCAAATTTTAAATATTGTTAAAATCTGTCTAATAAACTAGCGTTGAGGTCTGTCTGTCATTCCCAATTATACACACTATGAAAAAAAGTGTCGAAGAAGACCTCACTTCAATAATTATTTCTATCGAGCGAAAGTTCTGCAATCGCGTTTCTGTACTGAAAAAAACTAGAAAAAGGTTCCAAAATTTGTATACTAATTTATCAAATTAGTGGCTTCTTCTAAAAAGCAGGTAAACAACTTCAAAAAGTGCAGTTTTTATCGAAATAGCCCTTAAATTACCTTTTACATATAATATAGGTTGAAAAAGTGATTACAGACTATACTTTGTTCTCTGGGAATGGGCAGTTCCTTAAGGCCTTACCCCTGGTGCACGATAATCTTACTGAGCGATTTTGAACTTCAGTATGTTGTCAGAAAGTCTACATTAGAATGCTCGCTTCGCGCACTGGCGGCACGCAAAATCAGTGAATTTTGGAGGTTTTTCTGGATTTTACGAAAAAGTATTTGATGTAGGAGTTTTTCCACCTGACATCGGAAAATAAACCATATTTTCTTGTTATAGCAGTAATTTCAGACATAAAACTCAAGCTGTTTAGACATAAAACGAAATAATAACTTAAAAAGACATCATTTTCAAAAATAAAATCTATCGAGCGAAATGTGTCCAATTAGATAACCGACCTGACAACGGAAAGACAAAGGTCTGAAAAAATACGTGTCCAAGTTTTACATTGATCAGATAACTAGTTTACTCAGCATATTAAAACAAAAACCGTCGAAAGACCCAATACAAGCCCTTAAGGACATAGTCATGAATAATATTGGCGCGGGCAAACTACTAAACTGATTTTGAAACTTCTTTCACTGTTGTAATGGTTAGACTGTTCACTTGTACATAGGTTATTCCTTGGGAACGGGCAGTTCCCTGGAGACACTGGGGTTGTAATGGTTAGATTCTTAACTTGGTCATAGCCTAGAAATTTTTCCCTGGAGATGGGCAGTTCCCTAGGGACATAGTGTTTATTTTATAGGGACAGTCATTAATAAGTACGGAACCGATAAATAAAAATCTCTTTTGGTTACGGTTATACTCTTCGCTTGAACAAAGGCTTTATTTCCTGGGAACGGACAGTTCCATACGGACACAGACAAGGTCAGACATATAAATTACACATAGATACATAGGTAACACTAAAAGTTTCCGGAACTGGCCACTTACATAAACAATATTTAAAAATTTATTGCAACATTTGAAAATAGAACTCTTTGGCTGTAGAATGCAGTTTGTTTCATCTGACTGTCTTTTGTTTTTACCTTGTGGCGCCATTTAAAAAATTGTGTGTCTGCATCAACATGGATTTAACTCGGGAAAATTTTCGTAGTATGATTTTCTACGATTTTAAGTGTAATTTGACAGCTCAACAGAGCATCGCTCGGCTTGAAACAGCTTTTGGCAATGAAGCACCATGCAAGACGACTGTTTATAGCTGGTTTGCAGAATTCAAGCGTGGTCGTATCAATCTCAGTGACGAATCTCGCGATGGTCGGCCGTCCACCGCTGTGACCAACAAAAACATCGATGCTGTGCGCCGTATGATTGAAACAGACAGGCATGTGACCTACCATGAAATTCGCGCATCCTTAGAAATAGGCATGAGTCAAATACAATCAATCCTACACAAACATTTGGGTGTGAGAAAGCTGTGCTCGCGGTGGATCCCACACAACTTGACCGAGGCTCAAAAAACGGACCGCGTCACTTGGTGCAGTGCCATGCTTACCAGATTCAACGAAGGTGCGTCAAATTTGGTGTGGGACATAGTAACAGGTGACGAAACATGGATTTATTGCTACGATCCCAAAACAAAGCAGCAATCGAACGTATGGGTCTTTCAAGATGAGCCGAAACCAACCAAAGTGGCGCGCGTGAAAAGTGCATCTAAGCGGATGATTGCTTCTTTTTTTAATAAAACTGGACACGTGGCTACTGTTGCTTTAGAGAATCGTCGTACCGTGAATAGTGACTGGTACACGACCATTTGTTTGTCGGAAGTTATTGACGAACTCCGTAAAAATAACCGTAAACGCCGTATCATCCTGCACCACGACAATGCTAGTTCTCACACGGCCAGACAGACAAACGACTTTTTGAAGACGAAAAATGTAGAACTCATGAGTCATCCTGCATACAGTCCCGACCTGGCACCTTGTGACTTTTTTCTGTTCCCAAAAATTAAGAACCAATTACGCGGTCAACGATTTTCATCACCAGAAGAGGCTGTCGAGGAGTATGAAAAACACGTTTCAGAGGTCACCACAGGGGAGTGGCACAAAAGTTTTCAAAACTGGTTTGATCGAATGAAAAAGTGCATAGACGCCAAGGGAGATTATTTTGAAAAACAATAAATTAATTTTGTACCTTTAATAGTATTTTTTCATATTCATTCCGGAAACTTATAGTGCGTCCCACGTATAACATGAATACGCGACGGGGTGTCAGAAGTGTTTCCAAGAATGACGTGTGAAATGCTAGTCACAGTCCACATTTGGTAAACCCGCTTTTCACCGAAACTCGAACTCTCGTGCCATAACTTCTCATTACTACCAGTAGAAAAGTAAATTCCAAAAACCTTTAAATGACGATAACTTTTTTTTACGATATCCGATTTTAATGAAATAAAGCCTATATTCTATTCCAAATTAAGCTCTATACAGCTGTGAAAAGTACATGAAAATCCGTTCAGTAGTTTTAGAGATGTGCGTGAACAAACAGACAGACAGAAAAGAATTCTAAAAATCGTTGATTTGTGGTCTATTATACTCTTCTTTCTATTTTTTCTTATTCTTATTCTTTATTGTACACAAAAAAGGAGATTTTTTTATAGCAAACCGAATAGGTATAGGAGTGCTTTAAAAATAAAGTGGTAACCATATGTGTACGTACTACATGACTACTACATACTAAAATACTTACATAGGTATAATACATATTTAAATATATATGCCACTAAAATATATCTAAGTAACCGTAGAGTTCTACATACATACTAATATAACTAACTTTAATATAAACTGACTATATATAAACATGACTATACATCTAAAATGGATATATAAGTATAATGAACATAACGATACATTATAATTGATAATACAGCAATAAATAATTGTACATATTTAGGATAGCTTAAGAATTTGCTGAATAGTATTCCTTTAGTTTCTTTTTAAAAGAGGAGATAGTGCGACATTCTCGGATTGTGTGCGGGAGAGAATTCCACAGCCTGATGGCTCTAGCAGTGAACGAATTTCCGAATTATTAATTTTTATTATTTTTTTTTCAATGTACAGACACAGCGGTTTCTATTGTTTTATTATTAAGGCTGTCGAACCAAATCTCGGTGCAAAATGCACATCATAATATTGTTTTCCTTACTTTTGAATAAAAAGTATGCAAAAAATTTGTTTTAAAGCAATTGGCGGAAATTTATTAGTAACTAATTAAGGTTTCACATTTAAATTCTATCATTTTATGATTTACATTTTGAATGCATTCTGTTAACAAACTTAAAGGCGTATTTATCATTGTAATCGAATGTAATAAAATGTAAGGCATAAAATAACATAAATTTAATGCAAAAACCCTATTATTAGCAATAAATTTCCGCCGATTGCTTTAAAAAGCAATTTTTGCATACTTTTTATTCAAAAGTAAGGAAAACAATGTTATGATGTGCATTTTGCACCGAGATTTGGTTCGACCACCTTAAGTATATATTGATACGATAGGACTATCCAAAAATAAAATCAACGCGGGCAAAGCCGCAGTAAAAAAGCTAGTATAAAATAATTAGAGCCATACATACGTAAGACACCGTTCGTATGAAGCCGTGTGTTGCATTGAAGTAAAAGGAATGAGAATGTCTAAAAATTCTATCTTAGGATGATTGGCAGAGTATCATTTTAACACGAAGCTTTAGTACAGCTTAGACTAAATTCCAGACAGTTTACAGGAAGCACGCGCAGGATCCGATGTTTTAGGGTTCCGTAGCGGATTAAAATCTCGACTAACCACGGCCATTCACTTTCACTGTGTAGACGTTATTTTACCAAAAACATTAATGTGAAAAAGAGGCCGAGTTCCATACAAAGCCAAACAGGATCGTCGGCCGTCGTGTTGGCTTCGCCAAAAAAAGAATTGAGACCAAATTGGGTGCCGAGGCTTATAGAGGTTGCTTCAGTCATAACTGCAATATTGTAACGTCCTTCACTTGTTGTAAAAGAAAGTTTGTTAGGGTCTTTGACACTGAATATGTTGGACTTGGAAAGCTTTCACAGCTTAAGTTTAAACGTTTTAAAGTTATTACATACATGCAATAACTGAATATGAAAACTTGCCAAGTTTTATATATTCAGTAGCAAGGATCCTAACAAAACAAGTGAAGAACGGTCTAGTTAAGTACCCCGGTGGCGCAATTGGTACAGTGCTGAAGGTGAGACTGGAGAATTGCGATTGTGTGCGTGCAGACCATTGACATTGTGGAAACCAACTCTTATAGCAGACAAGGAAAGGTCCGTTTTCAAAAAATTATGGTTTGACTTTTATCTTATTCTTCTTTTGTTACGATTTATACTTTGTTTCCATAATTTTTCAAAAATGGACCTTGCCTGCACTGCTAAAAGAGTTGTTTTCCACAATGTCAATGGTGTGCACGCACACAATCGCAATTCTCCAGTCTTACCTTCTGCACTGTAGCGCGCTAGTCTTGATAACAAGAGGCCTCAGGTTCGAATTCTTGTCTTTACATTTGTTTCTAATTTATCTTTTCTAGTTTGTAATGCACTCTAATAATAATATTTAGAGTATTCCAATGCGATGGATTTCGCAATAGTAACATAATCAACGTCACAATTAATAATTATGGAACCCCCATTAGCCTTGGAACCTAATTCGATCTCAATTCTTTATTACAAATGGCACATTACAAAGGCTACATTAGCACCAGCACAGCGCCGTTAATCGAAGTGGTCGCTGCATGATCGAAAACCGTCGCAGCTGATCATTATCATCATTACCGAGGGAAATTCTGAATCTCTTTGGAAAATTCAATGGATTTCTTTTTATTATAATAAATTATTTCACAGTGTTACCTTTCATATGGTACATGAACATATGCATGTTGCTTGTAAATTTTGGTACGTAAGGTAAAATATGTAGTTTTATTTTTATTATTTTATTTTGAAATAGTTTTTTTATTGTGTTATATTGTAATTATTATGTGTTATTTGGTGCAAGGGCGTTAATTTAAAATTAATTAATTAAAAATTTGTTATTACTGATTTATGCTACTCTATCGTCTTAGGTTCAGACCTGTAACAACTATCTTTGTAAGAAAGTTAAATAAATAAATTATTCGCAGTTTTAGCGAAAATTCAGACAAATTCAGTTTTAGGTGAAAACGAATATTTTGTGTAAGAATCTTCCAGTAAGTGGAAAAAATATATGTAGCGGAAAAATTCACAGGTCTATAGGTGATTACCTCGGTAGCTCAGTTGGCAGCAAGAGCAAGAGGTCAAAGGTTCAAATCCTGACCCTATTAATTTTTGCGCAAATATTTGTTGTTCTACTAAAAATAAAAGTTAAATCACTTATACCTACTGTTTGATGTTTTGACAGTCTTAAATTTATGATTTACAATTGTTTCAGTTTACACTAGTTTAAGCTATCGCTAGCGACTATGTCTATGTATGTACATCGGAAATAGATATGCATTTAATTCAAGTCACTTAGATAATATATATAAATGTAAATAACATGCAACGGAAAACTAAAACAGTTCGCTTGCAAACTTCAATTCGCGTAATTAAGTTATAGGATATTATAATAATGACATTATTCGCACAGCACACCGAAACAAAAAAAAACTAGCCAAGTGCGAATCAGACTCGCGCAAAAATTGTTTCGTACCACCACACAATACGGGTACGAAACCCTAAAAGCATATAGTAAATTACAAGAATATCTTAAAGATATCACGGTGATAAAAAACAAGGCGCTAAAATGGTAGTGCCTGATTTTTTTCGGTCCACCAGTTTCGGAAATAAGGGGGGGGGGACATGCATTTTTTTGTGGTTTTTCAAAGATTTCTCGAAACCAGTGACAATAAGTATAGTAAAAGTATATATTTTTATAATCAGCTCTTTAATACCTACAATTTGATACCCATATTGTATATTTATAAAATATTTATTTTACTTTTTTTTTTATATTTCTCATTTGTGTTCATCTTTTTTTTAATCGCTATAGTTTTCCTGTAATTGGCCAGTTATGGCCTATTATCGTAATTTTTTTCGGTCCACCAGTTTCGGAAATAAGGGGGAGGGGGACATGCATTTTTTTGTAGTTTTTCAAAGATTTCTCGAATTCGGTGCCAGTAAATATTGAAAAAGTATATATTTTTATAATCAACTTTTTAATATCTACAATTTGATACCCATATTGTATAGGTATTTTTAAGAATTTATTTTTTATTTTTCTCACTTTTGTATTGGAAATATTTTGAACAATTTAAAATTTTTCAATATTTTTTTGTACCATATTATGTAGGCAAGTGAATGCTATTTTTTTAGAAAATTTCAAGACTTTATCTTTAACGATGCTAAAGTTATGGGGCTGTGACATACGGACGGACGGACGGACAACGGTACAGGTACGGTTTCAGGTACTACGGAACCCTAAAAATAAGTAGGAAACTATTGCATAAGTTTCGATAAAATAGTACATGAAACTGCACATAACTAGGCATTAAAACACTCGTGTAATTCTATTAAGAAGCTCGCCTACTCGTGTTTTAATGATCTTTTTATAATTGGAACAATAACATTAGTTACAGGATTAGTAGAATGATTTCATAATTTTAACACAGTCTCTAAGAAAAGTTCGTCATGCTCCAACCAAATTAAGACGTTATATCGAAAAATATAAGATGAAAGGTCAGTTGAACGCAATCTTCATTCGAACTTGTCACGCCATAGCGGTGACAAAATGCATCGCGGACACTTTCTGAGCGAGATTGTAAGTCTAGTTGTTTATGAGAGGTCAATGAGTTTAACACTATAAAAACCTATTCGATGGTACTCAGTGGTACTTAACTGAAAAGAGAGTAAAGAGTTTTTCCCCAACCTATTATATCCAAAAACCATTTTTCTTTACTTGCTTTTTGATAGCAATGCACTATATGATAATTTAGTACAATATTAAGACAATGAGATGTGGGAACCCTTAGAACGAAGATAAAGAAAAACATTTTCATTCCAAAAAAGTATCTGCACCCCCAGAAGTTTAAAAAACATGACATAACACGAACAAACCCACAAAATTGTTTTTAATTATTTACGTTCCAAAGGCTTACTTTCTGCATGAAATATTTTTTATATAATTATAATACATATATCAAACCAGAAAATCGCTCAGTGTACAGGGATTTAAAAAAATTAAAGCTGGGTGAGCACCGCCTAAATTTAGTAAAAAAAAATATGGAAAAGAAATTTTCGTTTTTAACTTACAGAGAACAAACGAGATTAATCAACTTTTTATTAATTTTAAGATCAAGTAGCACAATAAAAATAAACGTATTTGGTGTTTTATCATTACTTAACCCGCTGGCGTATGAGCGTGTCGATCGACACACTTCTGCAGGCTCATACAAGAAAAATATTTATGAGTAGTTATTATATAGGGTTACATAAAAACAATTGGCGAAACTCAAACTAGAGGTAGTGTTCATGTATAGAAACAAGACTGTGGAATTAGTTTTTGAAAATTCTAAAAGTCAATATTTATTTTAAAGTTTTTCCGGACGAGATACACCCAAACATTGTGTTGCCTAGATAGAAGACAACCAGCCCCCTTATCGTCTAACTTCAAATTTAAAATAAAACAAAGCAATATTGTCTAAAACGATTACGCGCGAAAACAACAAAAAGAAAAGTCCGCGACGACGACGTGCGGGCGGTATTATCAAAGACCCCCGCTGTCCGTGGATCCAAGTTGCCGCCGCACGTACTAACGTGTTTCACAGACTATTCCCGGCGGGGAATCCCCACAAGCCGAATTACCGCGATGCCCCCCGCCCCGCGGCCCCACCGCGTCCGTCGCCGCCGTCAGTAACCGCGCAAACGCATCAACGCAATATTGTGTGTGTCTGTAATCGTAAGTGAAAAGTGACAAAAAGCAACATGCCGTATGCCTACACCAACTCGGAGTACTTTGATATGGTGATGTGTTACATGGCTAGTGGCTTCGTGCTGGACTTTGCTCGGGAGCTGTACCAACGTCTGCACCCTCACGGTAGCGTGCCTACTCGCGCCACAGTGCTCGGCGCAACCCAGAGGTTGCGGGATTACGGTGTTTTTTGGCGCCCTAATTACGATGGCGGCCGACCTCGTCATAGGCACCTGGAGGATGAAGTCCTCGAATTCTTTGAGATGTTCCCGGAAGCAAGTACTAACGATGGAGCGAAGGAGTTTGGTGTTAGCCAATTTTATTGTTGGCACCTGCTGCGAGAGGGCGGGCAACACCCATATCATTTCACAAGGGTACAAGAACTACTTGAGCGTGACTACGGGCCCCGGATTGTGTTTTGCGAGTGGTTGTTGCAGAACCGCAACCGAAACATCTTTTGGACTGACGAGTCCACATTCACGCGGGTCGGAATGTTTAACCAACATAACGCACATGTGTGGTCGCCTCACAACCCTCACGCAATCCGAGTGGATCACGTGCAGTGTTTCCGTGAACGTATGGGCTGGCATCGTGAACGGTCACATCGTGGGGCCTCTGTTCCCGGAGAGGCTGAATAGTGCTACATATCTCGAGCTGCTCGAGCATGTGGGGGACCTTCTGGACGAGTTACCACTAGATGTACATCGTGGCGGCGGTCTCTTCTATCAGCACGATGGAGCACCCGCTCACTTCGCGCTAGCAGTGCGCCACTATCTCAATGAGAAGTACGGGCAGAGATGGATAGGAAATGGAGGTCCGGTTCCTTGGCCTTCACGTTCACCAGACCTTACACCGTTGGACTTCTTTTTGTGGGGACGTGTGAAAGATTTGGTGTACACAGACAATTTTCTTTCTGTGAGAACTGTGGCGCTACTAAAAGCCAAAATAATAAGTGCGTTTGACGTAGTGCGACAGGATCGAGAAACACTTGGAAGGGTGCAGTCTAACATACTGAGACGTGCTAACCTGTGCATTCAGTACAATGAACGGCACTTTCAACAGCATTTGTAAAAAGGTAAATAATTTGATTCTCATCACTGTACTTTCCGCTTATTTAGTTATCGTGCCAAACGCTAGCAATATGTTCGGCACGCACACACATTTCTATTCGAACTTTGTGTTATTTTAGCAAAACGATAAACCCTGAATTCCACCTAAACTTCATCAAAACAACTTTTTTTGCTGTTAATAATTAGGGCAAGCAAATGAAAATGTGTTGTATTAAATGATATTACGGTGATAGGCAATAATATTTCAAAACGAAATAATTAGGTACCTACCTACTAGCATAACGACCGTCCATAGTCGGTTATTATTAAGGTGTGAGCGTGTCCTTGAAAGCGGGATTTCATTCAACCGGCCTGAATCGTCTAACGTGAACATCTATCGCTATCGCTTGTCGTGCCAATCGCTTTTCAAATGATGTGTGATGCCATTTATAGCTAATCATGATACGTTTGAAAGCGATAGCGATAAATGTTGAAGTTAGACGATAAGGGGGCTAGTTGTCTCCTGTCTAGGCGACACAATCAGCTGTGTTGGGTGTGTCTCGTCTGGAAAAACTTTAAAATTAAATATTGACTTTTAGAATTTTCAAAAACTAATTCCACAGTCTTGTTTCTATACATGAACACTACCTCTGGTTTGAGTTTCGCCAATTATTTTTATGTAACCCTATATATGGGTTTATATATTATAATATGGGTTTCGTCGGAAAGCTAGAAAGAAGAGTAACAAAAAAATAATTATATTATAATAATAATAAAAAATTGTGTCTTGTAATGACACCCATATTTTACACCCCCTACTTTTTTATTTTTCTTATGCAACGGTCACCATGTTTTACCTAAATACTAATAAATACCAATCAAATAAGCCCAAATTCGAAGGGTCTGCTGTTGTCCGTTGAGGAGATCCCGTACCCACCTTCTAGTCCCATCATCAGACCCTGGTCACCATGTTTTACCAAAGTGCTAGTAAAGACCAATCAAAGAAGCCCAAACTAAACCCTAACTTCTAATTACTACCAGTAGAAAAGAGAATTCCAAAAATCTTTATCTTTATATTTTTTTCCGATATCCGATTTTAATGAAATAAAGCTATTATTCTATTCCAAATTAAGCTCTGTACAGCTGTGAAAACTACATGGAAATCCGTTCAGTAGTTGTAAAGATGTGCATGAACAAACAGACTGACAGACAGAAAAGAATTCTAAAAAATCGTTGAATTTTGTTCTATTACTCTTCTTTAGTCACCCCCTTTTTATTTCTATTACTTTTCTTCAATGTACAGACACAGCGGTTTCTACTGTTTTATTATAAGTATAGATGATATGGTCATAAAGTCCATCAGTCTCACCGAATTATTTGAGGATTAGTTTTATAATAATATACAGAAAACCTAAAAAATAAATCATATTATCACGAGTGGCCCCGCCACCTCATAAATTGTGCCATACGAAGTAAAACCTAGTCAGAGCAAGAGCAAGAATGTCCCCTTTTCCACTTACCGGCAATCCACCGGCACCGGCACCGGCAACGGCGACGGCGGCGGCGGCGGCACGGCTAAGGTGGTAAAAATGTATGAATATGGTCCCGGTGCCGGTGGATTGCCGGTAAGTGGAAAAGGGGCCAATCACGGGTTGACAAGGTGTTAGGGCGGTATCAAGGCAGCCTTAGTAATCCCATTAGCCCGTGCGATATTCACATTCGTTGGAAGCGTTTCAAAACACTTTCATGCAACTGTTCAGTTATGGAATGCTGTGGGGCTAAATTTGCATCATCATTTTCACTCTGAGTGAAAATCCTCGTATTGTAACAGACCCTAGGTAATAAATATTACATTTTTTGAGATACATAACATATGTAGTGTTATGTCAAATGGATGGATCGAGTGCATAGTGAGTAGACTCGCTTACCAATAGAGTTAGTGAAAGTCGCCTGCAGTTCTGGCCTGGCAGATTAGCGCTTTCTCTTAGCTTGCTTGCGCTTACGTATATTTACCTACACAGTATATCAGTACACGAAGAGGCCAGATGCCATCTTGCAAAATGCACTAATCACACAGCATCAAATCTTTTCTGATAGAGTTATTTTGACACTAAATAATACGGGCAAATAACCAATTCAATCTAATTTGCACTACAAACTTGTAATTTCCGAAACATTTGAACATAGAGTTATCTCTTTTTGGCACTCTAAGGATGGTTGTAAGTGGAAAGAGATTAAAAGATAAAAGAAGGCTTTCGATTTTAGCAGGCTCTTCTATGGACTAATTTTTAGAGGCACAACATTTTATTTACAGGACCAGACCATGAAGTAGATACGAAGAGGAGCTGGTATATGAATGGTGGTATGTTACGATCGATGGTAGCATGACGTCACAAAAGGGGGCGAGGCTTACGTCATTGCTGGCTAAACTTTCGTGAAGGACGGAGCTGCGCTTTATTCGAATAATTTATTCACAAACACGGACTAACGCGAGTTATCATCTTATTATGAAGTATTGTATCCTTAATTGTGTTAATTGTTTGGATGGATTTTTTTACCGGTAAGTACGACTTTTTCTAATATTTCTAGTGATTTCTATCAAACTCTGCTGTTGCAGTTTTCGCTATTTTGTTACTAAACGGTTAGCGACCAGGTTCACCTACTGTGCGCTTGATGTCGCTAACCACCATGACATAAGAAACCAGGGCCGGAGTTAGCTTAATGGGGTAAATAATCTAACGCACAATGCTAAAGTAAAAATGGTAGGATGTATTTAGGTCTATTTTCTAAGAGATACACCATGAAGATCTAGTAAAAGAAGTTTTTTTTTCAATAATTATGATTAAAATAACCATAAACGATTGCCGCGTAATAAGTATGATGACTATTTTCTTTTGTTTTCAGATTTCCTTCCGATGAATGCCTGAGGGAAAATTGGAGAAAAGCTACATATAAACAGAGACCCAGGATGGAATCCTACAAAAATACCCGGATTTCGTTTCTTTATTTTGAAGAAAATGTTTTTTACAAAACTCCCAAAGGATATAAAAAATAAGACTTGATAGATATTTTTTATATATTTATGTATTTGTAGTACCTCATTCACCCTTATGCTAATTTAATTACGCCGCGCAAGTCAGGTTCCATAATAAAAAACCTACCCCTTAAAAAGTCCGTATCTGTACATGTATCGATCTCTGCTAGCGAGTAGACGAATTGTGATATATCGAAGATATATCGATGTATATACTGACACAAAAGTAAATTGAAAATTATTATGCCGACTTGCTAAAAACGTAGTAGCTTCGCGCTAAATCTTACATTTAGTAAATAAGCAAACGGTGTTGTTTTATATACCTATATATATTATAAATAGTCGGGCCACGCGCATTGTAGGGTTCCGTAGTTGCCCAGTACATTTTATAAGTTGGTCTACAAATACAGATCGCGTCAAACTTCTAGCCCACTCGGAAGTTGCTCTCCCGAAGAACGGCCCATACATTGTCGTGTTTAGAGGGGACTAAAAGTTTGGCGCGACCTGTGCCTGTAAAGCCCACTTAGCTGTGATAGTTTTCTGTGAATTTTTTCACATATTGTTTAGCCGGCAGGGTGGGAGGGGGGACCCTTGACTCTTGAAACATTAGACCTTTAAAGCTTAATATTTCACCAACGGATCCCTAAATCGAAAAATGCTTTTAACACACCCGTAATGTTTTTGAACGACTTATCTAACGATACCCACACTATGGGATAGACGAGAAAAAAAAATCATCCCCAATTTACGTACATGGGAGATAGCCTTAAAAAATCGAGTTTTTTTACCGTTTTGTCGGCGTAATTAATATGTATACCCATACCAAATTACAGCTTTCTAGTACTAATAGTCTCTGAGCTAAGCCACGGACAGACGGACGGACATGGCAAAACTATGAAGGTTAGTAGCCCAACCTTAATATTCTTTGTATGTATTTCCCGTATTTATTTATCAACTTGTTTGTTCATTGCATTATGTTTATATAATATTTTTATTCCTAGATTTCTCTATTTTATGCAGGTTTATAATTACATTTTAGTAGCCACCAACCAAATTTTTTTTGTATGTATTTCCCTTATTAGTATATATTTTTTTAACTTTGACTTGTAGAAAAGAAAGTACATACTTTATGTATCTATTTTACAAAATAAATATTTTGATTTGATTTGATATGATCCTTGTCAGACTACGGAACCCTAAAACGCAGGTTTTTGTGAGCGCGTTTCTTGGTGGTCGTAACAGCCACGGCTAAGTGCGCGCTATTTTAAACCAAAAGGAAACGTTTATGCAAAATGAGGTGCCCAATCTGACCTTATATGCAGCCATCACAAACATATAATTATTATACGTCTGTGGCAGCCGTAAGTATTTCTATCTTCGGTAGGTATTATGATTTTGTAGACTGTGAGCTAAGCTACTTTTTAGGGCTCCTTAGTACCTAAAAGGAACATTTATGGTGAGACTCCGTATTCCGTCCGTCCGTATGTCAGACTTTTTTGGGCTCCTTAGTACCTAAAAGGTACAAATTAACCTTTATGGTGAGACTCCGTTGTCCGTCCGTCCGTATGTCACAGCCTCATAACTTTAGCACTGTTAAAGAATTGCTACAAAAAATAGCATTCACTTGCCTACACAATACAGTGTAAAAAAATGAAAATTTCGAAATTGTTTGAAATATTTCCAATACAAAAGTGAAAAAAAAAAATCTTATTCATACAATATGGGGTATCAAGTTAAAATAAGATATTAAAGAGCTGATTCCTGGCACCGATTTCGAGAAATCTAGGAAAAAATACGAAAAAATGCATGTCCCTCCCCCTTATTTCCGAAACAGGTAGACCGAAAAAAATTACGATTATAGGCAAGTGGAAAATAAAAGAGAAATATGAAAATATCAAGGCGATCCACGAGCCGTATTCTTCGAAACGATCTTGGATTAAAAGCCTACAAGACAAAAAATCATGGACTGAATGATGCTCAAAAAAAAACCTAGGGTGAAAAAATGCAGAGAGCTACTTGCTTGCCACGCGGACGATGACATAATATTTTCCGACGAAAAGATGTTTCTATTACAAGATAGCCATATACAGCAGAACGATCACGTGTATGGTGTTTCGTTGAGGAATATCTCTGCTGCAAAAATAGCCGTACAACAATTTCAAAGTGCGATATCTCCAAGAGGAATGTTGCCGTTACTTTTTATCGACAGAGGCGTAAAAATCGATAAAAAATACTACATCGAGACCGTTTTGCAGAATCATTTGCTGGGGAATGCAAAAAGCTTGTATGGGGACGATTATTTCTGTTTCCAGCAAGATAGGGCTCCCTCCCACAAAGTTCAACTCACTCAGGACAAGTGTCGAGGTTCTTTTCCCGGTTTTATACCATGGAAATAATGGCCTTTATCTTCAACAGGCTTGAATCTACTGGACTTTTCCATATGGGGATACATGCTCAGCACAGCAATATCGGGATTACACAGGGCCTGAATTTGGATTCATTCAAGAAACAGTTGGTTAAGATATGGGATGACATATCAGAGGAGGTGGTGCGTGCCGCGTCCAATTAATTTTATGGAAGAATGCGTAAAGTAATTCAGACAAAAGGGGAGCGATTTGAGCTATGAATTGATATAGAGACCTTTAAATTGTACTTAACCAAAACATATGTAGAGTTTTAATTTTTATGTAAATTTAAGAATTTTACAGACCTTTTTTGAAATTTGACTATATTTACTTGCATCTATTTAGAGAAATCTTTGAATGACCACAAACTAATGAACCGAAAAATATGAAAAAAAATCATGGTATTATTGTTCCAAAATTGGATTTGGATTCAAAGTACCGTTTGCATAATAGTACAAATGAATTGATTACTTAAAGTAAAATAATAATCAAATTTTTGCGCTTTATCTATTTACTATGTTTATAAAAGTTTATTGATCAATAATATTGCTTCTCCAAACATAAAATGATTTAGTTGCCTGAACTGTTTTTCTGAATCTATTTTCAACTGTTTTGCAAATGAAATATTAAAATTTTATTTGATAAATCTGTCACTTTTTGGCACTGATATGATGATGAAGTTGATGAACCCATTAGTGAATGATCATCAAAACAAATGGTGAGCTGACAATTTTTTTTAAAGAATATCATTTTATTTTAGTTCCCCGAAATATTATTTTGGTTAAATGTTACATTTTCTTCACATTATAATTTCGCAGTACTGAAAAAGTTTTTACGTACCTACCTATTTTTGCACACATTACCTTTGGTAACTGTCATTTCATACATTCGCGTAAAGTTCACGTAGGCACCTCATTCCCAGTCTAAACGTGGAACAATAATAATTTGGGATCACGTAAAGATTACAGGAAAAATAATATAGCAGTTGAAAAATTCACGATAACAAAATGACAAAACAAATTTTTCACCTCACTAGCTCAAAAAGCGCGCCTTTGTTGCTTAAAATCAGTGAGTGAGAAAAAGTGTTTTGAATTAAGAATGTCGCGAACTTTTAGTTAAATGTAAATAACCTTCATTAAAAAATGTTTTGAATTTTCATACAAAATGCGAAGAAACTTTTTCCCCAACCTATTATAATTTTCTTCGCCCATTGATCGACAACTTTTCTTCTTCTCTATACATATAAAATACAACGTCTGTCTGTTCGTACGCTTATAACTTGAGAGCCAATCAATGGATTTTGATGCAGTTTTCACTGAAAGATAAAGCATTTCTTCGGGAAGGTTTAAAGCTATGTATCATCACGCTATGACAAAAGGGAGCAACGCAATGAGAATTTTAGTGAGACATATGGAAGGTTCGCCGCCGTAGCATAGTCGATCGTCGCGGTTTCAAACCCCGACTGGTAAAATTTGTTTTCACTTTTCATTTTTTATTCTTTTATTTTATTTTCAGAAAAATATTTCTTTTTGTAAAAAAAATATTAAAGCTGAAATTATATTTCTTGACTGTGCAAAGACCAATAACTAAAATACTTTTATTTTCAAGTGCTTACAAAAAGCCATCTCTGGGAAGCTATCCTGGATAACGGCTCAGTAAGCTGGCGTTGAAATTGTTTTTATTTTAATACACTAGATGGCGCTGCATGTTTCAAAATATCGAAGTTGACGCAGTCTGGTTCAAATCAACTCACGTTAAAGTTTGTCTGCACTATTATATAAAGATGAAAGATTTGTTTGTTTGTTTGCATATAATGGGTAATATCTAGAACTACTGAACTGACTTTTTTTTTTAATTTGTTTGGCCTGAGGCTGACTGTTTTAGGTCTTTCATTGGCTATGGTCATGACTACCACCACGTTCACCACGCTCTACTATCGTTCGGCAGGCAGTTAAACAAAAAAAATATTGAATGAAATTTCATAATTAAAGAAGAGTGATAAATTAAAGAATGAATAAAAGTAGAGTGACTCTACCGGGCCCTAGAAGGACACATGCCGACCAAACGAAGATGGGCGAAGTCAAAAGTACCCGGAATAGAAGAAGAACTTGTATGATTAGGATGTGGAAGAAGCGAAGGGGGTGTGTCAGGATCGTAACAGAGAAATCTCTGGTCTCTGACTACACCTCTTCGCAGAGACAGGCGTGAGTATATATAATAGTATGCATGTATTTTTTTACATCTTGTATTTTCTCGCTAGTGAGGTGAAAAGTTGTATGTGTCACGCGAGAGCAAGGTAATTTTGTTTCTTGTACCTTTGAGTCCCTCACAATGCTCAGGATTCTAACTTAGAATCCTTCGCTTGCTCGGGATTCAAACTCGGCACTTGCAACAAAAACTACCTTTGCTCTCTTGTTGCACAAATAACTATTTTTATCCACGAGTTTTATTCCGAGTACGGTATAAAAATACTTGTGTCTCTTTTTAGGTCTACCATGGGTTTTGGTCACGATACACGTTAGCGTCTGCGTAAAATATTTTGTATGAGAAATTGTGGTTCCACACATAAGCCGCTAGGGGCGCTGCACAATTTCTCATAATTATAAATGTTTTACGCAGTTGTTAACGTGTATCAACAAACTTGTTGTTAACCGTTGAACAATAGTGCAAAAGAGATTGTGTTGAAGGTATGTTTTTTGTGAAAGAGAAAATGCAAACATTCGTTGATGAAAAGGTAAAATCTTTAACGTTTGCTCAGAAAAAAGGGGCAAAACCTTATATCGTGACAGCGTCAAAGGGGGTTGTGAAGAGGAGGGAGGAGTGGGGGGGCTTGCACCCCCCTTTAAACACACTTTCAACCTTAAGAAATGAATAGTTTTTAGGGCTCCGTACCCAAAGGGTAACCAACGGGACCCTATTACTAAGACTCTGCTGTCCGTCTGTCACCAGGCTGTATCTCATGAACCATGATAGTTAGATAGTTGAATGACAGAAGAAGACAGTAATGCGAAAATCACACTGGCTAGTGCGAATTCTAACACTGTCTGGATACCGTTAAAGTTCGCCTGACAGTTGTCACTTAGGAGTTTAGTAGTTAGTTGTTAGGTGGTAGAGCTAATGCTGGGCTCGACTGTGGAGGTACCACCATCTTACTCGGAAATCCTCCCGAAGTTATTCGGGGGAGAGTAAGAGGACAGCTCGCAGGTAGAAAACCAGGCGGCCCACCATTGCCTGGGACCTATGGATGGCATGGCGGTATATCCATCCCCAATTGCCGGGCCTTATATAAATCAGACTGGTGATGGGCAGCGGCGTCACTGGTGCAAGGGTTTCGGCACCGCGCTCACCAACCCACCTGCCCAGCGTGTGTGAGTATGGTCCGGGAGGACCGCCAAGGCCTATGTCTAGCAGTGGACGAAACAGGCTGATGGATGGATGGATGGATGCATTAGGCTTGTAAGAGCTCATTTGTCTATAATGAATTTTTTGTAACTACAAAAGGCAATTTTAGTTTCCCACCCTTGAATTAGATTTGAGACTGACGTTTGTCACCCAGAGCTGTTCTAAAATGTTTTTCTCACTGGAATCACTTGCAAGCATTTCAAAACCAGATGTTCTCCCCCTTACTTGTAATTAGTTCTATCTCTTTCTATTAAACGAGTGAAATTTTGCACTACCATTACACGTTTTGAAATGGTTCCAAAATGTCGATAAGCAAGTTTCGTTTTGTCATTTTACATAATTTTTATTTTTTCAAAAGAAAAAAAATTTTAGCTTATGCTAGAAAAAAAATTGTGCATGGGGTTCGAGCTGGACCCCAAGAAACCCTCTACATTTATATTTATCTCAAAATCTGCTCTCACATAATAATTATAAGATCCAACCCTCTCAAGCAAACCAAACGGCTTTTTTCAAAGCCACCTTTAGTGTGCTTTGGTAAGCTCATCCAAGACAAGAAAGTCCACTTGAAACTGAACTTTGAAGAGGAAAAGGGTAACAAGATAGATTTACTTCAGGTGTTGTTAAAAATCACTAAATCATATGTAGGGCTTGCCCTATTCTGAAATCCTAGGCATGCCACTGCCCCTACATATTATATGTGCATCCCTAAATTAGAGTGAGAGGTCAGGCAACCCTAAGTCTGAAGATGTTTTTGAATTAGGTAGAGATGCACTTTTTGTATGTAGTACATACAAATACATCTATGTGGTTGGCACCACATGCTCACTTATTACTCTGCAGATGCTCAAAGTAGAAGTTTGTTTAGTTTAATATAGTTTAATCACTATAAGTTTTCTCCTCTCCCCTGTAACGAGATTACCTTACCTTCTACGTAACTTTCTCTAGCTAGTGCAGTGGTGTAACTAGTGCAAAGGCGATAACAGTAACCCTTTAAATCAATTGCCAAATTAATCCAGATACTATAGAACAATTAAGATGAGATTTCGCCACAATATACAATATTAATTGTTTTTGCCATATTTACATACCTTTACTGATTAGTCGAATAAAACTCTCGAACTAAATAAACCGCATAAACTTTCGATCACTAATTAACAGCTTTTTCAAGTAGCATTATGTATTTTCAATTTTACAAAACAAATTGACTGAGTGATTATGTATTATATTATTTTGAAAAATATTTTGTGTTAGATTAGACCTATATTATTTGCACAAACAAATTCTATTCTCTTTAAAATACCTACTTCTTTGCTTGACACTTTGACACACACACTCGCACTGACTGACGCAGCCAAGGTGACCAGATTTAAATTGAACATTATGCCAGCTGCTTGCCTAAATTCTGCTAAAGTCTGATATTTTTTTAGTAAGAAATGCTAAAATTCTGCTAATGATTGAAGTCATAATTTTCACGAATATATAAATAAAAACGCAAAAATAATTAGGTACTGAAAATATTTAATCAATCAATCAATCAATCAATAAGCCCTTTATTCTGAACTAAGAGTTGTGGTTTTTGAGTTTATTTCTGTATTTATAGGATATCCCTTAGTTCAGTGTGCCTCTTGGCAAAGGCCTCCTCTAACATCTTCCATTGTTTCCTGTCTCGAGCAACTCTTCTCCAATTAGGACCGGCTGTCAATTTTAACTCGTCTTCCCATCTTTTTTGTTGCCTTCCTTTGCTCCGTTTGCCATCTCTAGGGTACCAATCTGTGACAATTTTGTTCCATTTATCTTGGGTACATCTTATCATGTGACCTGTCCATCTCCATTTCTGTTGGTCTATTTTGGAGAGAACGTCAACAACTTTAGTTTTTTCTCTTATATGTATACTTCGTACTCTATCCTGTTTTTTGATACCTATCAGACTTCTTTCCATGGCTCTTTGGCAATGTTCGAGCATTTCTCTGTGGTGTTTGGTGAGTGACCACGTTTCGCAACCATATGTGATGCAAGGAAGTATACATGTATTGAACACTTTCCGTTTTACCCCAATACTTAGATGTGTAGACTTCATAACTTCTTTCAATGACCAGTACCTTTTCCATCCATTGGCTATTCGTCTATTTATTTCCTTAGTTGTTTGGTCTTTATGAGAAATGAGCTGGCCTAGGTAAGTGTACTCGTCTACACACTCAAGTGACTTGTTGTTGATCTTAATTTCCATGTTTACAGAGTTTGTCAGTAGTTTTGTTTTGTCTATATTCATTGTCAGTCCTATTTTTTCGCTTTCTTTGTTTAGATCTTGTATCATTTTCCGTAAATTTTCTGGGTTTTCTTCAAATAAGACAATATCATCTGCAAACCTGAGGTGGTTAAGTTTTCTTCCATTTATGTTAAGACCAAATTGATCCCAATCAAGTTTTCGGAAAATGTTTTCAAGCACTGCAGAGAATAATTTGGGAGACAGAGGATCTCCCTGACGGACTCCTCTTTTTATTTCAAAGGCATTACCTAATGTTTCAAGTTGTATTTTTGCTTTGCTGTTACAGTATATGGTTTTGATTGTTTTAATGTATGTTGTGTGTATACCCTGTTTTTCTAGACTTTCCCATATAGCCTCATGGCTGATACTGTCGAAGGCTTTGGTGTAGTCAATGAAAGCCATGTATAGAGTCTTGTTATATTCATTGTATTTCTCAATAACTTGCTTCACGGTGTGTATGTGATCTATTGTAGCATAATTCTTTCTGAAGCCAGCTTGTTCCATTGGTTGGTTTTCATCTAATGTGGTGCTAATTCGTTCTAAGATGATTTTGGAGAATACTTTATAAATATTTGACATCAAGCTTATTGGTCTGTAGTTTCCTATGTCATCTTTTGCGCCTTTCTTATGTATAAGAGTAATGTGGGATGTTTCCCATTGTTCTGGTATGTGTTGAGATATTGAAACTTCATTGAAAATTTTTGTGAGTATAGGGACAAGTTCGCTCAAAGTTCCTCTTAGTATCTCATTTGAGATTTTGTCTGGGCCTGGTGCTTTTTCCATCTTTTGGCTGAGTATGGCTTTCTCTACTTCACTCGGTAAGATTTCAGGTTCTTGGTTGGTTTTAGTTACTTTGGTACTTCTGTTTACATGTTCTGGGTGTTTGTAAATATGGTTTGAATAAAGGTTTTGGTAGAATTTAGTTGCTAGTGTGTTCATGTCTTTTCTGTTTGTGATAGTGTCTTGTTTGTTTTTAAGGTTTGGTATCCAATCTTTGTTGTATTCACGTATCTCTTTCAGAGCCTTTCTTGTTCCTCCTGTTGTCAATATGTGCTTTTCTAGAGTTTTTAGTCTTTTAGTTTTACGATCTTTTCTAATGCTTTCTTTGATGTTTTTGCTTAACTCTGTTATCAGTTTGGTGTTTTCTTTTTTGAGGTGGCTAGTTAATATGCGTTTTCTTTCTTCTATAAGTTGGAGTGTCGAGTCGCTTAATTGATATTTTTGCTTTTCAGTTTTCCTGACTTTGTGGCATGCTAGCTGATTTTCTAATTTAGCGTAGGTAATTTTGACATCAATTTTGCTGTTGTCTGATAGCTCCGTAGTTATTGCCACCAAAGACTGAGCGGTGTCCTTATAATTTTCTTCATTTACATCGTTTGCGTTTGAAGGTTTTATGTGTTTTCTGGGCTTTTTGGGTGGTTCTATTTTAAGTGATGCTCTGACCATACGATGGTTAGTGTTAAAATTTAGTTTTGATTTTGATATCACTGATGTGTTTGTAAATGATCTTGGAAAGTTGCTTATAATGTAATCTATTTCGTTTTTATATTTTCCATCTGGGGAAATCCAAGTCCACTTATTTGTTTTGTTTTTCTTGAAGATACTGTTCAGGAGAGTCAGATTGTGCTCTAATAAGAAATCCACTAGTCGTTGTCCATTGACACTTCGTTTGCCATAACCAAAGTTTCCCAGTGGAGATTCATCTTTGTTCTTTTTATTTCCAACCTGGGCGTTGAAATCACCCATAAGGATAATCAGGTTGTTTGAGTATTTTCTTATTATTTGGGATAGATGTTTGTAGAAAGATTTAGTTTCCAGTTCTTCAGCTTGTTCAGTTGGTGCATAAACTTGTATTATCGTCCATGTTTTTCTATAGCTGGGTAGTTTGATGTTTAGGATTGCAATTCTGTCTGAAACTCCGATGATATCTTCTATATAGCTTTTCAAGTGCCTTTTTATTAAGAAACCAACTCCTTTTTGTCCTCCAGTTTCACCTTTATTGAATAGTACATAGTCTGGATGTTCCTCAATTGTTTCCCCTGCTCTTCGCATTTCACTTATCCCTAAAATATCCCAATTTATGTTCTTTAGTGATTCTTCTAGTTCTAATAAGGCTTCAGATGTCCTTAGTGATCTTGTATTGAGTGTTGCAATATTTAATAATTTATTGTTTTCTGTTAGAGGGTGGTGGTCTATTTCTCCCGCGGAGACCAGCCGTGGTGGGAGAGTTATTTTTCGTTGTTGTATTTGTAGCTTTGTTTGTTGTATGAATCCGGTTTTGGTTGTTAGTTGTTCTTTAGTTTCTCCATGTGTTTTTGTCTGATAAGGAGTAGGATCTTTCACGCATGACTTGAAATGCATCCATTCTTTTAATTTTGGGGTCCTGTTTGGTATTTGCATTTTGGTCTGGTTTGTTTGGGCTTGGTGTTTCAGAGTCAGGTCCTTTTCTTTTTACACTTTCTCGCTGTTGATTTGATTTATCTCTGCGTTCTTGTAAGAATTTTTTTGGGATGTCATGAGTTATGTATGTGTTTGGTTTCATTTTCTTTTTGTTTCTCAATATTTGGATCTTCTTTTGGAGTGTTGTTGTTGAGAGAAGTATAGGTCTGATTTTCGAGTTGTTTTCCTTTTTGCCTAGACGTTGAATTCTGTTTATTTCGCCATTTTCTAAGGTGACACCTAAATCGTTAATAGTTTGTGAAACAAGACTTATCAAGTTATCTTCTTTCTCGTCGGACGATTCAGAAATTCCGTGTAGTAAAATGTTGTTTTTCCTGGCATTCAAATCCAAGTTTTCGATTTTTTTGTTTAGTTGCGTTATTTCGACTTTTAGTTTTTCATTTTCTTCTATCAAAGGTTGCATTTTTTCGTCCATTTTACTGAGAACTCTTGTGGTTATACTTTCAGTAATTTCATTCGTTTGCTTCTGAAGCTCTTCTTTTACTTTTTCGAAAAGTAATGACATTTCTTTACTTAGTTCGGAAGTCATCTTACAAATATTTCTGAACGCAATTTATTTCGAAAACGTAATTAATGTCGTTGATGCTCGTGATTGTTGGCACTTGGTGGAACTTTTGAAACATTTTTTGTTTGATAAACAAACAAGTACAAGTGTTTATCAAACAAAAAATGTAATTAATGTCGATTTCGATGCAGGTCAGATGCGCAAAAAGGAACACAAAAAGGTACACAATCGCGTGCGTGGACGCAGCCAGTCATTCAATATGTTGAGTAGTTGGTAGCCCTGTTCGGTTCTTCTTGTCTTTGGTCCGTACTTGAGCGTTTGACAGATAAGATAACCTAAAAAGGTTTCGCGTTTCTAACTGCACTGCACTTAAAACTTATTATTTAGTATCAATTTATAGTCAGTAGCACTCGCCGGCACCAGCAGTATAGGAATAAGTATGTTTGAACACTGTAAACTGGGATTAGACACACGATTCGTTTTTATTTGAGGCAGCGACTGACAACACGTCTTTAGTGTACGAGAAGCGGAACCGGAATTCGAAATTATAAAATATTTAATAACAACTTCTAATTATTTTATCTTCTAATTTTCTGTAGTGTCCATCTTTTTATAGAGATTTGTCAAGCTTTGAGCCATCTTTATCATATTTTTTTACAAAAAGCGGCATTGCTGTCACCCTTGTCTCTTGATAACCAAGATGAGAACATTTGATCCTTCTCCCACTCAGAACGGTAATTCTGGTCATATTTTCTTTTCATTTTTTATTCACAATTCACGCGCATGACACAATTGATTGACGACGACTACTGTCGACTCCACATAAACAAACTGTACTTTACTAAATCTATGTTCACACCCAACTCGAAAGAAAAATATACATTTCAGGGAAATTCCCCTAAAATGTACTTGAGGGTTTTCAGTGCAGTAAGAAATATCGGACATTATTTAGGAGTGCTAGAATTCTTTAAATACTTCTAGCACACTACCCAAATTAAGCACAGATAATTTGTCAATGTCTTATCTTGCTAATTTTCTGTGGAGGATTTCTAAGATTCTGCTAAAATCTGCTATCTTTCCAGATCTGCGACACAATCTGCTAAGCCTTAAATTGGGGATCGAATTCTGCTACAATCGCAGAATTCTGCTACATCTGGTCACACTGGACGCAGCGCGTTCCGATTCAAGACATAATCGATTACATCCCGTCTATCGTCATTCCGAGAAGTTCCGAGTCAACGTTAGCCTGATAACGATAGCCCTAAAATGGTTTTTATGACGTCATGAATGACATCATTAAGGCCGCCATCTTGTGCTATCATCGCCCATGCTTCTGAGCGTAAGCACTTTGAGTGATCTATCAAAAGTGATAGCCGGCCGGCGGCAATTTCAAAAATGGGTTATCTTAGTATAAGAGTTTAATAATAAACGATGAATCAGAGTTTTTAGGTATTTCACTTCGTGGACCTAAGTTTACAGTACCAGATAATTATGAGCGCAGAAAAAATATTGTATCTATGCTAATAACTTCTGAAATGAGTGTGTCAAGTTTTCTGAAGCTCATCTGAAACCACAAACAATAAAAATATTAAAAATAGAACACAAACATCAACAAATTTTGTACAAAATCACACTAGAGAAACTCTGGACGTCGCACATATTGCTTTGCACATAAAATGTACATAAAAAACATGTCATTTATCAAAAAAAGGAATATCGAAGCTGATAACTAACTAAACCCTGATTCTTACATTAATTATATTATTAAAATGTTTTATGTAAAGTACGCACATCAAAAATACAATTGAGGTTAACTTTTTTACATTTCTTCTTTCAAAAGGTTTTATTACCTTGTTGCTTAGTAATGAATGGATAAAAATAAGAATAAATTGAAGTTATATAATAAAAAAATTGATAAACATAACTTTTTATAAAATATTTGCACCTTCAATACACAAAAATTGTATCTGAAAAAGAATGAACGACCAAGTATGGCTTTTTTTTTCTGGAACGCGTATAGGTCTCGATTGAGATACGGTTTTCGCTGCGTTCGGTTAGCTGCAATTTAATATTTTAGACGCTCCGGTCTCTTTCAAGACCTTTGCCTGTTCAGGCCCTTTACAAAAAACCATAAAGACCATAATTAATATAACGTTCTACAGAATTACGACCTTATTAACAAATATGGGTAAGTGGTCTCAAACGAGGTCGTTTTGAGCTTATGCTCTGCAGTGATGGACGCCACTTCCCATTCGGAATGACTTGATGGGCGTGAGTAGATTTAGCACTGCTATATTCGGAACGCTGTAATGAATTGCATGACATGCCAGTGTTGTGTTGTAGATTAATTTTTTACCCTAACGCTCGGCAAAATTACCCTAAATCTCAGAAGAATTACTAAAGAATAGAAGTAGCAGTAAAATCTGTACAAACTTATGTTTTTCTCGCATCTTCCAATTAAAAAGATGTATGTGCTAGAAAAGGACATTTAAAGACATACTTTTTTCGTTTTGAAACATGTGTGTGTACAGTGGAGTCCGCATCAAGTTAGACACTTCGGATTTTGTACCTATCGTATATTCTTCTATGTAGGGGATTATGTCGTACTGCAAGTGTATAGCTTGATGTGGTATCCGCTGTACAATCCCTAATGTCAAATTGGTTCCATTTGGTTCTAATAACCGAGCAAGATAAATAGGTCTCTTTCATCACATTGCTTATACTTGGAGCAATTTAAATAATTCGGATATTCTACGCTAATGTGTTGTGAAGTCAGGTCTGCATATTAAAACATACTTCTAGTGTTGTTAATGAAAGAAAAGGTGTTTCGAGGAAAAAAAAACATCAATTAATAAAAGAACATGACGTGTGTAGTATTGAAATACAAATCCCATTCATATTAGAAAGCAAATAAAGGCAAAGACATCAGTTCCCATGGGTATGCCATTGGAGCACAACATTTTAATATATTTTGTAATTTTTATCAACATAAAAACATAAAACTGTTAATGTTACTAGGTTTGCATAGAAAATTATATGTTGGGTAGCATTTTATCAAAGAATTATATATATATATATATAAGGTAATGTTATAATCGAGTATTCATAGTTCCAACAGGGTAGCTTAGAGCCAAAACCTGTGTATGGCTCAATGCTGATAAGTGCTAAACAGTACACAGACTTTGGCTATCATTCATGCGCATTTCAATTGAACAAAATCTATGTATGCAGCAACGCCTAATCTTGTACAGTTTTTACGCAACATAGTTTGGCTTGGTCATACTCGAAAAGCAATGGGACAATCATGTTCACTATTAACGCGTTTCTCAGAGAAGGCGTTGGAGCGCAACATGATTGGCCCTTAAAATAAATTCAAAACGCGTAAATCGACGAGCCAAAATCTGTTGCGCATTGACATGCGTGTGCATGACTGAAACAATGCAGACGCTAACAGTGAGCGCAGAGCGAGACAAAAGTATGATTGTATATGTGTGCTTAAGGTGTTAGTGCAACGTGCGTTACTAGTAGAGCGACTGAGATACATTCATGCAATAATAATTTACGAGCATAAGGATCTTTAGCGAATAAGGAGGTCCCTTATTGCCAACTCACGACCTGCGTTTGTTTGTGTAATTTGCAAAATTGATCTATCTATCGTTGAACTATGACATTCGACCTTGGCACGTGCCGCTTGCCGGATAGCGGAAGAAAGTGGAACATAATTACTGTAAATTATGGTTTCTTGCTCGGAAGTTTTTTTGTGATAGATAGTTTTACGTAAAAACATGAAGTTGAAGGAGTACGAAGACTTTAAAAATTTTTGGATGCTGTCTGCGACATGTAGATAGTTTGACATGTAGAGCAAGATTTAGCGCGGAAGTTCAGTGCAAGTGGAAGGAAACGATAGGATCGCCGTTGCTTGAATGTAAGCATTTTATTACATAAATGTCATCGATCACATGCACCAACTGGATCGTCAAGAGCAAATCATTGACAAAAAGTTTCGCGTTTTCAAAGACGTACACTTGTCAACACTCATCGCAAGGGAAAATGACATGCCCCAAAATCTCAAGCAACAAGATAATAAAACCTTTTGAAAGAAGCCATGTAAAAATGTTGATGGTGGACGAAGACTTTAAAAAGTTTTTGGATGCTGTGTGCGAGTCTTATAGTTTGACATGTGGAGCAAGATTTAGCGCGGAAGTTCAGTGCAAGTGGAAGAAAACGATAGGATCGCCGTTGATTGAATGTAAGCATTTTATTACATAAATGTCATCGATCACATGCACCAACTGGATCGTCAAGAGAAAATCATTGACAAAAAGTTTCGCGTTTTCAAAGACGTACATTTGTCAACACTCATCGCAAGGGAAAAGACATGCCCCAAAATCTCGGGTGTAAATCCTTTGTGGATTTCAAATACAAAAAAATCAAAAAAGGCACAATAAGAAACGACGAAAAATTTAAAAATGTAATGTAACTTTAATACTTTGAATAAAATAAAAATAAAGTCGGCAAATCAAGTTTATTAGCATAAAAACTCAAAATAATCAAAAAATATTTCGAAATTAAGTACGGGATTTCGATAATCAATGTGACAACATGATGTCGATGCTACAGTTAGGTACTACAATTATCACTGGTTCGAAATGTATTGCATGGGAATAATTACGAAATTTTCTTTCCACCTCGACATAATCATCTAAACTTTGTGCATATTTTATCCTTAAGTTATTTTTACTTACCGGGAAGCATTCCCGTAAAAAAGTATCGAGTAATGTGAAAAGTATCGTGCCCAGTAAAATATCGAAACAAAAATATCGAAAATACTCTAACAAAAGTATCGAGTATACTCAAAAATCGATTCCTTTTTAACCGTAACCCTAAATAATGGTAGCATTTTTAATTTTTACGTACGTATGTAGTTTAGTTTTTGGAAGTGTCTAAATAGCCGTTAGTGGCTTCCTTATTTTTAATTTTATTGGACCGCTAGGGATAGGTTGCGACGACGAGCGAGGAGGAGCGGTTAGATTGACATGAAAGTACATATTAAGGAGCCGAGTGAAGTGGAGCGGAGCGAGGTGACCCTCGTAGTTTAAACAGAATTCCCGATATGCAGAAAAAATCAATTTCCAAGCCTTTTCCGATGACTTACGGTTCAATAATTTATAAAATTAAAGGACCGCTTCCCTTTTCGAGCTTTACATTGCAAATTTAACTTTACTAGTTGGGGTTAAGGAAGATATTCCAACAGCCAAAATAATGACTTAGGATTCAATAATTTTAAAAATCAAAGGGCCGCTAGTGGCCCTTTAGTCACTTCCTTTTTTTTTGAATTTCGAATTAAATTCGTCATTCATTTCATTTGTGTGTGGCTTTTGTTTTTTGTTGATAAAATGGCCGCTTTGCCGTTTTGTTATCCTGAAGTAAAAATTGAAAAGTTATGTCGAACATGCCTTTGCAAAGACGGCGAACTGCATTCCATTTTCGATATTCATCGTGGTGCAGAAACTTTGGACTACATAATTACAACTGTTACTGGAGTGAAGGTATGTGCAATCTCAACATCACGTTTTCAAGCCATGCCCCGTTTAGAAAGACTTGAAGCTTTCTTGAAGCGTTTGTTTGAAACACAGGACAGGTCTTGTGTATTGATTTGATGTAAACTCTGCAGGCCATTGCGAAGTAATTTTTTATCTTAGTAAACCCTGTAGCTCTTGTAATGCGAATGTAAAAAGATTCAGCAAATTTTGCTTCTGGAATCATGAGAGCAAAGGTAGTTTACTAACACTATGGGCACATTTAAGTGTGACTACGTAAGGAGAGAGCTATTTTGTGGCCAAAATATCCCCAGATAACGCCTAAGTATGCTGAATGCTTGGGCTAAAGAGGGCTTTGGCAACTGATTATTTATCAGACCTCAATTACTAAAGTGATGGCAATTCAAGTTCATTATAATTAAATTTGTTTATTAATCACTAGCCTTTGCCTGTGGCTTTGCTCACATGGAAATGTCTTTAAATATTTGAGTAGTATCAACAGTTTTTGGCTTGGCAGTTGTTTTAGCAACACTCCTGGGCTGGGTCTTACAGGAGAACACCTGATTTTTTATATAAAAGATATTGTAGGAGTTTCTTTGGGTCTTTGTCTGACTTTTAATCAACTTTTTATTTAATTAAAATAATGTCTATGAAATGGAACACAATTTGTTCATTTCACATAGCGTTGACACTTGTTTGTAAATGTACAATAAATGTACTTTAAAGTGTGAGTAATGGAACATAAAAGAACAAAAAATAAAGTTTGACAGCTCGTCAGCCAGCTAAAAACAGACTTCTGTACTGGTAGGTTAAAACTGTTCAAAAACCGACCGACTCTGAGCACCCCGACTCTATACAGTATTGTGGTTACTACCCCTAAGGTGTATATGAAAAGCCGAAGGCAGAGGAGGTAAGCATGGGTGCCTGTGCTTTGATATGCAAGGGTGGAGAGGCTGCACTTTTACTCTATTATTATTAGTATAGATTATTATTAATTTGTTTGAACATTTTCATTAATTATCCTAGTTTATGTTATAATACCTAAATGGAAAATGTCAAATCAGTTTAGCCTTGCCATTCTATCAAGCAAAATAAGGTTTATGAATGTTATTTGAAGTTTCTTAGAGAATAATATTAATTTAGTTTTATTATCTATGTGTCATTGTTGATTAGAAAGGGCAATTAAATTGATTACTATTGAAATTACTACTTGAAATTTACAGTCAACCAGAAAAAGTAACTGCAGCAATGCTTACATAGATTCTTACACCCACAGCTACTACAATCACATAACCACAGCTACATCTCCTTGTAATCAGAATTATTAAGGTAGTATGTACAGCCTCGATAATCCGAACACCCAAAATTTATACCCTGTTCAGATGTACAAAGCGTTCAGATTATACGAGCCGCAATGCAAAAGAGTTTGTCTAGTACCAAATATTACAAGTGCTTAATAGTAAAAGTAAAATTTATATTATTAAATTTAACTTTATTAGTTAAATAAATATACACTGGTTTTGAATACCTAATTAAGTTTATTTAAATTGACAAAATATTTTTCTATTTAAATAAAATATAATTAATTCTTCGGGAATTCCTCGGGAACCATCTACGCATTAAACTTCGTCCATCACATTCAACGGCACAACAACAGATTGTACACGGCGATGATGGTAACGGGACAACTAGAACCAAAATAATAGTATCACTTGTCCCATGGGATTACTGCAACGAAATTGTGTCAGTTGTCCGATCATGGGACAACACAATGGGACAAGTGGGACAGATAGAAATAGTTCGTCTACCACTTAGTTGTGTCACCTTTAGCAATTTTTCACATTCTTGTAAAGTTATTGAGTGCCAGACAGATTTAATTTCACTTTTCAATTTCAATTCACTTTTAGACCTTGCTGGATACTTGCGCAACATTTTCTTCATTTTCCATCACAGGGTCTCAATTGGTGACAAATCCGGACTACTGGACGGCCACTCCATTGTAGGGATATGATTCCGGTTAAACCAAGCCTTCGTTGTCCTCGCAGTGTGACAGGATGCACCATCTTGTTGAAAGGTGTAGGCATTACAATGTTTCAATGCTGGAATCGGCATGAGACTTGTTTTCAGAATGTTTTGATACTCTACTGCATTAACAGTTCCTTCTACAAAATGTAGATGACCCAGGCCTTATGCTGACATGCAGCCCCATATCATCACCGTTCCAGGAAACTTCACTTTTCTTTTGATACAATCAGTATGGAATGCTTCATCTTTATTTCTGATAACTTTTTTCCGTACATCACTGATCCTCACCTCAAATTTGGATTCATCACTCCATATTATTTCACGCCACTGGTCTGCCGTCCAATTTACATGATCTTTAGCGAATTTCAGCATTTTCTTTTTCTGGAGACGCGTGAGTAAAGATTTTTCTTTAGCAGTATAAAATCCATAGCCCAATCGTTTTACGACCTTCTTGCAGGTATCGACAGATGCATTTTTGTGAATCAACTCTCTCCACTTCAAGGTCAGTCCTCCTGCGCGGGCACGACGATTATTTTTAGTTAATTTTCTTAGTGTTTAGACTTTTTAATCCGATTTGTGCACATTGTGGCCACTGCTAGTTACTCAAATCCGTTCGGATTACTAGGAGTTCGGATTATTGATGCTGTATTACCAAAAGAATTATATTCTAAATAAAATTTAAAATGCTAAATACTCTGACTTATGTATGTATGTGGTGCTGGGGATCAAGAGCAACTGCTAATGAACCAAAGATCTACACCCCATAAGTAATAGTAGTTTATGAAACTGGTACATGAAAAGGTTATTAAAAACAAGTGTTTTAATACCTAGTTATGTATAGTTTCATACACTACTTTATCTAAACTCATTATAACCTGTTTTCATAATCTTGATAAAATTTGTTGTTAGCCATTTTTGATTTTTCTTGTAAAAGCTTGGTTCTAAAAGTGTACGTAATTTCCGTCGTTCTTTCCAAAATGTCAGGTGAAGTCAAATATCATCACCATCCCTGCTGTCAGTAATTTTAGGGCAAAATAATTCTTTTGACCCATAATACCACGATAAGTAGGTAATAAATAAATTTCCTCGAAAATAGTCGAAAACTAGCACATCAAACAGTTCATCCATTGACAGACCGAGTCCAACGCGCCGTACACACAAACTTTCGCATTTATAATATTAGTGTGATTTTGAAGTTAGGAGGTAGAGAAAAAAGTTATAGGCTGATGTAAAAACTTAAACGACAATATGTTCATTATTCAGGTGGGTAAGATAATGAGCTATTGTTTTTCTCTTTACAAAGCTTTTAATAATTGACAGCATATTGGCCTTTGGTCAATAATGCTTTTTAGGAAAATAATTAATACATTTTTTAGGGAACTTCTCTTTATAGACTTCTCAACTACTTTTATGTCCAAATGAGGTTGCTCGTCTTTCTTTCCTTCACTGTCGTTCTTGATCAGCGACAGTCAGGATAGTGCTGTACCTATTGATGGTGCAAAAAATAAATTGCATAGTGATTTTCAGGTCTTGTAATAACTTACAGTAATTGGATACCAATTAATATTATATAAGTTCTTATGGTTTAATCCTTGTGAGTGCCTTAAAAGCAGTTAGCTTGACCACAAAACATTGATATTCCTCAACTCCTAAAGGCTGAATGTAATAGTGTTATTTTTATACTTGTTCTAATTGATGGTAACAGTATCAAAATCAGTGCAGAACTTTTTAGCGAATATACAGACAAACGTGAATTAAAACTTTATTCTGTACTATTTGAAAATTAGAGAAGAAGAGAAGACATCATTATGTAACTAACGAAGATGTGATATTATAATTTTTCCATTTCATTTGTCAAATATCAAGAAATAGTAAATCCAGTAACAGAAATTAGTAAACAACTAGGTACATGAGATCCAAAAATTAAATTTTGTTTAAATTGTGTATTTCCTGTTTTAGATCCAGCCTAATGACCATCTACCCAAATCAGTCTGCCATGACTGCAAAAAGAAAGCAACAAGTGCTTTTGACTTCAAGAAAAAAGCACAAGAATCTGATATTTCCCTGCAGAAGCTTGTCAAAACTGAAAACTTTAAAATCGAATTGGAGATTAAAAATATTGTTCCGGTGGGTATGATAAATTATGTTTCTCATAATGTTTCTATATTTGACATATTTAATACATATATATAATACATGAACTAAAATGATTGTTTATATTATTATTATATATATTATATCATTCATTATATCTTATTAATTACAATTGAGTAATTATCTTATTTGCAATCTATTCATATTCAATTCAACCCACAGCCAGCAGATATTTCTTTATTAGTTGTTTCTCCTGGCTGGAAGTGTGAAGAAGCAGAATAATAATTTTAAATATTACATGAGCGAATTTAGAAGTAAAAATATATTAAATCTCAAGTGTTTCAGATCCCTAATTAAAATAGCCCTGCTGGCTGGAGGTCTATCGCTTACACACGAAACGAACAAATTTAGAGCAAAATGTTTGATATACACACATATCCATAAGATAGCAAATTTAAGGTGGTTCCATTGGGTGTTAACTTCCTTCACGCAGTAGTTGTGAAAAATTAATACAATATTGTCTGTTTTTCAGGCAAAAAATATCAAAATTGAGCAAACTGCCGAGGTTGACTTTGACATGGACAACATGGATATAGATTATGGAAGCTTTTCTGGTCTGGATGATGACTACAGGGAAACTGGTAAATAATCTTTAAAAAAAAGCCGACCAAGTGCGTGTCGGGACACGCGCAGTGTAGGGTTGCACTGAGTATACATATTAATCACGCCAAATTAAAGTCTCGGAGCTAAGCCGCGGACAGACGGACATGACGAAACTATAAGGGTTCCTTATCGGACTACGGAACCCTAAAAACGATGACATTTATCCCCCCTATGTCACAATGTTACTTGACCAATTGGATGTATTTCCTAGTTCTTTTAAGGAATTGAAGATTTCATCCTAAATTGACACTATCCTATTTAGACACAATTTTCAACTTTGCATTATATATTTAGTATAATATTAATAGTCTAGACACCCGTTAGAGTTTAAACTAAATCTAACTAAAGATTAGTTTACGGGTAAATAAGGTATACTTATCTAGTATACTTATCTTACGTAGGGATACGTATACTTTATCTGATTTATTTTTTGAATTATACAAGTCAACCCTATTATTACTGCACGCCATGTCGGGTGCGCGCTGGTACATCGCGCGCTGTACGAAGTAATAACAATGTTAAGTCCAGCATCTTAGACAGATTTTTGCTCGTATTCTCTGACCGCAGGTGATTATAACCGTAGGTATTTTCGTTTTAGAAGGGAGTGGTTAATAATCTGTGGCCAAGTGTAGTTAAAAAAAGAAAGTCTTCCTGTAACAATTTATATCAATTCAATATTTTCTTGTTGTCAATGCCTCAATTTATGTGGTAGCGCAAGCGAACTTTTTTGTAACGTCATAGTTGCGTTTCAGGTACCACTGAATTTAATATATCCGAGAAAACAAAACCGTATCCTGACAAAAAAATTACATCCCTATATTGAAGGAATGAAAAAGGTTTAGTTGAAAATAAAATTTGTATTTTCCGAGACATAAGTAAAAAAGGTTGTATGTATATGCTATGTAGCAAATCTTAAAAAAATTGATTACACCTAGGTAAATTATTGAGTACTGATGCTTCTTCTTTAGAAACTTGTTAGGAATTATGTGATAGCGTCGGTTTTAAATTATAGATGCTGTTAAAATGGAGTCACAGGGAGACAGCATGTACATTCCCTTAAATTGTGACATTTGCTCTGGTTACTTTGATTCCGAAGAGTCTCTGAGAAACCATTTGAAAAACAGCTGCCTTAAAGGTTTGGTACTTTTATACTCACAAAAACACAATTATATACATAATTAGTGTTGCCACTTAATTGACTTAAATGTAATTTCACAGTGGAATGCAATGGCGAAAGTGGATCGTATTGCCCATTATGTGGAACATGTTATAGTACTAGTCAAAGTTTGGCTAAACATATGTCAGAAAAGCACTCAGAACTAATGCTACCAACGCATAAGGGGCGGGCTCGACAGACTAATGTAAGAATTTACTCCAGTTTTGTTTCAACGCCGAATTTTATGATTTCGCATATTTATCGAAAACTTCTTGATTGCAGAATATATTGAGTAAACTATCTGAAAATGGGTTCCTTATTAAAACTGTGAACCTCAAGAAATATAACTGTGTGTTTTGTAAAAAACAGTTTAAGAAGAAAGAAGAATTGTCAGATCATACAATGGTTCATAGAGGTAATTTAATAAATTTTCTTGTGTATGCTTTGCTTAACATTCAAAATTTGTCATGACACCCAAACTTTGAATGTGTGTTCAACATCAGTAATGATTTCATCTCTCGCTTGGAAAAGTGTTTATTACAAAGTGTAATGTTTATTACAAAATTATCTCGTGTGTAATTTTCTTTTTTAATCTTGTTTAATAATTAGACTTAATAATGTATTACCATTGAGTGTTGCTTTCAATTATTTTTAAAGTAAAAAAAGAGGTCGTCATAGCAGATAAAATTTAGCTTCTCTAGCTTTTTTGAACACATGGTTTACATTTAACATGAATATCTCAGTTTTTTTGCATAACTCTCTAGTTTTTTTTTTGCGTATCAGTTATCCTATCTAGCCTTTAAAGGTACATAATTAACAATGTTATATAAGTTAAATCAAAGAAATCGTTTCAGAGGTCAAAGTTTATAGCTGCGTTCTTTGCAAAAAAATGTTTGTCAAGAAATCACAATTTGGAAAACATTCTTGCATTTGTGAAAATAATGTTAAAAACGAGAAGAATGAAGATGTAAGTATATTGGTATATTGAAAATGATAAACATAACAAGCCCTTGCAAGGAATGTGCATTATTAATCCTTCTAATTTCAAAAGCCCCTATTATGGTCACTATTTATTGTTATTCAATTGTTATCGAAAATAAATAATTCTTTACATCAAATTTCGTATGAAACAATCTACTTATTTTTTTGGCTCAATGAAGCAACGATCGTGGCTCGTATCTTTGTGTACAGTTGGCTCAACGAAACACCGGCCGGGGTGCGAATTTACAAAGGCTATTTACTATTCGGGTCACGGTACCGACTATAATAGATTAGTTTTTGATGTGCGTAAAAGTTAACAAAGACTAGTAGGTATATTAAAGAAATTGACTGATATCGCGTAGGCTTTGAGATGATATTGGTAACTACTTCATTAACAAATGCTAGTCTAATACAGTCTTTTTCTCATAAATTTCTCATAAGTATGTGGTTTGTAAAATTTGTTTACAAAATTAGTTTCGCAGGGCGTGTTGAGAACTGGATAGCTCAGTTGGTAGTGCATCCGCCCGGTGAGCGAGATGTCCACACCTAGGTAGCGTTCCAAATCACTTTTCAAGATTAAAATATTGCTCGCTGTCGGAGAAAAGTAGCTCGATGCTGGGTCCAAAACCTAAAAGTAGATGTTTTGGAACCAGCATCGAGCTACTTTTGTCTGACAGCGAGCAATATTTTAATCTTGAAAAGTGATTTGGAACGCAACCCTACAGAAAAATAAATCATCTGTCACTTTGACATCTGTCAAAAAATTTATAAAAATTTAATTCCATGTCACAATCACAAAATGTATATTAAAAATGAATGTCACTTCAAACATGCGTAATGGAACTACTGCTAGTAAAATTTTATAAAAATTCGCAGTAGTTCCACCATGGAACTCTGCAATGGAACTACTGCGAATGAAGGTTCGAATCCCGGTTCAAAGCTCCTCACGTCCAGATTTACTTTTCTGATTTTCTATAGCGCAATGATATAAATTCCAAAATAAGTTGTCTTATCTACCTATATATCTAATGCTTATCATTTCTAATTATGGCACAGAAACAGGTTTTGTAATAAATTTATAATTTAACAATATTATTTAGTTAGGCTGGGGATCAGGTGCCTGTTTTCATTTGTTAGTTTATAAATGTCAAAATTTAACAGGCTGAATAAATAACGACACAAAGAACAAAAATCTTTGTTTGCAAAAAGCCTTTAATATTGATTAATTTAAAAAAATCATTGCATCCAAATAACGAGCCAACTGACACAAAATTATCAGCAGAATATAGACTTACGAAAATCTATTCATAAACCGCGTTACTACAGTATATCACCCGGCTAGTAAATTTTTTCCCCTTGAAACATGGTACTCGCAAGTAAGATGCACAAGCTGAGTAGGCATAATTTAAACCATTGAATAATATTCTAGGAAATATCAACAGAAGCAACCGCTGAAAGTAAACTGATGGGCCTCCTACATGAGATGACATTACAAAACGTTGTGGGTCGAAGTGATTATACGGTATGTATGAGACCTTCAACCTTCAAATGTCTACATTTATTGAAATAACCCTTACTACTTAGGGACGTACATTGTCGATGATAAGTGAGAGAGTGGCAATATTTTTTTTGTTGATAAATATTTCATTTTGCAGGGTAATATTATGATGCCGAATGTTTGCGCTATGTGCAGTGAAATATTTATTTCAAGTTCAGATCTGTTGAACCACATTGATGAGGTACATCCAGAGAAATCACAGCGCTGTAACATATGCTTAAAGGTACAGAACTAAAATCACATTTATTTTATCTATGTTTCAATTGCTTGTATAAATTGTCATCCCATTCTTACTTTGGCGCCCATCAATATTATAACAAGTCCGTTTCTGGAATTACTAACTATACAACTGTAAAATTAACTGGTTTAACGACATACAGGCAAATAGTTTACAAAAGAAGTATATTTTATGTAAATGTCGTATTCCTCTGAACAGTAATTATAAATATCACCCTTGTAATTTGATACGTTTATGCAGGTTTTCGCAACTTTAAAATCTGCGGGTCGGCACAGGAAAATTTGCAAGAACATCGAACGCAAATTTCATTGCAGCGTCTGTGGACTTAAATTTGCCCATGAGATCACTCTCAACAAGCACATACTGAGCAACCATGAGGGAGAAAGTGTTTCCGTTAACTTTATGAATTCCAAACAGAAATTAGAAAGAAAATTCCAATGCGATACATGCAAAAAATGCTTTTTTAGGAAAGAAAAACTAGAACGACATACCAAAACCCATATGCCCAGCGAGAAAATCTTTGAATGTGACATTTGTCTCAGAAAATTTAATCGAAAAGATAACATGAAGTACGTATACATAATTTTAAGATGGATTGTATGGAAATAAAGAAGTATATAGAATGAATTACAAATAACTGCACCTACTTCAAATAGGCCGAAAAATAATAAAGAAGTTTTTAGACCACTCTCTTATCGCATTATTTTCAGAAGCCGCGTTATTTAACCTAGATGGCAAGGGCAGTTATCTCTAAAAGATAATCATTTCTATTAAAATCTAAAAACTTGCCCCTTTTGAATTCGGTGTCATTATGATGTTCTAAAGTTCGAGATAACTTAGTCTATATGGGGCGCGATGTCACCCCCAAAAAAAACAACTTAATAAATTAGCTGATTGACCAGGAAATACGATTATAGGAACCGAATTAGTTGTAGTTACCGCAGCTTTTTATCGAGTGTATTGGTTACTCACTACTCCGTACACTTTTCTCCGTAGGTCCCACAAAAAAACGCATGAGCCTCGTACGGATGTAAAACCGAACACATGCCTGTGCCTTTACTGCGGGCGCAGTTTCAACAATAGCTCAAACCTGATCGTCCATATGAGACGGCACACTGGAGAGAAACCCTACAAGTGTGACTTCTGTGGTAAAGGTGCGTCAGTAAGATTCATTACGGGACCGGGTATTTTTTAGTCAAAGAGTTTAGTTTATTTTTCGGGCTGAAGTATGCCGAAATACGAGTACAGTTGGGTTCAAGGAAGGATTCTAAATGGAAGTGCAGAAAAACGTACACAAACGTTCCAAACTTAGTGGGGGGGATGGCGACAGGGGCACAAATAAGGTTTTATGATTTCTTACATGTACGGGCGTCAGCATGACCGGTTACCTATTGGCAGTTCTTATTTCGGTGCCATAGCCGTAAAAATCGTTAAGAGTAGGGAGCTTGTACTGCTCGCGACTAAATGTGCATATCCAAAAAAAGGTGGTGCGGAGCTTAGGCAAATGTAGTTTTTACATAATTAGAGTTTGAGGTTCCAATGTATCATCAAATATATTTTTCATATTTTTACTCTTGTCGCTCCAAAAATGTGGGGCTTAGGCAAATGTAGTTTCTACATCATTTTTTAGAGTTTACAAGTCCCAATGTATCATCAAATATACTTTCCACCTCACAAGCTCGGAAAGGCTCTGTTTATCATTTGAAATCTGGGTGGAAAAGCGCACATAATCCGCTAGCGTGGAAAGTGTTTTTAAAATTCGAATATTTTTATTCAATAAAGGTTTCGTACAATAATATTACATATATATATAGAACCTCATTGGTTTCGTAATAGTTTATATTCTCTGCAGCCAGTCCACTGAAATGCAAATACTTATTTCATGTCATGCGCCAGCCCCATTTAAACAATAATCGCACTGGCCAGCAAGAAAATTTGATTAAAAACAAAAACTTTAAAATTTCCTTCTCTTTATACAATTCACTTTCCTTCCATTATTTTGGTTTGTTTTTTTGATAAAATCGAAAGAAATCATAGTATAAGAGCGAGGCTATCAGCCACGAAGATATGGATTATGGCCATGGTGGCCATGGCAGTTGGCGGCCCGCAATTTTCTCGTTTTAACGGTATGTTCAAGAAATCAAAGTACGTGCATTATACAAAGCACAAAAAGTTGTATCTTGGAGAAAATTGCATGATTTTTTAAAGTCCGAGGGGCAAAGTAAGTTTTTCTTAAAAATTACTCCAAATAAATGGTTTTGAACGTACGAATGACTGACATCTTGAGCACTGTCGGGCTAGAGTTCACGCCACCACTGAAGTCCTGCGACGCATTCTTTAATGGATTTGGAATATGAACCCAAATGCCTTAATCTATCGGACTTCAGTGGTGGCGAGGACTCGTATGATTGACCAATGGGTTTTCATTATGTCTTTTTACTTTATCGTTCCGATTCATGCTTATAAAGTTTACGTACTTAACATGCAGTTCAGTTGTGTAACTTTGTACAAGCTGAGTAACTTTATACAAATTCATGTATAGAGCATGTCACAAAAACGCAAATATCTCGTTTCTCCATACTTTTAGATATTCATGGTTTTGATACAGCTTTTATTTCGGAAAAATCCTTTACATTTAATTTGATTTTATTAATTCAACATCACGGATTCATGGAAATAACACCGGGCCAAGTTCAGTACTAGACCTGCCATTCACATTTAACACCTGCAGAATTGAGTTTTCTTCCGGAAAAATCGCTCGAAAATACATAAAAGCGTACGTTTTTCTTGCACCTAACATTTTTCTCGCTTTAGTGAGGTGAAAAGTTGTGTGTTTCACTCGGCAGCAAAGTTATTTAGCGTTTCGTACCTTTGAAACCCTCGCTACGCTTAGGATTCAATACAAGGTACTCGCGCCAAAAATTAACTTTTCAGCCTTGCATTACAAATAATTATTTCATTATTTTTATCTCTGTCGCTCCAAAAAGGGGTCATTGATCTGTTGCGTTTAATCAAATAACGAGTTGAAAGTGCGCCTTATCATGTTTGTTTGTGCGCATCAAAAAGTTTTAGTTTCCTTTGTTTACAATCAACAATTGTATTAGATTTAAAATTTCTCTTACTCTTTTTGTGGCAAAGAAGTTGGAGTGTTTTAATTTTTAATTGGAAACAATTCTGTCTTGCAGGATTTCCAAGATCATCAGATCTTCAAAGCCATAGGAGATCACATACAGGAGAGAAACCGTGGGATTGTAAAGTCTGCGGAAAAGGTACTTATTGAATTTTCATTTTTAAAATATTAGGTTGGGGAAAAAGTTTCTTCGCATTTTATGTGAAAATTCAAAAAAAAATTATTATTGTTTATTTACATTTAACTAAAGTATGTAGGTGCCATTTTGTTCGATAACTTTCTGCCATCTTGTAGGTAGGGACATGATCCCATTGCTATAGAAATTCTAGGGCTTCTGATCAAAAAACCGCGACAAGTGGTTTTGGCAGTCCTCTCGTGATGTCAACCTGACACTGCCTAAAGAATTCTGAAGAGACCGAAACAAGTGGAAATCTGAAGGTGCAAGGTCAGGACTATACGGCGGATGCATTAATACGTCCCAGCCAAACACTCTTAATTTTTGATTAGTGGCTAAAGATGTGTGAGGTCTAGCGTTATCATGATGAAAAACCACACCCCTTCTGTTGACTAATTCCGGCCGCTTTCTCTCAACTTCTTGCTTTAATCTCATCAGTTGTTCGCAGTAGAGTTCAGAATCGATGGTCCTGCCTGGCGGTAACAGCTCATAATGAATAATGCCCTTCCAACCCCATCATACACACAGAATTACCTTGTTGAGAGATAACCCGGGTTTCGCCAGAGTCTGTGAAGCCTGACCAGCCTTTGACCACGACCTTTTTCGCACGCTCTTGTCGTACGTGATCCACTTTTAATCACCAGTTATCAGGTTTTTCAAAAATGGTTCGGTTTCATTACGTCGTAATAAAGAATCACAAATGAGTACACGTTTCATTAAGTTTCTTTCAGTGAGCTCATGAGGCAGCCAAATATCGAGCTTTTTTGTGTACCCAGCTTTTTTCAAATGCGCCAAAACTGTTTTGTGGTCAATCCCCAGTTCTTCAGCTACATCGTTACTACTGATATGCCGATCTTGCTCCACTTTTTCAAAAATGGCATCCATTTTATCCGTAACAGGGCGCCCAGAGCGAGGTGCATCTTTGACATCAAAATTTCCGGATTGAAAACGCTTAAACCAAATTTGTGTTACTCTCACAGACACTGCACTAGGTCCATAAACATTTTTTTGGGGCTTGCGTTGCATTTTTACCTTTTTTATAGTAAAATTTTAAAATGTATCGAATTTCTTCATTAGATTCACTCATCTTAACAGTAAGAAAAACAAATGAAAATCACACATTTTACCTAAAATGAATTTGGAATTATCTTTTTTAAAATTTAAACTTTTTAATAATAACCAAAACCAGCCACATACAAATGGTATAGCCAAAGAGATTTTATTATAAGTTCATACATACTATTTGCGAAAAGAGTTTTTCTCCAACCTATTAGTTTTAGTCCGCTTACACCTAGCATAAACAAGAACTTTAAGAGCATGAGAAGTGAAAATAATGTTATTGACCGGCAGCTTTTTCTCGAAGCAACAAGCTGTCCCGTCACATGCGCATACACACCGGCCTGCGACCCTACAAATGTACATATTGTGACAAAGCGTTCACCCAGAGCAACGACCTTACGCTGCACATCAGAAGACACACCGGTGACAAACCTTACATCTGTGACGTGTGCGGCGATCGGTTTATTCAGGTGATTTTTGTTATTTGTATCTTACATCTGCTACGATCATGCCACATCATCATTTAGTGATACAAGCTCATTGACATACCAAACCATGAACCTCGGGTCTAGTATAAAATTTACCAAAAAAGTGTCCTTTGTGAAGTTTCAAAATATTAAGAAACAAAACATTTTAATTTGAATAGTATGCCATTGTTGCACAGCTTAATTTTGATTGACGTGTGATTGACACCCTTTTTTAATTTTCAATGGTTTTGACTCTCTTTTGGTTCGGACACTTTTGAACACAGACCCGATGTCCACTTGGTAGTACATCAATGTCAATGTACAAGCTCTACTATTTCGGGTGCTTTTGACTTTGCTCTTCTTCAGTATGTAGCCAATCCTACGGCGGCCCAGTCGATCTTAATTTTTGATTTGAAAGTCTATATTATCTTTTGTTTACCTTATTGCGTTATTGAGAGGGGGGGATATTACTCCCGCTACATGACAGACGTTTTGGTAAAATGGATGTTGAGAAATTGTTATTATTAGAAGAACATTTTTACATTACAAACGATTTTGTTCGTGATAGTAAACATGAAATTAATTGAAATTTTACTGGGATATTCTACATTTTATGTGAAGACTATAGGAACCATGAAGATTTTATGTTTATCCACGAATGTCTGCGCATGTATTTGATTATATTCTAAATAGAATGAGACAAATATTAAAGAGAAGTAATTTTCCTATTCAAATAAATTAAAAAGAACGTGTTTTTGAACGAAACTTTTTGTTGTTATCTGAATTTGAAGGAACCCTTCCCTTATCGGTTAATTAATTAACGATATTATAACGGTTTCATGATCGATATACACCGCTATTTTAAAACCGGTTTCTAGCCCTCATTTCATGGGCCAATTGCGTAATGCAGAGCATTTTAGTGCTTATATGGGGGTTTGAAGACTAAGAAAATTATATACCTACATATTCTATCCATGAACTTTCATTACTCGTACAATACATTTAATTTTGGTGTAACGCAGAGTCACGCATCGCAAGTAGTTTTAGTAGTTCTCGAAATTTGAAATTCGCGTTATAGTGAATTCCCATAAAGTAAGGTTGCGTAAAACGGGGTATTACTGTAATTATAGAATATTTTCTAATTTCAGGGTACAGCTTTACAAAACCATCGACGGGCGCATGGCCATTTTCCGACTACAACGACCGAGACGCCACAAACTGGACGCCCTATTTTATTAAGATTAACAAATGATGAAAACGGTGTACTTAAATTAAATAATCCATAAGTAGGTAGCTATGTAAATTATTTATTTATTAATGTATGTAATGGGAGTCTCAAAACCTAATTAAATTTTGAATTTCGAATAATTTTCGTTGTGTCAAACATGGAACGCGGATATTTGAACTACACGCATAATGTCAGACACGCAAAACGTCAGATACGTAAAAAATCCAAAGACATTGTATAGATAACTAGATTGTGCACTACGATACGGAAAACGAGCCGAGCGAGAAGGGCGCAAGCTCTCGTTTGGAACTCAAAAACACTACATTTTGTATATGTTAAATACACTGGCAACTTGCTAGACAAGGACACACAAGTGCCGAGAGCTCTCTTTCGCTCGGCTCGTTTTCCGCTTGAATGTGGTATCATAATAATAAAAACCTTATTTTTAAGGAAATGATATCTACTTTTGTTGGACTAAATTGGATAGTGCGGTCTAGTTTTGTATACAATGTCTTTGAAAAATTCACATTTCTAAGCCTTGTCGCAAAAAGTCAGATACAAAAATGACATAAAAGCAAAATGTCAGATACGCAAAAAGTCAGAAACGCGAAATGACAGAAATCTAAAGCTTTTCATTCGGAGACATTGTAAAACGTGATTTTAAAGGTTTCTGACTTACGCACCAACTGACGGACCAACTGGTTGGTCCGTGGGGATATGTCAAAATATCAGAATTTTATGCCCCACGATACAATCATTTTTTGTATGACCTACGGACCAACTCAGCTAATAATATAATGAAGAATAAATAAAAATTCAAAAGCCAACCTGCATTCCAAGACATTTGATTCCATGTGTGACATCAATATGACCTACCTCTTCTTTGCCCCAGTTTGATAAATGTTCGAAACGCCTCTTTAAAGTTCTCACAATTTTGGTAGTGAATTTCTATGCATTGCTCGACTGAAAAACGCTGCATGACTTAAACCTCAAACTTTGCTGATGACAACTGAAAAATTGAAGTAGGTTTTGAGAGATATTTATATTCAATTATTTTTTAATTTATTGTATTTAGATTGTTTTGTCTATAATGCTTTATAGTAAATTAAGTTTATTATAAAAAGATGGCAACGATTACAAGTTTAATGAAAATACTTTTAGCACGTATGCTATCACATTGCTAAAGCATGAAAAATCAACTTTTAATGGCAAACCAATTACACTGACGGACACATAAACTGCATCAAAGTACAGGATGACTTCCAAACAAAAATGTTTCTCGAATATGCAAACTTCATAGATTTACCTGACTGGAAAAGCAAAGATTAGTTCATAATGTAACAAAAAAAGGTAGTGTCCTGAGAGTAGCTTCAGTTTGCTTATTAAAACAGGCTAGCTATTTACTTTTTTAAATAAAACAGTAAATGGAACAAATATCTGTTTAATTTGAAAACGGGTCTAACAACATAAATAAAATAAAATGGAAGCTTTTTATTTACATTAATACCGTGTATTACCTCCTCGTGCCATTATTACCGATTCTAATCGGTTTCGCATAGACCTGATGAGAGTTTTAAAAAGGTCCTGCGGAATATTTTCCCATTCTTCCGTTATTGCTAATCTAAGCTCCACTACTGTTGTGGGGACTGGATTTCTTGCAAATACCGCTCTTTTTAAATTGTCCCACACATGCTCAATAGGATTTAGGTCTGGGCTGCGTGCTGGCCAATTCATGGTGCGTATCCCAACCTCAGCCAAATATTGTTGAACTTGTGCGGCGGCGTGCGGTCGAGCGTTGTCTTGCATAAGAATGAAGTTTTCGCCTACAAATCCACTGTAAGGCACCACATGAGCATCTAAAATCTCCATTACATAGCGATGTGACGTCAAACCGCGACTACCACCGGCCTGAGGGACGATGTCGATGAATACAAGTTCCGTTCGCCCATCCATCGATATGCCTCCCCAGACCATACACGATTCGCCTCCAAAAGGAATACGCTCGTCAATGCAACATTGAGAATATCGCTCCCCACGTCGACGATAGACTCTTTTGCGACCGCCTGCACCATACAAACATGTCCTACACTCATCAGTGAACCATACGGAAGCCCATTGTTGTTCATTCCAATTAACGTGTTCACGTGCAAATGTTAAGCGAGCTTGTCTATGAGCTGCAGATAACTTTGGACCATTTGCTGGTCTGAAAGGGGTGATATCACGCTCCTTCAGTCTTCTTCTTATGGTTCGTGTACTTGCGGCTACTCCACGCACTTCATTCAGCTGTTTGATTATAATGGACATTAAAAAACGATTTCGCAAGGAAGTTGTCACAATAAACCTGTCATCACGAGGTGTAGTTACTCGTGTTCTGCCGATTCCACGTCTTCTTTTGATAGAACCTGTTTCCATGAATCTTCTGTATACTCGAGAAACCTTAGACTGGTTTACATTTAATTGTCTGGCAATAGATCGTTGGTCTATGCGCTGCTGCAATAAATTTTTTAGAAAATTCGCAGTAGTTCCATCATGGAACTAGTGCGAACGATCGGCACCAATGCCACAATTTGTGCGGCCTTCTCGGTCGATGTGTCCATATTAAAAGGAGAAAAGTTTTGTTAAAATAAGCAATACAAGACTGTTATTGAATTGGAAATGATAATTCAGTTAGCAGTGATAAATTAATCTTATAAAATTAAATTTTAAAACAATACTCTATAGTAACACATTTGTCTCAGAATACGCATAAATTTTCTTTTTATGGCTTGATAGTTATTTGTTTCGACACCTCTCAATTGCTTTTTATTTTTTTTAATTGTTTTGAACCTATCTCTACTTTGCCAATCAAAGAAATCTAAAAAGTTTGCATATTCAATCAATATTTTTGTTTGAACGTCATCCTGTTCTTTGATGCAGTTTATGTGTCCGCCAGTGTATAACATTATAAACTTTGTATCGCGAGTAAGACCCCAATACAAAGTTAATAATGTGTGAAAATCGCGAAAGTTTAAAGTTTACTAAACCAATTATAAATATGCGATATTGATTGTATGACTGCTAGCAGGGTTGGAAAAAAACAGTTTTTTTTAAAAGAACAAATCATGCTGTATAGAAGAAAATAAAAAAAAAAACATGTTTAAAACAAATATTTACTGATGTTTTTTTGCGGCTGTTTTAAACATGATTAAAACATTTTTTGGATATCGTATTGGTCACTTATGTATATGTAAAATTAACTAAAAAGCGTTTTTTGAATGTTATCAATTATCATAATCTAATCATGTCTTGAGTGAAAAATAATAAGTGCTTTCCCAATAAACACGAAACGTAGAAATGCTTGAAAATACAAGTACTCACCGACACCGCCCGTTCTCGTCTTTATGTTTGTTGAAACCCCCGCCAGTAAAGAAATTTTAAAGGATGCGTTAAAAAAAGAGTAATAACAACGACACGTTCGATATTAGCAAAAAATTATCATTTATATGCTAAAAAACAGTGTTTTATATATGAGTGTGTTGTGTTTTAAACAAGGGTGTTTTTTTCTCAGTGTTTTAAGCCAGTTTAAAACACTTGTTTTAAACAATGCCAACCCTGACTGCTAGACATAGAGGGATGTCTTAAGAAACGCAGGTTTTGTATTTTTTAAACACACAAACCGTAATAATGTCAGACGATACACAATTATACATATCGCTGGGTTTTGATGGAATCTAGGTTTCGATCACAGCCCTGGTAGTTTTATCGAAACCAGGTGTATGACAAAATGAAGATTCTAATAAATCATATCCGTGAGGATATCAAGGTTGTTGAGCAGACATCATGATGCGACCAACTCAGTTGTGAGGGGGCCAAATGTAATGTTGTTTCATTTCGCTATGACATGCACGCTCCATGAAACTTGTGAAGTCAATACAATCGTGGCTATATCATCGCGGACGCAAAATTTTAAATATGTTTTTGCCATTGGACGTTTCCAAACTTATTTTTGGTTAATGTCGTCTAAATAACATTTTCGAAATTCAAATTGTATAAATTTTTAAAACTCTAAAGTAATAAAATCCCTTCCGGTACAGATGGTCCTCATTCCCGAATGGACCACTTTGGTACTTTGGACTACTTTGGCAATTTGACAACTTAAATTTCCCATTTTTACTATCAAGTCATATCCTTTTGGTATAATACCCTTCCGGTACAGACAGATGTCAAAGTGACAGATGATTTATTTCTATGCTTATTTTGTGACAGATGTCAAAAGTGACAAATTAGGAGCAACTTAATTCCACCCCTTGGATACATAGAGTGCGGTTATGAGACCACAAAAACTATAATAAACACCAACGATACGGTCACGAGCGTCATCAAATGTCAAAAATCGTTGGGAAAAATGGGCTGTCAAACTTGTGGTACAGCTAACTTCAGGCCACAACGAACAACAATGCTAAGTGCCACGGGGGCCGGCTGAATGTGTTGTGGTTTAGGTCTGTTCGCTATTCGTCGACTTTCTTATTTCGTCGACTTTTCCTAAGCTTCCTTATACTTTTTGCATTTTGCCATCTTTTGAGCATTTTATATAGTTTTATCGCTTTTTGCCGACTTTATGCGGTTTCTCATTTGAAATTATTATTTTGCCAAATATAAAAATCACACGTTCTTTTGATGGTCAGTCACGAAGTCCATACGGATTTGTTCGGTTTATTTCGTTTATTTTCGTAACCAATATTACAACGATAGCTGAAGTAGATTATTCTGTTTAAAGTAATAACCGCACCCATAGAGTTTAAAGGATCGTAAGTGTCAAATTGGTCATCCATAACTGAACGGGAAATAAGATTGTGTTTAAATGGTATGTACGGAACCCTTAGGGCACGAGTCCTACTCGCTCTTGACCGTATTTTTAATTAATGTTTTCTATTCTGGAAAGTAGTCAATTCGGTACAAGTCCATCCAGGAAAGTTGTCAGTTCAGGAAAGTGGTCGATTCGGAAAAGTAGTCTACTCGGGAAAGTGGTCCATTCGGGAAAGTGGTTTATTCGGGAAAGAGGTCGATTCGGAAAAGTGGTTTATTCGGGAAAGAGGTCGATTCGGGAAAGTACCAAAAGGATAAAGTCTCACTCGGCTACACTTTGCTAAAAAACCTTCAAATTTACGTTTTTTAGGGTTTTGTTGTTAAGATATGATTTATAAAATGATTGATAAATTTACCGATTTTTAGTTCTAATTGGACGTAGAAATAGAATATAATGTCAATAAATTGAGCCTAAAATATTATAACAGCATTTCATAGATACCTAACAATTTTGTGTTTGCGTTTGTATGGAGGTTTGTGCGTGATGGCTGTCCCTAAATTATTTGGATGTCGAGACTAGACTCAAGATCTGCATGCTAAATTAAAATTAGGTGATAAGAAACTCTTCTGTATCCACTATTAAACCTTTACTGTAACCCTTACCATCGGCTAATAAATATTCCTAATAAAAAAATATTTTTTTCTTCATGAGAACACGTTAAAAAGCGTATAAGTCATGTTGCATCTAAAGTGTACAGTTAGAGAAAGAAATCATTCTCAGTAGAAAAAATTCTCACTAGATCCATGCATAACATGTTCTTCTCACTGAAGGTGTTTTGACAGGACTCTTGGACATTGGCGGGGTGGCGATGTTCCTACCATCAGGTCAAGTGAGAAATATTGCGACTACGTTGTTTTTTGGCATTCCCGAAGATTCCCGAACGCTGCTGTCCGATCTATCAATAAATTATGACAACTTAGTACTAAATTTTATGTTTTATTGACTTAATTAGTTAACGTCAAAAAAATAACATGCAAACTTTGAATATCTATTTAGAGCGGTCCTAAAAAAGATTTTTATATTAATAAAATAATCGAAAATGGTATGTAGTGATTTTTTTAATTATAACATTATGCGGTATAGGTATTAGATATCAAAATCTGTCTTAAGTACTTCTGAAGTTACTTTTAAGTACTTCTTAAGTCTTCCATCTTCTTAGGACAACGGTGGGAGTGTTTGATCTGAAATTGAGTAATACTATTTGTTATTATGACTAATAGGTTTAAGACTCTGGTACTCTAAGGTACATTTTGTATGCAACGTGGTTTGCAGCTGCAGTTCC